>CP124718.1:8887500-11387500 GCA_031232105.1 Capsicum rhomboideum | reverse complement strand
CCGATAGACCCCCGGCTCAGGTCAGGAAATCAGTATATAAAGACGTAGTAAAACATGCAACAAGATGACATAACACACACATCACGAAAACAGAAACAAGACACCCATAGAGTAGTACTATACCAGATCTAACGGAAAGCACCCAAACCCCTCGGACAAAGAACTCCAACGTGCGTGCCAAGCACTACGACTACTAGCCAGGCTACAGCCAAGCACCCTATCCACTAGCCAGGCCCCATACCAAAGAACTAGCCCTCTACCCTAATCCGCGTCCTCCACACCTTCCTATCTAGGGTCATGTCCTCTGTAAGCTGTAACTGCTCTATGTCATGTCTAATCACCTCCCTCCACTACTTTGGCCTACCTCGACCCCTCCTAAAACCATCCATAACCAACCTCTGACACCTCCGAACTGGGGCATCTGTGCTCCTCCTCATCACATGCCCAAACCATCTCAACCTCCCTTCCCGCATCTTGTCTTCCACCGAAACCACTCCCACCTTCTCTCGAATAGTCCCATTTCTAACCCTATCTCCCCTCGTAAGACCACACATCCACCGCAACATCCTCATTTCCGCCACCTTCAACTTTTGTATGTGGGAGTTCTTAACTTGCCAACACTCCGCTCCACACAGCATGGCCGATCGGATTGCCACTCTATATAACTTGCCTTTAAGCTTAGGAGGCACCTTCTTATCGTATAGAACTCCAGAGGCAAGCCTCCACTTCATCCACCCTGCCCTAATACGGTGTGTAACATCCTCGTCAATCTCTCCATTCCCCTGAATCAAAGATCCCAGATACTTAAAACTATCCCCTTTACGAATAGACTGGGAATCCACAGCTTCACTACCACTTCGTCCTCATGCGTCGACTCACTGAACTTGCACTCCAAGTATTCCGTCTTGGTCCTGCTCAACCTGAACCCCTTAGACTCCAGGGTTTTTCTCCACACCTCTAATTTATCTTTAACACCTCCCTGAGTCTCATCAATCAGAACTACATCATCCGCAAATAACACACACCAAGGCACCTCCCCTTGAATAGGCCGTGTCAAAACATCCATCACCAAGGCGAATAAAAACGGACTAAGAGTTGATCATTGATGCAGCCTGTCAAAATCGAAAAGTGCTCTGAATCTCCTCCCACCGTTCTTACACGGGTCTTCGCTCCATCATACATGTCTCTAATAGATCTGATGTAAGCCACGGGGACACCTCTGGCCTCCAAGCACCTCCAAAGAACCTTCCTAGGGACTTTGTCGTATGCCTTCTCTAGATTTATGAAAACCATATGTAAGTCCCTCTTCCTCTCCCTATATTGCTCTACTAATCTCCTCACAAGGTGAATCGCCTCTGTCATCGAGCGACCTGGCATAAATCCAAACTGGTTCTCGAAAATAGACGCTATCTTCCTCAACCACCCTCTCCCATATCTTCATAGTGTGACTCAACAACTTAATACCCCTATAATTGTTGCAACTCTGGATGTCGCCCTTGTTCTTGTATAGTGGGATCATCGTACTCCATCGCCAAGCCTCAGGCATCTTCGCTGTCCTGAAAATCCCGTTAAATAGCTGGGTCAGCCACCTTACGCCTTGCCCGCCAGTACTCTTCCAAAAATCCACCGGGATCTCGTCAGGCCCAGTTGCCCTACCCCTACGCATCCTCCGAATAGCCTCCTTGACCTCCTCAAACTTTATACGTCTACAATACCTGTAATCGCGACAGCCCTCTGATTGCTCCAAATCCCCTAACACAATGTTGTTGTCCCCCTCGTCATTCAAGAGCCTATGGAAATAAGACTGCCACCTCTTTTTTATAAGGGCGTCCTCCGCCAACACTGTGCCATCTTCCCCCTTGATGCACTTCACTTGGTCCAGGTCACGGGCCTTCCGCTCCCTAGCCTTGGCAAGCCTAAACAACTTCTTTTCCCCGCCTTTCTCCTCTAATCCCGCATATAAGCTTTCGAACGCTGCCGTTTTAGCCGCTGTAACAGCTAACTTAGCCTCCTTCCTCGCTAACTTATACTCCTCCCTGTTCGATCGTTTCTCCTCCTCGTCCTTACTCCCAACCAACTTAGCATACGCCACCTTCTTTGCCTCCACCTTCTTTTTAACTTCTCCGTTCCACCACCAGTCCCCTCGGAAGTGGTCGGGTCTGCCCCTCGAGACGCCTAACACCTCTCTTGCTGCCTCCTTGATGCAACTGGCAGCCCTTTCCCACATACTATCCACGTCCCCCCTACTCTCCCACACACCCTTTGCCGTCAACTTCTCTCCCATCTCCAGAGCACTGACCGGAGTCAAGCTACCCCACTTAATTCTGGGCCGGTCCTCCCCACCCCTCTTTTTCCTGCCCTTCTTGATATCCAAGTCCATCACCAGAAGCTTATGTTGGGTCGAAAGATTCTCACTAGGAAAGACCTTACAGTCCTTACACAACGCTCTATCACCCTTTCTAAGCAGCAAAAAGTCAATCTGGGTCTTGGTCACTGCACTCCAAAAGGTAGCTAGGTGCTCCTCCTTCTTCGGAAAGATTGAATTCACCACCACTAACCTAAAGGCTCTAGCAAAATCCAACAGCGATGCTCCTCCTTCATTCCTATCCCCGAAACCAAACCCTCTATGCACATTGTCATAACCTCTCGGTAACTGCCCAATGTGCCCATTAAAGTCCCCTCTTATGAAAATCTTCTCTGAGCTGGGCACGCCTCTCACCACCTCGTCCAGGGCCTACCAAAAACACTTTTTCTCCTCCTCGCCCAAACCCACTTGCGGCGCATAGGCACTAAGAATGTTCAGCGTCAACCCTCCAATGACCAACTTAATCATCATTAACCTATCGTTGACCCTCCTAACCTCCACTACAAGCCCCCTAAGCTCCTCATCCACTAGGATACCTACCCCATTCCTACGCCTCTCGCTACCCGAGTACCACAACTTATACCCATCCACATCCCTAGCCTTAGAGCCTACCCACTTGGTCTCCTGGACACAAGCGATATTAATCCTCCTCCTTCTAAGAATCTTCACGAGCTCTATAGACTTACCTTGAAGGGTCCCTATGTTCCAAGACCCTACTCTCAATCTAGAGGCTCTCGCATCCCACTTACCCCTGCTACCCCTCGACCCCAACCCAGACTCTGTCCCCGACCTCGGCCTAAGACATGACCCTGTTCTACTATCAACCACCAAAGCCACTACTCAAAAAAGTCACGGAAAGCACGCACACAGCACACTAGATCCCACACCCCCAAGGCAACACACCAAACCTATAGCAGCTAGGAGGACAATAAAGCTAACAACAAAAACCAAGCGACAGAACAATGGCAATGCAGAACAAAATAAAATAATATAAAATAAACAACAATCAATAAACAGCTATTAAAGGAGGCAGGACAGACCCAAGTAAGGAACGGGTCGGGAAACAAGAAAAAAGGAAATAGGAAAAGAGTTTAGAGGTTTGAAATCACCGGGATACACTGACGAACTCTTTCCTGTTTTCTTTGTTGGATTCAGGGTTGTTGCAGAAAATGGTCGTCGCACTGTTGTCGCCGGGAAGTCGCCGAAAAGTCGCCGGAAAGTCGCTGGAGTTTGGTTTTCTAAAAACCACCGGAGATCGCCTGTCCAGCCCTACCCTAAACTTACCAACAGCCGGGGATCTGCTGCTATTTGCCTACTTGCCGTCACCGGAGTTTTGGGTGTCTTGAGCGCAAACACTCGAGCGATCGGAGTTCGTCTGGGTTCGTCTGGTTGCAAATCCTTCTTTCTCTCCCTAAACTGCTCCACTAATCTCCTCACCAGGTGAATGGCCTCAGTAATCGAGCGACCTGGCATGAAACCGAACTGATTCTCTGAAATAGTCACTACCCTCCTCAGTCTCAATTCTATCACCCTCTCCCAAACCTTCATAGTATGGCTCAACAACTTGATATCCCTATAGTTGTTGCAAATCTGAATGTCCCCCTTGTTCTTATATAATGGAATCATCGTGCTCCATCTCCAAGATTCGGGCATCTTCGCCGCCCCAAAAATGATGTTAAACAACCTTGTCAGCCACTCTATACCTGGCCCGCCAGTGTACTTTCAGAAATCCACTGGAATCTCGTTGGGCCCAGTCGCCCTACCCTTACGCATCCTACGAATAGCACCCTTGTCCTCTTCAACCTTGATACGCCTACAATAACCATAATCGCGACGACTCTCTGAGTGCTCCAAGTCCCCCAACACGAGACTTTTGTCCCCCTCGTCGTTCAAAAGTCTATGAAAATAGGACTGCCACCTCCTCCTAATGAGGGCATCCTCCACCAACACTTCGCCATACTCCCCCTTAATGCATTTCACTTGGTCAAGGTCGCGGGCCCTCCGCTCCCTAGCCTTGGCCAACCTATACAACTTCTTATCCCCTCCTTTCTCCTCTAAAGCAGCATACAAACTCTCAAAAGCAGCTGTCTTAGCCGCCGTAACTGCTAACTTAGCCTCTTTTCTGGCTAACTTATACTCCTCCCTACTCGTCCGTTTCTCCTCGTCATTCTTGCTCTCAACCAACTTGACATAGGCCACCTTCTTAGTCTCCACCTTCCTTTTCACTTCTGCGTTCCACCACCAGTCCCCCCGATGCTTGCCAGATTGGCCTCTCGAAACACCCAACACCTCTCTAACGGTCTCCCTGATACAACTGGCAGTCGTCTCCCACATACTATCCACATCTCCTCTACTCTCCCAAGCTCCCATATTCGTCAGCTTCTCCCCTATTTTCAAAGTACTTGTCCAAGTCAAGCTACCCCACTTAATCCTGGGCCAATCCTCCACACTCCTCTTTTTTCTGCCTTTCTTGATTTCCAAGTCCATCACCAAAAGCTTATGTTGGGCCGAAAGATTCTCGCTAGGTATGACTTTACAGTCTTTACATACCGCTCTATCACCCTTCCTAAGGAGCAAAAAGTCTGTCTGAGTCTTGGCCACCAAGCTACGAAAGGTAATAAGGTGTTCTTCCTTCTTCGGGAAGCTCGAATTCACCACCCACAACCCAAAGGCCCTAGCAAAATCCAAAAGTGTGGTTCCTCCTTCATTCCTTTCCCCGAAACCAAAACCTCCATGCACCTCGTCACGTGGTGTTGTATGGTTGAATAAATCAGAGTGGTTGAAAAAAAAAGTGACGGCAGTTTCTCCCTTTTGGACTAACACTATAAAGCGATCATATTGAGGAATGTGTTTTTCTAGGAAACCCATTCTTATTTACCTTATAGCGGAAGCACCTCAGATTTACAAATCAAATTATACAATCTTGAAAGTAATAGAAGGATCGAAAAGGGGGGAAACACACCTATTGTACCAACTAAGAAGGAAATCGAGAAAATATCTTCAAAGCAACGAAGAATCCTTCAATCTCAAACACAAAACAATGAATGAATTTTCTCAATCACATTTCTGGAACTGAAAATTGCTTTCCTCGTACTAAACACGCGAAAAATTCTTGAGGTTATTTCAGGTCTATTTCAGCTAAATCAAGTTGTTACCACTCCGGCATTTACTTATCAAAAAAGAACAGAAAAACTTACCACTCTGTTTTGTAAGGAGGCGTATCCAACGACATTCTAGATGCTGCAGACAAAGAATGTTTCCGGCTCTGAAGAAGCGCGAAAGGAGTCACTGAACTGTACGCTATTCTCCTCCATCTTGCAGCATCAACTTCCTCATCTCCGCTGTTACTCAGCTTCAACTCCACCACTCTACCGCCAGCCTCCCCGTCTCCGTCCGCCGTGTCCAACGACTGAGGCTTCTGGAAAACTGAGACTCGGAGAGTATTGTCACACGCCCATGATATGGAGAGTCGATGAATTGGGGATTTGAGGCCGTGACGGAGAGGATAGATGACCGCCGGTTGATTTTCCGACTCCGGCGAGACTGGAACCATTGCGAGGTCATCGGATTCTGACGTCAGCCCTGGCATTTCGCCGGATTGTCGCCCTAATATGAATGTGTCAGAAAATGCTTTTTCAGCGTGTCTAGGGTTTTATTAGAACTTAGAAGGGTTTTATGGCAAAGCGAGGGAATGATAGTTCATAATTTCAATTTGGAATCTTTTACGAGGGATACGTTTGGCCTTAGATTTTCAAGTAGTTTTTGGGAAAAACTAACTTTTACAAATAATTTAAATTTTTAAAAATTAGAAAAAAATAATTTTTGGGTCAAATTTCATTCTTTGGAAACTTTCAAAAATTTAAATTTTACATTAAATTTTTATTTTTATAAAAATATCCACTATTTATTGATCCCAATTAACATATATATCTATCAACTAACCCAATTAATACACCTTTCTATCTATAAAAAGAATAGATGTACAAGAGCTTTTACGCGCAAAAAGTTAGTTGAACAAATTCTAGTGAAAGTTGTGCGGCAATCCTCTATGGAGTAACAAATAAAGGTAATTTTTAAAAATCTACATATATTTTCTTGTTGTATGAATTTTCTTCAGATTAATTTTGCTTGAATTGTTTTGTATGAATCTGTTCTCTTGTCTAGGCTTTGCGAGTTATGAATGATAAGAATCTTTTCTCCATTATTATAAGTATCTGTCTATGGCCAAATAATATACAAAGCAGTATTTTCAAAGGCATTTTCGGGGCGAGTCCCGAAACAGGGCGTAGTAAAAACGTTCTGGGGCGCAAATTAGAAACATAGATCCATAGGGCGTAAGTCCTAGAATTTGGGACGTAAGTTCCGGGCGTAAAAAAGTAAGTCTCAGGCATAAAAACGTATGCCCGGAAGTTAAATTTGATTTTTATTATTTTAAAAATAGTTTTTGCTATAATCATATTTTTTATTATTGATGCAATGATATTTATACCTTATGTTATCATATAGTAATGATTTTTTCTAAAATATGTAAATAAAGAAAGCAAGTTTTTTTTTTACTATTGCAATATTTTTTTCTATATTATTGGTGATTTATTTGAATTATTTGTAGAATCATTGAAAATTTTGCTTTTACTTATATTTTTAGTAATAAAATTATAAAAATAAAGATACATGAGATATACGCCCCGTAGATCCATGGGAATTACGTCCCATGTCTCGGGGCTTACGCCTCGCCCCGTGCTACGTAAAACGTCTCACCTCACACCCTCGCCTTTTAAAACATTGATACAAAGTAAAGCTTGATCTGTAAAATTAATATCTTTTCTCCTTGATTATAAATATTTGTTAAATCAAACGATTAGCAAAATTTTATTATTAGTTATTGATGCTTTATTTTATTATTCGAGTGGTGCAACTAATGTTTTGGACTTGTTTTTAAGTTTTGTAATGTCCATAATACTTGAAGCTGGTTTTGAGATTTTCAACGAGAACTCTGTGACTCCGCCTTTTTCGATTAGTAGGATAATATACTTCTAGTTATGCTCGTTCACCTTTCATTTTTAGTTTAAGGCATGCTTTCAGATTTTGTGCACTCTAAAAAAAAATTAAGTTATGCATGTGATGTGTCGTCTTATTGATGTTGTATTGTAGAAATGTAAAAGAATGTATAAACCACGTGGTTCAATTGCTGATAAATGAACGCATGAAGAAACGTCAATCCTTATAAGTGTCTTGCATGATGATGTGAGGAAGCCCGAATTTAAAAGTTATGTCATTAGTGGTCCACGATTGACAGAAGTTAAGGATGAGTTTTTAATGAAAATTGAAAATCGAGATAAGTTTGATGATGAGCAAATTTAGTCAAAGATTCAACGATTAAGGAAAAACACAAAAACCTTCAAGGATCTCCTTATTCTTGCTCTGGATATGGATGGGGCCCTACAACTAACACAATTATATGTCCATATAATTTTTGGACGGATCATATAGAGGTAAGTTTGGGAGATAACAAATATACTTGTGTTCTACCTTTACACATATTGAGCTAACATTATGTTTCATTTTTTTTTTCTCAGCAAAAGAAAAAGAAGAAAGTATATATTTCCAAGTACAGATACTATGGTCTTAAAGATCATGACATACTAGATGAAATATTTGGAAATTCATTTGCTATAGGAGACCATATCATGTATAGTACAAATTCTAATTTTTTACCACAGTCAAATAATGTTATTGTCCAGGAGAATGAACCTTCTGATGTTGATGATGAGCCTGTTCCTACTGAAAACATGTCTTCCTATGTCTCTGAATATCGATAGTTGTTCTGGTAGCAAAAAGCAAGCTCTAGAACTTTCTAAGAGTGGAACATTTATGCATCGTAAAAAAAATCGTGCTACAACTGTGAATCACTCCCATGAATACTTTAGATAACACTTGGAGTGGAAAATAAATAAAGCAGAAGCAAAAAAACGAAGGAATTAGGAACAAGAACAAGCACAAGCGGCAAAAGAAGCTAAAATTGATATCTACTCCAAGGCAGTTATCGCTGCCCACTTATAATTTATCTTGGAAAAGCATGATTTAGTTAACAAAAGTTTTTCACCAGCAGTGCCTTACTTGCTTAACCTTAGGTTTCGCAAGATATTCGCTCATTTAACTGGAAAAAATCAAGTTCAATAGTTTAAAGACTTACAAGAAGATTAAGCCAATCGTTATTTTCATTGTGTTATGTTATAGTCTAATGCGTAAAACGCTGAAGTTAATTATTTTTGTTGTACTTTATTGTGATGTAGATTTAATTATTTTTGTTGTACTTATTTGTGATGTAGACATGACTGTAATTTGTGTAATGACTTCCTATGTGTTATTAACTTTCTCTTTAATGAATGAGCTTCCAGAAAAATTTATGAGATGTACATTTGTTATCTACTATGAATGTGCAGTTTTAATTTTTTAAAAGCTTCTTAATTCCTGAACATCTTTTGTTTTGTATACCTTTGTCTTTTGTACATCTTTTCACGTATTATATCATGGTCTTCTCAGGTTGAAGTGTTGATCAGACGTTGATCAGTGAATCAACCTTTGAAGAACTACAACATATTGAGGGATACCCCTAATTCAAATTGAGGTCAAGTGTTAGTGAGCCAGCCTTCAAATGTCAAATTGAGTTGAAAAATTATGAACATATCCAGTAATGATACCACTGATTCAGACAGTGACAATGACAATTACATTATGTTCAGTGTTATAGTTGATTTGTAACACCTTGGAAAATTTCAAAACAAGTTTAACAACTTAAGCGCGTTAATAAGGTTGGAGATGTTTTTTTAGTTTGCTAAATGATAGTTGCGTGGAAAAGGAGACTTAAGATCAAGTAGCTAATAATCTATTGTTGATGGAATAGAAAATTATAAAAGAAAACTAAGTAAGTTTTTCTTCATTAATTTATCAATATTTGGACAAAGTGGGTCACTTTTCCTCTCCTTATAGGAATGTGTAAGAACCAAAAAAGAGATATTTTGCTTGGTTCCTTTTTCTTCTAGAATCGGAAACAACCGTAGTACCATATGTTTTCCATTTTTTTTTTGTGTCACTAGAGATTGAGGTTTTTGAGCTTTGTCAAGAGATATTTGGGTCCTTTACCACTTCACTTTTTGGGGTTCCAATTGAGGAATTAGCACAATAATAATAGTAGCTATTTTTGTTTCAAGTGCCAAGTAACAGGGAAAAAGTGAAATTTTTTCGTAATGGTGTGGATGCTTAGAGCAAGCAAAAGTTCCTTACAAATTAAAAGTTTTTTTTTTGTGACAACCTCAAGGATTTTCCAAGAATTGATTTCAAAGTTTAGAGTTAGGATTTAAACTTCAAGAAGTAAATTCTTTATCCCACTCCTGAATATGATTATAGATAAGTATTTGAAATATTTGATTTGAGTTTTTATTAGCTCTTGAAATGGGTCTATAAATTAGGGTTCTCAAGAAGGGGAAACATATGAAATTGTGATAAAAGTAAATATTTTGGGTATTTCTATTGATGTGGCAGATTTAATTTTGAACCTTGTAAGTTGGAAAAATAAGAAATTTCCTCCAAATGATTATTAAAGATTTTGATTAATTTTGGGTATAAGTGAAGAGTATGGGAATGAATGGTTAGATGAACCTACGGATTATTGATAGACGTGTGCATTATTTTTGTAGTAAATTTGGTTCGTATTGGATGGTGGAAGCTAGTGTTTGGCTATGTGAAGGCGATATCAACGCGGGTTGTATGTTTGAGACTTGTGGTACTACGGTAACTAGTAAAACTTCCAAGGTATGTGAAGCTAAAACCTCCTTAGCTGTTAAGGCACAACCTATTGTCACTTGTTTCTCCTAAAAAAGTCAACATCGCCTACTTGAATATGTGAATAAAGCCTCATTTTCTATATGTTTCTTCACTTTCTATATGTCTAACACACTACTACATGCCTAATATGGCCATTGTATCTACATGCCCCTTCCAAATTACTTGTTTTCACACTTCCTGTATCTATTCATTGAAGTCACAATACCACATTTCTCTTGTCAAGTCAAGTATCTAGAGAGTTATGCATGACCGTATACATATTCGTTAGAAATTCTTAGACTCACGTGGTATGTCTATCACATGCTATAAATTAGAATAAATGGCCATAGTATAGTCGCACTGGTATATTCGATCACATAGCAACATATTATAAGTTGATATAATTAAAGAACTAGCATTAAATAAATGAATACCATTAAAGAAGTTAGTTGTATATGGAAAGTATTACTTGGATGGCTAAACAATCTTTATCGTAATTTACTTGTATAGGCCTATAAGGCATTATATGATATAAGTTTATCATTATCAAGAGAGGGTATTAAGTTTTACTTGACACACATACACGATGTAATTTTGTGCACAGGATTGAGATCAGACCATTATAGCGAGCCCGAATATTATGGCATACCTGCACTTTTGGAATCATTTGCATTTGGAGTCAGCTAGAACGTCATACACTAGTTCTCTGACTCGAGCCGATCAGACCCTCATAGTGAGCATGGGGGCGTACCCTGTATAAGACCACGATTACAGTGGTGTATAAAATCATCGCAATGGGTGTTTGGGCAATATATGCCTTACACTTGACATAGATCATGTCACGACCCAATTTCTCGGGTCATGATGGCACCTACTCTAACCAGCTAGTAGGTAAGCCAACTCGTAGTCCTGAACAGCTAGTAACGGACTACCAAGAGAAAAGAAGAAACTGCGAAACAAATGTAATAAAAAGGCTACTATAATCCCCAAAACCTGGTGGAGCCAGTACAAGAGTTTCTAATACATCAGAAGTACAAGTGAAATACAGGATAAATGTATATACAAAGGTGTCTCTGAATACAACATAGAGATCAGTCCAACAATAAAAGAGAGAGAGTAGGAACAACTCCAATCATCAGAAGCTCACCCTAAATCTCCTATCCAGCTGCTTCGCATGATGCACACATCAACGACGATAACTCGTACCATGATCTGCAAGCTGCAGAAGTGTAGTATGAGTACCAAACACATGTTACTCAGTAGGCATCGGCCGACTAAGCTCCAGAAATAATGCAAGCATAAATAACATGTAAGGCATGAATATAACTACAGGCAACTATCCAGGAAAGCTAAGTATAATGAGGCTAATGAAGCAATACGGGTAAACTACCCTATTCTAACAGTGCTCAAGAGCTAAAGTATATTACGGTATATCACTAGTCAATATACCAATGAAGAGTGAAAGAAGTATATATAGTAGTATACAAGGCCAAAGAATACATATATAATTTGAGTGGACAAGAAAGAGAGGGATATACGGTAATGCCATATATATATATATATATATACATACATATATTGTCACGCCCCGAATCCCATCGAGGCGTGATTGGCACCCGTAACCGATAAGGCCCGAGAGAACCAAGCTTTACCTATGTTCACCATATGCATATCAAGCAACCCCATCATCACGTAGCAACATGAAAGACGAATAAGGGAAAAACATGGAACATGTGACGTTTATATATATATTCATATGAGAAACTTGGCCGTTGAGGCCATCAAACAAGACTTCATGAGTCACCTTATATACATATACCCACTTGCGTCTACAAAAGCCTCTAACAGATGCATTGACCAAAACAAACTAAAAGTCGGGACAAGTCCCCGCTTTACACACCAAGTACAATACCAAAATACATATACAAGTGAGACTCGGAGAAGCCCCGAACTAACTGGAGCTCACCAACGATCTGCAACAAGTGGCAACCTACTGTGGAGGCCTACTAGCACCTGCGCCTGCAACAAGTAAGGTAAATTCCCCAAGAGGGGTCAGTACGAGGAATGTACTGAGTATGTAAGACTATAGGTAAACATCTGAGATATAGAAGTTTTGATGAAAACAAGTACACGTGAACATGTTACAAGAATGAACTACTATAGTATACAAGTGTGGGATCATGTGCATTACTTTCTTTGCTTCATTTCATCATTCATGTGATCATCAATCATATATGCCCGGGCCCAACTGATCAGTGGGAAATAACATTGGGATCGTCTCTAGCTAGGCTTGCGCCCCTTTGAGCTGCCACCCATAATCAATAAAGCAGGTTCGTCTCTAGCTAGGCTTATGCCCCTTTGAGTTGTCCCCTGTATCCAATAATCATTCGCGATCGCCCCTAGCTAGGCTTATGCCCCTTTGGGTTGCCACCCGTTCTCAACAAGTGTTCATTACTTCAATTCTTTACTTTTGAGATTGGTACATTAGTGGTTACAATGTTATAGAAGCTTTGGAACATTATTGGAACATTAATCAATGAACATGAGTAATGTGAATTACATTTGATCAATGTATAAAGAACATGTGTGTAACAATGACTAACAATCGGGAATGGAATACCTTTGGACATTTTGGAAAGGAACATATGAAATGACAATGTGACACTATGTGCCGCAGAATGATACGGAAAGAGTAGTCTTACATACCTTTACTTCCAAGTATGAATAATGCACTAGTCTAGGTACGAACACAATAGTCCAGCTTCTTTCTTACGTCTTACTCTACAATACAAGTCCATACCGGAACTTACATTAGCAACTAGTCACTATAAAGGCGTACAAGACGACAATGAACCATGCAACTACCATATAACATCATGTCACCCCTTTACAATACAATCCACGACATTTCCATATCAACAACACCATAACATTACCCACATTGACCAAAAGATCATATCTCGATAGCATTTCACACCACACTTACCCTTTACACTTTTCCTTTTATCATTCTGTCATAATTATTCCTTTATGACAACATATAAGCAAGCATACCTACTTAATACAGTCCAACACACCTCCATACGATACATTAAAGTCATTAAAACAACACCACAAGTTGATAATTACATCCAAAAAGGGTATCGGGGCTTTCGGGGATGGACTAGAGTCGGAAACATACAAAATCAATTCTGGAGGTGACCTGCGCTGCCACCTGCGCACGCAGGTGGCTGAGATGCGCGCGCAGATGGCCTCTAGAAAATTCCAGGGCCTTCTGCATTGGCATCTGCGCGCGCAGATGCCCTCGTCTGCGGGGGCGGATGCCCGTTTTGGTCCGAAATGACTTTTTTTGGGTCTTTTAATGCCATGAATGGTCCATGATCACAATCAAACATATTTGAACATATTAAACACCAACATTCAGCCATGGCCTCACAACACACATAACGACACCCAAAACCATATTTCACGGCCAATACGACACCAAAACCACAATCGATTTCCCAATAACCATTACAAATGTTATGCACAAGAATCAAACAAGGTAAGACCATAATCACATCTCACATGTCAATATTCACTCCACCAAGTTCACTCTCCTCAACACCACAAGTCCAAAGTCAAGTTTACAAGACAAACCACCCTTCAATTTAGCAAACATGAACACTTCACTTATTGTGAACTTCCCAATATTCCACCAACACAATATACACCATATACCATGCATAAAATATATTAATCCATCATAATAAACACTTACCAAGACTTACCAATGGATGATTTTGGCCAATAGAAGGACTTGGGGTTCTTGAGAGCAAAAGGGAGTTTTGTGGAAAATCCTAGAATGTTATGAGAGTTTAAGGGAATAAAAATCTGATTTTTCTCTATATATATAGTCCCTCATGTCTCCCTTATCTTCTCCTTAGTCATTTAATGCAAGGGTTGATTAGTCAATTGGACCTACTTTTGGAAGAATGGGTCAAAGTCCCACATTGGGCCATTTCTTCTTATGAAATTTGGGCTTCAATTAAGGGCCCAATTGTATTAGACTTTTAAATGCCCATAATTCAGTACAAAAATTCGTCAATTCTCTCATGTTTTCATTTTTCCAAAAAATGTTACGATTGGCAACTAGACTCAGAAACGTACGGGGTGTTACATATATATAGGACTAACTCAAAGGTAAGGAAGCTAATACTAGCGTAATCAGGGTCCCTAACCATAATGTCTAACTGTGAGGTAGCTATCAATAATTTAAATTGCCATAATAAAGAAAGGAATCGGAAACGTACCACCAATCTCAGGTACCAGTCCATAATTATCTTGCCACGAACTAACTATAATAACCAATAAATAAGTAATCGGCTAGCCCAGACAAACAATGACTTAACTAGGCCCCCATAAGCCCTGAAGGTTCATGGAAGCACTCTGCAAACAACACTCATAACCTATATTTATATGCCCCCCCATAAGATCGATAGATACAGGCGCCAAACAATTATACTGGTGATAAGCGATGCATATGAATGAATGAATGCAACATAAACCAAAATACCATAACCGATCCAAGTGCTATAAAGTACGAAGTGTATACGCCTCCTCCAGCTCAATAGCTCGCAAAGTCAGGACCTACAGCGACCATCCTTCTTCGTCACTGCGGCTAACGGATGAAGGGGCCTTTAGGGGATTTGGGATATCCGTATACGCTGCCTGGTCTCGAACTAGGACTTCCCATAATCACCATAATCCATCTACTCCATCCATTACCAGATACATATATATATATGTATATATATATATATATATATATGTATATATATATATATATATATATGTATATACATATGTAATGAGTGTACGGACTCGAACTGTGACTTAAAGAGTGTACATTGTATAATAAGTGCACGGACTCGAATCGTGACTAAAAGAGTGTACATCTGTAAGCCATTGCCCGAGATAAAGTTCGGGACTAAATCATCATAATAATATAGAAAGGGTCAGAATATCCGTCAATAGTAGTGGTAAAAGAGTGGGTAAACCATGGACCAGATTCAATCTCGGTCTAGTTTCCAAAACATCACTTTTAGTTCCAAAGCTCATAATCCAATAAATAGGGTGGTATGATTCCCATTGTAAAAGAATCCATTTTAAAAGTGAAAAGTGGAAATAATTCCCTTTTTAGAAATCAGTAGTAAAATCAAGGTTTTGGTCGGAATCGTATCACTAAGTGAGCATAGATGCGCCCTAAAGTATGCATGCCATCACCAATATCCAAACAATACGACCATAAGCGCCTAATCTGTAATCTAGAATCATGTTCCGCTTTAGGGATAAAATACTCACCTGGAGTCCAACTGGTATCGTAACCACGACCTCGGGCCCAACAATACATAATTAATATGATAATATCACCAAAATTTGGGGAACTACTGTCCAATTTGCTAAGTAATATGGTAAGTCTTATACAAAGGATCCTTAACGTAAATCTATGGATAACATGTCTATAATCAAGGATAATATGGTTCTAGGGCCATAACGGGTATCCTAGGCTAGGGTTCGGATCACATTTCTATCCCTAGTTCCCTAAATAGACTAAGTCATGATATACTAGTCATAATCCCATCCTATAATCCCTATCTAGCATGCAATCTATACATAACACCGTCTCATAAAGTAGATTGAAGCCTACCTCAATGTCTAACTGGAATCTCGAATCGTCCTTGAATTGCTCGTCCTTGCTCCATAATCCTAAAATACTGCCAAGCTATCAAAATAACCATCTACGTGTCAAAACAAGTAAAATGAGACCCATATTGCTATATCAAAATTCGGGTTGAAATTTGGGTCAAGAACGGGCCCACGGGCCCCCCAAATGAAATTCAAAAATTGAATCTGTCACGAGGTCCCTTGAAGGACAAGAAATTTGTGCTCAAAAGTTGAGCACAAACGGAGCGTAAATCGGGGCTCAAATCAGCCCCTAAAGTTTATGAACCAAAGACCTAATTTCTAAGAATTTACAATGGAAATGATAGAATTTAATAGGGAAAAATAATGGGAAACGACCAAGGAGTGTTGGGCTAGCTTACCTTAGCTTCAATGGATGATGTCCCATACATTTCCTCGTTCCAAGCTCTCAAAAATGGGTGAAATAAGGTTGAGAAATGAATGGAAAATCGAGTGAAAAAAGGGGATTTAAAACCCCAGGTGCTGCTAAAATGGTCACTTAGCCGCTAAAGCGAAATGGTACTCTGGTCGCTAAAGCGGACAAATGCCGCTAAACCGACGTTCGCTAAAGCGATCACACCAGATATCAGGCATCAGATTTTTTGCGAAGTTCAAATAGACTCTGATCGGGTGTTCAGAATTCGTTCAAAACCCCGTGCGCACAAACGAACTATGCTACCATACCAAATTCGACATTCTAGACTCAATGGAATCATCAAAACTTTCATCCGAGATTGTTTCGACTAAATATGGGCCCTACACCCATAGTTCTATTTTTCATCAAATCTACCAAATAGCCCAAAACGAGTCCGAAAGCCTCGGGACCTGAATCGAGGGTCCCCTAGCCTAAAATCAACATTAAAGAGCTGATGGAGCTATCAGAATTTCCATCCAAGGTCGTTTACAAGGAGTTTGTTCCGAGACCAATTCCTTAACAGCCAAAGCTCCAAAATAAGGAATTGAGCCTAAAATCCAAACGAACTATCTGATAATCAAACCAACAGTTACAATAAGTCATAATTGACCTGTAGCCACTATGGGAAGACTCAAAATACCAGAAATACATAGAAATCAAGAAAATGACTGGGAGGGTCATTACAATATCCACTACTAAAAGGACTTTCGTCCGCGAAAGTTAATGGATAGAAAGAGCTCAAAAGCTCAAAAGGATGAGGTACTGGGCCCATATGCCCCGAGCATGTCTCCCCAGATAACCTCCAAGCAGACAAAACTCTTCCAAGGGATTTTGCTATAAGTACCCTTTTTCAACCAACTTCCTTACTTCATTTTCCAAAAAGCCAAAACTCAACCTCAGTAACCAACTAGCTTCCAACTGAACTGAGAATGATTGATGCACGTAAATCCAAACCACAATACACTGATAACACACTGATACAAGCATATCTAAGCAAAAACTCAACCAAGCTAAAGGCAATCCAAGGCATGAATCATGCAACCAACTCCAATTTCCAAATCTAACCTCCTTTTGCCTTTCCAAACCTGTTACCTACTCTAAACCATACAAAATATCATCAGTGTCCTCGAAAGATTGAAGCTGATCAATTAAAAATCCATAATGGCAGGCATAAGAATAGGCCTATAAGGTGCTACCTGGACACACAAATGGGGATGACCAAAGCCCGCGATCTCTAGCCAAATCTATAACTAGTCTGGCTGACCCTCAAATCGGATAGTCAGGAGTCTGAAGAACAAACCCTTGAGATTAGATGATCCACTCTAGAATGTCCCACCAACTGTGGGTGAAACCATGTTAAGTCCAACTAAAATACATTTCCCCCACTGAGTAGGCCTACAAAATTTCTGACAAAAACTGAGAATCGAAACCAACTACAGTAGCAACCAATACCAAGTGCCGATGGACTAACCTCTGAGCATTTATCAAGACGAACCCATCTGAGCTAAAGATAACCAAACCGGTAGGTAAGGAGTAGGCCTAGTTGGCCAATAGATGAAGTCTTAACTGATCCAAATTTCAAAATGGAGACTGCAACCAAGGTTTACAACCCATAGCTGAGATCTTAACTCCGAAGCTGAACCGCTCAATCTCAACTGACAAAGCAATCATGTTGATGATTATGCATCCAAATTCCAAAATCTATCATAACATCAAGCCGCCATTCCAAGGTGTCAAAATCTAAAACTGAAGCCCATAAGCCTTCGCTATGATCAAATACTCAAATCAATCTCACCTTCAAAGACTAAGCATATATTCAATTGTTCTCGCAAGGGATAAAACTGAAATGTTGCCATAGAACTAAATCACAACTGAGGAAAATCACCGGCTAAAGATGCAATCAATCAAATTCACATCTGATGAAGGGCATAATGCATCAAGGCATAACCAAGAACTCACCAAGACTGCAAATAATACTAGTGATAGCCTGAATTTGGTCAAACCAATACTTAATCTATGGCAATGAATACACAAAGGCACATATCGCCAAGAAAAAGCACTCTACAACGTCACATTATGCCGAACAAATGTCGAAATGAGAATTTTCTAAATTCACCCATTTACACCAACTTTAACTTGGCTGAACCATGAACCATATCATAGCAAAAATGGAGTGTCCAACTCCACACCAATACCAAGATCCAAATGATTACCAGGAGATGAACCAAACAAATCAAAAAGTAAGCCTCAGACCTTTCAACATCAGAAACGGGCAACAGAACCAAATTACCAACTCCAACTTAACATTAACATCAAGATTAAGACCACTACCGGACAATGAACTATCCAGATCGAAAGAATCAAATCCCAAATGTATCACCAATATAAACGGACAATGGAAGAAGAACGCCAATGCTAAAATCACAACAAAGCCATTAAAGGCCAAACTTACCTTCACTTTCTCTCCACAAATAATCTAACCTCACTAACAGAAGGGAAAAACAACCAACCTAGGTTCTAAGCGCAATGGGCAAGAATTGCAAGGAAGGGGAAAAACTAACTAGGTAATGCTAGTCTAGCCATCTATCAAATAAGAATCAATAAATTTCAAAACAGTGACAACCATAACATCAGTATAAGGTGTCAGTGGCATAAAAATGAAATACCACCAACACCACTCTAATACCATAACAAGGCCAATATGCCAAAGAAAAGGGACTTTAACCCAAATGCTACACCCCATGGAAAGCACGATACCAATCCACTCAATCCACTACTAAAAAAAATATCTACGGGGGTAGTCAAATAAGCATAAGTCTACGCCAAGAGATACAATAATCAATATAGAAATGTCAAGGCATGTAAATGCCGATGGGTATAAAACCCCCCAACTCAACTCAAATATAACCTAAAGGATAGAAAATCAAAGACGCACCTATCACGGTGGAAATCTAAAGTCATAGTCCCCGACATACCCAAAGAAGTGCAAATTTGAGCATGCCTAAACCCGGACTGAGAGTCTGAATCACCAACTGAGGCACTAATTGCACTACCTCTAACTGAAGGTGCCACATCTGTATGAGACTAATCTGGATTAGATGAATGACTAATAATCCCATGCCGGCGACACTCTCTGGACCAGTGACCAGTCTCTCTGCAGTCGTAACAAACCCTTAAAGCCCTAACCTGGCGAGAAACATGAGCTGATCCCAACTGGCTGACCAACTCATGTCTAGAACACTCCCTAGACCAATGATCGATCTTACTGTAATTGAAACATGCCCCTGGGACTCTCTGATGTACTATACCTGTTGACCCAAAATGGCTACCACGACCTGACAACCAAGACCAAATAACCTGTACTGTATGAACAGAACTCTGCCCTCTGAGACCACCATAATATACCTAAATTGCTATATTGCTATATTTCTATATATCAATACAAGTAAAAAAAGACCCATATTGCTATATCAAAAGTTGGGTTAAAATTTTGGTCAAGAATGGGCTCGTGGGGCCCATAAATGAAATCTAAAAATAAAATCTGTCACGAGGTCCCTCGAAGGGCAAGGAATGTGTGCTCAAAAGTTGAGCACAAACATAGTGTAAATCAGGGTACAAATCAGCCCCTAATGTTTATGAACCAAATACCTAATTTCTAAGAATTTACAATAGGAAACGACCAAGGAGTGTTGGGCTAGCTTACCTTAGCTTTAATGGATGATTTTCCATACTTTCCCTCATTCCAATCTCTCAAAAATGAGGGAAATAGGTGTGAGAAATAAATGAAGAATCGGGTGAAGAAAAGGGGATTTAAAACCCTCAGTTGCCGCTAAAGCGGTCAACCGCTAAAGCGGCTACTGATCGTTAAAGTGGGTGGTGAAAAAGAGAGAGTGACCTCTAAAGTGGTACTCTGGTCACTTAAGTGACATCTTCTAAAGCGTACCTTCATTGCTAAAGCGGTCACACCAGATATCAGGGATCAGATTTTTGCTAAGTCCAAATGTACTCCGATCGGGTGTTTGAGATTTATTTGGAACCTCGTGCGTGCAAACAAACTATACTACCAGACTAAATTCAACATTCTAGACTCAGTGGAACCATCAAAACTTTCATTCGAGATCATTTTGATTAAATATGGTCCCTACACCCATAATTCCATTTTTTATCAAATCTACCCAATAGTTCAAAACGAGTTCGAAAGCCTTGATACTTGAACTGAGGGTCCCCCTAGCCCAAAATAAATATTTTGGAGCTGATGAAGTTGTTAAAATTTCCATCTGAGGTCGTTTACTAGGAGTTTGGGCTGAGACTAATTCCTTAACATTGAATGCTCAAAAATAGAGAATTGAGCCTAAAATCCAAACGAACTATCCAATTACCAAACCGACAGTTACGACAAGTCATAATTGACCTGTAGCTACTGTGGGAAGACTCAAAATACCTAAAACACATGGAAATTAAGAAAATTACCTGAAGGGTCATTACATATCGCCTTTGGTAGGCTACATATGATTATTTGAATTAAAGGTAAGAATAAGACATCACACAGGCAAATGACTAGGCGTTTCATAATGATGAAATACTCATAAGATGTTATATGACAAGTTAATAAGGCAAATACATAAGTCATAGCTTATATTGTGTATCGGTCACTTGTACACTCACAAGTTATAGTCCAGACAAGAGTTTATAGTATTCAACTATCTATAGTTGCTCATTTTGTTGTTCAATTCATTACGCATCCTTATATATCTACTTGTTATTCAGTATGCTTTACATTCCAGTACATATTGTATATTTACTGACGTCCCTACATTTAGGTGTTCCACTTCTTTATTTATACATGATCAGATACATCAGGTAGCAGACTTCTACATTAGGCACTCGTTTCGATTCAGCAGAGCAGTTGATGAGCACTTCTCTCATTTGGAGCTAATAGATATCTAGCACTTTTTAAGTCATATTTATAGTTATAGCTTGGGTATGTCGAGTCTTGTCCCGACCATCTGCTGTTGTATAGTAATATATTCTATTAGAGGCTTCGTAGACAATGTAAAGTTATAGCATGTAACCATAATTTCAGTTGTCTAATATATTAATGCAACAATTTGGCTCGTGCTACTTATGTACTACTTTTATAATTGTCTTAAGAATAGGGACTCATTCGCTTAATGCAGGTCATTTGTATAGCTAGTGTTCATATAGACCCTTGCCACACCTTTTGGTCTGGGGGCGTGAAATGATTATGCTGAACAGGTTGCACTAGAGAAAATAGGTTATTGTCTTTCCAACCGCAACATACATCTAGGCTTGGTATGGCATGGGTTGTTGATCTTCTTTGGGGACATCACATGTGTATGTATAGATCTATGCATTTTTATCTTAAAATATTTCATCGACTTACTGAAGTGATAGGACAAAATAATTTATTTCCATCTAAGGGTAGAATCGCACATGTTCCATTAATGGAGTCTATAACTATTTTTCTAACTATCGTTGCACGTAATTCACTCAAGATAATTAATCGGCACGTTAGAAGAGTTGTTGTGGCATTTTGTCAGTTGGTGCCAACATATGCATATCTAAAAAATATGATTGTGTACATCCAAAAATTTGTCACAGCAACTGCTTTTGGCCTTGATTTAAGGTAAAATGACTTTTCAAACTTTCCTTTCAATTTCAAACCTTCCTTTCAACTAACTTCTAAAAAAAAATTAGGAGTTGTATTTTTAATGGGGTTGTCGCTACAGTTGATAATATTTATATTTGCCTTTTGATAGAATTATATTGGTGCAATTGAATGAACATATATTCAACGAGAGGTCCTAAGAAATAAGCAACAAACTTAGCGTAACAACAAAGAAAATACTTCACAAAATATCGTATGTGAATGTGATATTGACATGAAGTTCACCTTTGTTACAGCAGGCTGGGAGGGTACTGCCCATGATAGTAAGGTGCTAAAGAATGTAATTCTTGACTCATCGGCCAAATTTTCATTTTCGCCATATGGTATGTAAATTAGTAGTTCTATTTTTGCTAGTCTCTTAGAAAAGAGGAAATCAAGAAGAAGCACAAGTGTAATTTGAATCAAATGGATGATTTCATTATACTTCATAACAACGAAATCAACAAGAATATGTTGAGGCCAAAAGGCTGATTCGAATCAAAATGGATTACACCGTATTCTAGTCCATCTTCTCACTCCATTTGCATCATTTTATATTTTTGTTAGTTCCCAATTATTATATTGTCAATAGAAAAAGTAAATTTATGTGAAATTAGAAAAGAGTTATGGTGTCTGTCTAAATGAAATAATTTCGATATCTAAGTTCAATATTTCAATAGTGCTATAGTATATCTTATGGCATACAAAAATGCTAAGCAATAAAAACGTACAAATCAAAGTGAAAAGGCAAATTATATCAAATATTACAAGACTAGCAATGTAGAGGTACTAAGTGTAGAAGAATAGTTCAAACATTCTTCTTCTTATTTCTGGAAATGTTGTAATCCACAATATTAATCCAACCAGTAAACCAAGTTCTCCAGGTACATTTGATGTGTAATGTGAATTTTATTTCAACATCTACATCAAATCAAGACAAAAAAATGATATGTAATGTGGATTCCATTCCACAGTAATGATGAGTGTATAATATATGCATAATCCATATAGAGTACATATATAAATGCGTGTAATTGGTGCATAATATATGTATACCGACTAAAAAAAATAAATAGGGAATCTGAGCCTGTTTATGTAAAGATACCTTAGTTTATAATTTTAGGTTTAATTTCTATGATCTTTCTGCATCGTATTAGCTATATGGATAACGTATTACATGATTAAAAGGTTATAGAGAATAAATGATTATCTATTTTGTTGAATTACATTTATTTTATTTTGATAGAAAAATATTACGTTGTTAACGGTGGTCTTCAAAACACAAAAGAATTTCTAGCTCCATACAAAAAGAATGCACTATCATTTGCAGGACTACAGAAGAAGTAAAGGAGACTAAGAATGGAAAAGAGATATTTAACTATAGACATGCCTCTCTGCGCAATGTCATTGAAAGAACTTTTGGTGCGTGGAAAAGTAGATTCAGAATGCTACGACAAGGCATGAACAACTATGAATTTGACTTACAGGTGAAAATAGTAGTTGCTTGCACTATACTAAACAATTTTTTCTGTTAACACCAAATCAGTGATGGAATATTCAATGAATATGAAAATGATGATATGGTTGTTGATAAAAATGATGAACAATCTGCTCAGGGTAACAATGTTGCTTCGTCTTTTGGATCATTTGATCTGAAAATGCAAGCTCGTGGAGAAGAGATTGTTCATAGAATGTGGAAAGATTATATTAAAGAATAGCTTGTTACTACTTCTTCTGGATCATATAAGTTGTGTTCATTATCATGACTCTTCTTTGGTTAAATTTCATTAGAATCCATTTCTAAATATTGTTCTGAAGAAGACAAATTGAGACCTGCGATAGAATATGTAAATTTTTTTGACAAGCTTAAGAAACGCAGCATGAAGGACTCACTCAACTTATATACTGTATTTTTGTTTATGATATGTTTGTTATTATTTAGCTCTCAAATATGTAATGGTATTGTTCCATTGCGCTTATTAAAAAGTTATGTCAGTTGAACTTAATACAAAGCAAATGTTCCTTTTTAACGTTCCTAAGTACTGCTGCATATTTCTTATTTTTGATAATACAAACTTATGATTATTTTTAATAGTTTTTAAAACTTATGGGCATAAATCATATTTCTTAGAAAACTGAAATATGTTTCCCAAATACTTGGCAAAACACAAGGTGAAACTTCACCCAAAAATGACTTGTCAAAATATTTGGAAATCTATAGCCAAATGCTAGCGAGATTTTGCATTTTTAAAATTCTTCTTTTTACTTACTTGGAGTACTATTTAAGTGTGAAGAAGTACACATGTGATGTCGACATGTGTGCTTCTTGGAATTGTTAGTCAATTCGAGAGTATTTTAGGTATTTTTTATTTTTGGTGCTTGAAGTTGTTGTATTTACATGCTTTATGTATATACTTTTTCCACTATTGGAAAATAAGACCTAGGCTAGTAGCCTATTTGGCCAAGCTTATTTTCTCTAAAAGTGCTTATTTTTTTCTCAAAAGTGCTTAATTTTAAAAAAATGAGATGTTTGGCCAAACTTTTGGGAGAAAATAAGTGTTTCTGGATAGTAGCAGAAGCTGATTTTTATAAGTTAAAAAGGTAGTTTTTCCCTAAAAGCACTCTTTTTAAAAGTACTTTTGAGAAAAATACGCTTGAAGATGTAACAACCGTAGTTGTAAATTTCACTTTTTTTATGTGTTTTGACATTCTATTTTTGAGTTGTAAGGTTGGTTGACATGATTTTCGATGCGTTCGAGAGTGATTTGAGTGAGTTTGTGACTTTTAGAGGCTTTTAAAGCCAGAAGTTTGACTTCGATTAATATTCTGTGTTTTGAGCATCGAATGGTAATTTGGATAGTTTTGTTAGATCTAGAATGTCGATTTTAGATTAGTACCATGGTTAGTTCGGAATCGAAGCTTTTATTTTGCATTTTGATCCTTTTAACGAAAATTAGTTTAAATAAGCCTAAAGGGGTCCCGGGGGATAAATTATCGTAAACAATATCTTTTTGAAAATCTGATGGTTTCATTAAGTTTGGAACGTCGAAAATAGCCTAGTAGCATATCTGGTTTATATTAATGGGGTCCCGAATGAATCCCGAGGGTCCATTCAAAAATTTTGAGAACTTGCATTTTCTCCTGGTTGTTGTATCTGGTGCAACCAATATTCTGTCTTTACATTAGCGGGCCAAGCCTTATATTTGCGGAGAAGGATTACATTGTTCATCTCAATAGCGATGGTAGGCTCGCGATCGTGAAGGATAATTGGGGATCGGGTCGGGTTTCGACTTCTACACGTACTCGATAAGGTCGCCGCATTCGCAGCTGGTCCAGGTCGTTAGCCTTTGCATTTGTGAGGAAAGATCCATAATCGCAAAAGGCAATTAAATGGCCGGTCAATATTGACCCTCGCGAGTGCGATGTGGGAACCGCAATCACAAGGTACTGTTGTCCTGGATAGTATATATATCTCATTTTCACAATTTTTGCACCATTTTTGAACTTGGGAGCTTCGAAAAAGACGATTTCTAAGGGTTTTCTTCATCATCCATGCTTGGGTAGTCTCTAAACTTCTATTTTCATAATTTCCTATTGATTCTATCTTCTAAATAGCTTTAAAAACTTGATTTCAAAATGGATGTTTGGTGGGTTTATCCAGTAAGCTTTAAATTGGTTTTTCTTCGATTTGAAGGTTGATTTCACCTCATTTTTACTTAGATTTTTAGATATAGACTCTTCTTGGTATGAGGAACATGTTTTTAAAATAAAATTCTAAATTTGCCCCTTTCGGTTTCAAATCCATTTTTTGAACTATTTTTGGACCCGATTTAAATATAGCCGATATGGATATCATTAGTTCCCTTTTAACATGTAGATTACGGTTTTGATAGATTTAGTTCATTTTAAGACTGCTTGTAAATAAAAGGCTCCGCGGTTAAGGATCTAGGCTTGAATTTTGGCTCTTTGAGGTAGGTTATGGCTTAACTTTCTTTAAATTGGGCTGGGTAGTTAACCATTCTTGTAAAGCATGCTATGGGCTGGGGAAATAGACGTAGGAACTATATTTTTGAGGTTATTATTATTATTATTGTGTTGATTGTGTGTGGGGGCTTATATGAATATTATTGTTGACTTAAAGGATTATATTTAGCGTGATGCCCCTGTGGGGGCTTTATTTGATATTGTAGGCCTTATTTGTGCATTAAATGCCATTATTATGATTGTGTTGCACTTGTGGGTGCTTGAATAGATATTATAGGCCTTATTTGAGCATTATTTGCCCTTATCATTATAGTTGTCACGCCCCGAATCCCATTCGGGACGGACTGGCACTCAAAGCCGACGAGGCCCGAGAGAACCAATCTTTACTCATGTACCTTCATATGCATGTCTCTATATGAATAGCAGTCTATCTTATGCAACTTATAAAATGTGACATACCAATGGCGGAAGTCATGGCTAATATCTACTATATATGAAACTTGGCCGTTAGGGCCATCAAGTCAACATGGACATACATCTCTTACATTGTCTTCCCACAACCGTCTACAAAGCCTCTACAGATACATAACCATAACCAACCTAGAGTCGGGACAGTACCCTGCTCTATACTTTACAACATCAAAACAATATACAACTATGGCTCGGAAAGCTCCGAACCAACTGGAGCTCACCAAAAATCTGCAAATGATCCACAGTCTACAGAGGAGGTCTACTACTGCCTGCACCTGCAACATGAAAGGTAAGTTCCCCCGAGGGGTCAGTACGAAGAATGTACTGAGTATGTAAGGCTATAAGAAACTGAATGATACATAAATACGTCATGAAATCGAGCGTAAGAGAATAGACAATATGGATAGATCTCCGTTCTGAAATATGTGGAACTATATTCATTACTTCCATTATTCTCATTACTTAATCACTCATTCTTATCATCATCATTCTTATAACAATCTTCATAATTAAACATTCATGCAAGGAATATATTCTTATTTCTTTTACCCCTATCTTCATTACTGATCATCCAACTAGTTAGTGGTTCATAATATAAAACAGGACATCCAGCTGATCAGTTGGCTCTAATATAAACCGAACATCCAGCTGATCAGTGGGCTCTAACATAAACCGGGCATCCAACTGATCGGTGGGCCAACTAAATAAATAGAATAATAATAATACCGGACATCCAGCTGATCAGTGGGCTCTAACATAAACCGGACATCCAGCTGATCAGTGGGACACACTAAATAAATAGAATAATAATACTACCATGCGTACATTACTACTAGACATACTTCTTTTCCTTTTCATTGTTTGGAGAGTGATACATTGATGATTGAAACATTATTGTGAACACATAAATACATTACTTCATTCCTTTCTTTTTAGAGATTGATTCATTGGCTTATGAGAGATTGATATATTGAGGATCGTGACACTATTGGAAACACAAACACTTTACTTCACCCCTTAACTTCATGAGATTGACTCCTTTACTTGTGAGGGATAGATATATTAACTCGCACATTACTCTTATGAGATCTTATGATATTGGTACCCTTACACTTGTGAGAGATTGGTACAAATGTAATCATAATATTGTTAGACTTTGGAACATGACATCATTGGAAAACACTTTTCAAGAATAAATAGATTCTCTTTATATCTTACTCTCTTGAGATAGTTCTTTTTAGTAGTTACAACATTATGAGAGCATTTGGAACTTCAGTCAATGAATAAGAGATAAGGGAATCACAATTCTTCTAAGAATAGGACATATGTATAACAATATATCTCAACCTGAACTGGGGTACTTTAGAACACTTCGGACATGAGTAAGTACCATAACAAGGTGAATACTCTATGCTGCAGAAAGATACGGAAAGAGTAACCTTACATACCTTGTCGTCTTACTACGAATATACAAGCCTATATGAAGATACAATAGTCCAGATTCCTCTTTATGTTTCACTCTACAATACAAGCACATGCCAAAGCTTACATTAGCAACTAGTTACTATACAAGCGTACAAAACGATAATGAGCTATATGACTGCCGTATAATGTTGTGTCACCCCACACAATACAATCCACTGCATTCTCATACCAATGAAACCATAACATTCCACACATTGACCAAGATATCACACATCAATAACATTTTACACCAAGTTTACCCTTTACATTTCCTCATTAACACTACGTTACCTTTTCTCCGTCAAGTCACTCGATAGCTTTCACAATAACACTTTAACATCAATCCATATTTTATACCATTCAAAATACCTCCGGAATACTCCTTTATAGTCATTTAAAAGGTATCATAAGTTGATAATTGCATCCATGAAGGGTATAGGGGTTTCGGGGGGCCAAAGGGATGCAAAAACAAGCGATTCGGAGTTCTGGGCCGACCTGCTAAGCCACCTGCGCCCGCAGGTGGCTGACTTGGGTCCGCAGGTGACCTTTGACAGTAGCCAGAGGCACCTGCGTTGGCACCTGCGCCCGCAGGTGCTTCGTCTGCGAGGGCGGGTGCCCGTTTCGGCCAAAAAGGACTCTTTTGGGTCTTTTTATGCAATGAATGGTCCATGATCATAACCAAACTCATTTTAACATATTTTTGATCATATTATATGCCAAAAATCATCCATGGTCTCACAACACACATAACATCACCAAAACGACACTTTCCTTACATTACGTCATCAAATCCATAACCAATTTCACAATAAAAATTCCAAACACTATACTCAAGGATAAAACAAGGCAAGACTATATTCACATCTCACATGTCAATATTGAATCCATCAAGTTCATTTCCTTCAAGATCACAAGTCCATGTTCAAGTTTACAAGACAAAACCATCCTCCGATTTAGCAAACACAAATTGTTTTACACATAGTGACCTTCTCACACTTCACCAACATAACCAACATGATATAAACCATATTCCATGCATAAAATTTATTAAACCATAATAATAAACACTTACCAATACTCACCAAGTGATGATCTTGGCCCAAGAGATGAAGGTCTAGGGTTTGTGGAAATGTTGAGAAAATTCTAGAAAAGGCATGGAAGTCCAAATGAGATAAAAATCTGATGGGTGCCCTTTTTATAGCCCCTTTAAGTCTCTCTTTATCCAAACACTTGGTCCAATAATAATATAACAACTTGGTCTTGCAAGAATGGGTCAAGAATGGGTCATTCCTTCATTTGGGCCATGTATTTATATGATTTTTGGGCCTCCATTGAGCCCAATGGCTCAAGACTTCTTTAGCCCACCAAATTTTATGTATAATTCCTTATATATATATATATAGGTCACTCAAGTCACTCTTATCCATCTCTTGATATTAAATGCATGGTTGATTAGTCAAATGAAAGATTGGATCATTTTGCCCCATTGGGCCAAGTCTTTTGTTGATCTTTGGGCCTCATTTGGCCCAATGGCACAAGACTCATGTAAGCCCCAACAATTTAATGAATAATTCATCAAATCTCTCATGTTTAACTAATTCCATAGATGTACACGTAGTCGTACAGGTTCGACAACGTACGGGGTATTACACCTCCTACAAAGGTCTAATCCCATGTACTAGGCCCAATTTCAATCATCTCATCAATAACATTACAAAATACATACTTTTTGACTCTCTACACTTGAGTAACCATTGTTCAACGTCGTCATGTAAGGTTTAGTAGGTACGGGGTGTTACAATAGTGATGCCTGATAGATGGGCGTGAGATAATATTATTAATGTCTTAAATGACTATTTATTCTAGAGGTACCATGAGATGACTTATATCATGAATCATTGTCATATTGAGTTGTTTTCAAGTTCATTTAGACCTGTATTGAATTTATTATTATCTTCATACTGATTGGTTGTGAGCATTACATCCTCATTTCATTTATACATATTCATGAGTTTGGTACCACTGAGAAACACTGATTTTGAAAGAAAAGGAAATATTTTTAAAAATCCTTGGTCGAGGACATTTGATGGCAAGGTTGATTATGATATTTTTATAAATCCTTGGTCGAGGTCATTTGCGGACAAGGATAAGAGAGATTGTGAAAATATATGGATTGCAACCCCCCCATGGGTCCTGTTCTGAAGCGCTGAGGCTTGGAAGGTGTATACAAAAGTCATGTGATGGCTTATATCATCATTATCCCACCACCATTACATTGCATTTCATTACATTACATTATCATATTTTTCTTATGTGTTTGTTGCCGTGTACTTAGTTTTCCTTATATTTTTGTGTGTAGTTATTGTTATTCATATATTATATTTGTTGAAACTGTTAGGAAATATGGTGTGAGCTACCATTTGGAAACTTTTCTATATATAGGTGAAAGCGTGCTCATAGTATTCGTACTTGTTAAGTTTTCTGTTTTACTCAGTCGGCCTATGATACCTACTGAGTATAAGTGGACCCTACTCACTCCTACTTCTGTGCCCTTTTGGTGCATTTCCCAGTGCGAGTGTGATCTGTGACGGCTGACTGGTGCAGTGAGAGGTTGACATTTTAGGGTATTGGTGAGCTCCAGCGTTCGGAACAGACTTTTGGACCTTATCCTATCATGTTTGTCTTTATTTACTGTCAAAGAAAGACTTTTGTATTATTCATTATTTGTATTTTTATTAGTTGCTCTTCACACTTATGACATCAGGTTTTGGGGAGTTATGTTTTTTGTTCGACCATTTATGTTATTTACATATTATGGCCTAACTTTGTTCTAGAAGTCTCGTATTGTGTTACTTATTTTGTATTTTGATTTTTCTTTCTTTTGTGGGCTCTAGACTTACCTATCAAAACTTGGTCGAGGTAGGTGCCATCATGACCTCAACTTTTAGGTCGTGTCAAATTGGTATCAGAGCACTAGGTTCACCGGTCTCATAAATGTAAGAGTAGGATATCTAATAGAGTCTTGCGGATTGATACGTTGACATCCGTATCTATCTTCGAGAGGCTATATGACATCTTTAGAAAAACTTTCTACATTGATTCCTTATCGTGCGGGTTGTTCATACCCAATATTCTAAACTTGTATTCCGTTCTTTTCTGGACAGATGGTGAGAACTAGAACCAGAGATATTGAGGATGCTGAGCTCGCACCCACCGTTAGAGCCCCAGTTAGGGAGCGAGGTAGGAGTCATGGCTGAGCCAGAGGTAGAGGTTGGGCACGAGGAGCTTCTTCAACCAGAAGATAAGCTAGAGTGGCCTCTCTTGAGCCTGAGAGTTATTATGATGAAGAGGATTATCGGACAGTGGTTGCTAGACTAGCTCAGACCCCTCAAGGTTCAGTTGCTACCCTGGTGTTACATGATTTATTAATTCATCTTTTAGACCATCTGGATAGCATTCCCTAAATAGGTATTCCACCAAGTGTGTCGGGTATTTCTCACACTATAGGAGGTATTCGGCTGCCAAGGCAAGCTCCTACTTATGATTTTCTAACTCTAGGCTTACAACCAATTTTTGTGGTACCCCTCTCGTGTTGATACCTTACCTACTAGATTTGATGTTCCTCCTATGGTTTCTGGTCCTGTGATGTCTTCTGATGATCAGAAGAGGTTTTAGAGATTTATTTGTTTGGCTCCTTCCAAGTTTAGTGGTGCCATTGGAGACAACGCCTATGAGTTTTTGCTTGACTGCCAGGAGAGATTGCATAACCTCGGATCCCTTGAGTCCCATGGTGTTGCCTTTATTACCTACTAGTTGACTGATTTGGCTTGGCAGTGGTGGATATTACTTGTTAGTTGTAGACCATTGTGTTCTCCTGTTGCGATATGGACCTAATTTTTTGAGGTTTTTCTGGAGAGGTTTATATCTTACAGTTTAAGGGATCAGATGAGAGATGAGTTTGATCACCTAGAGCAGGGCTCCACTACTATTGTAGAGTATGAGGCACATTTTCATACACTATCTAGATATGCCACTGTTAGCATCTCCATCAAGTCTGAGAGGATCAGGAAGTTTATCAAGGGTTTGGCAGGCTTTTATCAGTTGGTGATAGTTCAGCTTATGGTTTTGGGTGGTTCTTTCAAGTGTATTGTGGAGTATGCTAAGTTGATTGAGTCGATTTGTCAGGGTACTCAGGGTGGTGCTAAGAAGATACGCCGACAGGGTGAGTTCAGTGAACATACATCCCGAGGTAGGGATTTTTCCTACAGAGGTTCTTACAATTACCATGGCAGACCATTTCACGCAGTATTATAGGGTTCGGGTAGTAGGTCTATAGTTTATGAGGCTTCAGGTAGCCAGGGTTCAAGTCATATGGGTAGAGGCTCTAGTTTTAAGTTTTTGGGACAGAGAGGGCATTTTGGTACTTCTGGACCCTTTTAGTGCATTTTCGATAGCAGTCATTATATGAGAGAGTGTCCTTTGCTTGTATTGGGATCGGCACAGTCGAGTTCTTAGCTTTATCTTTGCCCTACTCCTATATCCACAGTTAAAGGTGGTTTACAGAGTGGCAAGAGTGGTTCTAGAGGTACTCGAAGTGGAGCTTGGGGAGCTTGTGGTAGTGGATGCAGGGCTGCTTAGTTTAGGAGCGGGCGTGGTCAGTGATATGCTATACTTGGGAGACCTAAGGTAGAGACCTCTGATGTAGTCATCACAGGTATCGTACCGATTTGCCATCATTTTACTTTCATGTTATTTGACCCTGGGTCTACATTCTCCTATGTTTCTACCTATTTTACTACTAGATTTAATACTGCATGTGAGTCCCTTGCTATGGCTATTTGTGTTTCTACCCCCATAGGAGATTCTTTGATAGTGGATCAGGTGTACCTATCATATATAGTTACCTTTGCGGGGCTAGAGACCTGGGTAGACTTTATTATCCTAGATATGGTGGATTTTGATATTATCTTGGGTATTGATTGGTTGGCTCCTTATCATGCAATTTAGGATTTTTTTTAAGACTGTGACTTTAGCTACTCTGGGTGTGCCAAGGTTAGCATGGAAGGGTACTACTAGTTTGGGTTCGAAGGGGGTTATATCTTTTCTACGTGCTCGTCGAATAGTAAAGAAGAGTCTTATTTGACCTATGTTCGTGATACTGGTATTGCTTCACCGCCTCCCTTGGATTTTGTTCGAGTTGTTAGTTCTAGGTTATGTTTCTTACAGACTTACCTGGTATACCACTAGATCTAGATATTGATTTTTCTATTAATGTTGAGCCAGCCACCAAGCCCATTTTCATTCCTCCTTATAGGATGGCCCCGACTGTGTTGAAGAAATTAAATGAGCAGTTGTAAGATTTTTTGGGTAAGGGTTTCAGTAAACCTAGTGTGTCTCCTTGGGGTGCTATATTTTTTTTTGTGAATAAGAAAGATGGTTTTATATGCATGAGTATTGACTATCGGCAATTGAACAAGGTGACCATCAAGAACAAGTATCCTCTTCAGTGAATTGATGATTTTTTGATTAGCTTCAGGGTGCTTCGGTGTTTTCTAAGTTTGACTTAAGATCCAGTTATCATCAGTTGAGGATTAGAGTTTTGGATGTTCTGAAGATTACTTTTTGGACACGATATGATCATTATGAGTTCTTAGTCATGTCTTTTGGGCTGACTAATGCCCTTGCAGTATTCATGTAGTTGATAAACCAAGTATTTCGACCTTATCTTGATTTGTTTGTGATTGTATTCATCGATGATATATTGGTTTATTCCAAGAATGAGGCTGACTATGTGAGACACTTAAGGACTGTACTTCAGAGGTTGCGAGATAAGAAGGTAGCTGCAATGTGTGATTGGGCTAGACCCACTTCTCCAACCAAGATTCGGAGCTTTGTTGTAACGGGCTATTATCGGCACTTTGTGCAAGGTTTCTCTTCTATTGTGAATCTTTTGACCTAGTTGACTCATAAGAAGATTATTTTTCAGTGGTCGGATGCATGTTTGGTGAGCCTTCAAAATCTCAAGGAGTTATTGACTTTGGCTCTTATCTTAACCTTGCCGAAGGAGGGCATGGGATTTACCATATTTTGTGATACTTTCAGAGTTGGCTTGGGTGGTGTGTTGATGCAAGAGGGTAAGGTGATTGCCTACGTTTCTCAATAGTTGAAGTCTCATGTGAAGAATTTGTCACGCCTCGAATTCCAATGGGGCAGACTAGCACCCAAAGCCGTCAAGGCCCGAGAGAACCAATCTTCATTCATGTACACTCATAGGCATGCCACTAAATGAACAACACTCTTATCACATATGGATACAAGATGCTAATGGAGGAAGTCATGGGAAACATATGATATATATAAGAAACTTGGCCGTTAGCGTCACCACGTCAAAAGCATACGTTCCTTACATGTCCTTCATTTGCCCCTACAACGTCTACAAAGCCTCTACAGATTCATAGACATAGCCAACCTAAAGTCGGGACAAATCCCCGCTTTATACAACATCTACAATACCAAAACAAATATAATAGTGACTTGAAAATCCCCGAACCAACTGGAGCTCACCAATGATCCGCAACCTACTGAGGAGGTCTACTAGTACCTGTGCCTGCAGCAAGTAAGGTAAGTCCCCCAAGGGGCGTCAGTATGAAGAATTTACTGTGTATGTAAGGCTATATGAAACTGCGTGATACATAAGTTCTTCAATGGAATCAAATATAAGAGAATAGTCAATATGGATAAACCACCATTCTGTATGTGTGGAACCATGCACATTACATTCATTACTTCCTTTACCTTTACGTTTATTCGTCATTATCTTTCATTACTTAACTTTATCCTTTCTTGCATTAAGAAATTGTAAAGCGTATGATAAATAATGACCAACTGATCAGTGGTAAAAGAGGATAACCCATGCTAGGTATTTTAACCCTTGAGTTGAGAATAACCCATGCTAGGCTTTTCTGTCGCCCATGGGATGTTAGATTAACCCATGCTAGGCATTTTTGTTGCCCCTGGGATATTAGATTAACCCATGCTAGGTTTTTATGTCGCCCCTGGGATGTTAGATTAACCCAAGCTAGGCTTTTCTGTCGCCCCTGGGATGTTAGATTAACCCATGCTAGGCTTTTATGTCACCCCTGGGATGTCACTCAAGAATATACAAACAATTATACATTACTTCATTCTTTCATTATAAGAGTGATACATTGGTGGTTGTACATTATTGGAACTTTGGAACCTAACATTATCCGAACTCTGGAGCAATGTCCACAATTATGTGACACATGAATAACAATTGGGCAACAAATAAGAAACATATGAATAACAATATATGACAACCTGAAATGAGATACCTCTGAACATTTCGAAATGGAACAAGTACAATGTCAATGTGAACAATATGTGCTGCAGAAGGATACAGAAAGAGTAACCTTACATACCTTATCTTCCCAATATGAATATACAATCCTATATGTGAATACAACAATCCAGCTCGTTCCTTACGTTTTACTCTACAACACAAGAGCTCACATTAACAACTCACTACCTTACAAGTGCATAAGACAACAATGAGCTACATGGCTGCCCTATAACGTCATTTCACCCTTTACAATACAATTCACTGCATTACCATACCAACAACACCATAACATTCCACACATTGACCAAGACATCATAAACCAATAGCATTACGCACCAAGTTTATCCTTTACACTTCCTCATTAACACTACGTCACAATTACTCCATCAAGTTACCTCAATACCTTTCATAACAACATATTAACAACAATCCATAATTGATATGATCCAACATACCTTCGAACGACCCCTTAAAGCCATTCAAAAGGTACCGTAAGTTGATAATTACATCCAAGAAGGGTATAGGGGGCTTCGGGGATCAAAGAGAGACAAAAACATGCAAAACAAAATTCTGGACTGGGATGTGGAGCCACCTGTGCCTGCAGGTGGATGACATGCGGTCGCAGGTGCCCCTCTGGTCTTGTCCAGAGCCACCTGCATTGGCATCTGCGCCCGCAGGTGCTCCAAACGCGAGGGCGGATGCCCGTTTCAGCCTCCAGGGGTCATTTTAAGGTCCTTTTTCGTAATAAATGGTCCAAGGCCATAAGTAAGCTTATATTTTCATATTTTAGGTCACTTGGATGCCAAAAAACAACCACGATTTCACAATACACATGAACATCACCAAAACTACATTTTCCTTTCAATACGTCACCAATTCCATGCACAATTTCGCAACAACAATTCTGAATGTTATACACAAGGATAAAGCAAGTTAAGAACATAACCACATCATACATGTTGATATTTAATCCAAAAAATTCACTTCCTTCAAGACCACAAGTCCACTTTCAAGTTTAGAAGGCAAAACCCTTCACCGATTAAGCAAACATAGACTGTTTCACACATAGTGAACTGTTCAACACTTTGCCAACATAACCAACATGATTTATACACCATATTAAGCATATAATATACTAAACTATGAGAGTGAACACTTACCAAAGCTTGCAAGAGGATGATCTTGTTCAAGGGAGTGATGACTTTGGGTTTGTGAGAGATGAGAAATGCTTTGGAAAATTCTAGAAATGGCATGTGTGTTGTAATGAATAAAAAATCTGATTTTGTGACTTATATAGTCCCTTTTTGTCCATCCTTAGCCATACAATTGGGCACAATTAATGTGTGTTTACTTGGTCAACACAAGAATGGGTCATTTTCCATTTGGGCCATGTCTTTCTTGTTAATTTTTGTGCCTCTTTTGAGCCCATTAATACAAAATAAATTCAGCCCAACAAATTCATGCAAAATTCACCAACCATCTCATGTTTAAATAATTTCATAAATGTTACGGTAACCAACTGGGTTCGGAAATGTACGGGGGGTTACATCCTTCCCCCCTTAGAAACATTCGTCCTCGAATATTAGTGACATTATTCAATTTAAACAAATTCAAGTCTATGATCATTCTTCATGTTACCACATATATATACATAATGATTATAAATACTTACTTGTTATTGCTCCGATCTCTCATCTTGAACTTTCTCTTCCACTTGAAATAAATGAGGGTACTTGGACTTCATTATTTCTTCAGCTTGCCATGTGATCTCTTCTACCTGCTGATTTCTCCACAACACTTTTACGGAAGCTACTTCTTTATTCTTTAACCTATTCACTTATCAATCCAGAATAGCAATAGGTATCTCTTCTTAAGTGAGATCCTCCGTAACTTGTACATCTTCAATGGGAGCAATATGAGATGTATCTCCTATGCACTTTCGAAGCATCGAAACATGAAACACTAGATGAACTGTGGAGAGTTCTTGGGGTAGTTTCAATTCATAAGCAACTTGTCCAAACCTTCTGACAATTTCATATGGACCTACATAACGTGGACTCAACTTTCCTTTCTTTCCAAATCTCATTACCCCTTTCATAGGTGACACCTTCAGGAATACCCAATCGCCTATGGCAAATTCGAGCCATCTTCTTCTAACATTAGCATATGACTTGTGTCGACTTTAGGCCATTTGTAGCCGCTGTTGTATCACCTTAACTTTCTCCATAGCTTGGTGAACAAGATCTGGCCCAAGTAAAGCAGTTTCACCCACTTCGAACCATTCAATTGGTGATCTACACTTCCTTCTATATAAAGCTTCATACGATGCCATTTTGATACTTGAATGATAGCTATTGTTATAAGCAAATTCAATAAGAGGTAGATGATCATCCCAACTACCCTTAAAGTCCAATGTGCAAGCTCATAGCATATCTTCAAGTGTTTGGATAGTACGTTCTACTTATCCATCTGTCTGAGGATGAAAAGCCGTACTCAAATTCACTTGTGTACCCAAACTCTTCTGAACCGATCTCCAAAAATGTGCAGTAAATTGAGCTCCCCTGTCTGATATAATAGAGATTGGAATCCCGTGTAATCGCACTATCTCTTTAACATACAATCGTGCATACTCTTCAGCTGTATAGGTGGTCTTAACTGGTAGGAAATGCGCTGACTTGGTAAGCCTGTCAACTATTACCCATATGGAATCAAATTTCCGAAGTGTACGAGGCAAACTTGTGATGAAATCCATGTTAATCATATCCCATTTCCAGACTGGAAGATTGATACATTTCATATAACCTCCACGTTTCTGATGCTCTACTTTTACTTGTTGACAATTTGGACATTGAGCTACAAACTCTGCAATGTTCTTCTTCATGTTTCCCCACCAATACATTTTTTTCAAATCATGGTACATTTTGGTGGCTCTCGGATGAATAGAATACCGTGAATGATGTGCCTCTGTCATAATTCGTTTCCTTAGTTCATCTACATCCGGTACACACTATCTACCTTGGCACTAAAGTATTTCCAAGTGGGCTAGTTGATGTAGGTCCTTAACTATATCTTGCTTTTCCGTCAACTAGCCACTAGTGTTTTCTATTGCTTTGCGGCTTAATGCATCAGCTACCACATTGCTTTTCCCGGGTGATATAAGATATCAATATCATAGTCTTTTAATAATTCAAGCCACCTCCGCTGCCTCAAATTTAAATCCTTCTGCTTAAATATATATTGCAAACTCTTGTGATCAGTATATATATCAACATGAACCCCATACAAATAATGGCGCCATATCTTTAAAGCAAATACCACAGCTGCTAACTCAAGATCATGTGTTGGAAAATTTCTCTTATGTGGCCACAACTGTCATGAGGCATACACTATTACATTATCGTGATGCATCAATACACACCCTAGGCCAACTCCGGAAGCATCACAATATACTGCATACCCTTCTGTGCCTTCGAGAAGAATCAATACCGGTGTAGAAGTCAATTTATCTTTCAGCTCTTGGAAACTTTTCTCACATGCATCATTCCAATGAAACTTGATTGCCTTGTGTGTCAACTTTGTTAAAGGTGCCGCAATGGACGAAAACCCTTCAACAAATCTTTTGTAATAACCTGCAAACCCAAAGAAGCTACGAATTTCCGTAGGCGTCGTAGGTCTTGGCCAATTCTTCACCGCCTCTATCTTTTGTGTATCAACCCTTATCCCTTCATCTGACACAATGTCACCCAAGAATGCTACGGATTTTAACCAAAATTCACATTTGGAAAACTTTGCATACAACTTACGCTCACGAAGAATTTGTAACACCTGTCGTAAGTGATTAGCATGGTCCTCTTGTGATCTTGAATAACCAGAATATCATCGATAAACACGGTCACAAACATAGCTAAAAATGGCTTGAACACCCTTTTCATCAGATCCATAAAAATAGCTGGTGCATTTGTTAGTCCAAACGACATAACTAAAAATTCATAATGGTCATACCGTGTTCGAAAAGCTGTCTTGGTATGTCTATTTCTCTAACCCTGACTTGATGGTAACCCGATCTCAAGTCAATTATTGAAAAATATTTGGCACCCTGTAACTGATCAAACAAATCGTCAATTCTGGGGAGGGGATATTTGTCCTTGATTGTTACCTTATTCAATTGCCGATAGTCAATTATCACGCCCCTAATTCCAACGAGGCGGAATGGCACTCGAAGCCGTTGAGGCCCGAGAGAACCAATCTTTGCTCAAGTATGTTCATATGAATGTCTCCGTATGAATAACATTCCATCTCATGTAACTAGATACAAATAGCGGAAGTCATGGCAAATATATGCTATATAGGAAACTTGGCCGTTAGGGCCATCAGGTCAAAATAGACATACATCTCTTACGTTCATCTTCCCACATACATCTACAAAGTCTCTACAGATACATATACATAACCAACCTACAGTCGGGACAAGTCCCCACTTTACACAACTTTACAAAACCAAAACAAATGTACACATGTGACTCGAAAAGCCCTGAATCAACTGGAGCTCACCAATGATCTGCAAATGACCCACAACCTACTATGGAGGTCTGTAAGCACCTGTGCCTGCAACAAGTAAGGTAAGTCCCACAAGGGACGTCAGTACGAAAAATGTACTGAGTATGTAAAGCTATTAGAAACTGCATGATACATAAGGCCCTCAATGGAATCAAATATGAGAGAATAGCCAATATGGACAAACCATTGATTTGAATGCTGGAGCCATGTACTTTATATTCATTAATTTCTTTCCTTATGTTCATTACCATCAACCATTATCGTTAAATACATAACCATCAATATATGTAACCGTCAATATAAGTAACCGTCAATGTATGCAACCGTCAATAAATGTAACCGTCAATGTATAACCATCAATAAATGTAACCGTCAATATATAAGTAACCGTCAATGTATGCAACCGTTAATAAATGTAACCGTCAATAAATGTAACCATCAATAAATGTAACCGTCAATAATACCTTAAATCAATAAAGCAGGTTTGGGCCGAGCTAGGCTTATGCCTCCCGAGCTACCACCCGTACTCAAAGAACCATAAAGTAACCATATATGAATTACTTCTTAGCATTACTTCCTTCCTTTACTTTTGAGAGATTGATACGTTGATATTCATAACATTATTGGAGCTTCGAAACATCCGTTTATGAATAAGAGACATATGAATAACAACATATGATAACCTGACATGAGATACTTTGAGACATATCGGAATAGAAACAGGTACAATGACAATGTGAACAATATGTGTTGCAGGAGGATACGGAAAGAGTAACCTTACATACCTTATCTCCTTAATATGAATACACAATCCTATATGTGAATACAATAGTCCATCTCCTTCCTTACATTTCACTCTACAACACAAGTACATAACAGAGCTCACGTTAACAACCAACTACCTTACAAGTGCATAAGACGACAATGAGTTACATGTTTGCCTTATAATGTCATTTCCCCCTTTACAACACCATTTATGAAATTATCATACCAACAATACCACAACATTCCATACATTGACCAATACATCATAAACCAATAGCATGTCACACCAAGTTCATACTTTACACTTCTCCATCAACAAAATATCACCATTACTCCATCAAGTCACCTCAATTCACTTCATAACAACATATCGACAATAATCCCACAATTTACACTCATAGAAAAAATAAAAAGTCAAGTAACATAACCACACCATACATGTTGATATTTCATTCACACCATGCAATTTCATCAAAACCCCAAGTCTCCTTTCAAGTTTAAATCACAAAGATGACACATCTTTTAGCAAAAAGCAAAAGTGCCTTATTCAACCTTGCCAACATAACCATCATGATCTACACCATCTATCATGTATATAATTTATTAAATAAAAAGAATAAACACTTACCCAAGCTTTCAAGTGATAATCTTGTCCAAGGTGTCCAAAGAAAATAGTTGCCTTAGGGTTTGGAAGATAGAGAAATGTTTTGGAAATATCTAGAAAATGGCATGTGTGATTGTTGGGATAAAAATCTGATTTTTGTGTCTATTTATAAGACCTCAAGTCATCCTTATCCACCTATTGGGCATTAAATACCATGTCCACATAGTCAACACAAGAATGGGTCATTTTTCCATTTGGGCCTTGCATTTTAGCTTCATTTTGGGCCTTAAATTGAGCCCAATTACACATGTTAATGTAGCCCACCTAATTAAATGCATGATCTACCATATATCTCATGTTTAAATAATTCCCTCAATGTCACAACAATATCCAACTCACGAGATTCATGTTCGTAGCCTCAATCTCAAAAATAAGAAATTCTAGCCACTCATGGCTTAATTGAACATAATTTGATAAAACACTTGTGACGAAGAATTAACCCCAACTCGGATGCCAAACTTGCTCAAGATTAGACCTACTATGATGGAATAATGATACCATAACCTAAGAGTCCTCTTTATAAACTAATAATCGTAGAAGAAATCGGGCAAAAAGCACCCCGACACGCTCCCGGACGCCCCTGAGACTTAGAAAAATTTCAACTCTGGCAAAGGTGGCCAGGAGCAGCCTGGCACGCCCCTGGGCGCGCCCCCTTGCTGCCTGTGCCAAACAAAATTCAGCCAGAAGCGGCCTGGCACGCCACCTGCAGCGCCCCACACTAATTTTTTGATTTCGACTTTTCTTTTCGGATTTGGTTGGATCTTTCAAGTCCCAACCTTTTGCTTGCCTATTATGTTTAAGATCCTTTGCTTGGATCTCCCTTAAATCTCACTTTTCACCCCACAAATGCTCCACAAAGTCACAAACACCTACTACAAAGGTCTAATCACATTTACTAGCACAATATCTAATGTTCCATCAATAACAATACAAAATACGTACTTATTGCTCTCGAACCTAGGGTAAACATGGTTCAAGGTTGTCAAATAGGGTCGGAATTGTACGGGGTGTTACATTCTTCCCCCCTTAAAAACATTCATCCTCTAATGTTAATAACATCGTCTTATGTACACCAAATGCATCTCTATATTAACACATATATACATATACACATAATGCTCATAGATACTTACTTGTTATTGCTCCAATTTTGCATCTTGAACTTTCTCTTCCATTTGAAACAGATGTGGGTACTTTAGACTTCATCATTTCCTCGGCTTCCCATGTGATCTCTTCTACTTGTTGATTTCGCCAAAGTACCTTTATGGACATTACATCTTTATTTCTTAATCCTTTCACTTATCGATCTAGAATAGTAGTAGGTATCTCTTTGTATGTGAGATCCTACGTAACTTGTACATCTCCACTGGGAGCAATACGAGATGGATCTCCTATACACTTTCAAAGCATTGAATCATGAAATACTGAATGAACTGTGGAGAGTTCTTGGGGCAGTTCTAATTTATATGCAGCTTACCCAAATCTCATTACCCCTTTCATTGGTGACACTTAAAAAAACACCTAATCACCTATGGCATATTCTAATTCCCTGAAGTGTACGAGACAAAACCTGTGATGAAATCCATGCTAATCATGTCCTACTTCCAGGCTGGAAGATTTCTACATTGCATATAACCTCCAGGTTTCTAATGTCCTACTTTTACTTATTGATAACTTTGGCATTGGGCCACAATTTCTTCAATGTTCTTCTTCATGTTACCCCACCCATGCATGTCTTTCAAATCATAATACATTATGGTAGCTCCCAGATGAATAGAATGTTGCGTGCTGTGAATGATGTGCCTCTGTTATAACCCGTCTCCTTAATTCATCTACATCCAATACACAAAATCTTCTTTGGCACTGGATCACTTCCTCTTGTGTAAGATCAAATGCCTTCATCAAGCCTTGTTGTAGATTCTCTTTCAGCTTCGATAACATAGAATCCATATACTAGTTTTTTTTCCCTTTACTTCAGCTACTAATGAAAACTCTACCACATTTTGCACTGTGACTCTTTCATCTGGAGTTTCAAGAAAATGAACTACCAAGCTGTCCAAATGATGTAGATCTTTGACTATACTTTGCTTTTCCATGAACTGGCCACTAGTGCTTCCTATTGCTTTGCGGCTTAATGCATTGGCTACAACATTTACCTTCCCTGGATGATATATAAAATATCAATATCATAGTTTTTTAAGAGTTCCAGCCACCCTTGTTGCCTCGCATTGAGGTCCTTCTGCTTAAAAATATAATAAAAACTTTCATGATCAGTATATATATATATATATCTATGTGAACCCCATAAGTAGTAGCGCTATATTACTGCTAACTCAGAATCATGTGTGAGATAATTTCTCTCATGTGAATGCAAGCGTCTTAAGGCATAAGCTATCACTCTGCCATGCTGCATCAATACACATCCCAAGCCGACTCCTAAGGCATCACCACATGCCACATCCCCTTTTGTGCCTTCGGGAAGTACTCATGCGGGTGTGGAAGTTAATTTATCTTCCAACTCTTGGAAACTCTTCCACATGCATCATTCCACTGAAACTTAGTGGCCTTATGTGTTAGCTTTGTTAATGGTGCAATAATATAAGAAAACCCTTCAACAATTCTCCTATGGTCTTGGCCAATTTTTTTTTCCATTGCTGCAATCTTTTATATAGCTACTCTTATTCCTTCATCCGTCACAATGTGACCCAAGAATGCTATGGATTTTAGCCAAAATTCACTTTTTTTTAAAATTTTTTTACATATAATTTACGATCACGTAGAATCTGTAAAACCTGCCGTAAGTAATTGGCATGGTCCTCTTGTGATCTTGAATAAACCAGAATATCATCTATGGACACGATCACAAATACATCCAAGAATGGCTTGAACACCCTATTCATCAAATCCATGAAAACAACTGGTGCATTTGTTAGTCCAAACGACATATCTAAGAATTTTATAGTGACCATACCGTATTCGAAAAGCTGTCTTGGGTAGATCTTTGTCTCTAACCCTGACTTGGTGGTAATCCAACCTCAAGTCAATCTTTGAAAGAAGAAAAAACATTTGGCACCCTGTAACTGATCAAGCCAATCATCAATTCTAGGGAGGGGATATTTGTTCTTAATCGTTACTTTATCCAGTTACCAACAATCAATACACATTTTCAATGTGCTATCTTTCTTTTGTACACATAATACTGGTGCACCCCAACATTACCCTTTATTTTAAGATCATCCTTTGGGGAAAACGACAATGTATTATTATTTATTTATATATTTTTTCTTAGCTCAACAATCTACCGTAGCATAACAAGAAGCCCACCAATCCATACCCATTATAATATCAAAATCCATCATTTCCAGCTCAATAAGATTAGCCAACGTAACATGATCTCAAACAGTTACTATGCAATTATAATATACTCTCTTAACTATAATAAATTCACCCACATATGTCGATACTTCAAATGGCTTAACTAATAATTACGGTGATCTTTTGATTTTTTTTCCAGCAATCAATGGAGTAACATATGATAGGGTAGAACCCGGATCAATCAATGCATATACTTTATGTGAAAACACAGATAATGTACCTGTCACTACATCAGGATAGGGCTTCAAATTCTGCTGGCCCGCTAGAGCATAGGTATGGTTGTGTATTCCACTAAAACCGATTGCTCCCATAGCACCTCTACTAAGACCAACAGGCTGTACACCTCGGCCTAATGAAGGAACCGATGATGATGAGGCAACGGTTGATCCCATAGGTCGCGTCACATTACCCGCGCCCCTTCTTGGGTAGTCTCTCACCATGTGCCGAAACATACCGCACCAAAAATAAATATTCGTTCCAAACCGACATTCCTTTAAATGAAGCTTTTCGCAGTATTGATACGGCTGGCGAGAGAACCCCGATTGGTTCATACTTCCTTATTCTCGATACCCCACTATTCGTGAACCTCGAATCCCACTACTTTGATCGACGTAACTGCCTCTAAGCCCTTGGAATCGGGATTGAGTGTCTGCTGTAGGATAAGAAAGTGAGGGTCTCGGAGGTCTATTAAAAACCCTAGGCCTAAAGTCTCCTTGGGACGCCATAAACTGTCCCATAGGTTTAGCCCTCTTTGACGGCTCTTCTTCAAATTCTTGTGTCCTTCTCTGTTGCCTCTGATCCTCCATTTTCTGTGCAAAGGCTTGTATTCTTGCTATATCCAGATCTCTATTTAACGCAGCAATAGTACAGTCCCTCACTAAATATGGTTCCAATCTGTCCACATACCGATGGACTCGATCGGCCATTGTGGCTACTACATTCGGAGCATATCGAGCCAAATAATTAAACTGAAGGTTGTATTCTTTGACACTCATATTCCCTTGACGTAGATTGAGAAACTGGTCTGCACGTGCCTCCTGGATCTCATATGGGAGGTAATGATCAAGGAATGCCATTTTAAATTCTTCCCAACCAGTTGGAAGTGCATCAGTACCCCTCGATCTTTTCCAGTCTTCATACCACAATATAGCTTCACCTTTCAATCTATAGGCCGCAAGCTCAACTGTTTCTATACCAGTCACGTACATAACATCTAGAGCCCTTTGAATTTGGTCAACGAAGTCCTGTGGATCTGCTTTCGGATCTGACCCTGTGAATATGGGAGGGTCTAATTTCAGAAAATCCTGCGTCCGCCGACTAGCTACTCTAGCCGCGTCATCCTCACTTGTCATTGGACCAGCTCGTCCTTAAGTTTGTACAGCAATAAGCTGCGTCAACATATGTACTGCATTTCTTAAATCCTGATTAGTGGCATTTATAGGCGGTTTTGCAGGTACTTCTCTACCTCTTGGCTCTTCCGAAAATGGAAAAGTAGAAGAAGACCGCGATGCAATTTCAGTGTTAGCCCCACCTTGACTAGCTTGGTCAGGTGGTGATTTAATCATTCCTTCACCGGCAAGCATATCTACCTGCTTACCCTTGGCTCTACCTCTTCTTGTTCTTGTTATCGATATTTTACTATAAACAAGAAAACCAATTACAATGATCAGATATGATTCCTCTTACATCATTGGCTCTATTGCACGATCTAGAAATGAAGAAAAGAAACAACTCCTAAATGTCCCGTAGCCTCCTACTTATAAATGTGGTGCACAACACATCCATAAGCAAGACACTACATCGGACACGGCTTTGTAGACACCCTTAGGACAACCTGCTCTAATACTACTTTTGTCACGCCCCGAATTACAACGAGACGGACTGGCACCCGAAGCCGTTGAGGCCCGAGAGAACCAATCTTTACTCAAGTATGTTCATATGCATGTCTCTGTATGAATAGCATTCTATCTCATGTAACTAGATACAAATAGCGGAAGTCATGGCAAATATATGCTATATAGGAAACTTGGTCGTTAGGGCCATCAAGTCAAAATAGACATACATCTCTTACGTTCATCTTCCCATATATGTCTACAAAGCCTCTACAGATACACATACATAACCAACCTACAGTCGGGATAAGTCCCTGCTTTACACAACTTTAAAAAACCAAAACAAATGTACACATGTGACTCGAAAAGCCCTGAACAAACTAGAGCTCACCAATGATTTTCAAATGACCCACAACCTACTGTGGAGGTCTATAAGCACCTGTGCCTGCAAAAAGTAAGGTAAGTCCCACAAGGGAGGTCAGTACGAAGAATGTACTGAGTATGTAAGGCTATTAGAAACTGCATGATACATAAGGCCCTCAATGGAATCAAATATGAGAGAATAGCCAATATGGATAAACCATCGATTTGAATGTTGGAGCCATGTACTTTATATTCATTAATTTCTTGCCTTATGTACATTACCATCAACCATTACCGTTAAATAAATAACCATCAATATATGTAACCGTCAATATAAGTAACCGTCAATGTATGCTACCGTTAATAAATGTAACCGTCAATGTATAACCGTCAATAAATGTAACCGTCAATATATAAGTAACCGTCAATGTATGCAACCGTCAATAAATGTAAACGTCAATAAATGTAACCATCAATAAATGTAACCGTCAATATATATAACCATAAATAATACCATAAATCAATAAAGCAGGTTTGGGCCGAGCTAGGCTTATGCCTCCCGAGCTACCACCCATACTCAAAGAACCACAAAGTAACCATATATGAATTACTTCTTAGCATTACTTCTTTCCTTTACTTTTGAGAGATTGATACGTTGATAGTCATAACATTATTGGAGGAACATCTGTTTATGAATAAGAGACATATGAATAACAACATATGATAACCTGACATGAGATACTTTGAGACATCTCGGAATAGAAACAGGTACAATGACAATGTGAACAATATGTGTTGCAGGAGGATACGGAAAGAGTAACCTTACATACCTTATCTCCTTAATATGAATACACAATCCTATATATGAATACAATAGTCCAGCTCGTTCCTTACGTTTCACTCTACAACACAAGTACATAACAGAGCTCACGTTAACAACCAACTACCTTACAAGTGCATAAGACGACAATGAGTTACATGTTTGCCTTATAATGTCATTTCCCCCTTTACAACACCATTTATGAAATTATCATACCAAAAATACCACAAAATTCCATACATTGACCAATACATCATAAACCAATAGCATGTCACACCAAGTTCATATTTTACACTTCTCCATCAACACAATATCACCATTACTCCATCAAGTCACCTCAATTCACTTCATAACAACATATCGACAACAATCCCACAATTTACACTCATAGAAAAAATAACAAGTCAAGTAACATAACCACACCATACATGTTGATATTTCATTCACACCATGCACTTTCATCAAAACCCCAAGTCTCCTTTCAAGTTTAAATCACAAAGATGGCACATCTTTTAGCAAACAGCAAAAGTGCCTTATTCAACCTTGACAACATAACCATTATGATCTACACCATCTCTCATGTATATAATATATTAAATAACAAGAACAAACACTTACCCAAGCTTGCAAAGTGATGATCTTGTCCAAGGTGTCCAAAGAAAATAGTTGCCTTAGGGTTTGGAAGATAGAGAAATGTTTTGGAAATATCTGGAAAATGGCATGTGATTGTTGGAATAAAAATCTGATTTTTGTGTCTATTTATAAGCCCTAAAGTCATCCTTATCCACCTCTTGGGAATTAAATACCATGTCCACATAGTCAACACAAGAATGGGTCATTTTCCCATTTGGGCCTTGCATTTTAGCTTCATTTTGGGCCTTAAATTGAGACCAATTACACATGTTAATGTAGCCCACCAAATTCAATGCATGATCTACCATATATCTCATGTTTAAATAATTCCCTCAATGTCACAACAATATCCAACTCACGAGATTCATGTTCGTAGCTTCAATCTCAAAAATAAGAAATTCTAGCCACTCATGGCTTAATTGAACATAATTTGATAAAACACTTGTGACGAAGAATTAACCCCAACTCGGATGCCAAACGTTCTCAAGAGTATCCCTACTATGATGGAATAATGATACCATAACCCAAGATTCCTCTTTATAAACTAATAATCATAGAAGAAATCGGGTAAAAAGCACCCCGACACGCTCTTGGGCGCCCCTGAGACTTAGAAAAATTTCAACTCTGGAAAAGGTGGCCAGGAGCGGCCTGGCACACCCCGTGGCGTGCCCCCTTGCTACCTGTACCAAACAAAATTCGGCCAGAAGCGGCCTGGCACGCCACCTGCAGCACCCCACACTAAATTTTTGATTTCGACTTTTCTTTGCGGATTTGGTTGGATCTTTCAAGTCCCAACCTTTTGCTTGCCTCTTATCTTTAAGATCCTTTGCTTGGATTTCCCTTAGACCTCACTTTTCACCCCACAAATTCTCCACAAAGTCACAAACACCTACTACAAAGGTCTAATCATATTTACTAGCACAATATCTAATGTTCCATCAATAACAATACAAAATACGTACTTATTTCTCTCGAACCTTAGGTAAACATGGTTCAAGGTTGTCAAATAGGGTCGAAATTGTACGGGGTGTTACATCAATACATATTCTCAATGTGCCTTCTTTCTTTCGTACAAATAATACTGGTGCACCCCACGGGGACATACTAGGCCTTATGAATCCCTTGTCCAGCAAGTCTTTTAATTGCTCCTTCAATTCTCGCAACTCTGTTGGAGACATTCTATACGGAGGAATAGATATAGGCTGAGTGCCTGACATCACATCAATACCAAACTCTACTTCCCGTTCTGGAGGTAAAACTGGAAGATTTTCAGGAAATACATCAAGGAATTCATTAACCACTGAAACCGACCGAGGAGTTAGTGGTTCCACATCAATATCTTTCACTCTTACTAAGTGACATATGTACCCCTTGGCTATCATTTTCCTTGCTTTATGATAGGAAATAAATTTTCCTCTCGGTGCCCCTTCATTACCCTTCCATTCAAGAACATTCGTTTGTGGAAAATGAAAATGTACTTTCTTAGCTCGGCAATCTATCGTGGCATAACAAGAAGCCAACCAATCCATACCCATTATGACATCAAAATCCACCATTTCTAGTTCAATAAGATCAGCCAACGTATCATGATCATACACAGTTACTACACAATTACGATATATTCTCTTTACAACAATAGATTCACCAAATGGTGTAGATACTTCAATTGACTTAATTAATAATTTCGGTGTTCTTTCAAATTTTGCAGCAATCAATGGAGTAATATATGACAATGTAGAACCCGGGTCAATCAATGCATATACATTATGCAAAAATATGGATAATGTACCTGTGACTACATCAGGAGAAGCCTCCGAATTCTGCCGGTCCACTAGAGCATAAGTACGATTCTGGGCTCCACTGGAACTAGCTGCTCCTCTAGCACCTCTACCATGCCCAATAGGCTGCACTCCTCTACCTAGGGAAGGAATCGATGATGATGATGCAACGGTTGATCCCGTAGGTCGTGCTATACCACCCGCGCCCCTTTGTGGGCATTCTCTCATTCTGTGCCCCGTCGTACCACACCAAAAGCAAACATTTGTCCCTAACCGGTATTCACCCAAATGATACCTTTCTCAGCGCTGACATGGCTGATGAGAAAATCCTGTTGTCTGTGAACCTTTAATCCCACTACTCTGCCCAAAATGGCTGCCTCTGAACCCTCGAAATTGAGATTGAGTGCCTACTGTGGAATAAGAGAATGATGGTCTAGGCGGTCTAGGAAACATCCGAGGCCTAGATTCTCCTTGGGACACCATAGACTGTCCCATTGGTCTAGCCCTCTTTGAATTCCCTCTTTCAAATTCATGCACCCTTCTTCTTTGCCTCTAATCCTCCATCTTCTGTGCAAAAGCCTGTATTCTGGCTATATCCATATCTCTGTTCAAAGCAGTAATGGTGCAGTCCCTTACCAAATATGGCTCCAACCTATCCACATATTGATGGACTCTGTCTTTCATTGTGGCTACCACATTTGGAGCATATCGAGCCAAAGAGTTAAACTGAAGACTGTATTCTCTGACACTCATATTCCCTTGACGAAGATTTAAAAATTGATTCGTACGAGCCTCTCGGATCTCATATGGGAGGTAATGATCAAGGAATGTTGTTTTGAATTCCTCCCAACTAGCTGGAAGTGCACCAACAACCCTCGATCATTTCCAGTCTTCATACCATAATATAGGTTCTCCTTTCAATCTATAGGCTGCAAGCTCAACTGTTTCTACACCAGTCACGTGCATAACATCTAGAGCCCTTTGAATTTGGTCCACAAAGTCTTGTGGGTCTGCCTTTGGATCTGACCCAGTGAATGTTGGAGGGTCTAATTTTAAAATATCCTGTGTCCTCCGACTAGCTACTTTAGCCGCGCCATCCTCACTTGTCATTGGACCAACTTGTCCCTGAGTTTGTGTAGCAACTATCTGAGTCAACATATGCACTGCGTTTCTTAAATCCAATTCAGTGGCATTCATAGGCGGTTCTGCAGGTACTTCTCTACCTCTTGACTCTTCCGGAAATGGAAGGGTAGAAGAAGACCGCGATGCAAACTCCTGTTCAGCGCCACCTTGACAAGCTTGGTTAGGTGGTGATTTACTCGTTCCTTCTCCGGCAAGAATATCTACCTGCTTACCTTTTCCTCTACCTCGTCTTGTAATCGACATTTTACTATAACAAAGAAAATCAATTCCAATGGTTAGATACGATTCCACTCACAACATTGGCTCTATTGCACGATCTAGAAATGAAGAAAAGAAACAACTCCTAAATGCCCCATAGCCTCCTTCTTATACATGCGGTGTACAACACATCCATAAGCAAGACTCTACATCGGACACGGCATTGTAGACACCTTAGGACGACCTGCTCTGATACCACTTTTGTCACGCCTCAAATTCCAACGGGGCGGACTGGCACCCGAAGCCGTCAAGGCATGAGAGAACCAATCTTCACTCTATCACATATGGATATAAGATGCTAATGGCGGAAGTCATGGGAAACATATGATATATATATATGAAACTTGGCCGTTAGGGCCACCATGTCAAAAGCATACATTCCTTACATGTCCTTCATTTGCCCCATAACGTCTACAAAGCCTCTACAGATACATAGACATAGCCAACCTAAAGTCGGGACAAGTCCCCACTTTATACAACATCTACAATACCAAAACAAATGTACATAGTGACTTGGAAAGCCCCAAACCAACCGGAGCTCACCAATGATCTGCAACCTACTGAGGAGGTCTACTAGTACCTGTGCCTGTAGCAAGTAAGGTAAGTCCCCCAAGGGGCGTCAGTACGAAGAATGTACTGAGTATGTAAGGCTATATAAAACTGCGTAATACATAAGTACTTCAATGGAATCAAATATAAGAGAATAGTCAATATGGATAAACCACCGTTCTGTATGTGTGGAACCATGCACATTACATTCATTACTTTCTTTACCTTTACATTCATTCATCATTATCTTTCATTACTTAACTTTATCCTTTCTTGCATTAAGAAATTGTAAAGCGTATGATAAACAATGACCAACTGATCAGTGGTAAAAGAGGATAACCCATGCTAGGTATTTTAACCCCTTGGGATGAGAATAACCCATGCTAGGCTTTTCTATCACCCATGGGATGTTAGATTAACCCATGCTAGGCTTTTCTGTCGCCCTGGGATGTTAGATTAACCCATGCTAGGCTTTTATGTCGCCCCTGGGATGTTAGATTAACCCATACTAGGCTTTTTTGTCGCCCCTGGGATGTTAGATTAACCCATGCTAGGCTTTTATGTCGCCCCTGGGATGTCACTAAAGAATATACAAACAATTGTACATTACTTCATTCTTTCATTATAAGAGTGATACATTGGTGGTTGTACATTATTGAAACTTTGGAACGTAACATTATCGGAACTCTGGAGCAATGTCCACAATTATGTGACACATGAATAACAATTGGTCAACAAATAAGAAACATATGAATAACAATATATGACAACCTGAAATGAGATACCTCTGAACATTTCGGAATGGAACAAGTACAATGTCAATGTGAACAATATTTGATGCAGAAGGATACAGAAAGAGTAACCTTACATACCTTATCTTCCCAATATGAATATACAGTCCTATATGTGAATACAACAATCTAGCTCCTTCCTTACGTTTTACTCTACAACACAAGAGTTCACATTAACAACTCACTACCTTACAAGTGCATAAGACAACAATGAGCTACATGACTGCCCTATAACGTCATTTCACCCTTTACAATACAATTCACTTCATTACCATACCAACAACACCATAACATTCCATACATAGACCAAGACATCATAAACCAATAGCATTACGCATCAAGTTTATCCTTTACGCTTTCTCATTAACACTATGTCACAATTACTCCATCAAGTTACCTCAATACCTTTCATAACAACATATTAACAACAATCCATAATTGATATGATCCAACATGCCTCCGAACGATCCTTTAAAGCCATTCAAAAGGTACCATAAGTTGATAATTACATCCAAGAAGGGTATAGGGGGCTTCTAGGATCAAAGAGGGACAAAAACATGCAAAATGAAATGTTGGACTAGGCTAGGGAGCCACCTGTACCCGTAGGTGGATGAAATACGGCCACAGGTTCCCCTCTGGCCTTGTCTAGAGCCACCTGCATTGGCATCTGCGCCCGCAGGTGCTCCAGACGCGAGGGCGGATGCCCGTTTCAGCCTCCAGGGGTCATTTTAAGGTCCTTTTTTTGTCATAAATGGTCCAAGGCCATAAGTAAGCTTATATTTTCATATTTTAGGTCACTTGGATGCCAACAAACAACCAGTGTTTCACAATACACATGAACATCACCAAAACTACATTTTTCTTTCAATACGTCACCAATTCCATGCACAATTTCGCAACAACAATTCCAAATGTTATACACAAGGAGAAAGAAAGTTAAGAACATAACCACATCATACATGTTGATATTTGATCCACCAAATTCATTTCCTTCAAGACCACAAGTCCACTTTCAAGTTTAGAAGGCAAAACCCTTCACCGATTAAGCAAACATAGACTGTTTCGCACGTAGTGAATTGTTCAACACTTTGCCAACATAACCAATATGATTTATACACCATATTAAGAATATAATATACTAAACCATGAGTGTGAACACTTACCAAAGCTTGCAAGAGGATGATCTTGTTCAAGGGAGTGATGACTTAGGGTTTGTGAGATATGAGAAATGCTTTGGAAAATTCTAGAAATGGCATGTGTGTTGTAATGAACAAAAAATCTGATTTTGTGCCTTATATAGCCCCTTTTTGGCCATCCTTATCTATGCACTTGGGCACAATTAATGTGTGTTTACTTGGTCAACACAAGAATGGGTCATTTTCCATTTGGGCCATGTCTTTCTTGTTAATTTTTGGGCCTCTTTTGAGCCCATTAGCACAAAATAAATTCAGCCCAACAAATTCATGCATAATTCACCAACCATCTCATGTTTAAATAATTCCATAAATATTACGGTAACCAACTGGGTTCGAAAATATAAGGGGTGTTACAGAATTACCCCGCCCATGATTTGGATTCGGCCACAATTGTGTCTGTGTTGAAGTTATGGCAACACTACTTGTATGGATTCTATTGTGTGATTTTCTCCAATCATCGTAGCCTTTAGTACTTCTTCACCTAGTGAGACCTTAATATGAGACAGCGTCGATGGCTTGAGTTGCTTAAAGACAATGATCTCACTATCCTATATCATCCAGACAAGGATAATGTGGTAGCGGATGCCTTGAGCTGGAATGCAGCGAGTATGGGGAGTTTAGCTCATCTTTTGACTTAGGAGCAACGTTTGGGCTTTGAGGTTTAGTCTTTGGCTAACCAATTGGTTAGGCTCGATATTTCATCACCTGGGCATGTTTTTGCCTTTTGTTGAGGCTAGGTCTTTTTAGATGGAGCATATTCGAGCTCATCAATTTGATGATGATAAATTGAGTATGATTCATGATAGATTGTTGAGTGGTAAGGTAAAGATGGCATCTCTTGATTCTGATGGTGTTTTTAGGATTAGCAATCGAGTTTGCATGTTGAGAGTTAGTGGATGGGTTAGATTGATCTTGGATGAGGCTCATTGTTCTAGATATTCCATTCATCTAGGCGCGGCTAAGATGTATCATAACCTTAAGCAACATTATTAGTGGTGTGGTTTAAAGAAGGATATTGTGGAATTCATGGCTAAGTGTTTAAATTGCCAACAGGTGAAGTATAAACATCAATGATCGAATGGTACGATGCAGAGGATGCCCATTCCTGAGTGGAAATGGGAGCGGATCACCATGGATTTTATTATTGGCCTACCCCAACCTTGGTGAAGTTTGACTCTATTTGGGTGATTGTAGATAGATTGACCAAATCAACATTTTTTTTTACCTATGAGGGTGAATTATAATACGGAGAAGTTGGCCAAGATCTACATTAGAGAGATTGTTCAATTGCATGGTGTCTCGGTGTTTATTTTTTCTGATAGAGGTACTCAGTTTACCTCGAGTTTTTGGAGTACTATGCAAAGTGCGTTGGGTACTCAGCTTGATTTGAGAACAACTTCTCACCCTCAAATGGATGGTTAGTCTGAAAAGACTATTCAGGTACTAGAGGACATGCTTCGAGCATGTGTTATGGATTTTTGTGATCATTGGGACCAGTACTTACCCTTAGCAGAGTTCGCCTACAACAACAGTTATCATTCCTTCATTCAGATGTCGCCTTTTAATGCTTTATATTAGCGGAGATGTAGATCCCCCATGCGATGGTTTGACTCTATTGAGGTGAGGCCTTGGGGCATAGATTTATTGAGAGATTTGATGGATCGCGTGATACTGATTCAGTATAGACTAGTGGCTTCCCAACTTAGGCAGAAGAGTTATGCTGATCGTTGAGTTTGTGATGTTTCCTTCATGGTTGGAGATCGGGTTTGGTTGAAGGTTTCACCTATGAAGAGTGTGAAGAGGTTTGGGAAGAAAGAGAAGCTTAGTTCGAGGTTCATTGGCCCTTTTGAGATCCTTAAGAAGTATGAGATGTGGCATATAGGCTAGCTTTGCCTCCATACCTGTCAGTTATCTATCCGGTATTCCACGTTTCTATGTTGAAGAGATACTGTCCAGATGATACACATGTGATTAGGTGGGATTCTATTGTATTAGAACATGATTTATCCTTCGAGAAGGAGCCCATTGCTATCCTAGACAGACAAACTAAGAAGTTGAGGTTTAAGAATTTTGATTCATTGAAGTTCTAGTGGAGACATCACCCTATTGAAGAGGCTACTTGGGAGGTCGAGTCCGATATATGACATAGATACCCCCAGTATTTTATCACTTTAGGTACCTTCTTTGCTTTTTAGTTCGAGGACGAACTTGTGTCTTAGTGGTGGATAATGTAACAACCGTAGTTGTAAATTTCACCTTTTTATGTGTTTTGACCATTGTGTCTTTTTCCATAGTTGTTATATGCTATTTGTGAGTTGTGGGGTTAGTTGACACAGTCCTCGATGCATTCGGGAGTGATTTGAGTGAGTTTGTCTTTTAGAGGCTCTTAAAGCCATAAGTTTGACTTTGGTCAACATTCTGTGTTCTGAGTGTCAGATGGTAATTTAGATAGTTCCATTAGATTCGAAATGCCGATTTTGGATTAGCATCGTGGATAGTTTGGGCTCGGAGCCTTTATTTTGCATTTTGACTGACGAATACTAGTTAAACAATCCTCAAGGGGTCCCGAGGGCTACATTTTTGTAAACGGTCTCTTTTCAAAAATTGAATGGTTCCATTAAGTTCAGAATGTCTAAAATAGCCTAGTATCATATCTAGTTTATATTTGTGGGGTCCCAAACGAATCCTGAGGGTCCATTCGGAGACTTTGAGAACTTTCATTTTCTGCTGGTTGTTGTATCTGGTGCAACTAATATTCCTTCTTTGCCTTCGCGGGCAAATCCTCGCGTTTGTAGAGAAGGATTACATTTTTCATCACAATCACGGTAGTGGGCTCGAGGTTTTGAAGGGTAATCGGGGATCGGGTTGGGTTTTGACTTTATGCATTTGCGACAGGGCCGCTGTGTTTGCGATTGGCCTGGGTCATTTGCTTTCGCATTAGCGAGGAAGAAGATACGATCATGAAAGGAAATTAAATGCTCGATCAATGTTAAACCTTACGAGCATGAGGTGGGGTCCGCGATCATGAGGTAGTGTTCAACTGAACAATATATAAACCTTATTTTCGTTATTTTGCACCATTTTTAGACTTGGGAGCTTTTGAAAGATGATTTTTAAGGGGTTTCTTCGTCATTTGTGCTTGGGTAATCTCTAAACTTCCATTTCCATAATTTCCTATTGATTCTATCTTCTAAATAGCTTTAAAAACTTGATTTTTTGTTAACTAAATGAACTTAATCCAGGGATCCCACCCTCCGTGGTAGTCAGGGGTTGAGCCACACACCTCCAAGCCTTAACATATAAAACAAAAGAAAATACAAGGAGGAGGAAATAAACCTTACCACTGGTCCTATGGTGGTTCAAGAGTCACCTAGCCTACTAATGCCGGTCAACTCATCCCCAATACTATGAAAAGAAAACCTAGTTCTAACCATCTAGAAATAAGGACTCCTCTCAACACAAAGAAACTAGGAAAGCATAAAAGAGGGAGACTCTCCCCTTACATGCTAAGAAGAGAACCTAACAAAACTAGACATCTTCATGAAAGATATACTAAAACACATTGCCTAAATGAAGATGATAAGAAGGAAATAATACTGATGAGGAACAAGTGGTGACATGTTCAGGGCTCGAAAAACTAAAATCAGTTATGAATGCTTTTTTATTCTCTTCAACTTTTTTTTTCTGAAACTGACCATCCTCATTTTGTCAAGAGTGTAGTAACCTCTAGTGTCATGAGGAAGTTGATGGTAAGTGTGGTACTACTGAGTAAAATCTGACAAGTGCCTATGCTTGGAAAAAGTGTCTGCTGGAAAGTTTGCTTCTCTATAGACATGTTTGCAATGAAAACAATCAAGTTGTTTGATCAACTCTTGTAGCTCAGTGATATGAATATGAAGGCTCCATGGAGGGGTAATGGTTTGGTTGGGCCATTTAACAAGTAATTTCAAATCAACTTCCAAAATAACCCTGCTATAACCATGTTGGATGCACCAGGTAATTCTATAACTTGCAGCTTGAATCTCTGCCTAGTATTAGATCCCATTCCAAGAGGTGTAGAAAATGCATAAATTAAGTGACCTCTATGACCTCTAATAATACCTCCAACTCCTATTTTCTTTGGATTATGAAGAGCATTACCATCTGTATTAAGTTTGACCATAGAATGAGGGGGTTTGATCCATTTAACCTGTATCACTCTCAAATCATGTTGACATTTTTCAACCATGTGAACAAGGTCCTTTCATTTATTAGGCCATTGTATAAAAGGGTAAACAGTAGATAAAATCATATTCAACTCCTAGATGATAGAAAATTTTACCCTTGTAGCACTAGAAGGTTTGCCCCCGTACTTACTTTCATATCTATTCTACCATAAATTCCAGCAAATAAAGATAGGTAAAGTTTGAAGAATGAGCTTATGAACTTCATTATTAGGCTTCATAATCCACCACATCATAAGCGGGTTTCTCAAGGGAGTGGTCACATGTTCAATCCCCAAAAAATCTCAAAAATACTTCAACATATGCCTTGCAAAGTTACCAAAGACAAAAATGTGATCTATTGTGTCAAGCTCGGGTCTGTAGCAACAACAACATGCTGGTGGATCATGACCAAATAAGATGATCTTTTCATTAGTAGAAAGTTTCCTTCTAAGAGTTCTCCAAAGCATAAATGAGATCTTGAAAGGTACTTGATGCCAAATAAGAGTATTAGTCATAGTCTTGTTTCTTCTTCTTTCTAACAAGCTCCCAAGCTGAAGAATAAGTAAAGTTACTACTAGTATTGAGTTTCCAAATAGGTTGATCAGGAACACCCTCTCAGTACTTGAAATAAGTAGTCAGAATTTTTTGAACATAGTCTTGAGGTGCATACTGTCTAACCTTATCTTTATCCCAATGTCCATTGACTAAGAACTGTGATACTGCCATGTTTTCCAGCCTGGGAAGATAATCATTATGATAAGTAAGAGGCCCCACTCCTAGCCAACCATCCCACCAAAATGAACAATTTCCAGAATTTAGAGACCACTGAATATGATTTTTAGCAGTAACTCTATTATTCGTCATGTGTTTCCAAGTGAGAGAATGACCAGTATCCCTTTTTTTATTATCGGATTAGCTCTTTGAAAATACGTGGCTTTGAGAAAGTCAGTCCATAATGACTTTTTGGATCTGAGGTCCACCATTGCTTGAATTGAAGAGGCAGAAAAATCTCATCCAGACGTTTAACACCTATTCCACCTTCTTCATATATAAAACTTAAAGTTTCCAAAGATGCCCAATGGTATTTCTTCTTCTCATTCTCCCAACCCCAAAAGAAATCTACAATCAACCTCTTAATTTACTTGAGAGTAGTAGAAGTAGGAGTAATAGCTGAGAGTAAATGAATAGGCAAAGATTGACGCACTGATTTAACAAGAGTAACCCTGCCTCTATAACTTAACATCTTTGTCTGCCACCCTTTAATATTAGAGATTACCTTGGCCACCATACCAGTAAAATAAATCATTCTTTGTCTTCCAATGTAAAGTGGGCATCCAAGGTAAGTAATGGGACTATCTTTTTGCAAAAACCAGTAGCACTCTTAATTCTGTCCACCACATCTTGAGAAGTATTAGAAGTAATCATGAAATGGCTCTTATCTTTGTTGATGAGCGACCCAGAAGTGATTTCATAAATATGCAAAATCTTCTTAATAAGCTTTAAAGAATATTTGCAGGTGGAGGTGAATATGATAGCATCATCAGTAAAACTTAAGTGATTCACCTGAGGACCATTCTTTTCCATATGGAAACCTTCATAGAGATGGTGATTATGAATTTTATTCATCAATCTAGATAAAACCTCTGCACCAAGGATGAAGAGAGCTGGAGAGAGTGGATCACCCTGCTTGAGACCCCTAGTAGAATGAAAGAACCAATGTCTAGAGCCATTGACAATGAATGAATACCTATTATTAGAAATTATTCTCCAAGTCATATCAATAAACACTTCACCAAAACCCATTCTTCTCAACACTAGACAAATGTAAGACCATGAGACTCTGTCGTAGGCCTTTTCCATGTCTAATTTAATAAACACATTATCCCCTAATTGGGTTTTTTGATACTATGAATGATTTCCTGGGGCAATATGATATTTTTAGAAATGTTTCTTTCTTACACAAACCCAGACTGATTGTCAGAGTTAAGGTGAGGAAGAATAGCAGCAAGTCTCAAATAAATCAATTTGGAAATCACTTTGTTTGTGAAGTTACTAAGAGATATGGGTCTAAATTCAGAAAACTTATTAGGTTGATCTACTTTTGGGAGTAAAACCAAACATCCATGTGAGAAATACTTAGGCATAGAGTGACCACAAAAGAAATATTGCACTACCTCCAGCAGGTCCTCACCAATAATTTCCTAACAAACTTGGAAGAATCTCCCACTCATACCATCCAGGCCAACAACAAATGTAGGACTCATGGAAAAGACCACAGTTTTCAGCTCATTTGAAGTAGACTCCTCTTCTAAAATTTGATTCTGACTATCAGTGACCATTCTTGGAATACAAGTTAAAACTTGTTCATCAAACACCTTGTTCTTACCAGTAAAGATGCCTTCAAAGTGTTCACAAACAGCTCTAGCAATATTTTCATCACCTTGAATGCAATTACCATGATCATCACTGATTTTGTGAATGAACAACCTTCTCCTTTTACCCCTGATTAAACCATGAAATACTTGGAATTTGCATCTCCATCCTTAAACCAATGTAATTGAGTCTTCTGTTTGAGAATTGATTGTTTCAACTTGAGGTATCTAATGTATTGAGCATTAATGCAATTCAAGTTTAATCTGTTTTCCTCAGTGATAATAGTGAGAATATTTTCTTCAGCAAGTCTAGCTTTTTCTTCATATTCTTTCACTGCAGCATAAATATCACCATACCCATTCTTGGACCAGTTACTCAAAGTGTTGGCTACTCTCTTCATTTTCATATGAAAGGACTATATATGATTACCTTCAATAGGTCTGATCCAACAAGCTTTGATAGTATCAAGAAAGGTTGGATTAGCAACCCAACAATGCGGGAATTTGAAGTATTTAACAACATTCTCCTGTCTTTTAGTAGTTTCTAGCAATAAAGGACAGTGATCAAACCCTACATAAAGTAGATGAGTGATGGAAGAGTGAGGCATATACTCTAGTCACTTTTCATTAACCATAGCTCTATCAAGTCTCTTCCAAATCCTTGCATCAGTATTTCAAGGTTGCACCAAGTGAACCTTTGACCATGGAAGCCCAAATCAATAAGTCCACAAGCTTCAATAATACCTATAAACTTAAAGCTTTTGTTCATGTTATAAGTTATGGTCCCCATCTTCTCTTCACTGTCAAAAATTACATTAAAATCTCCAACAGTGCACTAAGGTTTGTTGAGGTTGGAAAATTACATCATCTTATCCCAAAGAGGTCTTCTCAAGTGATCTCTACACTTAGCATATTCAAAACTGCTATGGAAGATAATAGGATTAGTCATATGTTTAATCTCACAGGTCACTTGTTGTTCATCATAATCCATTACTTTGCAATCCATATCTATATTCCAAAATAACTAGATTTTTCCATTGTTGTTACAAGCAACTTTGTCCATATTAAGCTGAATTTTTTGAAACCCCAATTGTGAATTGTCAGCAAAAGGTTCAAGAATAACATTTATAGAGAGATTGTGGAATTTCTTGAGTTTTTGAAGTCTTTGCAGGACACCCTGAGTATTAATACTCCTTGCATTCCAACACAGTGTATTAATCATCAAAACACTTGGATTGGGACCTAGTTTTGATTCTGTCAACAATGACAGAAGTACTTGTGGTAACATTTTTGTTGGCTTTGGTTCTTTTCTTCTGGCCCTTTTGAGACAAACCATGTTTCTCATTAGGTCTTCGAACTTCATCTTGAACATTTTCATCAAAAGTTGAACTAAAAGCTTTGATTAAGTGATCACTAGTTTCATCATCTTCATCTTGTTCTTCCAATAATTGATCTTTGTCAAATTTATCCTCTGATTCAGTCACCCTATATTCATTATTGATATCACCTGAGACAGCTCGCTTATTTAACACACAAGGATCTTTGGGACTATCATGAACTTGAAGTGGAGAAGCAGTGATTCAAGCTTGCTCAGTAACTATAACAAAATTTTGTTGGCACTTCTGTACATTTTTAGCTTGACCTTTTTATTTTATTTCTTGTCTCTTCTTGATAGCATTTCTCTTTTTCTGACTCAAAGTAAGAGTGGATTTGTTGTTGAGATAGAAACTTTCCTGATTTTTTGAAGTACCTAAAGTCTGATCTTTGTGCAGAGTTGGGGCATTGGTGGAGGCATGATTCTCATTCATAAACACCTGACCAATACCCTCTTTCTACATAAATTTTGAACCCACGTTTGGAACACTAGTAGGAGAACCTGATTGAACCCTTTGAAAATCCCTTGAAACTTGAATATTTTTAGCAAGTTGTTTAGAAATACCACTATCTTGTTCATCATTAATCTAATCTTTATCAATACCCAACCGCTGAAGAATACTAAATTGATTAGTACCATCAGCTAATGCTCCCTTTTGAGTCTGAAAATTAAACTAACCAGCACCAAATACAAACACATTATTCTGATCTTCAATGTTGCTCAAATTCTAAACCTTATGAGTCTGAACTTAAGAAGAATTCTAATCAACCTTTTGAACTTGAGAACTGTCCATAACCTAAGCATTATTTGAACCCAAATTATGATCATTTTTAACCTGATCTAAACTCAACCTCTGAACCTCATTACTCTTATGGAAAAGTTGAACAAGGAGTAGCTTTAAATCTCTGAGAACAACCAGAAGATGCAGTCTTATTCTGAGTGTTGTTGTGACTTTGCTGAGGAATCAAAAAAGCAAAAGTGGTAGCAGGGGCTCTAAAGTTAATCCTTGATTTCAAAATGGATGTTTGGGGGGTTTTATCTGGTAAGCTTTAAATTGATTTTTCTTTAATTTGAAGGTCAATTTCACCTCATTTTTACTTGGATTTTCAAATTTAAACTCCTCTTAGTATGAGTTTTTAAAATAAAATTTCAGATTCTCCCCTTTTGTTTTGAACTTATTTTTTGAATTATTTTTGGACCCGATTTAAATATAGCTGATATGGGTATTATTAGTTTTTTTTTTGACGTGTAGATTATGTTTTTGATAGATTTAGTCCATTTGAGACTGCTCGTAAAGGAAAGGCTCTGTGGTGAAGGGTCTAGGCTTGGATTTTGGCTCTTCATGGTAGGTTATGGCTTAACTTTCTTTAGACTGGGCTGGATAGTTAACCATTCTTGTAAAGTATGCTATGGGTTGGGGAAATTGACGTGGGAATTGTATTTTTGAGGTTATTATTATTATCTTGTTGCCCGTGTGGGGGTTTATTATTAATATTATTTTAGAGGTTATTATTATATGGGTTGCGAACCCTTCATAGGTCTTATCCTGAAGCGCTGAGGCTTGTAAGGTGTATACAAAAAAGTCATTTGATGGCTTATATCATCATTATTCCACCATCATTGCATTACATTACATTACATCATTGTATTTCCCTTATGTGTTTGTTGCCTTGTACATAGTTTTCCTTATGTTTTTGTATGTAGTTATTCTTATTCATATATTATATTATAGAAATTGTTAGGAGATACGGTGTGAGCTACCATTTAGAAACTTTTTTGTATGCAGGTGGAAGTGTGCTCATAGTAGTTGTTACTTATTTAGTTTACTACTTTACTCAATCGGCCTATGATATCTACTGAGTACAAGTAAATCGTACTCACTCCTACTTCTGTACCTTTTCGATGCATATCCCTATGCGAGTGTAATCTATGGTGGCTGATTGGTGCTGTGAGAGGTTGACATTTTTAGGTACTGGTGAGCTCCAACATCCAGGGCAGACTTCCAGACCTCATCCTATCCTGTTTGTCTTTATTTACTTACAAAGACAAACTTTTGTATTATTCAGTATTCGGATTATTATTAGATGCTCTTAACACTTATGACATCAAGTTTTGGAGAGTTATGTTTTTTGTTTGGATATTTATGTTATTTACATATTATGGCCTAACTTCATTTTAGAAGTCTCTTATTGCATTACTTGTTCTGTATTTTGATTTTTCTTTCTTTTGTGGGCTCGACTTACCTACCAAGACTGGATCGAGGTAGGTGCCATTATGGCCTCAACTTTTGGGTCATGACAGAAGCTCTTTTAAAAAGTTTGGCCAAACACTAATTGCTGCTCCAAAGTATTTTTTAGATTTATTTGCCAAACACAAACTGTTTCTCACCAAAAGTACTTTTTTGAAAAGTACTTTTCAAAATAAGCGAATTTTAGAAGTTTGGCCAATCAGGCTATTGGTTTGGTTTATTACAAAAGCTGCACTTTAGCTTTTCTATGCAGGTAGGTCCCACCTACTTTTTGTATTGTCTTTTCCTTCCTAGTTTCTTAATTAATTGATGATTTTTTATTTTTTATTTTGAGTTCTAGACTTTCACTATAGTACACAGAGCTGTCAAAATGGGCTTGGCCAGTGAGATAGGCCCAACCTACCCCTTTGATTAAGCTGGATTGGGCTAAGTTTTTTCAGTTCATTTAGAAATGAGGCTGATAAGTCTAGCCTCATTTAGTCAATTGACCTTAGAGGCCCAGCCTGTCAGCCTCAGAAGCCAGCCCGTGAACTTCAAAAATAATAAGGTAATATATTTAATAAAAAAATATAAAGTAAGTAGTAACTAAAGTCTAAAAAATATAACATAAAAGAGAAAAAAGTAACAAAGTACATTGTAGTTTAATTTTTACATTACATTAGCATTTTTATTAGTTAACCAACAAAAGAAGAAATTAGAAACTTGGGGTTTTTTAAAACTTTTTTTCTTCTTCTTGAGCTATTGCCTACAACACAACTTTTTTCAAATCTCCGTCCAGATCTCTTGATCGTTTCATAGCTATTAAGCAAAGAAGAAGCACGATATAACTATACATGTAAAAATATGGCTATGACGAAGATTGGTTGATATTAATTAGTATCTTATACACCTATTATTGAAGTGAAGACTTATAATAGTTGGTGATTGTCTAGTAATTATATTATTTTCATTTATCATGTTTCAGATTACTTTTATTCTTTTGAACAACCAACCCATCCCAATCAATGGCCCACTTAGGGCTGGGTTGGGCTGCTATTTTAAAGGTTCTTTAGTTAAAAGGGTCAACCCATTCTAACTCATTTAACTCTTTAGCCCACTGTGGCTAGGTTGGGCCAACCCATTTTGATAACTTTAATGGTAGATCAGTTCATGCAGCGATGTGGGCATCTCAGAGTGGACATTTTAAATGAGGTTCATATGGTTTAGGATAGGCTTTTTAGGTTTCATATTAGAGGGTTTCAGGTCAGGGTGGCCATTTTAGGTATTCGGGGCATTCTCAGCAGTTGATGGTTCCCAAGTCATATTTTAGGTGTGGTAGTCCAGATCATTTTGGGAGGGATTGTCTATTGTTTAGACAGAAGTGTCCACAATAGTGTCATCAGGCCTCAGCTAGAGCAGCAACACCCCCAGCTAGGGGACGAGGTAGATCTTAGGGAGGTAGAGGTGCACCACCCAATGGTCAAGGGGGTGGTAGAGGAGCGGTTCAGATGGGAGGTAATAGGGCTCAGTATTATGCTTTCTCGGGTAGATCTGAGGCGGAGTCTTTTGATATAGTTATTACAGGTATCGTCTTAGTATGACATTGACCTACTTCAATGTTATTTGATCCTGGTTCTATATTCTCCTATATCTTCTTACTTTGTATAAGGTTTTGACATGATGTGTGGGTCTCTTGATGAATCTATTCGTGTTTCTATCCTAGTAGGTGATTCTTTAGTGGTGGATCGGGTGTACCAATCTTGTGTTGTGACTTTGTTGGGTTATGGTGTTTAAGTAGATTTGATTATTCTGTACATGGTCAATTTTGATATGATTTTTGGTATGAATTGATTTTTTCGTATCATGTTATCTTGAATTATCATGCCAAGACAATTACTTTAGTCATGTCATGTGTCCCGAGGTAAGGGTGGAGGGGTGCCTAAGGTTCATATCCTAAGAGGGTGATTTTTTTTCTCTAGGCTCACTAGTTGGTAGCAAAGGGTTGTCTTTCTTATTTGGCTTATTTCTGGAATACTAGCGCTGAGATGCCTCTTTTGGAGTTAGTGAGGGTAGTTAGGGAGTTTTTGGATGTTTTTTCTACCGATCTTCCAAGTGTTCCTCCTGATTGTGTTTTGACTTTAACATTGATTTTAAGTCGTGCACTAATCCCATCTTTATTCCTCCCTATATGATAGCTCTGGTGGAGTTGAAAAAGTTAAAGAACCAACTTCAAGATTTTTTAAGTAAGGGGTTCATCAGGCCAAGTGTTTCTTCGTGGGGAGCTCCAGTGTTGTTTGTGAAGAAGAAGGATGGGTCTATTCGGTTGTGCATCAATTATCAACAATTGAATAAATTGAAGATCAAGAATAAGTATTCTCTACCATATATTGATGACTTATTTGATCAGCTTTAGGGAGCTTTAATGTTTTTTTAAGATTGACTTGAGATTGGGGTATTATCAGTTGAAGATTAGGACTTTAGATATTTCCAAGACAACTTTTAGAACTCGATATAGGCATTATGAGTTCTTGGTTATGTTCTTTGTTTGACCAATGCCTCAGTGGTGTTTATGCAGTTGATGAATGGGGTGTTTCAGCCTTATCATGACTCTTTTGTGATTGTATTTACAGGCGATATCTTGGTGCATTCCAAGAGCAAGGCAAATTATGTAAAACATTTGAGGATTGTGCTTTAGAGGTTGTGTCATGAGAAGTTGTATGCAAAATTCTCAAAGTGTGAGCTTTGGCTCAGTTTTGTGACATTTTTGGGGCAAGTGGTGTCTAATGATTGTATTTTGGTCGATCTGGCCAAGGTTAAGGCAGTTCGAAATTGGTCAAGGCATATTTCACCTACTAAGTTTCGTAGCTTTATTGGTTTGGTGGGGTATTATAGGTGGTTTGTGTAGGGTTTCTCTTCCATAGCAGCTCTCTTGACTAAATTTACTCAGGAGAATGTTTCCTTCCATTGATCTAATAAGTGTATGGAGAGCTTTTAAAAGCTCAAGACTTTGTTGACTTCGGTGCCTATTCTGACCTTACTTGTGGAAGGTTAAGGTTTTATAGTTTATTATGATGCTTCAGGTGTTGTTTTTGGTGGTGTGTTGATGTAGAATAGGAAGGTGATAACTTATTCTTTGAGGTAGTAGAAGACCCATGAAAAGAATTATCCTACCCATGAATTGGAGTTAACGGCTATAGTCTTCATGTTGAAGTAATGGCAGTATTATATATAGGGTTTACTATAAGGTGTTTACCAATCATTGCAACCTTCGGTATATTTTTTGATAGAAGGACTTGAATCTCAGATAGCGCAGGTGGTTGGAATTACGAAAAGATTATAACATAACCATTCTTTATCATCCGGGCAAAGAAAACGTAGTGGCAGATACCTTGCGTAGAAAAGCGATGAGCATGGGTAGTCTTACTATGTTAATGCCTGTGGAGAGGCCTTTGGCTATGGACGTATAATGGTTTGCCAAAAGTTTCATGGTACTCGATATTTTTGAGCTGGGCAAGGTTCTTGCATATGTGGAGGCTCGATCATTATTGGTGGAACAAAATAGAGATAAGCAGTTTGAGGATAGAAAGTTGTGTTTTATTCGGGATGAGGTGTTGAGGGGTAAAGCTAAGGATACGGTCCTTGATTTGGATGGTGTTTTATGGATTAAGGGTTAGATCTGTGTTCCTAGAGTGGGTGACTCGACCAAGTTGATCATGTAGGAGGCTTATAGTTTGAGGTGTTCCATTTATCCAAGCGTAGAAAAGATGTACCATGACTTAAAGAGACACTATTAGTGGTGTAGGATGAAGAGAGACATCGTAGAGTATGTGACCAGTTGTTTAAATTGTTAGCAGGTGAAGTATGAGCACCAGAGGTCGAGTATTTTGATTCAGAGGATGCCAATATCGGAGTGGAAATGGACGTGCATTACAATAGATTTCGTGGTTGGGTTTCCCTAGACTTTAGAGAAGTTTAATTCCATTTGGGTGATTGTGGACAGATTGACTAAATCAACCCATTTTGTTCCGGTGAACGTGAACTAGAATATAGAGAAGTTGGCTACGACATACATTCGTGATATAGTTGGATTGAAAGGCATACCTATTTCCATCATCTCTGACAAGGGTACTCAGTTCACTTTTTATTTTAGAGTTAGATACAGTACATGTTGGGTACTCAGTTGGAGATGAGTATAAAATTTTACTCTCAGATTAATGGTCAGTCAGAGAGTACCATGACTTAAAAAGACACTATTGGTGGTCTAGGATGAAGAGAGACATCATAGAGTATATGACCAGTTGTTTAAATTGTCAGCAGGTGAAGTATGAGCACCAGAGGTTGAGTGGTTTGATTCAGAGGATGCCGATATTGGAGTGGAAATGGAAATGCATTACAATAGATTTCATAGTTGGGTTGCCCCAGACTTGAGAGAAGTTTGACTCCATTTGGGAGATTATGGACAGATAGACCAACACAGCCAATTTTGTGCCGGTGAAGATGAACTACAATATAGAGAAGTTGGCTATGACCTACATTCATGAGATAGTTGGATTGCAAGGCATACCTAATTCCATAATCTCTGATAAGGGTACTCAGTTCACTTCTTATTTTAAAGTTTGATGCAGTGCGAGTTGGGTACTCAGTTAGAGATGAGTATAACATTTTTATCCTCAGATTGATGGTCAGTTAGAGCATACTATTCAGGTGTTGAAGGACATGCTCCAAGCTTGTGTTTTTCCTTTTGTGTTCATTGGGACTAGTTCTTGCACTTAGCAGAGTTCACCTACAATAACAACTATCAATTCAGCATTCAAATGGCACCATTTAAGATATTATATGGGAGGAGGTACAGGTCCCAAGTTGGTTGATTTGATTCATATGAGGTTAGGCCTTGAAGTATAGATTTGTTGAGGGACTCTATGAAGAGGGTGAGATTGATTCAGGATCGACACTTGGTGGCTCAGAGTAGGCGAAAAGCTATGCAGATAGAAGGGTTTGTAACTTGGAGTTTATGAAGGGAGAGTATTTTTTACTGAAGGTGTCATCCATGAAGGGTGTGGTAATTTGAGATCCTTCAGAGAGTTGGGGAGGTAGCCTATGAGTTGGCTTTACCTTTGAGTCTTTCAGTTGCGCATCCCATGTTTCAATGTTGAAGTAGTATCACTCTGATGGTTCTCATGTAATTTGGTGAGACTTAGAGGATTCAAATTAGAATCTGACTTATGAGAATGAGCCCATAACTATTTTGGATAGAAAGACTCAGAAGTTGAGGTCCAAGAGTATTGATTCGGTGAAGGTTCAGTAGAAGCATCATCTGGTTGATAAGGATATATGGGATATAGAGTCTCACATGCAGAGAAGATATCCTCAACTTTTTGACACTTCAAGTACCTTTCGTATCTCTATGTTTGAAGGCAAACATATGTTTTAATGGTGGATGATGTAATAATCTTATTTGTTATTTTTAGTTTATGGCATGTTTAGACCATTTTATCTATCCCTATAGTTGCTTCGTGGTGGTTGTGGTCTGCGAAAGAGGGCGGCATGAATCTTGAGGCATTTGATTGAGATTTAAGTGAGTTTTTTGGAGGTTTTGAGGTTAGTGTGGTTGACTTTGGTTAACATTTGGAGATTCAAGCATCTTATGAGAATTATGTCAGTTTCGTCAGCTCCGAAATATCAATTTTGGGATAATAACATGGTTGGTTTGGTCTCAGAACTTTTGTTATGATTTTGAGCATTTAAGATGAAACATTGGAAAGTTAAGGACTATAGTTAACTTTGGTCAATATTCATTGTTTATGATCTCCATTGGAATTTTTGACTATTCCATTGATTCTGAAATGTTAAATTTGGTCCAGTAGCATAGTTAGATTGTGTTCATGAAGTTCCAAATACATTTCGAGGGTCCAATCGGGGAGTTTGAACCAACTCCACTACTATCTCAGCTGGTGTCTAGTACAACCGCTTTAGCGGGCCTTGAGCCATTTCTTTAGAGCCGCACCACGAACAAGGGTACACTTAAGCGATAAAGGACCAACTGAAACTTGCACGATTTAGCAACCGCTTGTCTGTACTAGCGGGCTCGCTCTGGCCGGATTTGGTCCGCTTCAGTGGTGAGATGCGTGGCTAGTGACTTCTACTAATGCGGAAGTCCATCAGCTTCAGTGACCTCGCATAAGCGATGGGATTTTTTTCAAGTCAGAAATCACTGGTAATTAATGAAGGGTTTTCTCTTTTTTCATTCTATTTCTCCATATATAATACCATTTTTTAGGTTTGAGAGCTCGATTTTGAGAGATTTCAAAAAGAATTTTCAAGATTTGAACATTGAGTAAGTATCTATACCTATATTTTATCATTACCCACTAATTATTTCATGATTTTACCTTAAAATCTTGGTTTTTCAACTTGAAAGTTTGAAGTTTTTTCGATAAAATTAAAGTTGAGAAAATGGCCTAAAACCTCCCCAACCTATACCCGAAATCCCAACTACACACTCGAACTTCACGGGAATCCTATCATCCCCTGAATATTTTAATTCTCTAATTACTACCCCCCAAGTGCTGATCTGTCCACATAAACCAAATATATTTACTAACGTGTCTACACATGAGGGCCCCACCTCAACTTTTACTTTTCCCTCCTAAACATTAGACCCCACTAAGTATATTTCAGCATATTCTTTGTCTGAAAATTCAGACAAACTTCTCATATCCCTCTCTTCTCACTCTTCAACGTTTTCTTTTTTTCTTTTTTCTTTTTCTGTTGATTCTTGTTGATGTTCAAGTATGCTTGTCGATTACAAAGTTTATCTACTAATTATTCCTTAATTTCAGTAAAGGTTAGTTCTTTGTCCCTTAATTCGAGTTTATTCTTTATTAGGGTTTACTATTAATCCAAAAAATTAAGAATAAAATTGTGTGAATTAGTATGTGTGTCTTACTATTATGTTGTGTAGGTGTTCAATTTATACCATATTACGTTCATAATGTCATGTAATCAGGCTTTATCATTATTGTTTAAGTCAGGGAATGCTGGATTAGGTTTTTTTAAGGGTTTACTGTTAATCCGATAAATTAAGAACAAAATTGTGTGTAATAGTATGTGAGTCTTACTATTATGTTGTGTTGGTGTTCAATTTATGCCATATTATACAATAATTTTCATGAAATTTTATTTCTCGTCTAAGTCGCGTAATGCTATATTTATGTGTGTCTTAGTTTTATGTTGTTTCATTGTTCAAATTATACCATATTACATTCTTATTGTCATGTAATTAGGTTTTTTCTTCATTATTTAAGTCTGGTAATGTTGGATTAAGTCGGGTATTGGTGGATTGTCAATGCTAATGCTACTATTCTTTTCTAGTTCATAATGCTACGATGGTACTATGTCTAGTAATTACTATTCTGCTTTTTGATTACCTTCAGGTAAGAGATGAATAGGCTTACTTTGATTACTCTAAGGTAGTACTATGGTGGGGTGTTTGATTTAAGTAGTGGGGAACCAATATATAATGGTGGAAAAATTACAGAATTTTTAGATGATGTAGATAAGATGTCATATTTTGAGTTGAGAGACTATATTAGAAAATTGGGATATAGCACAACCTGCAACTTTAGTATTAAACCACCTACAGTGGCATTTTGGTAGATGTTGATAGTGATATGGATATTTTAGACATGATGTGTTCCTTGGAAGATGGGGATGAAGTGGAGGTATTTGTGAAGCATTTGTTTGATGAGCCAATTATGGGCCCCATGCTATTAGAAAACAGTAGCCATAGGGATATAGGGGAATCTGGTTCAACTTCTAATATAAGGCCTAGTGAGAGTGAAAACTTTAACTTTAGGGTAGGTGAAGACCATTTAAATAGTGAGGACCCTTTTACTACTTTTTCAACCATACCTCTTTTCACTACCACGCCTCATACTACTACAGATAGTGCTAATGTAGATGATGCTACTATTAATAATGTTTCAGTAGATGATGATATAGATGTTGGTCCTACTGGATCTGATTTCTCAGAAGAAAAAGTAGAGGCAACTGATTACTCAACTGAGGATAGTGTTGAGTCTGTAGCTGAATTAGGTTGAGATGATGTGAAGGAGGAGCATGGTAATGATGTACATGGGGAGGAAGGAGTTGACGGTTGACAAGAGGACTTTTAAAAGGAGGAAAAGAAGGAAAAGAGTACCAGCTGACGATACAGAGGTACTAGTAGGTGAAGCTAGACTAGATCTAGGTTTTGATGAAACTGAAACAAGTAAAATAAGTCATGAAGAAAGGGTAATGGGTGATGAGCCTTACTTTGTAAGTTCTGATGAGGATAGTTTTGAATTAGATGAAGATAAGTGTTGTGATGATGATGAACATGAAGTGGCTGAATCTAGTAGAGAAAGAAGGCTAAAGTTGTTAAGAAAGATGAGGACAACAACAAAGAAAATCATTCATAACCCCACTACAAAGAAAGTTGTATAGTAGTTGGGTATGGTGTTTAAAGATGTGAAATAATTTAGAAGAGCAGTAACTAAATATGCAGTAAGAAAGAGGCTTCATGTGGAGAAGTGGGTGAATGAACCAAAAAAGGTTATGGTTATATGCAAGGATGGCTGTACATGGATTTTGTATACATGTCTTGACAAGACAACAAATGATTTCATGATAAAAACCTACAATCCAAAGCATACTTGCAACAAGACAACTAGAAATTACTTGTGCAATGCAAAGTTTTTATCTTAAGCCTACAAAGAAAGAATAACTGAGCAACCAAACATAAGAGTCTTCAAGTTACAAGAGCTGATTAGGAAAAAGTTCAAACTTTATGTTGGCAAGACTACTGTGAGAAGAGCAAGAGAAAAAGTGTTGAAAGATATAATGGGTGATCATGTTGTAGAATTTGGAAGAATTTTATACTACCACGATGAACTGTTGAGGACCAATCTAGGGACCAGTTGTGTTGTTAAACATGGTGAACCATATGCACTTGGAAAACCAATATTTTAGAGCTTTTACATCTATTTTGATGTTTTAAAGAAGGCATAGGTACATTGTAGGAAGTGCATAGGTTTAGATGGTTATTTCCTTAAAAGTGTATGTAAAGGCCAGTTGTTAGTTGTTGTAGCCAAGGATGGTAATAACCAGATGCTGCCACTTGCTTGGGTAGTAGTTAAAAAGGAGAACACAAAGTCATGGACTATGTTTTTCAATTGCATAAGGGATAACCTAAGACTTGGAGATGGTGAAGGTCTCACCTTGATTACAGATGTGCAGAAGGTATGTGTACTATTTTATTTTGTATTTGTATTTTTTTAGTTTTCACCTTGTATATGTAATTATGGCCTAATTATCACCTTGTATATGTAATTATGATCTAATGCCCACACCTTCAATAATTGATAAGGTGTTACCTCAATGTGAACATAGAAAGTGTGTTAGTCATATCTTAGCTAACTAGGCTAAGGACTGGAGGGGTACTCAAAGAAGACAACAATTTTGAAAGATAACCAAGAGTACATTTGAGTCTCAATTAAGGAAAAATGGGGAGAAGATGAAGTTGATTGGTCCAGAAACAATGATGGATGACTTAATGTACTACAATAAAAATTACTGGTGCAAGGTTTACTTCAACACTGAAGTGAAGTATGATTCTGCGGACAACAACATGTCTGAGTGTTCTAGTGCATGGATCTTGGTTGCTAGGAACAAGACCATCATTACCATGCTTGAAGAAATAAGAGTGAAGATAATGACAAGAATAGCCAATTTAAGGGAGTTCCCAAGTACATGGAAGTATAATTTCTCTCCAATGGCTTTGAAGGTTTTAGAGGAGAATATCAACAGGTCTATAGACTGTACTATTGAGTTTAATGGAGTTGTTGGGTTTGAAGTGAAAGAAAGCCTTTGTGAACACAAAGTACATATTGGCAGGAGGACTTGTAGGTATAGAGTGTGGCAATTAAAGGGCATACATGTGCACATGTTGTGGCTGCATTTTACTTTAAGAAGTATTCTCTTTATGACTATATGGACAGCTATTGTAGTAAAGAAACTTACTTGAGAACTTATGTCAATGTTTTTGAACCACTCATAAACATGGAGATATGGCCAGTTTCTTCAAACCCCACTGTTGCACCACCAAAAATCACAAAAATACCTAGCAAGTCATCTAAGACTAAAAGGAAAGAAGTTGGAGAAATAAAGAAATCTGGAAAATTGCCTAGAACTGGACTTGCAATGACATGTAGTGTGTGCCATGTTAGAAACCACAACAAGAGAGGCCCTCAAAGAAAAGGTGTTGAGTCACCAAAAAGACATAGTGCACCATCAGAAGCACCTAGTACACCATCAACTGCACCTAGTGCACCATCAACAACAATACCTAGTGCATCAGTAAGGGCAGAACCAACAGGTTTAGGTAAGGGAAGAGGTAGACCAAAGGTAATATTTGAACTTGATTTAATATTTTCTAACTAATTATTTAGTTTATAACTTTCTCTTTATGTATAGAAAACCCCCATCAGAAGGTGATCCTCCAGTAAAAAGAGGAGGAGAAAGACCAAAAAAACATCATCAATAGCACCTAGTGCACCTCCTCTACCTCCTGCACCTCCTACACCTACTGATTTTCCTGCATACTCTTCTGCTCTTCCCGATTATCACTCATCATCTTCAGTAGCTGGTACTACTAAAAGAGGAATGGATAGTGGCTGGGGAACCACAACTCTATACAAAAGGCTAAGAGTCTTGGGAATGGGTATGTTCCAAGATGAAAATGGCTTCAAAGTCATGAATGTGGGTCTTTGCTATATCTTAAACTATTTTGTTAATTTAAACAGTTTGATTTTTGAATTATTATCATAATTCATTGTAGCCTGGCATGCCAAGTAGTAAAATCTACTCTACGGGTCAAGCAAAGGTGACAAGATCAACTAATGTAACTGGTGACATTAGTTATACACCAAGTACTACAAGTAAGCTGAAATGAAATGGCAAGGCAGCAATCTCAAAAATAAAACTAAAGAGCTTAGAAAGAAGCAAAGAAATAAAATAGTAGAAAGTATTCAAACAATCCAAGCCAAAATAGCACTTCTTCACAGTCAAAGATGCAATGGAAATTATAGTGAAGTTTATGTATTTAAGCACTGTTTTAAGTTAGTCTAGTAGAAATGCAAACAGTGTTTTATTTTGTCTTTAGAATGGTGATATTGAAGTAATTAAGGGCCTATTATTTTTGGCTTTGTTTGTTAGTAAATTATGTTTTATGTGAGGTCTTATGAATATGACTTTATTTTGGTATATCTTTGTATTAAGTTTGAATAGTTATGTTGAAGTTTGCATGAATGGTGATGTTGTGTTTAGATGTGTTTAGAGATGTATTCAATTGTGTTTAGTTGTGTTGTCTAGTTGTGTTGTCTATTCAATTGTATTTAGAGATGGTGTTGTGTTGGTTATTCAGTTGTGTTGGCTATTTAGTTGTGATTACAGATGGTGTTGTGTTGGCTATTCAGTTGTGTTGGCACAACAATTGTGTTTGCAGATGGTGTTTATTTGTCTAGGCTATTACAAATGAAGTGTAAACACAAGCTTCAATTAAACAATTTACGCAAGCTTCAATTTACTCAAGCCTCATCACAAAATAATTTGAAATATATATATACATAAAGAGAGAGAGAGATATACAAAATTTATCACATAGATTGGCAATTAAATTAATTCTAACTACTTTGAATAGATTGGTTGTTGATGAACATGGCAACAATACAAATTAAAATACACAAAAATATCTTCCTATTGAGCCTACACCATTTCCACCTTCCATTGAGTCTCCTCTCCAATGTAAAATTAGAGTTACTCAACTTGTCAATTTGAACCTGCATAATCCATGATTCTTGTTCCAACTCATTGAATTTATTCACCAATCTTGGAAGAACAAAATTTAATCTTGGATCCACATCTTCTTTATACATCGAAAAAATTACAATTTTTAGACTGAAAAATAAAGAAAAATAGTACATTAACATCAATTGAATCTAAAGTGAGGAGAAAATACAATGGAAAACACAGACACCATAGCAGGGGCAAGACCAAAATCTTCTTCTCAGATTTGATTTCGACCAAGAAGTTTGCAAATTCAGCAAAATGTCATGTTTGCATCTCACTACAGCGTTGAGCATTGGATCTGATTCATCCATACAAAGATTATTCAATTTTGCATTTATTATTTGACGAATTTTGAGAAAATCGACGAACAAATTATGAACACTAAATAAGAAATTGGCCCAGATTACAAATCCTAACTTCAACAATTAAAGTAGAAATTAGCATTAACAACTAAACCCTAGTATTTTTGAAAGAAAATCGCAAAAAAATTGAAGAAGATGGAGGGCTTAATGGTGGAGAAGAAGGTAAAACAATGGTGGAGAATGGTCTATTATTTAAAGTTGGGGAAGATGATCGTTGGGGCTATTACGTATTATACATATGGAATTTGTTTTTGAGATTTTGGAGCGTTTGTGCCTCCTTTAACGTAGAGGAGGTATTCTCACCTCCTATGACAGGTCAGCACTTTGGGAGAGGGGTATTAAATAGAGAAACAAAATATTCAGGGGGTGATAGGACACCCGTGAAGTTTGAGTGTGTAGTTGGGATTTTGGTATAGGTTTGGGGGGGGGGGGTTCTCGTTAAAGTTTGATAAATTTATGATTTCAACGTCGATTTCAACTCTGTTTTTGATAAAATTTCAAATTTAAACTTCTTATTATGGGTAACGTAATTTTGTTTATAAAATTCCAGTTTTTCCCTTACAAGTTTGGGGTTGACTTTTTGGACCCAAATTTGGAGTCTATCGATATGAGTGTCCGTATTTATTTGAATAGATTGGGCTCGTTCAAATGTGATTCAGAAGGGCAAGGCTTCTATTTGATTCTTCGGGCTTCTTTAAGGCAAGTTGAGTCTTTTTGAAGTGCCTATGTGTTTATTATTTGTACTGGGAGTAATAGGAATGGGGGTCCCATATAGGAGAAGTGACAAGCATCAACGCGGGTAACAATGTTATGTGAAGAGTTAAAAGCTATGAGTTGACTTATTTGGACTGTTTAACCCTATTTTCTAACAAGCATCATCGTGGGTAACAATGTTATGTGAAGAGTTATAAAAAATGAATCGTGAACATGCTAGTTGTTGATGACACTCTCATTTGATAAGCTGAATCAATTTCAAGTTGATATCTGATTGACTTGTGATATGAAGTACATTGCTTGACTTGTACTGTTGATATAGGATCAGAGTTGCACGTCTGCATATCATGCATTGCATTTCATATAGATCGGAGTGCACATCTGTAAAAAATATATATATATATATATATTTGGGATATATTTCAATATATTATTGGAATTGGAGTGCACTCCTGCACACTATTTATTTATTTTTGGGCTAGGAGTGCATGCCTGCATAATATATATTGGGATCGTAGTACACACCTACACAATACATAGACCTTGCGAGTCCCCCATGGGTCCCGACTAGCTTGATATAATGGTGGTGTTGTACACACATATACATTACATTCATTCGTTCATGTCTTTTATTTCGTTAATACAAGGTGTGTTTATGATTGTATGCTTATTGTGGGGAAGTTGAGTAGTTGGATACCTGTTTCCTGATGGTTGGTTAACCTTTATGACTTGTGTTGTGGTACATGTTTGACTGTGATGAGCATACTATATCTGTTAGATTAGGGTGACTTTCCTGAATGTAGGTTTATTTGTTTCAGATAGTTGCTTTGGTATTTCTCTCCACCCTTTTGAATTAGGGTCGATCGATGATGACGTTGAGTACAAGTGTTATGTACTCACCCTTTTTATCTTTCTGCACCTTATATGCATGTACTGAGCTGGTGGTTCTCAGACATTGATTGCGATTTATCGATGCTTGCTTTTCAGAGATTCCTGAGGTAGCAACTGCTGACTCCAGAGACTACTAGATCTCCTCTACTTTTGTCTTTATGCTCCATTCCGTAATTTAGACATCTCATGGACTATGTTACTGTTTCTTTCATACTTTTAGAGGCTTGTACACATGACTACCAGACCTTGGGTATTAAAATTATCTTACTCTTTTATATGAGTGGATTCAGAGATTATTCTATTTTTTATGATTATGTGTGTTCTCTTCCGCTTCTTATTTACTCTGGGTTATCGTGTTGGATTGGGTGTAGGCTCACCTGTCGTGGTGGGTGTGAAGGTATTATCACGGTTCTAATTTTGGATCATCACATTTTTTATATGCCTTGTACTCTGTAATATGGGTTGAATAAAATTGTAGTTAAATAAATTTAAGGAATAGGGAATTTTTTTTAAAAAAAATTCAATCATAAGTATAACTGGCTCTTTAAACTTTTCAATTTTTTGTATCTAGAAAATTGGAATGGAATATCATAAATATTTACCAAAATTGAAGAAGTAGTTGGATAATAAAGTCCAGATAAAATGTTTGTCGCTTTCTAGAAAATATTTTAAAAAATCAATAAGTTTCTTTTCTTCTTCCCAATCCTCTTCACAAAGTCTTAAATTCGGATAAGAATTATGAGCATTATAAACCAATTTTATAGGCTTTTGATAATCATAAGCAACTTCAAGCATTTCATATTAAGAATTTCATCTATTAGGCACTTCGTTTTTTAACTTTTCTATATGTAAGTTCACATTCTCCACAATGGCATTCAAATTCACGAAGTCTAGATATTTTTTGAGATTGAAAAATCCAACTATAAGCCATTCAAATTTATTGACAACCAACATTAAATAACGAAACACCATCTTTTACTACCAACTTATTTATATGTGCAGTCCACCTAATATGAAAAACATTATCATCAATTAAGCAAAGTCTAGGTTTTATATAATCAACATTATCTAAGTTGACACTCATTACTTTATCACAAAGTCAAAAATATTGTATAACATCTACTAGTGTAGTAGCTATATAAAATTAATTTTACTCTCTTCACAATATTTATAGCCTATAATTCTTTTTTGCATGTTTCAGTCATAATCAATTCAATGGAAAATAACAGTAAAATAATCATTAACATTAACACTACGACCCATATCAGAAGTGATAGATACTTTACAATCCAAATAGACAAATAGGCGATGAAGAAAATGACAATCTTGATTTTGATAATGAAAAATATCATTTTTTTAATTGTGTTTCTTGTAAAACCTTGAAAGAAGGATTATACACTTGTTGAATAAAATGAATAAACTAGGATGAAGGAAAACTATAAGACAAACCACAAACAATAACTATTTAGCTAATTCTTCACGATCTCTTTCTTTACTGTATGTGCATTGTATACTAGGGCCGGCCGGATTAGAGCAGTTTAAGTGAGTTTGAACCATGCTAGAACCTCCTACTAATGCATCAGGAATGGGAGCACCATATCTTTTAGCCTTAACAATACCCTTATCATTTTTTTCAAAAAATATTTTAGGAACTCTACTAAAAATTAATTTTTTACCACTATTTTTTGACCAAATTTCATATTTAAACTACATAAAATATGAAAAATAATCAAAATAAATATAATACAAAACAATACAATAACTAAATAAATAGAGAGATAGAACAAATATACTAAATGTTTGCGTAAAAGCAGACGTATATAACCAAAAATCAAATATTGAGAGATGAAAATTGAAGCTTGAAACTTGCTCCAAAATAATCTCTAAATTCCAATAGCAAATAACTATTAATAAAATGATATTAGATTGTAGAAGAGAGAATGAGAGAATACAGAGGAGAGTATATAATTTGTGAGAAAAAAATGAAGGGATGGAGAGTATTTATAGTGTAGGGGAGGGACTAAAATGTATTTTAATAAACTTTGGAGCTAAAATAAAGTTTATGTGGGTGGGGGTGTTTTTGGCCTTTGGAGGGGTCTACTAACTGTTGCCAACGACCCCTCAATGGATAATGTAATGGCTCTTTTTAATTTTTTTAATTTTGTACTGGATTGAACTGGATCGAGACAATACTGGGTCTATCGAGATCAGATCTACCAAGAAATTTCTATGGGCCCATCACATTCCAGTTCTGATAAAACTCTCCCCTCTTAGTCTGAGTCTAGGCGGGATCGAGTCTGTCGATAACCGAACCAGAGACGCAACCGACTTGAATGATAAGAACAGGTCCCCTTGCTAGCCTTAGTAATTAGGTACTCAAGTTGAGCTTAGTGCATAATTTCATCCACAAGAAAAATAATCAGTTCGTACAAACTATTCAAATCCCAAGGGACATGTTGAGAGCTTTTGTCATTGACTTTGGAGGTTATTGAGATGATTTGTTGCCTTTTACAAAGTTTGCATACAATAACAGTTACCATTCAAGCATTTGGATGGCTCCATTTGAGGCATTATGTGGTCACCGACGTCATCCACTAGTTGGTTGGTTTGAACCAGGCATGACATAGCTATTGGGTCCAAATTTGGTTAGACGGGTCTTGGAAAAGGTTAAATTAATTAAGAAGCAGTTCCAAACAACTTAGAGTAGGCAACAAACATATACAAACATGTGGATATTGATTTGGTGTTTATGGATAGAACTGTATGTTGTTGAAAGCATTGCCTATGATAGGTGTAATAAGGTTCAAAATAAAGAAAGTTGAGTCTGAACGTTCATTAGGCCACATGAGATCTTAGAGTGGGTTGGTGCAGTTGCTTAGAAGCTTGTTTCTTGTTTTTCCTGTGTTGATGAGGCATCCAGATTTCCATGTATTGATGTTCCAAAATTATATTTGATAAAAGACTCACTTCATACCGGCTAGTGAAGTCCAGTAAGACAAGGATGTCATATGAGGAAATTTTGGTGTCTATTTTGGATAGGACGACTGGCAAACTGAGGTTAAAACTAAGAGCTTCCTTTGATAGAAGTGTTGTGACAGAACCATATGTACGAGGAGATGACCCAGAAGATCATGAAGGACATGCATAGTATGATAGTAAAAAGTTTTATTAATAATATCTCAAAAATATAGCATTTAATTGGTCAATATTTAGCTGTTGGACAACAACTCTTTTTATCTTAATGAGTAGCCTTTTAATATTTTAGTTGTTGCCCAATAATTATTCATCTTCAATTCCTCTAAGTTACTTTTAAGACACTTTAACAATGAGAATATTGGCAGTGAACATTTTGGACTATAAAACTTGTCCTTTGTGCTTTGGGTTAAGGAGTAGAAAAATAGTGAACATTTTTTCTTCTTTCTCCTCTTTTCAATTTGCTAGGTTTGAGATAATATATGCTTAAAAGCTATTTTTGGCTTAAACGCACTTAAAATAAGCCAATCCAAATGGGCTCATAATCTTTGTTGTTCCTGCTCCTAGTTTATACTAGAAGAGCTTGTTGAGTCTTGGGGGTACACCTTACCTGTGAAATATTCTTAAGGATGGTGTCACACACGCCTCAAGATTTCAAGATATCCTATTATTTCTGTGATTGTCCAACAAAATTTTATAATAATCTTAAGGATATTTACATTTTGTTGTCATGGATCACGAAAAGCTCAACTTTATTTTGCGGAAAAAAGTTGTGATTTTGGTCTTGTTGATTTTGATACTTTGTGGTGTATCAAAGATTGACATACTTGGGTGAACGTGCGTTGATTGGTTTGACTGCAAATCTTGGCTATTCGGTAAAACTTTTGGTATTGGTGATTTCATTCTTGTTATATTTTCAACTATAATTATCTTCGCCAAATTACTCAACCTTTGGAATTATGCTTCTAAGGTATGTAATTTTACTATCGTCCCTACTCTTTTTGAAGAAAATGAGCATGATTACAAGCCCAAAATCTTTAATAAAACCTTCATGAAAAGAGTTGGGAAAATTAATAATCCTGCTAAGCCACAAATTAATTTGGGTAAAGCAGATAATATTGTTATTGTGTTCATTTCCCAAGTTAATATTGTGGCCTATGTGAGTGACTAGGTGATAGTTTCTGGTGCTACTAGGCATATGTATGCCAATAAAAATAATTTTGTGTCTTACAACTGTTATGAACCGATTTTGCAAGTCATAATGGCACCTACTTTAACCCACCAGTAAGTAAGCCAAATTGTAGCCCGGAATGGCAAGTAATGGGCTAGCTGGTGGAAAGTATAATAAATATAGAAAATATGCATACAATAGAATTGTAGGAGGTAAAATATAAGAGCAACAATATAAATATCAAAAGAGAGAGAGAGACAGTATGCAAAAGAATATCCCACGACCTAGTAAGGTCAGTACAAGAGCCACTAAATCCAAAGGAATAAGAGTACTAAATAGTATCCACTGTACATGAAGTCTCAAAAAAGTAAAAACTGTCCAAAGGTAGTAGAAAGAGAAAAGATCAGCTCCAGCTCTGAAAGCTCACCCTATCTCCGAATTCCAAAAACTGGAATAGAATGTCAGTGGCGGTGACTCGTACTCGAATTTGCATCAGAAAAAGATGCAGAAGTGTAGTATGAGTACCAAAACAATGGGTACTCAGCAGACATCATCAGTCGATTGAGCTAAATCATAATAAAAGCATAATAAAGATGCGAAAATGTAAACTATAGCTAGGGACAAAGGGGCAAACCTGAAATAATTCTCCGGCTGACAAATGATACTTAAACAAGATAAACAATTCAAAAAGAATACAAGCTAACTACAGCATAGCTAGTCCCCCATAATCCCAAAAGGCATAAACAAGAGAGGATTAACCCAATCGAGCCCCCATAAGCCTGATGGATACAATCAATAAAGAGTCACCGACAGTAGTAAACATAAAGTAAGCGACAAGCAAAATAATATATGAGAATCCCTTCGTACTATAACTACTGGACTCAAACCAGAAATTTAGCATCATAAGAGAACAGTAAATGCCAAACTCGAATTGAAACTTTAATATCATAAATGAATAGTAAATATCAGACTCTAACCGAAACTTTCATATCATATACTAGATAACAAGTCCAGCCAAGGGATGAAAAGATATCTAAATAATCCTAAGGTGCAAGATTGTATAAAAGATGACGAAAGAAGGCCTCCTAGGTCTATAAGGAGTTAGTTAGGATATTTGACCTAAAAGAGGGTTGGCGGAGCCCGCTACTAACCTCAAAAGTCTATACTAAGGAAATTTATCCCCAGAACCAGACTAAGGCTTCAAATTTCCATTATAAGGTGTTAAATAGGTCCAAACTAGTCCTAAGACAACAATTTAACTCAAAAAGAAGAGGAATGGTGCAATTCTACCTAAAACGACTCTCTAATCGGCTAAATAATTCAAAATTCATTAAACATGCAACCAATCCGTAAATCCCAACCCAAATCTAGAATATTACTATAATAATACAATAATAAAGCTCAATCTATGAGGAAATTAAGCCTAGCCTACCTGGACACCGACAAAGCTCGAGAAAGTCTACTAAATCGGAGCTTTTCCCTTTCGAGTAGCCTCCGCACGATGCCACACTATCAAAATAATAATCTATGAAATAATATGAGAATAAAAATAACTATATTGCAAATAAATGCTCCGGGTCCAAAATCGAGCTAAAAATCTCATGTGGAGCCTGCTTGCGGAATCATAAATTTAAAATCGTCAAAACGTCCCTCTAGGCTCAAGGATCATTTACCCTAAAAATGGGTGAATTTTGAGGATAAACGAACCCCAAATCAACTCACGAAGTGACTAGGGATTTAAAGTTAATGTTGCTCCAGCACTTAGCAAAAATTTGCCAAGTTTCGATCGGACCCTCGAGATTCATTCAAAATCTCATAAATGCAAACGAACTATGCTACCCTACCGAATTCAACATTCCAAATTCAACGACGCCATTGAAATTTCCATCTGAGGTCATTTCGATAAAATATAGGTCCCACACTCAATGGCTGTTTTAACCAAAATCCACCTAATGGCCCAAAACGAGTCTGAAAGCCTCGGGACCCAAACCAAAGGTCCTCCTAGCCTAAAATCTATGTTTTAGAGCTAATGGAACTGTTGAAATTGGAATACAAGGCCATTAACCTGAAGTTTAAGCCCGATACCCAAATTTTAACATCGAAAACTTCAAAATAGGGAATTGGCTTTAAAACTAAATGAACTGCCGGGTAATCAAACTGTCAGCTTCAGCAAGTCATAAATGACTTGAGGCATCTATGGGAAAGCTCTAAATAGTGTAGAAATGTAGAAAATGACCTGGAGGGTCATTACAATATCCACTACTAAAAGGACTTCGTTCGCAAAAGTAAAGGATCAAGGTGTACCTAAGGGCTCGAACAGGTGGGGATATTAGGCATGAATCTCACTCTCAATCTCCTAGGTAGCCTCCTCAACTAGACTGTGCCTCCACTAAACCTTAACTAATGGAATCTCTCTAGAGCGTAACCGCCTGACATCCCAAGCCAGTATAGAAACTGGCTCCACCACGAAGGTCAACCTCTCATCCAACTAAACTAAGTCCCAACAAATCATGTGAGACTCATTCAAAATATATCTTCGCAGCATGGATACATAGAAAACTGGGTGAACAGCTGAAAAATCTGGGGGTAAAGCTAACTCATAAGCCATCTCACCAATGGTTCGAAGTATCTAAAATGGTCCAACGTACCTAGAGTTGAGCTTACCCCTCTTCCCAAACCTCATCATGCCCTTCATGGGCGATACTTGAAGAAAAACCCAAGCACCAACTCCAAACTTTAAGGCATGAAGTCTACGATCAGCGTAGCTCTTCAGCCTACTCTGACCTGCCCCCAACTTATCCTGAATCACCCGAACCCTATCCAAAGACTCACGAAGCAGGCTGGTACCAAGGGGACTAACCTCAGAAGTCTCAAACTAACTAATCGGAGATCGATAACGCCTACCATATAATACCTCAGATGGTCCCATCTCAAAACTCAAATAGTAGCTATTATTATAAGCAAACTCTGCTAAGGCTATATGCTACTCCCACTGATCGCCAAAGTCCATAACACATGCTGAGAGCATATACTCCAAAACCTGAATAGTTCACTCTGACTAACCATCAGTCTGAGGGTGGAAAGCGGTGCTAAGATCAACCTGAGTACCCAACTCCTCCTAAAATGTCCCCCAGAAGCTAGAAGTGAACACTGAGACTCTATCTAAAATAATAGATACAGGTACTCCATGAAGATAAACTACCTCACAAACATAGATACAAGTCAACCTCTCAGCACTGAAATACATCTGAATAGGGAGAAAATGGGCCAATTTGGTCATCCGATCTATAATGACCCAAATACTGTCAGAACCATGAGAAGTATGAGGCAAACTACTCACAAAGTCTATAGTAATCCACTTTTATTTCCACTCAGGAATGGGTAGTCTCTGAAGCAATCCACCCACTCTCTAATGCTCGACCTTTACCTACTAACAACACAAACACCGAGCTATAAAGTCTGCTACATCCTTCTTCATACCACTCCACTAGTAGTGTTGCCTCAAATCTCTATACATCTTAATTATCCCAGGGTGAGTAGAATATCGAGAGCTATGAGCCTCCCGCAATATTGACTGAATCAGGTCTCCAACCCTTGGGACACAAATATGACCATCAAATCTCAGAATACCCTCAGAATCCAAGGTAGCCTGACTGGACTCACCTCTTTGCACCTAATCACGAATACCACGAAGTCTACTATCCTCAAACTGACGACTCTAAATTTGCTCCATCAAAGTAGACCTAGCCTCAACACTGGCAAGAATCCTCCTGGGTCTGAAATGTCAAGCCGAACTATCAAGTTAGCCAAGGACTGAATGTCCAATGCCAACGGCCGCTCCAAAATTGAAATGAAGGCTAAGCTACCCATACTCACCGCCTTCTAGGTGAAGGCATCTGCTACCATGTACGCCTTACCCGAATGGTATAAAATAGAGATATCATAGCCCTTTAGTAGCTCAATCCACCTGTGCTCTCTCGAATTAACATCTCTCTGAGTCATAATGTACTGAAGACTACGATGGTTGGTAAATATCTCACAATGAACACCGTACAAGTAATGCCTTTAAATCTTAAGTATGAAAACTATCGCTGCCAACTCCAAATCATGAGTGAGGTGGTTGCGCTCGTTCACCTTCAGCTGCCTCAATGCATAAGTAATAACTCGGCCCTGCTATATTAGAACACAACCCAAACCAATACCAGAAGCATCACAATATATAATAAACCCATTACCCTCAACTGGAAGAATCAAAATAGGAGCTAAAGTGAGCAAGTACTTGAGCTTTAGAAAGCTCAATTCACACTCATCGGACTACTAAAAAGGAACCTCCTTCCTTATTAATCTGGTCATAGGTGCCGCAATAGTAGAAAACCTCTTGACAAACCGTCTGTAGTAACTGCCAAACTAATAAAGCAATAAACCTCGATCGGAGATGTAGGTCTGTCCCAATCAGGAATAGCCTCAATCGTCATCAGATCTACCATAATCCCATCCTTAGACACCACGTGTCCTAGGAATGTCACGAACTCGAGCCAGAACTCATACTTTGAGAATTTTACAAAAAACCTATGATCTTTTAAAGTATGAAGTACAGTCCTCAAATACTGCTCATGCTCCTCTCTACTCCTTAAATAAACAAGGATATCATCAATGAAAACTATCATGAAGGAGTTTAAATAGGGCCTGGAAACATGATTCATCAAATCCATGAAAGCTGTTGGGGCATTGGTCAACTCAAAAGACATCTCCAAGAACTCATAATGGCCATACCAAATCCTAAAGGTTATCTTAGGGATATCCTCTGCTTGAATCCTTAACTGGTGGTAACCTGATCTTAAGTCAATCTTAGAAAACACTGCCACACCCTGAAGCTGGTCAAATAAATCATCAATACAAGACATAAGATACTTATTCTTTACTGTCACCTTATTCAGCTGTCTGTAGTTGATACACACCACATACGTATGGAACTATAATTTTTCTTCATGAACAAAATAGGAGCACCCCAAGGTGATATATTATGCCTAATGAAACCTTTACCCAAGAGATCCTAAAGTTGAGAATTTATCTCCTTAAGCTCAGCAGGAGTCATGCGGTAAGGTGCCATAGAAATAGGTTGGGTGCCCAGCTCAAGATTAATAGCAAACTCAATATCAAGCTCAGGCTAGGTAGGTCGGTAGGAAAAACATTAGAAAACTCATGAACAATAGGAACAGAATCAAGCGAAGGACTTTCGACACTAATATCACGAACATAAGTAAGATAAGACTCGCAAACCATAGATACCAATCTCTTAGCCCAAACATAAGAAATAATCCCCATCGGTGCACGGCTAAAAGAACCCTTCCACACAACTGAGGGTATACATGCCATGGCTAAGGTAACACTCTTGGAAAAGTAATCCAAGACCGCATGATAGGGGGATAACCAGTGCATACCAAAAATCACATCAAAATCCACCATATCTAGCACAATAAGGTCAGCCCGAGTATCAAACTCTCAAATAGTCACAACATATGACCTATAAACTCGATCCACTACTAAAGAATCACCCATGAGAGTAGATACATGCAATGGCATAGATAAAGGCTCCCAAGACAACTCTAACAGTGGGGCATAATAAGCAGACACATATGAATAAGTGGATCACGGATCAAATAAAGTAATAGTTGGCTGACGAAATACTAAAATCATACATATGATAACAGTATCAGAAGAGTCTGCCTCCATTCTACCAGGTACAGTATACAACTGACCTCTCCCGCCACCTGGCTGGGCGCCTGACCGACCACCTATCGTACCTGCCCGACGACCTCCTCAATAACTCTGGGGACCACCCCTGCAACCCTGCACACTACCTCTAGCTGGGGGCGGTACTGCTCTAATCGGTTGAACACTCTGCGATGTAGGTACAACAATCCCACACTAGGGACACTCTCTAGAGTAATGCCTGAAGACCCCACAATCATAGCATGCTCCAGGCACTCTGCTCTACCCAAAAGATCCTGCTGACCTGAAATAGCCACCTCGACTAGAAGACCCAGAATGTGAACCCATAGAAGGTTGACCCCTACTCTGACTATTAAAGTTACTATAACTAGGCTGACCCCCATCAGTAATCTAAAGTGCTACCTGAACGAGTCTACTAGATTGACGCTGGTACTGATAAGACAGACGCTAAGGGTACCTACCCTAAAAACCTCTACCCCTGAACTGCAAGCCTCTCTGGCTCCCACTAAAACTACCCTGCTGACGCAGCCTCTTATTGTTGCACCCTTGGGCCTCACGATCTATCTCCTCTATAATGAGCGGTAATATTAAAAAAAGAATTCCCTAAAGTCACCAAACTCTGAGTAGCCCTGCGGAGCGGTAGACTCAACCCTCTGACAAAGCACTGAATCCTTTCATACTTTGTAGGCAGAATCATGGTGGAATGTCTGGCTAACTCATGAAATCTCACCTCATACTCAGCCATCATCATAGAACCCTGTCTCAAAGCAGAAAACTCATCCCTCAAATTCTCACGCATATTGTGAAGCATGTACTTCTCCAAAAAAGCCTCAGAGAACTGAGTCCAAGTCATAGGTAGAGATCCAGTTGGTCTGGAATCAAGATAACCTCTCCACTACTGTCGCGCTGCACTGTCAAGCTGATAAGCTATATAATCCACTCTGCGCGACTCAATCAGCCCTAAATTACCGAGCCTCTCCTCATAAATAATCAGAAACTCATAAGAATCCTCCCCTGGGGCCCCTGTAAGCCTAGGTGGAGTCAATTTCATAAATTAGCTCAACATCTTTTTTTCCTCGGTAGACATAACAGGTTGAGCAACTACCGACTGTGGAGCTGCTGGAGCTGGAGAAATCTTAACTCTGGGGGGCGCAACTGCAGGCTACACCCCTAAATTAGTACCACTTTATTCTGCTGACTGAGCACCATCAAACAGTGCACCACCTACTAATCCCAAGAACTGAAGCCAAGTATCTCTCAATAGTAAAGAAAAAATAAACCCCGGTGGAGCCCAGGTTGCCCTCTATCCCACCAATGGCTGGGGGGACAAAATCTCTAGTTTGAAAGCAATAACAGGATCTGGTGAAGGCTTCCTACCCTGACCACTAGATGGGGAAGTAGCTCTAGACTGGCCGCGATCTCTGGGTCAACCACCGCCTCTAGCGGGCACTCTAGCAACAGACTCGGGGTCTTTGTCTCTGGTCATCGTAGCTCGCGTCCTAACCATCTGTGAAAGAATAAAATAATGAGAAATTAGAAAACAACTTAGACTCAACGCACGAAATGAACAAAAAAAGTGAGACTTTCCCTAAGAATGTCCTATAGCCTCCCGAAGATAGGATACGAACATCATCATTCTGATCCGCGAGACTCTACTAGACACTTGCTCTTGTACCAACAATACTAGTAAACCTAGGAATAATAAATACCAAAAATAAGCATACAATAGAATTGTAGGCAGTAAAATATAAGAGCAACAATACAAATATCAAAGAAGAGAAAGACAATATGCAAAAGAATATCCCATGACCTTTTAAGATCAGTACAAGAGCCACTAAATCTAAAGGAATAAGAGTACTAAATAGTATCTAACATACAGGTAGTCTCGAAAAGTACTGACTGTTCAAAGGTAGTATAAGGAGAGAAGATTAGCTCCAACTCTGAAAGCTCACCCTATCTCTGAATCCCAAAAGCAAGCTGGAATAGAACGTTAATGGCGGTGAGTCATACTCAGATCTACATCAGAAAAAGATGCAGAAGTGCAGTATGAGTACCAAAATAATGGGTACTCAGTAGGCATCATCGGCTGACTGAGCTAAATTATAATAAAAGCATAATAAGATACGAGAATTTAAAGTAAAGCCAAGGATAAAGGGGTAAACCTGAAATAATGCTCCGACTGAAAGATGATAAGTAAATAAGATAAACAATTCAAAAAAAATACATGCTAACTAAAGCCTAGCTGAGCTCCTATAAGCCCAAAAGGCACAAACAAGAGAGGATTAACCCAATCGAGCCCCCATACGCCTGATGGGTACAATCAAGGAAGAGTCACCGGCAGTAGTAAATATAAAGTAAGGGACAACCAAAATCATATCTGAGAATTCCTTCATACCATAACTACCGGACTCAAATTAAAACTTTAGCATCATAAGTGAACAGTAAATGCCGGACTCGAACCAAAACTTTAATATCATATACTAGATAACAAGTCTATCCAAGGGATGAAAAGATATCTAAATTATTCTAAGGTTCAAAAATTGTATAAAAGATGATGAAAGAAGGTCTCCTATGTCTACAAGGAGCTAATTAGGATATTTGACCTAAAAGATGGTCAGTGGGGCCCGCTACAAACCCCAAAAGTTCATACTAAGGTAATATTTTCCCATAACCAGACTAAGACTTCAAAGTTCCATTATAAGGTGTTAAATAGGTCCAAGCTAGTCCTAAGACCACAATTTAACTCAAAAAGAAGAGGAATGGGTCAATTCTACCAAAAATGGCTCTCTAATCGGCTATTAATTCAAGATTCACTAAACATGCAACCAAGCGATAAAACCCAAATCTAGCATATTACTATACTAATACCATAATAAAGCTCAATTTATGAGGAAAGTAAGCCTAGCCTACCTGGGCGTCAACGAAGCTTGACAAAGTCCACTAAATTGGAGCTTTTCCCTTTCCAGAAGCCTCCGCACGATGTCACACTATTAAAATAATAATCTACGCATTAATACGAGAATAACAATACCCATATTTTAAATAAATGCTTCGGTTCCAAAATAGAGCTAAAAATCCCATGTGAGACTTGCTTATGGAATAAATTTGAAACCATCAAAACGTTCCTCTAGGCTCAAGGATCATTTACCCTCAAACATGGGTGAAATTTGAGCATAAACAAACCCAAAATCAACCCACAAAGTGACTAGGGATTTGAAGTTAAATCAGAGAATAAATCAATAAATTAGACAAAAAATTACGGAAATCTTGATGAGAAAATGACCCCAACAAACTCTCTAACTCACCCTGAACACCTAATGATCGATCTTTACTCTCTCTAAGCTCTCTAGGGTTTTATGGACTTGGAACTTGAAATAAATAAGCCAAAAATTGGGTCTCCATCATTAATAGCAGTGGTAGCCCCTTTAGCGACTAAATGACCGCTAAAGCGGTCACCGCTAAAGTGGTAAGGTATCGCTTAACCAATCCTGTCACACCGGGGGACTACCGCTAAAGCGTTCGAACGTCGCTTAAGCGACTACCGCTAAAGTGGTAGTTGGTCGCTTTAGCAACAGAGGGGAACATGCAGGCTTCCACTAAAGTGGTACATTAGCCGCTTTAGTGGCTTTCGCTTTAGCGACCAAATGGCCACTTAAGTGGTCGCACCAGCTGATGCCTGCACCAACACTTAGCAAAAATTTGCCAAGTTTCTATTAGACCTTCCAGATTCGTTCGAAATCCCATGAATGCAAATGAACTATGCTACCCTACGAAATTCAATATTTCGGACTCAACGATGCCATTGAAATTTCCATTCGAGGTCGTCTTGATAAAATATGGGTCCCACACCCAATGGTCATTTTAACCCAATAGCCCAAAATGAGTCTGGAAGCCTCGGGACCCAAACCAAAGATTTTCCTAGCCTAAAATCAATGTTTCGGAGCTGATAGAAATGTCAAAATCGACATATGAGGTTGTTAACCTAAAGTTTAAGCCTGATACTCAATTCTTAACAGCAAAAACTTTAAAATAGGAAATTGGCTCTAAAAATCAAACGAACTACCCAGTAACCAAACTGTCAGCTCCAGCAAGTCATAAATGACTTGAGAAGCTATGGGAAAGCTCTAAAAGGCAAAATAGTGTGAAAATGCATAAAATAACCTAGAGGGTCATTACAACACCCAAGTCAATAAAGAAGAAGAACTTGTATATCTTGGTGATTCAAAAACCACTAAAGTCCTTGAAAAAGAAAAAGTTATTCTTAAACTCACATTTGGAAAACTTTGACTTTAACTGAAGTGTTACATGTTTCTAATATTCGAGTCAATTTGGTCTCTGTGGGTTTATTAGGAAAAGCCGAAGTTAAGATTTTATTTGAGTCTAATAGAGTTGTTTTAACAAAAAATAATATTTTTATGGGTAAAGAATATTATAGCAGTGGTTTATTTGTACTAAATTTTATGAATGAAAATACTAGTACTTCTGCTTATTTGATTGATTCTTTTGATTTGTGACGTGCTAGACTTGGACATGTTAGTGTATCTTATATTAAAAAATACATTCTCAAGGTCTTCTTGCTAATGTTAATTTTTCTAGCATTGATAAGTGTGAAATTTGTGCTGAAGCTAAACAGTTTAAAAAGTCTCATGCTTCTGTTTTTAGAGAATCTAATTTATTGGATTTAGTGCACACTGATTTGGGAGACTTGAAACAAACCATGACTAGAGGTGGTAAAAGATATTATGTCACATTTATTGATGATTTTTCTAGATATACGAAAGTTTAATTATTGAGAAATAAAGATGAAGTTTTTGTATGTTTTTATTATATAAATCAGAAGTAAAAAATCAATTGAATAGGAAGATCAAAAGAGTAAGATCTGATAGAGGTGACGAATATATTTTGTTGAATAACTTTTGTGAAAAAGAAGGAATTATTCATGAAGTTACTCCTCCATACTCACCCGAAACTAATGGAGTAGCTGAAAGTAAAAATAGGACTTTAAAAGAAATGATGAATTGTATGCTTGTTAGTTTATGTGCATCTGATAATCTTTGGGGTGAAGCTATTTTGACTGTTTGTCATTTACAAAATAGAATTCCTTACAAAAAAATTGAAAACCCCCCTTATGAATTGTGGAAAGGTTATCCTCCTAACTTGAAATATTTAAAAGTGTGGGGGTGTCTTGTCAAGGTTATGTTACCTGACCCTGAGAAAAGGAAATTAGGTTCAACACTTCTAATTGTATGTTTATTGGTTATGCTAACAATAGTGTTGCATATAGATTTCTTGTACTCAATAGTGATGTGCTTGAACACAAAATTATAGTTGAAACAAAAAATGCTGAATTTTTTGAGAATATTTTTCCTTTGAAATGTGATAATATTTCTCATGCTCCTATTTTTGAAAAAAAAAAAGAAGTACTTCTAGTTTTCAAAATGTTTCTGAAAGTGAGGAATTGAGGAGAAGTAAAAGGCCAAGGATAGAAAAAACTTTTGGTAATGATTTTTATGCTTATATTATTAATAATGATCCTTTAACTTTTTCTGAAACAATTTCTTCTCCTCATGCACCTCATTGGAAAGAAGCTATTAAATCTGAAATAAATTCTATTATACAAAATAATACTTGAAAACTAGTTGATTTACCCCTGGGAACTAAATCCATTTATTGTGAATGGATTTTCATAAAGAAATATTATCCCGATGGTTTTATTGATAAATATAAAGCTAGACTTGTTGTTAAAGGTTTTACTCAAAAATAAAATATTGATTATTTTGATATTTATGCTCCATTGACAAGAATTTCCTCCATTCGTGTTTTATTTGCTTTGCCATCCATTCATAAATTTTTTATTCACCAAATGGATGTTAAAACCGCATTTCTAAATGGTGATTTAGAGGAGGAAATTTATATGGAGCAACCTGAAGGTTGTGTAGTAGCAGACCAACAAAATAAAGTTTGTAAATTGATTAAGTCTTTATATGGTCTGAAACAAGCTCCTAAGAAATGTAATGAGAAATTTGATCATGTTTTGTTAAGTAATGATTTTACATCTATTGAAGTAGACAAATGTGTTTATACAAAGCCTGTTGATGGTCATTGTGTTATTATATGCCTTTATGTGGATGACATGCTTATTTTTGTTCTAGTCTTGATATAATAAAGGAAACCAAAACCTTTGAGTCTTCTAATTTTGACATGAAATACATGGAAGAAGCAAGTGTTATTTAGAGCATGAAAATGATTAGATATTATGATGATTTGATTTTAACTCAAGGACATTATGTAAAAAAAAAAAAAAAAAGGTTTGAAAATTTTGATGTGATACCTATGAACACTCCTTTTGATGCTAATTGTTATTTGAAAAATAATCATGGAGAAGCTATTTCTCAAAATAGATATGCTCAAATAATTGGTGGTCTAATGCATTTGATGAATTTTACTAGACCTGATATAACACATGTTGTGTGTAGATTGAGTAGATATACTCATAATCCCTAATAATGAACATTGAAATGCATTGATAAGACTTTTGAAATATTTGAGAGGTACCATGAATTATGGTATTAAATATAGTGAATTTTCCACTGTACTTGAAGGATAAAGTGATGCTAAATGGATCTCTGATTCAGATGAGATAAAATCTACTAGTGGTTATTTGTTTACCCTTGGTGGGGGAGCAATAACATGGAAATCACCCAAACAGACCATAATTGCTAGATCAACTATGCAATCTGAATTTGCATCATTAGAATTGGCCGTTAATGAGGTTGAGTGGTTGAGAAACTTCTTAGCGAGTATTCCTATTGGAATAAAACCAACACCTTTTATATTAATACATTGTGATTGCCAAGTAGTGATAGCTGTTGCGAAAAAGAAATCCTTTAATGATAAAAATAGACATATACGCTTAAGACATAACGTGGTAAAGCATATGCTAAGAGATAGAATAATTTCCATAGATTATGTGAAGTCAGAAATAAATTTGGCAGATCCTCTGACTAAACCTTTGCAAAGGAGATTGATATCTGAAACATCGAGGGAAATGGGACTTATGTTAACATGAGAAGTTAACAATGACGGTAACTCAATCTATGTGATTGGAGATCCCATAAAATAGATTTATATGGATAATAACAAGTCATTAGTTGATCAAAAGGTGCACTATAAAATATGTCTCCATCCTATGGTGTGTGAATATAGTGAAAATTAAAACTGCAAGGCAAAGTGAAGTTGATTAACTTTTTTATCCAATTCATATCCTTTATAGGTGGTGTATTGCTCTGCAAAATATATATACTTGATGAATGGACCTATATGAGTGTGGAGTGGGGCCGCTCCTATGAAATTGTGATGAATTTTTAGAGCACTCATGAATACCAGACACGCTCACGGCCTATTAGCGTAAAACCGTAATGAACAAAAAATTAAAGTGTGTGGAGGTATAATGTGATAGATAAGACACTGAACTTACAAAAGAATTTTTGGTTCATAGAATTTGTAAACTTCACCAATCGTTCTGCATGTTTACTCTTATTTTTTCTAGATCTGGTTCATAGTCTAAGAGACACCAGTTCGACGCATTATTTTTATTTTGAAAACCCAGCAAATTTCTTATTTGTTAAAATATTCTTTTTAATATACGTGGCAAATTGAAAATAAAAAGTTTAATCCACAATATCTCAAAAATATAGCATTTAATTGGTCAACATTTAACTATTGGACAACAACTCTTTTCATCTTAATGAGTAGCCTATTAATATTCTAGTTGTTGGCCAACGGTTATTCATCTTTAATTTCTCTAAATTGGTTTTAAGACACTTTAACAATGAGAACGTTGGAAGTGAACTTTTTGGACTATAAAACTTGTCCTTTGTGCTTTGAGTTAAGGAGTAGAAAAACAATGAACATTTTTTCTTCTTCTTCCTCTTGTCAATTTACTGGGTTTGAGATAATATTTAGTCTTTGTTGTTCTTGCTCGTAGTTTATACTAGATGAATTTGTTGAATCTTGGGAGATACAACTTACCGATGAAATATCCCTATGGACACATGCCTCAAACTTTTGAGATATCCTGTTGTTTCCATGATTGTACAACAAAATTTACAACAAGTAGATACTCCCACCTATTTGACAACTTGAGTATGCTTTCTTACTATTCGGGGATGAACGAAAGATTGAGTGAAGAGAATATTATTAATGACCTCGCCTTTGATTTTTAATAGTTGCGCTTTGATTTTGAGCATGTTTATGAGTTCATTTAACACTTCTGCACTTATCAAGAGGGTTTTGAATAGGACCCGAGGGATCACTTAGGTGGGTTTTGTCACAATTTGGAACTAAGTGAAACACCAAAAATTATAGACCTGTGCTTTTGTGCCTGAGCTCTATGACCCAAAGTAGAAGGCCAAACTTTAGCCCACGCATTGCGCATCAAGCGTGTGAGATGCACAACCCATACATGTTCAGTTTTTGCCCAGTTTAAATAAAATATAGACGAATTTTGAAACTTAGTTTTGACATTTTTGATAAGTAGGAGCTCGCGGGTGAAAATTTAAGTGTGTACTTCAACCTAAGCTATTGAGGTAATGATTCAATTACATATCTTGACCATTTAAGTTTTTTCGTGTTTTAGCTAAAGGATTTTTTATCCAAATTACATCTCCACATTAAAAATAATTAGTTTTCAATTAAATCTTAAATGATAACTAATATTAGTTTTCAATTATAGCTTAAACGATAACTAATATTTGAATAGCGATCAAAAAAGTGGCCAGGCATATACTAATGTATTACAGGCATTTGAACATAAGGCCTACAACTTGTACTTCCATTGAGTGTAATTTTGACGATAAAGGATCCTATTTATACTTATTTGACTCGATCTATTTGCTTTGTACTTACTTTAGATTAGTAAACCTATGTTAGAGGCATACTTCTCATGGCATAAGACTATTGCTTAACATATATGAGAAGAAAGTTGGGGGAGTTTGCAAAAGAGACACCCTAAAGAATTATTTTGACATTAAGAAACAAGTTTTAAAAATTGGATAAAGAGACACTTTTTAAAAAGGAGTTTAAAAAAAGACAACTCTAGCACACAACTTTTAAAACATATGGTTTAACCCCTGACCCTATCTCCTACCCCAACTTTTAAAAAATACAAATCAGACCAATACACAATATTATAAAATCATATTTTATTAAAAAAATACAAAAATAGAAACTTCCTCAAGAAGATCCTAGCTCGATCAGCACCATTTTCGCTCTATTTTTTGCGATTTTGGAGTTGCGCCGGTGATTTTTGCTAGCTACCGTCGAACTCTCACACCACCAGTCTATAATCCACCCATTTTCATCCATGGTTAACCATTTATCCACTAATTATTCCCTCCATTGTTGCTCATAAAGCTTTCAAATTAGTCCACTTTCCTTTTCGACATTCTAGCTCCATTATCTCTATTCCAACACTCCAGGTCTTCTTCCACAACTTTAATCACCTCCATTGCTCCATTTGTCAACGAAAAATCAACCAAGTCCAATATTTCCATTTCCATATGAAAATCTCGTTAGTCCTCGACAAGTATAGTCTAGGCAGTCTATTGGTCATAAACTAGAAAGTCAGTCTATTGTAGATTATTGTTTATGTCTACAATGTCTATTATAGAAATTGTTGTTGGTGGTGTTGATATAATAGTTCATTAGGAAGAGACCCCCAAATGTTGGAACTGGAAATCTATGACAAAGGAGACAGTTCTCGTAGCCCTTCATCATAACGGTTGCAATTCACACGACTTGGTCATTAACTATTTAATGAATGGGAGCGGAAAATACATCCAACATTCATAAAGAATGATCGACACATTGGATTCTACATGCTTGTCGTTGGCCTCGATGGTTCTAGGCCTATTTTGAGAGTCAGTGTACTCAAAAGGCCTCGGGAGGAGGCTTAGACATCTGCCCCGCCCCCACCACCACCGGCCCCATTTGTCGATGATAATTCTGTGGATGGCAAGGGCATGGTGGGTGATCATGAAATGGATATGGAAGTGGAAGATCATCCAAATATCAAAGAAGAAGAAGAAGAGTATGGTGGTGGTAGTGGTGGTGGCGAGGGGCAATCCATCCACTCCTTCGATGACGAAACCAATTTTATCATCTAACAAACATTCCCGAATAAGAAAATGCTGAAGTTGTTAGTGCAGAAGGCCTCGGTGATGAAGTGTTTGCATTTTGCAATGATTAAGACTTGTAAAAGATTCTACAAGTTAAAGTGTGACGATTTTTCTAGTAAGTGGATGTTGAGGGCGCGTAGATATAAAAGCACGAAAAAGTTTTGCATATTCAAGTATGTCGGCGTGCACACTTATGGTATCGAACATATCACGGACAATTAAAAGAACGTCACTGTCGAGGTCATTTCCTTTGTTTGTATGAACCAGTTTATCTACAACAAAGGGCCAATCCCAAAAGAGATCGAGAGGACCATTTTCAGGGAGCTCCGTTGCAGCCCTGGTTATTGGAAATATTGGATGAAAGGCGTTATCACCAAGAACTTAATTTGAGGGACACCGGAGCATGGGTATGTTGTCTTACCCAGTTTTTCATACATGTTAGAATCCCTCAACTTTGGTTCTATAAGCACCCTCATGGTCGAGTAGGATTCGAACAAGTTCAAATACTACTTAATTGCGTTCGGGGCTTCCATCCGTGGATATGCCCACATGAAGAAGGTCATCTCCGTCGATGGAATGTATCTTTATGGTAAGTACCAGGGAGTTTTGCTATCCGCCATTGCAGAAGACATGGAGAACCATATCTACCCCATTGCATATTGTGTGGTGGACAAGGAGAACGATGCATCTTGGAGCTTCTTTCTTGAGAAGCTAAAGTCTATTATGGTCGATGAACCAGACCTATACATCATCTCCGACCAACATAGAAGCATAGCCAATGGGATCGCAAAGCATTATTCCCATGCCCACCACAGACTTTATACGAGGTATCTCAGAGAAAATATTCGAAAAAATTACCACTGCTCAACTTATCTCCATGTGTACTACAATGCGTCCAATGTGTATGGTTTGGAGGAGTTCACCGATCACTTCACAAAGTTCAAAGACAATTGCCTCGAGGTTACAGCCTTCCTCGAGCATGACATTAGATTCGATAAGTGGAGTCGGGCATACTTTCCGGCCAACAGATTCAATGTCATGACCACGAACATTGTCGAGTCTCTAAACTCAATGTTGAGGGATGAAAGGGAGTACCCCGTGGTGACCGTCTTCAATTCGATTACTTGAAGGTTTGCCAAAATTTTTAGAGAATATTATGCAAGGGTGAGCAAGAGTGGTAATACCTTCGTGCCTGCTGCCAAAAATATCATTAGAGAGAACATGACTGAGGGTGACATATTGTATGTGTCCAATATAAACGAGAGCATGAATTCACTGTCATTGGGTATGGCGGTACCGCCAAAGTCAATCAGTTAAAGAGGTCGTGTTCTTGTAGACGTTATGACTTGGAGAAAATACCATGTCCTCATGGGATGGCAGCTTTGCGAGTGAAGTACGAAAATAGGTATGGCTTAAGCATCTACAACTACTCCTCACTGATCCACGAGAAAGTAACGTACCTCCTTGCATACCAAAAACCTATTTATGTTGTACCTATGGAGGATGAGTAGAGTGTGCCCTCTGAAATTTTAGACATGAAGGTTCTTCCACCCGACTACGATCCAAAACTAGAGAGGAGGAAGGTGCTTCACGTCAAAGGCTGCACCGAAATGTTTAAGAAAGCCAAGAGAAAGAACAAATGCTCCTTGTGCAAACAGCCAGGCCATAAGAGAACAACATATAGCTTAAATGCAAAATAGGATGCCATTGTATGTTTATTTTATTGAAGTCACTGTAATGTTTTGAAACTTTAATGTCAGTTCTCTTGTACTCGACCTTTATTAGTTTCTATCATCAAATTATATTAGTTTATCCTAAACTATGCATTTGGTCTACGCTATATTGTGTTCCATCAACCTTCTATATATAATATACTGTAGTCATGGTCTTTTTTAAAACCCTATCCTAAGCAAATCTAATGGCTAAGTTGTAATCATGACGCTTGGATAATGTTCACGATCTTCTCCAACTGGGGAACGACTTCAACTTCCTCTTCCAAGGCCTCAATATCGATCAACGCTGGCTCCGGGGTCAGCTCCAACAGATGGCCTATTTTTTGCGGGCCATAGCGGAGAGGCTCCATTTGGATCCCGACGAAGTCATAACCCCACCACCATCTCCCCCATCATCCCCCATAGTTTAAGTTTTTCTGTATTTTTTTTAATGCAGTTTAATTTTTTATGTCTTTTGTTATGAATGTAGTTCATTGCGGAAGCTTTCATGGTAGCTCTTATGGAATGACAGCTTCCCTTTTTGATGTCTTCGCTGGTTTTTGTCCATCTTTCTTGTAAAATGCAATGAACTACCATTATTATCAAAATAAATATTTAAATTTCTATATTAATTTTCCCTTTTGTCATTGTTTATGATTTGGATATTTTATACTGGAATTACATAATGGATAATAGATCAAACGATAATACTGCATAAACCCTAATAATTTATAATTGACTAGAACACTGTATGCCCAAAAGAAGCGGCAATCAAATTAACAAGTTCAGATATGACTAATTTGACAAAGAGGATCTAAAATCCAAATAATCGATTAACATACATATCTATGCTAAACTACTGAGAATGGGTATACTCCTCCGACTACGTTAATCCTAGATTTACATGTTGATCTATACAAGACTGTTCCAAAGGTGTATACTAGATCCATCGAATCTATTGAGAAGGAGTATAATGACTTAATTAAAGTAGTGTAATTAACACCATCCAACTATTATCAAGCTACTTGGTTTCATCAATTGTGAGTCCACGTTAATATTGGACATGATAAACTGAGTATCAGGACATGCAATGCTCCCAAATCACTAAAATACTTTTTAAAAAAAGGTGATAAATAAATAATATAAAATAAAATTAGCAGAATGAACATCGTTCGAGCATGGTGAAACAACTCATCGTATGGAAGTCCACTACAATTGGACATGTGATCAAGTGAGTATTAGGAGGAGTGATGGTTGTGAGTGGTGTTAATACAAGTAATGTTTGAGAACAAGAGTTGTTTCTCAAGGCATAAGTTTGTTCTGAGTGAGTGGTTCTTACTAATACTCATTTGATCAATGCTAATACTTATTTGGTCATGATTCCAATTATTGTGGACTCTCATATCATGTCATTAAATTATTTCACGATACTCGAATGATGCTAATATTCACTAATTTAATTTACTTGAATTTATTTTATTTTAATTTAATTTTCCCCTATTCTAGTCTATGTAGGTATAACATAGACACACGCATTTATTTCAGATCAGACACTTTATCTAGCCACAAAAGTATCCCACGTTTAGAATTGATCATATGAATATATAACAAAGGATTGGTCTATGACTATGAAAAGGGAAAAATTAAATTAAATAAAAATAAAATAAATTAGTGAGTATTAGCACTATTCGAACATTGTAAAACAACTTAATCATATCATATGAAAGTCCACATTAATTGAAAACGTGATCAAATGAGTATTAGCATTGATCAAATGAGTATTAGTAAGAACCACTCACTCAGAACAAACTTATGCCTTGAGAAACAACTCTTGTTCTCAACATTAATTTGTCTTAACACCACTCACAACCATCACTCCTTCTAATAGTCACTTGATCATGTGTCCAATTGTTGTGGACTCTCATACGATGCGATTCAGTTGTTTCACCATGCTCGAATGATGTTCATTCGGCTAATTTTATTTTATTTTATTTATTTATCACCTTTTTAAAAGTATTTTAGTGATTTGGGAGCATTGCATGTCCTGATATTCACTTAATCATGTCCAATATTAACGTGGACTCACAATTGATGTAACCAAGTAGCTTGACAATAGTTGTATGGTGTTAATTACACTACTTTAATTTAATTTTATTTAATTTTTCATTTTTTAAGTCATTACACTCCTTCTCAATAGATTCAATGGATTTAGTATACATTCTGTCAAACGTCAAGTGTAGACCTTCTTTCGAATCTATTATAAATACAAGGAGTTTATTGTTTTTTAGAATGACATTAGTAGATGATACACTATTCGCATAGTCTATAATCGAAGTGCAACAGTACAAAATTACAAGCCTCAACAGTAACTTTTTACCTTGCCGGCCTTTTAATCAGTTCAAAGGAAGGGTCTAGAATAACCAATTGAGGTCTAGCATCAATCGTAGCAATTTATGATACACTATTCAGTACATACAAGCTAAACTATTGGCAAGGTTTATGTTGGAGCTGCAACAGTCAAAAAGTACAATGCTCCAATGGTAATATTTTTGGTCAGCACTATTATATAAATGGAGGACAACTTTTTGAACTCATCCATATTTTTTCTTCATCTACTCCTCCATTTTTTTTTTCCTTCAATACATACAATGTCTGAGTCATCTCAATCTTTCAAAAGGGCTTACATTCGTCACTGTGAAAATCCCGCTATCTTGAAGACATCACGAATCGATAAGAATTCGGATCGAATATTCTACAATTGTGATGTTGAAAAGGTGAGATTTTTATTTAAAATATACTTTTTTATGGATTTTAAGTAATAAAATACTCTAATTAATCGTTATTTTTTAGGATAATGGTGGATGCAGGCATCACCAAATTTGAAGTACTAGGGAGGCTCAGAGAATTAGAAGAAAATAAGGATTTGCTTATGACACTTTTTAGAGAATTTGAATACAAGATAGATCATTTGAAAGGACTGTTGAAATACACCGAAATAGAGCGGGATTAACTTTTAAAAAGGCTGGTTGTGGCTGAAGAAAAAAGAGAATGGCCTAAAAATCATATTGTACGGTATATTATTAGTATTGACTTTTTGAAAAGGTGTAACGGAAATGTAGTGGGGTTGAATGTATTTTCTCTTGAACGTATTAGTAATAGTAAAATTATCGCCGACTTTAGTGGCGTATATTTTGTCAGCATATACTTTTCATTAAAGGTCTATAATAACAAACATCAATGATTATAAATTATGTAAGCTGTCTGCAAAACTTCACATATACTCTATGAAAAAACATATTCTTTTACAAAACATATAAAACTTCTATAATAAGCAGGATAAATAGTCAAGCACATAAAATTAATCAATTCATATGTTGTCAAAATCATCCAAACATGTTAAAAACATACTAATTTTTTGGTGCCTTCCAAAGCACATAAAATTAAATAATTGTCTGAATTACCAAATTCTCCAAACCCCAAATAAAAATTTCAAAATTGTCTTAAAAACACAAAAAAACTTGTTAATTATCTCAAACTCACAAATAAAACTTCTCAACTCTCTTTTGTTTCCTCCACTGCCTGATCACTGTCTTTATTATTGTTGATCTCGTCAACAATGTCCTTAACAATGATGCTTGAACTTTTGTCTTCATCGGTTGTCTTATCTTCCGACGCCACTTTCTTTTCTTCTACTACTTTCTTGTTTTCTTCTTCCTTGTCCTCTTCTGTTGCACTCTTCTTCTTCTTCTTCTTTGTCATCACCTTCCTCCTCTGCTGCAACTTCTTCTTTTTCTTTATCTCCTTCTTACTTCTATTTTTCCTCATCTGCTCGTACTTGTTCTTCTTCTTTGTCTTCTTCTTGCTTCTTGTTTTCTTCATCTACTGCCTCTTTTTTTTTCTCATCTTTCTCTTCCTTCTTTTCTTCATCTTTTTCTTCTTCATCATTTTCTATTTTTTTCTTTTCTTCTTTATTCTCTTTTTCTTCATTGATAACGGGTTCAACGAGGATCATATCCTCAACAACCTTCTCACGATAATCGTCTAGCTATCCAGATCAACTGCTTGCAAGAGCACTTATTTGATGCCTTCTTCTTGACGGGAATCCCTCACTGTTAAGTGTTCACTAGGGACCTCCAGATATGCATTTACATGGTTTTAACATCACATCAATTTTGATGATAAACTATGAAAGAGGTCTATAAAACTTGACATAGATTCTATGATAACAAACTCTTTATTTTATATAAAGCTTCTATAATATTCAGACAAAACATGTTTAGGCAAATAATTATGAACACCAGATGTTTTTAAGTACATTACCTCTCTTTTCTTATTCTTTCTTCTTGTTCTTTTCAATTCTTTTGAGCCTTTCATCCTTCACGAAGGCCTGCAAATCCTTCACTGCTTCCTCAAGATTCAACACGTGCTCCGCTAGATTCCAATCGACCTGTCTGTGCACCACTTTCCTTGTCCAGCTCGACGTCGCACCGTCGGCAATGAGTCTAGGCGCAAGATTCTCACCGCCCAAATCTTGATCCTCAACTCCATCCTCAGCGTCCACATGGAAGTTATGGCTATGACGCCGCATAAATCAACCTTCAAGGCGTCGATAAATGCATCCTCTACATTGTCCGTGTATTCAACTAACTTTGTAATGTAATTCTGCTTTATTTTACGGACGGTGGGGGTGAGGAACGGGTGCACAATGTACAAATAAGGAAATTTAATTATTAACAAATTCAGTTTTTATTTTACTAGATAATTCAAAAGGAAATTTCATACCTTTGTACTCCATACATGCATGAAAGGATCGCCTTCGATAAGTCTATCGCTTTTGGAAGTGTGCCACTTTAGCAGTATGGGAATGGGCTGAGGGCGATCCCGACATTCTCTGTTACCTCTACCAACTTGGGGAAAGGCTTCATATATCCAAATCTACAGTCAAAAGAAATGTAAATGAATAAAGCACATTCAGTATAATATAATGCATAATAACTGACAGTCTATAATAAACTAATCAAATAATTGATAATACTTACCAAAAATTCCCAAGGGAATCCAAACAGAGCGTACGACGCACCATTCCTCTCAAGATATGTTTCCTTAACCTTTTGAAATTTATCTTCTTATTCAGGTACTCCAGTGTTAGATCGAATGACTCTTTGCCCCATGGGTACTCCTCGAAGAATTCGATAGAATCGGCCATCTTGATAATGTCCACCTAGATGCTTTTTAATCCATCCTGAGCGAGCAGAATAGTGTGCACAAACCACACCAGACAACACTTGTATTTTTCCTCCCTGTCCAACCTATCTCCTCTCACAAACTTCAACAACATGTTCGCGCTGATCTTCTTCTTTTTGTTTAACCTTTGGTAAAAATCTCCACCCTTCTCAATCACCCGATTGTACTTAGAATCATGGGGATATTTGGAACAATTCAGCCCCGTGATCAATGCAAACTCTTTCAGGCCAAAACAAGCTGGCCTGTCGTTTATGGAAAACCAAATCTCGTTCTCCTTAGGGTCCTCCTTCACTCTAGGCAGCAAGGTTAATGGACAAGCTGCCCATTGAACTTGATAAACTTGGGCAGCTTCCGTAAGAATCCAAAACACGAGTGCTTGAACATAGCTTTAAGATTCTGATCATCCAGAACCTTTGTAAATTGGTCATAGTGTGCCATCCTAGATCAAACTGAAATTTTGGCTGGAAACAGCCCAACATCATCAGAAATAGTGGCAAGGTTGTACCTCTTGCCAGAAATGTACCTTACGCAAGGAGGAACGGACAACGCCTCCTCATCTTCCTCCTCTTAGCTCCCACTTTCCTGCCCAAGATGTATCCTATGACTACACTCCCCAGCATTCCCTTGATTAAACGACTCATCTCTTTCCGACTCCTCTACTTCTGCTTCAACTCTTTTCCTCTTCGAAGCCCTCGAGGCTTCTTCAGCTCTCCTTTTAGTACCCGTACTTTGCAACGTACCTCTACCTCCAGCCATAATTCTTTAGATGATCTACAATAGACTAAACAGTCTATTAAAACGGCGACACTATTTAGAACAACAGAAACGGCAAAATACAGAATCAAACCCAGCAAAAACACCATTATAATGAAGAAGAGGAAGAATTCAGAAAATCGAAAAAACTAATCTTTAATCGACCACAATTATATTATCAAAACATGCATTTACAACAGCACAAGCAAATCAATTTTTGAATCAAAACTAGAAAATATAATGGTATTTATCATTACAGTGAAGAACAATTCAAAAAAAAAACCAAAATTTCAGAATTTGAATCATCAAAATCCAAAAAAAAATTGAAAATTTGAAGTGAAATGTTGACCGCAATCCGACCAAAAATGATATACAATCACATAATTGAAGCTAAATAACACATATTTTAACTGAATCACCGCCCTAATTTGAAGAAATTTCGACATTTTTTTGAAGAAACCCAACAGTTACAAAACAAAAACGAAAATGAAAACAACCAATATATAGCTTAAAACTACCGCAAGATCGATAATACTAACCTAACTATGAAGACGATGGAGATGTGGGGCTTGAACGCTTGAAAATGGCGATTGAAAAATGGGAGAGATTTTCGTTGGGAGAGGGCGGGAATGTCAGAGGTCAGAGAAAAGGGAGTTGGGGTTGGGGGTATTTTAAGGGAATGGGAGGGTGTGAAGTGTTTAAACAAATAACATAGAGGGGTTCTACAGCTTTTAAATATAACAATTTAACCTCTGACCCCACCCCTTTATTTCAAAACCGTAAAAATTAAATAAAAATAATTAGGGTGTCTCTTTTTTTAAAATAAGTTTGTAGGGTGTCTTCTTTTACAAATCTTCCCAAGAGAGTTGCATATTCGAACTGATGCAATTTTATCCTACATCACTTGGTGCATGAAAAATAAATTCACTTGTTTTATAAATCTTCTTCGTGGAACTCCAAGAAAAATCTGAGTAACAAAAATCCAAGTTGTATCAATGTGCTGTTCAATTTTTTCCTTTATATATTTTCCCATATATATATATATATGGATATTGGAAAATATTTCCTAAAGATTAATCCTTGAATATATAATAATGCTGATTTTTAACCAACCTTATTGGCTTAGCTTGCCGACCTTTAATTACTTTCCCAACCTTACCCCATATGGACACTTCCCCAGAATAGAAGAGAATGAGGAGAAATAGTCAAACATACTTTGCTTTCTTTAGCAAACAGACACATGAACAATTTAGTTTCTTACAAACTTAGAGGTTGACATCTTTTTCAAGTCTTTATTTATGAATACAAATACAATGTCTTGGCAGAAGATATACAACTTTAAATGGCATATAAAAATCAAAAGTAGGCAAACCACTTGTTATTAATTTATACTCCCTCCGTCCTAAAATAGTTATCATATTTCGCTTTTCTCTAGATAGTTCATATGACTAGTCCCTGAAGATAAATTAGATTATATTATTTTAATATTTTATAATTAAAACTGAGATATTCAAAAATTAAATAAAAACACAATAAGTTATAATTCTTCTCATATCAATAGGTTAGAAAATATATTTCAAAATGTTGGTCAAAATTCATGTAATTTGACTCTCGAGAAGTCAAACATGACAAGTACTTTGAGATAGCCAGATGCTTTTATGGTTATGATGAACCAATGTTTAAGTCGTATCTTGATACCTATATGATCGTGTTTATTGATACATCTTAGTCTACTCCAACAACAAGACAGAACACGAGCAGCACTTGACGATTGTTCTAGAAATGCGTAGGAAACAAAAGTCTTATGTTAAGCTCTCTAGGTGCAAGTTTTGGCTTGATATGATGTCATTTTTGGGTCATATGTTGACTAACTCGGGACCTGACTCTGGCCTTGACCTGAGACCTCAAATTCTGCCCCCATTATGTACCCTGACCCGAGACCTGACTCTTGACCCTTACTTTAGATCTGATTTTTGACCCTGACCAGGGACCCGACTCTTGATCTCCGATGTCGACCTTGATCCGAGACCCGACTCTTGACCCCGACCCAAGACTTGACTCCCGACTCCGACCTAAGATCTGAGATCCAAGATTCAACCTCGATCTAGGATCCAACTCCCGACCTTAACTTAGGACTCGACCCTGACCTGAGACCTTATTCCCGGCCCAATAAGGGACTCGACTTTGTACCCCAACTCGATTCCTAATAGCTGACCCCAACCAGAGATCCAACATCTAACCATGATCGAGACCCAATTTCCAACCCCAAACCCAACCCCGACTCTCAAACTTACCCAGAATTCAACTCTTAACTTCCGAAATTGACCTCGAATCTTGATCCCAGCCCCGATCTTAACTCGGGTCCTCACTCCTGACCCCAACCTGAAACTCGACTCTCGACCTCGATGCTAGCTTGGGACCAAACCTTGACCCTAGTTTGGATCGAGAGTCGGGAGTCGGATCTGGGTCGGTGTCAGGAGTCAGGAGTCAGGAGTCAGGTCAAGGTTGGGTTAGGGAGTTGAGGTCAGAGTCGGGATTGTGAGTTAGGTTTCGGGTCTTAGGTTGGGGTCAGGAGTCGGGACCCGAGACTCAGGCAGGGAGTTGGGTGCTGACATTGAAAGAGTGTTTGGAAAATGGTTTCCTTACTTTATGAAGGAAAGTTATTTTCCTTAAATTCGAGGAAATTAGTCTATTTTGGAAAATAATTTTCAAAACATTAAGTCAACCAAACATAAAAATATTTCCCGAAAAATGTTTTTGTTCATACCTAATACACCCTAAGTGAAAAACCAAAAACTACAAACAGGGGCTTTTGTGCGTGAGCTTTATGACAGGAAGGCAAAACTTTGGCCCATGCATTGCACATCACACAGGCCAAGGCATATATTATCCTATGTGATGGGCGTGCAACACATGACCCATTGCACATGGTCAATTTTTGCCAAGTTTAAACAAAGTATTGACGAATTTCAAGTTCTGTCATATTCGGTAAGGAGGAGCTCGCGGGTGAAAAATAATTATTTTTCAATTACATTTTAAACGACAAGTAATATTTGAATACCGATCCAAAAAGTAGCCAGACCACCCAATTTGTACTACTTATGTACTGCATCCTTTTTTAAACAAAAGGCCTACAACTTGTACTTCCATTTTTGTGTAAGTCGGACGATAAAGGATCCTGTTTATACTTATTTGACCGACTCTATTTTGCTTTGTACTTTCTTTAGATAAGTAAACCTATGTTAGAGGTCTACTTCACATGACATGAAATATTTTGCTTAAATATATAGAGAGAACTAATAAAAATCCAAGTTGAGTCAATGTGCTATTCTGTTCGTAATAACACATGAATAAAAAATAATGTGTGATCATGCATCTTATTATAGCTCACTTTCATTCTGTTCAATTTTTTCCTTCATTCCTTTCCATTAATAGTTTCCAATATATGGATGTTGGAAAATATTGCTTAAGATTAATCCTTCTATAGATAATGCTGATTTTTAACCAAACTTATTGGATTGCCGATACTTTAATTTCCTTCTCATCACCTTACCCCAAATGGACACTTCCCTAGAAAAGAAGAGAATGAGGAGAAATAGTCAAACATACTTTGCTTTCTTTAGCAAACAGACACATGAACAACTTAGTTTCTTACAAACTTAGAGGTTGACATCTTTTTCAAGTCTTTATGATTATGAATGCAATGTCTTGGCAGAAGATATACAACTTTAAATGGAATATAAAAATTAAACCAAAAGTAGACAAACCACTTGTTCTTAATTTATATAACATCATATTTTCAAGGCTTCAATGGCTTAACAAACCTTATTTACAAAGTCATGACTTCATATTGATACATGCATCAGGATTCGGATTTCTTATTCCAAAACATAATATAGGCGATATAGGAGCAAAAAGAATTAACAAGATAAAACTACTCGATAAATTTTCTTATTTCACATTGATATTATTATTTTTTTTTAAAAAGGATTTCTAACATGTTCTTCGTGTCTTGTCAACTAATCAGTTTAATTAGCACAATCAATTATTTTAATTTTAATAAAAATTGAGATGGCGATCCAAAGCAAGTTCTCCAAGATTTTAGTTGTGCCTGGTTAGTTCAGAAAAGATTTTCATTAATTATTTTTTTCAAAACAAAATTTTTGCTTAAATGTTGAAAATCAAAACTGCAATTACTAAAAAACACTTATTTCTTCGCCACAAGCTTGGCCAGACATCTTCACTCTCTAAACTCTGTTTTTTTAAAAATTATAAGTACTTTTGGCCTTTCATAACCTTGCCAAATTAAATTTCTTTCCGGAAACCAACTTAATCAACAAGAAGTTTTCTTTCTTCAAATTAAATGCTCCGTCATTTTAAAAATTTCACTCTAAAAACACAACTTGTCTCCAAATTTATTTTTCAAAAATTACGCCAAAACCAAATGCAGAAGCTTGGGCCAAACGCGATCTTAAAGGTTTAAACTGATAACATCATAGTTAACATTTTTTTCTTGACTTTTGGATAGTTCAAACCCAAAGAGAAGCCATGCATTAAGGAACAAGGCATGTTAAAAGTAGCATGCATGCTAGATTCAAGGGGGGCCAAAGGCATGTAACAATTATGTTATAATTAAGTAGGTAATTTCACTCTCAAGTTTTTAAACCAAACATCTATAAAAAGAGACCATATACATTTCAAGTATCACACCCTTGAAAATAACTTCCTATTATTGATTTTCCTAGTTCAATGTCTCACACCAGTTTCATGCTTCTCGTCGGTTTCCTCCTCCTCCTTCTGGTGGTTTTGGCCGAGGGCGGACCTCCTAAATCTATGAAAGTGAAATGCCAAGACAAGAAGTTCACCGGTTGTTATCACAAAGACCTTTTCTGCCCTGACAGTTGCCCACGTACATGTGTAGCTGACTGTGACTCGTGCCAACCTGTCTGTGTTCCTCCACCTCTTCCACCACCAAAACCTCGTACACCTAAGAAAGTGAAATGCCAAGACAAGACATTCTCAAGTTGTTACCACAAAAACCTTTTCTGTCCTGTCACTTGCCCACGTACATGTGTAGTTGACTGTAAGTCCTGCCAACCTATCTGTGTTCCTCCACCACTTCCACCACCAAAACCTCGTACACCTAAGAAAGTGAAATGCCAAGACAAAAAGTTCCCACGTTGTTATCATAAGAGCTTTGCATGCCCTATCAATTGCCCACGTACATGTATAGCTGACTGTGACTCATGTCAGCCTATTTGTCCACCAGTATCCCCTCCATTGCCTCCGACTCCTCCTTCCACCCCTAACTCACCACCGCTATCCCCTCCATTGCCTCCGACTCCTCCTTCTACTCCTAGCTCACCACCACCACTATCAACTCCATTGCCTCCAACTCCTCCTTCTACTCCTAGCTCGCCGCCACCTCTATCCCCTCCATTGCCTCCCACTCCTCCTTCCATCCCCAACTCACCACCACCGCCGGATCAAGCTGCAGGCGGAAAGAGCGTCTCTTGCAAGAACAAGTTGTACCCTCAATGCTACGGCCAGAAGTATCAATGCCCAAGTGCTTGTCCCGATACTTGTGAAATTGATTGTGTCACTTGCAGCCCTGTTTGTGGTATGATCCCTAAATCTATTAGCAAATTTCTTTTGTATAGTATTAATTAAATGGAAGTAGCTCTTTTTATATGTTTTCACCATGCATAATGGTCGACTTTCTATACATGCATTAATATATTTAAGTAACTAATATATGACAGATTTAAGTTATACATAGATATATACAACATTGACTATAAGGGCTCATTTGGTATAAGGGATAAGGGATAACTAATCCTGGAATTAATTTTAGGATGAGCTTATTCCATATTTGGTTGGGATAAAATGCACGGGATAACTTGTTTCCAACCAAATGACCCCTAAGTGTATTTTAACCTATAATAGCCGGTTAGTTACCATGATTATAGGTGTCAAATGGTGTCATAGGTGCATACACAGTGATACTCAAATTTAGAATTTTTAAAATATGGGTGCACCACTAAAATAAAGAAGGAAAAAAATGCATTTAAGTAGGAATTGATTCCACCCTAGGCCTCTAGGTAAATAACTAAACATCGAATCAATTGCACCATTTAGCCTTTTTGTAGCATGGGGGTCGGCAAGTAATATTATACCAATTTTAGAAAATATATATGTTAAGTCCCGCATCGATGGCATGAGGAAAAAATGATCTCCTTATATGGACTTGACAATCCTCCTCTCATGAGCTAGCTTTTGGGGTTGAGTTAGGCCCAAGATCCATTTCTTTACATGATATCAGAGTCAAATCCATCACTGATGTCGGGCCCCCATATTAAAAATGTCCATGCACCAGATGTCCAGTCCTGGGCGTGAGATGGGGTGTTAAGTCCCACATCGGTGGGATGAGGAAAAAATGATCTCTCTATATGAACTTGGGCAATCCTGAGCTAGCTTTTTGGTTGAGTTAGGCCCAAGATTCATTTCTATACAATATACATATAGTTTTAGCGAGAGACCACCTCACTTAAAAGTTACTTAATTAGGTTGAAATGAGTTGAGCTAAAAAATGGACCAATCCAACTCGCTCAATTCTTACCATAATTTTTAATTTCTTTGTTTGTTCTTTTATTATTTATAAGTACTTAATAATTTCTTTTCTTTATTTTGACTATTTATAACATTCCAAACAAAAATAATACTTTGACAAGATTTATCATGCGTCAATTTGAACCACATATCAACCCAATTCTTAAATGAACTGAATTGGGCAAGTTAATATGGGTTGAGTCAACAACTAAATGGGTCAATGACCAGTTCAAACTTAAGCAGGACATGTTTTGATGGACTAATTTTGTGCACCTATGTACGTACAAGACCGTTATTGGCCATATAACCTTAATGTTTTTTTAACCTTGTGATGATCAGACTGCAATAGGCCGGGGGCAGTTTGCCAAGATCCAAGATTCGTAGGCGCTGATGGACTTACATTCTACTTCCATGGCAAAAAAGATGATGATTTTTGCTTAGTCACTGATTCCAATCTTCACATCAACGCTCATTTCATCGGTAGGAGAAACAAAAACATGAAGAGAGACTTCACTTGGGTGCAATCTCTCGGAATTCTCTTTAACAACCATAAGTTGTTCATTGGTGCCAAAAAAACATCAACTTGGAACGATGCATTGGATCGTTTAGAATTAGCCTTCGATGGACAGTCAATCATCCTTCCTAATCGCGAAGGGGCCAAGTGGGCACCAAATTCAAGCACTTCAATTACAAGAAATCGCGATACTAATTATGTTGTGATTGAAGTGGAAGGCAATTTCCAGATAAAAGCTAGAGTGATACCGATTACTGAAAAGGAGTCGAGAATTCATAACTATGGTATTACGAAGGATGATTGTTTTGCTCATTTAGATTTGAGATTCAAGTTCTACTCGTTGAGTGGGAAGGTAAATGGAGTTCTGGGACAGACTTATGGGAGTAATTACGTGAGTAGAGTGAAGATGGGAATTGAAATGCCTGTTTTGGGTGGGGAGAAAGAATTTTCCTCCTCTAGTATTTTCTCCACTGATTGTGCTGTTTCAAGATTCAGTACTCAACTTGATGGTAGTAAAGAAGATTTTGATCAGTATGCTGATTTGAAGTGTGCAAGTGGCATGGACGGAAAGGGAGTTGTGTGCAAGAGATGAACAATGTCGTTATTAGCTACTACAATAACTATTCAATATAATGTGTAAAACCAACAATAACTACCAGCTGTTGTTATAATAATAATAAGTTGTTTAAATAAGATTATAATAATTGTAATGAAACTTCGGATTCATCAGTTGTACGGAATTCATAATGTAATCTAATAAAAGCATTTAGTATTATTTTTTTTACACCTATGTTAAGGCAATTATGGCGATGAACAAATAATTAATCTGCAGCTGAAATTAACTCAGATGATAGAATAGGTAAATAGGTTGAAAAAAAAAATACAAGTATATAAATAATATTAACAAAAGCCATCCGAATTTCTGTGTCTACATAGGGAAATCAGAAGGAATAAACGAATATATATTATATGTAGAAGACGATGAATCTTAAATCAATTACTCTGTTGTTGGGACCTGAAAATCTATAAACAAGCAAAATAATACGATCAAATCTCCACAAACTGTTTCCTCCAGTAATGGCTTACTGCTGCCTTGGATTCCTACCTTCTGAAAGCAATATGCTGAAATCACGAAATCAAAGACCCAAACTTTACTATACAAGACAATTGTCATTCTTTAAATATTCCCAAGGCACCCATATCCTTGGCTTGAGAATCTTCTTGGTCAATCTGAAGCATATCAGGGAACATCGATGTCATCGATTAAGATTGATCTTCAACAAAGAAGTTGCTTCCTTAGATTCCCATGATCATGATCATACCTCCCAATTAATCAGAGTTTCTTAGGCAAGTTGTAAGTCTTTTTAAGAAACTTGGAAGCAGCTTCATCATTTCGGTAGCACAAGATGCGTAACAGGGTGTTTGGTTCAGTTGGATTCCATTGCCCTGAGGTAGGGGGCAAGGGAAGCCTAGATTTTGCGGATGAACCATAAGTTTCCAAAGTTGATCGCCTGAATCGCTCAATGAGGCTCTCGGTATCAGCCCGGAAAAGAGGGAGTACATCCCTTACTGTTGTTGAATATTTGTTTATCACATCCACAGGCAATCCATCCCCATTTGCCCAGAAAACGTCTTTCAGGGACTTGAAATCGTCCTCTATAAATTGTGAATCTTGCTGTGTGAAAATTCTAGAAGGTCCACCAGCAAGCAACACCAACAGGAAACCATCAAAGGATGCTCTCATTATGTCCGCAATAACCCGAGTCCGGACTCTTTCATTAACAGTGTTTGATATGATCGTCAGATTCTTCTCAAGTTCTTGAAGGAAAGGCTCAATGCGCGAAGATGATGGCTCCCCAATATACAGTCCATCCCATAAAACAGGACTTAGATCATGAAAGACAATCCTATAGCCGACTGCCTCGGAGAGCTGTTGGATCCCCTCAACACAAGCAGCAGGTGAGATTTCAAACTTCTTTCCTAACCCATTTGAGAAGTCTTCTACATGAGCTGATTCAGAATTCCTCAAAAGGGTAATAATTCTCTTCTCAAGAACTTCTAGCTCTGTCCGAATTCTTTGGAAAGTATTTATACGTACACACAACTGCAGCACCCCAAATGAGTTATCACCGTTCATCATAGCAACCTGTGGGCTCTTCTTTGTATTAAGTGTCTTATCCTTCTTCTTCCACAACTTTGTAGCAGTCGTACATCTGGTTAGTGCAGGCATGGTTGGAACATATGTGTTCCTTGATCCTAAAAATGACACCACACATTAATGGGCATGTTAGGCTATAAAAACTGCTGTCTTTCTATTCATAATAAGATTAAGAAATTACCACAGCCAGATTTTGCCTTTGATACGTAATACTGAAGACATCTATCGAGGCCACTCATCAAGTCGGGAAGCAAAGCTGGGTGCATTGGTATTGGCAGCAGGAAGAATGCGTCTAAAGTTTCATCAATAATCCTAAGGACTTCAACAGCAGAGGGGGCAAATCCTCCTTCGTTAGCTTGAGGATTCCAGACCTTTTTTATCACAGAAAACAAGATAAGAACGCAAAACCAAATATATATAAAATAAGCACAGTTGAAACCAAAAATCTAAGTCATGTTCGGAATATAGGCGATGCCAATTAGTTGGAAATTTATCTTACGTCATCTTAATACGTTTACTTGAGATCCTATACTTTCTAGGAGTCTTTTAGCCCTATAAGAGATTCTTATGCCAATAGGAAATATAGAAAACTTTTACCACTTCTCGTTTTTATTGATATTTTATAAAATGCTGGCTGAGATGAATTTTTGGCGAGGATTCATATAGCCGACCTCAACTTGTTTGGGACTGAGCATAGTTGTTGCTTATAGTTAAAAACAAAAAATTTCAGCAATTTCTACAATCTAAAGGCAGGTTATGATAAATCATCTTTCTGTTATCAGGAGCAGAAAGGAGTTACAGGAAATCTCTTGAAGCTTGTATGGGGTTACTTAACCTCTCAAGCAAGGAAGGTCTGTTCGAATAATTATCTCAATTTTTAAAACCCACAATCATGTAATAGGGTGGGGTTCTGGAAAAGATCTTCTTATCTTTTTCTAGGTAATGGTGACGTTCCAAGCTTTCAACTTGTATATATACTCTTGGTTCTTGCCACAAAATCATAAAATCCAGTGCTGAGGAACTTGTATATACTCTTGGTTCTTGCCACAAAATCATAAAATCCAGTGCTGAGGGTTTTGAGTAAGGTAAATGCAGTATGAACTATGCAGAGACAACATTGCCTTCTAATTGCAGCAGATATTTGCCAAACCTATCAGCAGATTTAAAATAGTTGCTTCCATCTTGTGTATGGGAAGTTGAAAGTAAATATGAAACTGATGAGTCCATACCTCTTGTTGGAGATTTCTGTCAACCCATTCTTTGAGTCTGTCTATTCTCATCTTAATCCAGTCTTTCACCATGTTGGCTATTGCACCTTCAGCTTCAAATGGTGGCATCTCACGGATAATGGCCTTGCCACCATCATCGCAGTCCACTGAATCTTCAACAGCAATTTGCACAAGATCTTTCTCCAATTTATCTGCTGCTCGCAGTATTTGTACGGCATCTGGTGTCAATTCCGTTATACTCGAAACAAATTGTTTCAGCTCATTCCCATAGCAAACGTGTAGGGTGGCAACAGCCACTCCTGCAGCAAAAGGATGCCATCTCTTTAAGATGGGACTAAATATCTCCTTCTCTTTAGAAGCTAGCTCACCAACATCCTTTGCAAGGATGGCAAGGACAGGAAGAGGATTTGGTTGGTGTCTTGATGCTCTCCTGCTTGAATCTGCCTTCTCCATTAACTGCAATCAAGACAACCAAATTTCCAGTTTTAAATTGCACTCAGATTGTTCATTCTGATCACATGTTAAGCTAGACAATAAGGAACTGCACCAAACACAATCACTGCCCTTTCTATAAGCAACGGGTGACAGAAGAAGCAAATCATTACAAATATACCCCAAAGATGAGAATTGTGGCAAAACTTGAACTAAAACTTCGTGCGAGTTTGAGATAGCTAGTGAGGATTGAAGAAAATTTGCAGCCTATGTCCCGAAATATGAGAATTCTGGAGAAATTTACAGGGAGAAAAACTGCATACAAATTAGAGACATGTTAGCAGCATTTAGCCACTGAAGGATAGGTTTAATGAAGGTGAGACATGGGAAGGCTGAAAATATAACTTTACATATCACAGAAAGATGGGAGGCAAGGAATTATAAGTTTACAATTGTATAATGCTACAATAAGTGTCAACTAAGGCAGTAGGACGGAATATGACCAAGATAGGAAGTATATCATGTAAATAGGAGAGCTGAAAGTAGAATCAGATTGGAACAACCCAAACAAAAGTGGAGTAATTTGAGATAGATGCAGTATTTTTTGATAAAGGAGATAGATGCAGTATTTTACCCACATTCACATTGATAGACATGCTTTTACACATATTACACTTATACTTCTATTTAGTGTTGGAACTAGAAATTTGTGTAAGGGGATTCAAAAAAAAAGAACTAGAAAGTCACGCTTGGTGGGGCCCTTCCCCTAACCCTGCACATAGAGGAAGCTTTAGTGCACCGGGCAGCCCTTTTCTAATGTCACGCTTGGAATTTGAAACCTGAAACTTAAAGCAATTTATGAACCACTTTTGCCATTACACTAGAATCCTCCCTTATTAAAAGTATGCCAGACAACAAAAGTTACAGAATTTATGAATCCACACCTGACGATCCTAATTTGGAAAATTTACAAACACTATTAACATAACGTTATGAAACAGTTAGTTAAAAGGTGTTGCTTGCTGATAAAATCAACAACGATAAATTTGTTTAAAAGAAATCAAGCCTAATAACTGGTATGTTCCCTATAAAAGTTTATAGAAGATAAAACTTGCCTGAGCAAATGCAGTGCGAAGTGATGACCTAATGTAAGTGTCAATTCTACTACGAGCCACATCAACTTCACCCTTACGCCGCCGACGATACTCATTAGAAATATCTTCAACAAGAACTTTTGCTGCGGATACCCCTACAGATACAATGGTTGGCATTGTATCAATATTCCCGGCATCAAAAGTGTCATGGTATGCAAGGAGCCTTTTCTCAGCCCATCCCAACATTGCTGTTAAAGTAGAATTCAGGATCTTAGCATATGCGGGATCTTTTGTCGTCTTTGCATCTTTCGCGACTTCAGCTAGCTGATTATCAGAAGCTTCTAACAGACCGTTCTCAACTTGACCAGTCGCGACATAACGGTTAAATAAAACCCATGAAAAGCAAATATTGTGAAGCATTTGATTAAGTCCAAGGATTACCCAAGTTTTCTTTATTAGATCCATAAGTTCATCAACTTCCTCTATGATTGACACTTCATCATTTTCATCAAAGCATGCTTCCAGAAGTATCTCATAGAGTCTGAGATTCAAAGGCAAACCGTCAGCCCAGTGGCATGTCTCAAAAAGTGATCCATCAGATGACCTATTAGCAAGAGCCATTACAGCTGTTCGGAGAACTTGCATTGACTCATTGTTTCTCCCTGTTTCTATAGGACGATCTAAGGCAGCTTGAATAATTTGCTGCAGCCTCTGAGCAGCAGTATTCGACTTATCGAGTGGCATGTGTGGATGTAAAAGAAGTCCAGCCTGGAGAATTTTTAGATTTCTTTTCTGCCACGCATCGTATTCTTTCTGATCAGTAAAATCTGCAGCTTTGAACTGTTGTAAGAGCTCCAGCGGGAGAACTGTTGACTCAATTCTTCTTCCAACCTGTATCACGCACAGTAAAGCATGACTTATTATAGCAAATTGCATCAAAATTAACCATTCACTAAGCATTAACAAATCTTTGACGCTCATGAGGAAGTGTGTAAAATTTACATGAAAATTTGGTTGAAAAGAACAGAGTAGAAAGAAAGTCAACAATTTTAAGTCGGACTGATTAGTGTAGCAACATTTTAAAGACTAATTTTTGTTTCACTCACTTTAAAAATGTCCGAGAATGACAAAGAGGTAAAAACAATAAATCTACAGCAAAAGACAAAACATGATGTATATTCAACAAAATGACAAAAAAAGAGAGCAGAAAAATTCATTAAAGAATAATGCTCAAGGTTAGTCACTAGTTTATGCCTTAGCTGCATTAAGCAGGTCCAACTGAAACTCCACAAATCCTGCTAAATTCAATAACGGAAGCACAGATTGGCAGATAATATCACATCAGCAAATCAATATAATAATGGGTACTGCTAAAAAAATACACAACTAGTCAATCTTTCAGCTTTTTTTTTTTTTTTTTTTGATAGCTACCTTTAAGGAAGGATAATTAAGGACTATCTAATGGACACTGTATTCGCTAATGTACCCATGTCAAATGGGTATAACATAACTGTGGGTACTTTGATCCCATCATCCAAAAAACCTCAAGCATACTAATCGAACATACCCATATCTATACTAGATAGTACCCATACACAAGTCCAAAAAGGAAAGGACACTTTGAAGTGGTGTATAAATGAACATTTCACTCTCAGAAGAACTGCTTGGATTCATTTTAAACCAATAACCTCCGACGAAAATTTGAAGGAGAAAAGTCCCCAAAAAATCCCCTCAGTTCAAACTGAACATTACATTATCTGGTCAAAAGCTCTAACCCCCAGCAAACAGGTACAATAAGGACTGAAATGATACTTAGAATTCGCCCCAACCTGAATAAAATTGCTATTCTTAAAGGCAGAAACAAAATTGCAATTAATGACATAAATTTAGCAATTTTCCAAACAGATCGAACTTGTAAATTGCAACTCACCAAAAGATGAAGACTTTATCAAGAATTAACGTTAAAATATACCCAAAAAAACATATAAAATGAAAAAAAGCTAGTGTTTATTCCCTATCCTCAGTTACTTGGACTCTTCACTTCCGATGCAGCACTCATGTCGGATTCTCCAAAAATACACTACTTTTGAAAAAATCGACACACACCCGTTGACATTTTTGAAGAGTTCGAACAACATAGTCCCTAACAGATCAAACTTGTAAAATCCAACCTACCAAAAAAAAAAAAATGCAGACTTTACCGAGAATTACCATTTATATACCCAAAAAAAATGCATAAACTAGTGATAATTTACTTAGATACAAATTTGTAAAATGCAATTCACAAGAAAAAATTCAAGCTTTATTAAGAAATTACATATAATATATATAAATAGAGCATAGTAAGCTACCTGGCCAGCAGCAATTCTCAAAAGAGCTCTACGAATTCTGGAATCAACATTCTCAGAAACTTTCATTTGGACTCTCATAAGCTCACCTATAGTTACGGGCTTTTTGGGCTTTCCACCAGAGCCCGGACTTCCTTCGGCCCGTTTAATCCCCGAACTAGAGCTAGATCGGAGACCCAAAGCCTTCTTCATTTTGGAAGCAGCAGTAGAAGTAAGAGATCTTTGTATAGAAGGTGAAGAAGATGAATTAGAATTCGTTGACGGTGACGGTGACGGAGATCGGTCGGAAGGAATGTAGGTTAAGGCTTTTCCTGTGGAAGTACGGCAAGCAGCTACGAAGATCTCGTAAGCAGTTTCACGGAGGTCAGTGGTGGAGAGTGACGGAGTTAAGTCGGGAAATGGTGAAGGAAGTGGAGATAAGGTTGAGCTGGAAGTTGAGAAGCGACAGCTACTAGTGATGGATACGGCGGCGGTGGCTGTGGCGGCGGCGCCGGTGGAGTCTCGACGGGAATAGCTTAAAGTACGGTCTCGAAAGAGAGACGCCATTGTAGAGAGAGAAGGTGTATAGTTGTTTTTTCTAGTTGGATTTTGGGAAAGATGAGTAAAGAAAGAAGAGAATATAGGAAAGAGAGAGAAGGAGTATACTTATTTTTATTTTTTTTTGGCTTTTCAAATTTGGACTTTCTTTTTTGGAAATAAAATGACTTAAGTTATGTATTTTAACAGGGAAAATAATTATTGGAATCTAATGATAGAGTATGCTGAGAAAACTAGCATTAATTGACTTTTGTTGTACAATACTCACAATTGGATTAAAATTAACCTATGTAAAGGTTTTGTAAAAAATTGTGTGCAATACTTATATTCACCTCCTCGTGCATTATACTGAAAATAGATATTCACTTTTAATTGTTCAATTTAAAAAAAAAATTATTTATTATTTTATTCTTAATTTACTTTTATTATTAATTATAGTCATTTTTCAATACACTTATCAAAACATAGAACTTATTATATTCAAAGGGTGATATAGTAAAAATATCATTCTATTTATTACTTTTTCGGTTCACTTTTACTTGTAACATTTTATTTTACATAAAGTCAATTTGACTAAACTTTAAAGCTAAAATGAAGTAGACTAATTTAATGTTTTAAATTTAAAATTTAAATGTTCAAAAACTATACCAAAAATGCTACAAATTGCAATCTTTATCATATTAATATGATGAACGGAGAGAGTACTACTTTATAAGTTGTGTACCAAGTCAATACTCCCTCCGTTCAATTTTACCTATCACCATTTCGCTTCTCGAGGTCAACATGCATGAACTTTGATATTTAAAATTTAGATGGTCGAAAACTATACGAAAAATATTATAAGTTGCAATCCTTCTCATATTAATATAATGAAAAAATACATCTTAAAATGTTGGTTAAATTTATATAGGTTGACCTCGAGAAGTGAAACAGTGACAATTAAAAATAAACAGAGAGAAATATACTTAAGTTAATAATGAACCGAGGGAGTAGTTGATTGATTTTGTAATTTCACATTGAAGATTAAACGGTCCTAAACAAGTAGCATAGGCAAATCTAAGAAGATTTCATTAGATATACATCAATTAAATGTCTTTCTACAACAATTTGAGTGACTCATTGACTTAATTAATATTATTTCAAGAACGAATACATAATTCAAAATTTTCAAGAAATTACATGGGATGATCCATAATAGATGGCTTTGTTTTTTTGTCTCCCATAAAAAATGTTTTTAAAGATTAACCTTTCTTCTTTTTTATTTATTGAACAAGTATATTTTTTGTCCTCTACACCTCAAATGTTTTTATATTTTTCATGCTCATTTGTCTCTCAACTTCTATTTTTATTTCTTTTTCTTTTTTTTTCTCTTTTTTTTTTTCTTATTTTAATATATTTATCTCAATCTTTATTTTTCTTTTATTTTTTATTTTTTCTTTTTTCTTTTTTCTATTTTTTTCTCAAACATTATTTATTTGTCATTTATCTTTTTTTTTAATTCATTTGTCTCAACCTTTATTTTTTGGTTTTTATCTTTTTTTCTTCTTTTTTTTTTTCATTTTTCTCAAATTTTATTTTTATTTTTTTCTTCTCATTTCTATTTTTCTCAATCTTTATTTTTTGATTTTTGTTTTGTTTTTTATTCTTTTTTCTTAACCTTTATTTCTTTTTCTTCTTTTTTTCTTTTTCCTCAATCTTTATTTTTTTTCTTTTCTCTTTTTTTTATTCTCTTTTTTCTTTTTTCTCAACTTTTATTATATTTCGCTAATGAATAGAAAGTTGGATAATCCGCAAGGAGGATCTTCTTTTTTTGACATCGAAGTAAGTTTAAGGGTGTGACTTGTTGTTTGAAAGTCCTTTGAGATAAGTCTTGTCTCTAAGGCAGGAGTTATAGAATATATCATAAATCAAGACACAATGTGGTAGTGTCAAGTCTTGCTCGTGGGGCATAAATTGTTGTTTGCAAATCCTTGAGCTAAGTCTTGTTTCTAAGGCAAGAGTTATAGAGTATCTCATAAATTAAGGCATAATGAAGTAGTGTTAACTCTTGTCCATGGGGGAGTAACTTATTTTTTTGGGAGGTTCTTGGGCTAATTCTTGTCTTAGAGGCAAGACTTATAGAGCATCTCATAAATCAAGACACAATGTGGTAGTGTCAACTTTTACCCATGGGGCGTAACTTGCTGTTTGAAAGTCCATGGGCTTAGTCTTGCCTCTAAGGCAAGAGTTATAGAACATCTCATAAATCAAGACACAATGTGGTAGTATCAACTCTTGCCCATGGGGCGTAACTTGTTGTTTGAAAGTCCTTGGCCTAAGTCTTGCCTCTGAGGCAAGATATATAGAACATTTCGTAAATCAAAACACAATGTGGTAGTGTCAACTTTTGTCCATGGGGCGTAACTTGTTGTTTGAAAACCCTTGGTTTAAGTCTTGCCTCTAAGGCAAGAGTTATCGAGCGTCTCATAAATTAAGACACAATGTGATAATGTCAACTCTTGTCTATGGGACATAACTTGTTGTTTGAAGGTCCTTGGGTAAGTCTTACCTCCAAGGAAAGAGTTATAGAGCATCTCATAAGTCAAAACACAATGCGGTAGTGTCGTCTCTTGCCCATTGTACGTAACTTGTTGTTTGAAAGTCCTTAGGATAAGTCTTGTCTCTAAGGCAATAGTTATAGAACATCTCATAAATCAAGACACAATGTGGTTGTATCAACTCTTGCCCATGAGACGTAACTTGTTGTTTAAAAGTCCTTGGTTAAGCCTTGCCTCTAAGGCAAGATTAATAGAACATCTCATAAATCAAAGACACAATATGGTAGTATCAACTCTTGCCTATGGGCATAACTTGTTGTTTGGAAGGAATCGAAGAGAAGAAAAGAAAAGAAAAATAATAAAAGTTCTGGAAAAAGAAAAATGAAGAAAAAACATTTTAAAAAAAGAAAAAATAAAAGTCAAAGAAGATAAAAAAGAGAAAAAGAAAAAAAATAGAAGTTGAGAGGAGAAAAGAAAAAAAAATAAAGGTTGAGAAAAAAGAAAAACGAAGAAAAAGAAGACAAAACAAAAAAAAATAAAAATTAAAGGCTGAGAAAAAAATAGAAATTAAGAGGAGAAAAGGAAAAAAAGCAAAGGTTGAGAAAAATAAAAAAAGAAAAATCAAAGTAAAATTAAAAAGAGAAAAAAAAAATAGAAGTTGAAAGATAAATAAGAATGAAAAGTTGTTTAAAAATATTTGAGGCATAGAGATAGATGGGCAAATAGGTATTTGTTATATATATAAAAAAAAAAAAAGACTGATTTTGTAGGACTTTTTTTATTGAGGACAAAAAAATAAAGACACCCACTATGAGGGTCATTTCTGTAGTTTATCTCAAAATATTGGATGTTAATTACTGAATTTTGTTCTTTTGTATATATAGCTCATACGGATAACACCAACCATTTAGAAATTGCATTATTTGACATAAATTAGTACGTAATAAATTGAAAAACTGAGTGGAACTCTTTTTTCAAAAAATAATTTGGGAGTTCAGATTTTATTTCTTGAAATGTAACATTAAAAAAAAAAAAAAACAATCTTGGGGTGAAGTGATGAACCTCAACTAATAATAATTTGTGTGAGACTAAACTTGAATGCTATTTGGTGCATCATGTATGTAGGACAATTTGCTGGAATGTGAAGGATATTGGTTGGAGTTGGACTTTGGTACTAAAATAATTCTTGATATTTGGTACACTAGCCGCTAGCCCACATACAAACATATTTTACATGAATGTGTATGTTTCTTTTTCTTTTTTTCTTTTCCCTATTTTTTTTTGTTTAGAAAAAGAATAATTAAAGACTGTGAAATGACATAGATAAATAAAGTGATAGCGGTGGCAGAAAATTTGGGCATGTTCTCATTGTGTTGTAGGACCATTTTTTATTGTTTACGAGTATAGTTGCACATGACACTATCTACAATTGTTAGTTAATGGGAAAACAGACAGTTTTACATATGTTTTAAGTATACTAAAGTTTTATTGATTTGGAATTGACTTTTATTTTGTGTGTGAAAGCAGAAAATTTGATTAAATCTTAAACTTTAAAGGACAAGTTTGTTATGTTTTATAGGAGAAAAGGTCCAAAATCATCTTTTAAGTTTAAACTTCCACTTAGGTATCAATAAAATGACTTAATCAACCGGATTCATCGAAATTATTTTTTCCAGTCAAAATGAGATTTTCGTTGAAAGATCTATTGGTGATTGGGTCACCCCTCCTAGCAAAGAAAGAAAGGGATGTAGTATAAGTCCCTATTATAAGACATGGAGTATTAAGGGGTCGTTTGGTTTGAAGACAAATTATATTTGGATTAGTTATCTAATAAGGTATTATTTCTTATGGACAGTTTGATTTGTTGTATTAAAAATTATACGCATTTAGTAATTTATAAGAAAAAATTATTTATTTACAAAACTCTCCACTTTATCTAGCAGAAAAAGGGTTTGATGAACCTCAGGGGTACTTTTTTGTCATTTTTATTATCTTATCTCGAAATAATTAATTTCAGTACGTAAGCAAAAAGTATCGTACTGAAAACATTTGTATGTAGTCTAAGACAAATTCTATAGGCCGGGAAGTGGGTGGGAATGGGGGGCTATAAGGGTGGGATGAAGATGAGGCGTGTAAAGGTGGGAGGTGGGAAGGACACAATCAATAATGTAGATTATCACTTAGCTTGCGGAACTTGTCTTCTCTCCTTCTATTATGAAATAATTTTACTCATTTTTAATGTACTTGGCTTTCCAGAGAAAATATTTTTTTAAAACTTTGACAAAAAAATTTGAAAAATATTTTTTTCCTTGCCAAACACATCCTTAGTTTAAATTAACAATAAAGTATCAATTCGTTAAGGTTAATGTTTAAGGATAAACATCAGAAATATAGGAGGTTTGACACCTAATTACAAGATATACCAAAGTAATTGCCTAAATACACAATACAAATTTTGGGTGTGTTTGAGATACACAGATACACCCGAAAATTGTATTGTGTATCTGGGCAATACAAATCCTTTCACCCTCGTTTCTCCATCACCACCGGAACTCCATCCACATCCTCTCTCCTTTCATCCTCGTTTCTCCATTTTTTCGGTGAATCCAACCACTGCTCCGCTCTACCTCCGTTCTCTACCTCTCCGTCGTCCAAGCACCCCGGTCGGATCTGAATCTCCACTAGAACCACTACCCAATGTTGCCTCATTTTCCCCTTCCCCGTCACTATCACGACGTCGGAATACCAACCACCACCATCGCCGGCTCCAACCAAGCCACCATCATTTTCGGATCTGTTGGATCTAGATCTATCGAAGAAGATCAAGGTGAGAACGAGGTGAGGCGACGTTAAGGTTTGGGTGGTGTTTCGATCGGTACGGTGGTGCAGTGGTTGGTCCGTTGTGGTTGCCGAAAAACACGAATCTGGTCTCACCGGAAAAGGAGAAGAGGGATGGTGGTTGCTGTTGGTTTCGTGTATCTTTACGATTTTTGAAAGTGTATCTACACACAGATACATGCACAAATACACGTAGATATGTAGATATTTTAAGTCCTAAATACACAGTTTCAGATACACACGAGTCTATGTATCTGATATACACAGTTTCAGATACACACGAGTCTATGTATCTAATATACACAGGCCTAAGATACACGCGACCTCAATATGTTTGTAATTTAATTTAAAGTTAAGAAAGCTTTTGTAAATAGCTCCCTTATGTTTGACTATTTTAATAATTATCCAATGTTTAAACAAAAATCGGCCCAAAAAGAAGTTAAGGACTTAAATCAAGTGAGATCGATCAAAGATTATTCTCAGTAAGTGTTGATAGAAGATAATGAGCTAAAAAAGAAATGAAGAATCTATTTTGATGAATTGTTTAACTCAAATCATAAAAATAACATTTAGTCTCCTTGCGGGTATGGGCACTAAAGAAATTTTAATTATGCACACTTCATAAAATTAGGCCTATAGAAATAAAATGTCATGAAAAATATTAGGATTAACAGAAAAGCATGTGGTCCATATGTTCTCTCTCCATAGATTTGAAAAGTGTGTTGAATAGATTGAAGTATGTAACATGGTTACTTAGCTATTCAATGCTATACTAAAAAGTGATAGGATGTCTAGTGAGTTAATAAAAAAATACTTGAATTTCAATTCATAGAACAAAGGAGGTATTCAAAATTGTGCGAATTATCGAGACATTAAACTATGGCCCTACGATGACTTTGGAAGAGAGTGATAGATTGTTGACTTAAGAACACGCCAAAAGTGATAGAAAATCAGTTTGAATTTGTGCTTGGTAGATTTACAATAAAGATTATTATATTCTTGCTAAGAAGACTGATGAAAATTTATCGCTAAGAGAGATCCACACATGAAGCTAAAAAGATATGACTTGCTCCCAAGAGTAGTCTTAGTTAAGTTGTAGGAAGAGATCCCACCCTAAAACTAAGGAGTTTTGTTGGTGCTTCAATAGAGTTTAGTCATATCTACATCACAAAATACAAGGGAATCATTTGCAAAGAACAAGGGAGAAACTTGGGCATAGTCTTTAGTCCCTGAAGAAGCTAAGAAATCCTTCAAGTAACCCCCTACTTTCTTCTTGCTAAATGCTTCCAAAATCAAAATAAATAACACTGGTGTGATAGAGGGAGGAAAAAAAAAAAACATACATCAGTTGTGGCTATATGAGCAAAATACTCGAGAAATAATGTAAATCATTAGCAGTAACACTGTCAGGTAGTGAATCCATTAAGATAGGTTGCGTTGGACTTCTTTGGCATACAAGAGGCGATACCAACTATATTGAAAGATATCATGTTAACTACGCTTTGGACGAAGAAAAAATATGTTTTAGCATAAGATGTCTTTTGCATTTATGTGGATACTATGGAGAGCAAGAAATAGTAGAATATTTCTTGAAATCATGTAGGACACAATGAAAGATTTTATTTTTTTATATAGTTGAGACATCAACTAATTAAGAATATGTTTTAGTCTTGTATAGTAAGTTTATCTAGGAGTATTTTAGCCTTATCATAGATACAGCCTCTGTATCTCGGTCCCATTAAAAATTCTAAAATAAATGCAAGTAAATAGTTTGTAATCACTTGCAATTTTATCCAACTGACTCGTTCTCACTTCTCTCTCTACTATTATAAGCGACTTATTTTATTCTTCGGAGCAGGTTATTGAAAAATTGGCTTAAGTAGTATTGTAGAGATCTTAAGCGAAATTTAGAAAAAAATAATTAACATATACGAATAAAATAGATAAAGCTCAATCATATACAACAAGAATAAAAGTGACTTGTGTAAGTTTACTTGGTCCAACTGTTTTAGTTCAGTATGTATAAGAAAGCATTTCATATGATTTTCTATATTCCCATTTGTTTCTTTAAAATTTTGTAACCCTTTACTATGAGATCCCAAAGAAAATAGAAAAGAGTATTGGACGGATGGCCGATGATCTTATCATTAATATAAGAGAAAAGACATCAAATCATCCCTAAACTTATCCGTACAACTTACTTTAAATCTTTATCTTCACTTTAACAACTTTATAATGAGTTAATTTCAACCCCTAAGATTGACGTGACATAAAAAAAAAGAAAAAAAAAAATATAAAAACGCATAATTCTTGTTTTTTTTAAAAAAATAGCCACTAATATATAAATATATACCCCTCCCTCCATCCCCACCAGTTCTTATTTCCGCCAACCCCCGCCCTCTTTCTCCTCCTTCAAACCCCACCCCACTCCACCCCTTTTATGTTAATGTCAAATTTGAACACCTCGATCTCAAAGGACTGGGAGCTTGCATTGATTTTAATTGTTTGAATTTACAAGCCATTGAGGTTATCCATCTTTGATTTGGATTTCAGTATCCAAGATTCATGTTGGTCTATCAAGTTTCAATTTTCAATAATTTGCTACTTCTAGTCGAGCTTTACAATTTTTCAAAGTTTCTGATTCGACTATCTTTGTGGATTTGAAAAATTGGAATGAAATTGGAATTGGAGGGGAGTCGTTAGCGATGGCCGGAAAAAGGGTGTTTTAAGGGTGTCAATGGAGGAAGTCGGCTGGTGGTGTGTATGGATGGTGAAATCGGTTGATGCGTTAATGGTGGCAGTGGTGAGGCAGCGATGAGCCTAATCTTCGATGGAGGAGATGAATTGGTCGATTATTTTCTCCTCTTTATCTATTATCGTTTAAGAGAAAGAAAATCCAAATGGGTTTGTTAATGTGCAGGTGTGATTGTTGTTTTTGTGTAGCGGGTGAAGGGTGAAATTTCTTGGTGTTGATGGTTGAATTTTCTGGTGGTGGAATTTGAGGTATGAGTGGTATTTGGGGTGAAAAAGGTGTTAAAATACATGGGGAAGGGTTTTTTGAAGATGGGTGGGTATCTTTTTTATTTTTATTATATATAATATATATATATTAGTGGAACCATTTTTTTAAAATAATTTTTTACGTGGCAGTGACGTGGTAGTGATGTGGCAGTGATGTGACCCGTGTATAATATACCTCCCTCTATGAGAGTGGTATTATATTCTTGAGGTGATATTTAATTTACTATAAAATTATTAAAGGAGTAAATAATTACTCGTGAAGTTAAAAATCTAAAATAAATTGTGAGGACAAATTTGGGGGTGATTTGATGTCTTTTTTCTTAATATAATTTATATTATAATAGAGTAATATTTAGGATGATAATTTAGTTGAAAGTGACAGTTGGGCCAATGATTAGGACAGCTGCCCACCCTGTGTAAGGTGTGATAGAGAAATCCCAACAAGACAAAGCACACATGCTTACTCCAACTACTTGTATAGAGTACATAGAAATAATTACTCCAAGTCTTTTGAGATGACAAAAAGAAAAAATAATTTGCTATTCCGTTCCTTTCCAAACGAATGAAGGGAATTAGAGTGCAAAAGTTTAGTTGCCGTTTGGTCATGCAATATGGAGTTTAATTTAAAATTTTAATTTAAAATTAGTATTTATTTATTACATCTAAATGAAACTTTAGCTTCACGTTCAAATCTTAAATTCTCCTAAATATAGGATTTCAATTCTAAGTTTATATATTTTTTTATCTTTTTAAAAAAGTAAAACTTCACCCATAGACTTATTTTTTTGCAAAAAAGATTTATAATTTTTTATTTTTTTTCAAAAATAAAATAAATCACATGCTCGATGTGAAGAGATTGTTTGTACCATGTGAGAAAATTATATTAAAGAATAGTTAGTTACTACTATTGTTGATTTATTGGACTAGGTGAACCTTTGTAGAATTATATTTATTTGAAAATTTATAATAAATGTAATTGCAAGCAGATACTAATCCAGGATTTAGAAGCTCTAGGTGTCACATTACTTTGAACAGTAACATATCCAATATTTTTTTTAATAAAAACCAACAGATTTTGAGCTTGAGTTGCCGGGAGAAAAACCTAAGCTTTAACCGGTGGCACCTTGAGCTCCACTGTTGCTTTGAGTGCCAAGGTTAATATTCATACTAATCATTATACATATATACAAATATACACATATACATACAGAGTTTCAGTTAAGACGTCCGGGTTTCGTGGCACCCCACTCTTCTACATAGATGTCCAAAATTGTAATTATTTATTTATAAAAGAAATATGGAGATATGCTATGTGATGACTTAAGATATTTTGATACCTTATCTATGAATTATGATTTGATCATTTGGGAAGATTGTACAAAAGTTTGAAAAGTTTTAATAGTTTATAATTATGAGATTTTCATAATTATGAAAAAAAGTATAACCTTTGGGATTGCATTCAAAACAAAAATCACCTCAAATCAACCTATGAGTGTGGCAAATAGATTTAAGATTAATGAGTGTGATAAAGATGTTTGCATTAAAATCACTCTGAATCATAAAGTCATTGTTTGTTCGTATGTTGATGACATGTTGATCATCAGTAGAGACATTTCTGACATAAATGCTACTAAGCATATGCTGGCTAGCAAATTTGATATAAAAAACTTAGGAGCTGTTGATGTAATCTTAGGAATTAGAATTCATAGAACTCCACAAGGTTTAGCATTGTCACAGTCTCATTGTATTGAAAAGGTACTTGACAAGTTCAAGTATTTGGATATCAATATTGCCAAAACACCTATTGATATAAGCTTTGCACTTCAAAAGAATGAAGGTAAAGGTGATTTGCAATTGGATTATGCACGAGTATTAAGAAGTTTGATGTATATCATGAATTGTACGCGATCAGATATAACATGTGTTATTCATAAACTAGGTCGGTTCACAAGTAATTCCAATCAAACTCATTGGATGAAAATGAAATAAATTTTGGAATATCTAAAACATACTCAAAATTATGCTTTACATTATGATAAATATCCCGCTGTACTTGAAAGATATAGTGATGCAAATTAGATCACTGAATCAAATGAAGTTAAATCCACAAGTGGGTATATATTTACCCTTGGTGGAGGAGCAGAATCTTGAAAATCATCCAAACAAACATATATTGCTCGCTTTAAAATGAAATATGAATTTATAGCTTTAGATCCCGTTTGTCCATGAAAATCATATTTTTTTGGAGTTGGAGTTCTACTTGGCCATGAATATAAATTGGAGTTATTTTTGAAATTTTGTGAGAGAAGTAGGAGTGAAAAAAGTGAAAACAAGTAAAACTTGTTTTCACTTTTCCAAATACAATTCCAAATTGTATTTGGAATTCTTATGGCCAAACACTACTATTTTCACTAAAGTGAAATAATTTTCCAGAAAAAAGTGAAAAATTCTCAGGGCCAAATGGGTACTTAGATAAGGCATGTGAAAAAGTTGAACGGCTCCAAAATTTCTTGGAAGACATTCCATTTTGGACCAAATCTTTGGCACCTATGTGTATACATTGTGATAGTCAAGTGACAATAGGTAGGGCAATAGGTAGGGCAGGGAACCCTATGTATAACAGAAAATCTCATCACAACGATGAATATATAATACCTTTAGACAATTACTCTCTAGTAGAATTACTACAATTGATTATGTAAAGTCAAAAGATAATATGTCCAATCCACTTACAAAAGACCTAACTAGAGAGGTAGTTGAAAGATCATCAAGGGGAATGGGTTTAAGGCCTAGAACAAGTCATCATAGTGGTAACTCTACCTAGTTGATGTGTCGTGGTTTTACAACACTTTCGAAGCCTAAAATAAGGAATTGTTATATGTTCTTAAGTACTTTTTGATAGCTTTGATGTATGTTTGTGAGTTTGTGCAGGAAAACAGGTCTCGAAAGTGAGCAATGTAAAAAAATTGAAAAAGTATCAAGTGATGATTGTTAGATCCAAGGGACGACTCGTTGGGTCATGCCACGAGTCGTGCCCTAATCCGTCCTGAGAACAATTGACAAAGTACTGAAGACTAAAATTCAAGGGCAAACCACGACTAGGACTGAGCGAGTCGTCAAGTCCACAAATGAGTCACCCTGACTCATTGTGATAGACCGTTGAAAGAAAGATCAGAGGATTGAAAAGTTTGAGTCAGTCATCACGATTGCAAAGGATGAATCGTTGCTTAGAGGAACAAGTCATGCTCAATCATTCTGAGAATCCATGGGAAGAAAGTCTTGAAAGTTGCATAACAAGGTGCAGTGGGCACGAGTCACTGAATGACTCGTCTGATCAACCAACGAGTCATACCCTGAGACGTCATCAGAATTAAAGATGCATACTAAATGAGCCGTGACCACATAGCATGAGTTGTTAGAACTTCTAATGAGTCATTGCCACTACTGAGACTGTAATCTCATTATGTTTATGATAGGTTTTATTTTTGTCTATAAATACCTTTCTTAGGTTTTCTTTTATTATTTATGCACTAGTACGATCTTTGAAGCCTTAGAAACATATACTTTGTTTTGTCCTTGGGTTTTGAAGGATATTCATCTATTGATTCTTGGTTATTAAATTCTTTTTGATAATTCAAGTTTACAAATTTTATCTACTCAATCTCGTTAGTACATAATTATGATGGTGTCTATAACTTCTAATTGTGATTTGCAAAGCATGAGTAGCTAAATCCACAACTAGGGTTGTGGGAACCATGATGAATTAACATAGTAGGCTAAGTGCTTACTGATTCTTGAATGATGTTTATGCATGTATTATTCTTTTCTTCGTATTGATTGCTTTTTAAAGATTGCAAACGTTAAAACTCGTCTTAATTCTTTACTTGCTGGACCAAAGAGGTAGAGAAAAGGAAAATGGATTAACAATGGAGATTTGAGGCTATCAACCCTCATCTAATAGCTTGAACTTGTCCAAAAATAGCTAATATGGGATCAAAGGTAAGGGTTAGTAAATCAAACACTCGTAGACGAACCAATTTGCATAGTGATATTCATCTATATGGGGAACCAATCATTTAGGTGAACTTAACTTACCAATTTTTCATGCTAAGTACCAGGATGGATCACTAATACGTCACGCTTACTAAGTTATGAAATTATGGAGAACATAATCCTAGTTCATCATTCTCATTAATAACAAACAACGTTAATTGATACACTGTTAATTGTTACTTTATTTTACAAATTGTTACTTATTCTTTTAAATTCCCCATTGGAAATAAACAACTAAAAGCCGAAATAACCACATTGATTGGGGTCCTAACCATATTTCTCGTGGGATCGACCCCAACCTTAGTTGGATTTTATATTTAAACAGTGATCATTTTATACTTTGCTTTAGAGGTGTAGTTTGTACGACATTAAATTTTAGCACCATTGTCGGGGTATACGGTTTAGGATAAGGTCAATTGTGTTTATTTGATTCTTAGTCCTTATTTCCTAATTCACTTTTCTGTTGTTTTTGTTTTATTCTTAGGGTGCACACTTGTGCATACCCAACACTCGGAGTCAAGGCAATCCCCTAATTCTACTAGATCTCGAGCTTGAATAAACCTTGTAGAGAATGGATAAACAAGGAGTCCAGCAAACTGCAAATGAAATCACAGCCAAGCTGTTGGTTGAAGAACAGGAAAGGCAACGTAAAGCAGCTCGACTGGTGAAAGTGCAATGCCAAGCTGCAACTAATGAGAAGGCTATTTAAGAGGAGATAGCCCAGCATGATGCACTGAATGAACAGAATAGGCAAAAAAGGAATAGGGGCCATGAGCAACAACACTATCGATATGCCCCTCAGTTTGATGATGATAATGATGCTGATCTGGACGATGCAGGTGCAATTGGTGCCATCGTTCCACCCGCATTGCCCCCTGGCGCCAAGTTTTACATTACCAGCACTATGATTTTGTTGTTAAATATGAAAGAAGTATTTGCTGGACAGGCTACTGATGATGCCAATATGCACTTGATGAACTTTTTGGGAATTTATAAGGCATACAAGATACCTGGTGTGAGCCAAAATGGAATCAGATTGTGGTTGTTTCCATTCTCGTTGGCAGGTGAAGCAACTCTTTAGTTGGCTGAGTTACCAAATGACTCAATCACTACATGAAGGGAGTTGAAGAGGGATTTCATGGAAAGGTTCTTTCTGCCTTTCAGAATATTGCAGCTAAAGGATGAAATATATAATTTCAGACAACTGAATTCAGAAGCTTTGTATGAGACATAGTTGAAATTAAGTCTGGACAACAGGCCGAAATGGGATGGCCGGACTAAAATAAACTGGTACCGGGCTAGACCAAAACCGCTAGATCGGGATGGGGATCGATATCGGACCAGGATAACCGGTACAAAAACACTGTCCCATCCCGGGGACGGGACAAACGGGACGGTGAATAAGCTTTTTTTAAAAAAATATATCTTAATTTTTTAGAGTTAAAGAATATAAATATTATATTTTGAATTACGAATCAAGAATTTTTTCTAAGTTTTTCAATTTATAAGTTATAAGTTTTTAAGTTTTGAAATTTTTTAAGTTTATAAGTTTGTAAGTTAAGTACTTAAGTTTATTAAATTATTTTTTCTTAGGTTTCAATTTATAAGTTTGTAAGTTTTAAAGTATTTTTTTCTAAGTTTTTCAATTTATAAGTTTGTAAGTTAAGTTTATTAAAGTATTTTTTTTTTAAGTTTTTCAATTTAAAACTTTGTAAGTTAAGTTTTGTAATGACCCTCCAGGTGATTTTCTCGATTTCCATGCATTTTCAGCATTTTGTGCCTTCCCACAGTGGCTATAGGTTATTTATTACTTGCCAGAATCGTCGATTCATTTTTCGGGCAGTTCGTTTGGGTTTTAAGCCCATTTTCTTATTTTGGAGCTTTTGAAGTTAAGAAATTGGTCTCGGACCAAACATCCTAGTAAATGACCTCAGATGAAAATTTTGACCACGCCGTTAGCTCTGAAATATGGATTTTAGGCTAGAGGGACCCTTGGTCCGGGTCCCAAAGTTTTCGGACCCGTTTTGAGCTATTGGTCGAAAGTTGGTTAAAATGGCACATGGGGTTTGGGGCCCACATTTTATCAAAACAACTTCGGATAGAAATTTTGTCAATTCCATTGAGTCTGAAATGTCATTTTTGATGGGGTATCATAGTTTGTTTGCATCCATGGGGTTTCGGATGGGCCCGGAGCACCCAAACAAAGTTTGAACTTTGGTTGGTTTTCTGGTGCATCACCCAAGCGACCATCTTGGCACCTAAGTGAGGTCGCTTGAGCGGCCAAGAGTGGTACCTAAGCAATTCCTTGGGTTGGTAGCATGTAGGGTGCCTGGGCAGCTCCATTGGCGTCTTGGCGACCAAATGGGAGCCTAGGCGACCAATCTGACCCAATTTTATGTTGCTTCTTCCTCGACCCCAAGTCCATTTTATCCATTTCCAAACCTCCTTGAACGCAATTTGAGCTCCAAAATCAGTTGGAGAACCTCAATTTAAGGCCGGAGATATTACGGGATCATCTAGTGGTCTTTATCTCGTCCGAATCTCGTAAGTTCCGAGCTTTCCTTCTCTTAATTTCTCCATTAAAGGTTCTTGATTTCTCTAATGTTGGGGATGATTTGAGTGAGCTATTGGGATCGTTTTATGCTCAAATTTTAGGCACATGTTCCTTGAGCCGTGAGGGACCTAATGACAAGCCCATTTTAGATCTGAATTTTGGACCGTAGTACATTATGGGTATCGTTTTACTCATATTAACATGTAGATTATACGTTTTATAGTGTGATGTCATTTTGGGATCATGGAGCAAAGATGAGCGATTCGTGGATGATTTTACTTTTCTCTATGAGATGGTGTAATGTATAGATTACATGCTAGGTAGGGATTATATGATAGGTTTATACCTAGTTATATTATGACTTGACCTATTTAGGGGATTTAGAATAAAAATGTGACTCGAACCTCAGTCTAGGACACCCGTTATGGTTATAGGATTCCATTACGCCGTATTATGAACTTGTAGGACTTTAGGTTGACATGAAGGATCTTTTAGTATAATACTTGTCGTATTACTTAGTGAATTGGGTTTCATTTCCCTGAGTAGACCCTTATAGTAGCTTTATGCCCTTGTTTACCTTAGTTTCCCAATTTATGATACTAATATCGTGTTGAGATATATATATTGTTGGACCCGAGGCCGTGATTACGATACCAGTTGGACACCAGATTAGTACTTTATCCTTAGAAAGGACGTGGTTATAATTATGGATGCATAGACGCTTATGGTTGAATTGTTTGGATAATGGTGATGGCATGCATATATTTAGACACATTTACGCTTATTTGGTGGTATGATTTTGGTTAAAACCTTGATTTTACTACTGTTTTCTAAAAAGGGATTTATTTCCACTTTTCTTAACTTTAAAATTGATTCTTTGAAAACGGAAGTCGTACCATCCTTATTATTGAATTATGACATTTTTAAACTAAACATATTACTTTGGAAATTAGACCGAGGCTGATTCCGATCCATTATTGATCCACTCTATTTTTATCACTACTTACTCCCTTCGATCGAGGGAGATTCTGATCCTTTTTATATTATTCTACTATTTTAGTCCCGAACTCGATCTCGGGTAATTGGTCTACAAATTTATACCTATTTAGCCTCGGTTTAAGTCCAACTAATTATTATACTCTTATTTTTCTCTGGTACTGGATAAAGTAGATTGGTTTGATGGATTATGGAAGTCCTGGTTCGAGATCAGTCAGTGTATACGGATATCCCGAGTCCCCTGTAGGCCCCTTCGTACGATGAGCCACAGTATTAGAGAAAGATGACCGTCATAGGTCCTGCCTTTGCGAGCTATTGTGCTGGAGGAGGTGTATACACTTGGTACATTGTGGCACTTGATTGGTATGGTAGTATTGGTTTACTTTGCATTCATTTATTAATATGCATTGCCTATCATCAGTATAATTGTTTGGCGCCTATATCTATCGATCTTATTAGGGGCTGGATAGGTATAGGTTATGTTTGCTATTTGTTGAGTGATTGATTGTACCTTCTAGGCTTATAGGGGCTAGTTAGGTTATTGTTTGTCTGGGCTAGTCGGTTATATTATTGCTTGGATATTATCATATGGTTCGTGGTAGGTTGGTTATGGATTGGTACCCGAGGTTGTAGGTACGTTTTCGAGTTTTCTTATTCCTTATTATGGTAAGATTTAAGTATTGTTAGATTATCATATGATTATGCACATTTACTGTTAGAGACCCTGATTATGCTAGACTTAGTCCCCTTATTGCTTATGGTCTTTGTGATATTAGACTAGCTCCCTCAAGGTAGTACCTTTATGTTTGCTTATCGGTATAGCACGGTTGTACATACTTTCTTCTCTAGCTATTATTCGTATATCATCTCCTTTCTTCCTAATACTATTGTATATTGTATATACCTTTCTTCATTCTACTATTGTATATTGGCCAGCTACTTATGGTATCGCGCTTTTGTCCCTAATTACGGGTAGAATAGGATAGTTTTTCCTAATTGCTTCATTAGTATTATTATGTTTCACTCCTTAAAATAGTTGTCTGTAGTATATATTCATGCTTTACATGTTATTTATACTTGCATTATCTTTGGAGCTCAGTCGGCCGATGCCTACTGAGTACCTCGTTGTTTGGTACTCATACTACACTTGTGCACCCTGCAGATCATAGTATGAGTTCTCACCATTGACGTGTGCATCGTGTGGAGTCACCATGGATTGGAGATTTGGGGTGAGCTCTTAACGTTCGGAGTTGTTTCTGCTGTCCCTCTTTTGTTGGACTGATCTTTATTTTGTATTTCGGAGGCAGTTCTATATATATGTATTATGCTTACTTTGTACTCTTGTTTTGTTAGAAGTTCTTGTACTGACTTCACCAGGTTTTGGGGATGTATTTACTTCCTTCTTGTCTTCATTCTCTTTTATTTAGTTTTGATTCTATTTTTCTTATTTTTCCGTTATTAGCTGTTCCAGACTATAGGCTGGCTTACCTACTGGTGGGTTATGGTAGGTGTCATCATGGCCTGAGAAATTGGGTAGTGACAAGTTTATAAAAGTATTTTTTGTTAAGTTTTTCAATTTATAAGTTATAAGTTTTTAAGATTTGAAATTCTTTAAGTTTATAAGATTTGAAGTTAATAAGTTTGTAAGTTAAGTTTGTTAAAGTTTTTTTTTCTAAGTTTTTCAATTTATAAGTTTTTAAGTTTTGGAGTTTTTTAAGTTTATAATATTTGAAGTTTATAAGTTTGTAAGTTAAGTTTGTTAAAGTATTTTTTTCTAAGTTTCCAATTTATAAGTTATATAATATTTGAGGTTTACAAGTTTGTAATTTAAAAACTCAATAAACAAAAAAAATGCATTAAATAAAAGTATAAAAGAAGGATTAAAACCAACTCAATTTATTCAAATTTGTATTACAATTTACAACTATTAGTAGAGCGCCTAATTTATGCAACCACCTTCTAGGAAGGGTTCTGTTTCAACTAAGCCTAGAATATAATACTAATAGTTGTATAGTCCTATAACATTTTTTTCTAACTCTTATAAAGATTGGGCGTTATCAACGGATGGTCTTGGTAAAGCATCTTGACGATCTTGAGTTTCCAAGCCATTGTCACTATTACATCCAATGACTAAATCTAAGTAATCTTCTTTTTGGCTACTTAACTTTGGAAGCCCTAGATTTCTTTACTCGACGTTGATCCAATCTCTAAACAACACCAAAATCTCCAAGCTGTCTTCTGCTAATGAATATCTGTGGTCTCCGATTTGAAATCTTGGAGTGCTGAAAGTTGTCTCTGAAGCTATTGATGATCCTTGAATAGTTAGCATGTCTTTCACCATCCTGCTATGTTTTGGAAATATATTGCCACGAACCCTCTACCAATTCAATAGCTGTGGTATGCCTTCCTCATTCCTAAAATTATCATGTCCATGTTCAAGATATTTAACAAATTCACATTTATTAGAAGAATCAAGACCAAGTTGAGCTTTTACTCTACCATGGGCACCTACTCGTGGCCTAGAAGTTTGAGGAGTTTCAACATTATCTAAGGAGCAATATTTGTCATACATTTTTTTGCACGTGTTTTAATGCTATTTTGAAATGTTAGCAAATACGGTTGTTCATCTGGTTGAATATCTAGATTTTCATAAATGCATTTAACTAGTGCTTTTGCACCAGTTTCTTTATATTCAGGGTTAAAAAAAATTGCAGTTAAATAAATTTGGGGGATAGGAAAAAACTATTTTTTGAATTTTTTAATCATAGCTTCAATAGCCGATTTAAACAATTCTTTTTCTTTATATTCAGCAAAATGAGTTGAGATCTCACATACATGTGTTTTCACAAATAGTAGGATAATACATTCCAGATTTTTTTTTTGTAGCATCATAAAAAGCTTTTAAAAATTTTAACAAGTTTATTTACTGCATTCCAATCATCATCAGTAAATTTCAATTCACAATAAGCGGTATGAGAATTAAATTGCATACTAATAGGCTTTCGATATTTATAAGCAGCATCAAGCATTTCATAAAAAGAATTCCAGCTAGTTTTAACAGGCTTTGAAATTTTTCAATAAGGAAGTTCACACACATTGCAAAGTTCTTTAAATTGATTAATTCTACTACTCTTATGCATATGAAAAATTCAAAAACAAGCATTTTCAACTTTATCACAACTACTTTCAAATAATTTCACACCATCTTTCACCACCAAATTTAATATATGTGCAACACATCTAACATGAAAAATATTTTTACTAATTGGACAAATTCTAGTTTCTAGCAAATTCATAGCATTTAAATTAGCAGAAACATTACCTAAAATAATACTAATTACTTTATCACAAAGACCATAAAATTCTAAAATTTCAGCTACAGTAAAGGCAATATAAACACCAATTTTCTTATGTTCACAAATTTATAACCGATAATTCTTTTTTGCAAATTTCAATCGTAATCAACTCAATATGCAGTAACAGTTAAATAATCAAAACCATTTGGACTAAGACCCATAGTAGTAGTAATAGCAGCGCTACCATCCATTATTGCAAAATACACACAAATAAATTGACAATGTTTTTCTTGAAATTCAAAAATATCTCTTTTTACCACACTTCTTGAAATTTTTTAAAAATTGAGATTATATGTATCCCGAATATATGTAATAAAACCCGGATGTAGGTGACTCCTTTTATGATTGTTTAGCCCATTTGACTAGTGTTTTGAGGAGGTGTGAAGATTACAATTTGGTGCTTAATTAGGAAAAATGTCACTTTATAGTAAATGAAGGGATAATGCTTGGGCACAAGATTTCTAAAAAGGGCATCGAGGTTGATAAGGCAAAGATTGAGGTGATTGAAAAGTTGCCTCTACCAGTTTTCATGAAGGGTATTCAAAGCTTTTGGGGGCATGATGGATTTTATCATAGGTTCATCAAGGACTTCTATAAAATTGCACACCCTTTATTCAAGTTATTGGAGAAGAAGGTGAAGTTCATGTTTAATGATGCATGTCTAAAGGCATTTGAGTGCCTTAAAGAAAAATTGATATCAGCCCCTATCATTGTTTCACTTAACTTATCCATGTCTTTTGAGATTATGTGTGACGCTAGTGGAGTGGTGCTAGGAGCAGTCCTAGGCCAAATGTGTGAAAAAAAATACTCCATCCTATTCATTATGCTAGCAAGGCACTTAATTGAGCTCAGAAAAATTACACTGTGACGGAACAAGAGTTGCTTGCTATGGTTTTTACTTTTGAGAAGTTTTGATCCTACTTGCTTGGAACTAAAGTGATTGTGCACACTGACCATGCAACTCTTAGGTACCCTATGATGAAGAAATATACAAATCCTAGATTGATTCGATGGGTACTTCTATTACAAGAATTTGACTTTGAGGTCAAGGACTGAAAGAGGACTAAAAACCAAGTGGCCGATCACTTGTCACAACTTGAGGAAGAGGCAATGCTAAAATCGAACGATGAGATCAACATTGATGATACTTCTCTAGATGAACAATTATTGGCTGAATCACAAGACTTGATTCCATGGTTCACCGATTTTGCTAATTATTTGGTGAGTGATGTGGTGCCTTCGGACTTGTTCTTCCAGTTGCGAAAGAAGTTTATGTCCGACGTGTGGAAGTTTTTTTTGGGATGAGCCATACTTTTTTCATATTTGTGCTGATGGTATGATTCATAGATGTGTGCCTAAGGTCGAGATGATGAGCATGTTGGAGGTATGTCACTCATCCCCTGTTGGGGGTCATTATAGTGGCATCCAGACAACCCATAAGATTCTACAATATGGGTACTATTGGCTGTCCATTCATCAAAATGCTTATGATTATGCAAGGATATGTGACCAATGCCAAAGGCAAGGGGATATTTCAAGAAAGCATGAACGTCCTCTCTCTCCCATTCTTGTGATTGAGTTATTTGATGTTTGGAGTATTGATTTTATGGGTCCATTTATGAGATCAAGTGGGATGAAATACATACTTGTAGTTGTTGACTATGTGTCCAAGTAGGTGGAGGTGGTTTCGCTTCCTAATAATGAAGGAAAGAGTGTCACAACGCTTTTGAAGCACAACATCTTTTCAAGTTTTGGTACACCATAAGCAATCATTAGTGATGAAGGCTCTCATTTTTGTAATCAATTGGTTTGAGCCCTACTTGAGAAGTATGGTATGAAGCACAGGATGGAAACACCTTATTATTGACAATCTAGTGGGCAGGTAAAGGTTTTCATTCGGGAGATAAAGACAATCTTTACAAAGACTGTGAATGCAAATTGAACGGATTGGTCTAGGAAGTTGTATGATGCTTTATGGGAGTATTAGAATGCTTTCAAGACATCTATAGGTATGTTTTCCTATCAACTTGTATATGGAAAATCATGTCAACTGTCGGTTGAGCTTGAGCACAAAGCCATATAGGTACTCAAGAATCTGAATTTGAATTGGGTTGATGCCTCTAACTTGAGGCTTGATCAATTGAATGAGTTGGATGACTTTTGACTGAAAGCTTATGAGAGTTCAACTCTTTATAAAGAGAAGATAAAAATATATCATGACCAGAAGATAGAAAAAAGAGAGTTCAATCAGGGTGATTTGGTCTTGCTGTTTAATTTAAAATTTTGCTTGTTTCTTGGCAATTTAAAGTCTAAGGGATGAGGCCATTTTGACTGGTATGTGTGTTATCATATGGTGCAATTGAGCTTAAGAACCATAAAGGTAAATGGTTCAATATAAATGGTCAGTTTGTGAAGGCATATTTGGTAATGAATGAGAAAATAAAGGTAGTTGATATTTGAGCCCTTGGCGAAGTTTTAGTAACCAAGGGACCTGAGTTATGCTGCAATATTAAATCAGGCGCTTCATGAGAGGTAACCCATGGGGTATCTTGGTCAAGTTTGAGTAATCAAGATACCCATGCGGTGATTTTAGTATAGGGGTTATGTTTGCTGAAGTGTGCAGGTGTGCTTGGAATAGGGAAAAAAAGTTGGGAAAAATCTAGAAAATCTTAGGACAACGAGGCAAAGAAAGAGTCGTTGCATCAGGACATGACTCGTTGGCCCCTAGCTTAGCCATAAGAACTTGGTAATTAAAAGGAACAATCAATGTATGATTGGTTCCCACGAACTATCCCTTCATGGAATGAGTCGTGGGGTTAACCATCCTGATTGAATCAATTTTTTATCCTGCAGGAAAATGTTCCCACGAGTCTTTGAATGACTCATTTTTTTCCATCACGAGTCATCCTATCACTCGTGGGTACTAGACCAAACAACATTGATGGGACCTGACTTACAAGTTAAGACACGAACTGTCCTATTATAGCATAACTTGTGCCCTACACTCGTCAAGTCCTGAGTATGTTTCTCTTAACGATGCATGTATAGAGTCATAGTACGAGTTTTGGCCACCGCCAATGACTCATTAGGTAAGGGCGTGATCCTTGACAGTTAAAGTTTAAAATAAAAAGATCTGACCTAACCCAATCAGCTCCTCTACCCTAATAATTAAAATTAAGCCTGATACACCGTCTTCTTCTACCCTTTTAAAATTGATACCACTCCCTCCATAATCATTACTTAAAATCCTCTATTAATAACTTCAAAATTCTCCCAATTACTGCTACAAATTGTGATTCCATATCCTTCTACTCTTTATTTTGACTTTATAGTGCGAGCCTCACTGTGAATTCGAGTTCCCCTCTTCTCAAACATCATAACTACAAATAAAAGTAAATGAACTTGGTTTATTTTGATTTGCCTAGTGATTTTGATCCTCCCCTATGGGTTCCCCAATCTTGATTAAGGATTTTCAAGAACCCTAGTTCAATTTTAAGGGATTTTAAGTGTATGTGCATACCATATATAGGTTGCTCTATTTTTGTGATGTTTTTGGGGTAAATTTTGAGCCCTAGAAAATAGGAATTGTTTTTAGTTATATGTACATATGATGTGTCTGCTAGTTGGGAAAGTTAGAATCTCCATTTTGTGCTATGAATGTAAGTTAGAACGCCTGACCATTTGGAACTGATTTTATGGTGCTTGGTGTGTCACTGTTGGATTGGGTATTTCATACCCATTGAGTCAGCGGGCATTACAATCCATAATCGCCTAAAAAATGAAGCACAAATAGTTTTACTTGCCCAACTCCCACCAATTCTGATTAAATTCATGAACATGGGGGAAGTCTGAGTACCCCATAATTCTTTAATATGTAACAACCATGGAAACTGGTATTTGTCTAAGAGGAAAGTCAAGAGAAAGGGTCATGAATTACTTCATGAATCGTTGCTTCCAGTAACAAATCGTGGTGTCAGTCATGACCACTGCTCCTAATAAAGTGAAAATGTAAAGTTGCAGGACCTTAGGTACGAGTCACTTAACGAGTCATAAGGTCACCTAAAGACTCGTTATTTGACTCGTCCTGAGTGGGTATGATTTGAAAAGATTCAAAAATTTATGCTCACGAGTCAAGGTACGAGTTGTGCCCATAAGGAACGACTCATTACCTGACTCGCTCTGAGTAAAGCTATTTTGACAGTTTTAGGAAAATTCATTTCACGAGTCGTACCCACAAGTAATGACTCGTTACCTAACTTATTCTAATAACATGTAGTATGATTCTTGTATTTCTTTCCTTGATCTTTCAGGACTAATTTTTACTCCTACAAGCATCATGCTTTCTAAGAGCAATACAAAGTAGGGTAAAACCACCACACCCTTTAAGTAAAAGCAACAAAAAGAGCCTAAGACACGTGAGTTGGTGGATGAGTCAACTAGCTCCAAAGAGTCAAGTGGCTCTATGGAGGAGTATCCAATCAAAGAAAACCAATTGGAACATCACACCTCCAGACCACAGACAAAGAATGTGAACGTCACTCGAGCATTGGTTTTGTCCTCGATTTTGGTTGCCTCTCCCTGTTTGAATAGGGACAAGAATTATCTAGTGAGGAAGGGGTAGTGAATCAAATGAATAATATAGAAGTGAGTCCCACCCTAAGGACTCGAATACTAAAAATGTAGAGACTGAGACTTCGGCTGCTACTTCTCTACCACAAAACCACACTAGAATCGTTCCAATAAAGGTATTAAGCAACCAATTCAGAGATGGATAGTCCCATGCATGCTAGATATTTATGACAGGAACATAGCTGTGAATGATAGAGACAACCAGAAGTGTAGCATTTATGAAGATCCACGATTCGTACCTATCATGATCAAAGACCTACCCGAGATTCAAGAGTTGTTCAACGAGTACAAGTTTAGCTAGATAGGTGAGCCTTCAGGTAGATATAGCCCAGAGATGGTCTGAGAGTTCTCTGTGGCATATGTTGAAATGATGAAAAATTAGAATATTACAGATCAAGGTTGGAAGAAACATCATGCACTACCTACAGTCCTCATTCGGGGCACCTAGTTGATATTTCGGAGTGTATGGTCTCACATTTCTTATATGGTGCAGAGTTTTAAGGCCCTGATAATTATGGATGGATACGACTATAGGGATGATGAACTTAAGAAGACAAAAATAAAGAAGTTGAGGGACGATGAAAAGAAGATGCATTACACATGGTTATCAAGGATCAGCACCACAAAGGGGACTGATGTTGAATGGTTAGCAAGTACTAAGTCCCAAATAAAAAAAGCCTCTCTGAATTTTAAGGCAAAGGTCTGGTGGTTGATTGTGAGATACCATTTTGGGCCGACGAGCAATGACAATATCGTGTCTCTAAATCATGATGCATTGCTTACTAGTATCATGGAGGGGTATGAATTAAATTTACTATAGTACATCACAGAGAAGATTCGGGAGAGAGCGATTTAAGATAGCGCTAGCATTCCATTCCTATGTTTGGTGGACCAACTATGTAGGGAGTCTAATATGCTCGAGTTATTGGGTATAGACCATTTTGCGGTGGTGATTAAGATTACAGACATCAGGTTGATTAGAGATGGCATAAATCCCGTATCTAAGGCGAAGACTCAGCTTTTCGTATCAGCCGGTGTAGCGGTACTTATAAAGTTGTTATAGAGGGGTCCACAGATTGAGACTTTAGGTTTTGTTGAGGCAGAGACAATTGCCACTAATTCTGAGGCTGAGGGTACTACCCTCGAGCCTATCACTTCCGCAGCTGCCACGAATGCCCCTACTACATCACCTACTTCTTTCTCTACTATACCAGCTTCATCTTCTCCTCGTCCATCACCTACTGGCCTATTCACCATTTTATAAGACTATATAGCCGATATAGTTAGGCTGCTATTTTGTAATGAAAAACAACAAGCGAACACTTCCTTGCAAGTTTAGGTGTTAAGGGAGCAAGTAAAGCCTTGGGTTACACAGAAGCTTGAGAGACTTACGTGGATCTTTCATGGTTGGTTAAATGCTTTTGAGTGGCAGATGGATGAGCAACTAGCAGCACTTAAGGTGCTAGCATTGACTAAGTGGTATGAGGAGCTCGAGTCATTATGAGCGAAGGTAATAGATTCCCTTAATACCACCAATTCCTATGATTCCATTTGTTAAGGAGGAGCCAGAGGAGGTACTTTTGGTATTTGATTTCTTCACTGAGTAGCCTTTAGCAAAGGCAAGTGGAAAGAGCACGAGGATTGAGGATGAGGTCGACAAGGTTGGAGATATTTGAAAGGTCTCCCATACTGATTATTCTGTCAACCAGATTAAGCAGAATCAGAGACGACTAGGAGCATTTGCTAGTTCGATACCTGCGGGTGTCCAGTCTTTGGAGGTGAAGTCCACATGGCTGAACCTTTTCCATTGAGTACACTGGCCACCGCTGGTGCCACAGAGGGTACTATAAGTGTGACGGCCACCACCGTGCCATCATTATTGATTTTGAGGCTGTAGATGCAGCCCATACTGATTCACCTGACCCACACACCTAGGGTACCATAGGTATGTGATTACCACTAGTATTATATTTCTTTACATGCATGGGGGACAATGCACCTCTGTTTTGATGGAGGGGGTATTTGTGGGTCTGTCTCACTACCTGGAGGTTTTTGTTGTCATGTTTCTTTTCTTCTGGGTGTGCAATCATAGTAGAACAGTTTCTTCTGGGTATGCAATCATAGTAGAACAGGCATGTTTAGGAGTTTTTTCATTTTTATCTATTTTAGTTGTGTTATGTGTTTTGTTAAAGTAAAAAAATAAATAGGAAAACTAAGTGCAATCTTGGTAATTTTGAATACATGATGCTTTGAAATGTAAAATGGAGGACCCTCTAATTTTTTGTCTTGCGTGTTTTTTTACTTTGAGATGATGACTTCTATGGATCCTTGCATGACATTATGGATGTTGGTTTGTGAATCTGTGCTTAAGCTAGGACATGGATCTGATAGTTAGTGATTGATAGTGAAAATCTTATGCCATGTGTGTGTGAGATATACTTATTTAGTTCTTACATGTGTGTGCAATCTAGAATCTGCCTGGTTAGTCATATTAATATTATAGAATAGTTGGTTAGGAAAGGATCATAAGCCATTATTGATTTACAGTCCACTCTGGCCTTAATGACCATCCAATGAACACATGTATCTCTTAATACCTGTTTTGAGCTTAAATTGACCTTTTTGTTGATAAACCTAATTAACTTATCAAATTTTCTTTGACCTTTATTTTAGCCTTGGTCCCTCCTTGGATATTGTACTCCTCAACTCACGCAAATCCCTAAGTTAAGGGTGGCTATTGTAGAGGAAATAAGAAGAAAAAGTTAGGTATGAAAAGAATAGATTAGTTTTCAGATGATAGCGGATGTGGTATGCTGAAAAAGAAAAAGAAGAAAAGAAAAAGAAAAAAAGCAATGAAAAATAAAAAGAAAAGAAAAAAATGATGAGCAGAAAAAGTGGAAAACCACACCCGTAGTTGAAAATGAATAAAATAAAAAGGGAGAAAAAAGAGTGAAAAAGGAGAAAAAATGTAGCGCCAAGGAGGGTTGAGTCACTATTCTCAAAATATACCATATTTGCACTCAAGCCTACATTATGAGCCGGGTAAAGTCTTATAGTGATCCTAATTCGATTTTTTGAAAATAGAAGTATAAAAAATAAGGGCAAGCCTATGGTATTATACGTGCATCATTTGAACTTCTTTGTGAGTGAGAGAACATTATTTGAGTCTCCGTTTTTGAGAAAACATATGTGTCTGCGGGACTTTTTTGTAGTGAGGGCACTAGGGTTATCCTGTCGATTGTAGATTATTAGGTGGTTGTCGTTTGTGTATGTATAATTATCTATCAATATCATAACGTCATACATAGATTCCTTTTGTGTTATTTTGATAAGTGTGGAATTATCACAACTAATTTTGTACAGATTTAGAAGGAGAGGGATTATTGTGAAAGAAAGTGTCAAGTGCCATATGACTACCATAGTTGTTCTAGGTTTCTTTTGCTTAACTGTTGTGTTAGTACAGTTTTATTTTGTTTCTTGAGTAAAAACAAACTTTCTAAGTTGAGGGTGTTAACGAGTCTTGGTTTTACGACACTTTTGAATCCTAAAACAAGGAATTATTGTACGTTCTTAAGTACTTTTTAGTAGATTTGATGTGTGTTTGTGAAGAAAAATAGGTCTCAGATGTGAGCAATGCAAAAAGACTAAAAAAGTACCTCGTGATGACTACTAGAGCCAAGGGATTACTCGTTGGGTCAGGCCACGAGTTGTGCTCTTATCCATCCTAAGAACAATTGACAAAGTCCTGGAGATTGAAATTCAAGGGGAAACCACGACTGGGACTATATGAGTCATCAAGTCCACAAACGAGTCACCCTGACTCATGGTGACTCATCCTAATGGATCATTGAAGGAAATATAAGTGGATTGAAAAGTTAGAGTCAGTCATCACAAGTGCAAAGGATGAATTGTTGCTTGGAGGAATGAGTCATGCCCAATCATTCTGAGAATCTGTGGGAAGAAAGTCCTAAAAGTTACAAAACAAGGTCTAGTGGGAACTAGTCACTGAATGATTCATCTGATCAACCAATAAGTCGTACCCTAAGACATCAACAAAATTTAAGAAGCACACCGAATGAGCCGTGACCACACAGAACTAGTCGTTAGTACCTCCAACAAGTCATTGCCACTACCGAGCCTGCAATTCCATTGTGTTTAGGATAGATTTTGTTTTGTCTATAAATACCTTTCGTAGGTTCTCTTTTATTTTTTACACACTACTACGCTCTTTGAAGCCTTAGAAACATATACTTCATTTTATCCTTAGGGTTTGAAGGATTATTCATATATTGATTCTTGGTTATTAAGTTCTTTTTGATAATTCAAGCGTTTATATTTCATCTACTCAATCTTATAAGTCCATAATTATGATGTTGTCTATAACTTCTAATTGTGATTTGCAAAGCATGAGTAGCTGAATCCACAACTTGGGTTGTGGGAACCATGATGAATTAATAAAGTAGGCTAAGTACTTAGTGATTCTTGAATGTTGTTTATGCATGTACTGTGCTTTTCTTCATATTGATTGCTTTTTAATGGTTGCAATGTTAGAACTTGCCTTAGTTCTTTACTTACTGGTCCAAAGAGGTAGAAAATAGGAAAAGGGATTAACAACAGAAATTTGAGACTATCAACCCTCATCTAATACCTTGACCTTATCTGGGAATAACTAATCTGGGATCAAAGGTAAGGGTTAGTAAAGTAAACACCCATAGACGAACCAAGTTGCATAGTGATATTCATCTATCTAAGGGACCAACCATATAGGTGAAGTTAACTTTTCGATTTTGCATGCTAAGCACCAGGATGGATCACTAGTACGTCACACTTACTAAGTTATGAAATCATGGGGAACACAATCCTAGTTCATCATTCTCATTGATAAGAAACAAGGATAAAATATTAAGGTTTTAAAGATTTTTAATGGTTTCTAAGTTTGGTAGGATATGACCAAATAGTTTCTCTATAGGTTTAAAAGTTTAGGAATTATCTATATGTGTGTGAAGTGTAAGCTACTTCAAGGAGAATGAAGGTAAAGACCAATTCTCTATGCACTCATGAAACCAGACAGTTTTCATGGCTGAAACAAAAAAAATTGTGAGTACCATAAATGGTTAAAGGCTAATTGTGTGACTTATATTATCTAGGTGTATAAAAAATTTCAACAATTTAAATATATCACATCTACAGATTGATCAAGTGTATCTGATATAAATTCACTATGAAAAGTTAAATGGGAAACCTACTTATCCAGATGCAATTAGCGTTTACTTGTAAATCATACACTTGTACATATATTTCTTTATCTTATATCAATTTTCCATTCAGGTGGGGGATTGTTGAGCTCTAATGTGAAAAGTGAATGGAAATGAAGGGAATAAATATGGAGGGAAAATGAAGTATTCTTTTTGCTTTTTGAAAGAAGAATTTCTCCCATATTGATGGTGGGAAGGAACTTCTTGTACTTAAATATAGAAGCACTTCTTCATAGTATTAAAGGATTGAGAATAAGACAAGCCTCACACTGTCGTCGTCAATTGCTCGGCTCGGCTTCAAATTCGGATTTGAATTTATTAAATGATCGATCAAGAGATTATATTTTTAGACAAAATTCATTTATTAGTTAAACTTACTTGTTTAGCAATTATTTAATTCAAAAATTTTGACTCGAAATATTTTCTAATGTGTGGCTGCACAAATGATTATGTAGGCCACACAAGCAGCGCACAAGCATTGCACAAGCGTCGCATAATAAAGAGATGGGATCCTTCAGTTCACTGTTTATGGAGTATGGAGTGTTGTTCAGAAGCATAATGTGTTGTGCTAACCACATATCTACCACCCAATTCTTCAACTAAAATATTGCAACTTTTCAACTCATTGGTTTGGTGTGTGGAGAGATTGTGCGGCCACACAATGTGTTGTGTTGACCGCATACCTACCACATAATACCCGTATTGTCCAAAACAGAGCAAATTTTTAGAAACATTGGTTCTTTTCTGAAGCGGTACCTATTAGCTATACATATCTGATTCTTCTTCAGTTATTGGTATGAATTTTCAAATTGTCCACCCTTCTTCTTCTTAGTATCTCAAGTATGATTTGCTGCCATTGAGTGGTTCGTTGTTCACTGGAACTTGAGGTACCACTATTCTGGTGAGTAAATCATTCTATCCTGTGAGTATATATTCCATTAACCTTGGATACAATAAGGAGAATAATTTCTTTAAGGATACACTGTGAATTCAGCGGGCTCAATTTTCATCTTTTATTTTTATTTATTATTTTTTGAAATAATTTGAAATTAGTTTTATTGTTCATATTTTTAATACAGATTTAGTAAATAACAAGTTTTTAGTGAGAAGACGAGCATTTGTATTGGAATCCACCAATTATGACAAGCCCATCAAAGTTGAATTCCTTTGTTATTTCAATATGTTGCTTAATTTGGGCTAGGAAATTCAATAGTAAAGCTGAGAAAGGTGGTTTTGAAAGTGGTCATGGAAGTCAAAATTGTTTAGTTTGTAGATTCACTTTGCTATTGGATATTTCATTAAACAATTTTCCATCATTCATAGTACCATCAAGAGAAAATACACTAGAATACAATGGAATAGACAAGTTGTATGCTATATCCAAATGTATATTAAAGCTCTCAAACATAATGGATGGAGGAGCAGACTCATCGGGATCAAATGGATGTATGAATATGTGCTTGTACATCAATCTAGTTCCATCCAAAATCAATGAGTCACTTCTTTTCAGAGTGTGTCGACCACTTCATTGTCAACCACATGTTGTTTGCCTTTTTGAGAATAAAAACCAAACAACTTCTGCACCTTGTTTACCATAACTTCAATAATAGTTTTTGGGATCTACAATGGCTCACCTATTCAGAAATTTGTATCTGCAACTACAACAAAAAGAGATAGGGTATCCTCTTCGTTTTCATCCAAATCTGAATTGGATATCTCCTCTAAATTGTAGATCTCCTGTTTTACTTGAGTTAGAAATTTTTTAGCACCCTCAATTTTAAATTTTACTGATGTATCCTCGTACTCACCCTTTGGTTTCATTGCATCCAGTGTTTCAAGTATTGTTTCAATATCCACAATATTTTTACTTTTTATATCAGGGTTTTCCCCAAATACCTTATGTGCATCCATTTCCCCTTTACATTCAGATTGCCTATCATAGTTTTGTGGCAAGGGTGAGTTGGTTGTACTAATCCATTATGAAGATCACTTTCTTGTGATGAGACACAATTCACAAAAGCGGATCAATACTTTTACAGTAAAATGTTTTCAATCCTCCAATTGCTTGTTCTATAGAAGTCATTGGTTCTACATGAAAGCTTCCCCATCGAGGTAGAATGAAGCAAGATATAATTTCTCATTTTGTGCAATTTTACAAAATTCAAAGTAGTGTTCAGCCTGAGAAAATTCATTACTCCAGATTCTCGTCATAGAATCGTTAAAATTTCACCGGGGTAGATTTACTCAATGTAAGGCTTTTAACCAACTCCTGTAACATTGAAAGAATTTCAGCGAGATCCTTCGATCATGAATCCTTCAAAACCTTAATTGAATATTCTATTATTCGAGATATTTGGTCCTCTATTGAGGATTTCTCAATGAGAAGCACCAATGAAACAAATCAATTTCCAACACAAACACGAAATATTTTATACTCACTGAACTCAAATTACAACTTAGTATTCGAACAACAAGGTAATAGCAACACTAACTAAGACGAGAATAATAAATTAGTTTGGGGTTTAGTTAGGCCCAGGTCCGATATCTTTTCATGGTACCAGATCCAGGTCCATTCCTATTTGGGCTCCCAATCCATGCTCTAGTTAGGCCTGGGCGTGAAGGGGAGTGCTAGAGTGAGTTAGAGTCCCACATTAGTTGGGGAATGGAATAATGGTTTATTTATATGGACTTGGGAAATCCTCCCCTCATGAGCTACCTCTTAGGGTTGAGATAAGCAGAAGGGGATGAGATTATAGAACATAGAAGGAAGATGAGATATAACAGATAACTAAAACTTTGACATAATTTGCATAATCTCTCATTATAACTCCTAGTCTATTATGCTCTCTCTATGAAAAACCCTACCACCCCGTAAACCACTGTAGCACCACCACCTGATGGCCACTCCGACAGATGGTTAGTCCACTTTAGAGGCTGGCCAGGATTTTTATTTAACCTCAGATACTAATTTTCCCCTCCTCCCAAAACACATTGTTAAACTCTATATTTTTGCCTACTGCACCTACTGTTTTACCAAGTGAGAAACATAACAAACAAGATGAAAGAACGGATGAAGATTTTGGTAAGAAATAGTATGCTAATTATGTGACCCCACCTTTGAATCCTTCCACTTCGAAGGACAGTGCCGTTGAAGAAATTCTAATGAAGAAGGTATCCTACAACAATGGGTACCTAGAGTTACATGGACTGAATATGAGGAGGATAAGATGACTGTGTTGGAAAACCTATAATATGTTGTGGTTGGAAATTTTTTGTATAGATGGCAGAATTTAGAAGAATTGCGAATTCAAGTTCCAAAGCAATGCAGTCTCAAGGGTGATTTTAAAATAGGATTGGTTTGTAACATAATATTCTTATGAGATTTAACATATTGGATGATTTTGTTTACATGATGTAAAAGGTTGCATATTACATTGTTGCCCAATATGGGCTTGCGTATTAGATGCGTCCACTTATTTATGATTCTAAGTTAAAACCTAAAGAGGAAACCACACAAGCAATTGCATGGATTTCCTTTCCTGATCTTTTCCCAACCTTTTTTGTAAAGGAGTCTTTATTCTCTTTGGCCTCGACAACATGGAAAACTTTATATTTAGGCATAGCCACTATCAATAAAACTAGACCTAGTTGTGTCAAGGTTAAAGTTCAAATTGATTTGATGGCTAATCTACCAGAGTATATTGAGCTGGAGGTTGTGAATGAGAACATGAATGATGCTAGAGTTGAAAAGATCAAGATCCAAGATGATTTCCTGCCAAAGTATTGCAAGACTTGCAAGCTTCAAGGTCATACTAAGAAGGAGTGTAGAACTCTACACCCTGAATTGAGAAAGCAAAGGGAGGATATTAATAAGGAAGATACTGAAGGTGAATAGTAGCAGAAAAGGGCACAACCTAGGTTTTCCAGGTTCTCTAAAGAAAAATATGTTGGTAATGGAGCAAGAGGTAGAGAAAGGTGGAATCCAAATAATAAGAGGTTTTTTAGATTGGATAAAAATGCTGACACAATCCTAAGTGATAATACTATGTCACCACAGAAGCAAGGGATTGGTACAACAAATGCTTTTGGAGCACTTGTAGAGGAAGACCCTGAGGATTCTGAAGATTTTATTGAAGCGCATAATTTAAGTGGCAATGCTAAGTCAAAACAAAGGCAAGAAATGCAAACAAAAAATGCTATTGATGTAGACACAGAGGTGGTAACTGTAAATCATATTGAAGGCAAAGAGCATAAACAAGAGTCATAATTAAATGCGGGCATGTCCTCTTCCAACAAGATTGCAGATAGTACTACTAATTCATATAGAAAAGGGAGTACAATGGGAATTGTAGACAGGAATGAGCAGAAGCACAACCTTTCAACACAACATGAAATGCAGACCCCTTCATTTGCAGGTTCTATAAGCAAAGAAATAAAAAGTCCAATTAGAAAGGTCAGCACATCAGCACAAGTATTGCAACATCAGGAAAAGAACTTTGATAATAGCAAACCAGGAGCATCTAGTAGTACATAGGTGAATAGTAGTGACCTACAAAATAGCAAAGTCGTGGAAAGTGATGGAAATATAGATGATAGTGTATGTACTGAGGGAGTGAATCTTGCATTGATAATTTCCAGCTTTTAAGATCCCCCTCTAGGTAGATGATAAGTTATCAGGTGTAGGTAATGTTCCAGTACCAGCCATGCTAATGCATAAGGAAGAAGAAGCAAAGGCCATGACAACACATAAGAGTGACTCACCTATGAAAGCATTACATGAGATTGTGTCACGTCAAATGTCAGAATCATCACAACAACTTTTGAATACAAATTCTGATAGTGTGGATGTATAAAATAAAGTAGACAGTGAAAAATATGATAACCAACATAATTCTAATAAAGTTTTGAGAGGGGCAAGTTTGACACCTTTAGTTCAGGCAAAAGGAAATAAATCAGGGCAGAGGGAGAAAACAACATTCCTACTACGGTGAATTCAGCAAGAGGGGTGAGATCTAATTTTAAATGATTATGACGGCCTTATTTTGGAATATAAGATTTGTGAGAACACAACATTCTTTTCATTGAGTGCAGATGTTACATAGGCATCACACATTTTTATTTATTACTTTGATAAAGCCATTTCAAGATGCAAGACACATACAAAAATATAACAGAAAACTGGGGATGCAACATGCAACTTATAATCAAAATGGATAGATCTATATTTTTGTATAGGAGAATATTCATGTTGAAGTGTTGTCTAACAAGGAACAACAAATGACTTTGAAATTAACCTTGAATGACTCTAGTATATCTATCATCTCTATTGTGGTGTATACTAAATGCAATGCTCTGGAGAGGTTAAGCTTATGGGATGATATTTACTCACTAAGTCATAATAAAAGGATACCTTGGTTGGTTGGGGGTGATTTTAATGTTATAATAAATGAGGAAGAAAAATTAGGTGGTCTTCCTATTTTACCCCTGGAGTATGAAGACTTTACTTTTTGTATTAATTCTTGTGACAGGTTTGATATCAATTTTAAGGGTAGTCCTTTCACTTGGTGGAATAGGAGAGAAGATAGAGAATGTATTTTCAAAAGAGTAGATAGATTGGTGGTAAATCAATCTTGGTTGGGTCAGTTTGGTAATATGGAGATGGAACACTTGGCTAGGACTGGATTAGATTGGATCTTGCCCCTATGCTATTATCATGTGGGAGTTCTCTTAGTCAGATTTCTAGGGCTTTTAAATTACTAAATTTTTGGCCTAAAAAAGAGGACTTCAAAGATGTAGTAAAAGCAAGATGGTCCGAGATGGGGGCAGATGATGTTTTATATCTCTAAAACTGAAAATAAAAAGGACCAAAGTAGTTTTGTCACCATGGAATCAAGAAAGGTTTGGAGGTATCTTCAAGCAACTAGTGATCAGAGAAGATATTGTCAAAATCAAAGAAGAATTGTTTGAGGAACACCCTACAAACATTAACGGGGCTATTCTTCAAAGAGCACAGGCTGAATTAAAATAGTTTCTTTACTATGAGGAAGAATATTAAAGACAGAAGGCTGGTATTCAATAGTTCTCGAAGGGGAATAGGAACACTAGATTTTTTCATAATCTGATAAATAGTAGAAGGAAAAGGATGAATAGTAGAAATTTTTTATCTCCTATTGGTTCATAGGTTGAGGGTGCTAATCTAGTTTCTAAGACAATATTAATTTTTTAGGAACAATTTTCAAGGGAGTCAGATGTGCTTGATCCTAAAGACCTGACGCTAACCAATCATGTCCCATATTTGATATCTGAGAAGGAAAACCTAGTGCTTAATGCATGCCGTGATGCAGAGGAGGTCAAAATGGTTGTTTTTGAACTTAATGGGAATAGTATTTGTGGACCTGATGGGTTTACTAGTCACTTTTTTCAAGTTTGATGGGATATTGTTATCATAGATGTGGTTAATGTGGTAGTGGCTTTCTTTGAATGTAACACCATTCCCAAATCCATTACTCACACTAATTTGGTCTTGATTCTCAAAAAAGAGGTTGTGCAAACTTTTCTTGATCTCAATCCAATTAGTTTGAGTAAATTTTTGAATAAAATTATTTCCAGAATCATTCCTGACAAGCTTGATAAGTTGTTACCCAGGATTATTTCACAAAATCAATCTAGTTTTGTTAAATGTAGAAGCATTACTGAGAATTTTCTCTTTGCTCAGGAGATTGTGTCTAACATTAAGAAGAGGGGTAAACCTGCTAACTTGGTTATCAAGTTGGATATGGCTAAGGCTTATGACAGGGTAGATTGAAGGTTCCTAATTAGAGTGCTGGAGAAAATGGGCTTTAATAATCTTTTAGTAGATAAGGTTTGGAAACTAGTAGCTAATAACTGGTATTTTGTACTCATCAATGGTCAGGCTTATGGATTTTTCTATTCTACAAGTGGTTTAAAACAGGGGACTCTTTTTCACCTGCTTTGTTTATTATTACAGCAGAGATACTGACTAGAGCTTTGAATAAGCTTTTTAAGAATAATGATTTCAATGGTTGTTGGATGCCAAAATAGAGTGATGATATTAATCACTTAGCGTATGCTGATGATACTATCATATTTTATACTGACGAGAAGAAGACTCTTAATTTGATTATGAAGACTTTGAGTGAGTATGAAAGGTAATCACGTCAGGAGATTAACAAGGAAAAGAGTTCCTTTTATGTCTACAGCAAGATAACAAATACCATCATCTCTGAAGTTGAACAGTGCACTAGATTTTCTGGAGGTACATTTCCTTTGACATATATAGGATGTCCAATTGGGCATACCAAAAATAGAGAAAGACATTTTTCTGATTTGATCAAGAAGGTGGAGAATAAATTGCAAGCTTGGAAAGGTAAGATCCTATCTTTTGGTGGAAAAGTTGTCTTAATTAATTCTGTGTTGAAAAGTATGCCCATATACCTTCTTTCTGCCATTATCCCTCCTTAATGGATTATTAAGGATTTTCATAGAATTTTTCTAAGTTTTGTGGAACTTTAAAGAGGAAGGGAGAAATAAACATTTGGTTTCTTGGTCTGACATGTTCTCTCTAAGGAGGATGGGAATTAGGTTTTAGGTCACTTTTTGATGTATCTAAAGCCTTATTTGCTAAACTTTGGTGGATTTTTAGAACCAAAAAGTCAATGTGGACTATTTTCATATGGAATAAATTTTGCAAGAGACATAGGCCCTAGTTAGTAGAATGGAAAGGGGGCTCACAAACTTAGAAGTTCATGTGAGAAGCCAGAGATATTTTTGATCACCAGATTTGGTGGCAACCAAAATGTGGTCATTTTAGTATTTGGTATGATAACTGGACTCAATTGAGTGCTCTGTATTTTTACTTACCTATCAATACTGATCATGATTACAATTTTGAGGATGTGCAGTAGTTGAAGCTTGATGATCAATAGAATAAACCACTAATGCAATAATTATTTCTTGAGGAGGTCTGTCAGCACATATATGAGAAAGTAGGCTTTGTGGAAGATACAGATGATTGGGACAAACCTTGGTAGATGCTTAATGCATCAGGGGTTTCTCTGTTAGAATTTCTTGGAACTATGTGAGCTAGCAGGTGACAAAAAGAGATATATAATTACAATTGGATAAAAGGAATGTCTTTAAAAATTTCTTTTCTTTTATGGAGAATTTGTAAAAAAATAAAAAAGGATCCCTATTGGGGGGTGACTATGCAATTTAGAGGATCATAAGAGGTTGTATGTTGTTGTTGTGATCTCTCAGTCCAAGAATCCTTTGAACATCATTTATCTCTTGTTCATTCTCGACTAGATTATGGAATTTATTTACAGTTGTTGCAGGTATTCAAGGTCTTTTTTTGTAGCTAAAGGATACTCTTTACAAATGGTGGAGGACTGATAATGTTGCAAAGCTTCAGCCTTTTTACAAGATTGTTCCTACTTTTACTATTTGGCAAATTTGGAAAAAGAGGAATTGTATTGTGCATGGAGGGAAGATGTCTTTCAAAACTATGGTGGTAGAGATAAACAGAAAAATCTATAATCAGGCTTGTACCAGATATCCTTGGCTACAGAACATTCCTAATAGTTGGCCTGTGATGGTGAGATTTTTTAAGGATTACACTCCAATTTTATAAAGTCATGTAGTGAAATGGAATTTTCCTGAGGTAGGCTATTATAAATGCAATTCTGATGGCACTTCTGAAGGAATTCCTGCACCTTGTTCAGGGGATTTCTACATAAGAAATGAGAATGGGTATTTTGTATATGCAGAATTGAATAGATTGGGGGAAGGTTCGGTATTGATGGCAGAAGTAGTAGCTCTAAGGAAAGGGCTAGAGTACTGCATAGATAATTTGTTGTTGCCCTTGGTACTAAATACTGATTCTCTTGCTCTCTAAAAGATAGTAAAGGGGATATGGGGAGTCCCTTGGGGTATTACCATGGAGGTTAAGAAAGTTAAAGCTTAAGGGCTAGAATACTAGATACAAGAGTTATACACACATTTCGAGAAGTAAACAAATTGGTGGATTATTTTTCTAACCTAATTTACTGGTTTGCAGGTACTCAATCAATAAGCTACAATTATTTTTAGGAAATATCACTAGAAGGCAAGTTTATCCTAAACTTGGACAAAATGCAAATACCAAACAAAAAGTTTAGGAGGTGTCAGAACAGAGAATTTAACATCAACACCAGTCACGAATAACAGACAAAGCAACACAGAGGAGGCTGATTCACTAAGATTCAGAAAAGCTGTAATAGTTAGACATGGAGGATATAACTTTTTGTATGTTGTGGTCAATGGATTTGAAACTGGAGATACTTTCATTTCTAGTACTGGTATCAGTATCTTAAAGACTCAATCCGCTGAGATGAGAGTAAAATCAATTCAATCTTTTCGATTTCTTTCGATAAGAATATAGATGAATAGAGTTACCATTCTTAACTCATAGCAGCTGAACAGATCTACAACATAGAGTTGGAGTAGTCTCCATAGAATGGATTTAATGGCACTCATGAGATTTAGAGGTGTCTTGGTGAAATCGATCCAAACTCTTTATTTTCGAATCTTAAACAGTGTCTATGAAGGAAAATATTGGTAGCTCCTTACGTCGTTTATGCCGCCTTGAGAGATTTGGTCAAGCTCATTGACAGAGATCATAGTTAGTGGAAGAAGAGGTGACATTTTCCTATTTCTTGGTCATTTTGTCTAGATCTTTCCCAAATAGTAGATGATTTATTTTGTTTTTTTCTTGGATATTTTGGGTTGGGCTATGCATTGGGCCTGACTCTTGTAAATATTTTGTTCTCTTTTTAATAATAAGGCCCCTCTGGGGCAGTTTAATTAATAAAAAACGTAACTCCTAGTATTTTTTAACAATAACTAATTGGGCCTGAATTCCAAATAAAACTCTCCAATATTTTACTTGGCTCAATCCTACAACTGGATCAGTCTTATTTACTACATCTAGCCCATAGACCCTTATGGAGTCATCATGGTTCACAACATATACAAACTTTTATTTTGCTATAGTAAATTACACAATATTTTACAAATTTATACAAAATTAGGTTCCGCCTTCTTCTCATTTCAACCATGAAACTCCATCCAAAATGGGTCAAATATTCATCGAATAACTTCAAATTTTAACTAAAACTTCAAAATAACACTATAATGAACCCCAATTATGTTTTATTTTAATAAAAGTCCCAAAGGGTCGAATTTTTTATAAATCAGAAAAAAGTACATATCTAGGCTGGCCCAATACCAAAGCCCTTGCAATAAGTCCTAATAGCAGAAAAGGCAATCAAAACAATAAGAAATAAAATAATGCAACAAACATCAGTTGATGGTAATAGACAAGACACAGAAACTTCGAGATAACTTCTTGTATTCTTAAATGGATCCTTACTAGTGCTAAGAATGAGCTTTAACATACATAATCAGCTATCACTCCTAATCCTCTTCAGTGATTATCAATAAAAAATCCTGATCAAGTGTGAAAATCTGGTTTCCTCTCCGATGCTTCTCTCCAGTCAGTAAAACCCCCCCAAATCTTCTCACCCATCTCCTAATTTGTTTAGATCTATAGCTAATTTTTGGAGTAGCTCGTTCTGACACCCATTAAAGATAAGTGTATTTCCTTATTTTAATCTCTTCAGATCATACTTTACTTCTCTTATCTAACACCTAGTGGATTGAATCTCTAAGAAATTAATACCACCACTACTCTATAGATACGATCTAAAAAGTACAGTCTTTAAAGATGCTTCATGTTGGAAATGATGCAGGGTCTAGATATAGGCCAAAGAGAAAGTCAAGTGCAACAAAGTAGTTCTAAACCCTCATTCCTTAATTTCGTATCTGATATACACATCAAATGCTCTCATCAGGTATGGATACTTAATCGAAGATATACCTTCAAGAATGTGTGCTTTATAAACTATTATAGCAGTTATTAATTCCCTGTTTATTTCCTATAAGATTATCTTCTTCAAAACCCTTATAGTAATAGTAGCTTTTTCACCATGATGTTGTTCTTCTAATATAAGGAGTACCCTGTTTATCCAAATTAAGAATTTTTCGACCTTCATTGGGTATGTTTTAGAATTGATTCATCTGATAGTCACCTGCAAAACTAAAACCAAAGTTAGCAAAATAATCAGCAAGAATATTTCCTTCCCGAGGGGAATGCTCTACTCTTACTGATAATTATTCCCTTATCCTTCGAATACAATTGACCTCCACAACAACACACCAAGTGATTTCCCAGTTTCTTTTTAGAATCTGTACTATAGACCATAAATCTAATTTAATGATTATATTATTAAGCATTTGGGCTTGACAATACAATAAGCACTCCCTTATAGCCCTTGCCTCGGCTACCAAACTTATTGTGTCTTCAATCTTAAAACCCTTTGCAACAATTAAATCTCTAACATAATTCCTAATATAAAAGGCAGTTGCACTAGGGCCTGGGGTTTCCTTTTGATGCCCCATCAGTGTTACACTTCAACCAATCTATTTGGGGAGGATTCCATTTCACCATCATGATAGAAATATTAGGCCTAAACCTTTCCAACATAGCTACAAGCTCTAGCCAATTCCTGCCAACACCAGTAATCTTGAATCTAGCTCTTAAGAATTTTTGAATGGTGTCATTAATTTCAACAAAGATCTTTCTTATAGAGAAGGCTCCACCATGTACCACTGTATTTATCTTTTTTCCACAGATACCATAAAATAATCATAGGAACCACTTGAAACACTGCTTTTGTTCTAAAATTACCATCTCTACTCCACTACTTTCTAATATTTTGTTCCAAATAATTCATAGGGGTAAAGCCAGCAGCCCTGGTATAGTGTTATGAAATAGTATTTGCAATTTCTCCCTTTAGAAATAAGTGTTCAATAGTCTCTCTAACTGGATTAGAGCAGTATACACAATATTATGAGATATTAGAGTTCTAATTATGCATTAGGCTAGCTACTGGTAGCTTACCTTGCCAAATTCCCCATGAAAGAAAAGAAATTTTGAAAGGTAAACCTTTACACAAAATTTTCCTCAAATCATCATTAAATTCTCCTCTATGTCTCAAAAGATCCTAAGCACTTTTACACTGAACTTACCTGAACTAAAATGAGTCCACCATGGTTTATCTCCTTGATCAATTAGTTTCACGTCTTGCATGTTCCTTTTAATATGCTGATCCACATATTTTAGATCACATCAATCATCTCATCATAATTCCATCCATCCTCAGTAAGAAAAATCCTTATCTCCCTCAAATCATGATAAGAAGATACCTCAGTTTGGTGCATAAATAATGGACCTAGATTGGTCCAATTATTATACCAAATAGTTGAGGTACCCCATCTGGTTCCCACCATAATCCTTGTTTAATTTTCTCTCTGTTCTGCAATATAAGCTTCCACACCTGAGAGCCCCATCTCCGTTGAACCAAAGATGTGATTTGCTTCTTGCAATACTTTTTCTATAGAAAATTAGACCACAAATTATTTTGTGTCCTAAATCTCTACCATAATTTGGTATACAAAGCCTGAGAAACATCAAACAAAGATCTAAAACCTAATCCCCTTTCTTGTTTAGAAAGACAAACATCTTTCCAGGTAGACCAATGTTTACTCCTTCCTGAATCCTTATTACTCCAGAAATATTTTACAAATATCTTATGGAGATCTTTAATGACATAGATAGGAGGAACAATAGCTGAAAAAACATTGATGGGAGTGCTTTGAAGAACACTAGAAATTAATACTTCCTTTCCTCCATTAGATGACATCTTTCCCTTCCAAGCTTGTAGCTTCCCTTTAACTCTATCTATAAGCTCTACATTGTAATGACCCAAAATATCATTATGTTGAAAAATATTCTAGAAAAATCTTATAATAAATAAAATACTCTTACCGAACCTGATAGAATTTAATTCTTTGAGAAAAAGTGGGGCCCATTATAATTGGGCCGAGAATCTAAAAGATAATGGGCCAGAATGCAACCTACCACTGCAATTGTTGATTAACCACTACAGCGGTAACCCGGCAGTGGCCATCCCAAAATTCAATAAAATCCCTTTTTATTTTTCAACTTCCTAGGTGGTTTTCCCCTACCAAAAACCCTCTGAAGTAGCCCTACCTCTATAGCCAGGAAATTCTAAAGGCCTCATTTCATGAGGGCAGTTTGAGGCACACGTGGTGGGAACCTAATACGAGAATATGCTTAGCACGTGCGGGACAATCTCCTCCTCTCAGTAGCAGAAGGGTTCATCTATGAAGTAGGTTATAGTATTATTATTGTAGTAATTAGACTTGGGTTAGCTTTATATAACTTGGATAATAATGTTGGGAGTTCTCATGCATTAGGCCTTCGGGCACGATGTTTGGATGGATGAAATTGATAAGAATTCAATTAGGCTTAATTATTATCATACAGTGTTTTTGTACTCAGCTGGTGCAATATTTGTGGTATGATTTTGGTAGAATATGGTGAGAATTATAATTATTTGAATAAATATAATTATTTAAAGTATAATATGGGGTAAGTATGGTAAAATAGGGGAGGAGAGTTGATTAAGGTTTAAGTCGATAGTTAATGGTAACACAAGATAACCCATGACTTATATTTAAGGGGTGGTAATGAGGTGTAAGTGCGAAGTAAAGACTATGATAGTGAAGCTACTCAAGTTAAGTGTTGTAAGGATTGATTAAGTAGGTGGGACCATTTATCGGTAGCCTAATAGCAAGGTATGTGTAAAGGTAAGCTATCCTAAAATGGGTTGATAGATTTCTAAGTGTAGGAGTAGAAGGGTCAAGTCTAAATGGTTCTGGTAAAGAGTATTAAACTTGAAAGTACGAACATGCATACAACAGAATTAGGGGTTTAGCAAGGTCACCCAAATTGAGTACCTGTGAATTAGTGGAGGTTATATTGATAAAACATGAAAGTAATGTATTAATAAGATAGTTGTGCATTATTATCATTTGTGTGGATCCCTTGATGGGTGTTTGTGGTTGTATGACTTTTTTAATGGGTTATAGAGTTAATATGTGAAGGTGAATAATAACCAAAGAACTAGGGACCTCCTAATCTATAAAGCTAGTCTCTAATATCTTAAAAATTGGTGAACTCAATATTGCGTATGGTTGAAGTAAGAGACATCCTTGCTAGGAGATAGTTAGGAGGATTGGTTGTGATCTAATAATGTGATGATATACCTTAAGAAGCTACGGTTAAGTTTTCTAAGTTCTAGAATAGTAATTTGAATAGAGCCGAGTAGCTGAATAATAGGGTAAAGGGGATAGCATTTTGAAAACTTAGTTATGACTTGAATGTAAGGGTTACTAGATAGTAATTGAATTACCGGTTTAATTTGGAAAAGAATGATGAATTAGAGTTCAAATATCAATTTTGGTTGAATGAGCACTCCTGAAATAGATACTTGATTGATTGATCTTCGGACATGTTTGTGATTTAGTTTGATAATGTTTAATTGAGCAAGTAGTGAACTGTCCTTTGGGCATACTTGTGATGTCCTCTGTTAGTGGATAATTGTTGTACTGAAAATGATAAACTTATGATTATTGACTACATTACTTTGTTGTCAATAATTGTAAGTTATGTTTCGATCGTTGTTGCTTGCATCTGATTTCAATTAGGTGTTTGCAATTCACCTTCAGGCTTTACTTATAATTATTGACTACATCTTGCATTTGCATTGCTGAGATGATGATGATGTGATGATAAGTGTGATATGGATCGGGCAACACACTAGTACAAATATGATATTTTGTGATATACCACACCAGTACAAATATGATAAGTTGTAATATGGGTCGGGTACCCTGCCGGTACAAGTATGATATATAATGATATGGGTCGGGTACAAATATGATATGATGTAATATGGGTCGGTTACCACGTCGGTATGGTATGATGTTGATGAGAAAAAAGAGAAAGGATAAGGAGAGATAAAACGCATATCTTGCATTCATATCTATTCATATGCATTTGAATGTCCATTGACATTTATATGTAGTTGATGGTTTCTTGAGTGGATCGAGTTATGTTGGTGATGTGTTATGGTTCCTTGTGTGGACCCATTATTTGATGAGACATTTTGGTCCCTTGAGTGGATCTATTATGTTGATGGATGTGATTTGACATTGTAGCAAAATGTGAATATTAGGTACGTCCTAATTTATGTACAAGTCTTATTCCCCCTATGTATATAGTGTTTATGTTATGTATATTGTTGCGCCTATTGTCCTTGACTAGGGAACTAAATTTGATTACCTAATTATACATAGCCAGATGTGCCATGACTCCTAAGGAATTAGAAACCCAGTTATAATCAATGGCCCCAAAGTGTTGATATAGTGAATCCTGCAGAGCTATCCATACTAGGCGGGAATTGGGGTTGTATAAAGTGGAGAAATAGTGTAAGGTGGAATGGCTTATCAAGGGACTAAGATACATGAAAATGTTAAATGACAGGTAGGTCACCGAGATGCTAAAGTAGGGTGCTAGTAATTGTATAATTGGGGGTTTAGAATTCAAAACTTTACTTGATGCTATGATTTCTCTCTATTTGTAATTAATGTTATTTGTTTCTAACCCTAGTCGGCCGATGATGACTACCAGTACGTGTGGTTGTACTGATGCTACATTTATTATATCTCCAACAGGGAATATAGCTATGGTGCAGGTTAGTTGGAGTTTCTTTAAAAGAAACGTCGATCACTCTACAATATCTCCTACCCTCTCCATTCTGCTCGGATGTTATCCTAGATGTTTCTATTCCTTATCTTGTACCGATTTAAGCTAGGTTCCGGGGAATCACTTGTAGTTATTTTCCGCATTTACTTTACATATCTGATGTATTAAAATAAGTTATGGGATGAATTGATTGAGTAATTATATTTAAACTGTTGGTTAGTTATTCATATGACAATTATAAATTGACTAAGTGAATATTATAGTAATTTCCGTATTGAGTGAATGGTGGGTTATTCAGGGTTCTCCTATCTGGAGTAGGTGTAGGTAGGTCCCCGACATGATTCGGTAGGTTGGGTCATGAGATACATGGTGTTACTTTCTCTTCCTTTGATGGGTAATAGGTCATCCTAAATATTTCATAGGAAAAGATCCTCTTGTTAAACCAGTGCATTGTTCCACCAGAGAAACAGAGGTTGCTGCTTCATTTTGATGCATGTAGTAAAAGCTCTTCTCCTTATTAATTTTTTGCCCTGGCTCCTTCTCATATTCTTGCAAAATAAACATAATTCTCTATAAAGAAAATTCATTAAAAGAGGCAAAATTAATTGTGTCATTTACATAAGCCAAATGATTTAGATTGAAAGTCCACTTCGGCATTCCATAACCTACAAATAAATCATCCTCAAAAAGATGATTTAGAGCCCTAGTGAGAACCTCTGCAGATAGAACGAACAAAGTTGGGGAGTGAGGGTCTCCCTATTTAACCCCTCTGATAGAGTGAAAAAATCCATAAGATTGTCCATTTAATAACACAGAGTAGTAGTTATTAGCTACCAACCTCCATATCATATCAACAAACGGATTAGAAAATTCGATCCTTCTTAGCACTTTTATCAGAAAAAATTAGGATACTCTATCATATGCCTTTGCCATGTCCAACTTTATAACAACATTATCTAGATTCTGCCTCTTACCAATGTCAATACCAATTCCTTAGCAAGAAACACATTTTCTATAATACTTCTTCCTTTGACAAATACGGATTGATTAAAATAAATAATGTTTGGTGATACACTTTCCAATCTATCATGAATAATTTTGGATAAAATCTTATTGATAAAGTTACTCAAACTAATAGGTCTCATATCTGAGAGAGACTGAATATTTTCTTTCTTAGGAATGAGAACTAAATTAGTATGAGTGATAGATTTAGAAAGAAAATTATCAGAGAAAATTCTGAGCCAATCTAATGATATCAGAGCCCACTATATCGCAACAAGTCTGGAAAAATCTGCCAGATAGACCATTAGGACCACATGAATTGTCCCCACTAATATTGAAACAAACTTTCTTCACTTCCTCATTGTCTGGAATAGCCCTCAACATAGAATTATCTTATTCATTAACCAACACAGGAACATGGTCTAATAAGAAAAAATCAGTAGAGTCTCTATCTTGCTGAAATTGCTTTTGGAAATGGTTGACTGCTTTATCTGAAATCTCACTTTCCCTTTCTATCCAACTACCTTGAGAGTTTTGAATTTAGCTTACCTTTACCCTCTACCTTATACTCTTTACCAAGCTATAAAAAAATCTTGTATTCCTATCTCCACTTTCAAACCATGCATACCTTGCTTTTTGTTGCCAATAGATCTCCTCAAACTGTAAATACCTAGTGTATTCTGCTTTAGCCTTTTGCATTACCCCTCTATTCTCAGCAGAATGAAATTCTTCAAAGTGCTTCTCCTTAAGTCTTACAATCTCTTCCCAGATGATTAACTGCTAAAAACTAACCCCAAAAGCTTCCCTACTCCACAAGGAAAGAACCTTCTTAATATTCTTGATCTTTCTCTTAAAATCCAGAATAGGATTAGAAGACAACTTTATATCCCAATTCTGCCTCACCACCTCTTTAAAGCTACCATGATCAGTTCAAAATCTTAAAAACCTAAAAGGCCTCTTAAAATTGGAGTTAGCAATTTCACAGGATAGGAACAAAGGAGCATGATCAGAACCATTCCTAGGTAGATGTTCTACTTCTGCTTGAGAAAATAGATCTGTAAAATCAGAATTAGCAAGGATTATATCAATTTTTTGAAAATTAAAAGAAATAAGACACTACTACCCCCCTGAACTATAGCCAAAGTTGCTACGATACACCTTAACTTTATGGGGGTCCTATTACCCCCCTAAACTCAATTTTACTGTATTATTGTCCACATTTTATGCTTATATGGCACCTTTTTTTCTTACATGACACCTTTGACAACACACCTTAATTGCAAGTTTTTTTAGGCCACGTAGGCACAAAAAATGGACAACAATACAGTAAAATTGAGTTTAGGAGGGTAATAGAACTCTCGTGAAGTTAAGGTGTGTCGTAGAAACTTTGGCTATAGTTTGGGGAGATAATAGTGCTTTATCTCAAAATAAAATCATCCCCAACTCTCAGATTCCACCAAGTGAAAGGACTACCCTTTGAATGCATACGATACAATTCACAAGATTCAATAAATCATTAGTATCTGCATCAGTAATTTGAAGACCTCCTAACTTTTCTTCCCTATTTAAAATCACATTAAAATCCCCTCCTACCTATCAGAATACACACAATATTTGTATGTCAAAAGGTTTTCTCATTCAATAATAATACAAGCTCTCAGGTACTTTCTTCTCTCCTTATTTTAGCCTATTTCTGTATTTGATCATTCAGGAATGAAAGATGGGTAAATTGGTATCTATTATAATGACCATTTCCATAAATATGTATAAACCTTCTGTTGAAAGTCCCATGTTAAATTTTTCTCAATTTTGAAGTTATAAATTTCAAGCTAGGCTAGTTTAGAATGAAACCGAAGCGAGGTGTGGTATTGGAAAATTTAGGAATAGTTTGGGCGGTGGTATTTGATTTAATTTCTAGTTAGCTAAGATGATAAGGAACCCGTAGGATTTTACAAAATTAAAGTTGGGTAAGTAGAACTCCCAAAATTGATATTAGCATAAATTGCATTATTTGGAATGTTTCGAGTTTAAGGTGTGTTGTGAAAATTGGGATTTTTGGGTGAAACTGGACATTCTGTACTATTGATGCCGTTATAGCGGCAGGTACACCGAACGCCGCTATAGTAGAGATATTCCCGCTATAGTGAAGGTCAGACTTGCTCAACGCCTACTATAGCGGCAAGTGTCGCTATAGCGACGTAAGCAGCTATAGAGGCAAAGGTCACAGTTTTATTTAATTTTTCTCCCAAAACAATTTATTTTTCTAAAATTTGATTTGGGCAAAAGAGGGGCGATTTAGGGCGATTTCCACCAGTTTTTCATCATTCGGCTTCGTTAAGGTAAGGAATTCATCCCCGTTAACTAGTAATTGATAATTATGCCTTTGAATTGTTAAATTACAGAGTTCGGGGTGGGTTTTAGGGCTGATTTTGGTTATTTTCTGATGCAAGGGGGAAATTAAGTATTAAGTTAATGGGTTCTGATTATTAATAGTTGTTTTACCCTTTTATTCCGTTAATTCACTAATTTATCCATGGAATTGGTAGTTTTAGTTGAATTACGATAGAAAAACCCGTAGAACGGGAAAGGAATGATCATGAACTTGACCTTAGGTGTTGACTGTGAGTTATTATTTCCAACATGGTAGGTCATTTCATTAATTATGTGTTTATAGGCGTGTTCTAGACCAAGAGCAAGTGGAAATTGTACGGGAGGGCAAAGCTTCGACTTAAAGGAGTTGTGCAAGCTTGGTTCGAGGTAGGTGATGGTATTGTAGTTTAATCCAATTTGTACTATATGTGCATGTTAACTACTTTGTAGTATGGCTTGTTAGTGCATGTTGTTTGGTGTGGTCAATGCAAATGATTTTACATTGGATGTATGATTATGACCTACCTTATTTCTAAATATGGAATGTTTCAGTATTTGAGACGTTCTCATGGGTTATTGGAGGAACAAGGTTGGCAAACACTTGTGTCTGGGGACTTAGTACATGGACCGAAATTATCCCCTGCAGGTCATGGATAGAGGATGGATGTATTACCCATAGCTTGTAGGTACAAGGATCATGTGAGTTTGACGGTCCCATGAGTGAATCGGGAAATATATTTATATGCTTGGTAATTGTTTACTTGTCTGGCATGTCTTGACTTGGCCTGACTAAACGTGACTTGGTGATATTTTGTTGACTTGTTGGTTTTTAGTCCTAAACTATTTATTGGCTTTATGTGTTATGTGTAGGTTAGCTTTGAGCATGGATTAACTTGTTGTACTATATTTTAGTTAAGTGTTCATATTCTCATCTTGGGTTGGCCAAATGACCCTACCAACATACTGTTGTTTTCTTTTGTGCTGATACTACACCTCCTCTTACTTTTGTGAGTGCAGCGCATATTCCAGCAGTTCCGACAAGACCTCACTTGTGATTCCAGTGGTTGACCTCAGATTTCAGGTTGAGCTGCATATCTGGGCTACCATGAGATCTTTCCTTTATGACATAGTCCTTTATTTTGGACACTATGCACTTTCTTTTAGTTTTAGGGTTGCATCCCCTTCTTGACAATCTTAGATGTTTTGGAACAAACGACTTTCGGGTCCTAGGGATGGTTTGTATTATTGAGTACAATGTTCCGCAATTAGTTGTACTTTCGATTTTCTTTTAGACTTGAATATTTATTAATGGGTTAGTTCTTATTATGTCTTTTAAGTATGGGTGTCAAAATGAGCCCAAATTGAGTTGACCCGCCCAAAATTTAATGGGTTGGGTTCAAGATAATTTACTATTGGGTAAATCTCAACCTATTAAATCCCAACCCATTTTTAATTAGGGTTCAACTAAGCCCAATTCAATCTCAATTTCAACCCGTTTAATAGAAAAATAATTTCTTTAATGAAAGTAGGGAAAATAAGTGACAATGTGTCTTATACCACTCTGAAAATCAACCACCTCACCTCACCCCAACTCACCCCACCACACCCCCACCCAGCTTTCCTTAATTAAATTATTTTTAATTTTTAAAAAGCTTTTTTAAATTTTTTTTACTTGCCCCACCCCCCACTATCCTACCCCCCCACCTTCAACAGCAATTTTTTTTTTCTTTTTAAACAAAAAATTTAAATCTTTTCTTAACCCACGGTCTAACCCCACTCCTACCCCTCCCCCCAAAAATTAATTTTAAAAAAAATATATTTTCTTTAAAAAAAATTAAATTCTTTTTTTTAAAAAAAAAATAAATTAAATTCTTTTTTTTAAAAAAAAAAAAAATTCTTAGCCCAACCCTCATATCCCCCTACTCCCTACCCCCTCCCCCATACGACATACCTCATCCCCAAAAAAATTAATTTTTTTTTTTTAAAAAAAATTCTTACCCCAGCCCCCATATCCCCCCAAATCCTTTGCACCACTAGCACCCCTGCCCCTCCCCCCCCATACGACATACCCCCTCCCCAAAAAAGTTAATTTATTTTTAAAAAATAAATTTCTTTTAAATTTTATTTGTTTTTACCCCTACCCCCTACCCCTACCCCCTCCCGTAACCCCCCTCCATACGACATACCCCCTCCCCCAAAAAAATAATTTTTTAAAAGAAAATAAAAAGTCTGACCCCAACCCCCATATCCCCCTAACCCTTTTGCACCCCCCATACCCTCACCCTCATACGACATACCCCCCTCCCCCAAAAGTTAAATTTCTTTTTTTTAAAAAAATAATTCTTACCTCAATCACCATATACCCCTCACCCCCACCCCCCCACCCTCTCAACCCCCACCCCTATACGGCATAACCCCCTACCCCAAAAAAATTAAATTTCTTTTTTTTAAAAAAATTCTTTCCCCAACTCCCATATATCCCCTAACCCCTTTGTACCCCCACACCCCATGCCCCCTCCCTATACGACATACCCCCTCCCCAAAAAAATTAATTTTTTTTTTTTAAAAAAAGTTCTTACCTAAATCAAAATCCCCCACCCCCTCCCTACCCCACACCCCTCCCCAAAAAAATAATTTTTTTAAAAAACTATTCTTACCCCCAACCCCCAACCCCTCCCCCCTAATTTTTTTTAAAAAAATCTTACCCCACCCTTATCCCCCCCCTCCCTACCCGCCCTCAACCCCACCCAAATTTATTTTCTTGAGTTGGTATTCAAATTGTCGTTACAAGGGGTAAATATTAATATGTTAATATTCTTTAGACTAAGCGGGTCAAATTGGGCGACTCAAGACCCAACCCAATTTTTAGTCCATTTCAACCTAACCCATTTCAACCCAAAGTAAATTTGGGCGGGTCATGATCCAACCCAATATCTAATTCAACCCATTTAATATCTCCAATTTCAATCCAACCCGCCCATTTGGCACCCCTACTTTTAAGTGTTGATTATGAGATGGTATTTGAGGTAGATGGTTCTCCCACCGGGTGAGTAGTGCGGGTGCCACTCACGGCCAGTTTAGATCATGCCAAAGTTTGTATCAGAGCCAGGTTCATTGATCTCGTTGTACCAAAACGGGTCCAGTAGAGTCTCACAAAACGTTACGAAAATGTCTGTACTTTTCTTCTGGAGGATATAGGACTTTAGGAAATCTGTCATTCTTGCTTCTTTCTTGCTATAACTTGATTCCAATTGATATCTGGCGATCCAAATTGGTATCTGATTTCTTCACTCTTTTGTCCACAGATGGTAAATATTAGTTCCAATAGAACCCGAGCAGTAGCCCCTGCACCGGCCGCTCTAGCTGAGGAGCTAGCCGTAAGGAGAAGAAGACGAGTGAGAAAGAGAGTTAAGAGAGGAAGAGATGAGCCACCCCCACCAGGGGTGGAGCTTGATCAGCGGCTGGCCAAGCTCATGAAAGGTCAGTATCCCCTCCCCCACCTCAGGATCATTTTTTAAGAGAGGGGAGTAGTAGCGGAGCAGGGAATGGATCTCGAGGTGGCGACATCGACTGGGTTTCTAGCCTTAACTCTCATATCCGCTGAAGTTATTCAACAGGTGTTAGCTTTTATGAGTGGATTGGCTGGGACTGGAACCACTCCTACTGTGCCATCTTTTTCAGGCTCCAGTTGTTCACCCTACTATTGCTATGGCTCTAAGGATGGATGAGACTTCAGGGACTGATGCTTTTCCTCGTAGGGTTTTGGGTTCTGCGATGACAGGTACTGAGCATGATCTGCTGTCTATGTTTTTGAAGATGAAACCACCAACTTTCCAGGGTACTGAGTCTTAAGATGCTTTTGAGTTCAGCATTAACTGTTATGAGCGGTTGCACAAGATGGGTATTATTCAGTAACATGGAGTTGAGTTTGTGACTTTTTTATTGGACAAGGATGCTAAGCAAGAGTGGAGAGCATATGTTGAATGTCAATAATCGGTTCTACCTCCGTTGACTCGAGAGCAGTTTCATGCTTTATTCTTAGAGAAGTATATGGCTCGTGCTCTCCGGGATCACAAGAAGGATAAGTTTTTGGCTTTGGAATAGGGTGATATGTTAGTTGCGACTTATGAGGCTAAGTTCCATGTCTTGTCTCGCTATGCTACTCAGCTGTTGGCTACTGAGGGGGGGGGAGAGGATTTGATGCTATGCCAAGGGTTTGAATTATGATCTTCAGGTTTTGTCTGTGCATATGACTTCTGTAGGGAAAGAGTTTAATGAAGTATCAGAATATGTGAAGGCATTGGAGGGGGGTATGCAAGCAGGTCAGGCTAAGATGTTAGCCAAGAAGTCCCGCAATGTTGGGAATTTCAGTGGATTTTACTCTAATGGCCACATTTAGAAGGCCTTTTCAGCTCGCCCTATTCAGTCAGCCTTGCCAGCTTCTACTGTGGTTCCAGCTAAGGTTTCTTCTCAGTCATAGGTATATAGGAGCTAAGGGGCTTCTTACTCTTCTACCAGTTGGCCTTCTCTCAAGCGGAGATGTTACCGTTGTGGTGTTATTGGTGATTTTAAGAGAGAGTGTACCGTTAGATAGGAAAATGATCAGGCACAGCAGCAGACTTAGGTTATAGTTCTAGCGGGCATTGGAGGAGGAAATGGAAGAGGTCATCCACAGGGTGGATGGAGAAATCAACAGGTGGTCGGGGTGGTCGAGGAAATGGCAACACAGGGGGAAGAGCGCAGCTGGGGAAGGAGTTATCTCAGATTGATGACCAGGCTCACTGTTATGCATTTTTTAGAAAGGTTGATGTCGAGGCTTATGATGCAGTAATCACAGGTACTATTTCTGTTTGTGACCGAATGGCTTCTGTTTTATTTGATCCGGGTCTACATATTCTTATGTATCTATTCAGTTTGCGGTGGGTTTAAATCTGGCTTGTGATGTACTTGATTTCCCTGTTTAAGTGTCTACTCCGATTGGTGAGTCTGTGGTAGTAACCAATGTTTATCATTCTTGTTCTGTATTATTTGGGGGTTTTCAGACTTGGGTAGACTTGATTATTCTGGATAGGTTGGATTTTGATGTAATTCTTGGTATGACCTGGTTATCTCCATATCACGTTGTTTTAAACTATAATGCTAAGACAGTGACTCTAACTATGCCCGAAATAGATAAACTAGAGTGGGAGGGAGTGTATAAGGCCAAACCGGTGAGAATTATATCATTTTTCTGGGTCAGAAGGTTAGTGGGGAAGGTTTTTTTAGCTTTTTTAGCACATCTCCAGGATGTGGGTACGGGTTCCCCTTCTATAGAGTCAGTTTTAATAGTTTTCGAATTCCAGGATATGTTTTCTTTATACCTACAGGGTATGCCTCCAGATAGAGATATAGATTTCTATATTGACTTAGAGCCGGACACTTTCCCTATATCAATTCCTCCTTATCGAATGGCTCCAGCGGAGTTGAGGAAATTCAAAACTCAATTGTAGGAACTACTTGACAAGGGTTTTATTTGCCCAAGTGCTTTGGCTTGGGATGCTCAGGTTTTTTTTGCTAAGAAGAAGGATGGTAGCATGAGGATGTGCATTGATTATAGACAACTGAATAAGGTTACTTTCAGAAATAAATATCCCTTGCCTCGCATAGATGATTTATTTGTCCAGTTACAAGGTACGATAGTGTTTTCAAAAATTGACTTGTGGTTGGGTTAGCATCAGTTGAAAATAAGATCAGAGGACATACCAAAGACAACTTTTAGAACTCGGTATGACCATTATGAGTTATTGGTGATGTCTTTTGGGTTAATAATGCACCTACAACCTTTATGAGTTTGATGAAGAGTATCTTTAAGTCATTCTTGGATTATTTTATTATCGTGTTTATTGATGATACTCTAGTTTACTCCATGAGTAAGGAGGAGCATGCAAGTCATCTTGTCACGCCTCGAATTCCAACGGGGCGGACTGGCACCCGAAGTCGATAAGGCCCGAGAGAACGAATATTCATCCATATACACTCATACGTATATCACTCAATAAGCATCACCATCACATAGAGATATAAGATGCCAATAGCGGAAGTCATGGAAAAACATGTGATATCTATGAAACTTGACCATTGGGGCCACCATGTCAAAAACATACGTTCCTTACATTCATATTCCCACATACGTCTACAAAGCCTCTAACAGATGCATATACATAACCAACCTAAAGTCGGGACAAGTCCCCACTTTATACAACATTACAATACCAAAACAAATGTACACATGTGACTCGAAAAGCCCCGAACCAACTGGAGCTCACCAATGCTCCGCAAATAACCCGCAACCTACAGTGGAGGTCTACTAACACCTGTGCCTATAGCAAGTAAGGTAAGTCCCCCAAGGGAAGTCAGTACAAAGAATGTACTGAGTATGTAAGACTATATGAAACTGCATAATATATATATATATATATATATATATATATATATATATATATATATACTGCCATGGGATCAAATGTAAGAGAATAGTCAGTACAGATAAATCACCGGTCAACATATGTGGAACCATGGACATTACATTCCTTACTTTTTTTGTCTTTATGTTTATTCATCTTTATTGTTCTACCCATGCTAGGATTTTCTGTCGCCCCTGGGATGAGATTTAACCCATGCTAGGTATTTCAACCCCTGGGATGTGATTAACCCATGCTAGGATTTTATGTCGCCCCTGGGATGTTAAATTAACCCATGCTAGGCTTTTACATCGCCCTTGGGATGTTAAAGTAACCCATGCTAGGTATTTTAACCCCTGGGATGTGATTAACCCATGCTAGGCTTTTATGTCGCCCCTGGGATGTTAAATTAACCCATGCTAGGCTTTTATATCGCCCCTGGGATGTTATTCAAGAATATACAGACAATGATACATTACTTCCGTTCTTTCATTATAAGAGTGATACATTACTTCATTTCTTTACTTCTATGAGAATGATACAGTGGTGGTTGTACATTATTGGAACTTTGGAACGTAACATTAGTGGAACTTGGAAATATTAGTCAATGAACATGAGACATGTGAATCATGATTGATCAATGAATAAGGAACATGTGGCTAACAATAATTGATAACCAGAAATGGGATACCTTAGAACATTTCGAAATGGAACAAGTACAATGTCAATGTGAACACTATGTGCTGCATAAGGATACAAAAAGAGTAACCTTACATACCTTATCTTCCCAATATGAATAAACAATCCTATATGTGAATACAATAGTCCAGCTTCTTCCTTACATTTCACTCTACAACACAAGTACATAACGAAGCTCATGTTAACAACTAACTACCTTACATGCACACAAGACGACAATGAGTTACATGATTGCCCTATAACGTCATTTCACCCTTTACAATACCATTCATGGAATTATCATACAAACAATACCACAACATTCTACACATTGACCAAAACATCATAAACCAATAGCATGTCACACCAAGTTCATACTTTACACTTCTCCATCAACACAACATCACAATTACTCCATCAAATTACTCCATCAAGTCATCTCATTATGTTGCATAACAACAATCCCACAACAATCCTACAAGTTATACATATAGAAAAAAAAACAAGTTAAGAACATAACCACACCATACATGTTTATATTTCATCCACACCATTCACTTCCATCAAAACCTCAAGTCTCTTTTCAAGTTCAAATCCCATAGATGACACATCTTTTAGCAAAAAGCAAAAGTGCACTACTCACAGTTTTAGACATAACCATCATGATCTACATCATCTCTCATGCATATAATATATTAAAGAACAATAATAATCACTTACCCAAGCTTGAAAAATGATGAGCTTGTCCAAAGAGATGACTTAGGGTTTTGAGAGCCAAAGGAAATATCTTGAAAATTCTAGAAATGGCATGTGTGTTAGAATGAATAAAAAATCTAATTTTTGGCCTTTATATAGCCCTCAAGTCATCCCTAGCCAATCCTTGGGCATTAAATGCCATGTTTACTTGGTCAAATTGGAAGAATGGGTCATTTGCTCTTTGGGCCATGCCATTTGGCTTCATTTTGGGCCTTAAAGTGAGCCCAATTACACATGTTAGCTTAGCCCACCAAATTCAATGTATGATCCACCATATATCTCATGTTTAAATAATCCCATAAATTTCATGACAATATTCAACTCACGAGATTCATGTTCGTAGCCTCAATCTCAAAAATAAGAAATTTTAGCCACTCATGGCTTAATTGGACATAATTTGATAAAATACTTGTGACGAAGAATTAACCCCAACTTGGATGCCAAACTCGCTTAAGAGTAGTCCTACTATGATGGAGTAATGATACCATAACCCAAGAGTCCTCTTTATAGACTAATAATCGTAGAAGAAATTTGGCAAAAAGCACCCCGGCACGCCCCCGGGCGCCCCTGAGACTTAGCTGAATTTCAGCTCTGGAAAAAGGGGAGCCTGGGCGTGCCCCAGTGCTGCATGTGCCATAAAAATTTTGACAAAAAGTGGCCTGGAACGCCCCTGGGCACGCCTGACCTTAAAAATGTGATTTTTTTCCTTTCTTCGACTTTTCTTTGCTCACATTAGTACAATATCAATAGTCCATCAAAACCAATATAAAATATGCACTTATTGCTCTCAAAACTAAGGTAAACATGGGTCAAATATGACATATAAATGCACCCTAGATCACCAAGCAAGTAGGGTCGAACAGGTACGGGGTGTTGCATCTTTCCCCCCTTAGAAACATTCATCCTCGAATGTTCATAATGTCTTCTCAAGTACAACAAATACATCTTTATGTTAGAATCTATACATATACACATAATGCTTATAAATACTTACTTGTTATTGCTCCACTTCCGCACTTTGAACTTTTTCTTCCATGTGAAACAATTACGGGTACTTTGACTTCATCATTTCTTCAGCTTCCTACGTGATCTCTTCTACTTGTTGATTTCTCCAAAGTACCTTTACGAAAGCTACGTCTTTATTCCTTAACCTCTTCACTTGTCTATCCAGAATAGCAATAGGTATCTCTTCATAGGTGCGATCCTCCGTAACTTGTACATCGTCAATGGAAGCGATACGAGATGGATCTCCTATGCACTTTCGAAGCATCAAAACATGAAATACTGAATGAACTGTGGAGAGTTTTTGGGGTAATGCTAATTCATACGCAACTTGCCCAAATCTTCGGACAATTTCATATGGTCCTATATAGCGTGGACTCAATTTCCCTTTCTTTCCAAATCTTATCACCCCTTTCATCGGTGACACCTTCAGGAATACCCAATCACCTATGGCAAATTCGAGCCCTCTTCTTCTAACATCAGCATATGACTTGTGTCGACTTTGGGCCATTTGTAGTCACTGTTAGATTACTTTAACTTTCTCCATAGCTTGATAAACAAAATCTGGCAAAAGTGAAGCAGTTTCACCCGCTTCAAACCATCCAATTGGTGATCTACATTTTCTTCCATATAAAGCTTCATAAGGTGCCATTTTGATACTTGAATGATAGCTATTATTATAGGCAAATTTAATAAGAGGTAGATGATCATCCCAACTACCTTTAAAGTCTAATGTACAAGCTCGTAGCATATCTTCAAGTGTTTGGATAGTACGTTCTGCTTGTCTATCTGTCTGAGGATGAAAAGTCGTACTCAAATTCACTTGTGTACCCAAGCGCTTCTGAAAAGATCTCCAAAAATGCGCGGTAAATTATGCTCCTCTGTTTGATATAATGGAAATTGGAATCCCATGTAATCGTACTATCTCCTTAACATGCAACCTTGCATACTCCTCAGCTGTATAGGTGGTCTTGACTGGTAGGAAATGCGCTGACTTGGTAAGCCTGTCAACTATGACCCATATAGAATTAAATTTTTGCAGTGTACGAGGTAAACTTGTTATGAAATACATATTAATCATATCCCATTTCCAGACTGGAAGATTTATACCTTGCATATAACCTCCAGGTTTCTGATGCTCTACTTTTACTTGTTGGCAATTCGGACAATGAGTTACAAATTCTGCCATGTTTTTCTTCTTTATGTTGCCTCACCAATACATCTCTCCCAAACCATGGTACATTTTGGTTGCTCCCGAATGAATAGAATACCGTGAAGGATGTGCTTCTATCATAATTCATTTCCTTAGCTCATCTATATTCGGTACACAAAATCTACCTTAGCATTGAAGTACTCCACCTTGCGTAAGCTCAAATACCTTTGTCGAACTTTGGTGTATATTCTTTTTCAACTTAAATAAAATAGGATTTACATATTGCTTTTCCTTCACCCACCTCAGCTACAAATGAAGACTCTGTCGCATTTTACACTATAATTCTTTCATCTGAAGTTTCAAGAAGAAGAACCCCCAAGCTGTTTAATTGGTGTAGATCCTTGACTATATATTGCTTTTCCGTCAACTGGCCACTAGTGCTTCCTATTGATTTGCGACTTAGTGCATCAGCTACCACATTCTCTTTCCCTGGATGGTATAAGATATCGATATCATGGTCTTTTAAGAGTTCCAGCCACCTCCGCTGCCTCAGATTTAAGTCTTTCTGCTTAAAGATATATTGCAAACTTTTATTATCAGTATATCTATGTCAATCGTGACCCCATACAAGTAGTGGCGCCATGTGTTTAAAGCAACTATCACGACTGCTAACTCAAGGTCATGGGTTGGATAATTTCTGTCATGTGGACACAATTGTCTTGTAGCATAAGTTATCACATTGCCGTGCTGTATCAATACACATCCTAGGCCCACTCCTGACGCGTCACAATATACTGCATACCCTTCTGTGCCTTCAGGAAGTACTAATACGGGTGTGGTAGTTAATTTATCTTCCAACTCTTGGAAACTTTTCTCACATGCATTATTCCACTGAAACTTGATTGTCTTGTGTGTTAGCTTCGTTAAAGGTGCAGCGATAAAGAAAATCCTTCAACAAATCTCCTATAATAACCAACCAATCCAAGAAAACTATGAATCTCTGTAAGCGTCGTAGGCCTTAGCCAATTTTTTTTTCCACCTTTTCTATCTTTTGTGTATCTACCCTTATTCCTTCATCCGACACAATGTGACCCAAAAATAATATGGATTTTAACCAAAACTCGCATTTGGAGAACTTTGCATACAACTTACGATCCCAAAGAATCTGTAACACCTGCCATACGTGATTAGCATGGTCCTCTTGTGATCTATTCTAAACCAGAATATTATCCATAAACACTGTCACAAACACGTCTAGAAATGGCTTGAACACCCTATTTATCAAATCCATAAAAATAGCTGGTCCATCTGTTAGACCAAATGATATAACTAGACATTTATAGTGACCATACCGTGTTTGAAAAGCTGTCGTGGGTATATCTTTTTCTCTAACCCTTGCTTGTTGACAATCCGATCTTAAGTTAATCCTCGAGAAGCATTTTGCACCTTATAACTGATCAAATAGATCATCAATTCTGGGGATGGAATATTTATTCTTAATTGTTACCTTATTCAGTTGCCGATAGTCAATACACATTCTCAATGTGCCATGTGCACCCCAAGGGGGCATACTAGATCTTATGAATCCCTTGTCCAGTAAGTATATTAATTGCTTTTTTTAATTCCCATAACTTTGTTGGAGCCATTTTATACGACGGAATAGAATGACTGGAATCACATCAATACCAAACTCTGCTTTCCGTTTCAGGAAACTCATCCAGGAATTCATTTACTACTGGAACCGATTGAAGTGTTGGTGACTTCACATCGGTATCCTGTACTTTTACTGGGTGGCATTTATACCCCTTGGATATAATTTTCTTTACCTTAATATAGGAAATGAATTTTCCTCTCGGTGCTCCCACATTACCCTTCCATGTGAAAAATGAAAATGTAACTTCTTAGCTCGGCAATCTACTGTGGCCAAACAAGAAGCCAACCAATCCATACCCTTTATAACATCAAAATCTACCATCTCCTACTCAATAAGATCAACCAGTGTATCATAACCACAAACAGGTACTATACAATTACGATATACTCTTTTAACTACAATAGATTTACCAACCGGTGTAGAGACTTCAAATGGCTTAACTAGTAATTCTGGTGTGTTCTTTCAATTTTTTTTTTTTTTGCAATCAATGGAGTAATATATGATAATGTAGAATACAGATCAATCAATACGTATACCTTATGTAAAACTATGAATACTATACCTGCATCTATATCAGGAAAAGCCTCAGATTCCTGCCGAGCCGCTATGGCATAGGTACGATTCTGGGTTCCACTAGCACTAGCTGCTCCTCTCGCACCTCTACCCGTGCTCTTTTGTGGGAATCCTCTCACCTTGTGCCCCAACATACCACACCAAAAGCAAATATTCATCCCCAACCGACATTCACCTAGATGAAACCTTCTGCAGCGCGGACACGGATGACGAGGAGACTTCGGTTAGCTCCTACTTCCTTGTGCTTGATACCCCACTATCCGTGAATCCTGAATCTCACTTCTTTGTATAATCTGATTGCCTCGAAACCATTGGGATCTAGGTAGAGCATTTACTGTAGACTGAGGAAATAATGGTCTAGGTGGTCTGTTAAACACCCGAGACCTAAATTCTCCTTTGGATGCCATGAACTATCCTATGTGTCTAGCCCTCTTTGACGGCCCTCTTTCATATTCTTGTGCAATTCTCATTTGCCTTTGATTACCCCTCTTTTGTGCAAAGGCTGGACCAACCTGTCCTTGATTTTGTGCAATGACTATCTGAGTCAACAGGTGCACCGCATTCCTTATATCCTGCTCAGTAGCATTAACAGGTGTTTCGGCAGGGTCTTCTCTCCTTCTCGGCTCTTCTGGAGCTGGAGAAATAGAAGAAGCCCGTGATACAAATTCAGTTTCAACCCCACCCTGACTAGATTGGTCAGGTGGTGATTTACTAGTTCCTTCTCCGGCAAGCATCTCTACCTTCTTATGTTTGTCCCTATCTTGTCTTGTAATCGCTATTTTACTATAAACAAGAAAACCAATTCCAATGGTCAGATACGATTCCACTAACAACATTGGCTCTATTGTACGATCTATAAATGAAGAAAAGAAACAACTCCTAAATATCCTGTAGCCTCCAACTTATAAATGTGGCGCGCAACACATCCATAAGCAAGACTCTACTCAAACACGGCTTTGTAGACACCCTTAGGACGACCCGCTCTGATACCACATTTGTCACGCCTTGAATTCCAACGGGGCAGACTGGAACCCAAAGCCGATAAGGCCCGAGAAAACCAATCTTCATTCATATACACTCATACGCATGTCACTCAATAAGCATCACCATCACATAGATATATAATATGCCAATAGCGAAAGTCATGGAAAAACATGTGATATATATGAAACTTGGCCATTGGGGCCACCATGTCAAAAACATACGTTCTTTACATTCATATTCCCACATACGTCTACAAAGCCTCTAACAGATGCATATACATAACCAACCTAAAGTCGGGACAAGTCCCCGCTTTATACAACATTACAATACCAAAATAAATGTACACATGTGACTCGGAAAGCTCCAAACCAACTTGAGCTCACCAATGCTATGCAAATAACCCGCAACCTACTGTGGAGGTCTACTAACACCTGTACCTGCAGCAAGTAAGGTAAGTCCCCCAAGGGACGTCAGTACGAAGAATGTACTGAGTATGTAAAGCTATATGAAACTGCATGATATATATATACTGCGATGGGATCAAATGTAAGAGAATAGTCAGTACAGATAAATCACCGGTCTACATATGTGGAACCATGTACATTACATTTCTTACTTCTTTTGTCTTTATGTTTATTCATCTTTATTGTTCTACCCATGCTAGGATTTTCTGTCGCCCCTGGGATGAGATTTAACCCATGCTAGGTATTTTAACCCCTGGGATGTGATTAACCCATGCTAGTCTTTTATGTCGCCCCTGGGATGTTAAATTAACCCATGCTAGGCTTTTATATCGCCCCTGGGATGTTAAAGTAACCCATGCTAGGTATTTTAACCCCTGGGATGTGATTAACCCATGCTAGGCTTTTATGTCGCCCCTGGGATGTTAAAGTAACCCATGCTAGGCTTTTATATCGCCCCTGGGATGTTATTCAAGAGTATACAGACAATGATACATTACTTTCGTTCTTTCATTATAAGAGTGATACATTACTTCAGTTCTTTACTTCTATGAGATTGATATAGTGGTGGTTGTACATTATTGGAACTTTGGAACGTAACATTATTGGAACTTGGAAATATTAGTCAATGAACATGAGACATGTGAATCATGATTGATCAATGAATAAGGAACATGTGGCTAACAATAATTGATAACCGGAAATGGGATACCTTAGAACATTTCGGAATGGAACAAGTACAATGTCAATATGAACACTATGTGCTGCAGAAGGATACGGAAAGAGTAACCGTACATACCTTATCTTCCCAATATGAATACACAATCCTATATGTGAATACAATAGTCCAACTCCTTCTTTACATTTCACTCTACAACACAAGTACATAACGGAGCTCATGTTAATAACTAACTACCTTACATGCACATAAGACGACAATGAGTTACATGATTGCCCTATAACATCATTTCACCCTTTATAATACCATTCATGGAATTATCATACCAAAAATACCACAAAATTCTACACATTGACCAAAACATCATAAACCAATAGCATGTCACACCAAGTTCATACTTTACACTTCTCCATCAACACAACATCACAATTACTCCATCAAGTCATCTCATTATGTTGCATGACAACAATCCCACAAGAATCCTACAAGTTATACATATAGAAAAAAAACAAGTTAAGAACATAACCACACCATACATGTTGATATTTCATCCACACCATTCACTTCCATCAAAACCTCAAGTCTCCTTTCAAGTTCAAATCCCATAGATGACACATCTTTTAGCAAAAAGCAAAAGTGCACTACTCACAGTTTTAGACATAACCATCATGATATACATCATCTCTCATGCATATAATATATTAAAGAACAATAATAATCACTTACCCAAGCTTGAAAAATGATGAGCTTGTCCAAAGAGATGACTTAGGGTTTTGAGAGCCAAAGGAAATATCTTGAAAATTCTAGAAATGGCATGTGTGTTAGAATGAATAAAAAATCTGATTTTTGGACTTTATATAGCCCTCAATTCATCCCTAGACAATCCTTGGGAATTAAATGCCATGTTTACTTGGTCAAATTGGAAGAATGGGTCATTTGCTCTTTGGGCCATGCCTTTTGGCTTCATTTTGGGCCTTAAAGTGAGCCCAATTACACATGTTACCTTAGCCCACCAAATTCAATGTATGATCCACCATATATCTCATGTTTAAATAATCCCATAAATGTCACGACAATATTCAACTCACGAGATTCATGTTCGTAGCCTCAATCTCAAAAATAAGAAATTCTAGCCACTCATGGCTTAATTGAACATAATTTGATAAAATACTTGTGACGAAGAATTAACCCCAAATTGGATGCCAAACTCGCTTAAGAGTAGTCCTAATACGATGGAGTAATGATACCATAACCCAAGAGTCCTCTTTATAGACTAATAATCATAGAAGAAATTTGGCAAAAAGCACCCCGGCACGCCCCCGGGCGCCCCTGAGAATTAGCTGAATTTCAGATCTAGAAAAAGGGGAGCCTGGGCGGCCTGGCATGCCCCTGGGCACACCCCAGTTCTTCCTGTGCCATAAAATTTTTGATAGAAAGCGGCCTGGCACGCCCCTGGGCACGCCTGACCTTAAAAATGTGATTTTTTTTCCTTTCTTCGACTTTTCTTTGCGGACATTAGTACAATATCAATAGTCCATCAAAACCAATACAAAATATTCACTTATTGATCTTAAAACTAAGCTAAACATGGGTCAAATATGACATATAAATGCACCCTAGATCACCAAGCAAGTAGGGTTGAAAAGGTACGGGGTGCTACATATCTTCGCATAGGTTTAGAGATTCTAAGAGAGAAGCAACTTTTTGCTACATTTTTAAAGTGTGAATTCTTGTTGTTTTTGGATGCCTTCTTGGGGAATGTGGTTTCTGTAAAAGGGGTAATGGTGGACCCCCAGAATATTGAGGCAGTTAAGAATTGGATTCAGCCTAGTTCAGTGACTGAGATAAGGAGCTTTATGGGTCTTGCTAGTTACTACCGCAGGTTTGTCAAGAAATTTGCACCTATTGGAGTGCACTTGACAAGGTTGACTCAGAAGGAAGTACCATTTATCTGGTCAGATCAATGTGAAGGGAGATTCCAAAAGTTCAAAACACTCTTGACTACAGCGCCTATCCTTTCATTACCGGTGGAAGGTAAGAACTTTATAGTGTTTTGTGATGCTTCACTTTTAGGCTTGGGTGTTGTGTTGCTGTAGGATAGGAATGTCATTGCTTATGCTTCGAGACAGTTGAACCCTCATAAAGGAACTACCCAACCCACGACTTAGAGTTGGCAGCGGTAGTGTTTGCATTAAATATTTTGAGACACTATCTCTATAGTGTAAAGTGCGAGGTCTTCACAGACCACCATAGCCTGCAACATGTATTTACTTAAGGGGATTTAAATCTAAGGCAACGGAGATGGATGGAATTATTGAAGGATTATGATGTGACAATTTAGTATCATCTGGGTAAGGCCAATGTGGTGGCTGATGCATTGAGCCAAAAAGCTGTAAGTATGGGTAGCTTGTCATTCTTGAGGGTGTCCAGACGACCTTTAGCTAGAGAGTTTCAAACTCTAGCATCTCAGAGCATGCAGTCTGGGGTCTCAGACAGGGGTGGAGTATTGGTTAGCATTGAGGTGAAGTCAACATTTTAGGATCAGATTAAAGCTAAGCAATTTGAGGACCAGAAGTTGAATACACTCCTAAATAAAATGGTGCGGGGGGAGGTGGCGGATGCCACCCTTGACTCGAGTGGGGTGTTTTGGTTTGAGGGAAGGTTATGTGTTCCTCGGGTTGGTGATTTGATTCTTGATGTACTTTCAGAGGCCTATAGTTCGCGTTATTCTATTCATTCGGGTACGATCAACATGTATCATGACTTGAGACAACTTTATTGATAGCCCGGGATGAAGAGGAGCATAGTGGATTATGTGTCCAAGTGTCACAATGTCACCAGGTGAAGTATTAACATCAAAGGCCTACTGGTTTGCTTCAGAGAATGCCTATACCTATGTGTAAATAGAAGCTGCTATGGATTTTATGGTGGGTCTTGCTAAGAGCTTGGGAAAATATGACTCCATTTGAGTGATACTGGATCGATTGATGAAATCAGCTCACTTCTTGTCGGTTCGGGTAGATTATAAGTTTCAACAGTTAGCTAAAATAAATATAAAGGAGATTGTGAGACTTCATGGAGTTCCACTTACCATCATTTCTAATAGATATGCAAAATATACTTCCAAATTTTGGGATAGGTTACATGAGAAGTTGGGCACCAAGCTTACATTTAGCATGACCTTTTATCCACAAACAGATAGGCAATTGAAGAGGACGATTCAGGTGCTAGAGGACATGTTGAGGGCCTGCGTGATTTATTTTGGTGGTCATTGGGACCAGTTTCATTCATTGTGTGAGTTTTCATACAATAACATCTGTCACTCCAACATTGATATGACACCATTCGAGGCACTCTTTGAAAGAAAGTGTAGGTCATCTATAGGATGGTTTGAGGCTGGAGATGCTAAACCTTTGGGCACTAACTTAGTGAAGGAGGCTCAAGAAAAAGTAAGCTTTATTCAAACCAAGTTATTGGCTGTTCAAAGTAGACAAAAGAAGTATGTGGACCATAAGGTAAAATACATAGACTTCAAAGATAGTGAGCAAGTTTTGCTTAAAGTGTCTCCCATGAAGGGAGTCATGAGGTTCGGCAAGAGGGGAAAGGTCAGCCCTTGGTATATTGGTCCCTTCGAGGTTCTTGAAGCTGTGGGTCTAGTAGCTTACATGTTAGCTCTACCACCAGGACTCGATGCTCAAAAGGTACTATAGGGATGGAGACTATATCATTAAGTGCGACTCCATTCTTTTAGATAAGGATTTGGCTTACGAGGAGGAGCCAATAGTGATTCTAGATCGGGATGTTCGAAAGTTGAGGACGATGGAAATTCGTTCAGTTAAGGTTCAATGGAAGCATCATCCAGTTAAGGAAGCCACTTGGGAAACCGAGAAGGACATGCAGGATAAATACCCTCAATTGTTTAAGGATACATGTACTCTCTTCTCTCCTTTTTTTAGCCTATTTATGCGTTTGATCGTTCGGGGATGAACGATGGGTAAATTGGTATCTGTTGTAACGACCATTTTCGTCGTTATGTATAAACCTTCCATTGAAAGTCCCATCTTAAAATTCTTCCCGATTTTAAAGTTATAAATTTTAGGCTAGGCTAGTTTCGGATAAAATCAGAGTGAGGTGTGGTCTAGGGAAATCCGAGAATGGTTTGGGCAGGTTTGGTGGTGTTTGATTTAATTTATAGTTATTTAGGATGATAAGGAACCCGTAGGATTTTATGAAATCGAAATTGGGTAAGTAGAACTCCCGAAATTGATCTAAGCATAAAGGGCATTGTTTGAAATATCCCGGGCTTAAGGTGCATTGTGAAAATTGGGAATTTTGGGTGAAACTAGACATTCTTTCTCATTGAAGCCTCTATATAGGTAGGCACGCCGCTATAACGACCGCCACTACAGAGGCAGGCACGCCACTTTAGAAACTGCCTCTATAGCGGAGAAATTCCCGTTATAGCATTAGTCAGACTTGGTCAACGCCCGCTATAGTGGCAGGTGCCGCTATAGCAACGCTGCTATTGCGGCGTATGCCGCTATAGTGGCGAAAGTCTTAGTTTTATTTTATTTTTCTCCCAAAATAGTTTATTTTTCTAAAAGTCATTTTGGGGCAAAGAAGAGGCAATTTAGGGTGATTTCAACCAGTTTTTCATCATTCGGCTTTGTTAAGGTAAGGAATTCATCCTCTTTAACTAGTAATTGATAATTATGCCTTAGAATTGCTAAATTACAGAGTTTGGGGAGGGTTTTAAGGCTGATTTCGGTTGTTTTCTGGTGCAAGGGGAAAATTAAGTATTAAGTTAATGGGTTTTGATTATTAACAGTTGTTTTACCCTTGTATTCCACTAATTCACTAATTTATCCATGGGATTGGTAGTTTTAGGTGAATTACGATAGAAAAGCCCTAGAATGGGAAAGAAATGGTCATGAACTTGACCTTAGAGGTTGGGTGTGAGTTATAATTCCCAACATGGTAGGTCATTTCATTAATTATGTGTTTATATGCATGTTTTAGACCAATAACAAGTGGAAATTACACGGCAGGGCAAAGCTTCGGCTTGAAGGAGTTGGTGCAAGTTTGGTTTGAGGTGGGTGATGTTATTGTAGTTTAATCCAATTTGTACTATATGTGCATGTTAACTACTTTGTAGTGTGGCTTGTTAGTGCATGTTGTTTGGTGTGATCAATGCAAATGATTTTACATTGGTTGTATGATTTGACCTACCTTATTTCTAATTGTGGAATGTTTTGGTATTTGGGGCGTTCTCAAGGATTATTAGTGCAACAAGGTTGGCAGGCACTTGTGTTTGGGGTATTAGTACATGGATGGAAATTATCCCCTGCTGTTCATGGCTAGAGGGTGGAAGTATTACCCATAGCATGTATGTACAAGGATCATGTGAGATTGACAGTCCCATGAGTGGACTGGGAAATATATTTATATGCTTGATAATTGTTTACTTGTCTAGCATGTCTTGACTTAGCTTGACTAAACGTTACTTAGTGATATTTTGTTGACTTGTTGGTTTTTAGTCCTAAACTATTTATTGGCTTTATGTGTTATGTGTAGGTTAGTTTTGAGCATAAATTAACTTGTTGTACTATATTTTAGTTAAGTGTTCAAATTCTCATCTTGGGTTGGCCAAATGACCCTACCAATACACTGTGTTTTCTTGTGTGTTGATACTGCACCTGCTCTTACTTTATGAGTGCAGTGCATTTTCTAGCTGCTCCTACGAGACCTCACTTGAGATTTCAGTGGTTGATTTCAGATTTCAGGGAGAGAGACATATTTGGGCTACCATGAGATCTTTCATTTATGACATAGTCCTTTGTTTTGGACACTATGCACTTTCTTTTTAGTTTTGGGGTTGCATCCTCTTCTTGACAATCTTAGATGTTTTGGTACAGATGTATTTTGGGTTCTAGGAATGGTTTATTTTATGAAGTACAATGTTCCAAAATCAGTTATACTTTTAATTTTCTTTTAGACTTGGCTATTTATTGATAGGTTAGTTCTAACTATGTCTTTTAAGTGTTGATTATGAGATGGTATTTAGGGTAGATGGTTTTTCCATCGAGTGAGTAGTGTGGGTGCCACTCATGTCGCATTTGGGTCATGACAAAGTGTTGTAACGACCATTTCCGTTGTTATGTATAAACCTTCCATTGAAAGTCCCATATTAAAATTCTTCCCAATTTTGTAGTTATAAATTTCAGGCTAGGATAGTTTCGAATGAAATTGGAGCAAGGTATGGTCTAGGGATATCCAGGAATGATTTGGGTAGGTTCAGTGGTGTTTGTTTTGATATCTAGTTAGACGATAAGGAACCCGTAGGGTTTCACGAAATTGAGATTAGGTTAGTAGAACTCCCAAAATTAATCGTAGCATAAAGGGCATTATTTGGAATGTCCCGAGTTTAGGTTGTGTTGTAAAAAGTGGGATTTTTGGGTCAAACTAGACATTCTGTCCTATCGAGTCTGCTATAGCAGTCGGTACGCCACTATAGCAAAGAAATTCCTGCTATAGCGACGGTAATTGATAGGTAAGAAATTTGTCCCCATTAACAAGTAATTGATAATTATGCCATAGAATTGCTAATTACGGAGTTCGAGGAGGGTTTTAGGGCTGATTTTGGTTGTTTTCTAGTGAAAGGGGAAAAATAAAGTATTAAGTTAATGGGTTTTGATTATTAGCAGTTATTTTACCCTTGTATTCCGTTAATTCACTAATTTACCCATGAAATTTGTAGTTTTAGGTGAATTATGGTAGTAAAGCCCTAGAACGGGAAGGGAATGATCATGAACTTGGCCTTAGGGATTGGTGTGAGTGCTAATTCCGAACATGGTAGGTCATTTCATTAATTATGTGTTATTATGCGTGTTCTAGACCAATAGCAAGCGGAAATCACAAGTAGTTATGCAAGCTTGGTTCAAGGTAGGTAATGGTATTGTAGTTTAATCCGATTTGTACTATATGTGTATGTTACCTACTTTGTAGTGTGGCTTGTTATTGCATGTTGTTTGGTGTGGTCAATGCAAATGATTTTACGCTGTTGTATGATTTTGACCTACCTTATTATTAAATATCGAATGTTTCGGTATTTGGGACGTTCTCACGAGTTATTGGTGAAATAAGACTGGCAGACACTTGTATCTTGGGTTTTCTGTACATGGATGGAAATTGTCCCCTGCAGGTCATGGCTAGATGGTGGATGTATTTCCCATAGCATGTATGTACAAGGATCAGGTGAGTTTGATGGTCCCATGAGCAAATCGAGAAATATATTTATATGCTTAGTAATTGTTTACTAGTCTGGCATGGCTTGACTGAACGTGACTTGGTGATATTTTTTTGACTTGTTGGTTTTTAGTCTAAAACTGTTTATTTGGCTTTTATGTGCTAAGTGTATGTTCGTTGAGCATGGATTTCTTGTGTGTTGATACTACACCTGCTCTTACTTTTGTGAGTGCGGCGCATATTCCAGCGGCTCCTACGAGACCTCACTTGTAATTTCAGCGGTTGACTTCAGATTTCAGGGTGAGCGGTATATTCGGACTACCATGAGATTTTTCCTTTATGACATAGTCCTTTGTTTTGGACATTATACACTTTTTTTTAGTTTTGGGGTTGCATCTCCTTCTTGACAATCTTAGATGTCTTGGTACAAGCAACTTTCGGGCCCTAGGGATGGTTTTATTTTTTTAAATGCAATGTTCCACAATTAATTGTACTTTCAATTTTCTTTTAGACTTGGATATTTATTGATGGGTTAGTTCTAGTTATTTCTTTTAAGTGTTGATTATGAGATGGTATTTGGGGTAGATGGTTCTCCCACTAGGTGAGTAGTGTGGGTGCCACTCACGATGGGTTTGGATCGTGATAATGTTGGTATTCGAGCCTAGGTTAGTCAATCTCGTCGTACCAAAATGGGTCCAGTAGAGTCTCATAGAATGGTACAGAGACGTCTGTACTTTTTTTGGGATGCTATAGGACTTTAGGAAATCTGTCATTCTTTCTTCTTTCGTCCTATAACTTTATTCCAATTGGTATCTGGCTATCCAAATTGGTATTTGGTTTTTTTACAATTTTGTTCGCAGATGGTGAATACTAGGTCCATCGAAACCTGAGCAGCAGCCCCTGCACCGGCCGCTCCAACTGAGAAGCTAGCTATAAGGAGAAGAGGATGAGTGAGAGGGAGAGGTAGGACAGGATGAGTACGAGCCAAACCTGCCAAGGGTGGAGCTCGAGTAGTGGTTGGCCACGCTCATGAAAGGTCAGTATCCCCTCTCCCACCTCAGGATTATTTAATGGAGAGGGAAGCAGTAGAGAAGCAGGGAATAGAGCCCAAGGTGGCGGCACGAGTTAGGGTTGCAGCCTTACCTCATATGTCTACTGAGGTTGTTCAACTGGTGTTAGCTTTTCTAAGTGGGTTAGCTGGGACTGGAGCCACTTCTACTGTGCCAGTTTTCAGGCTCTAGTTGTCACGCCCCGACTTTCAATGAGGCGTGATTGGCACCCGAAGCAGATATGGCTCGAGAGAACCAATCTTTGTTCATGAACCTTCGTATGCATATTCTCGTGTGAATCGTATTATTCCTCATGCAACTACGCGGAAAACATGAACATGGAAACATATGCTATATATATATATATTACGAAACTTGGCCGTTAGGGCCATCAAATCAAAATGAACATACATCTTACATCCATATACCCACATATGTCTACAAAGCCTCTAACAGATGCATCTACAAGACTAACTTAAAGTCGGGACAAATCCCCGCTTTATACAATATTAAAACCAATACACAACTATGACCCAGAAAGCTCCGAACCAAGTAGAGCTCACCAAAACTCTGCAAATAATCCACAGTCTACTGAGAAGGTCTACTAATGCCTGCACCTGCAACATGTAAGGTAAGTCCCCCGAGGGGGTCAGTACGAAGAATGTACTGAGTATGCAAGGCTCATAAGAAATCATCATACAGAACAACAACAATAATGGAATCAATATAAAGGAGTAATGAACGTGAATAAACTCTCTTTCTGAATGCGTGGAACCATGTATATTACGTTTATTATATTCTTACTGACATTCATCATCTTTATTAGTCATCTACCTTATTGGTGGGCATCCACGTTATTGTGGGTAGTCATCCACTCTTGGTGGGCATCCACTTTATTGTGGGTAATCATCCACTCTTTGGTGGGCATTCACTTTATTGTGGGTAGTCATCCACTCTTGGTGGGCATCCACTTTATTGTGGGTAATCATCCACTCTTTGGTGGGCATCCACTTTATTGTGGGTAGTATTAGGGTCCGCTCGAGCTAGGCTTATGTGCCCCTTTGAGTCGTCCCGATTCTCATTAATTTCTTCCTTTAATTTTGAGAGAGATTCACACCTTTACTTATGAGAGATTGACATATTGAGGATCATGACATGATTTGAAGCACACATAAATTACTTCACTCCTTGACTTCATGAGATTGACATCTTCGCTTATGAGAAATAGATATATCAGCTTGTACATCACCTCTTTTATTACTCTTATGAGATCTTACGAGATTGGTACAAACATAATCATGATATTAGACTTTGGAACATGACTTGGTTGGAAAATACTTTTCAAGCATAGATAGATTCTCTTACATCTTACTTTCTTTAAGATAGTTCTTTTAGAAATTGATCGTTATGACATCTTTGGAACTTCAATCAATGAACAAGAAATAAGTGAATCATAATCCAGCTAAGAATAGGGCACATATGAATACCAATATACGTCACCCTGAATTGATATACTTCAAACCTCTCGAAATTGAAACAAGTCCAATGTCAATAGGAACAATATGTTGTAGAAGGATATGGAAAAAGTAACCTTACATACCTTTACTTCCAAGTATGAGTACACAAGTCTACATGTGAACACAACAGTCCAGCTTCTTCCTTATGTTTCACTCTACAATACAAGTCCACAATGGAACACTCGTTAACAATTATTTAACGTACAAGTGTACAAAACAAAAATGAACCATATGACTGCCATATAACTTCATTTCACTCCTTACAATACAACCCACTGCATTATCACACCAAAAACACCATAATCATGCCACACATTGACCAAGATATCATACATCTATAGCATTTCACACCACACTTACCCTTTACGCTTCCTCATTATCATTCCGTCATAATTACCCTATCAACTTGCCTCATAAAAACTTAAGAACAATCATACATACTTAAAATAGTCCAACATGCCTCCATACGACACTTTAAAGTCATTAAACCGACATCACAAGTTGATAATTACATCCATGAAGGGTATAGGGGTTTTGGGGGGCCAAAGGGATGCAAAAACAAGAAATTCGGAGTTCTGGGCCGATCCGATAAGCCACCTACGCCCGCAGGTGGATGAACTGCATCCACAGGTGACCTTTGGCAGTAGCCAGAGGCACCTGCGTTGGCACCTGCGCCCGCAGGTGCTTCGTCTGCGAGGGCGGGTGCTCGTTTCGGCCAAAAAGGGTCTCTTTTGGGTCTTTTTATGCAATGAATGGTTCATGATCATAGCTAAACTTATTTTAACATATTTTTGATCATATTACATTCCAAAAACCTACAATGGTCTCACAACACACAAAAACATCACCAAAATGACACTTTACGGTCAATACGTCACCAAAACCATAACCAATCTCACCATAGAAATTCCAAACATTATACATCATGAAAAAGCAAGGAAATAATATAATCACATCTCACATGTCAATATTTACTCCACCAAGTTCACTTTCTTCAAAACCACAAGTGCTTAGTCAAGTTTACAGGACAAGCCATCCTCCGATTTAGCAAACATATAACATTTCACACATTGGGCACTTCTCAATACTTCACCAACATAACCAACATATTATACACCATCTATCATGCATAAAATATATTAAATCATCATAATAAACACTTACCAAGCCTTGTACAAAGATGATCTTGGCCAAAGGAATGACTTAGAGTTTGTGTGAAAGAGGAATGCTTGAGAGAATTCTAGAAAAAGGCATGTGTATTGTTGTTGAATAAATCTGATTTTTCTCTTGCTTTATATGGTATTAAATGGTCATCCTTATCCAATTTAATGCATGGTGTCTTGGTCAAATGGACAAATATTGGAAGAATGGGTCAAATTTCCATGTTGCGCCATGTCTTCTTGTTAACTTTGGGCTTCATTAAGGGCCCAATGATGTAAGACTTCTTTAGCCCACCAAATTTTGTGTATAATTCCTTATATATAGATATAGGTCCCTCAAGTCACTCTTATCCATCTCTTGGCATTAAATGCATGGTTGATTAGTCAAATGGAAGATTGGATCATGTTTTGCCCCATTGGGCCAAGTCTTTTGCTCTTGTATTGGGCCTCACTTGGCCCAATGGCTCATGACTCATTAATACCCAACAAATTAATGTCTAATTCATCAAATCTCTCATGTTTAACTAATTTCATAAGTGTACACGTAGTCGTATAGATTTGATAACATACGGGTGTTTCACTTCCTTCAAAGGTCTAATCCCATGTACTAGGCCCAATGTCAATTATCTCATCAATATTTTGACTCTCTACACTTGAGTAACCATTGTTCAACGTCGTCAAGTAGGGTTGTACGGGGTGTTACATTCTCCCCCCTTAGGAACATTCGTCCTTGAATGTTAACGATGTCGCTTCAATTACAACAAATGCATCTCCATATTAGCCTACACATATATAGACACTTAAGGCTCATAGCTACTTACTTCTTATGGGTCCACTTCAACATTTTGAACTGTTTAGTCCATTTGAAACAAATATAGCTATGTCGACTTCATCCTCTTTTTGTTTTTCAACTTCTCATGCGATCTCTCTTCAACTTGTTGATTTCTCCAAAGAACTTTTACCGAAATTACGTCTTTATTTATTAACCTTCACACTTGTTGGTTCAGAGTAACCATAGATGTATTTTCCTAGTGAGATTCTTCAAACCTTATATATGTCCAATGGGAACAATACGAAAGAAAACTCCTATACACTTTCAACAAGTTCACATGGCACGTTGTGTAGGGCAAACCCCCCCTTCTTTTTTTTCGTTCTTTCCAAATCCCCTTACTTCTTTCCTTAGTGACACTTTCAAGAGTACTTAATCATCTATGAGTACAAATATCTACTATACCATTACGATATGTGTCTTTAACTCTCATGAATTTACCAATAGGTGGAGATAGCGACTTAATTAATGACCCCGGTGTCTCATTAGCTTTTATAGTAATCAATGAAGTGATATACAATAGGGTATATGTATCATTTAAAAACATGGATAATATACCTGTACCTCCACTAGGGGATGCCTCCACATCCGGCCGGTCCACTAAAGCATAGGTGCGGTTCTGAGTTCCCCAGGAACTAGCTGCTCCTCTAGCACCTCTACCTCGACCAGCAGGTCGTATACCAGATGACGATGCCCCGAAGGCTGGCCCCGTAGGTCGCGCCATATTACCCGTGTCCTCTTGTAGACACTCTCTCTTCAGATGTCCCGACATACCGCACCGCAAGCAAACATTCGGTCCATACCAGCATTCCCCTGAATGAAACTTCCCACAGTGTTGGCACAATTGACGAGAAAATCTTTCTGTCTGTGAACCTCGACCCATACTACTTTGCCCTATATGACTGCCTCTAGATCCTCAAAAGTGTGACGAAACATCTACTGTAGGGCAAGAAAATGATGGTCTAGGCGGTCGACGAGAACTCCGAGGCCTAGATCTTCCTTGGGACCCCATAGACTGTCCTATAGGTCTAGCCCTCTTTGAAGGCCCCCTTTCAGATTCATGTAACCTCCTTCGTTGCTTCTGATCTTCCATCTTTTGTGTAAAGGCCTGGATTCTGGCGATGTCCATATCTCTGTTCAAAGCAGCAATAGTGCAGTCCCTTACCAAGTATGGCTCCAGTCTATCCACATATCGGTGGACTCTATCTTTCATTGTGGCCACTACATTTGGGGCATATCGAGCCAAGGAATTAAACTGAAGACTGTATTCTATAACACTCATATTTCCCTGACGAAGATTTAGAAATTGGTCTGCACGAGCTTGTCGGATCTCATATGGAGGTAGTGATCAAGAAAGGCCATTTTAAATTCCTCCCAACTAGCTGGAAGTACATCCATACCCCTCGATCTTTTCCAGTCTTCACACCATAATATAGCTTCACCTTTCAATCTATAGGCCGCAAGTTTAACTGTTTCTATACCAGTTACGTGCATGACTTCTAGGGCCCTTTGAATTTGATCTACAAAGTCTTGTGGATCTACTTTCGAATCTGACCCAGTAAATATGGGAGGGTCCAATTTTAGGAAGTCCTGTGTACGCCGACTAGCTGCTCTAGCCGCGTCATCTTCATTTATCATCGGACCAGTTCGTCCCTGTGCTTGTGCACCGACTAGCTGTGTCAACATATGTACTGCATTCCTCAAATCCTGATCGGTGGTATTCCTTGGTGGTTCTGCAGGTACTTCCCTACCTCTTGGCTCTTCTGGAGCTGGAAAGGTAGGAGAAGACCGCGATGCAATTTCAGCATCAGCTCCACCTTGACTAGCTTGGTCAGGTGGTGATATACTCATTCCTTCACTGGCAGGCATGTCTACCTGCTTACCTTTACCTCTACCTCTTCTCGTGATTGGCATGTTTACTATACCAAAGAAAAACAATCACCGTGGTCAGATACAATTCAACTTACAACACTGACTCTATTGCACTATCTAGAAGTGAAGAAAAGAAAAAACATCCTAAATGTCCCGTAGCCTCCTACTTATAAATGTGGCGCGCAACACATCCATAAGAAAGACTCTACTCAGACACGGCTTTGTAGACACCCTTAGAACGACCTACTCTGATACCACTTTTGTCACGCCTCGACTTCCAACGAGGCGTGATTGGCACCCGAAGCCGATATGGCTTGAGAGAACCAGTCTTTGTTCATGAACCTTCGTATGCATATTCTCGTGTGAATCGTATTATTCCTCATGCAACTATACGGAAAATATGAAGATGGAAACATATGCTATATATATATTAGGAAACTTGGCCGTTAGGGCCATCAAATGAAAATGAAAATACATCTTACATCCATATACCCACATATGTCTACAAAGCCTCTAACAGATGAATCTACAGGACCAACTTAAAGTCGGGACAAGTCCCCGCTTTATACAATATTAAAACCAATACACAACTATGACCCAGAAAGCTCCGAACCAAGTGGAGCTCACCAAAACTCTGCAAATAATCCACAGTCTACTGAGAAGGTCTACTAATGCCTGCACCTGCAACATGTAAGGTAAGTCCCCCGAGGGGGTCAGTACGAAGAATGTACTGAGTATGCAAGGCTCATAAGAAATCATCATACAGAACAACAACAATAATGGAATCAATATAAAGGAGTAATGAACGTGAATAAACTCTCTTTCTGAATGCGTGGAACCATGTATATTACGTTTATTATATTCTTACTGACATTCGTCATCTTTATTAGTCATCCACCTTATTGGTGGGCATCCACGTTATTGTGGGTAGTCATCCACTCTTGGTGGGCATCCACTTTATTGTGGGTAATCATCCACTCTTTGGTGGGCATCCACTTTATTGTGGGTAGTCATCCACTCTTGGTGGGCATCCACTTTGTTGTGGGTAATCATCCACTCTTTGGTGGGCATCCACTTTATTGTGGGTAGTATTAGGGTCCGCTCGAGCTAGGCTTATGTGCCCCTTTGAGTCGTCCCGGTTCTCATTAATTTCTTCCTTTAATTTTGAGAGAGATTCACACCTTTACTTATGAGAGATTGACATATTGAGGATCATGACATGATTTGAAGCACACATAAATTACTTCAGTCCTTGACTTCATGAGATTGACATCTTCGCTTATGAGAAATAGATATATCAGCTTGTACATCACCTCTTTTATTACTCTTATGAGATCTTACGAGATTGGTATAAACATAATCATGATATTAGACTTTGGAACATGACTTGGTTGGAAAATACTTTTCAAGCATAGATAGATTCTCTTACATCTTACTTTCTTTAAGATAGTTCTTTTAGAAATTGATCGTTATGAAATCTTTGGAACTTCAATCAATGAACAAGAAATAAGTGAATCATAATCCAGCTAAGAATAGGGCACATATGAATACCAATATACGTCACCCTGAATTGATATACTTCAAACCTCTCGAAATTGAAACAAGTCCAATGTCAATAGGAACAATATGTTGTAGAAGGATACGGAAAGAGTAACCTTACATACCTTTACTTCCAAGTATGAGTACACAAGTCTATATATGAACACAACAGTCTAGCTTCTATCTTATGTTTCACTCTACAATACAAGTCCACAATGGAACTCTCGTTAATAATTATTTACCGTACAAGTGTACAAAATGACAATGAACCATATGACTGCCATATAACTTCATTTCACTCCTTACAATACAACCCACTGCATTATCACACCAAAAACACCATAATCATGCCACACATTGACCAAGATATCATACATCTATAGCATTTCACACCATACTTACCCTTTACGCTTCCTCATTATCATTCCATCACAATTACCCTATCAACTTGCCTCATAACAACTTATGAACAATCATACATACTTAAAATAGTCCAACATACCTCCATACGACACTTTAAAGTCATTAAACCGACATCACAAGTTGATAATTACATCCATGAAGGGTATAGGGGTTTTGGGGGTCCAAAGGGATGCAAAAACAAGCAATTCGGAGTTCTGGGCCGATCCGCTAAGCCACCTGCGCCTGCAGGTGGATGACCTGCATCCGCAGGTGACCTTTGGAAGTAGCCAGAGGCACCTGCGTTGGCACCTGCACCCGCAGGTGCTTCGTCTGCGAGGGCGGGTGCCCGTTTCGGCCAAAAAGGGTCTCTTTTGGGTCTTTTTATGCAATGAATGGTCCATGATCATAACTACACTTATTTTAACATATGTTTTATCATATTACATGCCAAAAACCAGCCATGGTCTCACAACACACAAAAACATCACCAAAACGACACTTTACGGTCAATACGTCACCAAAACCATAACCAATCTCACCATAGAAATTCCAAACATTATACACCATGACAAAACAAGGAAATAATATAATCACATCTAACATGTCAATATTTACTCCACCAAGTTCACTTTCTTCAAAACCACAAGTGCTTAGTCAAGTTTACAAGACAAGCCATTCTCCGATTTAGCAAACATATAACATTTCACACATTGGGCACTCTCAATACTTCACCAATATAACCAAGATATTATACACCATCTATCATGCATAAAATATATTAAATCATCATAATAAACACTTACCAAGCCTTGTACAAAGATGATCTTGGCCAAAGAAATGACTTAGGGTTTGTGTGAGAGAGGAATGCTTGAGAGAATTCTAGAAAAAGGCATGTGTATTGTTGTTGAATAAATCTGATTTTTCTCTTGCTTTATATGGTATTAAATGGTCATCCTTATCCAATTTAATGCATGTTGGCTTGGTCAAATGGACAAATATTGGAAGAATGGGTCAAATTTCCATGTTGCGCCATGTCTTCTTGTTAACTTTGGGCTTCATTAAGGGCCCAATGATGTAAGACTTCTTTAGCCCACCAAATTTTGTGTATAATTCCTTATATATAGATATAGGTCCCTCAAGTCACTCTTATCCATCTCTTGGCATTAAATGCATGGTTGATTAGTCAAATGGAAGATTGGATCATGTTTTGCCCCATTGGGCCAAGTCTTTTGCTCTTGTATTGGGCCTCACTTGGCCCAATGGCTCATGACTCATTAATACCTAACAAATTAATGTCTAATTCATCAAATCTCTCATGTTTAACTAATTTCATAAGTGTACACGTAGTCGCATAGATTTGACAACATACGGGTGTTTCACTTCTTTCAAAGGTCTAATCCCATGTACTAGGCCCAATGTTAATTATCTCATCAATATTTTGACTCTCAACACTTGAGTAACCGTTGTTCAACGTCGTCAAGTAGGGTTTTACGGGGTGTTACACTAGTTGTTCACCCTACTGTTGCTATGGCTGCAAGGATGGTTAAGGCTTCAGGGACTGATGCATTTCCTTGTCCGATTTTGGGTTATGTGATGACAGGTACTGAGCATGATCTGCTGACTAAGTTTCTGAATATGAAACCACCTACTTTCCAGGGTACTAAGTCTGAAGATGCTTTTGAGTTCATCATTGACTGTTATGAGAGGTTGTATAAGATGGGTATTGTTCAGCAACATGGAGTTGAGTTTGTGACTTTTCTATTGGATAAGGATGTTAAGCAATGGTGGAGAACATATGTTGAATGTCCATCACCGGTTCTACCTCCGTTGACTTAGGAATAGTTTCATGCTTTGTTCTTAGAGAAGTATGTGCCTCGTGCTCTCCTGGATCGCAAAAAGGGTAAATTTTTGGCATTAGAATAGGGTGATATATATCATTTGCGGCTTATGAGGCTAAGTTACCTGCCTTGTCTCGCTATGTTACTCAACTGTTGGCTGCCGAGGAGGAGATGATTCAATTCTATGTCAAGGGTTTGAATTATAATCTTTAGGTTTTGTCTGTTCATATGACTTCTGCAGGAAAGGGGTTCATTGAAGTGTCAGATTATGCGAACAATTTGGAGGGGGTTACGCAAGCAGTTATGCTAAGATGTTAGCCAAGAAGTCCGGCAATGGTCAGAATTTCAGTGGATCTTACTCTCAGGGCTACGGTCAGCAGGCTTATTCAGCTCGCCCTCTTCAGTCAGCCTTGCCATCTTCTACTGTGGTCCCAGCTAAGGTTTCTTCTCAGGCACAGGTTATTAGGGGCCAAGGGGCTTTTTACTCTTCTACCAGTCGGCCATCTCTCGAGCGAGGGTGTTATTATTATGGTGTTGTTGATCATTTTAAAAGGGAGTGTCCTATGAGACAGGTGAATGCCCATGCACAACAGCAGACTCGGGCTATAGTTCTAGCGGGTAGATGGGGAGGAGGACATGGTAGGGGTCATCCACAGGGTGGATGGGTAAATAAGGCAGGTGGTCGAGATGGTTGAAGAAATGACAACGCATGTGGAGGAGAGCAGCCGGGGAAGGAGTTAGTGTAGATTGATGACTGGGCTCATGTTATGCATTTTCGGGAAAGACTGATACCGAGGCTTCTGATGCGGTGATCATAGGTACTATTTCTGTTTGTGATTGGATGGCTTCTGTTCTATTTGCTCCGAGGTCTACTTATTCTTATGTATCTGTTCAGTTTGCGGTGGGTTTGAATCTGGCTTGTGATGTACTTAATTTCCCTGTTTATGTGTCTACTCCGGTTGGTGAGTCTATGTTACTAAACCATGTTTACCATTCTTGTTCTGTATTATTTGGGGGGTTTCAGACTTGGGTAGACTTGATTAATTTGGATATGTTAGATTTTGATGTAATTCTGGGTATGACCTGGTTATCTCCATATTATGTTGTTTTTAACTGTAATGCTAAGATAGTGACTCTAGCTATGCCGAGAATGGATAAACTAGAGTGGGAGGGAGTGTATACGACCATACCGGTAAGAATTATATAATTTGTCTGGGCCAGAAGGTTAGTGGGGAAGGGGTGGCGTGCCCCATTTCGAACCGGTCAAAACAGCACACAACATATGGTGTTCGTGACTCTCTCTGGTTTTTGAAAAATTATTTGTTTTGAGTCGCCACCTAACTTTTAGGAAAAAAAATTAGAAAAAACATTTTTTTGTGATGTAAAACTCTGTCTTTAGTATGCGAAAACCAGTGAGATTATGAGTAAGGATTTTGGTTACTCGAGGGGAAGGTATTAAACACCCCTCAGAGCCTATCCGAAGATAGTCCTTAAACTCAGTTTAGAAAAAAAAAATTGAGAAATATTTGCTTCATTATTTGCTAAGAATAGTGATAAGAAGACCTTTATTATTTTGAAAAAAAGAAACTCAAGGATTATAAGATGTACCGCTACCATAGACAAGGAAGTAATATAATTATTGCAATATATGTATATGTATATACATATGAATATTTTCAAAAATATGGAAAAGAGTAGAATTTTTATTGTAATAACATATATAGTAGAAAGTACAAAATCTTATGATTTGCAAAATGAAATATGTTTAAAATGTATGGAGTTGAATACGTGAATAAAATCTATATATACTAATAAAGGAGAAGGAGAAGAGGTGATGTGACATCTCCCAATGGCCTTCATTCTCATTTTTCTTTTTTCTTCTTTTTTTGGCATTTTTCTCAATTTTAATTGCATTTTTAATTACTTTCTCTAATAACCTATGAAATAAAACTTACAATAAATGTCGGAGTAATCAACATACGTTTGCAATAAGAAGAAGTTGAGAAGATTTATATCCTCTCCGGTCTCTTCCCCAATATTGTAGTAGTAGAAAGGAATTAGTTCTATCATTTAATTCCAAAAACTGATTTCATCAAATAAAATGGCTTCAATTTTCATCTTCCACTATGATTGCAATTCTTTAATTATAAACATATCAATTTATGGACATTTATAACAGGAAACCTTTTTCATTATCCATATATATTTGTTATGTGAGGCTTTCTTGAGTGGCATCAAATCACTTTCATTGTCCAAATATTTTACTATGTGAATTTTTCTTGATCTAACAGGAATTCTTTATAATTTGTTGATCTAACGGGTATTCTTTAAAATTTCTATGTGTGTAGAATGGTTCAGTCACATGCACCACATACGTGAACAGACTTTTTCATTCTCAAGGAAATATTTCACTGTACTGTGCTTAATTCGAAAGTTGTTGATCTTTCTTTATTATTTTATTGTTCTTTCTCTATGTACCCGAGGTAGAAATAAGGCCGGTGCATACTCTACCCTCCTTTGACCCCAGTTGTGGAATTTTACTAAACATGTTATTGTTGTTGTTGTATTCTTTAATTGATTTTGAGGTTCTTGGAAAGCCCTCTATCATCTTATATTCTCATTTATTTATTTCATGAAAACGTATACTATTTAATTGCCCAAATTAATTCCTTCTTTGAAGTCAACTAATTAATTGGTAATATCGGTTACTCATTCCTTACAACTTCTTGCAGTCCTTCTGTATTCTGAGAAGCAACATGAGACAAGGATATATATCTAAGTGAGAGAGAGCCACCTTCTCCAATCACTCAAATGATGTAATGAGATGTGTGGAATGAATAAGCTTGGCTAGCTCTTCTTTGGCTGATATCATCACTTTAAGTGACTCACGTACAACAGAAAAGAATTATCAATCCACGGCCGGTACAAACCTGCATGAACGTTGAATCGGTCATGCTTTGTTTCATAAATTTTTATGGGATATTGATATCCTCTGTCTCATAACTCTACTTTATTTCTATTATAAAATGTACATAGTGGCTAAGCTAGCTTTTTCTTTTATGTACGTACTAGCTCTTTCTTCTTAATTATCTTTTCATTTTGATTTGTGAATGTAATAATTTATTTTCTACTTGTATGCCCTGATTTTTTCACTTAGAAAATTAATTAAACAAACAACCATATAAATGCCTCTTTATTCTTTCTGTTTTTATAATAAAAACGTAAACTATATTAGGTGATTCTTCTCATCTATAATCTAGCCTTGGTGGACAGAGTTACCTGATATTTATTACAGCTGGTGGTAGGTGACATGTATCCCGTAGATTTAGTCGAGGTGCACGAAAGCTGACCTGGACACCTCAATTCGAAAAAAAATAAATAATAATACTTTTATATTTTTGCAGGGTGTGATATTTACCTCTTATATTTTTGTTGCGACATTTATGACCTACCAAAATAGAAAAAAATACAAAAGTACAAAATTGTAACTCTTTTCAAGAGATGAATTAGGTCATACAATTACCTGAAAGAGTATTATGTATGTAAATATATGTATACACCTTTATAGAGATAAAATCAAAGAATAAGTACGTGAGAAATAAATAATGTAACCAAATCTTTAAAAGATAAAACTGAGAGTTATAGAGATTACTTGATTGTAAAATTGTGGAAATAAACTGCAGTTTTCATAGTAAATATTACTCCTATTAATTATATGAAATTAATCTTAAAAGGCATTTGAGCAAATATTTTCATGAAATGTATGTTATAAAATCGCGCAAAGCGCGCACAAGTTCACTAGTTCGTTATAAAGAAAAGAAAATGTACTCTTAAAGTATGAAATAATTTATTTAAAACAAACCTAAATATATGAGTATTTAGAAATATATGAAAAAGATGTGAAAAATCATTTGATTTATAAAATTCCAATTGATTAAAACTAAGCGGGAAATAAATGTGATTCTAAAGTGCACATATATAATAGTGCTGAAATAACTTGTAAATAATAATAGTAATAGTAGTGAAAATGATAATGAAAATAATAATAATAGTAATAAAATATACCTTGTATACGGTAGCGTAAGAACATATATATATACACCTTACATTTTGGAAACTTTCAAAATCTAAAAAAAAAAACTTGAAATAAAGTTAGAAATAAATAAAATATGTGGTAAATAAAAATCGTATTTCGATGGGTGAGTTACTTGCAAAATTAAAAGGACTCGACTAATTAAAATCATTTGTGGCTTATTTGAAAAATTCTAATTAAGGTGATAAATATCGTTAATTAATATTTTGAAAAACAAATACTATAACTACCAATTTTAGTCAATTCCGAAAAATGTATTTTTCGTTTGGGATTACACTTTAAACCAAAATCCGCTCTTTATTTTAAAAGGTTTATTCGTGAGTATAAATTAAATGGTTAAATAATATGACGTTACTACATCTGTAAATGTTGAATGGGTAAAAGATTAACCGAAGAAAACAAATAGATGTTTTAAGGCTTAAGCAAAATTAAACAAAAATAAAGCTAATCAATTTCAATCAAACCACTCAAGTACATATTCAAAGTAATACAACGTTAGTGAAATAAATACGAATAATAAAGTAATGAGGAAGGTAAAGGACTAGATACTATAAGTTCCCATCAAAGGAACCGGCTCCTAGCGATTTAGACCCAGAACTCTGATGATCCTATAGTGATTGACCCAATATTTGGGTCAAAACAAATTTTGATTGAACTTCAACTCCGAGTTATATGAGACAAGAAAAAGAAATAAGGATTAGAAGTCTATTAAAGACACAATAATGTAGGAGTAAGAATTTAAAGAGCATCAAAGATTTAGTTAACACATTATTTGACATGTAAGAACGTGTGTATATCCGGGCAGCCATGAAAATCAAGAAAATCAACTCATAAAACTTCACATAAAACATTCAACGGTGGCACAAGAAAAAGGTTTTGTTACTTGTATGAACATAAGATACGCTAAACCATAACAAGTACACATATGAGTATTTCAAAACTTATCTGAACTTGAGTAAGGCAAAGAAGACCAGTTGTCAAAACCACACACTACAATCTCCAATCAGTTTATTCGTACCCATTTGCTTAAAAAAAAATCTTGATGAAGAGTTTGTCACAACAACAACCGTCTATTCACATTTATGCTTGAACAAGAAAAGTTTTAACTTTAAAACTAAATTTTTCCTAGAGATAGGTAAATAAACCTCAACTATTTCAAACGTCCCAACTAATGCCACAATATTCTTACACAAATCTCTTGGCTGAAAATTTTTGTTGAAAACAATTTGAGCATATTTGAGTGCAAAATAAAGGATGTCTCCCCTACACAAACCAAATTTTTAAATAGGAAAAGGAAGACATCCTCAATACAAAAGAAACTTAAAACGAAATCATTTAGTGGACTCATGTTTGGGATGAACAAACGACAATACCAACACAACTCAAAATCGGAATCCAATCATGTTCACAAAAATCATATCAAAACGAGAGAAGGAAAAGAAAATGAAAGTGAAACAAAGGATGGATTTACGTAATAGATCTTTCCATTTAAACATAAACATACCCAAACCATATTGTTAAACTCAAATCTACATGCTATTACACATTTAAAGGCAATGTAGCCCCTGTACAGTGACTTACTTGAAACAACATAAAACTCATTCTCATATCACTTAAATGGTTGTACATGGTGAGAAGTAATTTAATAGACAAATCCAATTCGTATTTGATTTAGCATTTTGAGTGGGAAAGGCGAAAGCAAAAGAAATAAGACAAATTTCACATACATCACATGTTTATGCCCAAAACAGCCAAGTATAAAAATCATATGAGATGAGATAGAGCAAGACTAGATGATTCGTGCATATTGTTTAAACTAAAATGACTCATATGTTCGTAAAATCAGGCCAAGCGAAAGAAGGAGTTGGAGATGAAAATAAAGGACTAGTTCATACATATCTCACATATCTTGAACACAGAACAACCATATTTTGAAAGAAAAGTGAGAATTAAGATGAAAACAAATCCACGGATAATGAACAACAACACCACTTGAAACCAAAGACAGATCATATTTTTACATACTTACCGACTTGTATATTCATACACGGAATGAATTTTTTTTCCATAATAAACATATACTCTTATGCGTAAAGTTAAAGAAAAACAGCAACGACATGGGCTTGAAATTGAAATAAAATCACATGTTTACAGAACCAAAACGGATGAAGGGGAAAAAAACGAAAGCGAGACAGACGACAGGTTCGCACATATTAAAACAACAGACATTTAAAACGAAACCATATTCTTGAACTTCAACTCCCGGATAATAAACAACAACATCATAAACAGACTTGAAAAAAATTAAAATCACATATTCATAGATTCAAAATAGCCGACTGAGGAGAGACGAAGACCAAATAAAGGACGGGTGTTTACCTTGTGTGGTGTAGCAAGACTGGAGCTCCAATGTCAAAGATTCTCCGGCTACCAAACTCAAAAATTGAAAGCACAAACTAGAAAAAGAAAACAAAGGAAGAAAATAAGAACAAAATAGTAGTATGAACTTGCTGATACTTGGGTTCTAATTCCTGTTCTGTGTCTCTCCTTTATTTTCAAATGGAAACCAAAGGCCTTCTTTTATAGCCAAAAGTTGGGGGTTCCAACGGCTCTAATGGAGTTTCAAGAATTCAAATTTTGAATTCTTGGGAAGATAATTTGCAAGAGATTGATTATGAAGTGAAATAAAGTAGAAGATATGTTCACCTTTTTTGGCTTGATTTGAGGGAAACGTGACAGCTTGGAGGTAGGTTGTTCGAATCCATCGGACCGAAGAAGATAACACCATGAGTCCGATGGATCTTCAATTTCCTCCACTTTTAGATTTGCAGCGGTGGAAGAGGGCTTTTGGGGTCTGATTTTCTTAACAAAAAGGTGATGTAGGGAATATAAAGTTGATGGGAGGCTGCGAGATGATGGAATAGGAGAGTGAAGGTTGAATACACCAGATTTTTCCATTATCCGATGGTCTAGTGACGATCTTCGCTAATAGATAAAAGGGGTGATGGGAGAGGAGTGAAAGGATGCTATTTTAGTTGAGAAGGAACGAGAGAAGAGGTGTAAGGGATTAAGGGTCTTTCAGTTAGGTTACTTGAGTGAATTTGGATCAGGTGGAGGCATTTTTTTTTTGGCTGTGAATGGGATTTAGGTTGAAATAAATTAAAGAAATTGTCCCAAGTATGTGTAGAACATCTCCGGGATGTGGGTGCGGAGTCCCCTTCTATAGAGTCAGTTTCGGTAGTTTTTGAATTTCAGGATGTGTTTCCTTCAGACCTATTGGGTATGCCTCCAGATAGAGATATCTATTTCTGTATTGACTTAGAATCGGGAACTCGCCCTATATCAATTTCTTCCTATCGAATGGCTCAGCAGAGTTGAGGGAACTCAAAACTCAATTGCAGCAACTACTTGACAAGGGTTTTATTCGTCCAAGTTCTTCACCTTGGGGTGCTCCGGTCCTTTTTGTAAAGAAGAGGGATGGTAGTATGAGGATGTGCATTGATTATAGACAGCTGAATAAGGTTACTGTCAGAAATAAATATCCCTTGTCTCGCATAGATGATTTGTTTGACCAGTTACAAGATGCGACAATGTTTTCAAAAATTGACTTGCGGTCGGGTTATCATCAATTGAAAATAAATAGGACATACCAAAGACAACTTTTAGAACTTGGTATGGTCATTATGAGTTTCTAGTGATGTCTTTCGGGTTAACTAATGCACCTGCAGCCTTTATGAGTTTGATGAATGGTATCTTTAAGTCATTCTTGGATTCTTTTGTTATCGTGTTTATTGATGATATTCTAGTTTACTCCAAGAGTAAGGAGGAGCATGCAGGTCATCTTCGCACAGTTTTGGAGATTCTAAGGGAAAAATGGCTATTTGCTAAGTTTTCAAAGTCTGAATTCTGGTTGTCTTCAGTTGCTTTCTTGGGGCATGTGGTTTCTGAAAAAGGGGTGATGGTGGATCCCTAGAAGATTGAGGCAGTGAAGAATTAGATTCGACCTAGTTTAGTGATCGAGGTAAGGAGCTTTGTGGGCCTTGCTAGTTGTTACCGTAGGTTTGTCAAGAACTTTACATCCATTGCAACTCACTTGACAAGGTTGACTCATAAAGAAGTACCATTTGTATGGTCAGATCAATGTGAAGAGAGCTTTCAAAAGCTCAAGACACTCTTAACTACAACACCTATCCTTTCGTTGCCGGTGGAAGGTAAGGACTTTATAGTGTTTTGTGATGCTTTACTTTTGGGCTTGGGTTCTGTGTTGAGCAGGATAGGAATGTCATTGCTTATCCCTTGAGGCAGTCAAAGCCTCATGAAAGGAACTAGCCAACCCATGACTTAGAGTTGGCAGCGGTGGTGTTTGAATTAAGGATTTAGAGACACTATCTTTATGGTGTCAAGTGTGAGGTCTTCACAGACCATCATAGCATGTAACATGTGTTTACTCAAAGGGATTTGAATATAAGGTAGCAGAGATAGATGGAATTATTAATGGATTATGATGTGACTATTCAGTATCATCTGGGTAAGGCAAATATGGTGGTAGATGCATTGAGCCAAAAAACTGCAAGTATGGGTAGCTTGTCGTTCTTGAGGGTGTCCAGATGACCGTTAGCTAGAGAGTTTCAAATTCTAGCATCTCAGATCATGCAGTTTGGGGTCTCAGATAGGGGTGGAGTGTTGGCTAGTGTTGAGGACAAGAAGTTGAGTGCACTCAGGAATAAATTGGTGCATGGGGAGGTGGCAGATGCCACTCTTAATGCGAGTGGGGTGTTGTGGTTTAAGGGAAGGTTATGTGTTATTGAGGTTGGTGATTTGATTCGTGATGTACTTTTAGAGGCCCATGGTTTGCATTATTCTACTCATCTAGGTATGACCAAGATTTAGTGTGACTTAAGGTAGCTCTATTAGTAGCCCAGGATGAAGAGCGACATAGTGGATTATGTGTCCAAGTGTCACAATTATCAGCAGGTCAAGTGTGAACATCAAAGGCCTGCAGGGTTGCTTCAGAGGATGCCTATACCTATGTGGAAATGGGAGCATATTGCCATGGATTTTGTGATGGGTCTTCCTAATACCTTGGGAAAATATGGCTCCATTTGGGTGATAGTGGATCAGTTGACTAAATCAACTCACTTTTTGCCGGTTCAGGTAGACTACAACTCTCAACAGTTAGCTGAGATATATGTCAAGGAGATTGTAAGACTTCATGCGGTGCCACTTACCATCATTTCTAATATAGATGCAAAATACACTTCTAAATTTTGGGACAGGTTGCATGAGCAGTTGGGCACCAAGCTCACATTTATCACGGCCTTTCATCCTCAAACAGATGGGCAATCGGAGAGGACAATTCTGGTGCTAGAGGACATGTTGAGGGCATGCGTGATTGATTTTGATGGTTATTGGGACTAATTTCTTTTGTTGTGTGAGTTTTCATACAATAACAACTATCACTCCAGCATTGATATAGCACCATTCGAGGCACTCTACAAAAGGAAATATAGGTCACCTATTGGGTGATTTGAGGCTGGAGATGTTAAACCTTTAGGAACTGACTTGGTGAAGGAGGCTCAAAAGAAAGTAAGGTTTATTCAAACCAAGTTGTTGGCTACTCAAAGTAGACAAAATGAGTATGTGGACCGTAAGGTAAGAGGCATGGACTTTAAAGTTTGTGAGCAAGTTTTGCTTAAAGTGTCTCCCATGAAGGGAGTCATGAGTTTTGGCAAGAAGGGCAAGCTCAGCCCACGGAATATTGGTTCCTTCAAGGTTCTTAAAGTTGTGGGTCCAGTTGTTTATAGGTTAGTTCTACCGCTGGGATTGTCGGGAATCTATCCAGTATTTCATGTCTCTATGCTCAAAAGGTACCATAGGAATGGATACTATATCATTAAGTGGGACTCAGTTCTTTTAGATAAGGATTTGGCTTACGAGGAGGAGCCAGTAGATATTCTAGATAGGGACATTTGGAAGTTGAGGATGAAGGAAATTCATTATGTTAAGGTTCAATAGAAGCATCATCCGGTTGAGGAAGTCACTTGGGAAATCGATAAGGACATGTTGTACACGTACCCTCAATTGTATGAGGATACAAGTACTCTTTTCTCTCCTTATTTTACTCTATTTTGGTATTTAATCGTTCGAGAATGAATAATGGGTAAATTGGTATCTGTTGTAATGACTATTTTCATCGTTATATATAAACCTTCCGTTGAAAATCCCATGTTAAAATTCTTCCCTACTTTGAAGTTATAAATTTCAAGCTAGGCTAGTTTCGAACGAAATCAGAGCGAGGTATGGTCTAAGGAAATCCGGGAATGATTTAGGCAGGTTCGATGGTGTTGTTGTGATTTTAAGTTAGCTAAGATGATAAGGAACCCGTAGTATTTTACGAAATCGAGATTGGGTATGTAGAACTCCCAGAATTGATCTTAGAATGACATTATTTGGAATGTCACGGGTTTAGGGTGTGTTGCAAAAAGTGGAAATTTTGGGCAAACCCGGACATTTTGTCCCGTCGATGCTGCTATAGAGACGTGCCCACCGCAATAGCGCCAGCCACTATAGTGGAGAAATTCCCACGATACCGATGGTCAAACCTGGTTAACGCCCGTTGTAGCGGCAGGTACCGCTATAGCGACGTATGCCGCTATAGTGGCAAAAGTCACAGATTTAATTAATTATTTTCCTAAAATAGTTTTATTTTTCTAAAATTAGTTTTTGGGGTAAAGGAAGGGAGGGCGATTTAGGGCGATTTCCACCAGTTTTTCATCATTCGGCTTCGTTAAGGTAAGAAATTCATCCCTGTTAACTAGTAATTGATAATTATGCCTTAGAATTGCTAAATTATAGAGTTTGGGGAGGGTTTTAGGGCTGATTTTGGTTATTTTCTGGTGCAAGGGGGAAAATTAAGTATCAAGTTAATGGGTTTTGATTATTAGCAGTTATTTTACCCTTGTATTCCATTAGTTCACTAATTTACCCATGGAATTGGTGGTTTTAGGTGAATTATGGTAGTAAAACCCTAGAACTGGAAGGGAATGATCATAAACTTAGCTTTAGGGGTTGGGTGTGAGTTATAATTCCCAACATGGTAGGTCATTTCATTAATTATGTGTTTATATGCATGTTCTAGACCAAAAACAAGTGGAAATTACACGGGAGGGCAAAGCTTCGGCTTGGAGGAGTTGGTGCAAGTTTGGTTCGAGGTGGGTGATGTTATTGTAGTTTAATCCAGTTTGTACTATATGTGCATGTTAACTACTTTGTAGTGTGGCTTGTTAGTGCATGTTGTTTGGTGTGGTCAATGCAAATGATTCTATGTTGTTGTATGATTTTGACCTACCTTATTATTAAATATGGAATGTTTCGGTATTTAGGACGTTCTCACGAGTTATTGGTGAAATAAGGCTGGCAGACACTTGGGTTTGGGGTTTTCAATATATGGACGAAAATTGTTCTTTGCAGGTCATGGCTAGAGGGTGTATGTATTACCCATTGCGTGTATTATCGCGCCCCATTTCAAACCGGTCGAAACAACACACAACATGTGGTGGTCGTTGTAACCCTCTGGTTTTGAAAATTCATTTTTTAGAGTCGCCACCTAAATTTTAAGGAAAAAAAAAATAGGAAAACCATTTTTTATGTAAAACTTTATTTTTTTTATCTTTCGAAAACGTTTGAGATTCTGAGTAATGGTTTTGGTCACTCGAGGGGAAGGTATTAAGCACCCCTTAGAGCCTATCCGAAGATAGTCCTTAAACTCAGTTTAGGAAAATATTTGGGAAAATATTTATTTATTACTTGCTAAAAAAGTGATAACTACAAAAATTTATCAAAATTACAATAAAAGGACACACACACAAGGCATATAAATATACACTTACGATATACGAAAATGTAACGTAATTTATTGTAAAATATACATGCACGTTTCAAATATATGAAAATGAAGGGTAAAGTTAACATTCTTATTTTATTATGTATATTAAAAAAGTATAAAATCTTATAATTTTACAAAATATAGAGTTTAATGGCATATAAAGTTAAAGTATATGAATGAAATCTTTGCGAAATAAAAGAAAAATATAATTTTAAAAATATGTAAAAAAAAAAAAGTTTATTTGTCATATACTAAATATGTATATCTAGAAGTATGAAAATTTATTTAATTTGAAAATATACTTATGTAAATGTACATTGTCATGAGTTGAGGACGTATAAAAGGTGTAAAGACATATTAACTAGAGAGTAAAAGTGGATTTGAAAATATAAAAATCATGTAATAGTAAAAATACACATATAAATATAGTTGAGATAAAGAGTAAATAATAATAATAATAATAATAATAATAATAATTTTGTTACGGAAAATAAATAAATAAAAATAGTGATGAAAATATCTTGTATATGGTAGTGTATACATATATGTACCTTGTGTTTTTGAGTTTTTTTTTTAGAAATTTGAAAATTTGGAACTATGGTTGAGAAAACGAATAAAAATAAAGTAAAACGTTGGGATCAATTTATTGAAGCAAGTTGGGATTAATTATTTGACTCCTTTTAAAAGGAAATTTGAATTTTAGCCATTCGTAAAACAATATTAAAACTCTCTTTGTTTTAAGAAATGTTGAAATTGCGACTTTTGTTCATTCTTTAAAAAATGTTTTCGAAGTGAGAAATTAGTTTAAAAAGATAGCCGAATATCAAAGTTGCTAAAGCCCCCTTTTATTTTAAAAAAAAAATCAATTTAACTAGTCATGTTATTTGCAAAAATATGAGGATGTTAATATGTTTTTAAGGAAATTTGCAAACATTAAAACAATGTAAACATGATAAACAAATGATAACACTTTAACAATTCTAATAAAATAAGAATACTAAATTATTATTCCGAGTATCAAATACTAATAAAATAACGAAAATAGATAAATAAAAGAGGAAAGGCTAAGAGATACTAGGCTCCTAGAGGACTTGAGCTTCTAACTACAAGACTCCAAGCGTTGCGATCCTAGTAGCGATTGACCCGATGTTGGGTCAAAAATGGAGTTTCAATTGAAACTCCAACTCCCGAGTTCATATGTAAAATAAAGAGGATAAGGATTAGCGACTAATAAAAATAAAAAAAATATGTGAGAAATACAAATCGAAGAACATAGACAAAACAGAAACACCAAGATCGACTAAAATATTACTTGAATAAAAACGGGCTAACAATCATTAACCGGGCAGCCATTAAAATTCAAAGAATTATTCCATATAATTCACATAAGACAACAAATCATGGTACAAAGCAGCCAAGACACTCAGACATACTTACGTAGGCCGAATCCGCAGGATTGGATTAAAGAAAAGACATTCGTTAAGTTATGAATCAAGACTAACAACCTATGATTTCAATTTGCTATAACACAACTTTAAAAATGAGTCAAATCCCAAAAGCTAAAAAGATTTCAGCTACCTAACCTAAACATTCAAAATAATAACTAAAACCCCTTTTCCATTACTGTTAATGTAAACTAAACTAGTGCACTAAATTAAATCTCTTTTTTTACGCCTAGATGGACATACGCATATAAACTTTATGTGAATATGCTAAGTATGATGAAAAACATAAAATAAAGAAGGAAATATGAATTTATGTCATCCCACACATTCAACAACGATTCAAACATATTTCAAAACCAATGAGAGACTTTAGACAAGATGATGTTCTAAAACTTAATTTATGAAAAACGGACAGCCATGTTGAACGAGATAAGTACTTATATTCAAAGAATCGGAATAGGCGAAAGAGAAAGGAGTAAAACGAAACAAAGATGGACTTACAAAATAGACTTCTACCTTATCCATTAAAGCTCAAAATCTTTCAAAATATAGCAATAACTCCAAATTGTATGTTATAGCATATTAAGAACAGAGCAACCCTTAAAATAACTAACTTGAAGAAAAATAGATTCCATTCTAATATCCTTAACTAACTTAATTTATGAAAAAATGAAAGGGGCAAGAGGTGTTTGACGCGCATTATGAAAAGTGCAACAAATCCGATTCATATCCTTATAACATCTTGAATGGAGAAAGGCAAAAATAAAAACCAAGGACCAATTTGAACACGTCACATGTTTGGATGCAAACACACACACATTGAGATTAAAAAAAAAAAGGAGGTGTTGTAGGTTCACTTAAGCATCTTTAAAGTAAAACAAGGGAAAATGGATTCATGCTTATGAATAAATGAGCAGTAATAAAATAGGAGCATGCTCAAATCATCCTATATTGATTTTTGAAATATTAAGACATAAAAACATAACTTATAGCTAAACTCATCACTGTCAAAATTTACAAACGAATTAATAAAGGAATTCACGACATTATTTCGATAAAATTAGGACGAAATGATATTTTGAAACGAGATTTGCGAAGAACAAAAAAACTAGTAGTGCTAAAAAAATAAGATGCTTATGTACACTTATTTCAGACCCAAAAATTACATTCATAGGCCAAATTCCAGAAACAAAAAGAACGATCAATAGCCCAAAGACGAGATAAACTCACGTATACACATATTCACAAATCTGTGCCCACCCACAAAACAACTTTTCAGGATTAAAAGCTATATATATCCACCGATTCAAAGAAAGACAATAACGACAACATGGGTTTCAAAAACAAAACCACATATCCATAAAAAAATATATAAGATGAAGAGAAGGTGAAAAATGAACGAAAAAGGGGTGGATTCGTACCTTATTTAGAGCAGTGATTGAGGCCGTCGAGTGTCGAGTTCCAAACTAGCGATTCTGACATCAATATAAACTCTAAGGGTTTCAAGAAGAACCCAAAAAGAGAACGAATTAGAAAAAATCGAGAGCAAGTGAGGAAGCTATTGAATGTTTTTGTGTTTGCCTTTGTCTCTCCGTTTTCTTTTCTATCTCCAAAATTGACGCCAAAGGCGTCCCTTTTTATAGCTAAGAAATGGGTGTTCCAAACGGCTCTTCATGGAAGCTCCCAAGAATTCAAAATTTGAATTCTTGGGAAGCTAATTTCAGAGATATGATGATGAATTAAAAGAAACAAAAGGGTTGGGCTTACCTTTTCAGATCTATTTGAAGGCAAAAGTAATAGTTCGGAGGTGCAACATTCGAATCCATTGGATTTAAAGGAGTAACAAACCCAAAATCGACGGTTCTTCAAATCCATCCCTTCCCTAGGAGCAGCAACGGCGATGGAGCTTATTTTTAAGGTTCGGCTTTTTCAAAAAAATGGTGATGGAGAGATGGGTGAGGTGATGGAGAGGGGCGGTAGAAGAAAAAGTGAAGAAGTAAGGTGGAAGACCACCGAATTTCACCATTATCTGGTGGCCTTGGCGACGCGTTTTTGGCAGGAAAAGGAATGAAGAAGTCAAAATTTGGTTGGGGTGTTCTGGTTTGGTTTCATCGTGAAAGAGAAGGGAAAAGGTTAGGGGTGTTTGGTTAGCTGATTAGGTTATTTGGGGGGTTTTGGGCCGAGTTAGGTATTTAGATTGGGTTGGGCTGGGTAGTTTTAGGTAAAAGAATTGGCCCAAAAGTGTAGATAAATTAATTTAAGAAATCTGATTTTTCCAATTGTTATTTTTTCGCTTAATTAATTTAACGATGCTTGTTTCGTCCTAATTAATTTCAACTAAAGTGTACATATATACGTATACATTTTCACACATCTAGATGCATATATACATGTGTACGATTTTAAATACGTATATATGTTATATTTTAAATATGTATAGCTATAGTCCAAAATTAAATAAAAAGTAAAATAAAGTAAATTTGCAAAAAAATATAATAGTATAGTGAGGATTATTTAGAGTCTTTGAAATAAAAGTTAATACGCTAGCATATATTTATTTATTTTAGAGAAAAATAGTGAAAGTAATGAATTAAGATATATTATTATCATTAATTCATTTTACGGGTAATTTTATATATAAGTAATTTGATAGAAAACTAATAATAATTATAAGAAGAAGATATTATTTTTGGAAAAAATTGTTATTGGTGTTAATTTTATTAAAATTAATGTTAAACAATAAGGAAAACAAATATTCAGGACTCATAAGCATCGAGAAATTAATTTTAGGAAAAAGGAGAGCCAAAAGAGTCTATGGGCGAAGACGTTGGAATAAACCAATTTTGTCTTGACTAGTAAATTAGATTGGTTTCAGAAAAACAGCACCCAAAAGGTGGAATGGTGATTCTAAAGCCACCATGATTGTGATTATGGATTCGACCGAACTCTGGTCTCTGAGTTGCCTACATATCTCAGGTTTCATGAGAATCAGGCCGATGTAGTTCTAAAATTATAAAATTTTGAGAGGCCCTCAAAATTTTTGCCCCAGTATCGGGTTTATGATGACACTTGTATTAATTGTGCTAGAGATAAGAGTACTTGGGCATGAATGGAGTGGATTTAACCGTGCTCGAAATTGAGCTATATGCATATCCATAAGAAATTCGGTCAGTTGTAGTTCTGGAATGAAGAATTATGGCAAATTTGAGGCTGTCCTCAAATTTTCCCCAGTGTAAGAGTTATGATTGACACTGGTTTCTTTGGAAAGAACTTCGTGGTGTTAACGGCAGAATGAACTTTTGGATGACAGAATCCTTTTGGAATGGGGCATACTTCGTAGCCTCCCGATTATAAATGTGGTGCACAACACAACAATAAACAGGGCTCTACTTAAGTATGTCTCGCATCTCTACAAGATTATGTCAGACAAGATGTATGCAGAGTTTTCCAAATGTCTCTAATGAGGATCCTGGAAGGTGGATCAGATAAGAGTAATGACATTTGTAAGAGTAGATACACTCTGATTCAGAAGTACGGATGATTGATTATGAGAATTGGAGTCGGAGTGCTAGTCTTGAGCTCTAGCCTGTGAGTTTGGTATTCCTCATCAACCAATGCCTTAATCGCTGCTTAAAGGTAGTTCCACGTTGTAATGTGTTGTCCTGCAAAATAGGTAATAAGGTGACAAACTACCTGTTGCGGTATGAAAATTGTAAATTGAAATTGTAATGTAAAGAGTAGAGTGTAGATATTCAAACTAAGATTGTAATCTCCATTCTGTAGTGTAGATGACTCTGAATGGCGGGGCAACAGTTAGAATGTAAAAGCCTCCGTCGGCTGGGAAATTGCTGGAATGTAACAGCCTCTGTCGGCGGAGCAATTACTGAAAAGTAAAAGCCTCCGATTGGCGGGGCAATTGCTGTAGAGTAAAAACCTCCGACTGGCGAGGCAGTTGCTTAGAAGTAAACACCTTCTCTAGCAAGGTAATCTCCAATGCGAACTCGATGATGATGTTGCTTTTGGAATCTGATGCTGCTACTATAGCGGATATCTAATACTGCTTTGCTATGGTGCGAATCTCAGATTGGCAGAGCGTGCTTTGCTTGCTGAAATATAATTCTCCGATATAGCGGAGCATCACTTTGCCTATGTGCATTCTCCAATATGGCGGAGTGTTATTTTGCTCATGTACAACCTCCGATATGGCAGAGGGTCGCTTCGCTAGCTTGTGTACGATCTTCGAAACACGAAATTCATTTGCTTATGTACAGTCCTTGAAATGCGGGAGTTTGACTTCGTTTTCTTATATACAGTTCTCGGAATGCTGGAGTCATACTTCGTTTGCTTATATACAGTCTTCAAAATATGGGAGCTTGACATTGTTTGCTTATGTATAGTCCTCGAAATACTGAAGTCTGACTTCGTTTGCTTATATACAGTCTTCATAATACGGGTGCTTGACTTTGTTTGCTTGTGTATAGTCTTTGAAATGTGGTGCCTTTGATGAAGATAGACGACATTCTCCGATTGGCGGAGTTATTCGATGCAATTAGATGGTGATTCTTCAATTGGCGAAGTTATTCAACACAGTCAGGTGATGAGCTTTGATTGGTGGAGTTTATTGGAAGAAGTAACATAGCCTAATTGACCTATGAGGATCCTCCGTCTTCAACCTTTCGATCCGGATCTTGGATCGACCTGTAAAACTTTCAAATGAAACTTTTAGAGCTTGTGAGGATCAGTACAAATGTTCTAAAATAATAGAGTAAGGAGGGAATATTTTGGCTCATTGTCGTGATAAGTCGTATGATGTTTCCGATCATGCCCAAGAGCTTGACTTGATATCATTTGTCGTAATTCTTGTTTTTCTGCGCTCAAAGAAAAATTCTTAGTTGGGAGGGGGTGTTGATTTGTGTCGACTCGGGGATCCTGGCATTGTCATTGGAATCCTTCAGTACTTCCTCGGCTACTCGATCTTCCCAAATTTTGAGACTTGGCAGGTGGAAAAGTAGGAAAGTAATTTTGAAAAAAAAAATCGCAAATATATTATGTATATATTGAGTATATATAGTAATCCTTATTGTTTTCAGATTATGACATGTTCTGAAATCCATCGAGCCTCTATTTTTCTATCGTATACACATGTAGCCTTATCCTTCGGATGACGCTTCTCAGGCTAAGCAGATGCTAAGACTATTCTGATGGCGAGATCTCTTATATTCTGAGGCTATGCAGTGGGTAAAGAAGGGTTTTTCCTAAGGGTATGGACAAACCTTTTAGGTTGCCTACATATCCCCAAATGGGAATCAGGTCTGTACGTAGTTCGATGGTAGAGAAACAAGTATAAGATGCAATGATCGAGCCTGACTCAGGCTGTCTATGTATCTAAGTGGAATCAGGTCATGACGTAGTACAAGTACGGTATGACTCAGGCTGTCTATGTATCTAAGTGGAATCAGGTCATGATGTAGTACAAGTACAAAGGGGAGAAATAAAAATATGAAATGCAGTGACCGAGCCTAACTCAGGCTGCCTACGTATCCAAATAGAATTAGGTCAGGCTGTAGGTCAGTACAATAAAAGAGTAAAATATGAAGGGACCGAATCCGATGAGGATTGCGTACGTATCCCACCAAGGAAAGTCAGGTCAATCGTAGTTCTGAATACATCAAAGGATGATGTTTTTATTTTAGTTTTCTAAGGGAGACCAAACCCGGTGTGGGTTGCCTACGTATCCCGCCATGGGAAGTCAGGCTAATACGTAGTTCTGTTACATTAGAGAAAAATGCAAAAATACAGGGAAAAAACAACTAGACCTAATGTCTTCAAATGTAGTACTACTTTATAGCGTCTGAATTGATCGGCTTCGTGCTCACTGTGCCATCCATTTCGGCGATGATTACTGCTCCTCCTAAGAGTACTCTATGAACCATGTAGGGACCTTGCCAATTTGGTGCAAATTTCCCTTTAGCTTCATCTTGGTGAGGGAATATCTTCTTCAATACTAACTGTCCCGGTGTGAATCATCGAGGCTTAACTTTATTGTTGAATGCCTTGATCATTCTGTTTTGATAGAGTTGACCATGACAGACTGCGTCCATTCTTTTCTCACCAATGAGCATCAACTGTTCGATCCTACTATGAATCTATTCAGCATTATCTAGACCAACCTCTTAGATGATTCTCAAGGAAGGTATTTCCACTTCTGCGGGTATCACTGCTTCTGAACCGTAGACCAACATGTAGGGGGTTACCACAGTGGATGTTCTGATTATGGTGCGATAGCCGAGTAAAGCATAGGGTATCTTCTCATGCCATTCTCTATTACTGTCCACTATTTTCCTCAAAATCCTCTTGATATTCTTTTTCGCAGCCTCAACTGCTCCATTCATTTGTGGCCGATATGTAGTAAAATTTTGGTGAGAGATCTTAAACCCTTCACAAGTCTCTCTCATAAGATCGCTATTAAGATTGGCCCCATTATCTGTTATAATTGACTCTGGAATTCCAAACCAGCAAACTATGTTACTGCTAATGAAATCTACTACGACTTTCTTTGTCACTGCCTTGTGCATTGATGCTTTAACCCATTTTGTGAAATAGTCGATAGCTACCAGGATGAAACAGTGTCCATTCGATGTGGGAGGCTCAATGGGCCCAATAACATCCATGCCCCAAGTAGCAAAAGGCCAAGCAAAACCCATCACATTACGCTCGTTTGGCGAAACTCATATAAAATCTCCATGCACTTGAGACTGATGACATTTTTGCACATATCGGATGCTATCCCTCTCCATGGTCATCCAAAAGTATCCGTCTCTCAAAATCTTTCTTGCTAGCATGAACCCATTCATATAGGGACCACAAGTCCCAACATGTATTTCTTCTAATAGACTGGTTGCTTCTGTGGAGTCTACACATCGCAACAACCCCAAATCTGAAGTCCTCCTATACAGGATTTCTCAGTTGAGAAAGAAGTGATTGGCCATCCTTCTCAAAGTTCGCTTTTGCTTGCTGGTGGCACTTTCTGGATATTCTCCTACTTCGAGCAACCTTCTGATGTCATAATACCACGGCCTTCCATCCAGTTTTTCATCTATATGGAAATAATACGCATGTTGATCGTGTATCTCCACCTTGATAGGATTAATGTAATTCTTATATGGATACTGGATCATCGAAGACAGTGTGGCCAGGGCATCGGCAAACTCATTTTGAATTCGAGGGACATGGGCATCGGTAAACTCATTTTGAATTTGAGGGACATGTTTGAACTCAATCTTCATGAATTTCTTGCTCAGCTCATTCACACATTACACATAAGGAAGGATCTTGACATTCTTAGTGGACCATTCTCCTTGTACCTGATGAACCAATAAATTTAAATCTCCTATCACCAATAGCTCTTTGATGTTCATGTCTCCAACCATCCCGAGTCCAAGAAAGAAAGCTTCGTATTCTGCCATGTTATTTGTGCACAGAAACCTAATCTTCACTGAGATCAAATAATGTTGACCTGTTTCTGAGACCAAGACTGCTCCGATTCTGACACCTTTAAAGTTTGATGCTCCATCAGAAAATATCATTCACCCATCATATGACTCTGAGATGACCTCTCCTGCGAAAAGTACTTCTTCATCGGGGAAGTAAGTCTTGAGTGGATGGTATTCTTGATATACTAGATTTTCTTCGAGATGATCAGCCAAAGCTTGTCCATTAACGACTTTTGTGTCACATACACAATATCAAACTCGCTCAACAAAAGCTGCCATTTTGTTAATTTTCCAGTAGGCATTGGTTTATGGAAGATGTACTTGAGTGGATCCATTCTTGAAATCAAGTACGTGGTGTATGCACACAGGTAGTGCCTCAACTTTTGCGCCACCCAAGTTAACACGCAATAGTTTCATTCCAACAACGTATATCTTGCTTCATACGGTGTAAACTTCTTGCTTAGGTAGTAAATGGCTTGCTCTTTCTTTCCTGTCTCATCATGTTGTCCTAACACATATCCAAATGCGCCATCCATAACGAATATGTATAGTAACAAAGGCTTCCTAGGCTCTGGTGGAACCAATACTGGTGGTTTGGACAAATGCTCCTTGATTCTATCAAAAGCTTTTTGGCATTTTTTCGTCCATCCTGTGGCAGCATCCTTCTTTAGCAACTTGAATATGGGTTCATTGATTATCGTGGACTGAGCTATGAAACGACTGATGTAATTAAGCTTTCCCAAGAAACTCATCACGTCCTTCTTGGTCTTAGGGGGCGGTAATTCCTGGATCACCTTGATTTTGGATGGATCTAACTCTATACCTCTCCTACTAATAATAAATCCTAATAATTTTCCCGCGGGAACTCCAACAGCGCATTTGGTTGGATTCAACTTCAGGTTGTACCTTCGCGATCTTTCAAAGAACTTTCGTAGATCATCCAGGTGATCTAAACTCTTTTTGGACTTGATAACGACATCATCCACGTACACCTCAATCTTCTTGTGAATCATATCATGGAAAAGGGTAGTCATGGCCCTCATGTAAGTTACGCCGGCATTTTTGAGTCCAAATAGCATCACCCTATAGCAATATACTCCCCATGAAGTGATAAAGGTTGCTTTCTCAGCATCATCCTCATTCATCAAGATTTGATGATACCCTACAAAGCAATCAACAAATGACTACAACTCATGTTTTGCACAATTATCAATGAGTATGTGAATGTTTAGAAGAGGAAAATCATCTTTAAGACTAGCCCTGTTAAGATCTCGATAATCTACACATATCCTTATCTTTTCGTCCTTCTTTGGCACCGGTACTATGTTGGCCAACCATGTGGGGTAATTTGTGACCTTTACGACATCTGCTTCTATCTGCTTGGTCACTTCCTCTTTGATTCTCAAACTCAAATTAGGTTTGAATTTCCTCATCTTTTGCTTCACGGGTGAACATGAAGGATCAATTGGTAGCCTGTGTGAGACGATATCGGTGCTTAACCTTAGCATGTCTTCATAAGACCAAGTGAACACATCAATGTATTGCTTGAGAAATATTATCAATTCTTGCTTTCTTTCGGCTTCCAAGTGTATGCTGACTCGCGTTTCATTCACTGTTTCTTCATCACCCAAATTGACAATTTCAGTTTCATCTAGATTAGGGTTTTTCTGACTTTCAAGTTGCTCAATCTTATGTGGCAGGTTTTCAGGCATCATGCTTTCATCATATTCCTTATAATCCTGCTCATCGCTTGAATTTTGCTTGGTGGATTCGTTACAGGTCATAATCGTTGAACGGGGATTTCTATTAATATTAGCGCTGAAAGGTATAAAAGGTGAGTAAAATAAATACATATTAATGAAAAATAACGAAAATAATTTTGGAAAATAAAGACTTTTATTGAAAAAAAAGCGCTCGACTTTTAGCAAGAGGTGAGTAGCAAAAGGGCTTAGGTATGATTCAAGCCTCAATCGATCATGCAAAAACAAATTTGAAATCAACTACGATTCCACACTACCAGGACTCCTGTAGAAATAGGGATGGGCTGATGGTCTAATTCTGCAAGACTTCTCCAGGTTCAGCATTGTGGATGGTCAGCTCCTTGAGATCCATCTCTAGTCCTTCCTCGACCACGACCACAAAAAGACTCCATATTCCTTCTATGATGTCTTCATCAACTGCTTGTTCAAAAATTGGAACTTGGGCTGGTACAAATACTGTCTTACTTGATCTTATATTATGAACTCCTCCCGAAGTGGGTTCATATCCCAGCCCAGTGGTATCTCTCAAATATTTCAACTGAATCGACTCAATTATATCGTCCACCTTTGGTCTTAATTCTGTCTTAGGCTGATACCCCTATTCTAATATCTCTGATGCAATCATCTTTGCTGCACTCGACATTTTCACTTTAACCGACTCTACATTCTCATCGATCCTTGCAGCTTGCATGATCTCCAGAGTATGGAAAGTGGCTTCATCTAACTCTTCCATTACTAGAATAGAATTTAACAGAATAGATGGGATGACTGAGCTCCCCATAAATGGTAACCTCCATGCAACCCCACTCAAACTTCACACACTGATGAAGAGTTGAGGGAACTGCTCTCGCTATGTTGACCCATGGCCTCCCCAGCAACAGGTTGTAACTGGACGCTATATCCATCACTTGAAATAAGATGGGAAATTCAGTTGGCCGTACTTGCAATGTTAGGTAGATTTCTCCAATGACTCTCATTTGCGATCCATCAAAAGCTCTGACCTTCACCCGACTCTCCCTAATCACTTTTATATTCATATCCAAATCTCTTAGAGTGGAGAATGGACAGATATTACAACCAGAACCACCATCGATTAGAACCCTATTTATGACCTTGTTGTAGTATCTGACGGTGATATGAAGTGTTTTGTTGTGTCCGACCCCTTCTGACGGTAGCTTATCATCATGGAAAGAGACCATATTTGCTTCCACCATACTTCCAATTGCGCTAGCCAAAGTTTCACTTGTGGTTTCTTTCGGTATGCTAACTCCGCTTAATACTTCTATCAAAGCATCCCTATGGGCTTCAGAACTCATAAGCAAGGAAATAATGGATATGTGGGCTGGCATTTTCTTCAGCTTCTCCTCGATTGAATAGCCCTTAGGTTGCATCTTCTTCAAAAATTCTGCGGCTTCGGCATCAGCAATATTCTTCTTTGGATTTTGTTCTTTCTTAGAAACCCCCTCAATTTAGATCCTCCAGGGCATAACACCGTCCTGACCTGGTCATCCCGTGAGCTACAACAACGTCTATTGTCTTGCCTTTGGCTTCCATTCGATAGTCCCATGGGACTGCTTTAGTGTTATAGACAGGTTTTCCAGCGGCTATGGTGGTTACTACAACTCTCGACAGGTAGGTTTGAACATTTAACGGCTCCCTTAACTGAACTGTGATAAAGGGTTGTACTAGAGATGTAGTGGTAACTTCTTCTATATTCCAAGTAAGCACAATAGCTCCCTCCAAGTCATACTCTTCCTCCAGAGTAATCATTTTGACTTCTCGATTCTCATGATTCGGTAAAGGGTTATTATTCATATTTGGTAGAGTTGTGGTGCATTTAATTACTTCTTTACTGATCAAAGACTCAATCTGGTTCTTCAAACTATAACACTCTTTTGTGTCATGCCCCTGGACTCCCGAGTGATAAGTACATCGCTTGTTTTCATCAAAGTTTTGAGAGGCTGGATCAGGGGTTTTTCCTTTGACTGGGTGCAACAATCTTACTGCCCTCAACCTTACAAATAGTTGAGCCAATGGTTCGACAATAGGTGTGTAGGTGCAGGTATTTCTGGCTTCAAAATTTGGGTGTGGTCTAGGTGCATATGCTGGTCTATTTTGGTGAACTGGAGCATGGACAGGGGCATATGGTCACGATGGATTTTGATGTGCTGGAACTCAAGGTGGATTATAGTGTGCCTGAGTATTGTATGCAGGGGGATGTGCAATAATTTGGGGGTTGTTAGGGTAATGGAAGGAAGAACTTCTAGGTTGGTAGTATGGTGTAATAGTTGAGACATCTTCTTGTTAACGTCGATGGAACCTGATTGTATGGCTTTACTTGCGGCTTGCAATGCAACCATAGACTGAATCTTTCCTGACTTGATGTCTTTTCCTAAGAAATCTCCCATCTTGACGAACTCTGCAAACTTCTGTCCCATCATTGACATCATCTTGTCAAAGTAAACACCTTCTTGGGCTCGGAAAAGTACTTGGAGAGTTCACTCTCGTCTAGTGGGGGTTGGATCCTACCAGCTTCAGTCCTCAATCGCCATGCATATTTCGTAAATGACTCCAATGACGTCTTTTGTATGTTGGCTAATGAGAATCTATCTGGGGTGATTTCGGTATTAAATCTAAAACGACTCATGAAATCTTTGGCCATTTCCTGCCAATCACGCCACTTATGAGGGTCTTGGCGAGTGTACCAAGTCGAAGCTTCTTTTGACAGACTTCGAATGAACAACTTAATCCTCAACTTCTCATTTCTTCCTACACCGATCAGCTTGTTGCAGTAGGCTCTTAGGTGTGCGTGAGGATCACCTTTTCTATTAAATATATCAAACTTTGGTGGTTTGTACCCAATTGGCATGTCGATGTCCGGATGGATGCATAAGTCATCATAATCCAAGCTCTCGGTTCCTCTGGTGACTTCCATGGTTCTGAATGCCCTTTTCAGATTTTTGAGTTGAGCTACTATCGACTATTCTCCATTCAATTGGACATCCTTCTCTAGATTCATGTACTGATTGACCTTATACGGGACTTTGACAGTTGCGAAAGTTGCAAAGGTAGGAGCTTCAGCAGCATATATCGGTGGCACAAGTATCTCATAAGTGACGTCTGCCTCAGGTATGTGTTGCATTATTGGGTGAATGGGAATAATAAAGTTCTGAGTAGGCAATAAAAGATCAGGTGTAGCCCTGGTGGCAGTGGAGGAGCAAGTGGAGCTTGAGCATAAGTTGAAACATGTGGTGTTTGCGTAGGTGGGTTTGTTAAGTTTGTAGGGGAGACTGGAGGTAATTCAGCATTTGGAAATTGGAATTAAGTGGGGAAGGTAGCAGCCCAAAGCTTAGTCAAGTCCTGCACTTGGCGCAGTTCTTCCTTTAGGATCTCAATTTCCTTAGCCATGTTTGTCAGTGGTTCGTCATTTTAAATATTTATCGGCTTTTGGGAACTTTCGGCACCATCTATTAGTACCATCGAGGCGTTGTTGGATTCTTTCATCATTTCTCCTTTAGATCGGAGGTTGTATTATGATTCATCTAGTTTGAAGTTGACACAAATCAACATTCTTTCTTTGGAGATTGACAATGAATAAAAAGTAAAGAAAAGAAAAAAAGGAAAACCATGTTAGTTTGAGAGATATTGCTAATATGGGTCCTCTTCTTGCCAGAGGTGGGCTTACGATGCAATCAGTTTGATGATAGATGATCCATTTTAAACACATTTGGATTTGGAATAAACGACTTTCATTAAGCAAAATACGACTTCAAAAGGTTACAATGAAATGGAGCAATAAAAGCATAAAAAGGAACTGAAAGTACATGGGTGGCCGCAAATGCATACAATGGGATTGGTCATGCGGTTCTTTAGGGTAAAGAAAGGAAAAAGTACAACAAGGAAAGAAAATCTAAGGCCATGTGGCTTCATCATCATCATCATCGCTTAGGCCCAGATAAGGATGCATGTGGTGTTCTGAGAAATCCTCCTCTCTCATCAGCCAATCTTTGTAGTCTGGATCATCTTCATCAAGGAACACTAGAGATCCATTCCTAGTTTGATCTTCAGGTTCCTCTTCCATGTCTTCCATTATGTCATCATCATCGCCTGGAGGTATCATGTCATTAACGGATCTTGGAACGACTTGTCAATACATGGAGGTGGTGAGATACATGTGAGGTAATATTTCACTTGCCACTTGACACATCATGTCATAGTCTACCAGCCCAGGGATCCTTTCCCAGCTCGGTTGCATTATGGGACCTCCTTCTACTTTCCATACATAATATCCCGAGGTGCACCAACTTGTTTGGCTAATTTCTGCTCAAAGTACATTCATCCATGTTCTTCGTAGTCTTTTGAGTCTGTCCAAAGGTACTTTTTTTCCGTAAGTGACTTCTGTTGGAGCCATGTGGGACCATAAAGGGATGTTTTGCTCGATGCCAAATTGACATAGCATACTGAGTGGAGCATACGGTTGAATACCTTCAAAACCGATCAATTCAATGAAATAGCTAGTATACCTTCTTAAAAATGCCTTTCCTGCGATCCAAGAAAGCCTCCATTGGATGGCATCTCCTGTGAGATACGTCAGATAAGCCTGCCATTCTTCCAGTCTTATTGGTGCTTCCCAAAATCTCAATCTCTGTTCGTGGCTTTGTATCCTATTGTAGATGTCCCCTGAGTTGTCGTTGATCGACTTTCTTTGACATAAATGCTCCATGGCCCAATCTTGTAGCAACACGTTACATCCACAAAGAAATCATCCTCCCTAGAGCGAGCAGACAAAGTCCTGAATAATTCTGCTAGCAGCATTGGAACTAACTTTAATCTCTCAGAGCTAGTAAACCTGGTAAAGACTAGGAGCATCAAGTTGACATTGATATGTCCCCTACGTCTAAGGAAGACCATAATCCCCAGGAAAGCAAGCGCAAAGGCCATGGGGCAAACACTCTCCCATTTTGATCTGTTACAGGTGAAGTCATTCTGGTGATTATCATAGCTCCTTTGACACCCAAATCTCTGAAATAGATAGCTCAAGTTAACCCAACCGTCTTCGATACTCCTTGGGGTATGGACTACACTCAAACCCAAAGCATGTAAGAAACCATTTTTGGTCATGGCTGATGGTGCCAATGGTATTCTTCCTTAAAGAAGCAAATCTGTAAGGCTACTGACGTCTTCCAACGTAGGGGTGATTTCAAAATCAGTAAACTGAAGAGTCACAGTGGTCGGGTCCCAAAACTCAATCAATAGCTTCGTAAGCATCTCGTTAGTCTGGATGTCCATGAGTGACATCAAAGAACCCAAGTGTTCTCTAACCTCGGCCCCATGTGCTACGCCAATGTTTCGCCACCAATTTTGTAGGTTTTAGGGAGCTGAGATAATCATTTGGATATTTGGTAGGTTCTGATTGATATTCATCTGAAAGAAAAAAGGGTAAAGGGTATGAAAAGTTTGTTTGTCCCAATTCCGTTATGTGGTTTAGCTTGAATCATTCACATCAATCTTCACAAAAAAGGTATGTCGTTAGGTTTGTAACCTTTGACAAAAGGGTGACTTCCTAATTGCGAAGACGATGCCTTGGACCATCCCGCCTAAGGTGTATGCAACTTGACCTATCTCTAGAGTAAGAGTTTTCCCTAAACGTTTAAGAGTGGACTAAATAACTGCGAGAAGGCATACTAACCTAATTGCACCAACTCTAAAACTAAGGAATCCAAAAGAAGGTTTGGAGGAGTGTGTGACACCCCCCGTGTGAATCACAGTGTGTTAAGTGTGTACGACCAAAAACTCGATACGAAAATGCAAATGATAAAGCAGTAACAAGTAGTGTTGATCAAACAAACAAGGAACGCAAGTTTGGATTTGGCTTGCGTCCTTTCAAACAAATCAGGATATAAATGTAAATAAAGCAAGTAACGTAATATAAAAAAAAATCAAAATAATAATCCTAGACTAAGTCTGCTAAGGTAAAAACCTAAGTTAGGTCCCCCGCAGAGTCGCCACCCTATCGCGCCCTATTTCAAACCAGTCGAAACAACACACAACATATGGTAGTTGTTGTGACTCTCTGGTTTTGAAAATTGGTATTTTAGAGTCGCCACCTAAATTTTAAGGGGAAAAAATTAGGAAAACCATTTTTTATGTAAAACTCTATTTTTTGGTCTTTCGAAAACGTTTGAGATTCTGAGTAAGGATTTTGGTTACTCGAGGGGAAGGTCTTAGGCACCCCTCAGAGCCTATCCGAAGATAGTCCTTAAACTCAGTTTAGGAAAATATTGGGAAAAATATTTATTTATTACTTGCTAAAAAAGTGATAACTACAAAAATTTATCAAAATTAAATTAAAAGGAAATACACAAGGCATATAAATATACACTTACGATATATGAAAATGTAACGTACAACAACAACAACAACAACAACATACTCAGTGTATTCCCACCAGGTGGGGTCTGGGGAGGGTAAAGCGTACGCAGTCCATACCACTACCTCAGATGAAGTAGAGAGGACAAAAATGTAACATAATTTATAGTAAAATATACATGCATGTTTCAAATATATGAAAACGAAGGGTAAAGTTAACATTCTTATTTTATTATGTATATTAAAAAAGTATAAAGTCTTATAATTTTAAAAAATATAAAGTTTAATGGCATATAAAGTTAAAGTATATGAATGAAATCTTTGCGAAGTAAAAGAAAAATATAATTTTAAAAATATGTAAAAAAAAGTTTATTTGTCATATACTAAATATGTATACCTAGAAGTATGAAAATTTATTTAATTTGAAAATATACTTATGTAAATGTACATTGTCGTGAGATGAGGACGTAAAAAAAGTGTGAAGACATATTAACCAGAGAGTAAAAGTGGATTTGAAAATATAAAAATCATGCTAGTGTTTATTTATTTAAAAGCATTTTTTTTAAAAAAAAATAAAAAATAATAATAATAGTTAACACTAGATAGAAATGAATGTAATAGTAAAAATACACATATAAATATAAAGTTGATATAAAGAGTAAATAATAATAATAATAATAATTTTGTTAAGAAAAATAAATAAATAAAAATAGTGATGAAAATATCTTGTATATGGTAGTGTATACATATATGTACCTTGTGTTTTTGAGTTTTTTTTTAGAAATTTGAAAATTTGGAACTATGATTGAGAAAACGAATAAAAATAAACTAAAACGTTGGGATCAATTTATTGAAACAAGTTGGGATTAATGATTTAACTCCTTTTAAAAGGAAATTTGAATTTTAGCCATTCGTAAAACAATATTTAAACTCTCTTTGTTTTAAGAAAATGTTTAGATTGTGACTTTTGTTAATTCTTTAAAAACTATTTTCGAACTGAGAAATTAGTTTAAAAAGATAGCCGAAATCAAAGTTGCTAAAGCCCCCTTTTCATTTTAAAAAAAATCTATTTAACTAGTCATGTTATTTGCAAAAATGTGAGGATGTTAATCTGTTTTTAAGGAAATTTGCAAACATTAAAACAATGTAAACACGATAAACAAATGATAACACTTTAAACAATTCTAATAGAATAAGAATACTAAATTATCATTCCGAGTATCAAATACTAATAAGATAACAAAAATAGATAAATAAAAGAGGAAAGGCTAAGAGATACTGGACTCCTAGCGAACTTGAGCTTCTAACTACAAGACTCCAAGCGTTGCGATCCTAGTAGCGATTGATCCGATGTTGGTTCAAAAATGGAGTTTCAATCGAAACTCCAACTCCCGAGTTCACATGTAAAATAAAGAGGATAAGGATTAGCGACTAATGAGATAAAAAAAATATGTGAGAAATACAAATCGAAGAACATATACAAAACAGAAACACCAAAGATCGACTAAAATATTACTTGAATAAAAAGGGGCTAACGATCATTATCCGGGCAGCCATTAAAATTCAAAGAATTATTCTATATATTTCACATAAGACAACCAATCATGGTACAAAGCAGCCAAGACATGCAGACATACTTACGTTGGCCGAATCCGCAGGGTTGGATTAATGAAAACACATTCGTTAAGACATGAATCAAAACTAATAACCTATGATTTCAATTTGCTATAACACAACTTTAAAATGAGTCAAATCCCAAAAGCTAAAAAGATTTCAGCTACCAAACCTAAACATTCAAAATAATAACTAAAACCCCTTTTCCATTATTGTTAATGTAAACTAAACTAGTGCACTAAATTAAATCATTTTTTTTTTTACGCCTAGATGGACATACGCATATAAAATTTATGTGAATATGCTAAGTATGATGAAAAACAGAAAATAAAGAAGGAAATATGAATTTACGTCATTCCATACATTCAACCACGATTCAAACATATTTCAAAACTAACGAGAGAATTTAGACAAGATGATGTTCTAAAACTTAATTTATGAAAAACGGACAGCCGTGTTGAATGAGATAAGTACTTATATTCAAAGAATCGGAATAGGCGAAAGAGAAAAGAGTAAAACGAAACAAAGACGGACTTACATAATAAACTTCTACCTTATCCATTAAAGCTCAAAATCTTTCAAAATATAGCAATAACTCCAAATTGTATGTTATAGCATATTAAGAATAGAGCAGCCCTTAAAATAACTAACTTGAAGCAAAATAGATCCCATTCTAATATCATTATCTAACTTAATTTATGAAGAAAAAAAAATGGGGCAAGAGGTGTTTGACGCGCATTATGAAAAGTGCAACAAATTCGATTCATATCCTTATAACATCTTGAATGGAGGAAGGCAAAAATAAAAACCAAGGACCAATTTGAACACGTCACATGTTTGGATGCAAACAAACACACATTGAGATTAAAAAAAAAAGGAGGTGTTGTAGGTTCACTTAAGCATATTTAAAGTAAAACAAGGGAAAATGGATTCATGCTTATGAATAAATGAGCAGTAATAAAATAGGAGCATGCTCAAATCATCCTATATTGATTTTTGAAATATTAAGACATAAAAACATAACTTATAGCTAAACTCATCACTGTCCAAATTTCCAAACGAATTAATAAAGGAATTCAACCACATCATTTCGATAAAATTAGGACGAAATGATATGTTGAGACGAGATTTACGAAGAACGAAACGACTAGTAGTGCTAAAATAAAATAAGATGCTTACGCACACTTATTTCAGACCCAAAAATTACATTCATAGTCCAAATTCTAGAAAGAAAAAGAATGATCAATAGCCCAAAGATGAGATAAACTCACGTATACATATATTCACAAATCCGTGTCCACCCATGAAACAACTTTTCAAAATTAAAATTTATATATATCTGCCGATTCAAAGGAAGACAATAACGACAACATGGGTTTCAAAAAAAAAACCACATATCCATAAAAAAAAATATAAGATGAATAGAAGGTGAAAAACGAACGTAAAGGGGGTGGATTCGTACCTTATTTAGGGAAGTGATTGAGGTCATCGAGTGTCGAGTTCCAAACTAGCGATTCTGACTTCGATATAAACTCCAAGGGTTTCGAGAAGAACCCTAAAAGAGAACGAATTATAAAAAATAGAGAGCAAGTGTGAAAGCTATTGAATGTTTTTGTGTTTGCCTCTGTCTTTCCATTTTCTTATCTATCTCCAAAATGGAGGCCAAAGGTGCCCCCTTTTTATAGTCGAGAAATGGGTGTTCCAAACGACTCTTCATGGAAGCTCCCAAGAATTTAAAATTTGAATTCTTGGGAAGCTAATTTCAGAGATATGATGATAAATTGAAAGAAACAAAAGGGTTGTGTTTACCTTTTTAGATCGGTTTGAAGGCAAAAGAGATAGTTCAGAGGTGTAACATTCGAATCCATTGGATTTAAAGGAGTAACAAACCCAAAATCGATGGTTCTTCAAATTCATCCCTTCCCTAGGAGCAGCAGCGATGGTGGAGCTTATTTTCAAGGTTCGACTTTTTCAGAAAAAGGGTGATGGAGAGATGGGTGAGGTGATGGAGAGGGGCGGTAGTAGAAAAAGTGAATAAATAAGGTGGAAGGTCACTTTCTTTCACCATTATCCGGTGGCCTTGACGACACGTCATTGGCAGGAAAAGGAATGAAGAAGTCAAAATTTGGTTGGGGTGTTTTGGTTTGGTTACATCGTGAAGGAGAAGGGAAAAGGTTAGGGGTGTTTGGTTAGCTGATTAGGTTATTTGGGGGTTTTGGGCTGGGTTAGGTATTTAGATTGGGTTGGGCTGGGTAGTTTTAGGTAAAAGAATTGGCCCAAAAGTGTAGATAAATTAATTTAAGAAATGTGATTTTCCCAATTGTTATTTTTTCGCTTAATTAATTTAATGATGCTTGTTTCGTCCTAATTAATTTTAACTAAAGTGTACATATATACATATACATTTTCACACATCTAGATGCATATACAAATGTGGTCGATTTTAAATACGTATATATGTTATATTTTAAATACTTGTAGCTATAGTCCAAAATTAAATAAAAAGTACAATAAAAGTAAATTTGTAAAAATTATAATAGTATAGCGAGGATTATTTAGAGTCTTTGAAATAAAAGTTAATACGCTAGCATATATATATATATATATATATATATATATTAGAGAAAAATAGTGAAAGTAATGAATTAAGATATGTTATTATCGTTAATTCTTTTTTACGGGTAATTTTATAACATATGATATAAGTAATTTGATAGAAAACTAATAATAATTATAAGAAAAAAATATTATTTTTGGAAAAAATTGTTATTGGTGTTAATTTTATTGAAATTAATGTTAAACAATAAGGAAAACAAATATTCAGGACTCATAAGCATCGAGAAATTAATTTTAGGAAAAAGAAGAGCCAAAATTGGGTGTCAACATGCATGTACAGGGATCAGGTGAGTTTGACGGTCCCATGAGTGGACCGAGAAATATATTTATATGCTTGGTAATTGTTTACTGGCATGTCTTGACTTGGCTTGACTGAACGTGACTCGGTGATATTTTGTTGACTTGTTGATTTTTAGTCCTAAACTGTTTATTTGGCTTTTATGTGCTAAGTGTATGTTAGTTGAGCATGGATTAACTTGTTGTACTATATTTTAGTTAAGTGTTCATATTCTCATCTTGGATTGGCCAAATGACCCTACCAGTACACTGTTGTTTTCTTGTGTGCTGATACTACACCTGCTCTTACTTTTGTGAGTGCAACGCATATTCCAGCGGCTCCTATGAGACCTCACTTGTGATTTCAGTGGTTGACTTCAAATTTCAGGGTGAACGGCATATCCGGGATACCATGAGATCTTTCCTTTATAGCATAGTCCTTTGTTTTGAACATTATGCACTTTGTTTTAGTTTTGGGGTTGCATCTCCTTCTTGACAATCTTAGATGTTTTAGCACAGACAACTTTTGGGTCCTAGGGATGGTTTTATTTTTGTTAAGTACAATGTTCCGCAATTAGTTGTACTTTCAGTTTTCTTTTAGATTTGGATATTTATTGATGGGTTAGTTCTAATAATTTCTTTTAAGTGTTGATTATGAGATGGTATTTGAGGTAGATGGTTCTATCCGGGTGAGTAGTGTGGGTGCCACTCACGATTGGTTTAGGTCGTGACAATTACTCCTTGAACTATAGCCAAAGTTGTTGCGATACACCTTAACTTTACAGGGTCCTATTACCCCCCCAAAACTCAATTTTATTGTATTACTGTCCACCTTTTATGCTTACGTGGCACCTTTGACAACACGCCTTAATTGCAAGTTTTTTTAGGCCACGTAAGCACACAAGGTGGACAATAATACAATAAAGTTGAGTTTAGAGGGATAATAGGACCCCCGTGAAGTTAAGGTGTGTCGTAGAAACTTTCGCTATAGTTTGGAGGGATAATAGTGCTTTATCTCAAAATAAAATCATCCCCAACTCTCAGATTCCACCAAGTGAAAGGACTACCCTTAGAATGCAAATGATACAATTCACAAGATTCAATTCAAGATCTAAAATCATCAATATCTTCATCAGTAATTTGAAAACCTCCTAACTTTTCTTCCCTATTTAAAATCACATTAAAATCCCCTCCTACCTATCAGAATACACACAATATTTGTATGTCAAGAGGCTTTCTTATCTATATATATATAAAAAAGAGGGACATAGCCCCGACTATGTGTCACATCCTAAATGCAGGAATTACATTTAACTTCTTTACCCTGTTTTTGGGCAATTTCCTCCGACAAATCAAAGGACACACCGCCTCGGCATCAAAGTTATTTAAAAACTCTCTTCCTGCAATTGCCGTAACATTTCCAATTTACCTCTTCAATCACTCCTCCCCCCCTCTCTCTCTTCTCTCTCTCTCTGTCTCTCTGTCTCTCTATTTTCTTCCTTCACAGCACTAAGGTATATTAACCCCAAGCCCACAACTATATGTAAATTCAACGCCACAAAATCAAATCGGTTACCCAAAGATGGTGCTTGCTTGGTGGATCTTCATGATTCATCTGGCCTGTGATGTGACACGCACTGGAAAAATGGATAATAAGGAATATATCCTTGAAGGTGTCGCGAGAAGATGAGGACTAAAGCATGGCTATTAACTAGAATAGAAGAATACTAAGGTATGGTTAAAATTCTCTTCTTTGCCGTTTAAGAGTAATGGACAAAAAAATGCCTACCTTTGCAATTCTTTGATTTTCTTTTGTGTATGGTCGGAGATTAACAAGATCTCGTTAATTAATACAACTGCAGTAATTCATCTTATATAGGAACACTAGTTCCATGAGAATCATGATCTATTTAGATATTCTACATACATACAAATACACTTATAATTGGTATCCCTTAGAGTTGTATCGTTATCCAACTTCATCAGTTAAGGATGTCCTAATACCCCCCTTGTAAATAGAAGGTGGGTAACCATCTTTAAGTTTGTCCCTTAAGAATTGGAAATGAACTGATGACAATGGCTTGGTGAAGACATCAGCTAGCTGATCTTTGAAGAAAAAGTGGTGGAATAAGAAGAAGAAGTGGTCATGACGGTTTTGATACTATATCAAAATACACACAATATTTGTATGTCAAGAGGCTCTCTTATTTAATAATAATATAAGCTCTCGTTAGGCAATACGACTGCAGTAATACATCTTATATAGGAACACTAGTTCCATGAGAATCATGATATTCTTAGGTATTCTACATACATACAAATACATTTATAATAGGTATCCCTTAGAGTTGTATTGTTATCCAACTTCATCAGATAAGGATGTCCCAATACTACCAACCAAGGAGTATTCATCCCAGAAGAAATAGAGTAGATCTCACCCCATAAATTCTATCTTAAACCTCTATCACACTTTGCATATACCAAAGTAACACAAAAAAAGAAGCTATAGCCAGATTCTGAATTCTAAGAGTAACTTAATGATCTGAATTGCCAATTACAGTAGCATCAAATCCATGGTAAAAAAACTCAGATCTGTCCATTAGAATTGTGAGTAGCAAAAGGCATTTTCAATCTATTTTTATATCCATTGATGGATATGACATGTTGAAAAGGTTCCAGTAGAGCCACAAAGGCAAACTTATGAAAGTTGTGCAATATTTGCACTCTTTGAAAAGCTTGGTGTGTATTTACTGACCTTATATTCCAAATTAGAGCCTTCATCATATTTTACAATATTGAGAAATCACATTCCTCTTTGGTTGTACCCTGACAGGCTGAGAAGAATCCCTATTACCTTGTTTATTTCCTTTTTTTGCTGACTTCATTGCTTTTTCCACCCTAGATGAGAGGTCTACCTCTTTGAAAATCTGGTCTTCCTATAATTTTGATGAATTAGGACTCCCATCACCTCCTTCTAATCCTTCTAAATTCATCTTCACCTTATGAATAACAATTTCATGAAGGACTTTATTAGGGGACTCAAAGGCACTTAGCAACATCTGAGATTCACCAACTTGTACCACTGTAGGGACCTCCGTGATAGCCAAATCAGTGACATTATTATTTGATTGTTGCATGCCTGCCGACTTGTCTACTTGAAAGAAAATGTCACCTTTATGTTTCTCTACATCAACTGTATTAGCTTAACTGGCATTAAATCCTTGGGCTTTTTGACTTGCAGGTGATCAAGCCACTTTAGACAAACTTGTATTTTCTACCATTTCAATTCATGTTCTATTAACACCACCCTCTACAACTACTTGCAAATCTATTGAATTTTTTGGCACAACAATGTTATCACCACCATTTTCCATGGTATTGGGACTGTTTGAGATGGACTGAGGTATTTTATTATTGTAGTTGGCAAATGCCCTTGTTGTCCACTCTTTTATGGATGATTGATGATGTATCTGTTTATCTTCCTTACTTGTTGTATTGATATTTTTTTGCTTATTTGATTGACCTTGTGATTGTTTGTTTGCCCCCTCATTATCATGTTGTTTCCTCTTGGTATCATCACTGTAGACTTCCTCCTCTATGTCACTTTCTTCTTCTATTAAAGGGGCAAAAGTATTGCTTGTATTTTTTCACTTCTCTAGTGTAGAAGCCTTGCCACTAAGATTATTGGATGGGCCTTTAAAAATGGTAAATCTTCTACTAGTTGGATTCCACTATTGTTTGTGATTTTCTCCTCTTACCCTTTGATTCACAAAAACATCAGTATCCCTTGTCTGCTCTATTATCTTATTTTCCTCCCCTCACTTTTCAGTTGTTGTCTTTCTCAATTTCAGATGTAGGACAATTATCTTTATTATGACCTTGTAGTTTACATTTGTGATAGTAATTTTGGAAGAAAATCATACTGAATTTTAACCTTCTCAACTCTAGCTTCCTCTATGATGGGATTCAAAATCTCAGTCTCTACATATCTGGGAATATCTGATAGTAAATCCACCTGCACCTTAACTCTAACACAACTAGGTCTTGTCTTGTTGATAGGAGCTATATCTAGGTGTAGGGGTTTCCCTACTACCGAAGCAAGAGAAAAAAGGGATTTGTTTTCAAAGAAGGTAGGCTTGAGATCCAAAAATGAAATCCACGCCATAGCTTGAGTAGTTTCTTTATCCACCTTAAATTTAGCATCATAAATCAAGGGCCTCATAGGATAAGAATAACCCTGTAATAGACATTTTTGGACATCATATTGTTGAAATGCTCTGCCAAATTAAATCTCATAAGGATATGTCAATTCCTTAACAGTTCAATATTGCAATCCCCTTTAAATTTGCATTGTTTTGGGATTTGATTTTGTAGATCCTCCAAACCTGGCCAACCATATGAGAACTTTCCAATCACCACATATTTAAGGTTCTCAATAGCGTTTATGCGATCAGCCTCTTTTTCTATCCAAATCAATTTAGGAACACCATTAATGTAGGCTACTTTCTTGAAAGGGATAGACTCCACAATCGTATCTGTTTATTGCTTTGTGTTACCAGTAGAGGGCTTTAATAGATCTGCATATTTGCTTTGTTGGGATGAATCTTCTACTGAGAGATCTACGCTAGGCAAATCTTTAGGCACGATAGGCAAATCTATCTCTTTAATCTCCAAATCTTTAGTGTTAGGGCTTGAAATGGTGCGGGTTTTTGAAGGTGAGAGAGGGGGGAAATTAGAAGTAGAAGCTAAAAAAGATGATTGATCATCCTTAGGAACAGGCTGACCAGTGACTGTAGTGGCCATGGCCTGAAAAGAGCGATTATTAGGCGATGGAAGCTTGAGCGGTCATGGAGATGGAGAGCGTTGAAAGTTGTTCCTCTGATTTTTCTATGCACTTTAAATCTACCTTGGCTTTATCATTTTGTCAAAAGTTCCAACAAATCAAAAAACTCATTTGTTAATTTTCAAGCTTTTAAAAACCCAAAATTAAGTTATTATTTTTTTATCGTAGTTTATCTTATAATGTTTAAATTTATGATTATAAACATGAATATCACTCTCAATCACTGTCTAAACATCAAGAAAATATAAATCATAATCGTAAATTAAGAAATTATTGTTTTCCCCTAAGTATTTTAAATTATATACTATAAAATATGCTAAATAGAGTAAGATCTAGAAAATGGGCTCAGTTTAGTTATAGACTTGGGCTAAGTGATATTGTGAAAATCAGTACAAACGCGAGAAAATAATGCTCAATCTTAAGCTACCATTGATGAGCTCCAAGCTCTTGTAGAGCAAACTAGAGAGGAAGTTTTTATTAATTTGAAAACTGAATGAATGAGTACAATAAGAACATTACTTTGAGTTTTATAAGCTAGAGATCACAAAATATCTTCTACCAAAATATCTTCTAACCGACTTATAGCTCATCACTCCTAACTAACTCTGTAACTAACTACCAAACTAACAATGACTAACTACTTAATGGAATGTACAGTAATTAATGAAACAGTAAAAAAAACTAACTAATAGTGAATGAATGCAACAGTTAATCTAATATCAACTACTTATTTTTAACACACCCCTCAAGCTGAAGGGTGCAAGATATTGAGCACACCAAGCTTGCGTAGTAGATGCATATGTTGAGCCTGTCACAAACTTTGTCAAGAGATCTGTAAGCTGTTGTTGAGTGGACACATAGGAAGTGTTAATTAATCTAGTGAACAAACCTCACAACCAAGCAAACTCAACAACATCTGAAGCAGTGCTTCTATACTCAATTTCAGCTAAGCTTGTATTGCTTCTTGGATTTCTAAGACACCAGTGATTCTCCAAACTTAACCACATATCTTGTGATAGACCTCTAGGATTTGGGCATGCAACCCAGTTAGAGTCACACCAACAATTCAATACATTTGTTGTCTTAGCCTGTAGCCATACCCCATAACCAATTATACCTTTTAGATATCTAACCACTCTTACAATATCATTCCAGTGTGACCTTTTAGGAAATTGCATAAACTAACTAAGAGTCTGCACTGCATAGCTGATATCTATCCTTGTGAAAGTAGCATAAAGAAACTTATCAATCAGCCTTTGATAAGAAGTAACATCATGCAAAATAACATCTCCAGTAAGGCCAGTTGTCTGATCATACTCTACTAATGTCAGTCTCAAATTAGACTCCATGGGAGTGGATGCAAGCTTAGCACCACTAAGGCCTACATCAGAAATAAGTTCTAAAATATACTTCCTCTGGTTCAGAATAACACCCTTTGCAGATCTCAAGACCTCAATTCCCAAGAAGAACTTGAGCTCACCTAGGTTCTTTAGTTTAAAATGTTGATGTAATGTCTGCTTAGCTTCAGTAATTAGTTGTTCACTACTCCTAGTGTTTAGCAAATCATCAACATAAACCAATACTATCACTAAATCTTTATGCTACTTCAGTGTAAATAAAGAGTAATCATGTGTACTTTATGTAAAACCATCAACTAATAAAGAAACAGTGAGATTTATATTCCATTGTCTAGAGGCTTGCTTTAAACTATATATGATTTAAGAAACTTACACACCTTAGTTTCTCCAAGCTTCTTGAACCCCTTTGGTAGTTCCATGTACACCTCCTCATCAATATCTCCTTTCAAGAAAGCATTATATACATCCATTTGGAATAAACTCCATCCTTTAGAAACAACTAATGCAATAACACATCTCATTATCACCATTTTTCCAACAAGAGAAAAAGTCTCATGATAATCTAGGCCTTCCTGTTGACTATAACCTTTAGCCAATAGCCTAGCCTTGAATTTTTCTATTTCACCATTGGCTTGATATTTGATCTTGTACATCCACTTTGAACCAACTGTATTTTTTCCTTGAGGAAATTCAACCAGCAACCAAGTTTTATTGTCTTCAAGTGTTTGTATCTCTAATTTCATAGATTGAATCCACCTGTCATCCTTGCTACTTTCTTGTAACTCTTTGGCTATATGAGGTTGCAGAATTTAGCAAAGTACCCTTGATACTATAGAGTGACATTATCATAGGACAAACTATTGCTCATGGGATGTCAGGTGCTGCTTTGGCCCCTGTTGACAGTAGTGTAGTCTCTCATCCATACAGGTTGATTACCCACTTTAGTAATCCTCCTAGGAGGTAGATCTAAAGCTTTAGTTGCTAAGTTAGTCTCCTCAGTAAAAGATGAGATTTGAGCCTCATGCTTCTGTGATGGTATTTTCACTACCACTAGCAGTTGGGAAGAACCATCATCATGCATGGTCTCTGAAGATAAAGCTTGTGGATGAAGTTTGGCTTCAGCATCATGCATCTTCTGTTGTTTGTTCTAAAGGAGATCCCATAAGAATAAAAGAGGGAGAATCTGTCTGAGTTTGCTCAAAAGGGAAAACTTCCTCTTTGAAGATCACATCTCTATTCACAAAGAATTTCCTTATGTGTATACTCAGAAATAGGTAGCCTTTCTATAGTTTTGAATAGCCCATCAAGATAGCGGGAGTTGCTCTTTCGGAGAATTTGTCATTCTTTGGCACAACAGATGCATAACAAAGACACCCTATGACTCTCAGATGAGATAATACTGGCTTCTTTGCAAAAAACATTTCGTAGGAACTCTTATTCTCTAGAATTGAAGAAGGTATTTTGTTCATTAAGTATACTGCAGCCTTTATACAATATCCCCAAAATATAATAGGCATTTTGGACAGAAATCTAATAGCTTTAGCCATGTTAAGAATTTGTCTATATTTCCTCTCAATCACCCCATTTTGTTGTGGTGTGTGAGGACAACTACTTTAATGCATGATGCCTCATTGATTAAACAAATATATGCATTGAGAATTAAATAATTCATTACCATTGTCTGAGCTCACAACTTTAACATAAGCACCAAATTATGTGTCACGCCCCGAATCCCATTCGGGACGGACTGGCACCCGTAGCCGATATGGCCTGAGAGAACTAATCTTTGCTTACATTTATTCATGTACATGCCATAAAAAACACTACTATCACGTAAGAACATAAAAGGCTAATATCGAAAATCATGAAATATGTGATATATATATATGTATATGTGAAACTTGGCCTTCAGGTCCATCAAGTCGAACGGACATATATCTCTTTCCTTCACATTCATTCCCATACCCACATACGTCTACAAAAGCCTCTAACAAAAATATATACACGACCAACCTAAATTCGCGACAAGTCCCCGCTTTACATAACATCTACAATATCAAAATCAATGTACAACTTGAACACGAAAAGCTCCGAACCAACTGGAGCTCACCAAAGATCAGTAGATGTCTTGAAGCTTACTGGGGAGGTCTACTAGTACCTGTGCCTGCAGCAAGTAAGGTAAATCCCCCAAGAGGGGTCAGTACGAAGAAGGTACTGAGTATGTAAGGCTGTATGGAACTGTATCAGTACATAAGAACTTCAATGGAAATAATTACAAGGGAAATGCTCAATGTGGATAAGCCATCAATCTATATATTTGGAACTACGCGTATTACTTTCGATACTCTCTTCACTCTTGTACCTCTTCTTACTTACTTGTCAATCATTAATCATATACTGCCCGGGCCCAACTGATCAGTGGGAAATTAATAATACCGTAATGCAGGTGTTCATTTCACCCCATGAATACACCCATAATATTGGGATAGTCATCATACAGGTGTTTCATTCACCCCATGGATATCATCATGCAGGCGTTTATTTCACCCCATGCATACACTCATAATGTAGTACTTCATTCTTAAACTTCTGCGAGATTGGTATCTTTACTTGTGAGAGATTGATATATTTGTAGTCATGACCTTATTGGAAGCTTTGCAACATAACATTATTGGGAATTTGGAACCATGTCCATAATTATGTAACACATGAGAAACAACGACTAAAGAATGAGGAACATGTGACTTAACAATAGATAACAACCTGAAATGAGATACCTTTGGACATTTCGGAATGGAATAAGTACATAGTCAATATGAACCATGTGCTGCAGAAGGATACAGAAGGAGTAACCTTACATACCTTGTCCTCTAAATATGAACACTCAATCCTATACGTGAATACAATAGCCCAGCTTTTTCTTTACGTCTTACTCTACAATACAAGTACATACCGGAGCTTACATTAGCAACTAGTTACTATACAAGCGTACAAAATGACAATGAGCTGTATGACTGTTGTATAACGTCATGTCACCCCTTAAAATACAATCCACTGCATTCTCATACCAATGACACCATAACATTCCACACATTGACCAAGTTATCATACATCAATAGCATTTCACACCACACTTACCCTTTATGCTTTCTCATTATCATTCTGTCACAATTACTCCTATCAACTTGTCTCATAACAACATATGAACAAAAATACATACTTAACATAGTCCAACATTCCTCCATAAGACACTTTAAAGTCATTAAAACGGTATCATAAGTTGATAATTACATCCAAAAAGGGTATAGGGGCCTTCGGGGATCAACTAGATGCGAAAACATACAAAATCGAACCTGGGGCTGACCTGCGAAGCCACCTATGCCCGCAGGTGGATGAGGTGCACCCGCAGGTGACCTTTGGCAGAAGCTAGAGGCACCTGCGTTGGCATCTGCGCCCGCAGGTGCCCTCGTCTGCGGGGGCGGATGCCCGTTTTGGTCCAAATTGGTCTCTTTTGGGTCTTTTAATGCAATGAATGGTACATGATTATAACTAAACTTCTTTTGACATATTTTTGATCATCTTAAATGTCAACAATCAGCCATGGTCTCACAACACACATAAACAACACCCAAAACTACACTTCTCGGTCAATACGTCACCAAATCCATAACCAATTTCACAATAACAATCCCAAACATTGTACACAAGGATAAAACAAGTTAAGGCCATAGTCACATCTCACATGTCAATATTGAATTCATCAAGTTCACTTTCTTCAAGACTACAAGTTTATTTCCAAGTTTACAAGGCAAAACCCCTTGCCGATTTAGCAAACATGCAATATTACACACATAGTGAATTCTCAATACATCACCAACATAAACAACATCATATAAGCACCCTCCCATGCACATAATATATTAAACCATGAGCAAAAACACTTACCAAGTCTTGCAAGTTGATGATCTTCGCCAAAGGAATGAGGGCTTAGGGTTCTTGAGAGCAAGGAAATGTTGTGAATATTCTAGAAAAAGCATGAGAGTCCAAATGAATTAAAAATCTGATTTTCTTGCTTTATATAGCCCCTCAATTCACTCTTATCCCCTTCTTAGCATTAAATGCAAGGTTTGGTTGGTCAAATGGAAGAATGGGTCACTTTTCCCCATTGGGCCATGTCTTTTTACTCTATATTTTGGGCCTCAATTGAGCCCAATGGCTCAAGCCCACATTTTTACATGCCTAATTCCTCAAAACTCCCATATTTACTTAATTCCATGAACATTACAAAATTTAATTAGGTTCAGAAATATACGGGATGTTACATTATGTCTATATCATTGACAAGAAATTCTTGGTAGCTACAATGGTTTCAAACTTGAATTGCAACATATGAACCCATACAAATATACTATAGTCATCTACCACTGTTAAAAAGTAATGCTTGTTATCTATAGTGGGTGTTTTGTATGGTCCCCAGAGGTCCATATGAACAATATCAAACTTCACAGATGCTCTAGTCTTACTGACAGGAAATAAAAGTCTTGCTTGTTTGGCTAGTGGACAAACATGACAATCACTTAGCCCTTCATTACTCTGAACTATATCTAAATGTATCGGGATTTAAAAAGACGGATGCACAAGCCTCCTATGCCACAAGTAGGCATCCTATTTTATTACTTCTGCAACCACCTTTTTTGAATCATTTCTTGTGCCTTGCAGATTTTTTTATTCCAAACTCATTTCTGAATATGTACAAACCATCATCCTCCTCACCAATCCCCTTCATATTGACACTGAAGAGGTCCTGAAACACATAAAAGTCAGGATAAAAATAGACAAAACAACTTAGTTCCCTAGTAACCTTAGAAATTGATAGTAGGTTAAACTTGAAATCTGGTACATATAGCACATTCTTCGGTGTCTCCTTTCTAAAAAGGGATGCTTCACCAATATATGTGATCTCCACTTTGTATCCTGTAGGCAAATATACCTGATCATTTGTTGGATTAGTTAAAACATTATTTCTTACCAATAGTTCCTTAGTTGGTGTCACATAGTGAGATGCACCAGAGTATACTATCCATTCCCGTGTGAAAGAATTCGACATTAAGCTAGTGATAACACTTGACATACCTATCATGTTAACCTGCTTAGTCACTTGCACATCTTTGTTCAGCAAGTTCAGTATCTGCTTGTACTCCTCTTCAGTGAATGCTTGTCCTCTAGCTAGTAGTCCCTTATTGTCTTCATGACTAGTAGAGGCTATGTGTGTGATCTAAATATCCAATTGAGATATTGTTTGCAGAATGTTGTGTTCCATATCTACCAGAATTAGTATATCCTTGACTCCCCTAGTATCCACTAGTACCTCCATGTCCTTGATTCCCATTCACATGACCTGCTACACCCTTAAAACCACTATTTTCCCTATAACCACCTTTCTTTCTTATTTTTCCAATTATTTGGATATCTAATCAACTTATAGAAATTATCCTTGGTATGACCGGTGAAGTGACAGTATTCACACTTCCTTTCTTTATAATGTTCTCTTCTTAGGTTTCATTTGACATTCATCACCATTATATCTGGCTTCTCAATTACATTAACAATACATGTGGAATGTTGTATTTCATCTTCAATTATCATAGCATAAGCCTGGTTTAGAGAAGGAGTAACTCCTTTCAATAAGATCTGCCTCCTAGCTTGATCATATGAGTCATTTAGACCACTCAAAAACTAAATTAGCCTTATTTAAGTCAAATATTCTATGTAATCCTTAAATTGTGGACATGCACACCCAGGAGTTAGTACCACTGCATCATATTTACTCCAAAGTGTCTTTAGCTTCGAAAAATATTTTGCTACAGAGTCAGTTCCTTGTGAAAGGTAGTGATTTTCTTATTCAATTGGTAGATGCGCATTCGATTGACCTTGTCAAGCCTCTCCTTCAGGTCGCCAAACCGATAAAGCGCTCGTAGTATACACAATTCCACTAAGAAGTTCTTCACTAACTGTGTTCATCATCCACGATAACACAATTGCATTGCAAGTTTCCCACTATTCATTTAAATCATCTTTGTATAATCCCCTGGTAATAGCCCATGTAACAAAGCCATATTTCCTTTTCCCCAAAAGTGCAATCCTCATCGATCTACTCCACGATCCATAGTTCTCTGATCCAACCAACTTTATAGGAATCAACATTGTCCCTAAAGTATCCGATAGTCCTATATACGTTGGATCATTTTGATTGATTTTGGGAGCCACCATTGTTGAAATTGAGCAAAAACAAGCAACTGGAAGAGATCTCAACTCTCCGATAACAACAATCTACACAACAACCATCGACTGCTCTGATACCATGTGAAAATCAGTACACAAGTGAGAAGATAATGCTCAATCTCAAGCTACCATTGATGAGCTCCAAGCTCCTGCAGAGCAAAGTAGAGAGAGAATTTTTATTAATCTGAAAACTGATTGAATGAGTACAATGAGAGCATTGCTCTGAGTTTTATAGGCTAGAGATCACAAAATATTTTCTACCATAATATCTTCTAACCGACTTAATAACTCTGTAACTAACTACCAAACTAACAGTGATAAACTACTTAATGGAATGTACAGTAATTAATGAAATAGTAAAAAAAAAAAAAAAAACTAACAGTGAACGGATGCAACAGCTAATCTAATATCAACTACTTAAACAATATGTTGAAAGGTGCAGTATTTGTGTATCCCCCAAATATGGAAAGGAGGCTGTAATGCCACAAAAAGTTGATAGGGAAGTAAAAGCAATTAAAAAGTTATGAGGGTGCAAAGCACAATATGAATCTAATTGAAGGGGTAAATATTTGTCCGAGAAAAATGTAGAAATTTCAGAAAGGAGCCAAACAAACAATCAAGAAAAAGATAGTAAAGCCGCTATCTGTTGTAAAAGAAAAAAGAAAAGAAAATCCACTATCTGTACTGCGCTCGGAATTGAGAATGGAAAAATTAGGAGATGATGTGTTAGCTTTGATAATGAGTAGGATTCATGAATCTGCCTATAGAAAATCCATTTCTCAAGTTTGTAAGCAGTGGTTCACAATTGAAGGCTTAACTCGATCATTTCTACGTGTTTTTGAACCCAATCTTCTTCTTAATTTCCTTCCAAGATTCCCTAATTTGCTTAAATTTGAAACATCTGAACAAATAACAAGTACCCATCTTCAAATCTTGGTTGAAAATTGCCCAAGAATCCAATTTCTTAACCTTAGTTTCAAGAAAAAGAATTTTTTTTTTGGTGAAAGTGATAAAGATTTAGTCTTTGATGATTTTGATGAAGGTGGTTTGTGTTTAATTGCAAAGGGTTGTTGTTTTCTTGATACAGTTTGTTTGAGAAAGAGAAGTGGAGTTGGGGATGGTGGGGTTGTTTCTCTTGTTAGCTTTTTGCCAAGGTTGGTTGATTTAGAATTGAGTTTTTGTGACAAGGTTAGTGATGAAGCACTTAGAGTTATTGGAAGTGTTAGTTCTTTGAAGAAGTTGAATTTACAGGGGTGTTGGTTGGTGACAGATGGGGGTTTGAAGTCATTGGCAGAAGGGCCTGTTAGGATGACATTGAAGAAACTAGTTCTTGCTGAATGTGATAGGATTACGGATCGTGGGGTGTTGAGTTTGATGCAATTGTGTTGTTTGGAGGAACTGGATTTGGCAGAATGTGGACCGAATGTGACTGATTTAGCTGGTGAGGCTATTGCTTCAAGTGAGCGTCTTAAGAGGTTGAACTTGTCGTGGCTTGTTAATGTATCTGATGCTACTGTTGTTGCTATAGCTGAAGGTTGCAAGAATCTTGATGCTCTTAATTTAACTGGCTGTGAATTTGTCACTGGTGAAGGCGTTCGTACTTTGACAAAGCATAGGTCATTGAAAGAGCTCGTTTTGACTAGTTGCGAAAAGCTTAGTGGGTATGATTTGGAAGAGTTGGTACTAGGATGCCAAACGTTAGAATACATTGTGGTTGATAGAAGATTAAGGATGTGGGTTCCTATGGAAGTGCAGGATATTATCATGAGAGAACACTGTTGGATAGATTGGAAATAACAGATGAAGGGGAGTTGAATGTCTCGTTTCATATGGATTGAGTGTTCCCTCATTTCTTGGCACCTCTTAGCAGTTATAACCTCAGGTGCATATTCTGCCCAGCTCCCATTATTTATTGCTGAAATAGTAATATTATTAAAACAAATGTACAACGTAGTTTTTAATGAACTTGGCTACCATGCTATTGTCATGGCCCATGGGATGCTTAACGTTGTGCATAGATGTTGCAATTTGGATCCTGAATATGGTAGAAATTTGAGAGAGGGTAATCCAAGAATCTCTTCCTTAAGAGGAACTAAGCAAAATGGAGCAGAAGTTTGTTCAAGCTTTGTTGAAAGTAAGACCACTTCCAATCTTTGTGGCCTATGCTAATTTCTCTAAGATAACCTGTTGTAGACAAAGCAATTGTAGTTCATCATGAACTATGCTTCGGTATGGGTTTCTTGTAATGCATGACGATGAGAGAATACACAGTTCTTCCTCCGTATTCTGTAATTCTTGAAAAGCTGGTTAAACTCAGCTAATTACAAACTTTACTTGTGTAACATCTAGGAGGAATGAGATCATGCACACCTCTGAAAAGTATCCCACTTTACTAGGATATTGGGGCTGCAAGTCATCTGACTTTCCAAACAGCACAATAGAAGCATATCTTGAAACCTCATTCCTGAGACAATTGAGCTTGCATTGATGCACTTCTGAGCTATTTTTTCATGTTCAGAAGCTTCGTTGTGGTCTGGACGTCTAGTACCTGTTCATGAGTGGTTCCTTTTTTCCTTGTTAGTCAGCTCATGGGTCTCTGGGTTCATTTTGACCTAACTGTCCTCTCACATATTTAGTTGATCTTTTGCTGTATATACACCAGACAATGTCACCAGCACCAGTGTTTGAATATTTGAATGGTGACTGTGGAAATGAAGAGAATAAGGAGAAACTAAGCCCCTGTTGCAAGTTGCTTCTTGGGATGATATCAAGTTCTACTCAAGGGTCTACAACAGGGGTGGGTTCCCTCTTTAAATTTTTCTCCTATGAGTCATTGCTGCTGTGTTGTGGAGAAGAATCTTATGAGAATAATGAATCCCCTACAATATATTATGAGGAAAAAAAACAAAAAAAAATTCTGGCTATGTAATAATAGATGATTTTCCCACTTTTATGTGTTTTTGGAATATGAAAAGGTTGAGGAATAGAGGGAAGGATAAGTGCTTATCCTTCAGTTTTGTTTAGAGGAGCAATATGTAGTATGTAATAAAGTTTGCTGCTTTTATAATACTATGAATTTTAGAGACATCTTCTTTAATACTTGTGTCTGGAAGCACCATCTCTTCTTATTGTTTTGATGAAGTGCATTTTGGGCATCTGGATTATGTATTTCTGCTTTACTGATATGAATCTTGAATTGTTAATATTGAGAGCATCTGATTGAGTTCTAATCTTTTTTTTTTTTTTTTTGATAAGGTGAAGGCTTATTGACTAAGTACCAAGAAGGTACCAAAATCAAAGGTTACAAAAGACTGCTGCACATATCCATACAGTAAACTACAACATCTCCCTAGCAACTCCATAAAGTCCATATATTGATCTATACTATCAATGAAACTACTTTTACACCAACAAAACAAATTATGCAGACACTTGTTTTTAACTCTAGAATTATGAACTTTTCTCCCATCAAAACAAGCGTTGTTCCTTTCTAGCCAAATAGTCCATAATATACACAAAGGTATAGTTCTCCATATTTGCTTCAAAGCTTTATGCATTCTCTGGTGCTGCCAACTCTCCAGTAATTCCTTCACACTCTGAGGCATGATCCAAGAAATCCCACAAATACTGAAAAAAAATTCCCATCATTGTCTAGCTATTCTGCAGTGCATAAGAAGGTGATCTACAGGCTCCACCTCTTCTTCACATAAGTAACATCTATTACTCAATGTAAAACCCCTTTTCTGAAGATTATCCTGAGTTCTAATCTTAGCTTAGCTTTATTGATGTGGAAGTGTCCGTAGATTCTGCAATGTGTTTCTTGAGTTTGGAATATTAGAAATGAGTGTCTTTATGACCTCTCAAAGAACTCCAAAAAGGTTTGGTTGAGTGCCAATCTCTTACTATGAGTTTATAAAATCATCTGTCACAAGCTATTTCTCCAGTTAATGCATATAGTCTTCACCTTGGAGTAACTGGTAAAGTTGCTGCCATGTGACCAGGAGGTCACGGGTTCAAACCTTGGAAACAGCCTCTAGCAGAAATGCAAGGTAAGGCTGCGTACAATACACCCTTGTGGTGGGGCCCTTCCCCGGACCCTGTGCATAGCGGGAGCTTTAGTGCACCGGGCTGCCCTTTTTAATGCATATAGTCTTCACCGCCTTGGAAAATTTTGGGCATACTGGCCTGGCAAACTATGTAGAAACTAGTTGGTCCGTTGAGAAGTTTGATCCAAAATGATCCCAAAGTTGCTCCAGTCTGAAAGGATTAGCAGTTTGCTTGCCCTTAACCCTTCAGGTTCAAAATAATTGTTTACCTCTAATTGGAAAGATAATGTGCAAAACCTCTTTTACATATGAAAGAATTACGAAAAATTTATATGCACAGGAATTAAAACACAAAAAAACTACCTTCTGGTGATATGGTTATACCAAGACACCAAGAGAGGAAGTAGTCATACTGAATCACAGTGAGAAAAAAACTTTACTTCTCTTCGTGTGCTCAAACCTGATCATAAACTTGTAGTCCTGTCTCTGATATAAGTGAGAGTGAGGCATGTACCGTCAGCCCCAAAAGTGCTTTCCTTTTCGCACGTAAGAAAAAACATGTTTAGCTTTTTTGTCTGCCTCCGTTACTGATCAAAGATTCTGTTAACATTGCAGATAGAACTCTCATTGATAATAGCCAAAAAGCTCTGGCATATGTTGAAGGACGTACTTCGAATGTAGTCGATGTATGAAATGATAGGCTCAGTCAAAATGAGATGATGAGCTGATGCATCTAAAGGCATGAAATTTTATCATGTTATGTGGAACTTGTCCAAATTGTGATTGCCCATGTTTTTCATTTTTTTTTCTTGATATTCATTACCTACTGCATTGAGTAAGATATACCACTTGTATTTCTGTATCTTTGTCCAAGCTTTGCAAACTATTCTGTTTTGAGTCTCTAAGTCTTAATTCTATTTCCTTTTCTGCAAAAAAATTGGTTGATTTCCTCTTTACTGTATATTAAAAGGACTTTTATAAAATCATGGCAGACACTGCTTCTTTTTTTTTTTTCCCCTCTATCCTTTTTTCTATGAGAAGTGGTGGTGACTAGTGATTGAAAAAGGAGAGGAGAATCAATGGGAATGTGTGCTCCTATGTTGCTTGGACTCTTCAAAAATGTGTCGGGTGCGTGTTGGATCCTCCAAAAGTAGTACATTTTTGAAGGATCCGACTTGGGTGCGTCATCATATTTGAAAAGTCCGAGCAACATAGCCATGCTCCGACTTCCTTCAGGGTGAGGGGGCTGGTAAATTTATAAACATATGGTCATACCCTGCTGATTCTGGCTTCCAACTCTCTTTTATTTTTGTTCTTATGTCGTCATAAATCTGTTCCTAGAATCATGCAGTGAAACATTTCGAAAGAGCTTTTGTTGCAAATGTAAAACTGACATTGATTCAATTTTGATAGGTTTGAACTGTTGAACAATGAATGACGAACGGTGTAGTAGGATTTGTAGTTGCTCCTGGGAACAAGTACAGTTTTCTATGTTTGAAAATGGAATTATTGGGCACTGCAAAATACTCAGCTTAGAACTATTGCCACATCAAATGTGCAGGGATGGTTTCCATAAACAGAATGTAAGAATAACAAACGGTTCATAGTATGAAATTTCTGGCCAGGTTAATAGCAGTTTCTGTAGAATTTTGCATCATATGTGACTCAGGTTAGAGTGGAATATGGAGGAATATTCTGTCACCAAGAAGGCGCAGAATTGAGTCACAAAAGTTTCTATTGCCAAGTTAGATGGCTCACAGAATGCAGTGCACCATGCGAGAGAATACTGATGCATCTCTACAAATATTGCATTGCAACAATATTGATGCCTTCAGTACAGATGTATACATCTCCCTATTACTTGTCAAGGAGCTTATACTAAACTTGACTCAGCGGCCGTCTGGAAAATTCAGTTGATGGCTTGAATGTATTATTGTAAACTTATATAATTTCCCTGGTTGTCAGGTTAACGATATTAGGACCTTCAGTTGATTTGTGGCAAACATTTTCTGCTCTATGTTTCATTTTTGTCAGCTTTATTTTTTCCAGGTATCTTTCATTTCCTAGTGGATTTACTGGTCCTGTACTAAAGGCGTTAAAGGTTTGTGTTATCACTTATCACCCATGGTCCCTGTCTTGGAGACAATAACACTAACAATAACTATTTCATTTAGTTATTTGTTTTTATAGTTATTGTTCTTGAATTATGTATATGAAGTTTATTTTCTCTCTCACTTGCGCCTCTCTTAGTCAACATTTGTATTTTGTTTATTTATTCACTTTGCGTTTGAAGCCTCACAAGAATTCTACACGGACTGCACCTTTTGCCCCCCACGTTTTATGTTGGTCGCAAATCTCTATTCCTTGCTTATTAAGTAATATTTTTAATTAATTAGGTTGTTTAAACTTGAGAATAATTTGTATTAGCTATATAGAAAGACAAAATCATATCACATTGCACTTGATAGTTGATAATGTATTAGTATGAAAAGCCTCCTTAAATTTGCCAAAAAAAAAACACGATATTTACATTTTACTTAATTAAATCACTTTTCAATCATGTGTTAAAAAGAGACATTATCTAATATAATATCACGAAGGAAAAGACTTTTATAATGTATAATTCATATATTTATCTAATAAAACTGATAATTGAAAGAAATCTAATTAATTAAAATAATCAAAATTACTTTTACAATCTGAAACCTTCATATCAAATAATCATGCTTTTCTTTTTTTTACACCTCAAACAGTCATGCTTTGATCAGTAAAATATTGTTCCTCTTGGCCAGTGGTCAAATTGGGTGTACATAAGTTTGAATTGGTTCGATTTTTATCAAAGCCAAAATCAGACAAATTATAGTAGTTTGGTTGATTCGATTTTGGTTGTTTTGTTGAAATTCTCGATATTTTTGGTCATATGAATACTACTTTAATCTTACTTTATTAGAGTTATAGATATAGGATGTGTTTGGTGTGGATGAAAATGTTTTCCGTGTAAAATAAAAAATAAGTTGTTTCTTACTTATTTTCTTGTATTCGATATATAAATAAATTTTTTTTCTTCTAAAAGCATATCTATATATCTAACACAAAAAAAATGTACTAATTTCTTTTTTGAGGAATGGGGTGGGGCCGTGGGGGTAAGATATTTTTTGATGGGTAGGGATAAAAAAAAGTTTTAAAATCTTTTATAAAAAAATAAATTAAAAATTAATTTTTTTTGAGGGGTTTTTGGGATGGGGGATCAGGGTATAAGAAAAAGATTTGTTAAAAATTAATTTTTCTTTTTGGGAGTGGTGGGTGGACGTAGATCGGGGAAAGGTTTGAGATGGGTAATTTTGAGATTGCTGTGAATATTGCAATTTATTTTTTCTACTTTTATTATGGAAGTGATTTTTCTTATTTTGAAAGAATTTATTTTTTGTAGAGAAAATATTTTTCTAAACTTTTAGGTAAACGTAAATGAGAAAATAGGACTCCATACCGAACATACCTATAGTGTTGATAATAAATCAATATGTTTTCAAGCTTAATCAAATATTAATAATTAAATATAAAAATCAATTAGAAGTAGGAAAAATAAGAATTACTGTTGATTGTGTAATTTCTCAAACAATAGGGGTTTTAACAGGACTTAATACTTCTAATGTGTAATTTCTCAAACAATAGGGGTTAAAAAACAGGACTTAATACTTCTAATGCAATTGTCGAAATAAGTGTATGTAATTATTTAAAGGATTCCACTCATTCATTTTAGAGTGAAGTGTTAAAAACACATCTAAATTATCTTTTTTTTTTAAGTTTCATACCTAAATTAATGGAAGTGTGAGAAACACACTTAAACTATCACTTTTAATTTGAGAAACACACCTAAATTATAACTTATAGTTTGAGAAATACACATAAACTATCACTTATTTTTTTGAGAAACACACATAAAAGCTGACTATACCAAATATTTGTTTACAAACTCTTTAAGTGTGTCTAGCCATTAAAAATCAGTCTATGTGATATATTTTATTCTTTTTTACTAACACATTATTTTTTTCATTTTTTAAATATTTTTATTCTTTTTAAGGTGAATTTCTCAAACTAATGAGTGAAATATATCCTCAATAATTTAGGTATAAAATTTTAAAAAAAAAAAGATAATTTAGATGTGTTTTTAACATTTTACTCTTTATTTTAATTAATTGAAAACTTGACAGACTGGACTCATTTTTTCGACTTACTTATATAGCTCTTCATTCCTTTGCCACTCTTGGGCTATTCAAGAAAACTTTATAACATCCCCGTATCCTTATTGATTAGGATTTAGCAGCACACTGAAACTCTGATGGAAAAATAGAAATTTTCAAACACCCAATTTGCAGTATAGAACAACAATGATGTATTCATCTTCTTCAGTTCGAGCTTTTGGTTCAATTCTCTGCAGATTCTCCAATGGGGTTTATCTTAAACCCCACCATACTTGTACTATCAAAAGTATATAAAGCAAAACTTTATTAACTTATTGTTTTTAATTTTTATAAATTTGAATTATATTGGATTGTTTTTATTTTCTTGCAGGTGCTTTTCTGTTGAGTGGAAAATTTTCATCTTCTTCATGGTATTCAGAGAAAAGGGTCTTGCCTTTGGAACTTCAATCTAGTAATTCAGTGAGAAAGATTTGGACTTTCTCTCCTCTCTGTATGGGCAGGCGCTCCTGCAAAATTGCTGGCAGAAAGGTAGGAAATGTTCTTATTATTTACATTTAAATCATATAGTTCTACTTTCTTCTTCTTTTGAGTAAAAGATAAAAAAGTTCTAGTTGTTGTGTTTCCTTTGATACATATACTGTTTACTCTGTCCAATTCAAATGTATTGGGATCGAGATCAACTCTTCCCTAACTTGATTTCATCTACCAAAAAAAAAAAGTTCTACAACATCATACCCGATGTAACTCCACAAAGTGGGGTTTGGAGTGAGTAGAGTGTACGCAGAACTTACCCCTACCTTGGAGGTAGAGAAGTTGTTTTCAATACACCCTCAGCTTAAGAAAAAAACAATCCAAAGCAATACAAAAATAAATGACAGAAATGAAGAATCTATGACAAAATACTATAGACAACATGACAAATCATATTGAACAGTAATCACGACAAGATAATACGATAATCGAAGTACAAGAAACAACAGATAGTAACCAAACCCAAGGGTTAAGAAACGATAAGAGTAATGCTGCAAGTAATAGTACGAAAGGATAAGCTAGACAATGCTTAACTACCTAACTAACCTTCTACCCGAATCCTTGTCCTCCATAACCTCATATCTACGGTCATGTCCTCGATAGTGTTTTGAAAAGCGAGAGGCGGAAAAAACCGACAAGGTCTCGCTTCATCGAAACGAGAAACGTGAAGTGAAGCGCACATTTTTTTCCATTAAAGCGCTATTTAGTACAAAATTTAAAAATATTAAATATGCAGAGATAAATAGCCAAGAACTCAATAGATAACATAATTTTTCAATTCTTAAATTAAAAAGTAAATAATAGATAGTCATAACATATTAAGTAATTCTCTTAAAGCATCCAAGCAAACTACTAAAGTACTAAAAATCAGTCTCATCTTAATCAGCCAACACAGATAGAGAAACAACAATCAAATTGAAGTCTAGAACTTCTATTCTACATCTTATTCTTCAACAAGATCTTTAAACTCTTGAAGTGTCATCACATTATTATCTTGACCAATATCTTCTTCATCATCAGAGGCCTCATCAACAAGGGTTTTACTTGAAGTTGAGCTTGAACCTGCTCTTTCCTTGCTCAGTAAAGTACTTCCCCTAAAACCATAAATAATCTCCTCAACTCCACTTGCCAAAGCAACATGACCATAAGTGAGATCTTCTCCTTCGTATACTTCTTCATCTTCATGATTTGGAGGTGCTTCCGTTAATCATTCATTTGCATCATCAAAACTATCCAACAAAATTGGATCAATGGTATCGCGAACATTGTAATGATGCACCAATGTTCAATTATATTTGATGAACACTAGATCATTGAGGTGTTTTAACTCAAGCCTATTCCTTTTTTAGTATGAGTCTGCGCATAAGTTGTAGAAAGTAATTAATAGGAGTACTTTGGACAATTCAGATACCACTTAATTTAGTAATAATGTTAATTTAGTAATAATGTAATGTAGTTTCTCACATGTTAATTCACGCTCCAATTTCACTCGCAACCGGATGAGCGACAAGTTAAAGTTTGAACTCTAATAGCAAACTGTTGCAAGTTTGGGACGTTATGACCATATTGCATCCACCATTTGACTGTAGAAGAGTTATTTTAAAAGTTAATAACTTAAAACTTAAGCTCTAAACACAATTAAAAGTTGAAATGCTCACCTGGTGACCTTAAGGTTCTAGCTCTAATGGTTGATTTCATTCCAAGTAGCCCATCAACTTTCATGTAACTACCAAACTCCTCCCCTATTTTATATTGCAAAGACTTATTTGGGATCATCCTCTTAACACATGCATGATATCCCAGCCACACTTCTTCATCTAAAGCCTTTATCTCATTATTTTTTATAATAGAGCCCGTGGTTCAAAATATGTCCACCTTATTTGATGAAGTTGATCCGTCCACCTTGCATCAATAATTTCGAAAACTTTCTCATATTTCATTTCATCATAATTAAATGCCTTTTTAAATACTTTCTTTTGCCCTATCCATGGCTTCATATATTTAGCTCATTGGTGTTTTTTTTCTGTCCATCAACCAAACGAAGTACAGTAACTAGGGGACCACCAACTTTAAGTGCTTGAACAATTTCATTCCAAAAATATGGACTAATGTTGTGTCTAGCAACTTCTTTCCCAAGATCTTCCTTTGCATAGATACTCCCATTCCATTCATTTGACATAAACAAGGTTCTCAATTTTATTTTTTTTGCGTATAAAACTATACAAAGTCAGAAAAGCTATTGCAAACCTTGTCTTGGCGGGTTTTACCAAATTTCTTTGGTTTGTGTATTTCCTCATCATGTTCAACAACAATGCCCTTTGACTGATATAAGAATGTATCTTAACTGCCTTAGCAAAAACTGTTCAAAAAAAAAGATTTAGTAGTTAGTAAGTATAGATAATTAACCTGAAGATTGAAAAAGAAAACTAAAACCACTTATTCACCTGTAGAATATGGGGCTTCCTTGAAAATGTCACCAAACATTAAGTTGATACACTGAGCAGCACAAGAAGTCCAGAAAATATGCCCGTACACTCCCTTCAACAGTCCACCCACTTTCTTTTTTTGATGAAGTACGTTGTTTCATTACCGGCATCAAGCAGATGCAAAGAGTACAAAAGTAGACATGCTAGCTCCATTACATGATAAATGTTAAGACCTGGGAGCCAGCCACAAAATCAAAAAATCTAGAGAAGACTTAACATGACTATGGAGAGTCTAGAGTTAAAGAGCTAACGAAATCTACGTAAGCAGTAGAAGTAGAACTATTCACACATGACGGGTTAGACCAACAAAATAGACGGAACAAGCATTTAGCCTTGAGTGATTGATTAGGAGTTGAAATTCCATCAAAACATCTACGGTTCCTTTCTGTCCATAGGCACCAAAAAATACAAGCTGGTATCATCCTCCAGGTGTTCCTGATGGCCCTATCAACTCTCCGGTGGCTCCAACTCACAACAGCTTCTCTGATAGTTTTAGGCATCACCCACTTCAAACTGAAAAGGGAAAGAAACATATGCCACATGTCTGCAGCCACCACACAATGCAGGAAAAGATGATTAACTGATTCTGTATTTTCCTGACACCAAAAACATCTGCTAACCAGCTGGAAATTTCTTCTACAAATATTGTCCAGTGTCAAACAAACATTCAGCAAAGCCAACTAACTGAAGCAGATTACCTTTGGTGGTAACTTTGTTTTCCATATAAGCTTCCATGGCCATAAATCTATGATATCATTCCGGGCATTCAACAGTTTATACCCCTCCTTTACACTGTATTTCTTTGCCTTAGGACCCCAACAAATGATATCTGTTGCTTGTGGGTTTATGTTGAAACCTTCCAGTCTACCCATTAATTCAAACAGACTCTCAAGCTCCCAATCGTTGAAGTTTCTCCTGAAAAGTAAATTCCACTGATTGCCCTCTCTGTTCTGTGCAACTGCAGAGTCAGGTCATGTTCTATTTTGAACAGAGTTAGATAAAGCTCTTAAGTCCACCCACTTTCTTATTTTCACTTGCGTTATCAGTCACAACTTGCACCACATTTTCCTTCCCAATTTTCAAGAATGTCTTCTCAAATAATTTGAACATTTTAGTAGCATCGGTAGAAGAGTCACTAGCATCATGATATTCAAGGAACAGAGACTCCATCGGAGAATTCACCAAAACATTGATCACCATTTTTTCATTTTTGGCTGTCCATTTATCCATTATAATGGAACATCCATAGGTTTTCCATTGAACCTTATGAGCCTCAACAATCTTATTTGTTTTCTCCACCTCATTTCTTAGACAAGAAACTCTAACTTCATGATAGGTTGGGGGCTTCATTCCTGACCATATTGGCCTACTGCCTCAATAAATTCACCGAAGCTATCAATGTAATTAACATAATTAAAAGGGAGCCCCGCCTCATACATCCACCTTGCAAAAGCGGATACAGCACGGCCCTTAAAATCTTTCGGGAAGATGCTAAATCGATGGGTCCACATTTTCTTTTTCATTGGGTTGTTGTGAGTAATAGAGATTCATAGGACCTTTAATATTGCTAGTGGTGGATGATCCACTCCCGCTAGTGGTGGATGATCCACTCCCTTTAGTATTGCTGGTTTGCATAAGGCTGAAAGGCTGAAACTCTCTGTTTTTTTCCTGATCTGTATAAGGCTGAGATACTCCATTTTTTAATTTTTTTTTTGCTGTCTGTGTTCTGCCTATCAGTCTATGTTTCCATGGTTTTGTTTTCTCCTGTAGTAAATTATATTTCTTTATTCAATGGCGCAATGGGCAGTAACACAAAAATAAAATGTGTTTTTGTGATATGATATACAACGGTGGAATATTTCGTCACAGGAAACATCTTATTGGTGGTTATAAAGATGTTGTATGTCCAAAAGTCCCGAATTCTGTTAGGGAAGAAATCAAGGAGTATTTTACCCAAAAAAATGAGTTTAAAACTCAAATAAGGCACGAGGCATCAATGGTTAATCTTGTTGATGATGATCAAATGGAGAATGAAGTTGAAGTGAATATGCCAATGGGGACTCCTTCATAATCCCAATGGAAGTCTTCAGCTAGCGGGAGTGGATCATCCACCGCTAACAATATTAAAGGTCCTATATATCTCTATTACTCCCAACAACCCAATGAAAAAAGAAAAGGTGGACCCATTGATTTAGCATCTTCCAGGAAAAATTTAAGGGAATGTGATGTATCTGCTTTTGCAAGGTGGATATATGAACGGGGATCCCTTTTAATTGTGTTAATTACACTGACAACTTTGGTGAATTTATTGAGGCAGTAGGCCAATATGGCCCAGGAATGAAGCTCCCAACCTATCATGAAGTTAGAGTTTCTTGTCTAAAATATGAGGTGGAGAAAACGAATAAGATTGTTGAGGCTCATAAGGTTCAATGGAGAACCTATGTATATTCCATTATGATGGATAAATGGACAACCAAAAATGGGAAAATGGTGATAAATGTTTTGGTGAATACTCCAATGGGGAGTGTGTTCCTTGAATCTCATGATGCTAGTGACTCTTCTACTGATGCTACTAAAATGTTCAAATTGTTTGAGAAGGCAATCTTAAAAATTGGAAAGGAAAATGTGGTGCAAGTTGTGACTGATAATGCAAGTGAGAATAAGAAAGTGGGTGGACTGTTGAAGGGAGTGTACCCGCATATTTTCTGGACTCCTTGTGCTGCTCACTGTATCAACTTAATATTTGGTAACATTTACAAGAAAGCCCCATATTCCACAGGTGAATAAGTGGGTATAGTTTTCTTTTTCAATCTTTAGGTTAATTATCTATACTTACTAACTATTAAATCTTTTTTTGTACAATTCTTACTAAGGCTATTAAGGTACATTCTTATATCAGTCAAAGGGCATTGTTGTTGAACATGATGAGATAAACAAACCAAAAAAATTTGGTTAAACCCGCCAAGACAGGGTTTGCAACAGCTCTTCTGACTTTGTATAGTTTATACGCAAAAAATAAATAAATTGTGAACCTTGTTCATTGTCAAATGAATGGAATGGGAGTATCTATGTGTTAGGATCTTTAGAGAAGGATCGAGTCACAAGAAGATGAATAGAAAAGTATGAATCAATTGACTTCGACTTTTCCTTGCCTTTATTCGAATTCCTAGATCGACCTATTTTGTGGATAACTTCAGCTTGTTAAATTGAAATCTTAGAATTCAATGGAAGAGAGAACTCCAATCTCTTGCTTTTTGCTGAAATACTGCGTACGTTTTATTCCTTAAATCCCCCTTTAAATAGGAGTCTTATTATAGTGAATAGAAAACCTAATCCTTATGAAACTAGGAAACATAAAACGTTATTCTAGATTAATAGATAAAGCTACTTAAAATATAAATAAATACTTAATTAATTGACTTCTAGGCATCCATAGCTTCCACACATCCACAACATTACTCCCCTCATATTGAAAGAGCTTCTCCACTAGTTCAAATTTCAGGGAAGTCATCCAGAACTTCTGTCTAGAATAGTGTCTGTTAGAATATGAGTAGGAATATGAATAGTATATTAAATCCTACTTGGAAAAGCATTGTAATATAGTGTCTATAAATAAGGTCTCAATGTAATTACGTAGATACACAATTCAATAATATTTTTCTCCATTATTTCTCACATGATATCAGAGCATTGGTGAGAAACTTCAGAAAAAGAAAACTCAGTCACCGTGCATCAATTTCCCGTGACTGATTTGTGTCATTATCTGTTTTGTAGGTGGTGTGCAAAATCCAACACCACCACGAGGATCGAAAATCTCAGGTGACAAAAACCCGACCAAAACCACTGGAAAACTCCAAGTCACGCGCTCCCACGCGCCTGCCGAAGTTGCGTTTTCCCGGCGAGATCTGTGTCACTCGCCGGAGCGTGAGATATTCTCCGATCGACTTTTGATTTGTTCCTTGTCTGTTGGGGTCGCCCAACTATTCTGAGCTCCGACCAGTTTTTTTTTTTTTAGATTCCGACAAGTTTTTCAGATTCCGATCGCCGAAACCCTAATTCCATAGACTTCATATTTTTTCTGACGAGTTTTTCAGCAATATCAGATATCCAGATCTCTGTTTCTTAGTGTTTTCAAGTCAAAATTCACAAGATGTCTTTTGGGTGTGATATTTTTGGCTCCAAAAATACTGGAATTGGAAGTTCAAGTCCTATGATCACTTCCAAACCATTAATGGGAAGTTCAAATTATTTAGCTTGGGCTTCCTCGATTAAGTTGTGGTGCAAAGGTCAAGGTGTCCAAGATCACTTAAAGATCAAGGCTAGTGTGGTAGATGAAATGGCAAAATCTAGTAAGGAAGATGTGAAAGCCAAATAACAATAGGAAAAAGGTTGATGCTCAATTATGTAGTCTCTTATGGCAATCTATTGATTCCAAGTTGATTCCCTTGTTTCGCCCATTCCAGACATGTTATTTAGTTTGGGAAAAGGCTCGTGCTTTACACACTAATGACATATCTCGTTTTTATGATGTGATATCTCGAATGACCAACTTAAAGAAACAAGAATCCGATATGTATACTTACTTGGGACAGGTACAAGCAGTCATGGAGGAATTTAAAACATTGATGCCGGTTACTACAGATGCGAAAGAACAAGAAGTGCACAGACAAACGTTGTTTCTAGTTCTTACACTTGTTGGGTTTCCTACTGACCATGATTTAGTACGTGACCATATTTTAGCTAGTCCTACGGTTCCTACGATTGATGAGTTATTCTCTCGTCTACTTCGTCTTGCTGCGCCTCCCAGTCACAAAGTAATGTCATCACCCACCGTTGGCTCCTCTATTCTCACATCTCAAACCATAGAAAAACGAACATATCAGCCTATGGAGAATCGGCGAGGAGGATGTCGTTTTGGAAAATCGCGATCTAAGTGTAGTTATTGTCATAAACTTGGACACACTCAGGACATATGTCATATTTTGCATGGTCCACCACCCAGTTATGATCTATTGCTATAAAGGAATATAATGAGCTCCTTCGGAATCGAGCAAGTAAACAGACATCTCCATAGCCTAATCGATCATCCAATAATGCTCACATTGCTCAGACGGAATATGATGAGTTCCTTCAGTATCGTGCAAGTAAGCAGACGTCTCCACAAGTAGCCTCGGTGGCTTAGCCTGATGCTTCCGTTGCTGGTAATTCTTTTGCTTGTGTTTCATAGTTTAGTACTCTTGGATCATGGGTCATGGACTCGGGTGCTTCTGATCATATTTCTGGTAACAAATCACTTATGTTTGATATTGTTTATTCACAATCTCTTTCTGCTATTACTTTAGCCAATGGGATCCAAACAAAACCAAAAGGAGTTGGACAAGCCAAACCCTTATCTTCTATCACTCTAGACTCTGTTCTTTATGTCCCTGGTTCTCCTTTTAATCTTGCATCTGTTAGTCGTTTGACGCGTGCCCTTCATTGTGGTATAACATTTTTTGATGATTATTTTCTCATGCAGGACCGCAGTACGGGGCAAACAATTGGCACAAGACATGAATCACAAGGCCTTTACTATCTTACCTCTTCAAATTTCTTCACAGCATGCTCCGTTACAGACTCTCCAGACCTAGTTCACAAACGTTTAGGACATCCGAGTCAATCCAAGCTACAGAAGATAGTGCCTAGTTTGTCTAGTTTATCCATATTAGATTGTGAGTCATGTCAACATGGGAAACACACCCGTGCTAAATTTTCACGTAGTATTGAGAGTTATTCAGAGTCTATTTTCTCATTAGTTCATTCTGATATTTGGGGTCCTCGTAGAGTCAGTTCACCCTTAGGATTTCGTTATTTTGTTAGTTTCATTGATGATTTTTCAAGATGTACTTGAGTTTACTTAATGAAAGATCGTTCTGAGTTATTTTCTATATTCAAAAGTTTTTGTGTTGAAATACAAAATCAATTTGGTGTCTCTATTTGTACTTTTCGTAGTGATAATGCCTTAGAATACTTTTCCTCCTAGTTTCAGGAGTTTATGACTCACCAAGGCATTATTCACCAGACATCTTGTCCATACACCCCTCAGCAGAACGGTATAGCAGAACGGAAAAATAGGCATCTTATTGAGACTGCTCGCACTCTTCTCATTGAATCCCGTGTTCCGCTGCGTTATTGGGGCAATGTAGTCCTTGCATCTTGCTATCTAATTAATAGAATGCCATCATCTTCTATTCAGAATCAGGTTCCCCATTCCATACTGTTTCCTCAGTCACATCTCTACTCTATCCCCCTCGTGGCTTTGGGAGCACATGCTTTGTTCGTAACTTAGCCCCCGAAAAAGATAAATTAGCCCCTTGTGTTCTCAAATGTGTCTTCCTTGGTTACTCTCGAGTTCAAAAAAGATATCGTTGTTATTCACCTGATCTTCGTCGCTACCTTATGTCCGCCGATGTCATATTGTTTGAATCTCAACCTTACTATACATCTTCTGATCATCTTGATATTTTGAGGTCTTACCCATACCTCCAGTCTTACCCGTACCAACCTTTGAGGAATCTACGGTTACTTCTACATCTTCAGCTGTAGTGCCACCACTTTTGACTTATCATTGTTGTCCGCGTCCACCATTAGTCCCAGATGATTCATGTCATGCGCCGGATGCGGCTCCTACTTCGGACTTGCCTCCTCCTAGCCAATCGGTTGCACATCAAAAAGGTATACGATCCACTCGTAATGCTAACCCACATTATACTTTCTTGAGTTATCATCGTCTGTCATCACCCCATTATGCTTTTGTATCATCTTTATCCTCTATTTCCATCCCTAAGACTACAGGTGAAACACTTTCTCATTCAGGATGGAAGCAAGCTATGATTGATGAGATGTCTGCTTTACATACGAGTGGTACTTGGGAGCTTGTTTCCCTTCCTGCAGGTAAATCTATTATTGGTTGCCATTGGGTTTATGCAGTCAAAGTTGGTCCAGATGGTCAAGTTGATTGGCTTAAGGCTCGCCTTGTTGCCAAAGGGTATACTCAGATATTTGGGCTAGATTATAGTGATACTTTCTCTTCCGTGGCTAAAATAGCATCTGTTCGTATTTTTTATATATGGCTACCGTTCGTCGTTGGCCTCTTTATCAGTTGGAGATTAAGAAGTCTATATGGAGCAACCACCTGGTTTTGTTGCTCAAGGGGAGTCTAGTAGCCTAGTATGTTGATTGCGCAGGTCACTCTATGGTCTGAAACAGTCCCCTCGAGCCTGGTTTGGGAAGTTTAGCACAGTAATTCAGGAGTTTGGCATGATTCGTAGTGGAGAGAAGTTGGAGCATGTATGAACATGTGAGAAACTACATTACATTATTACTAAATTAAGTGGTATCTGAATTGTCGTAAGTACTATGAATTACTTTCTACAACTTATGTTCAAATTCATACTAAAAAGAGGAATAGGCTTGAGTTAAAACGCCTCAATGATATAGTGTTCATCAAATAAAATAGAACATTGGTGCGTTGTTTCAATGATCGCGATACCATTGATCCAATTTTGTTGGATATATTGATGATGCAAATGAATGGTTAACGGGAGCCCCTCCAAATCATGAAGATGAATAAGTATATGAAGGAAAAGATCGCACTTATGGTCGTGTTGCTTTGGCAAGTGGTATTGAGGTAAATATTGATGGTTTTAGGGGGAGTACTTTAAGGAGCAAGGAAAGAGTAGGTTCAAGCTCAAGTTCAAGTAGAATCTTTGTTGATGAGGCCTCTGATGATGAAAAAGATATTGCTCAAGATAATAATGTGATGGCACTTCAAGAGTTTGAAGATCTTGTTGAAGAATAGGATTTAGAATAGAAGTTCTAGACTTCTATCTGATTGTTGTTTCTCTATATGTGTTGGTTGATTAAGACGAGACTGATTTTTAGTACTTTAGTCGTTTGCTTGAATGCTTTAAGAGAATTGCTTAATATGTTATGGCTATCTATTGTTTACTTTTTAATTTAAGAATTGAAAGATTATGTTATCTATTGAGTTCTTGGCTATTTATCTCTACATATTTAATATTTTTAAATTTTGTGCTAGTAGCGCTTTAATGGAAAAAAGCGTGCGCGTCATTTCATGCTTCTCGCTTAGGTGAAACAAGCCCTCGTCGCTTTTTCCCGCCTCTCACTTTTCAAAACACTGTGTCAACCAAAACCGTCATCTGCAAATAAGATACACCATGTCACCTCTCCAGCTCTCCTTGGATATGCCACGTCAATTCGTCCATCAGCTGTTGTTGGCCCTCCTAACCTTGACCACTTGCTCCCTTAGCTCACTATTTACTAAGATGCCTACTCCATTCCTTTTCCTCCTGAGTACCACAACTTATACCCGTCCACATCTCATGCCTTAGTTTCTACATTTGGTCTCCTGGACACAATCTATATTAATTCGCCCCTTCTTGAGAATTTTCAATAGCTCTATAGACTTCCCTATTAAAGTCCCTTTGTTCCAAGACCCTACTCTCAACCTAGAACTTCCCTTAACCCACAGACCACCCTGATCCTTGCTCCAGTGCCAAACCCAGAACATGACCATAGTCTACCATTGGACACCAAAACCGCTAAAGCAAAGAAAAATGTAAACTTTTGGAATGTCCTAACTCTGAAGTGTTCAGAAATTTATATGTAGTTACGATCTGTGGAAGCATTGTGATTCCATTGTTATGTAGTGTCAGCATCCTGGAAAATATTTATTCGTATGACTTTGAGGTTTCTGTGATGAAGTTTGAACTCATTTGACTGTAGTAGAAGAAGAGTGATGTTTTTCTTGAGGTTAGATAGTTCATCATGGACTAAGTAGCCAATACTGATGTGTTACTATGATAAACAACGTATATCATGCCATAATAGTTCACATGATTGTCCAGCAATGGAGTTTGGAGTTAGCACAGTTCTAGCTAGTGTTATGGATATTGTTTAAGTCAATGTTTCTTATATGCAGACTTCTCAGGATCTTAAGAAGGCAAAGCTGTACTCAAAAATCGGGAAGGAAATTGTTTCTGCGTAAGTTATGAAAAGGCATAACACATAAGCATGCCCTTTAACTTGGCCTCAGTTCACATCTATGACCTCCAACTTTGGATGTGCACAAGTAGGTACTTAAACTTGTACAAAGTTGAACAATTAGACACATGCGTCCTATGTGGCATAATACACTTAGGATGCCATGTAGGACATGAATGGTCCACGTAGGATGCCACATAGGACGCATGTGTCTACTTGTTCAACTTTATACAAGTTTAAGTGTCTACTTGTGCACACCCAAAGTTGGAGGGCATAGATGAAAGTTGAAGCCACGTTAAAGTGTATATTTATGTATTATACCTTATGAAAATCGTTATTCCTCTAAATCAATCTTGAAATGAATGGACGTGTTCTCTTCTATTTGAGGTCTTAATGTGCCAGTTGGAACTTTTGAGCGTTATCTTGTTTCCAGCTTGAACCAATGTTCCATACGTCTATTTCTGTGATTGTTATAATTTACTGGTGAAAATGAGTACTGTTTCCTGAATGACCAGTGTTAAGAAAGGTGGTCCCAGTCCAATATCTAATACGGCTCTCGCTGCTCTGATCGAGAAAGTTAAGGAACTTGATATACCCAAAGACATTGTTGAGCGCAATATTAAGAGAGCTTCAGAAAAGGGACAGGAAGCTTATATCGAGAAGATCTATGAGGTGTTGAACATTTAAACTTATATGCATTTGTTAACTATAGTCAACAATGTTTGCACATTAACTTTTTTGGTAACTTCTTGATTATTGCAATTCAGTGAACTTTGAACCTCTGTTCTATACTCAGGTGTATGGTTATGGTGGAGTTGGTATCATCATTGAGGTCTTAACAGATAAAGTAAACAGGTCAGTGGCAGCAGTTCGAGAGGTGGTGAAGGACAATGGTGGAAAGATGGCAGATCCAGGATCCATTATGTTCAAGTTCCGACGTGCTCGGGTTGCTAATGTAAAAGTCACTGATGTCGACCGGGACCAGCTCTTAACAATTGCTTTAGATGCTGGTGCTGAAGATATCATTGAACCTTCAATGGATGAATATGATACAGAAGCAGATTCATCTGAGAGGTTCGTATGTAAAGTACTGGCTGTTTTGGTTGCAGAGAAAATAAATTGTCAGTTAGTTTAGAAAGAATATTCAATTGGCAAAGATTATCTTCTTATTTGCTTCATTACGCAATATGTTTCTCTGGATGGATACTGATTTTTTTTTTTTCTTTGGATAGACATAAAAGTGGAAAAAATGTGCAGCATTAGGATTTAAGCTTTCTGCGCATCATCATGACTTAACTATTGTTCTCTGTTTGGTATACATTTACAAGAAGAGTTGCGGTGAGGAAAATCATTATGCAGAGTCATATTTTCTTGGATACCTCTGCTTTCTGTAATCTAGTTCCTGCAAATATGTGGTGCATAATTCTACTAATTTTGGCCCTTTGTATCTTCATTGAGTCTTCTCTTAAGTCAATATATTGTGAGCAAAGCAATTTGTAATTTAAGAGACAGTAGCTGCTCTACTTCAATTATTTGTAGATCAATAATTGAGAAAGTTTGTTCAGCCTCATTCGTCATATTACCTATCTAGTCTTGTTTTCCTTAATTTCAAGATTTTCTTAGGATGGTATCCAGAACCCAAAAGGTATTTTTTCTGATATTGCAAAAATATTTTATTTTTATATAAAAAAAATATAGCACATTATCATGGAGATAACTTTTATGTCAAAAACTCAAATTATCTCCTTCAATTGCAGTAGAAATAATGCTTCAACTAAAACTTAGTAGTGTGAGTTACCTAACACCAGTGCGTGAACCTTAACGAAGATAGAAAGAATAGAAAGAATGCAAAGATCCAGTGAACGTGCAAGGATTTAGCTGAAATCAGCTTTTTGGGGCAATTTCAAATTTATTCTGCATCGAGGACATGGCCTTAGTGTTAGAATACGAGTAGGAACAGGGAAGGATTTCCCAAGTCCATATATGGAGACCAATTGTCCATTCCTTTTTCGATGTGAGACTCTTAACACTCTCCCGCACGCCCAAACCTCGTTAACTGGAGCGGGGACAATATATTATGAGGGCCCAACATCGGTGAACAAAGATTTGGAAAGAACCTGACTCTGATACCATGTAAAATTAGGTCTTGGGCCTAACTCACACCCCAAAAGCTAGCTCAAAGAGAGGAGGATTGCCCAAGCCTTATAAAGAGACCACCTATCTCATTAACCACCAAGGTGGAACTTTTTTCATTCTTCAACATTTAGATAGGAGGTTATGGAGGACACGGATTAGTCTAGAAGGTTAGTTTGATAATCGTTTTATCTTGTTATGACTACAGGTTGTCTATAGTATTTTGCCATGACTTATTCATTTTTCTTTCTCTATACTGTTTTGGACTGTTTTTTCCTTGAGCTGAGGGTCTATTGGAAACTGCCCCTCTACCTCCAAGGTAGGGGTAAGGTCAGCGTACACTTTACCCTTCCCCGACCCAACGTTGTGGGATTACACTGGGTATGTTGTTGTTTATTTTGTGAGAGAGAAACTAGTGAGCTCTGGATTCTTTCTTTTTCTTTTTAATTCTTATTTTTTCATTGGGACACTCACTTTTGGCATATTTCATGAAGCACTCTTCCGTATGGAAGTAATTATTGTACCAATAATTTCAAAATGGCTTTAACTGGAAAGCTTTAGAAATGTGAGGCCTGAAATCTAAAACAATATACTTTACTGCTCTTTCATTTCTTGCAATTGGACCCAGAATTTACTTTTATGGTTCTTTCAGGCATATATATTGTTATTGTCAAAGAAACCTCTCTGGGTCTTTTTTTTTCCTGAGTTGATTCTCTTTCAGTGCTGAAAATAAATTCCGATAACCCTTTACTGCCATTGTCAAGTCTACTGTAGCCTTGATTTAGCATATCTACTTTATTTCAGTTGCAATTTCAAGTTTGCTGATGAATTCTTTTCATCTAGTAAACCTCACCCCAAAACCCTCTCTCCCCATGGGCCAATAGTGGTATTTCCATTCCCCCTTAGGTGACTCAAACTTCCAACCTCTTGGTTCGAAGTGGAGGTGTCTTACCACTAAAACAACGTTCTCGTCTGCTGATGAACTAATGTCACGCTGGATGAACTAATATCAGCACATCTGACTATTTGTTTTTTTATTTGTTAACTTTTGTAGGGTTTACAAAGTCGTGTCTTCAGCGGAGAACTATCCAGTAATATTATCAAAGATACAAGAGGAAGGAATAAAATTTAAACCTGACAACGGCTCTGAGCTACTTCCAATAACTCCAATTGAGGTTCGTGAGTACAGCATATCAATGTTATGATAGTGCATGAGCTTAGCCATGAGGACTATTTCTTTCCTCAATACAATCTGCCTCTCTATTTTTTTATGATCGAAATGAGGAATTTTGATGATGTTTCAACGCAGTGGACAAGGCTAACCTTACAAATCTCCATACATCTGTCAAAAATAGATACTGTAGTTACACTTTGTACTAGTCATGCAGTAGTATAAGATCCCATGAAAAATGTAAGGATTTTTAGAAAAGCATGTGGTCCTGATATATCTCCTTTTTTTTTTTTATCAGGAAAATGTTATAATTGGTCCAGATATATCTCATAGAGAAGTAGAAGCACCTTGATAAGTAGCGTAAGGCTAAAGGGGCAGGTCCATTAACTATTGAGTTTCAAACCGTGTGCCACCGGCCCTTGAGAATTTCTCGATTATAAAAAAATTGACCGTTTGTTGTTTGAGTTATATGACTTACTCCACATAGGCTTTAATGTTCTCTTTGTTGTTCTTTTCTGTTTTCTTCTACTTCTCGAGTTCGTAACATCTATTTTTCTACTAATGTTATTTTTTTAACCTTTTTTTTATTTGCTTCTTCTTCTTTTCTAGTTCAAACGAATGATTCTTCTTTTTCTTCTAATATGCAAGTCCTCTTTTCACTACTTTTGATTCTAGGCCTCTTTTGCTGCCCTCAACTATTCTCTTAGGGGTAGGGGTGGGCATAAAAACCGGAGGACCGAAAAACAGTACCGAACCGAATTAGTTCGGTTTCGGTTTTTTTTTTTCGGTAGTTCGGTTCGGTTTCGGGTTTTTTTTTTGGTAGTTCGGTTCGGCTGTTTAGGGGTAATGCATTGAAGAACCGAACTTTTATTAATTTTTTTTTTTTTAATTTTCATTTAGCTCATGTTTGGCCCAAAACTTTTCAAGACCAAGCCAAAAAGCCAACACCCAATTACCCCATCAACATTTACCTTCCCTCCTTATTACTTTTACATTTTCCTAATTTTTAATTTTAATTCCTAATATACTTATATTTCTAATTGTAATTCCTAAATTTTTTCACAAAAATACTCCTAATTTCTAACTGTAAATCCTAAAAATTTTCACACAAATACTACCACCGTATTGTGATATGAAAAATGGGGCACTACAATGATATGTATTTGAAGTTGTCCTCACTTGATAGTTTATTTACAATGTTTTAGATTTTTTAATGTCTTTTATTTTGATTCGGTTCTCATTTTATTTTTTATTTTGCACCAAAAATTGGATTTAAAAACACCGAACTAAACCGAACCGAACTGAATTAGTTTGGTTCGGTGTATACTTTTCCAAAAGCGAAAACCGAACCGAAATTTGATAAAACCGAACCGAAGAACCAAATGCCAACCCCTGTTTAGGGGTCATTTGGTTGCAAACAAGTTATCTCGGGTTTAGTTATCCCACCCTCAAGGTGGGATAAAAATAACACTACAATCCCGGGATAAGTTATCCCATGCATTTTATCCCAACCAAACATGGGATAAGCTCATCCTAAAACTAATCTCGGGATGAGTTATCCCTTATCCCTTGTACCAAATGAGTCCTTAGTAGAATTACTGAAGTAATCAAATATGAAATGGGATGTTGCATATTAGTTCTTTTTTATGGTTGGTTAATTGGAAATTAAAAAAAAAATTGGGAAAAGTTATCTTTTGGTGTCCTTGTTATCGATACATATTTAATAATGCTTACTTTGATTAAACTAAGATCCTCATTATGGTATATTGGATGCTTAAATTAGTAATTTGAGTTGCAATCTGATTATTATAAATGTTAGAATCCTATGAATATTCTTTAGAATATTCTATAGCATATGTAAATATAGTAGGTAGCTTTATTTACTCCTATTATAATTATGTATTAATTAGATATTGATTAGGTATTTATTTGTATTCATTTCCTTTCCTTTTAGGACATGTAAACTTAGCTATTTAAACCCCAAGAGTTTTCTCTTATTTCTCTTTCAATTCACATGGTATCAGAGCCTGGTTAAGGCCAGCAAAATTGGAAGAGAAATTTTCAAACTCATATTTTTTTCCCCAGCTATTTTTGGCTGTCCGAATAGATCTCTATTTTCGGAGGTGTTGTGATAAAATCAACACCACCACGAGACTCGAACCACTGGCGCGAGCAAAACCCAGCCAGCTTCGCCACCACCAGCCATCTCACGTATCGATCGGAGCTGTTAAATTACGGAAGACAGATCTGATTTTTTTTTTAAGATTCCAGTCATTTGTTTGCTTCCAGCTTCCAGCAAATTGCAGAATTTCCAGATTTCGACGACTGTTTCGGTTTTTTAGATTTCGGCCAAAGCTGATTCTTTCGCGATTGTTTCTGTTTTCCAGATTCCGGCAACTGTTTGTTTCCAGCTTCCTGAAAATTGCAGAATTTCCAGATTCGATAACATCTACATTATGTCCTCACTTCATCTATTTTTAGTTCTAAACCTGTGGCTTCAAGTAACCCCAACTACTCCATGATCACTGAACCCTTGATAGGTAGTGCAAACTACTTATCTTGGTCTTCCTCTGTTCAGCTATGGTGCACGGGACAAGGGGTTCAGGACCACTTGATTAAATAGGTTAAGGACATTGATGAAAAAGAGAAGGGAGAATAGGAGAAGATTGATGCTCAATTGTGTAGTTTATTATGGAAATCTATTGATTCGAAGTTGATGTCATTGTTCTGACCATTCCAAACCTGCTTCTTGGTTTGGGAAAAGGCGCATGGGCTATACACAAATGACATCTCTCGGTTTTATAATATTATTTCTCGGTTGATTAATCTTAAAAAGCAGAATTCAAATATGTCTACCTATCTTGGACAGGTTCAGGAGGTTATGGAAGAGTTCACTGAGTTGATGCCTGCTACTCCAAGTGTTGAAAAACAATTGGAGCAACGTGCGAAGATGTTTTAGTTGTTACACTTGCTGGACTTCCATCTGATCTTAACTTGGTGTGAGATCAAATTTTGGCTAGCCCCGCTGTTCTTGCAATGGATGACCTATTCGCTCGATTGTTGCAACTGGCTGCACCACCTATGTTGTCTAGTTATCCGGTAATACCTGCAGAGTCTTCTTTTCTAGCATCTCTGATTGGAAATCGATATGGAGGCCGCTCTGGGAAACATCGACCAAGGTGTGGCTATTGTAACAAATTGGGTCATACCCGTGATGTGTGCTACTCTCTCCATGGTAAACCAAAGAACTCTCTGTTGCTCAGACTGAACCCACTGGTAATCCAACAAATCAACTTTTCTCTTTATCTGAAGTAGAATACAATGACTTTCTTCAGTATCAGGCGAGTAAGCAGACATCTCCATCAATAGCTTCCGCTGCTCAGACTCGTAATCCTGTTGCTTGTATCTCACAATCCACCACACTTGGCCCTTGGGTCATGGACTCAGACGCTTCTAACCACATTTCTGGTAACAAATCTTTAGTGACTAAAATCATTTACTCTCGATCCCTTCCCACTGTAACGTTAGCTAATGGTTCTCAGACTAGGGCAATCGGAGTTGGTCAAGCCAATCCCTTACTTCCTTTGACTCTGAATAATGTTCTTTTTGCCCTTAGTTGTTCCTTTAGCCTTCTGTCAATTAGTCGTTTGGCTAAGTCGTTAAATTGTTTCGTCTTTTTTGTTAAACAGGACCTCAGTACGGGAAGGATGATTGGCGAAGGGCGTGAGTTTAATGGGCTTTATTACCTCAATTGCCACAGGTCCACTACAGTTTGTTTGGTCTCCGACTCTCCAGATTTGATCCATAGACGATTGGGACATCCTAGTTTATCTAAACTTCATAAGATGGTACCTAGCTTGTCCAGATTGTCTAAGTTAGATTATGAGTCGTGTCAACTAGGGAAGCACACTCGAGCTACTTTTTCACGTAGTCCTAATAATCGTGCAGAGTCTCTTTTTCATTTAGTTCATTTTGATATTTGGGGTCCTAGTAGGGTTAGTTCTACGTTGGGTTTTAAGTATTTTGTTACTTTCATTGATGATTACTCAAGGTGTACTTGGATTTTCTTAATGAAAGATCGTTCTGAATTATTTTCCATATTTCAAATTTTTTATGCAGAAATACAAAATCAGTTTGATGTTTCAATTCGCACTTTTCGTAGTGGTAATGCACGTGAATATTTATCCTCTCAATTTCAACAGTTTATGTCTTCTTATGGTATTCTTCATCAGACATCTTGTCTTTATACTGCTCAACAAAATGGGGTAGCAGAAAGAAAAAATAAGCATATTATTGAAACTGCACGCACCCTTCTTATACAAGCAAATGTTCCATTGCGTCCTTGGGGGGATGCAGTGCTCACCTCTTGTTATCTAATTAACTGTATGCCTTCTTCTGCTATTCAAAATCAAGTTCCATACTCTATTTTGTTTCCCAAGTCAACCTTGTTTTCTCTTCCACCATGTGTTTTTGGGAGCACATGCTTTGTCCATATCCTTACTCCAGGAAACAACAAATTAGCTCTTCGTGCTTGTAAATGTGTCTTTCTCGGTTATTCAAGGGTACAAAAAGGATATCGATGCTTCTCACCTCACCTCCAGCGATACCTTATGTCCGCTGATGTTACTTTCTTTGAAGGTCAACCCTACTTTACTTCCTCTCCTATTGAACAATTAGGCATTTTTGAGGTTTTACCAGTTCCATCTTTTGGGGATCCTTCCATAGTCTATCCTTCCACATCACCTTCTACAACTCCATCTTCCACTACTGCACCTCTACCGCTATTGACTTATCATCGTCGTCCATGTCCATATGATTCACATCCGCTACCAGAATCCTTGCCTGCTGAGGACTTGTCTACACAAAGTCCTACTCGAAAAGGTAATCGCTCTACTCGTAACCCTCATCCTATCTATACTTGTTTGAGTTATCATCGTTTGTGACCGACCCATTCTGCTTTTGTATCATCACTACAATCTGTGTCTATTCCTGAGACTACAGGAGAGGCTTTCTCATCCAGGTGGGCAACAAGCTATGATTGAGGAGATGTCTGCCTTGCACTCTAGTGGTACTTGGGATCTTGTTCCTCTACCTCCAGGTAAGTCTACAGTTGGTTGTCGTTGGATATATACAGTGAAGGTTGGCCTCGATTGACAGATTGATCTCCTAAAGGCTCGATTAGTGGCCAAGGGTTATACACAAATTTTTGGTCTGAACTATGGTGATACCTTCTCTCCTGTGGCTAAGATTGCTTCAGTTCGTCTCTTTTTATTCATGGCTGCTGTTCGCCATTGGCCTCTCTACCAGTTGGATATTAAAAATGTTTTTCTTCATAGAGATCTCGAAGATGAGGTATATATGGAGCAACCACCTGGCTTTGTTGCTTTGTTGCTCAGGGGGAGTTTAGTAACATGGTGCGCAAACTATGACGAGCACTCTATGGCCTGAAACAATCTCCTCGAGCATGGTTTGGGAAGTTTAGCATGGTTATTCAGGAGTTTGGCATGGTACGAAGTGAAGTTGATCATTCTGTGTTTTATTATCACTCTGATCCAGGTTTGTGCATATATTTGGTGGTGTACGTTGATGACATAGTTATCACAGGTAGTGATGATGAAGGAATTACCAAATTGAAACATCACCTTTTCCAGCACTTTCAGACTAAGGATCTTGGTCGAGTGAAGTACTTCTTGGGCATTGAGGTTGCTCAATCCAAATCTGGAATTGCTATTTCACAGAGGAAGTATGCACTTGATATTCTTTAGGAGACAGGGATGACAGATTGTAGGCCTATTGATTCTCTAGTGGATTCAAATGTTAAGCTCCTATCAGGTCAGGGGGAGCCTCTAAGCAATCCTGGAAGATATAAAAGGCAGGTAGGAAAGCTGAATTATCTGACTGTGACTCGACTTGACATTACCTTCCCGGTTAGTGTTGTAAGTCAGTTCTTGAATTCTCCTTGTGATAGTCACTGGAATGCAGTTATTTATATTCTTCGATATATAAAATCTGCTCCAGGGAAAGGACTACTTTACGAAGACTGAGGACATGAGAAAATTATTGGATATTCAGATGCGGATTATCCCCAGACCCCACCTGGTGGGAATACACTGGGTATGATGATGATGATTCAGATGCAGATTATACAGGGTAACCCTTTGACAGACGATCCACTTCTGGATGTTGTGTTCTCGTTGGGGGAAATTTGGTGTCTTGGAAAAGTAAAACAAAATGTGGTTGCTAGATTTAGTGCGGAAGGGGAATATCGGGCTATGGCGGTGGCAACATGTGAACTCATATGGATCAAGCAACTACTGAAAGAGTTGAAATTTGGAGATACTAAGGAAATGGAACTCGTGTGCAATAATGAAGCTGCACTTCACATTGCATCGAATCCGGTGTTTCACGAGAGGACCAAACACATAGAGATTGATTGTCATTTTGTCAGAGAAAAGTTACTCTCAGGAGACATCATCACAAGGTTTGTGCGGTCAAGTGATCAGCTTGCAGACATATTCACCAAGTCCCTAGCTGGTCCTAGAATGAGTTATTTATGTAACAAGCTTGGTAATTCTATAGTATATGTAATATAGTAGGTAGCTTGATTTACTCCTATTATAATTAGGTATTAATTAGGTATTGATTAGGTATTTATTTGTATTCATTTCCTTTCCTTTTAGGACATGTAAACTTAGCTATTTAAACCCCAATAGCTTGTGGGAATAATCAAGCAGAGTTTTATCTTATTTCTCTTCCAATTCACAATAAATACTAGTTCAACATATGCTTGGTACTTTTTTTATTTTGGGTAAACGATGTGCTTCACTTATCCCTTTTTGCTTCAAGCACCATGTACTTTATTTTTATTTTTTTTTCTTCACACTTTTTCACTTTCAAAACACCGCTTGGCAGGTTGGAGTGTGATTTATCAAGCTATTCTATGTTGTATTAAAGAATGGAAAGATGCCGACTAAGTGAAGAAAGAGTACCTTTATTCCAATACAAAGAACAAAGGAGATGTTTAAAGTTGTGCGAACTTTTATGGTATTAAACTTGTTAAGTCAAGAGTGACAGAGAGCATACATAGGAACATTACAAGAGTGACAGTGTACCAATGTGGATTTTTGCTTGATATACTTACATTGAGGCTATTTTTTCTCTAAGAAGATAGATGATAATTTATAGGGAGAGGAGGAAGGATTTACACATAGTATTCATTAACTTACACGAAGTGTATAGAGTGCCCAAAAAAATTCTTTAATTGGTGTGGAAAAGGTTAAGTATCAAGGGGCTGTGTGAGAGCATTTGTAGGAGATACAGATAAGTTCTTGATAACTGTATGTTTATACCAAAGATATGCATTGAACACGTACATTTTTACCCTCGTCATGGAAGAACTTACCAACAATATACAAGATATGGTTCTCATGTTGTGTGCTATTTTGAGATGATATTGTGTTTATTGACGAAACTAGCGACGATGCTAATTAAAAGTTTGAACTCTATACAAGCATTCTAAACATTAAGAGTTTTAGGATAAGTAGAAGGAAGACACGATTTACTTTTTATGTTGTGCCAACAATAGCCATCATAAGTATAGTGAAATTCAGGTGAGATTAGATGGTTTGTGGTTTCTTCATGCAAACAATTCTAATATTTAGAAACGACGTTCCGGTTGAATGGTATGATAGATGAAGATGTGACAGATAGAATCCAAATACAATAACTGAACTGAAGTTCTACTGGAGTGTTATGCGATATACGGATACCTACCAAAGTGAAAGGCAAGTTCTATAGGATGATTGTAAAGACTTGTGTTATATGGAAATGAATGTTGGGCCTCTAAGGTCCTACATATGCACTAGAAATACAAATGTTAAGATGGATGTGCAGTTATACAATAATAAGTAAGATAAAATATAACCACAGTTGCCAAAAGGTGCAAGTAGCACATATAGAGGATATATGAGCAAGGCTACTTGAGATGGTTTAGTCATGTCTTAGGTAGATGTCCAAACGCACAAGTCTGTGGAACATGATGGTTGAATGCATTAAAAAGGAAGTAGATAGACCTAAAATTACATGGAAGGAAGTTGTCTCAAATGCATGCACTCTCTTGAAATCAATACGGACTTAATGAAAAATTGAAAATGGAAGCAAATTATATCAACTATTTTTTTATTTTTTTTTTGAAACTGGTTTTCACCATTTGAGACTGATGGGCGTACGAGCAAGTGGTTGATCTGCTATAAATAGAGTAGTTCATTTGTTTCTCTGCTGTCTTACAAACTTTCAAAGATAATCTACTTTAGCTTCTCTCTAGGTTTATTACTACCTGGACCTTTTATCCACAACTTGGTTTTCGGTTTAAATTAGTGCAGTTCGAATGCTTCAACTATTAGTTTATGTTAAAAGCTGAATTTGATATTTCCATTTATCACTATATATATTTCTGTTTGTTGTAGTAATTACTTTGGTTTTGGGCTGCAGGTAGATGATGAGGCTATGGAGTTGAACAAAGAACTAATGTCCAAATTACTTGAACTTGATGATGTTGATGCTGTGTATACAGATCAAAAGTATTAGGCAATTATTCCACTGAACAAACACATAACAGCTGGTTGTTGAGGCTGTTGAAGAATGATAGCGACATTCAGAACGGAGAGAATCCTGTAGTCAAGTAAATCATGATCGGCGTCACCCTAGCTGTTTTACTTCTACAAAGAGTACACCAATCTTCTCATCTAAGGAACACATCGCTGTTTGGCCCAATTTTATCATAGGGTTGATTTTTAAACCGATAAAAGGAATCTTTAGATGCATTTTTTATACATCGTAACCCAATAATATTACCTTCCCATTTGTTTGTAATATGAATGTGCTTTCACCTTGTTGTAAAGTCATATTGGCAATAAAATACTGTTGGTATATCTTTAACAGCATGATGAATAATTTCACTGTGACTTCTGTAGCTTGAGCTAGTAAAATGAGAGCTGAGTTGCAGAGATATTTATAAGTTTGAGTGGAATTGAATCTACCAAAGTTCTTGTTTCTCCACATGGACTGGTCAGGAAGACTAATGTTTCTATGTTATAGTTAATATCCCATTTTCCAATATCTGCTGCAGAAGTATGTAATTTGTAACTGAATCTCCTTTTGGGAACTTGTTTCTAGAGATGAGATCTCTTATTGATCTCATATGTATTTGAAATGCAAGTTTTGAAGCATCTGGTTTAGTGAATTAAGATGCCAGTTTTTATTACTTTGATTTGGAAAACGACTCGAATTGATGCTGCTGACTTGGTGGATTATGACATTAGTTTTAATACTTCGATCTGATGCAATGACTAAGTGATTGCAATTTGCAACTCCTTAATTCCAGAAGACATTTTTTTTTTTTTTTTTTGTATATGGTAGCCCTCGCTGCATGATAGCTACGTAATATCCTTAGTTCAATCCTTTTTAAAGATACCAAGGTTCAGCTTACGTGCACCTCGACTATTTCACTGGGTACCTGTTATCTTCCACCTTCACAGTTGTCAGGTCATTTTATCCATCAAGGCTAGGGTAGATTGGAAGTAATCACTTATGTTTTGTCTTCTTTAGAATTTCAACCTAGTTTTTCATGGGTTTTACTCACTTCATTGACTGCTAAGCACATTCTTGGTGTTTTCTTCTTGAATCTTGATGTTTTAATCAAAGATCTCTCATGTGAATTACCGATGGATAATCATTTTGGAGCATATGCATTCATATACTATTAATATGGGTGAACACATTTATTACTGATAGTTAATATGAACTAAATACAACATTAGCTATTCAAGAACTGGAAAATTTGGTACTATCATCTTATTATGACTTGTAAGGTGCATTTGGCTATCATATAACAGTGTCTGGCAAGTGGGGTGATCTATTTCTTTGGAACCCAACAACCATGCAGCCCATTAGGAAATTTTGCTCTTGCAGTTTCTTCACATGTGATCCATCCAGTATTAGAGCATACCCTTCTCCATTCTTGTCACTGATCATTTAGATTACAACACCTGCATATTTCAAAAATGTTGCACCTTGTTAAGATGTTGCATTCAATTACCTGTTTTTTGTTTTATTTTTATGCTTTAATTTGGATTATCGTTCACTTTGAATTGCAAAAGAAAAAGAGAAATTCAGTGCACAAAAGCTTTCGCTATGCGTCTGAAAAGGGTCTGATCATATTTGGTCTATCGTAAATAGATACATTGGTAAATTAATTACCATCATCTTCCTCTGTTGCACCCGGTCGAGCCACAAAGAATGGTTCAGAAGGCACAGCACCTTCATCATACCAATTCGTTGCCTTTTTATCAAACAAGTCAATCTGCAAAACATTTTCAGTCCTCAAGTCAGTTATTATTGATCATGAAACAATAACAATTCTAAGCACTAGTGGGGGAAAAAAGGAACATAAGAGAGCAGAATAAACTGAGGGTGTTGGGGAAATTACAAGGCCTCTTAGCGCCACAAGCACAAGCATATCTATATTTCTTGCCTAAATAAGCAGGATTCATGCTGCACATATCCATGCCTTTTCCATGTTCATTTGGGTCCAATGTTGCTTCTAATTATTCTCCATATGGACTCCCATCTAATGGTATTCTGAATCTCCCAACCCTATCACCAATTACCATTAATCAAAAACCTTTTTTCTAATTATGTAGAGATTATTAATTAAGCTTTAATTTCTCTGAGGATACGTTTGTGTGAAGCGAATATAGGCGTCCCGTAAAGCATTTTTAATTGTTTTTTTCTGTGTTTAATCATTTGTTATCTGAAGTTCACTAGCTCGACTAATCTGAATTCATGTTGAGTAGGTTCACTAAAGGGTAAATCCATCATATCTGTGGGTGTTAAGTATAGTTGAGAAAAATACTACTCCTATCAAAGAGTGGGCCGGCGAGGCTATAAAAAGAAGCAAGATCTTTCCCAACGATGAAACTTATAATAAGATCAAATATATTGAGTTTAATGTAAAACGGTAATCAAGAGAATAAAAATTTATCTTCAAAGTTTCAAAGCTTAGCTTTAGAGAACAGGACAATATAATTAAAAATTTATCTTCAAAGTTTCAAAGCTTAACTTTAGAGAACAGGACAATATAATCCTTTCTTACGTTCAAGAAAGTTAAAAGAGAGAGTCAAGATGGTCCTCTTGACATCATCGAGTGACTTGTATTGTACATGAGAAAACAACAATTAAATTTCCTTTCCTGCAGACCTTTCTTGGACTGTAGGATGTAATGGACTCAGTACAATAGTTTATTTTCTAAATGGTTGCTATCCATGCATGCAAATACATTACTCCTTCCATTTCAAAAAGAATAACCTACTTTCCTTTTTAGTCAGTTTCAAAAAGAATGACCCTTTCCTTTTTCGGTAATACTTTAATTCCAACTTTCCACGTGACATGTTTAAGACCACAAGATTAAAGGGCATTTTTGTACATTTGACACAACTTTAATTTATGACCGCATGATTCAAAAGTCTTCTTATTTTCTTAAACTCCATGCCAAGTCAAACTAGGTCATTCTTTTTTAAACGGAGGGAGTATTAATTAATCAGAACAGGTAGTTTTCAAGACGACTTTCTTCCTTGTCCGATACTAGAAGAAGAAATGCTCAACAATAACTTACTGCCTAGGATTTTTGGTCATGAAACAAAGAGGTAAGATTATTCAGTTCAAATACTACAATAATTTTGAATCATCAAATAGGCATAAACACCAATGTATACTTAACGTTAACCGTTAAATAAAAATCTAAATCGGAAGGAATGAAATCTTAACCAAGTCAGGAACACACAAAAATCTGTTACTAGATATGACGAATTCTTTGATATCTTTAAAACTTAGATTTGAAACCCTTGTTTGAGGTGCATAGAAACATCTTGACAGAGCAAATTTAACTAAGGAAATTCAGCTCTGTATTACAGTATCTTAAAGGGAAACAACCGAGATATATAAACAACAAATGATCATACCCAGAGGCGGATCCAGGATTTGAAGGTTCCGGGTGCCATATTGTCTAAATAATAAACGGGTCTGCTTTCTACAGGAAAAACGGGTCGGGTTTCTTCAATTTTAGGTTACGGTTCGGGTTATTTATCTTTTTCGATTCTTTTCGACACAATCAAATATGCACATTTGTAATGTGTCTTTTAGATATTTCGAGATTAAATATATTTAAACAGTCCATTTTATTTTTGTAGAAATAAGAGATTATTATCCAAATTGAGGGGCAAAAAAGTTCCACGTTAAAAATTCAAACTTGTATAAACCATGTAATATCGTTATATTCATATATTATTGTCTTTATGTTTTGAAAGATCAAGAATTGTAACTTCAATCCAATCATCTTCACTTAGCCTGAATGTCGGTGAAAGATCAAAATAATCTTTATATTTAAAAAACTTTTAACACAATAATATCCATCCATTTTAAAACATAAAATGCTTTTAAAAAATTTATTCTTTAAATACGTTTTTGTTAATATTTATGTAACATTTAAAATTTAATACTCATTGTTATGGAATAGTCACACAACATGCGTATCAAAAGTTTGAAACTAAGCGAAAGTGGAAGTTAAAAAAATCAAAACTTAAGTAAAGAAAAAAAGAACCAATTTGAATTATAAAGAATAGAAGAGGTAAAGAAGAACTAATGAAAAAGAAAGAGCTGCAAAAACAAGCTCTGCTGCCGCTGGGATTCGAACTCTCATCTAATGGGTGACACTTTACACCTTTTGCCACTGGCACCATTTGCCCTTTCTGTATTCTGGGTGCCAAAACTATTTTATATTGGATTTAATTTACATATACACATATATATACAATATTTCCACCGAGGTTTGCGGGTGCCGTGGCACCCCCAACCTCATACATAGATCCGCCCCTGATCATACCCCAACATTTTACGCTATATACCATGACTATTAGTATCAATTTATTAGTACAGTCAGACCTCTCTGTAACGTCACCTCATTATAACGGCATTTCATTATAGCGGCATGATTTTCTCTGGAACCGATTTTTCATGTTATATTTTACTTCTCTATAACGACATTCTACCTATAACAGTAATAACCCTTATTATAGTGGTACACTTTGTAAAATTACCTCTCTATATCAACATATTCAAATATTATGTAGTAATATTTTGTAAGAAATATATTATGTACAAAATAAAATGTTAAATTATTTATGTTAATCATCATTAATGTCATGCACATAGTAAATTTCAAGTGTGAATATCTAGTTTAAAGAAAAAAAATATATTTAAATGGTGCACATCAATTATTCCATAACTTCACGAGGAAAATGCTACTAATATTTTCTTTTTTATATTCATACTCTTTCTAATTTTGTATATTTTTGTTTATAACAGCTAAATGAGATCTGAGTGTCAAATGACAGTATACATATATAATGGCACTTTTCTATAGCAGTCATGAAATTTTTGGACAAACATTGTCACTATAGAGATGTTTGACTGTACTTTAAGACAAAGGAACGGACTAGAAAACAAAACAATGACACATACGTAGTGATTTAGAAATTGTTGATACCAAATTACTGGATTTTATCTTGTACAAATTGGGACGAATTTCGAAAAAGAATTTGAGGGTAAGTACTAGGAATTTGAAGAATTTAGAAATGGTCCTGGGCATATTAAAAGGGGCCTGGTGGGCTGATTTGGGAGACAATATGAGACGGCCCAAATACTATTATTGACTGAAACAAATTGATAATTTGGCATAGTTCACTCAAAATCGGATTAATTTTCAAATTAATCAAACTTGTTAAATCGACAATTTAAAACAATTACTTGATATAAAGCATAATTACTTCATCAAAAATCAAGAAATCAATTGTATATCAAATTTCCAACTTTGAATCAGTTTTGAGGAAAAACAAAGCATTTTCCAATTAAACCACTATTTTTACTCGAAGTAAAAAGGGCAGTCCGGTGCACTAAAGCTACCGCTATGCGCGGTGTCCGGGGAAGGACCCCACCACAAGGGTATATTGTACGCACCTTGCATTTCTGCCAAAGGCTGTTTCCAAGGCTTGAACCCGTGACCTCCTGGTCACATGGCAGCAACTTTACCAGTTACTCCAAGGCTCCCCTTCCAAAATTTTTACTCGAAGTAATTTCCAAAATGTTTTCTCAAGTAAAATTTATATAATTCTATAAAATTAAATATAGAATATATATATTTCGCCTAAAAATCATAAAGTTAGCCAAAAATTATTTTTAAAAACATTGTAACTTTATAAAAGTAAATATTTAAAAAATATTTTAAAATAGTAGAAGCTCAAATTAATTTGGAACGTGGAGGGCGAAAATTGGGTGTCAACACTTAGTATCTTCTATATATTTATATACATTTCACGTTGGGGTCAATGGGTGGTCGAGCACCCACAAGGCTTTATATGGGCACGCCCCTGCATCTGACTCCCAACCATGGACCCAAATTTCTGCCTCGACTCCTGAATCTAACTTCGACTCCGGATTCCCGATCAAGACTCGGGTCACGGTCGGGGTCAGAATCACAAGTAAAATCCCCAGTAGGGATCAGCAGTCGTTAGGTCTCAGGTCAGTGTTAGGAGTCAAGGTCTCGGGTCGAGTGTCAAGAGATAGGTTCTGAATTCGAGGTCATATCCTAAGTCTGAAGCCTCATGTTAGGGTATGGGATTAGGGTTGGGTCAGGGTCGAGGTCAATGTCAGGAGTTGGGTCCTGAGTTAAGGTCGGGACCCGAGTAAACTTAGGTCAGGGATGAGAGTCTTGGTCAGGATCAGGAGTCAGGTCCGGGATCAAGTTCAGATTCAAATCATGGGTCTTAAGTCAATATCGAGGTCGAGAGTTAGGTCTCAGGTCGAAGTAAGGAGTAAAGGTTGAGTCTCAGGTGTTGAGTCCCGAGTCAAGGCCGAGAGTAAGGCTCGGGTATAGTATCGGGAGTTGGATCTCGTTGGGTAAGGCTCGGGCATAGTATCGGGAGTTGGGTCTCGCTGGGTGTTCGGTTGCACTATCAGGATTTGAGTTCGACAGTTTAGGTTATGTCTCGAGTCAGGATCTAATGTCGGGACCCGAGTCAGGGTCAAGATCTAGAGTCAGGTCTAGGTCAAGGTTGGATCCTAAGTCGGGGGTCGAGGGTTGAAATTAAGGTAATGATTGATAAGTCGGGTCTAGGGTTGAGGTCAAGAGTCAGTTCTTGAGTAGGGCTCGAGAGTTGGAACCCGAGTAGGGAGCCAGGGTTAAGGTCAGGGCTAGGGTTTATCTTAGGATAAGAGTCGGAACTGTCGGGTTCATGGGTGGGTCGAGTGGCGGAGTCTAAGAAGAATGTCAAGTTGGGGGTTTCGAGAGTTTCACAAAATTATCATTTCCCACTAATTAATAACAACATTTGTTGAAAAGTATTGTTGTTTTCAGCGAAATGTAGTGAAAATGTCGTTAAAATAATGACATTTGATACAAATGTCAAATATGTAGATATATTATGATATTTGCTTTCGATGTCATATTATTATTCGATAATTATCAATATTATATGTTGGAAATTTAAATCTTTTAAAATTATTTCATCCTTATATTTAAAGAAAAAGGTCTACATTTCACTGAACTATACAATTTAGATCAAATTTACACTCCATCAAAAAAAAATTTCATCTTTCCTGTTATCAAAATAACTTATTTTTGCCCTTCACATAAAGGCAAAGTTAAATCACTCATAAAATTCAAAGTTCATTTACACACTACACCCTAAATACTTTATTTAAATTCACGAAAGGTAATTAAGTGTCAATAACTGTGAATAACCTTTCAAGTAGTGTAAATACATGTTAGAGTACATTAATGTAATTAATTAAAAATGGATTGGGTAAAATATGGGTTAACTAAAAAATTATCATTGCCCATTTTTATCTCCAAAAATCAAAAGTAATTTTTGTTGAAATTTTCCTTATATAACAACAAAGGTAGTATTGCTGAGCGTCATAACAAAAAACTGCTATACAGATTAGGTAACATAAAAAAACTAAAGATATAACTAAAATTCTCATTAATATATAATAGTATTTGACATTTCTTTTAGTTTATGCATTAAACAATAAATGAGAAAACTTAACAAACAAAGAAATATAATTTAGTAGCGTCAAGAAATTAACAAAACCCGTGGGGTTGACAAACAATTTGCCTTTCGGGGGAGAAAAGGATAAGTTCAATTTGGAAGATCGACCTAACGGTGATAAGCAAAGATGTATTTTTTTATAGTTCAGCTGGAAGAACTAAGATGAAAAAAAATGGTTGTGCAGAATTAAATGACAATTTGATAGCTGGCCTGATGGTATAGCAATAAAAGTACTTCCTCCCTCATGCACTTCCAATGTACAGGAGAATCCTGCATCTCTATTTCTGCGGGAGGGAGAACATCCGATATCTCTTGTCGACAACAAAGAAAACACATATAAATACATGAAACAATTAAGGTGAGAAGCACTATAAAAGTGCCAACAATGTAGTAATTAGCCCAGTTCAGCATTTTAATTGGCCCTTGCCAACTTTCAGTCTCCGAAACTTGATCTGTAGCATCATGATGTGCGAAAGTAGCCAAAATTAGTAATATTTGTGAATGTATCTTCAAATTTTTAAACTAAAAATATTTCAGGAGATCATAAAAAAATATTGTAATTGTCCTCTGTTATTAAATTAGTGGTACGTGCACGAGATGCACGTACGTCACATGAGATGCACGTACGATGCCCACAAAAGCTATTTTTATTAAATATACTTGAAAACTCATACATGCTTTTGTTATTATTATTATTATCAATGCAACTTCTTTTTACTAAATAATATCGGAGCAATCTTTAATTTTTATATATAAATTCAAAAAAAATAATGTGTTGAGTAGAGAGAGATTAAATGAATACACACATAAATTTTGAAAAAAATTGAAATCTAAAAATCAGGTCATTTGCTAACCCAAAAAGCATAAAAATGCTACTACATGCCCTAAAAAATAAATAATACAATTTTAATTTTTATTCACAAACAGGTATTGCTGATGTTTGCTCTCGTTCATCACGCTACTGCACAAGAACGAGAGACTGTAAGCTGGACAGAGCCAAAACTGCCAACTTGGTATATTATTATCGACTCTATGATAGCTTTATTCATGATAGCTATCATTTGAACTTGCTTTCATCATTGTTGTTGCATCCGATCCGAAACTCGTGTATCGTCTCAGATTAATCCCCTAGATAATATAGAGACGCAGTAGGTCATGTAGATTTACTTGACTTGCTTTAGTTCATGTATTTTGAATAACTTAGTAGACTTCCCTATCTGTATTGTACAGTAATATAATACAATTTTATCTTTATTTAACTTTTAATTCAAATTGCAAACTTTTTTTTTTATTACACTGCATATTAATATCATTCTAAAATTGCCAAGAAGTTTTTTAATAATTTGTCACTTGAGTTACCTCAATGCAAATTATAAGATACCCAAGGACAAAAAGTTTTGACCTAAATAGTACAAAAGTTAAACAAATTAACCAAACTAGTACAAAATCTAAAAAGTTGACTGAAATAGTACAAACGTAGTTCTGAGTAACGACTTAGTGAATATTTAAATAAAAATTAAAATATAAAGAGACTAATTGATACAGAATGTAAGTGCGGAACGACGCACAAGATGCAGGCGATGCACGTGAATGCATAAGATGTACATGCGGCACCTGAGAAGCACGTGAGATGCACAAAATATACGTCTGACGTACGAGATGCACGTAAAGACTAATTTTATTACATATACTTACAACTTCTTATTAAGTGTAGTGTAGTATGGTCAGATTTTACTTCACATAAAGAGCAGGAAATTGGAAAAAAAAAAGAAGAATTTACGCTATTTAATCAAAGAGATCATTTTAAAAAGAGATAAGAGATCATAGTCCTACGTCCGCTCGAAGCACTGTTGGTTGGCTACTTAAACTTTCATCTTGTTGGTGATGAGTTTAGTTCCGTCCTTGTAATTCCCTTCCTAGTTTCTCTTATCCTACTGCAATTTTGAAAAAAAAAAAATAGAAAGAAAAAGAAAGTCACTCTATTAATCCATCTTGCATCTCATACTTGCTTCGAAGCTCTATTAGTCCAAATTTGTGTCAAAAAGTCATGCTTCAAGAAGACCACAAGAAAATTACCTAATGTGTGTTATGATCGATATTCAAAAATGAAGTTTCAGAAATCTTTTATAATTTTGGCGAAATTTATTTTATTTTTAGAAAAAGTATTAGAGAGACGCCACTTAATTTTAGAAAAATTAAGAAACTAATTTTAGAAGATGTTTTTTAAACCTTTTATTTAAAACCAAAGTTTAGATAAGGTTCAACTAATCCTCTAAGGAAGGTGTTAGGCACCTTAAAGGATTCTTTTTTTTTTTTTTTTTTGGTAAATTAGACATACATTAAAATAAATGAGAGTTTACAAACTTCCTGCTAGGTTAGCAGGATTCAAAACAAAAGTGTTTGGACATTCCCATAAAGGTTTGGATTATTTAATCCTCCTTTCAAAAAAAGTTCCCGCAAATGTCTACCCACACAACACTGGTATCACACATAGGTGGAACTTCAAAAAGTCTTATGGCTTCAAAATCTGCAGATTTTGCCCTTTCCTTTGCCATGGCATTTGCGACCACATTTTGCTCTCCATAGCAGTGTGTCACTCTTGGGCATCCTAGTCGTCTTAGTCTTGACCTGCAATCATCAATTAAGACATTATAGTGCAAGTTTCCATCTTTTAACATAGTGATAACCTCTGTGGAGTCAATATTAATTCCAATAGGGAGGAGTCTTTTTTCCTCCACCAGTTTCAGTCCTTCAATAAGGGCTTTAAGCTCCATGTGATTGTTATTGGTTAAGTAAAAAATCTTATAGAATCCCAGTACCCAACCCCCGCTCCTATTTATGATAACTCCACTTATGCCCTCTTTCCCTGGGTTCCCAATACAAGAACCATCCATATTGAGTTTATAACCCTTTTTATTGGGAGGATTCTATTAGATAGTGATGATCCTTAGGCTGGCATTGTGGTTATCTCTTCTGGTCAGGTGTTTATACTCGACAGACTCAGCGTAGACTTGGCTAAATGAAGGTTTGTCTTTCTTTTTATTAAAGACATTACTATTTCTATTTTTCCAAACGTTCCACAAACAGAAAGGGAGTATATCATGCCAAAGTAAGAGGTTATCTAAATCAATATTTCTAAAACTTATCCAGGTGTTAGTCCAGTTGTCCGGGTAGAAATTAGACAGGATAGGGGCTGGAGAGGTAGAGCTTTTGCTCAAGAAGGTATTCCAAAAGTCTTGAATGATGGGGCATTCAAAGAAGATATGGGTTATATCTTCAGATCTATGATTACAAATATCACAGTTTGGGTTCAAGTTAATAACTATTCTTGAGAGAGTGAGGCTAGTTGGGAGCCTGTTATATTGGGTGAGCCAAAAAAAGGTTTTGATCTTTGGAGGAATGTTGGCTTTCCAGATCCAGAGAAAGGAGCTAGAGTGGGAGTTGTTTTTTATTCTGCATTTGCTGGCTATGAGGTTATAAGTGCTGCTACTGGAAAAGATCCCATTACCATTGAGTCTCCAGATCAAATGGTTTTTAGAAGCTTTGTGATCAAGGGTTAAAGAGCATTTGATGCTTTGGGTGAGGACAAGGGGATTTCAAGTAGGAGGTCTCTAAAGTTCCATTCTCCATTGGTCCAGACTTCAGATAACTTAGTACTTTCATAGAGAGGAGGGAGGGGCCCTTAAATGAGGTTTTGGAAGGTTTCCTAGTGAGGAATCCATCTATCCAACCAGAAATTAACACTTTCTCCTTTATGAACAACCCATAGAGATGCCTCCTTGCAAATATCCCAACATTGGTGGATATTTTTCCAAGTTCTGGAGGCATTTCTATTACAAACCATGTGACTGTATATTCTTCAGCATTTTGGCCCAAAGGTTATTTGGATTCTTGTAAAATCTCCATGCTAGGCTGGTTAGCATGTTTTTATTCCTAAGAGAATATTTTTGGAGACCTAGACCCTAATATCTTTTGGGTGAAGTTAGGGTGTCCTAGTTAATGAGGTGCATTTTCTTCTTTTCCACAATTGATCCCCATATGAAGTTCCTCTGAGTTCTATCTATCAGACAATGGATCTTCTTGGGAAGGGAGATATACTGCATAACATGGGTGGGGATACTGCTAAGGGAAGATTTATCCAAGGTAGTTCTACCAGCCATATTGAGGAAGTTTGTTTTCCAACTTGCTAGCTTAGAGTTGAGGTTATCTACAATGAATTGGAAGTCCCTATTACAAGGTTTTTATTGTGAAAAATGGGGAATCCAAGGTATTTACCAAAGGTGTCTTTGTTCTGGAAGGCCAAGAGATTAGCTAGGATGGATTTATCCTCTTGCTTACAGTTATAGGAGAATATCACTTTGGATTTGGAGCTGTTTATTTTTTGACCTGAGTGAAAACTGAAGCTATTAAGGGTGTTCCTAATAGTATTGTAGCATTTTCATTGGCCACAACAAAGAGAGTTAGATCATCGGCAAATAAGAGGTGGGAGATTTTTGGCCCTTTGGTGTTAATAGAAATGGGAATCCAGTTTAGAATGTCAACCTCATGATCTATCTTTCTAGAAAGAAGCTCCATGCCCATGATGAAAATGTAAGGGGAAATTAGATCTCCCTATCTGATTCCTCTTGAGGGTTTGAAGATGGGATTTTACCCCCCATTGACTAGGATGGAGATAGAGGAGGAAGAAATGCAAGACATGATAAAGGAATTAATTCTAGGAGGAATATTAAAGAAGTGCATAGCTTGTTTGATAAAAGACCATTTTATTCTATCAAAGGTTTTTTCAAGATCAATTTTAAGAATCATATTAGCCTTTTTTCCTTTCATTTTTAAAATGATAGATGACTTCCTGAAAAATAATGGTATTATCAGAGGTTCTTCAATTGGGGAGGAAGCTAGCCTGACTTTGGCTAATGATCTTTATAAGAAAGGGTTTAAGTCTATTAGCAATGATCTTAGTGATAATCTTGTATTGGGTATTGCAGAGACCAATGGGCCTGAAGTTTCTAAGATTGGTAGAATTGGGAAATTTAGGAATAAGACAGAGGTAGGTGGAGTTGACCTTTCATCCATGATAATGGAGCTAAAGGTATCAGTGCAGAGCTTGATGATAGCAGGTCCCATAATGTTCCAATATTTTGAGTACATAAAGGGGTGTAAACAATCAGGACCAGGGGTTTTGGTAGGTTTAAAGCAGAAAATAGCCCTTCTAATTTCTTCTGGGGTAGGAATGTTATTAAAGAGAGGGTGGTCATCAGCCTTAATGGACCCCTGAGAGGAGGGGTTGCATTGACACTTGAGGGGGGAGGAGAGATGATTAAAGGAAAAGAGATTGAAGTAGAAGTATAAGATATTACTCTTAATATCTTCAGGGGTGTAGCTCCAGTTACCATTATCATCTCTTAGGGAATTTCTTCTGTTTCTTCTTCTCCTATTGAGAGTAGAGGTGTGAAAGAATTTGGTATTTGAGTACCCTTCAGTAAGCCAGTTGATTCTGGATTTTAATTTCCAGAATTCCTGCTCTTGTTTGAGGATGCCACTAAATTCTGAGATAAGAGTTCTTTCCAGATCCTGGAGAAATAGACTATGAGGTTAGTTGGTAGATTTTTGGATTCATGTAAGCCTAGCTAGGATGTGCTTATTTTTAAGGAAAATGTTACCAAAGACCTTCTTATTCCAAGCCTTGACAAGGGTCTCAAAGTGAGAAATAGCCCCAGTCAAGAGGGAGCTATTATCAAAAGAGTCCCTGACAATATTAATGAAGCTAGGATGGGAGCACCACATGGTTTCAGTCTAAAGGGTTTCTGAAAGAGAGAAGGGGATTTCTCCAAGTTAAGAAGAAGAGGGCGATAGTCAGAATGGGTTCTGGGGAGTTGGGAGACAGTGGCCTCAGGGAACATGTTAATCTAGGAGTTATTAGCAAGGAATCTGTCAAGCCTCTCAAGAATAAGGCCATTTCTATTCCTATACCTTTTGTTGGTCCAATTGAACTTACTACCCTTAAAGCCTAAGTCTATTAGCCCACAGAGGTTAATACAATCCCAAAAAATAGGAGGCTTTATTATTATTAATACTATTCCCACCAAATTTTTTAGAGGCTTTGAGAATCTTATTAAAGTCCCCCTCTTTGAGCCAAGGATCATGGGGAGAGTCTTTAATGTTATTGGCAAAGTTAATGAGGTTAGACCAGAGCATTTTTCTATCCTTAAAGTTGTTGCTAGCATAAATAGCACTAAAGAACCAGGAGGAAAGATGGTTGTTTACTTTAACAGAGACATGAATTCCTTGAAGGAAGATGGCAATGTCATGGATTCCAAGGTTAGTATTATCCCATATGATGACTATACCACCTGAGCTTATAGTTGCAGGGAATTGAATCCGGCTGTTATAATCAAATTCTTCTGTAAGGGTTTTGTGGTCACTCATTCTGGTTTCAAGAAGAGCAAAGAGGTAACACTTGTGCATTTGGATCATAGAATTGCAGTGCCTTCTGAATTTTGCATTATTGGCACCCCTAATAGTCCATATGATACAGTTCTTCATCATTGGAGGTTTTTGTTGGGAAGTTTCCATCATTACTTCCTTCCCCAGGTAAGGAAGCGTTTGAGCATTTATGGGTTATTTCCTTTTCTTGGACAATGGTCTCATTTTGGTTTTGAAGAAGATGCCCTTCACTGGAAAGAGAATTTCCAGGTCAAATTTGTTGAGGTCTACTGGTAGCAGTACCACTATCATTTCACTGATAAGGTCCTCGAGCAAGTGAGTAAGGGGCTTTTCTAAAGTGACTACATCTGCCTTTGGAGCCTTAAGGTGTGCTAAAATCTTCTCAATTTCCCTGTTTCTCCCCCTTAGGGTATCCATAATCTTTGAGCTCTCTTCCATCTCTAGGGACAGTGGGTGTTGGAAGTAAGATAGGGTTTTTGGTAGGAAGGGGTGTTGTTGTATACCCCCAGAGCTTTGTACAAAAGCTACTCCCACTTCCAACAGACCAGGAATTTTCGGTGGAAAGAATGAGAGGTTTTGATTCATATTGTTCAGCTCCTTTGTGATCATTTCTGTGGTTAGTTTCCCTTGTATATTCTGACTGATGCTTTTCATCATCATGGCCATCCATACATTGGGACCAAAGTTTGCTAGTCCCTGATTGAAGCCTTCTATCATTAGTTGGGCCAATTAGAGAGGGTTTTGAATCAGAATGAGGGTTGGTTTCTCCTCCACTACCAGTTGAAGTGATACCACTATTTGTGAAAGACACAATTCCAACTATGATGTCGGTTGGTGGTCTATCGGTAGTGGTTCCGTCATGATTATGAGAGAGTTTTGGTTTGAGTTCGCCATTGTCATTAGGAGCATAGACAGAAGGAGGGAGAGTTTGAAGAGTATTTTGGGAGTGAGACTGATCGGAGAGAGACTGGTCAGGCATAATAGGGATTCTTGGATGAATTCCATCATTACTCTTGCAGGGGATAATTAATGAGGGGCTTTTGGAATTGACAAAAGAGTTATAGTGATTGATGTACGCTGACAAATCCTTGGAAGAAGCTCAAGGCTTTTGGGTGCCAGAGGGAGAGAAAAAGATGGATTCTCTACGAGATTTATCCATCTCAGCAGCAGAGAGAGTATTTTTTTAACTAAGGATATTTTGAGGTTCTTTGCAGCTTAGGCCTTGAGAACCCATGTTTTTGTCAGTCGAGATGAATTTCACAATTTCCATCTCTTGGGCATGGGAGTATAGGCTCCCGATTTCAAGCCCATCTTCGATGTGTCTTTTTTTATTTTTTGATTGGCCATTGTTATTTGATTGGACCTTCGTTTTTAGAACCTTCTTTCATAGGCTTGGCTTGCCCCGATCCATTAGGGATTAGGGTTTGTTGTGCCTTACCTTTCCCTTTGACGCTGTTGGAGATTGGTTGACTGCTCTTTGGTTATGAATGTTGAAAATTTTGGGTTTCAAGAAACTTACCTGTCCCTGCATCAAATATCTTTACCTTGATATTGTGTTACCTTGATTATTTGAATTGAGTGAGATGGGTTTTCTTGAGATACTGTTCTTCCTCCTTGAGAATGGGACTGCTTTCCATTCATCTTCTTGGACTCGTTGGTGTTGGTTGGGTGATGGTGTGTGGTTTCTTGTCTATACCTTTGCAGAAGGGGCATGAGATCGTTGTATGACCCAGCTTACCACAACTCTTACATAGGAAAACTTCTCCTTCATATAAGATGGGTTGCTTATGGACACCAATTACCACTAAAGATTTCAAGGGTGTTTCAAGAGGGACTTGGACACAAATTTTGGCATATCGACCCCTTAAGGTAGCTGATGTGAATGCATCTATTTTTCAGGAGTTTTCCAATCTTCTACCCCACCTTTTCTAGTATTTGTTTGTCATAGAATTCAGTGGGTAGTTGCAGTAGTCTGATCCAGATCGCCGTAGATTCAATTTATGATTCCTTTGGGACAAAATTTGGTTCCCAAATCCTGACTGAAAGAAAGGAACCCGCAACGAACTAAGGTCATTCTTGAATGGCTTTTTTATGTGATATTTCCTTATTGAATTTCACAGTGTAGTAGTCAAGCCCCAAGTCAATTAGAATAAAACTTTCCTTGAGATTCCAGAGGTCTGTTAACTTAGTTTTTAAGTATTGATGGTTGAATTTTTCCCCACTGTCTTGATAATTACTAAGAAGCGCCGTGGAGCGTAAAGCCTTTGCTTTTTCTTTTTTTTTTCAAGTGAGAGGTGGATGGCTTCGTCAGTCAACTCTTGGATTCTAGAGTTTTTTTCGTTTTCCTCATTTGCATATTAGTCGGAGATTAAGAGGGTTTTGTCCCTCAAAATTTTGCTGTACGATGACTTTCCTGGCGGATCTATTGCCATATGGCAACAGTTTCCATCGGGTGGATCCGGTGGTTTCGGTGGGGTCTGAGTGTTTTCAGTAGTGGGTTTATGGGTCATACTTTCTATCTTTGTATGGGTATTTTGGATATTTCAGAGAGAGTTTGTCTTTATCTCACTAAAACTTTAGAGACGAGCACCTACGTTAAAAGATTCGTTAAATGTTGTTGACTGACGAATTAAATATTTAGCTAACTTTGTAAAATTCTTTTAGTTATTTTAAGAAAAATCTTTAAGTTATTAGAAAATCATATTTAAAATGAATAGAACGTATTTGATACTAATCCATTTTTTACACCAAATGGTGAAATTAATTGAATATCAATGTCTCAAAAATAATTCTAACTTAACAATTTTAAGTTAAGCTTTTGAGTTAAATATTTAACCCAATTATTAAATATGAATTCAAAACTTTCTAATAACTATGAAAGAACATAAAGGGTTAGCTTAAATTTGCCTAAAGGGATTGCATTTGTATAAATAATTTCGAGGTAAAGATATTTAAAGCAAACTTGCTAAAATAACAATTTAAGATAACTTCACGATAATTCATCTAAGCTAAAAGAAATTGAAAAAATGATTAGCATTTAATACAAGCTCAAACAAAGAAAGAGATAAATAACAAGAAATGGGGCTTCAAGGCCCAATTTCACTCCTTTGATTTGTAGGATAAGGACATAAATGACATTGTCGGCAAAATTAATCCCAACAAATGGCCAAGGGATTGAATTTCTCACTTTCTAGCCAATTTGCCAATCTTCTCCTTTTGTTAACTATTTTTTTTTGGCTTTGCTACTCTTTTTTTTTTTCTACTTATTTTTTTAATGCTTTTTTGTGCTCTTTTTTTTTTTTTTTTTTTTTAAAAAAAAAAATCCTATTCTTTTTGCTGTTTTTTTTAAGAATCAAATATACTTTTCTAGCATTGTAATTACTGCTCTTTATTTTTAACAATCAAATACAAAGGAGTGTATTTTTTCAAATACAGTAAAAAAAGAATGTATTTGTGCATATGTGATACCAAATACATAGATCTATGATACTGTCACGACCCAAAAATAAGGTTATGATGGTACTTATCGCGGTCCAACATTGATAAGTAAGTCAATCGCTCAAAGAATGAAAATATGAAATAAATAAGGCAATAAAGTAAAACGATACTTCTAGAACAAAGTCAAGCCACACATATATAAGTAAAGGACAGAAATCCGAACAAAACACAAAACCATCCCAAAATCTGATGTCATAAGTGTAGAGCATCTAATAATACAAACTGATTCTGAAGTACATAATCTATCTCTGAAACCAAAAATAAAGACATCCAGATAAATAAGAAGAGGTCTGGGGTCGACTCTAAAGACATAAAGCAACCGATACCTCAAATCTCACCAATCAACAACACGATCTCAACCTCCGCATGTCGTACTCATGCTATGATTTGCACCAAAAGGGCACAGTAGGGGTGAGTACGGTTCACATGTACTCAGTAGAAATCATAGGCTGACTGAGCAAAGTAGACAATAATATATATAAAGAAGACTACGAGCACGTCACCTGCAAATAAAAAAGTTCTCAAACGGTAGCTCACACCGTCTCCACTAACATTTTTGATATAACATTGAATAGAAACAACACAGATTTATACGAAAAGTATATGAAAACTAAACACAAGTCAAGAAAAACTAAAGGAATCATGAAAGATGCCTATGCAATGCAATGCAATGATAATGGGACGAAATGGTAAAAGTCATTGCATGACTTTCTGTATACACCTATCGAGCTCGCAATTCCCGCAATAAGACCCATGGAGGGTTCGTAACCCGTATACTATAACTCCCATCTCAATCTCAACCCATCTCTCTGACTCATTTTACGGAGTGGCTTTTTATGAAAATGTCTCATTTTCTTTCAAAAACAATGTTCCTCAATGGTACAAACATCTCATGAATGTATATAAATGGAATGAGGATGTAATGCTCACAATCAAATCAATATGAAGATATCCAATCAATTCAATACATATATAAGTGAACCCAGAATCAACTCAATATGTCCACAATTCATGATTATCAACTCTAATTAGGCACCATCGGAATAAATATACATGTAAGACATCATTAATATCATATCAATCCTTAATTCTGATTTTTCTATCATGATAAAGGTAATCAATAATCAATAAGGCCTATGATAACAATTTAAGCCTCCACACGGGCATCATATCTAGAATGAGGCATATAAATGCACAAATAAGGCCAATGATGTCAAATAAGACCCTCATTCGGGCAACACACAATATCAATATCACAAGTCAATAACCACTGAATATAAGCCCTCACTCGGGCACTCAATAATAATAATAATAATCTCAAAATATAAGCCCATAGTTATTTTCCCAACCCATAGCATGCTTTACTTATTTATCAACTACCCAGCTCAATTTGAAAGAAGTTAAGCCATAACCTACCTCAAAACGATGAAATTCGAGCCTAAAGTACTTCAACACAGTGCCTTCCCCTTTTGAACAATCTCGGAATCAACTAAAACGTACAAATATAGCATCTACATGTTAAAAAAAAGTCAACAATACCCATAGTGCCCACATTTAAGTCGGGTCCAAAACGGACTTGAAAAATGAGTTCAAAAACTAGAGTAGATAAAATTAAAATTTTATTTTAGATACACATTCTCCAAGGTTATAGGAGTTTACAGTTGAAAAATCATTCGAAAACGAGCTTAAAACAAGGTTCAAATTGAAGAAAATCCATTTTTATGCTTTACTAATAAAAACCCCAAAAATCCATTTTGAAATCAAGATTAAAAGGTGTTTTCGAAGATATAATCAATGGGAAATAGTGAGATTATGAGTTTAGAAGTTATCCACATGAAAATCAATGATGAAACCCTCAAAAATTGCCTTTCCCGAAGCTTAAAGGTCCAAAATGGAGTAAAATCAAGAAAATGGGGTTTATATACTGTTCTGTGAACAGTACTTCGCGATCGTGGACCCTGCCTCAAGATCGCGAGGGTCAATATTTGACCAGCCAAATTATTTGTCGTCACGTTCACGACCAGGGCTTCGCATTCGCGAAGGTCTACGACCCGAACCAACGCGTTTGCGACAACCCCGTCGCGTTCGTGAAGAAGGGGAGAACCCGACCCGACCCTGAATGCCCTTCGCGATCGCCACAACCACCTCGCAATCGATATGAAAGGAAAATTTAATTTTCTGTAAGCACATCTAGGGGCTCGTGTTTGCCAAGAAGGATCTGGCATGCACCAGATATCAACAAAAATGTTGATTTGCATGGTTTCCAAAATCTCCGAACGGACCCTCGGGATTCGTTTGGGACCCGAAAGAAGTAAATCATATATGCTACTAGGCTAATTTAGACGTTATAGACTCAATAGAGACATCAAATTTTCGAAAAGAGGCTGTTTTCAATAATTAACCCCCGAGACCCCTTTTAGGCAATTTTCCAAACGAAGGGTCGAAATGCAAAATAAAGGTCCCAAACCCGAACCAACCTAGTTACTAACCCAAATTCAAAATTTTGGATGTAATGGAATTGATCAAATCATCATTTGGAACACGAAACATCAAATGTTGACCAAAGTCAATTATATGGCTTTTAAAGCCTCTAAAAACCTCAAACTTGCTCAAATCACTCTCAATCGCATTGGGAATCGTGCCAACCATACCCACACCCTAAAAACAACATTTAGAAACTACGAAAAAAGAAAAAAATGGTCAAAACACATAAAAAGAGAGTTTTGACAAATCAGGTCCTTACAGATACAAATACATGCTTTATACAATAATTATATAATTTTTATACACATCCGATACAGAGACAAATTCTATACAATAATAATACAGTTTCAATACACATCCTACACATATACATATTCTATACAACAATTATACAGTCTCTCTCTCTCTCTCTCTCTCTCTCTATCTATCTATCTATCTATCTCTCTCTATCTCTCTATCTCTCTATCTCTCTATCTCTCTATTCTCTCTCTCTCTATCTATCTATCTATCTATCTATATATATATATATATATATATCCTATACAACCTTTAGCTGCAATAATTATTCAGATATTATTTTTATACAACCATTATATAATTTTTATACAAACCTTATATAGATACATATTTTATACAACAATTATACAATTATTCAGGACTCAATTTTTGTACTAGAGGAAAAATCAATAGAAACTACACCACAAATGCTCTTTGTGGATCATTCTGACAGTTGGAGTACTTAAATTTTCTTCAATTATTTTGACATTAGTTGCATCATCACCCTTTGAATGCTACAATTCAACCCCAATACATCATGATTAAGTAAAATCATCACAACAACAACAAAATTAGGATAAAATTTCAACCATCTACCCGTTAACTTCAAAATACACTTCGTTTTATTCTTTTTCTTCATTATTAACGATCTCATATACAATGTACGCACAATAGTTTACAATGGAGGGAAAGAGGAAAATAAATTTGTTGGGGAACAATGGTAAAAACTCAATAATAATTGTTTGCAAAATAATAATATAACAATAATGATATTAGCAATATAATGATACTGAATATTAAATAAATATTTTTATGATATTATTCGTATTTTAAGTGATATATTAATTATACTTGAGTCGTGCTAGACACTGTCCTAAGAAACTATTTCAGCAGTATGAAATGTTTCCCAGGATTAAACAAGCACTTTCTTGATTAATTAGAGGATATCCATAATCAAATAAATCTTTCTTAATTAATCAGAGGATACATGAATAAGCAAAATAATTATAAAACCAACAAGTTTTAATATGTGGAAATAAACAGAACCAAAAATAATTAATTGTAAAGCAAGAGTGACAAAGAAAAAATAAAGAGTAGGATGTGATGGGGAGTGAGTAATATACAATGTTAGCTATCTTTCAGCCAAGTGAGATTGTGCTATTTATAGTAGCATTAGGGAGGTGGAAGTAATAAAATAATGAAAAATCAAAGTTTTTACTTGGACAAAAAGGACACGTTTTTTCCTCTTTTCTTTGATCATCAAGTAAAGCATATACTTGGCCATAAGTTTTCCAAGTAGACAGGCGGGTTCCACACACCATTTCTTGTCCCAAAGTAATAATTAAAATATGCAGCAATTATTAAAATATTTTACAATCCCCCATATATTTTAAAATAATTTATAAATAAAAAGGATTTGACTTGTTGGATTTATATGGAAAAATGCAATAGGTTTGGTGTCTTTTGGACTATGAACTAAACTTAGACCAATAAAATTTAAATTACAGAATTAATAATATTTCTATGAACCAATAATTCTTATTGTAAGCCAGAGATTTTATCAATCACATTTTGACGGTAATTTTGTTGTTCAACGCGGTTTTGCGCCAATAGGTCATGCACGTGCCTGGTTATTCATGAGAGCTCTAGAGACTAAGGCCACAAATCTCATAGGAACAACCACATTCCACTTGTCATATAGGTGAATTCATCAAGTGTACACTGCTTTAAATACACCATCCGTAAGGACTATGAATTCATTAGGAGTTAATAACCCATCCCTCCATTTTAGTAGCAGTTCAAGCACTCTCAGTAAGTGCGCAGAGTCAATATCGACTCGTTATTACCCACATGAACCTACTTCATGGGATCTCCAATTACATAGATTGGGTTACCATCTTTTTTGACAATCATATTGGCCTTAACCCCATCTCTTTTGAGGTTTGAAGAATTAATTTTCTTCTGACAGGTTTAGTCAGTGAATAGGCCGAATTCAATTCTGACTTCACATAGTCAATGGAAATTATTCCATCTCTCAGCAATTTCTTAACAACATCATGTCTCAATTTCATGTGTCTACTCTTACAATTGTAAGATTTATTCTTCGCAATAGCAATTGCGGCTTAACAATCACAGTGTATATACACAGGAGACACCAGATCATCCTTTTTTAAAGGGATATGAGGAAATAAATCATCCTTTTTTAAAAGGATATTAGGCAAAAGATCATCCCTTTTTAAAGGGATATTAGGCAACATATCATCTCTTTTAAAGGGATATTCGCTAAGAAATTTCTTAGCCATTCAGCCTCAGTACCAGCTAACTCCAGAGCCAAAACTCAAATTCCATAGTCGATCTAGTAACGATCATCTGCTTAGCTGATCTCCACAATATTGTACCCCCACCAAGGGTGAACACATAACTACTAGTGGATTTCGTCTTATCTGAATCAGTGATCCAATTTGTATCACAATACCCTTCTAAGGTAGAAGGAAATCCATTATATAGGATACCATAATTCGTGATTCCTTTTAAATATTTCATCAGTCTCATTAATGCAGGCTAATACACTTTATTGGGATTATGAGTATATCCACTCAGTCTACACACAACATAGGCTATATTACGCCTAGTAAAATTCATCAAATGCATCATTGTAACACCCCGTACATTTTCGGATTTGTTTGACTACCTTAATATTTATGAAATTATTTAAACTTGGGAAGGTTGGTGAATTATTCACTAAATATAGTGGGCTGAAGTAATATTGTGCTAATGGGCTTAATTGAGGCCCCAAATTAGCAAGAAAGACATAGCCCAAATGGAAAAAAAAAAAAGACCCATTCCTAAGTTGACAAAGTAAACACATAAATATTTGGCTAAGGATGACCAAAAGGGACTATAAAGGAACAAAAATCATATTTTTATTCAATAAAATACATATGCCTCATTCTAAACTTTTCCAAAAATATTCTTTTCTCTCTCAAACCCTAAGCAACTAATCTCTTTGGACAAGATCATCTCTTTGAAAGCTTTGGTAAGTGTTTAATATTATGGTTTAATATATTATATGAATGAGAGGGTGTATAAATCATGTTGGTTATGTTGACAAAGTGTTGAGCAGTCCATGATGTGTAAAACAGCCTACTTTTGCTTAATCGGTAAAGGGTTTTGCCTTCTAAACTTGAAAGTGGACTTGAGGTCTTGAAGGAAGTGAATTTGATGGATTAAATGTAAACATGTAAGATGTCCCTAACTTGCTTTCTCTTGGTATATGACTTAAGGATTTGTTGTTATGAAATTGTGTATGAAATTGGTGGTGTATTGAAAGAAAAATGTAGTTTGGTGAGGTTCATGTGCATTTTAAAACCATTATTGTTTGTTGGCATCCAAGTTAACCTAAAATATAAAAACAGAAGCTTACTTATGGCCATGGACCATTTATTACACAGATAGACCCAAAAGAGACCCATTTTGACCGAATCGGGCATCCGCCTTCGCGGATGGGGCACCTGCGGGAGCAGATGCCAATGCAGGTGGCCCTGGACAAGGATAGATGGGAACCTGCGGACGCACCTCACCCACCTGCGGGTGCAGGTGGCTTCGCAGGTCCAACCAGAATTCAATTTGGATTGTTTTTCTTCTCTTTGACCCCCAATGCCCTATACCCTTCTTGGATAAAATCATCAACTTACGGTACCATTTGGATTGCCCTAAGGGGTAGTCCGGAGTCATTTTGAGTTGTATAACTTGTGAATTGATTTTAATGTGTTATTGTGAAAGGTATTTAAGTGACTTGATGGAGTAAATGTGATGTTGTGTTGAAGGAGAAGTGTATAGTATAAACTTGGCGTGAAGTGTTATCGGTTTATGGTGTCTTGGTTGATGTGTGGCATGTTTTGGTGTTATTGGTATGGTGATACGGTAAATGGTATTGTAAGAGGGTGAAATGACGTTATTGGCAGTCACGTAGCTCATTATCGTCTTATGCATTTATAATGTAGTTAGTTGTTAAAGTGAGCTCCGTTATGTACTTGTGTTGTAGAGTAACACGTAAGGAAGGAGATGAATTATTGTATTCACATATTGGATTGTTTATTCATATTGGGAAGATAAGGTATGTAAGGTTTTTCTCGTTTTCGTATTCTTTGGTAGCTCCTATTATTCTCATGGTTACCGAACTGGTTTCTATTCCAAAATGTCCTAAAGTACCTTATTTCAGGCTTGTTATAAATCGTTATTCACATGTATCTTATTCATTGACTTTTGTTCCAAAGCTCCAATAATGTTTTGACCACCAATGTTTCAATCTCACAAAAGTAAAGGAAAAAAGTAATGCATATATGGTTACTTTATGGTTCTTTGAGTCTAGGTGGTAGCTCAAATGGGCGAAAGCCTAGCTTGAGACAATCTCAATATTATTGGATCATGGGGTAGCTCAATGGGGCGAAATCCTAGCTCGAGCCAAACCTGACAGGGGGTAGTCCAAAGGGGTGAAAACCTAGCCAGGGCCGAACCTGCTTTATTGATTTATAAGTGGTAGCTCAAAGGGGCGAAAGCCTAGCTAGAGACGATCCCAATGTTATGTTATGTTATGATTTCCCATTGATCAGTTGGGGACCGAGCATTATATGACGGTATATATGACGGTAACGGTAACGGTAATGAACTTAAAAGCAAAGAAAGTAATGAAGACAATGTACATGATTCCACACATACAGAATGGTGGTTTATCAATATTGTTCATTCACTTGTATTTGATTCCATTGAAGTTCTTATGTTTCATGCAGTTGCTTATCGCCTTACATACTCAGTACATTCTTTCGTACTGACATCCCTTGTGGGACTTACCTTACTTGCTGCAGGCACAGGTGCTAGTAGACCTCCACAGTAGGATACAGATCATCTGCAAACTGTTGGTGAGCTCCAGATTGATTCGGGGCTTTTCGAGTCATATGTACATATTGGTTTTGGTACTGTGTAACAATTGTATAAAGCGGGGACTTGTCCCGACTTTAGGTGGTTATGTATATGTTAGAGGCTTTGTAGACGTTGTAAGATAAACAAAGGAATGTATAACCCTTTTTATGTGGTGGCCCTTGTAACACCCCGTACCTTCCCAACCCTATGTAATGACGTTGAACAATGGTTACTTAGGTGTCGAGAGCCATACATACGTCTTTTGTAATGCTATGGATGAGATACTTGACTTTTGGCCTCGTAAATGTGATTAAACCTTCATAGGAAGTGTTTTAGGATTTTCGTGGAACATTTGTGGGGTTCAAAACGAGACTAAGAGGACCCCTAAACAAAGTATATTAAGGCTAAGAAGTAAGTTAAAGAATAGGACTTGAAGTATCTAACCAAACCCGCGAAGAAAAATCGAAAAATGAATTTTTTGAAAAAACTAAGTGTGGGGCGCTTTTGGGACTGTGCCACGCCGCTCTGGGCTAAAATTTTTAGTCCAGAGTCAGCAAGTTGGCGCGCCCAAGAGCGTGCCACGCTGGTTTTTCCACTTTTTCAAAAGTTGAAAATTTCTAAGTCCCAAGGGTATCCGGGGTCGTATTGAGCCTATTTTTGCCACGTTTCTTCTACAACCACAAGTATATACTTGAAATGAATGACATATTATATTGGTATGATAAAATTATTCGAGAACGAATTTGGAGTCAAAATGACAGTTTTGCCCTTTAGGTCAAAATAAGCCAAACGTGGCTAGAATCACTTGTTCTTGGGATTGAGGCTACGAATATGAGTAGCATGAGTGGGAATATTATTGTAATACGTATAACATGACTTAAACATGAGAAATTATTGATTTTATCGGGTTAAGTGAATTGGGCCCAAAGAGGACCCAAAAATGAAAAGAAAGCATGGCCCAAAAATGGTTCAAAAGACCCATTCTTGCCTTGACCTTCTAGAAGGCCACATTACATGTTAAGAGTTGATAAGGATGGAATTAAGGGGCCTATATAAGGGGAAATAAATCTGATTTTATTGCCTTCAAAGTCTCATGCCTTTTAAGATATTTTCCCCAAACATTTCTCTAGTTCCAAAACCCTAGAGCAAATATTTCCTTTGGACTCTTTGTTGAAGATCATCCTATTCCAAGACTTGGTAAGTATTTATTCTCATGGATTAACATATTACATGCATGGTATATTATGTATATTATGATAGTTATGTTGGCAAGGTGGTGAATAGTGTATTTTTGCTTTTGGTGGAAGATGTGCTATCTTGGTGATTTGAACTTGAATTATGGCTTGTGACTTTGATGAAAGATCATGATATGGATGAAATATGAACGTGTATGGTGTTATTTTATTATTAAAGTTGTTATTTTTCAATAAGTGCAAATTGTGGGATTTTGGCCGATATGTGCTATGAAGTGTATTAAGGTGAATTAATGGATTATTTGTGATGTGGTGTGGATAAGAAAGTGTAAAGGAGAAGTGTTGTGGTGAAATGTATTGATTATCATGTATTGGTAAATGTTGGGAATATTGGGGGATTTTTGGAATAATAATCTTATCAATGGTTTTGTCAAGGGGAAATGGCATGTTTAAGGGCAAACATGTAACTCATTGATGTTATATGCATTTGTAGAGTAGTTGGTGGTTAATGTCAATTCCGTTATGTATTTGTGATATAGAATGACACATAAAGGAGGAGCGGTACTATTGTGTGCACGTCTAAGGTTGTTTATTAGTTATTAGAGTACAAGGTATGTAAGGTTACTCTGTCCGTATCTTTCTGCGGCAAATAGTATTCATGTTAACATCTCACTAGTCCTATTCCGAAATGAGTTAAGGTATTCTATATCCGGTTATCCATAGTAATTGTCATATATTTCCTGCTCATTGAACATTGGTGAATCTCATGTCTCATATTCATGGTTAATGTTCCAAAAGCTCAAATAAGGTTATGTTCCAATGTTCCAATAGTGATTATAGTTATCTCTCTTGTTCATGGAATATTGTCCAATGGTTTCCTTGGTGTTATAGTTCTAATAATGTTATGTTGCCAAGTTAGTCACATGTCTCTTACTCATTGGTTAATGATCCAAAGCTTCATATCAAGTTGTGAATATCATGGTATCAATCTCAAAGTAATAAACAAAGTAATGCATATGTGGTCAATGATCAAGTAAGGGTGGCAACTTTGGGGGCGAAATGCCTAACCCAAGTCGATTCCAAAAATAAGAGGGCAGTCCTAGAGGCATAAGCCTAGCTCTGACCGATCCTAACAGGGGGCAGCTCTAGGGGTAATAACCTAGCTCGAGCCGAACCTGAAATGTTGTATGGGTGGAAGCTCTAGAGATACTAACCTAGCTCGAGCCAATCCCGATATATACATCGATTCATAGGGTGGCAACTTTAGAGGCATAAGCCTAGCTCGAGCCGATTCCAACATAACATAATGTTATGTTTAAAAACCCACTGTTCAGTCGGGGCCCGGGTATCACAGGTCAAAGGCAAATATGAATAATCATTGAATCTTATGATACAAAGAAAGTACCGAAAGCAATACATGGTCTCCAAAGTACAGAATAGTGATTCATCTACATTGTGACTTATCTATATTGGTTATGCATTTGAACTTGAGTTCTTTGACATACTTACATATCTCAAAAGTTTCATATGGCCTTACATACTCAGTACATTCTTCGTACTGACCCCTCTTGGGGGATTTACCTTACTTCTGCAGGCGCAGGCACTAGTCGGCCTCCACAGTAGGATTGCCAGTTGTTGCAGATCCTTGGTGAGCTCCAGTTAGTTCAGGGCTTCTCCGAGTCACTATTGTACATATGTTTTGGTGTTGTACATGTTGTATAAAGCGGGGACTTGTCCCGACTTTTAGTTCATTTTGGTCAATGCATTTGCTAGAGGCTTTTGTAGACGGTTGTGGGTGTATAAATAAAAGAAGTATATGTCGTTTTTGCCTTGGTGGCCTCAACGGCCAAGTTTCACATATGTGAATATATATACATCATGTTCCATGATTCCATTGTCGATATCCAAAGTTATTATGTGATTATGGATTTCTCATAGCATATATATGAATGAATAGAGGCAAAGGTTGGTTCTCTCGGGCCTTGTCGGCTACGGGTGCCAATCCGTCCCGATGGGATTCGGGGCGTGACAAAAAGTTGTATCAGAGCAGGTCGTTCTAAGGGTGTCTACAAAGCTGTGTCTGAGTAGAGTCTTACTTATCGATGTGTTTTGCACCACATTTATAAGTAGGAGGCTATGGGACATTTAGGATGTTGTTTCTTTTCTTCACTTCTAGATCGTACAATAGAGCCAAGTTGTAAGTGAAATTATATCTGATCATTGAAATTTACTTTTCTTGTTATAGTAACAATGCTAATAACAAAAAGAGGTCGAGGTAAAAGTAAGAGGATCGATAGAATTGCTGGTGAGGGAACCAGTATACCACCACCTGATCAAGTTAATCAAGGTGATACTAAGCATGAGTTTATGTCACGAGCTTCCTCCACTCCCTCTGTACCAGAAGAGTCGAGTAGGAGAAGCGTACCTGTAGAACCACCAGTCAATGCCACAGATCAGGATCTTAGAAATGCAGTTCAAATGTTGACACAGTTAGTGGTAGCCCAGATTCAAGGACGAGCTAGCCCAATGACACATGATGATGATACGGCTAGAATGGCAAGTCGCAGAACACAGGATTTCTTGAAGTTGGACCCTCCTATCTTCACAGGGTCAGATCCAAAAGCAGATCCACAGGACTTCGTGGATCAAATTCAGAGGGCCTTAGAAGTTATGCACGTGACGGGAGTAGAGACAGTTGAACTTGCTGCGTACCGATTAAAAGGAGAGGCAGTATTGTGGTACGAGGATTGGAAGAAATCCCGTGATATTGGTGCTAATCCACCTACGTGGGAAGAGTTTAAAGTGGCTTTCCTTGATCATTACTTTCCCTATGAGATTCGTGAGAAACGTGCGGATCAATTCCTAAATCTCCGTCAAGGAAATCTAAGCGTCAGGAAATATAGGTTGCAATTTAATTCCTTGGCTCGATATGCGCCAAATGTTATGGCTACGATGACAGACAGGGTCCATAGATACGTGGACAGACTAGAGCCATATTTGGTAAGGGATTGCACCATTGCTGCCTTGAACAAAGACAACGATATAGCGAGAATTCAGGCCTTCGCCCAGAAAATGGAAGAGCAACGACAGACACGAAGGGTACATGAATTTGACAGGGGACAGTCCAAACGGGCTAGACCCATGGGACCACCTATGATGTCCCAAGGAGGATCTATGCCCCGTATGTTTTCGAGACCACCTAGACCATCGTTCTCTTATTCCACAGGGGGTGCTCACTCACAGTTTCGAGGGTCTAGAGGTGGTCCATCTGGGCAAATTAGCGGAGTTCATGGATCACAGGCAGTAGGTCTTCCTCATCAGCAGTGTTAGCACTGCGGGCGTATTCATGCAGGTACATGCAGAGTGGTGATAAATGCTTATTTATGGTGCGGCATGGCAGGACACATGATGAGAGAGTGTCCCCAGAAGAGTTTGGGAGGTGTAGCACGACCGACAGGATTGACAGTTGCGTCATCAGTATCAGTTCCCTCTTTGGGCCGAGGTGTTCAGTCTATAGGCAGGGGTAGAGGTTTCAGAGGAGCAGCCAGTACTATTGGGGTCCATCATCGCACTTATGCTTTAGTGGACCGATAGAATTCAGAGGCTTCCCCTGATGCTGTCACAGGTACATTACTCATATCCTCACATAATGTATATGCATTGATTGACCCTGGTTCTACATTTTCCTATGTTACTCCATTGGTTGCTGCGATATTTGCAAAGGCATCGAAATTATTAATTAAATCAATTGAAGTGTCTACACCGGTTGGTGAATATATTATTTCAAAGAGAGTATATCGTGATTGTGTGGTAACTGTGTGTGGTCATGATACGTTGGTCGATCTCATAGAATTGGACATGGTGGATTTTGATGTGATCATGGGAATGGATTGGTTGGCCTCTTGTTATGGCACGGTAGATTGCCGGGCCAAGAAGGTGCAATTTCGTTTTCCGCAAGAAAGTGTTCTTGAATGGCAGGGTAATGTAGGGGCACCACAAGGGAGATTTATTTCCTATTTGAAAGCCAGAAAAATGATTGCTAAAGGTTACATATGTCATTTAGTACGGGTGAAAGATAATGATGTGGAACCACTAACTCCGCAGTCGGTTCCAGTGGTCAATGAATTTCTGGATGTATTTCCAGAAGATCTTCCAGGCTTACCCCCAGAATGGGAAGTAGAATTTGGCATTGATGTGATTCCAGGCACTCATCCTATTTCTATTCCCCCATATAGAATGGCTCCCGCAGAATTGCGTGAATTGAAGGAGCAATTGAAAGATTTACTAGACAAGGGCTTCATTAGGCCTAGTATGTCCCCGTGGGGTGCACCGGTGTTATTTGTTCCGAAGAAAGATGGCACATTGAGAATGTTTATCGACTATCGACAATTGAATAAGGTAACAATCAAGAACAAATATCCCCTCCCTTGAATTGATGATTTGTTTGATCAGTTACAGGGTGCCAAGTGTTGTTCAAAGATTGAATTGAGGTTGGGTTACCATCAAGTCAGAGTTAGAAAAGAAGATGTACCCAAGACAGCTTTCCGAACACGGTATGACCATTATGAATTCTTAGTTATGTCATTTGGGCTAACAAATGCACCAGTTGTGTTTATGGATTTGATGAATAGGGTGTTTAAGCCATTTCTGGACGAATTCGTCACGGTATTTATAGATGACATCCTAGTTTATTCAAGGTCACCGGAGGACCATGCTAATCACCTGCGAAAAGTATTACAGATTCTTCGTGAGCGGAAGTTGTATGCCAAATTCTCTAAGTGCGAGTTTTGGTTGAAATCAGTTGCATTCTTGGGTCATATTGTGTCAGATGAAGGCATACAGGTTGATACACAAAAGATTGAAGCAATGAAAAATTGGCCAAGACCTACGACACCCACAGAAATTCATAGTTTTCTTAGACTGGCAGGTTATTACCGAAGATTTGTGGAAGATTTTTCTTCCATTGCTACACCATTAACAAAGCTTACACATAAGGCAGTAAAATTTCAGTGGAATGATGCATGTGAGAAAAGCTTCCAAAAGTTGAAAGATAAATTAACCTCCACACCAGTTTTAGTGCTTCTCGAAAGTACCGAAGGTTATGTTGTGTATTGTGATGCTTTTGGGGTTGGCCTCGGATGTGTGTTGATGCAACACGGTAATGTCATAGCATATGCCTCACGATAGTTGCGTCCACATGAGAAAAACTATCCCACACATGATCTTGAATTAGCAGCAGTGGTCTTTGCTTTAAAGATATGGCGTCATTATTTGTATGGAGTTCATGTTGATATTTTTACCGATCACAAAAGTTTGCAATATCTCTTTAAGCAAAAGGAACTCAATTTGAGGTAATGCAGGTGGTTAGAGCTCTTAAAAGACTATGACATTGATATTCATTATCACCCAGGCAAAGCAAATGTAGTAGCTGATGCATTGAGCCGTAAGGCAGTAGAAAGCACTAGTGGCCAATTGAATGAAAAGCATGAGATAATCAAAGATTTGAATCAATTAGCCAGCTTGGGAGTTCGCTTTATTGAATCCTCAGATGATAGAGTTATTGTGCAGAATGCAGCAGAATCCTCCTTAATAACTGAAGTGAAAGAGAAGCAGTTTGCGGATTGTATGTTATTGCAGCTAAAGGAAAATGTACAGCAGGATTTGACAAAGGCATTTGATCTTACACAGGAAGGGGTACTTCAATGTCAAGGGAGATTATGTGTACCGGATGTGGATGAGCTGAGGACACGAATTATGGCAGAGGCCCATCATTCGCGCTATTCTATTCATCCGGGTGCTACTAAAATATACCATGACTTGAAAGAAGTGTATTGGTAGGGAAATATGAAAAAGAACATTGCAGAGTTTGTCGCTCAATGCCCGAATTATCAATAATTGAAAGTAGAGCATCAGAAACCGGGAGGTTACGTGCAATGTATCAATCTTCCAGTCTGGAAATGGGATATGATTAACATGGATTTCATTACATATTTGCCTCGTACATTACGGAAGTTTGATTCTATATGGGTTATAGTGGACAGGTTTACCAAGTCAGCACATTTTCTACCGATCAAGACGACCTATACAGCTGAGGATTATGCGAAGTTGTATGTGAAGGAGATAGTACGATTGCATGGTATTCCAGTTTCCATTATATCAGACAGAGGAGCACAGTTCACAGCGCATTTTTAGAGATCTTTCCAGCAGAGTTTGGGTACACGGGTGAATTTGAGTACGGCTTTCCATCCTCAGACTGATGGACAAGCAGAACGTACTATTCAGACACTTGAAGATATGCTACGAGCTTATACGTTAGATTTTCAAGGCAGTTGGGATGACCATTTGCCTCTTATTGAATTTGCTTACAACAATAGCTATCATTCAAGTATTAAAATGGCACCTTATGAAGCCTTGTACGGGAGGAAATGTAGATCACCAATTGGATGGTTTGAAGAGGGTGAAACTGCTTTACTTGGGCCAGATATTGTTCATCAGGCTATGGAGAAAGTTAAAGTGATCCAACAGCGGTTACAAACGTCTCAAAGTCGTCACAAGTCATATGCCGATGTTAGAAGAAGAGGTCTTGAATTTGCCATAGGTGATTGGGTGTTTTTAAAGGTGTCACCGATGAAAGGGGTAATGCGGTTCAGAAAGAAAGGGAAATTAAGTCCACGTTACATAGGCCCATATGAAATCATTAGAAGATTTGGGCAAGTTGCTTATGAATTAGCGCTACCTCAAGAACTTTCCTCAGTCCACCCGGTATTTCATGTTTCGATGCTTTGAAAATGTATAGGAGATCCATCTCGTATTGTTCCAATTGAAGATGTCCAAGTTACGGAGGATCTTGCTTATGAAGAGCTACCCGTTGCTATCCTAGATCGACAAGTAAAAAGATTGAGGAATAAAGACATAGCTTCCGTAAAAGTCCTTTGAAGAAATCAACAAGTAGAGGAGATCACATGGGAAGCGGAAGAGATGATGAAATCCAAATATCCCCATCTATTTCAAATGTACCAATAGGTTCAAAGTGAGGAAGTGAGGCAATAACAATTAAGTCTCCATGAGCTTTAAGTGTTTATGTATATGCATACTAATGTAGAGATGCAATTGTTGTAATTAAAACGATATGTTAACATTCGAGGACGAATGTTCCTAAGGGGGGAAGAATGTAACACCCCGTACCTTCCCAACCCTATGTAATGACGTTGAACAATGGTTACTTAGGTGTCGAGATCCATACATACGTCTTTTGTAATGCTATGGATGAGATACTTGACTTTTGGCCTCGTAAATGTGATTAAACCTTCATAGGAAGTGTTTTATGATTTTCGTGGAACATTTGTGGGGTTCAAAACGAGGCTAAGAGGACCCCTAAACAAAGTATATTAAGGCTAAGAAGTAAGTTAAAGAATAGGACTTGAAGTATCTAACCAAACCCGCGAAGAAAAGTCGAAAAATGAATTTTTCAAAAAAACTAAGTGTGGCGCGCATTGGGACAGTGAAACGCCTCTATGGGATAAAATTTTTAGTCCAGAGGCAGCAAGTTGGCGCGCCCAAGAGCGTGCCACGCTGGTTTTTCCACTTTTTCAAAAGTTGGAAATTTCTAAGTCCCAAGGGTATCCAGGGTCGTATCGAGCCTATTTTTTCCACGTTTCTTATACAACCACAAGTATATACATGAAATGAATGAAATATTATATTGGTATGATAAAATTATTCGAGAACGAATTTGGAGTCAAAATGACAGTTTTGCCCTTTAGGTCAAAATAAGCCAAACGTGGCTAGAATCACTTGTTCTTGGGATTGAGGCTACGGATATGAGTAGCATGAGTGGGAATATTATTGTAATACATATAATATGACTTAAACAAGATAAATTATTGATTTTATCGGGTTAAGTGAATTGGGCCCAAAGAGGACCCAAAAGTAAAAAAGAAAGCATGGCCCAAAAATGGGTCAAAAGACCCATTCTTGCCTTGACCTTCTAGAAGGCCACATTACATGTTAAGAGTGGATAAGGATGGACTTAAGGGGCCTATATAAGGGGCAAGAAATCTGATTTTATTGCCTTCAAAGTCTCATGCCTTTTAAGATATTTTCCCCAAACATTTCTCTAGTTCCAAAACCCTAGAGCAAATATTTCCTTTGGACTCTTTGTTGAAGATCATCCTATTACAAGCCTTGGTAAGTATTTATTCTCATGTATTAACATATTACATGCATGGTATATTATGTATATTATGATAGTTATGTTGGCAAGGTGGTGAATAGTGTATTTTTGCTTTTGGTGGAAGATGTGCTATCTTGGTGATTTGAACTTGAATTATTGATTGTGCCTTTGATGAAAGATCATGGTATGTATGAAATATGAACGTTTATGGTGTTATTTTATTATTAACCTTTTTATTTTTCTATAAGTGCAAATTGTGGGATTTTGGCCGATATGTGCTATGAAGTGTATTAAGGTGAATTGATGGATTATTTGTGATGTGGTGTGGATAAGAAAGTGTAAAGGAGAAGTGTTGTGGTGAAATGTATTGATTATCATGTATTGGTCAATTTTGGTAATATTTGGGGAGTTTTGGAATAATAATCTTATCAATGGTTTTGTCAAGGGGAAATGGCATGTTTAAGGGCAAACATGTAACTCATTATTGTTATATGCATTTGTAGAGTAGTTGGTGGTTAATGTCAATTCCGTTATGTATTTGTGATGTAGAGTGACACATAAAGGAGGAGGGGTACTATTGTGTGCACGACTAAGGTTGTTTATTAGTTATTAGAGTACAAGGTATGTAAGGTTACTCTGTCCGTATCTTTCTGCGGCAAATAGTATTCATGTTAACATCTCACTAGTCCTATTCTGAAATGAGTTAAGGTATTCTATATCTGGTTATCCATAGTCATTGTCATATATTTCCTGCTCATTGAACATTGGTGAATCTCATGTCTCATATTCATGGTTAATGTTCCAAAAGCTCAAATAAGGTTATGTTCCAATGTTCCAATAGTGATTATACTTATGTCTCTTGTTCATGGAATATTGTCTAATGGTTTCCTTGGTGTTATAGTTCTAATAATGTTATGTTGCCAAGTTAGTCACATGTCTCTTACTCATTGGTTAATGATCCAAAGCTTCATATCAAGTTGTGAATATCATGGTATCAATCTCAAAGTAATAAACAAAGTAATGCATATGTGGTCAATGATCAAGTAAGGGTGGCAACTTTGGGGGGGAAATGCCTAGCCCAAGTCGATCCCAAAAATAAGGGGGCAGTCCTAGAGGCATAAGCTTAGCTCTGACCGATCCTAACAGGGGGCAGCTCTAGGGGTAATAACCTAGCTCGAGCCAAACCTGAAATGTTGTATGGGTGGAAGCTCTAGAGGTACTAACCTAGCTCGAGCTAATCCCGATATATACATCGATTCATAGGGTGGCAACTCTAGAGGCATAAGCCTAGCTCGAGCCGATTCCAACATAACATGATGTTATGTTTAAAAACCCACTGTTCAGTCGGGGCCCGGGTATTACAGGTCAAAGGCAAATATGAATAATCATTGAATCTTAAGATACAAAGAAAGTACCGAAAGCAATACATGGTCTCCAAAGTACAGAATAGTGATTCATCTACATTGTGACTTATCTATATTGGTTATGCATTTGAACTTGAGTTCTTTGACATACTTACATATCTCAAAAGTTTCATATGGCCTTACATACTCAGTACATTCTTTGTACTGACCCCTCTTGGGGGATTTGCCTTACTTGCTGCAGGCGCAGGCACTAGTCGGCCTCCACAGTAGGATTGCCAGTTGTTGCAGATCCTTGGTGAGCTCCAGTTAGTTCGGAGCTTCTCCGAGTCACTATTGTACATATGTTTTTGTGTTGTACATGTTGTATAAAGCGGGAACTTGTCCCGACTTTTAGTTCATTTTGGTCAATTCATTTGCTAGAGGCTTTTGTAGACTGTTGTGGGTGTATAAATGAAAGAAGTATATGTCGTTTTTGACTTGGTGGCCTCAACAGCCAAGTTTCGCATATGTGAATATATATACATCATGTTCCATGATTCCATTGTCGATATCCAAAGTTATTATGTGATTATGGATTTCTCATAACTTATACATGAATGAATAGAGGCAAAGCTTGGTTCTCTCGGGCCTTGTCGGCAACGGGTGCCAATCCGTCCCGATGGGATTCGGGGCGTGACAGCCCTAACATCCCAGTTTCTCATATCTATATAAATGTCTTTCCATGATTTCCTCCATTTATATCTTATGTCTATGTATGGCTAAATGGTGTTCACTTAGGGTTATGCATATGAATGTATACGAATGTATATGTTGGTTCTCTCGGGCCTTAACGGTTTTGGGTGCCAGTCCGCCGCAATGGGATTTGAGGCGTGACAAAAAGTGGTATCAAAGCAGGTTGTCCTAGGGTGTCTACAAAGCTGTGTTCGAGTAGATTCTTGCTTATGGATGTGTTGTGCACCACATTTATAAGCAGGAGGCTATGGGGCATTTAGGAGTAGTTTCTTTTCTTCATTTCCTAGATCATGCAATAGAGCCAAAGTTATAGGTGGAATCATAGCTGACCATTGAAATTGGTTTTCTTTGTTATAGTAAAATGTCGATTACAAGATGAGGTAGGAAAAAAGGTAACAAGGTAGACATGCTTGCCGGGGAAGGAACTAGTAAATCACCACCTGACCAAGCTAGTCAAGGTGAAGCTGAAAATGAGTTCGCATCGCGGGCTTCTTCTACTTTTCCATCTCCAGAAGAGTCGAGAAGGAGAAAAGTACCTGCAGAACCTCCTGTTAATGCTACTGAGTAAGTTTTAAAGAATGCGATGCAAATTTTGACCCGTATAGTTGCTGCACAAAGTCAAGGACAAGTAGGTCCAAATATAAGTAATAACGGTGCAGATAGGGCCACTAGTCGAAGGACACAGGATTTTCTTAAAGTAGACCTCCCACGTTTACCGGGTCGGATCTTAATGAGGACCCACAGGATTTTATGGACCAAATTCAAAGGGCTTTAGATGTTATGTATGTAACTGGTATAGAAACAATATAGCTTGCGACATATAGATTGAAAGGGGAGGCTATATTATGGTATGAAAATTGGAAACGATCGAGGGGTATCGGTGCACTTCCAGTTAGTTGGGACGAATTCAAAGCGGCATTCCTTGATCATTATCTTCCATATGAGATCTGAGAGTCTCGTGCAGAACAATTCTTAAATCTTCATCAAGGGAATATAAGCATCAGAGAGTACAATCTTCGATTTAACTCTTTGGCCAGATATGCTCCTAATGTGGTAGCTACTATGGCCGACAGAGTTCATCGGTATGTGGATCGATTGGATCCATATTTGGTGAGGGATTGTACTTTTGATGCCTTGAATAGGGATATGGATATAGCCAGGATACAAGCTTTTGCACAAAAAATGGAGGACTAAAGGCAAAGAATAAGGACGCAAAAATTTTAAAAAAGGACCGTCAAAGAGGGCTAGACTTGTGGGATAGTTCATAGCGTCCCAAGGAGAATTTAGGCCTCTAGTTTTTAATAGACCACCTAGACCATTATTTTCTTATCCTACGACAGGTACTCCATCCCAGTTTCGAGGGTTGAGAGGCAGTCATGTTGGGCAAAGTAGTGGAATTCGAGGTTCACAGACATCGGGGTATCAAGAACAAGGAAGTATGAACCAATCGATGTTTTCTCGTCATCCGTGTCAATACTGTGGAAAGTTTCATTTAGGTGAATGCCGGTTTGGAATGAATATTTGCTTTTGGTGCGGTATGTCCGGGCACATGGTTAGGGACTGCCCAAGAAGGGGCATGAGTAGTATGGCGTAACCTACTGGGTCAGCCATTGCATCATCATCGTCGGGTGTACAGCCTACTAGTCATGGTAGAGGTGCTAGAGGAGCAGCTAGTTCTAGTGGAGTCTAGAACCGTACCTATGCCTTAGCGGATCGTCAGAATTTGGAGGCTTCTCCCGATGTGGTTACAGGTACATTATCCGTCTTTTCACATAATGTATATATATTGATTGATCCGGGATATACCCTATCATATGTCACTCCATTGGTTGCCAAAAAATTTAATAGAACACCAGAATTTTTAGCTAAACCATTTGAAGTATCTACACCCGTTGGTGAGTCTATTATAGCTAAGAGAATTTATCGTAATTGTATAGTAAATGTTTGTGATTATGATACATTGGCTGATCTTAGCTGGAAATGATAGACTTTGATATTATAATGGGTATGGACTGGTGGCCTCTTGTTATGCCACGGTCGATTGCCGAGCTAAGAAGGTACATTTCCATTTTCCACAAAAGACCGTCCTTGAATGGAGGGGTAATGTTGGAGCACCAAAAGGTAAATTTATTTCTTATCTTAAGGCAAGGAAAATAATATCCAAGGGGTACATATGTCACTTAGTAAGAGTGCATGATACCTATGTGAAGCCACTGACTCTTCAATCGGTTCTAGTGGTAAATGAATTCCTTGATGTATTTCCTGAAGATCTTCCAGGGTTTCCTCTAGAAAGGGAAATAGAGTTTGGTATTGATGTGATTCCAGGCACTTAGCCTATCTCTATTCCTCCGTATAGAATGGCCCCAGTGGAGTTACGGGAGTTGAAGGAGCAATTAAAAGACTTACTGGAAAAGGGATTCATAAGGCCTAGTATGTCCCCTTGGGGAACACCAGTGTTATTTGTACGAATGAAAGATGGCACATTGAGAATGTGTATTGATTATCGGTAATTAAATAAGGTAATAGTCAAGAATAAATATCCCCTCCCAGAATTGATGATTTGTTTGACCAGTTACAGGGTGCCAAATGCTTCTCAAAGATTGACCTGAGATCGAAATATCATCAAGTAAAGGTTAGAGAAAAAGATATACCCAAGACAGCTTTCCGAACACGGTATGGTCATTATGAATTTTTGGTTATGTCATTTGGGTTAACAAATGTACCAGCAGTTTTTATGGATTAAATGAATAGGGTGTTCAAGCCATTTTTGTATGTGTTTGTGACCGTGTTTATAGATGATATTTTGGTTTATTCAAGATCACAAGAGGACCATGCAAATCACTTACGGCAGGTGTTACAGATTCTTCGTGATCGTAAGTTATACCCAAAGTTCTCTAAATGTGAATTTTGGTTAAAATCTGTAGCATTCTTCGGTCATATTGTGTCGGATGAAGGAATAAAGGTTGATACACAAAAGATAGAAGCTGTGAAGAATTGGCCAAGGCCTACGACACCTACAGAGATTCGTAGTTTTCTTGGATTAGCAGGTTATTATAGAAGATTTGTTGAAGGATTTTCTTCCATTGCTGCACCTTTAACAAAGCTAACACATAAGGCAACCAAGTTTCAATGGAATGTGTATGTGAGAAGAATTTTCAAGAGTTGAAGGATAAATTGACTTCTACACCAGTATTGGTACTTCCAGAAGGCACAGAAGAGTATGCGGTATATTGTGATGCCTCAGGAGTCGGCTTAGGATATGTATTGATGCAGCACGGTAATGTAATAGCTTATGCCTCATGACAGTTACGACCACATGAGAGAAATTATCCAACACATGATCTTGAGCTAGCAGCTGTGATATTTGCTTTAAAGATATGGCGCCACTACTTGTATGGGGTTCATGTTGATATGTACACTGATCATAAGAGTTTGCAATATATCATTAAACAAAAGGATCTCAATTTGAGGCAGCGGAGGTGGCTTGAACTATTGGAAGATTAGGATATTGATATCTTCTATCATCCAGGGAAAACAAATGTAGTAGCCGATGCATTAAGCCGAAAAGCAGTAGGAAGCACTGATGGCCAACACCTGGAGAAGCAAGGTATCGTCAAGGATCTACATCAACTAGCCAGCTTGGGAGTTCTCCTTCTTGAATCTCCAGACGAAGGGGTTATTGTGCAAAATGCGGCAGAATCTTCATTAATAGCTGAAGTGAAGGAAAAATAGTATGTGGACCCTATTTTATTGCAGCTGAAAGAGAATGTACAACAAGGTTTGACGAAGGCATTTGATCTTAAGCAAGAGGGAGTACTTCACTGCGATGGTAGATTATGTGTGCCTGATGTAGATTAACTAAGGCGACGGATTATGAAAGAGGCACATCATTCACGGTATCTATTCATCCGGGAGCCACCAAAATGTATCATGATTTGAAAGAAATGTATTAGTGGGGTAATATGAAGAAGACCATTGAAGAATTCGTAGCTCAATGTCCAAATTGTCAACAAGTAAAAGTAGAGCATCAGAAGCCTGGAGGTTATATGCAATGTATAAATCTTCCAGTCTGGAAGTGGGACATGATTAGCATGGATTTCATCATAGGTTTGCCTCGTACACTTTGGAAATTTGATTCCATATGGGTAATAGTTAACAGGCTTACCAAATCAGCACATTTCCTACCGGTCAAGACCACCTACACAACGGAAGTTTACGTGAGGTTGTATATTAAAGAGATAGTACAACTACAGGGAGTTCTAATCTCTATTATATCAGACAGGGGAGCTCAATTTACTACACACTTTTGGAAGTCTTTTCAGAAGAGTTTGGGAACCCAAGTGAATTTAAGTACAACTTTTCATCCTCAGACAGATGGACAAGCAGAACGTACTATCCAAACACTTGAATATATGCTACGAGCTTGTACATTGGACTTTAAAGGTAGTTGGGATGATCATTTTTCTCTTATTGAATTTGACTACAATAATAGCTATCATTCAAGTATCAAAATGACACCTTATGAAGCTTTATATGGAAGAAAGTGTCGATCACCAATTGGATGGTTTGAAGTGGGTGAAACTGCTTTAATTGGGCCAGATCTTGTTCACAAGCTATGGAGAAAGTTAAGGTGATACAACAACGGTTACAAATGGCTCAAAGTCGACACAAATCATATGCCGATGTTAGAAGAAGGGGGCTAGAATTTACCATAGGCGATTGGGGATTCTTGAAAGTGTCACCAATGAAAGGGGTAATGAGATTTGGAAAGAAAGGAAAGTTGAGTCCACGTTATATAGGGCCATATAAGATTACTCGAAGATTTGGTCAAGTTGAATATGAATTAGCACTACCCCAAGAACTCTCCATAGTTCATCCAGTGTTTCATGTTTTAATGCTTTGAAAGTGCATAGGAGATCCATCTCGTATTGCTCCCATTGAAGATGTACAAGTTACGGAAGATCTCACCTATGAAGAGATACCTATTGCTATTCTGGATGAACAAGTTAAGAGGTTAAGGAATAAAGAAGTAACTTCCGTAAAAGTGCTTTGGAGAAATTAACAAGTAGAAGAAGCCACATGGGAAGCCGAGGGAATGATGAAATCTAAGTACCCACATTTGTTTCAAATGGAAGGGAAGGTTCAAGATGCCGAATTGGATAAATAACAAGTAAGTATATATAAGCATTGTATGTATGTGATAATATGAAGAATGTACTTAGATTTGAACTTCATTAAGTTGGATAGTGTTACTAACATTCGAGGACGAATGTTCCTAAGGGGGGAAGGATGTAACACCCCGTACATTCCCGGACTTGTTTGACAACCTTAATATTTATGGAATTATTTAAACTTGGGAAGGTTGGTGAATTATTCACTAAATATAGTGGGCTGAAGTAATATTGTGCTAATGGGCTTAATTGAGGCCCAAAATTAGCAAGAAAGACATGGCCCAAATGGAAAAAAAAGACCCAATCCTAAGTTGACCAAGTAAACACATTAATGTTTGGCTAAGGATGACTACAAGGGACTATAAAGGCACAAAAATCAGATTTTTATCCAACAAAAGACACATGCCTCATTCTAGACTTTTCCAAAAATATTCTTTTCTCTCTCAAATCCTAAGCAACTAATCTCTTTGGACAAGATCATCTCTTTGCAAGCTTTGGTAAGTGTTTAATATTATGGTTTAATATATTATATGCATCAGAGGGTTTATAAATCATGTTGTTTATGTTGAAAAAGTGTTGAGCAGTCCACGATGTGTAAAACAACCTACTTTTGCTTAATCGGTAAAGGGTTTTGCCTTCTAAACTTGAAAGTGGACTTGAGGTCTTGAAGGAAGTGAATTTGATGGATTAAATGTAAACATGTAAGATGTCCCTAACTTGCTTTCTCTTGGTATATGACTTAAGGATTTGTTGTTATGAAATTGTGTATGAAATTGGTGGTGTATTGAAAGAAAAATGTAGTTTGGTGAGGTTCATGTGCATTTTAAAACCATAATTGTTTGTTGGCATCCAAGTTAACCTAAAATATGAAAAGAGAAGCTTAATTATGGCCATGGACCATTTATTACACAGATAGACCCAAAAGAGACCAATTTTGGCCAAACCGGGCATCCGCCTTAGCAGATGGGGCACCTGCGGGCGCAGATGCCAATGCAGGTGGCCCTGGACAAGGATAGATGGGAACTTGCGGCCGTACCTCACCACCTTCCGGCGCAGGTGGCTTTGCAGGTCCAACCAGAATTCCGTTTGGATTGTTTTTGCTTCTCTTTGACCCCCCAAGGCCCTATACCCTTCTTGGATGAAATCATTAACTTATGGTACCATTTGGATGGCCCTAAGGAGTATTCCAGAGTCATTTTGAGTTGTATAACTTGTGAATTGATTTTAATATGTTATTGTGAAAGGTATTTAAGTGACTTGGTGGAGTAAATGTAATGTTGTGTTGAAGGGGAAGTGTAAAGTATAAACTTGGCATGAAATGCTATCGGTTTATGATGTCTTGGTTGATGTGTGGCATGTTTTGGTGTTATTGGTATGGTGATGCAGTAAATGGCATTGTAAGAGGGTGAAATGACGTTATATGGAAATCACGTAGCTCATTGTCGTCTTATGCATTTGTAATGTAGTTAGTTGCTAACGTGAGCTCTGTTATGTACTTGTGTTGTAGAGTAACACGTAAGGAAGGAGATGAATTATTGTATTCACATATTGGATTGTGTATTCATATTGGGAAGATAAGGTATGTAAGGTTTTTCTCGTTTTCGTATTCTTTGGTAGCTCCTATTGTTCTCATGGTTAGCGAACTGGTTTCTATTCCAAAATGTCCTAAAGTACCTTATTTCAGGCTTGTTATAAATTGTTATTCATATGTATCTTATTCATTGACTATTGTTCCAAAGCTCCAATAATGTTATGACCACCAATGTATCAATCTCACAAAAGTAAAGGAAAGAAGTAATGCATATATGGTTACTTTATGGTTCTTTGAGTCTGGGTGGTAACTCAAAGGGGCGAAAGCCTAGCTAGAGACAATCCCGAGATTATTGGATCAGGGGGTAGCTCAATGGGGAGAAAGCCTAGCTCGAGCTAACAGTTGGTAATGCATAACAGTTGTATAAAGCGGGGACTTGTATCGACTTTAGGTGGTTATGTATCTGTTAGAGGCTTTATAGACGTTGTAAGATGAACGAAGAAATGTATAACCCTTTTTATGTGGTATCCCTAACGACCCAGTTTCTCATATCTATATGAATGTCTTTCCATGACTTCCGCCATTGATATCTTATGTCCATGTATGTCTAAATGGTGTTCACATAGGGTTATGGATATGAATGTATACGAATGTATAGGTTGGTTCTCTCAGGCCTTAACGGCTTCGGGTGCCAGTTCGCCCAAATGGGATTTGAGGCGTGACAATCATACTACAAATAATCTATTCATATTTAGACTGAGAAATTGGGTCACCATTATTCTTTTTCAAATTAGAGTTAGCATCATAAGGAGTGGCTACAGGAGTTACCTCCCAACATTCGAACTTTTTAAGAAGTCTTTCAACATAATGTTCTTGTGTTAACATTATACCATCTTCACTCTTTATAACTTTAACTCCCAATATCATATTTACTTCACCCAGATTTTTCATATCAAAGTTAGTAGATAAAAATAATTTGGTACTTTGCACAATATTTAAAGTTGTGCGAAATATAAGCATGCATATAAGCAAATTATGACTTAATCATTGTATATCACTTTAGTATAAACACATTTATCTACTTCAACAGAAGAAAATCCGTCTTTCATTAAGACTTGATCAAATTTCTCATACCACTGTTTAGGAGCTTGTATAAGGCCATAAAGAGATTTAATTAATTTACAAACTTTATTTTCTTGTCCAGGAACTACAAATCTTTCAGGTTGAACCATATAAATTTCTTCTTCTAAATCACTATTTAAAAGAGTTGTTTTTACATCCATCTGATGGATAAAAAGCTTATGAATAGAGGCTAAGGCAATTAAAATTCGAATAGAAGAAATTCTAGTTACTGGTGTAAATGTATCAAAATAATCAATATTTTGTTTTTGAGCAAATTCTTTAGCTACTAAACGATCTTTATATTTATCTATAGATCCATTAATATTAGGTTTCTTTTTGAAAATCCATTTGCAACCAATAGATTTTGCACCAGGAGGTAAATTAGTTAATATTCTAGTATTATTTTTCATGATAGAATCAATTTCAACCCTTATTGTCTCTTTCCAAAATTTAGCATCAAATGAAGATATAGCTTCAAAATAATTTAATGGTTCATTATCGACAAGAAAAGTTTGAAAATCATTTCCATAAGAAAAATATTATTTTCTAGGCCTTTTACTCCTTCTCAGCTCCTCAATATTAGAGGTAGACTCATTCTCTCTTTCAACAGGTGCATGAGAAATTTTATCACACAGTGAAAAAATATTTTCAAAGAATTCAGCATTCTTTGTCTCAATAATAGTATTGCTATCTAGCACATCACTTTTCAGAACAAGAAATCTATAAGCAACACTATGTTTAGCATATCCAATAAGCATGCAATCAGAAGTTTTAGAACCTATTTTTCTCTTTTTAAGTTCAGGCAGAAGAACTTTAGCAAGGCACCCCATACTTTTAAATATTTCAAATTAGGTTTATAACCTTTCCATAATTCATAAGGAGTTTTGCCAGTTCTTTTATGAAGAATTCTATCTCGCGTGACATGCAGATAAGATAACTTCACCCCACAAATTATCAGTTGCATTGGAGCTAATTAACATAAAGTTCATCATTTCTTTTAAAGTTCTATTTTTCCTTTCAGCTACTCCATTAGACTGAGGTGAATATGGTGGAGTTACTTCATGAATAATACCTTCTTTTTTACAAAAAGCATTTAAAGATACATATTCTTCACCTCTATCAGATCTAATTCTCTTGATCTTTCTACTAAGCTGATTTTCAACTTCAGTTTTATAAGAAATAAAAGCATCAAATGCATCATCTTTATTTCTAAGCAAATACAACTTAGTAAATCTAGAAAAATCATCAATAAAAGTCACATAATATCTTTTTCCACCTCTATTCTTTGTTTGTTTCAAATCACCTAAATCAGTGTGAATCAAAGATAATAATTCAGTTTTTCTATTTACTAAAAACATGACTTTTTAGAATTTTAGTTTCAAGACATATTTCACACTTTTCAAAATTCTTTGAGACTAGACCAGATATTAAACCAAGTGATTGCATATTCTTTATATAAGAGAAATTAACATGTCCTAATCTAGCATGCCATAAAAAAATAGACTCAACCTTATAAGCAAAAGTAGATATATTTTTAGAAATATCATGAGTATTAAGCACAAATAAACCATGGTTACAAAATCCACTGCCTACGAAAATATTATTTTTAGTTAATATGACCTTATTTTCAAGAGAAACCTTCATCCAAACTTTTCCTAATAATGCCACAAAAATCAAATTGATTATGATATTAGGAACATGCAATACATTACTCAATGCCAGAGTTTTACCAGATGTGAGTTTGAGAAGAACTTTGTCTTTTCCAAGAACTTGAGTAGTTCTCGAGGTCCCAAAATCAATAATTTCTTCTCCTTTCTCAACTTGGGTGTATGACATAAAACCATTTTTATTCATACAAATGTGCCTCGTAGCACCAGAGTCTATCACCCAATTTCTCACATTGACCCCAATATTCATTTTTGAAATGACCGCAACAGTTATATCATCCGTTTCAGTCAAATTTATTTTTGACTTAGCAAGATTGTCATTTCTTTCACATATTCTCTTGCATTGAGATGCATGCGGGATTGTCATTTCTTTCACATATTCTCTTGCATTGAGATGCATTTTTTATGAAGGTTTTACTATTGGCATTGGGCATGTAACCATGTTTATTTTTATAACTGTATTCTGCGATATCATAAACTTCTGGCAAGATGACTGGAACAGGAGCATCCAAGGCAACACTGACATCAGTATCATCAATAATTTCAGGATCAATATTATATACCATAGTTTCTTAGATTGTTGGGGAACAATGGTAAAAACTCAATAATAATTGTGACCAAAATAATAATATAACAATAATAATATTAGCAATATAATGATACTGAATATTAAATAAATATTTCTATGATATTATTCGTTTAAGTGATACATTAATTATACTTGAGTCGTGCTAGGCACTGTCCTAAGAAACTATTTCAACAGTGTGAAATGTTTCCCCAGGATTAAACAAACACTTCCCTAATTAATTAAAGGATATCCAGAATCAAATAAGTCTTTCATAATTAATCAGAGGATACATAAATCAGCAAAATAATTATAAAACCAAGAAGTTTTAATATAGGGGAACAAACAGAACCAAAAATAATTAATTGTAAAGCAAAAGTGACAAAGGTAAAATAAAGAGTAGGATGTGAGGGGGAGTGAGTAATATATAATGTTAGGTATCTTTCTGCCAAGTGAGAGTGTGCTATTTATAGCAGCATTAGGGCAGTGGAAGTCATAAAACAATGAAAAATCAAAGTTTTTACTTGGACAAAAAGGACACGTTTTTTCCTCTTTTCTTTGGTCATCAAGTAAAACATACACTTGGCCATAAGTTTGCCAAGTGGACAGGTGGGTTCCACACACCATTTCTTTGTCCCAAAGTAATAATTAAAATATGCAATAATTATTAAAATATCTAACAATTTATTTAAAATATCTTACAAAATTTCGGAGCAGAAATTTCAAATAAAAAGAATAATAGCAAATCGAGGTAGATACAATAGAGGATAAACACTTTTTTAAAAAGAAAATGTCAAAAAGTAAAGTACAACGCCTAAACCTAATGGCTATAAAGTGGGAATAAGATGACCGAAGGTACACTTTTTGTACAATAGTTCAAACATGAGCCATTTGTTTTAACACTGGCAAGCTTGTGTCTTTTTCCCTTAATCTGATGCTGCTATGAATTGCCGTCGAAAAATTTATAGGATTCTAGCCCATTTTCAAAGATCACTTGGGCTGACCCTAAATATTTGCTTCCATTTCTATAGGGGGCTTAGAAGGAGCTGACTCGAGAAGTATGTAAGAGGAGTGTCAAGTCCATATGGACTCGTTTCAAATAAGTCATGCACATAAAATAAGAGGAAAGGATTAGTATATGTACATCCTACAAGGCAGAGACAAGCTAAGGCAGCACTTAAACATTGAAATGCAACCAAATTACTCTTGAACAGGGAAACAGATTAGTACTAAGTTCATAAATCAAAAAAAATCAGCAAAAGGTAATGTATATGGTCTACATGGTCAAACAAGAAACTCAAACTTTACATTTGCTAGAACATGTAGCTTAGCTAATTGAATTCTGCATAAATGCATTCTAGGGCACAAAAAGAGAAGTCCCCATAATCTATTAACATTTGCTAATTGGTTTGGATATACCTTTACAGATAGTCGTGTATTTAATGTTTTAAACTAACAAAGGATCAGTTGAGCCTATACATGGTTCTTACAGATTCAAAACATAAGAGATAGAATAGCTTAGAACTACTACTTGCTTTAATCGAGTCAATAAATTCTCGTTAATAACGACTCATAAAATCAGGGAAGACGAGAAGTGAAAGTTAAAACTGAAATATGCATCTTATGTCAAGTATACGAATTGTTTTAAGGGAAAAGACTCAAATATGCCTTCGAACTATTAGAAATGACTCATCTATGTCATCCATTAAAAGTTTAGCTCATTTACGCCACTACCTTAAAAGAGCTAAATTTGTCTTTTGAACATATATATAAAGAACTAAAATACTAATTCAACCAAGGTTAATTTACATGAAAATTAAAGAGATATTCAGAAATGCTAAAACATAAATAAATATCTAACTCAAATAAAATTCGATTCAAGTTTAATTTACACGAAAACACATAACCCAAGTTTAATCTGTATTGTGTGTGCGTGTGCAAATGGTGTGGGCCGGGTCAAAGAAAATGGGCCTATTGTTTGGGGTTCTTGGTCTGAAAATGTAGACTAGAATGGGTATGGACGAATTTAATTGTAAAAATGGCTGATCAATATTAGTAATGATTAATAAGTGTGATACTACTAAATACTATTCATTATTTAATGCATTTTTCGAAACATTAAATTTATTATATTCAAAGAGTGATATAATAAAATTATCCCTATTATTTATTATTTCTTAACCTGCATGCTACGTCAATAGTGAATAAATATTATTGGACGGAGGGAGTAGTAAATGTAACGACCAAATCCGTCGTTATTAGGAAACACTTTAATATTAAAGCGGAGTGCGAGTATAGTCGGGATTTCAGTAGAAAATTTTGCGGGGCCACATTTATTAAATTCTTGGGGACTAAATATAGTGGGGTTGGGTTGACTTCAGTCTTCTATAGCGGCGAGAAGGTCGCTAGAGCGGGGCTACACGGACCAGAACACCCACTTAAGCGAGTTTTATTTCTTTTCTCCATTTTGGTGGAAAAAGGACGTGAGAGGTTCCAAAACCCCTAAAGGCTGCCTCCCATGCCTTGGAACCATGAAGAAGAGAAGAAAGAGGTGCAAATGGGTGAAAATCCATGGATTTTCAGAGATTAACGTGTCCGTGATCTTGGCAAGGGTGGAATTAACACTCGTTCATTCTTTCTACAGCTAGTTGACATCAAGGTAAGCTAAGGTCAATTGAGTAGCTTAGACCCGGGTTAGAGAGCATGAATATAACGTAGATGGATGGGAGATTTCATTTCTAGGCCTTTGGGCATGGAGTTGGGATGATTAAAATTGGTTAAAAGTTTGGGTAAAGTACTATAAGGGGCTTTCTATATACCTTCTCAAGTTTATGTTATACTTGTGCTATAAATTGGATGGTTCATGGTTGCATACTTGTTATTGGGGTAGGAAAATGACAATTACCGGTTGTTAGTTGATCATTAAGGTAATTAATTCCACCAAGTAAAGTAATAGTGAACCTCCAAAGATTCTAAAGTGGAAGTCCTTGTGGTGGTCTTAGAAGCGTAGCAGTGGGGGTACGTCATGGCTATGGCCCTAACCGGTAGTGTAGGTGATGGTATTGTAGTTTAATCCAACTTGTATTATATATGCACGTTAACTTCTTTGTAGTGTGGCTGGTTAATGCATGTTGTTGGTGTGGTCAATGCAATAAATTTACTTGCTTATTGATTTGACCTATCTTATTTCTATAATGTGAAATATTTCGATATTTGGGACGTTCTCACAGGTTATTAGTGAAATAAAGTTGGCAGACACTTATGTCTGTGATTTAGTACATGGACAGTAATTGTCTCCTGCAGGTCATGTCTGAGGGTAGATGCATCACCCATAGCGTGTATGTACGAGGGTCAGGTGAGTTTGACGATTTCATGAGTGAATCGAGGATATATTTATGTGCTGCATATGTTTGGGATCCTTGCATTGTCCGGTGGATTGCCATATATTTTGTTAATGGAGTCATGATATGTTGACATTGATCTTGGAACTAAGTATGATCCTTCAACTGGTATTTATGGAATAGATTTCTATGTTGTATTGGAGTGCCCTGGATCTCGTGTTGACTTGATCATGGTTTGACTTGACTGATCGTCTCTTGGATTGCCTGTGTAGCCTGCCTGAACTTGACTTGACTTAGTGCTAATGTGTTGGCTTGTTAGTATGATTCCCTAATTGTCTATTGTTGCTTGTTATGTTAAGTGTATGTATCTTTGAATATGGATTAACTTATTGTATTGTAATTTAGTTAAGGATGGTCCGTTTATAGCATAATTCTCACCTTTTATATTGTCTTAGCTCGTTATATTGCATTGAGTAGTGGAATGGCAAAGGGGTGGGGGTTGGGTAAAGAGTCCTATATTAGTGGACTAGGGAGAAGACCGAGTGTGAGTCATGGGTTAAGTGGGGGGGGGGGGGAGGGGGACAGGTCATATGTCCAGGTGAGTCTTCTCTAGGGCGCTTGGTGACTTATTAAATTCTAGACTCGGGTTTAGGGTTTTCACTCATCGTAGTTGCCTTTTGAAGTTAGGTTGACCCTCGGTGTGAGGTCAGACTTAGAGGTTCGAGGTGGTAGAGTCGTAGGGGGAGGAGTTGTATCTCAGAGTTCATGACTAAAGCTTAGTAATGGGAAATGAGATCATCCTAGGGGTTCAACAATGATAGGTAAAGATTGCTTGTTTCTTTTGAATATTTATGTTATATTTGTGTAATCCAATTCAGGTCAACCGATGAGGCTTACCAGTATGTATGGTTTGTACTGATGCTACTCTTGCTATACCCTTTTCGGGATATAGTCTTTTGCAAGAATCAGTGTTAGTTTCTTAACTGTTGTGGTAGTGACTCTTCAACAGCTCCCACTTCTCTTACTCACGGTGAAAGTTGTGTCTTATCTACTTTTTCCTCTTTAGCTGCTCTTGTACCTGTTTAGACTAGGTCCTAAGGGTAGTTTCTTTTTCACATTTAATATTTATAAGTCATTTGTAATAAATTTTGGTTATTGTCATTTATTTAAGACTTTTGTATGTATTTTGGCTGGGTGGTAAGGGGTTCTCCTATCTAGGTGGATTAGAGTAGGTGCCCTCACGATCCTGTAGATTGGGTCGTAACAGTAAATATATATGCAATGCTATGTGTGACATCAAAGAAATATTAAGGGTATTAAATTGAGAAAAAACCCATATAGCCAAGCCCAAAGTGTTTATAACTTTTAATAGCTGTAAATACAAGTAAAAAAAAATAGCCATAAAAAGTATAGCTAATCAACTTATGTCTTTTAGCCATAAGCTTTTATTAATAGAAAATACTCTTCTGTTATATAATTAAAGCCAAGTATTGATTGAACTAATAAAAGTAATAAGAGACTAAGAAAGAGGCAAGTAGAGAGAATGGAGTAGTAGGCTTTATTCAATCTTGTTCGTATGTAATATGATGTAGGATAGGCTATTTATAAGCCCAGGATACAAAGGTAACTTGGGCAAAAGTAGTAGCTACATACATAATCTACTTGGGCCTCAAGTTAATCAAGTAGCTTGGGCAAAAGAGTTTGCAACGGCGGGAGCTCAACTTTGAGCCACATGGGCATCCACCACTATTATTTTTACAACACTCCCCCTTGGATGTCCATGCAAAGAAAATTCAGTGAATACATTTTTGTGTGCTGCCTCATTAAAAATCTTATCAGGAAAACCCAGTGGGATAAAATCTTGGTTAAGGAAAAAAGAGTACAACGTGTATTCTCACTCCCCCTGATGAAGACCACAATTCAGATGGTTAAGTCTTCGCATTTCAATCTTGTGTACCATCTTCTCAAGAGTTGAAGTTGTAAAGATTTAGTGAAGAAATTTGTTGGATTGTCACTTGAGCAGATTTGTTGTACATCAATGTCACCATTTCTTTGGAGATCATGTGTGAAGAATAACTTTGGCGAGATGTGCTTCGTTCTGTCTCCTTTTATGAGGCCTCCTTTTAATTGGGCTATGCAAGCAACATTATCTTCATACAGGATGGTTAGTATCTTGACATCACACTTCAGGTCACATCTTTCTCTGTTGACATACATTGCTGATCTCAACCATAAACATTCTCTACTTGCTTCAAGAATAACCATTATCTCAGTATGATTTGAAGAAGTAGAAATAATAGATTGCTTTGTAGATCACCATGATATAGCAGTACCTCCATATATAAATACGTAGCTTGTTTGAGATCAAACTTTATGTGGGTCAGGTAAATAACCTGCATCTGCATGATCAACAAGATCTGCACTATCTTTGTTAGTATAAAACAAACTCATACCAATAGTCCCTTTTAGATATCGCAATATATGCTTAACTCTATTCCAATGTCTATGTGTAGGAGAAGAACTATACCTTGCTAGCAAATTAACAGAAAAGACAATGTCAGGTCTCGTAGTGTTAGAAAGATACATAAGTGCACCAATGGCACTGAGTTATGATACTTCAGGACCAAGAATCTCTTCATTCTCTTTAGAAGGTTGGAACGGGTCTTTACTCACTTCAAGTGATTGAACAACCATTGGAGTACTTAATAGATGTGCTTTTTCTATGTAAAATCATTTTAAAACCTTCTTAGTATAGATAGATTGGTGGATGAAGACCTCGTCTGCTAAATTTTCAATTTGCAAACCAAGACAAAATTTTGTCTTTCCAAGATCTTTCATCTCAAATTCTTTCTTTAGATTTTCAATTGTCTTTTGGACCTCTTCTAGAGTTCCAATGAGATTTTTGTCATCAACATAAACAATGAGTATAACAAACTCAGATGTTATTTTTTTAATGAAAATACAAGGACAAATGATACCATTTATATAACCTTCATTTATCAAGTACTTACTAAGGCGATTATATCACATATGCCCTAATTATTTTAGACCGTATAACAATCTTTGTAATCTGATTGAGTAAAATTCTCAAGATTTTGAACTATATGCTTCAGGCATCTTTGATCCTTTTGGAATTTATTTATATATATATATATATATATATATATATATATATATATATATATATATATATATATATATTTCATTATGAAGTGACAACATTCAATATTAAATACGTGACATCTTCTAGTGTCTGGACTGCAGGTCAAATAAACTTTATGCTTACCAAGAAACATATTTCACTTGATAATTATTTCTACGTCAGCATGCTTAAATAAACGTAGAATCCAGATCCTCATAATCTTGTACAATATTGCGCTCTATATTGTACTAAAGATATCGTCGATAAAATATTTGTATCGGTTCATAATGCGATATAACTTATTGAGATATCACCACTTCATTATTTTTCTTAGGTACTTAAACCTCTCATGAGGATTCATGAAGTGTTATGTCGTAGGCTCTTCAAGAGCTCGTTGCCTCCTTATTATGATCATTTTCTCCATTTTCTTTTCAAGGATTATTCTTTTTGGAACCGAATGGTCTACCATGCTTCATGCATGCTGTAGACTCTGTCCTTTAGGGATACATAGTAGGAGCATCTGCAGCTAAATATAAAATTAATTTTGGGTTAGCAAATGCTTCTAGCATTTGGATTGTATTATCTTTTAAATGAGGGTCGTACTAATGATAATTCACAACATATTTTTTAGTTGCTTATTATCTCTCCCTTATGTTAGAAAAACTAACATATTCTCTAATCTATTTTGGTGAATCCATCTTTGTGCATCATAGTATATCTATTAATTACATATGGCGCATCAAGAAGCTATTAGATGGAATATTTGGTTCCCAACCCTGAACCAATTGAGAGGAAAAAATTGATCATAATTTATTGGTCTAATGCACACAAATGCTATTTTATGTAATATATCATATTTCAGACTAATGCATGAAGCCTTGTTCTCATAATCAATGATTTAGCCATTTATAGAAGGCATTCAATGCCAAACCAACTTGACTATAACCAGCATTATCAAGATCAATTGTCTTAATTACACAATCTGGAAATTATTCTCTTAACTCAATTTAATTGAGCAAACAACTTCATGAATGTCAAAATGCTGGTTGACAATAAATATACATGTGACCACCTTATGGATTCATCACATCGCATGACAGGTGAACGAGTCATTATTCACTTTTTATACTTTTCAAAATTTAGGGGATTCAGTTCCGGCATTAGCTGGTCCAATCAACTTATAATGAGAACAAGTAATAATTCTTAAAGAATCTTCTAGTTCTTTAGTATATGTTTAATACTCAATATGCTCATCTTCGGGATGACAAACTTATTCATGCCAACAGATAAAATTATTTGAACTAGTAAACTCCAAGTTTACCATGACATGTGCTATTTACTCGAGTTAATTTCTAAGTTCTACTACTTCGAGAGTAGTTTGCAAAATTTTACTATTGCACAATCTTACTACTTCGGGAGTAAATTTCAGAGCATTTATTATTTTGGAGTAAATTTTAGATTTACTACTTTAGGAGTAAATTTAAGATTTACTACTTCAGGAGTAAATGTCAAAATCCTATAATTTATTATACAAAAATTCTCACAATTGATCATTGATCCAAATAAAATTTGAGAAATATCCATATATTCTTTAAAATAAAAATATAAACAAAGTAAACATTGTAGCATTACTAGCAAACAACATATTACACAAAATTTTATTTATTTACAAGACTAAAGAAACATAATTAACAGGAACGTAAACTAGTACAACCAACAGAAAGGTAAAATATTTAGACTATCACAGATTCGTCATCGACAAGGTGATCTATATTTTCTTCAGGGAGTTCAAAGATATCTGCAATATCTAAATACATAGACTCAAAATTATCTTCAAAGATAAAGTTTGCTTCTGCATTATTAGCCATCTTCTTCAAGGATGCTTGGTAGAGATCGACCAGGTGCCTTGGCGTATGACAAGTACGTGACTAGTGTCCTTTTCCTCCACATCGATAGCATCTATTTTATGAATTATTCCTTTACACCGCTTCAGGATTTTCACCCTTCTTCTTACACGGCTGGTGAGGAAGGTTATTATTTAGTGCAAGGTGATCACCATGATTAGAATTTCTTCCTTGATCACGGTCATGACCACGACTGGGGCCAGGACTTGTTTCACGCCTGAGTTGGTGAAAATTTACAGCATTCACTTCAGGAAATAGAGCAATACCAATAGGCAAAATTTCATGGTTTTTCATCAAAAGATCATTATGTTGTTCAGCAACAAGAAGATGTGAAATTAATTCAGAATATTTTTTAAATTCCATTTTTTGGTATTGCTGCTGCAGAAGCATACTCGAGGAAGGGAAGGTGGAGAATGTTTTCTCCAGCATATCATGATATGTGATATTTTCTCCGCATAAATTTAATAGTGATTTAATTCTAAACATGATAGAATTATACGCAGTTATATCTTTAAAATCTTGTAATCTCAAATGGGTCCATTCATAACATGCCTGTGAAAGAACAACAACCATCTTCAGGTGGTCATATCTATCTTTCAAATTATTCCACAGTACAAGAGGATTCTTAACATTGAGATATTCCATCTTTAATCCCTCATCTATGTGACGATGGAGAAATATCATAGCCTTGGAACGATCTTGATTCGATGACTAATTCTTATCTTTGATGTTGTACCATACCCATCGCATTCAAATGAATTTCGGCATCAAGTGCCCAAGATAAGTAGGTTTTTCCCTATATATCTAGGGAAATAAATTCATGTTTAGATAGATTCGATATTATTTTCAGAAAAATAAGTTCTTACCTTTATTACCTTTAAAAGTATTTGCTCGAGATGACAAAGTCTCGTGCTGATAACGTGTTATATAATTAAAACCAAGTATTGATTGAACTAATAAAAGTAATAAGTGACTAAGAAAAAGACAAGTAGAGAGAATGAAGTAGTAGGCTTTATTCACTTTTGTTCGTATGTAATATGATGTAGGATAGGCTATTTATAAGCCTAGGATACAAAGGTAACTTGGGAAAAAGTAATAGCTACAGTACATAAATCTACTTTGGCCTCAAGTTAATCCAGTAGCTTAGGCAAAAGAGTTTGCAATGGTGGGAGCTCAACTTTGAGTCACATGGGCATCCACCACTATTATTTTTACAACATCTTCTAATTTTTTAACTTCCAACGTATAACTGTATAATGTATAATTATATTTATACATTGTACAAACATCATAAAAATGGCGTATAAAAGAGTATACATCCTTTATACCGTTATAGAGTGTTTATACATATATTTTTTAAAATCAAGGTTAGTGGGCCCCAGTCCCAATGACTATTTTATTATTATTAAATAAAAGGTCTTTACAACAATTAAAATAATTAAAGCATAAAGCAAAATTAAATAAAACAAAAGCAAATCGTTGTCAAAATGAATTTGGAAAGACTTGAACATTCCAGCTTCTCTTTGACCGCAAGTCCTTTGTACCCCGATCTGGCATCGACCCTATTTTCCTCCGGCTAGCTAAGGTTAGTTTTCCTTTGTCTTGGTTGTAGCTCATTGATAATTTTATGCTTGCTTTGCTGCATTTTCCTTTTTCTTCACTTAAAGATGAGTCTCATGTTGGTGTGTCCTTGTCCAGTTCATCATCGGCGGTACTTCCAGATTTGGTGGTTATGTTGAGTGTTGTTGTTGATGATAGCTTCAGATGTAACATTTTGGGTCTGCAGATAGCTCCTTTGTGTTCTTAACCATGAGGTATGTTTCTTTCTCTTTTTATCGGATTCTCCTTGCCGTTTTGGTTTGGAAGATTTCTTTATGTTCTTGTTGCGGTTCGTAGTATCATTGCTCTATTGTTCAATCATATTTTCTTTATTTTTGGTTGGTAAACATTGTTGATTTCGATTCTTTACTGTTTTGCATCTATTTTTGAACATTGGGTTGAGCATTCAAAGATGCTGATACCACAAGTGTCCAAATTTTATTGTATTCAGCAAAGTTGTAAGCTCTATGTATCTCCTTTTTTGCCGCTCCTTTTGTATATGAAAATAATCCTCTGTATCAGACTTTTGTTTCTTTTGTGATTTTAGATCGCTTTGCCTTTTGTGTATTGTTCTTCCTTGCTATATGATGCGTTGAGTACTGCTTACCTGCACAATTGAACAAACTCCTTCCTTAGGACTTGAGCTTGAGAATTTTCCTTTTCCCCCTTCTCCATACTTATTTTCATCTTCTGCAAAGTCTAATTCTTAGGTAAGGCATCAATAGCTTATCATTATTAACTATCCTTCTACCTTGGGAATCCTTATCTTGGAAGCTGCTCACACTAAAAATCGCTTTCTCTAGTGCTAGATTTGCCAAATAGTCTGTCAATTTGTTCCCTTCTCTAAGAATGTGAGTTATGATCACTGTTTTTCCTTGCATGAGCCTCCATATGTCCTACATAATAGTTACTACCTGCCAAGGAACCTTCCAGGTTCTTTCTACAGTGTTCTTAAGTAGGAGAGAGTCAGTTTCAATAGTTACCCTATCTAAATATGCTGTCTCTATGTACTTTAAGTCCTTAAGAATAGCCATGGCTTCTGCTTGTGTATTGGTACCGGACATATCATCAATCTCTTGTGCCTGCACTTGTAAGATATCCCCTTTATCATCTCTTACGTAGAAACCCCAAGAACTTCTTTCTGGATTTCCTTTTGAGATTACATCTGTATGAACTTTAACCCATCTAGTGTTGGAGGTTCCCAAATTACTTTGGTTACCTTGATTTTGGGATTTTAGTTATTTAGTGCTTCCACCACTACCCTCTAATTGTAAAGGATATGTTTGGAATTTCTCCTTCTTACCTTTATAAACAAAATTAGTGTATGAATAGTCTGATATATTAGCCTACTACTGGACATCTTCCCTCCATGTCTCAACTTATTTTTTCTTTTCCACAACTCCTACACTATGATAGACGGAATAAACCTGAAATATATAGTTTACCTGCTGATGAACATTTAATTCCCACCACTGATTTATCACTTGCGATAAGTGCATGTTCTCTATCATTATACCTAGAGGCCCGTAGAAATATTTCCATACCAATTGAGCAGTTGGTGAATGTAAGAAGATATGTGATATGTCTTCTACCTTAGGATCATCATAACAATAACACTTAGAGGAGAATTGAATTCCCTATTTTCACAGAGTATCATTCAGTGGTACTTTGGCCTTTCACAATTTCAACATAAAAAAGAGACTTTAATAGGCATACCTTTAATCCCCATGTAATTGTAAACCTTATTCTCTTCTTGTCTTTGTCTGATGTGATGAAAGGTTGAACTTACTGTGAATTTTCCTTTGGATTTCGGCCTCCAATAAGGTCTGTCTAATTCATCTTCTTCATTTGGTGGGTTAATTTTATTGAGAATGTGGTCTGCTATGTCTTAAGGGAGAAGATTCCTCAGAAACTATTCATTCCACTGTCCTGCTTCTGCCACTTCCTTCACTAGTATCACTGTTTAATCATATTCTACTCTTGGAGGGATAAGTTTATGAAGTGCTCCTTTTCCTGTCCAGTTATCCAGCCAAAAGTAGGAATTCCCCTGCCTTATTAACCACAAAATTTCAGATTCTATCTCCTCTCTGACCTTGATAATTTTCTTCCAGATTTAAGTGCTTGTCTTAGTATTCACTACCACTGCATGGTGCTTCTTCAAGTACTTGTTGCTCGTATAGTTTCTCCATCCAAACTCTTTAGTCCTCATGTTCCAACATAATTTTACAAATAAAGCTTTTGACATATCTTGTAGACTCCTGAAACCCACTCCTCCCTCCTTATATGGATGACATAGAACTGTCCAAGTAGCCCAATGTGCACTAGAGTTCCCTACAAAGTTTCTCCAAAAGAACTCGGCAAACATTCTATGCAATTGAGCTATGAATCCTGTAAGGGGGTCACATACTGATAACAGATGAATGGGCATACTCTGAATACAGATTTAATCAAGGTTTTCCTTCCTCTTATAGATAAAAGCTTCCCAATCCAGGAACTTAATCTATTTTGAACTTTATCCAATAGCTCCTTGTAGAATATATTTTGTCGTCTGCTGTAATATACTGATACTCCTAAATAAGTAAGAGAAAATTCCTTCCTTGGGATCTTAGTCACTGAAAAACTTGGTCCACCAAATTTTGGGAAGTCTGGTGGTGCATAAAGACTGCACTCTTTGCTTTGTTGACAAACTCTCCACTTACTTTCTCATAATTTTCCAGTGTTCATAGCCAGTTCTAGAGAGTACTAGTCTGTTGAGGCAAAAATGATAGTGTCATCTGCATACGCTAAGATTCACATAGGGACTCCAAGGTTATAGAAAAGCATTCAGCAGCCATAACAAATAGCGCAGGTAATAGAGGAACACCCTGTTTGACTCCCCTGGTAGATTTGAAAAATCCTTGATGCTGTCCATTGATTAGAATTGAATACCAATTGTTAGATACTATTCTGTACAACATATCAATCAGGACTTCTCCAAATCCCATCTTTCTCAACACTTTGGTAAAAAAAACCATGATACTCTGTCATAAGCTTTTGTCATGTCTAGCTTAATGACAACATTATCTGGCTTTCCCCTTATTTGATATCATGAACTATTTCTTGGACTAAAAGAATGTTTTCTATAATGCTCCTGTCTTTAACAAACCCTGACTTTTGTGGGGATATTAGAGATAGAAAAAACTTTACCAGTCTATCCTGGAGGATTCTGGAGAAAACCTTACTAAGTTACTTAGGCTGATAGGTCTCATGCCTGTAAAGGTAGTAATTTCTTTCTTCTTAGGGATTAAAGCCAGATTTGTACAAGTTATATGTACACCCCGCATGTTTCCGAACCTAGTTGATTACCGTAACATTTATGAAATTATTTAAACATGAGAATATTGGTGTATTATACATTAAATTTGTGGGCTAAGTTAATTTGTGATTTGGGCCCCAAATGAGGCCCAAAAATCATAAGAAGACATGGCCCAAAAATGGAAATGATCCATTCTTGTGTTGACCAATCAAACATGCATTTAATGCCCAAGGATGTGGCTAAGGATGACCATTAGGTACTATATAAAGCAAGAAAAATAAGTTTTTTATTGATCAAAACACACATGCCATTTGCTAGAATATTCAAGACATTTCTCTTATCTCACTCACAAACCCTAAGCCTTCATTCCTTTGGACAAGATCATTCCTTTGTAAGTATTGGTAAGTATATATTCTTATGGTTTAATATATTATATGCTTAAGATGGTGTATAAATCATGTTGGTTATGTTGATAGATAAAATGTTGGACAGTTCACTATGTGTAAAACTGTCTATTTTTGCAACCGAAAAAGGGTGTTGCCTTGTAAACTTGAAAATGGACTTGTGGTATTGAAGGAAGTGAATTTGATGGATTCAATATTGACATGTGAGATGTGTTTATAGCCTTAACTTGTTTTATCTTTGTACATAATGTTTGGAATTGTTATTGCAAAATTGTGCATGGACTTGGTGGTGTATTGAAGGAAAGAATGTGGTTTGGGTGATGTTTATGTGTGTTGTGAAATCATGGCTGTTAATTTGTATTAATTTGGTCAAAAATATGTAAAGGAGAGCTTACTTATGGCCTTGGACCATTTATTACACAAAAGGACCCAAAAGATACCCTTTTTGGCCGATTTGGGCATCCGCCCCCGCAGACGAAGGCACCTGCGGGCACAGATGCCAATGCAGGTGCCCCTGGACAGGGAAAAGGGTCACCTACGGCCACATTTCATCCACCTACGGGCGCAGGTGGCTTAGCAGGTCAACCCAGAGTCTCGTTTTGTATGTTTTTTTCTCTCTTTAATCCCCGAAGACCCCTATACCTTTTTTGGATGTAATTATCAACTTATGATACCTTTTTAATGACTTTAAGGGGTCGTATGGAGGCATGTTGGATTATATCCATTATGTATTGTTGTTAATATGTTGTTATGAGAAGAATTGATGGAGTAATTGTGACGTAATGATAATGAGGAAGTGTAAAGGGTAAACTTGGTGTGAAATGCTATTGGTTTATGATTGCTTGGTCACTGTGTGGAATTTTATGGTGTTATGGGTATGGTAACGCAGTGGATTGTATTATAAAGGGTGAAATGACGTTATATGACAGTCATATAGCTCATTGTCTTCTTGTACACTTGTACGGAAAGTAGTTGTTAACAAGAGTTCCATTATGTACTTGTATTGTAGAGTGAAACGTAAGGAAGGAGCTGGACTATTGTGTTCATATATAAGATTGTGTATTCATACTTGGAAGTGAGGGTATGTAAGGTTACTCTTACCGTATGCTTCTGCAGCACATACTGTCCACATTGTCATTGTATTTGTTCCATTCCGAAATGTTCTAAGGTATCTCATTTCAGAGTGTTATCTATTGTTATTCACATATTTCCTTATTCATTGGTCAATGGTTATTCATGTGTCTCATAATTTTGGACTACTGTTCCAAGCTCCAATAATGTTATGACTACCAACATGTCAATCTTATAATGATAGAACAGACAAAAAAAGAATGAAGTAATGTATAATGGTTTGTACAATCTTGGGTGGTATCCCAGGGGTTGAAATACCTAGCATGGATCGATCCCAATATATCATAATTACATCCCAGGGGCGATATGAAAGCCTAGCATGGGTTATCATAATTACATCCCAGGGGCGATATGAGAGCCTAGCATGGGTTATCATAATTACATCCCAGGGGCGCTATGAAAGCCTAGCATGGGTTATCACAATAACATCCTAGGGGCGACAGAAAAGCCTAGCATGGGTTAATTACATCCCAGGGGTTAACATACCTAGCATGGTTTAATCTCATCCCATGGGCGACAGTACAGCCTAACATGGGTAGAACAATAACGATGAATAAAAATAAAGACAAAAGAACTAAAGAACGTAAAGTACATGGTTCCACATATGCAGACCGGTGATTTATCTGAACTGGCTATCCTCTTATATTTGATTCCATGGAAATATATATATATATATATATATATCATGCAGTTTATATGGCCTTACATACTCAGTACATTCTTCGTACTGACCCCCCTTGGGGGACTTACCTTACTTGCTGCAGGTGAAGGTGCTAGTAGACCTTCAAAAGGTTGTCGGTCATTTGCAGAACATTGGTGAGCTCCAATTGGTTCGGGGCTTTTCGAGTCACAGTTGTACATTGATGCTGGTATTGTAAATGTTGTATAAAGCGGGGACTTGTCCCGGCTTTAGGATAGTTATGTGCATGCATTTGTTGAGGCTTTGTAGACATATGTGGGGATATGAAGGTAAGAGATGTATGTCCATTTTGACTTGATAGCCCTGACGGCCAAGTTTCACATATGTATATATCACATGTTTTCATGACTTCCGCTATTAGCATCTTGTATCTATACGTAATGGTGGTGTTTCGTGAATGACATGCATATGAATAGACATAGATGAAGATTGGTTCTCTCGAGCCTTATCGGTTTCGGGTTCCAGTCCGCCCCGTTGGAATTCGGGGCGTGACATTATATACGTAGGTAGTTCATGTCCATAGAAAAAAAACATCACCATCTTTGCCATATCTTTGGCAATTATATTCTAGCAAGCCTAATAGAATTTCCTTGTGTATCCATCTGGTCCCCCTGTACTATCTGAATTTAGTCCAAACACTGCATTTTTGACTTCCTCCTCTTCTGGCATCTCATTAATCTATGCATTCTGGTCTTCTGTTATCATCTTTGGGATATAATTTAGCATCTAAAAATTATTGTTAGGATTGTTTTCTGTGAATTGGTTAGTGTAAAATATAATTGCCTCATGGGTAATGTCTTCTTCTTTATCTAGCCATTGTCCTCTATCATTCTGTATCCTATGCAAGTGTAGTCTCCTTCTTTTTCCATTAACATGTGCATGGAAAAATTTAGTGTTCCTATCCCCATCTTCGAACTATTGCATTCCTGCCTTTTGTTTCTTGAATTTTTCTTCAACTGCATAGAACTTGATTAAATCTGCTTGTACCTTCTGAAGTCTTTCTCTGTTGGTGCCTATGGGATGTGTCTCAAATTCTTGCTCATGAATGTGCACTACTTCTTCAGGTGTGGCCATCTGCTTGAAGATGTCTCCATATGTATCCCTACTCTATTTTGAATGTGCTCTGGATACCTTTTTCAGCTTGTTGTGGAAGTTGAAAAAGGGATCAACACTATGGACTTCCTGCCAATTTTCTGCTACCACATTTTGGAATGTCTCATGCTCCATCCAAAAAATCAAAAATCTAAATGGCCTTTTTATTTGCCTACTATCTGTTCTGGTAGTCAGGAGTAAGGGAGAGTGGTCTGATCCTTGCTTAAAGAGTTGCTCTACTTCCTGATTAGGGAATAAATTTTGTAAAGCTTGATTCCCCAAGCATTTGTCAAGTCTTTTAAATATTCAATCTGTGTCCCATATACTTCTCTATCTCATCTGTTATAACATTTAAATCTTCCCCTACTACCCATGGAATAGTCATATTTGCTGTAATGCCATGTAAATCATCCCACAAAGCTATTCTGGTTTGTCTATCAGTGCTGGTGTACACTATAGTTACCTGAATTTCCTGTCTATCATCATTGTTTGTGAGTTTGAAGGATAGCAATTGTTTTGTGTCCAACTGAACTTCAATTTGAAATTTGTCTCCTATAAACACCCATATTTTGCCATTCAGATTGTGACAAGTTGTTCCCATATTAAGCCAAAGTCTATACATGTCAATATGTCTATAGTGTTGGAAAGGTTCCAGTAGTGATATGAAGTCGAAGTGTTTTTACCTGTTCATTATTATTACCCTCTCAAAAGCCTGTTATGTGTTAACAGACCTTATATTTCATCTAAGTGAGCAATTCATTGAGAAGTGGTTTTGGCAAGGGCTGTCCTTGTCAATACACCTCCTTTTGCCTTAGGAAGTACACTTTTGTCTCTGCCTTTTATCTGTTTCCCATCCTTCTTAATCTTTACAATCTGGCTGGGAGATAGATTTCCTTTGTTATGTGACTGTATTGTATCTATGGATTGGTCAAGTTCATTATCATCTCCGATATTTGCTTCTTTTACACGTTCTTCTAGTTGATCCCTTGTTTCATCTCTGTGTTTCCTTCTTTGCTGTTGGTAGTGTCTTGGTTGATTTGTGTTGTATCTACTACTACTGATGTTCCTATTTCCACTGAATCTGCAGGTACTTGGTCTTTCTCTATTGTTGTTTCCTTATGATCGGGTGATTTTTTGGAGTTGTACAGCTCTCCTGAACTTTCTGCAGTAGCTGGTTGTATGTCATTCTCTGATGGTTTTTCTTTTTATTGTACTTCTTGTATTTCTTGACTGTTTATGGACTGTGTGGATATTATTGTATTGGACTTTCTTTCTTTGACTATATTCTCCCTTTGTATGTCTGCTATCTTTGATGACTCTCTTTCTAGCACTTTATCTGTATCTGCATTTCCTGTCTGAGTTCTCCCAAAAGATGCTTCTATACATGGCTTGGCTGTTTCCTTTATATTAGTATTGCTTTCTTTTGGATATTCACATGTCTTCTTCTCGGCCTCGTCATGTTTGTCTTCTGTTAGGTCCACTAATGTCTCATACTTGTTAGTGTTATTAGTTGTTTTGATCAATCTTCCATCCTTGTCTTGTTGGTTTACTTTTTGTTGATCTTGTCTCTCGCCTTGTTCCTTTTGATTGATTTCTTGTTGCCTGCTCGTATTCTTCCTATTCTGAACCACATTCCAGTTCTGGTGGATTAATCTCCCATTCTTATAGACTTCATTTAATTTTGGTTCATTAGTAGGCTAATTCTTCTTAGTCCCATCTCCCTTTGCCTTGTCTTTCTCACAAGTCTTTTTTACCTCTTGTTCTCTCTTTTTTTTTTTGCCTGTGTTTAGGATGTAAAACCCAGCATCCTTGCAAGTCAAGCCCTTGTAGACTACAATGTGTGCAGTACTTTGGGAGATAGTCATACTAAATATGTTGCCATTTGGATCTCACTATGCCCGTATTTTCATGTACACAGTTTATTTGGATTCTTTTAGGTAGTTCTTTGAGTAAATCGACTTCCACTTTCACCCGAGCACAACTTGTTCTAGTTTGGTTATTTGTGGCTTTGTCAATTACTAAGGGTTTCCTCACTACATTTGCCATAGAGAACATAGATTCTTTGTCAAAATGTTTGTTGGCAGACCTGGAAACGATATCCATGCAATTGCGATGGTTGTTTCCTCCTCTGTTTAAACCAAGGATCCCACTTCAAAAATCTCAAATATCTATTTCTTACTTGTAGTTCCCATGGTTTAGACATCAACGTGGCATAATCTTCCAATTGTGAGAGCCTGATCAATATATCCTGTCTTCTAGAAAGCCAATATTGCATGGTCCTTTGATTTCCAATTGAATTGGTATTGCCTTTCTCAATTCGTATAGGTCTGGGCATCTATATGAGAATTTTCCTACCACTGAAAATTGTAGATTTTGCCTTACTGTTAATTTCTCAAACTCTTTTGTGGTCCATGTTATAGTTAGTTTGTAGTGCAAGAAGGTAATAGGTTTGATACCTATCGGCTCTTCAAGTTGTCGTAGAAGGGTATTGTGAATTGCTGCTGCATAATCTAGACGATTGGTATAGGTGTGGTATTGAGTTGGTGGTGGGCAGACCATCCCCTGGTAGGGGTTGGCCGCGGGTGGTGATCTAATGAATAATTTCTGTGAGTTTTAGGGTTATGTTGAGAGAGAGAGTATTCTAATTTCTTTCTTTTAAGAAATTTGTTTACACACATATTAAACAATGCATAAGAGTATTAATATTTATACACGGTATAAACATGTACAATGTATAACAATATTACTATTTATACAAATTTTAAACACCCTATAAATAGTGTATAAAAGGAGTTTATACACCTTCACATAATCATAGAATATGTTTATACACATATAATACAATGTATAACTTAAAGTAGATGTATATATACATACACATGCCCACCATTCTCAATCACCATTAAATTTCAGCACAATTGCAGGCATTGACCATCAATCATTAACTTTAATTTCAACACCATAATCACAAAGAAAGAGGAGAGAGATCCACCAATTCGCTACTTGAAGCTTTCCGGTTTAGATTTTAGATCTGAAATTCTCCCTTTTCCCTTTAAAGTAAGTTTATAAAACACCATTCCTCTACCATGGAGTAACGTGAAAAGAGAGATAGAGAGGGGGGGAGGGGGGAGAGATCAAAGTGCAAGAGATATCATAGAAGGAAAGGAGAGAGAGAGAGAGACCGATTAGAACACGAGCACAAGAGATGCGAGGCTATGGGTATAGAGAGGAGTGGGCTATAAAAAGTAAAAGTAAAAATTAAAATGGCTAACTTAAATAATTAAAAAAAGAATAAGGTTGTAACACCCCGTAAATTTCTGAACGTATGCGATTAGGTGACGGAATTATTTGAACTTGCAATAGATGGTATATTACTCATGCAAAGTTTTGGGCTAAATTCATCTTGGCTATTGGGCCCAATTAAGTACCAAAATTAATAAGAAAGACATGACCCAAAAGGGAAAATGACCCATTCATCTTTGACTTATTAAACTTGTCATTAATGACCAAGTGTATGGCTAAGAAGGACTCTTCATAGACTATATAAGGCTCAAAAATCAGATTTTTAATCACACAATACACCTTGCAATTCTAGACATTTCCAAAGAAACAAAAGAGACCATTTCAAACCCTAAGACAACTATACTTGTTTGGACAAGTTCATCACTTTGTAAGTATTGGTAAGTATTTATTATTGTGGTTTAATAACTTATATGCATGAGATATTGTATAGATCATGATGGTTATGTCTAAAGGTGTTGATTAGTGCACTTTTGCTTATGTGATACAAGTTTTGTCATCTTGGTGACTTGAACTTGAAAGGATACTTGAGGTATTGATGGAAGTGAATGATATGGATGAGATGTTAATATATTTAGAGGTGGTGGTCAACATGTAAGATATGGCTATGGCCTCACTTGTATTCTCTTTGTATATGACTTGTAGAAATGTTGTCATGTGATGGTGTGGTGAAAGGAGGGTATGATTTTGGTGATATTTTTGTGCATGCTGAAATCATGGTTGCTCATTGGTATCAAGTTGATCAAAAATATGTAAAGGGAAGTTCATTTATGGCCATGAACCATTTGTTACAAAAAGGGACCCAAAACTGACCCCGGTGGCCGAAAACGGGCACCCGCCCTCGCAGGTGAGGCACCTACGGGCCCAGGTGGCACCGCAGATGACTCTGGACATAGGTAACATGTCACCTGCAGCCGCACCTCATCACCTGCAGGCGCAGGTGACCCCTCAGCCCTTTCCAGAGTTTCGTTTTGCATGTTTTTGTCTCCCTTTGACCCCCCAAGGCCTTTATACCCCTCATGGATCAATTATTAACTTATGAATGACTTTAAAGGAGTAGTCCGGAGGTATTTTGAATTATATCAATTATGGGTTGTCTTTAATGTGTTGTTTTGGAAGGTGTTTACGTGTCGTGGTGACGTAAATGTGACATTGTATTGAAGGGGGAGTATAAAGTATAACTTTGGTGGGAAGTGCTATTGGTTTATGATATCTTTGGTGATGTGTGACATGTTTTGGTATTCTTGGTATGACAATGCAGTACATGGTATTGTAAGAGGGTGAAATGACGTTATATGACAGCCACGTAGTTTATTGTCATGTTATGCATTTGTAATGTAGTTAGTGATTAAGCAAGCTCCGTTATGTACTTGTGTGTAGAATAGACGTAAGGAAAGAGCTGGATTGTTATATTCACAAATAGGATTGTGTATCCATATTGGGAAGATAAGGTATGTAAGGTTATTCTTATCCACATTCTTCTACAGCATCTATTGCTCACATTGTCATTGAACTTGTCTCTTATTCATTGAACATTGTTCTAAAGTTCCAATAATATTACGTTCTAAAGTTCCAATAATGTACGACCAATGATGTATCACTCTTATAGCTAAAGAATGAAGTAATGCATAATTAGTTGTTTTAATGGGTCGTATCCATGGGGTGAAAGGAACACCTGCATGATGGCGATCCCAATATTATGGGTGGTATCCATGGGGTGAAAGGAACACCTGCATGATGGCGATCCCAATATTACGGGTGGTATCCATGGGATGAAAGGAACATCCGCATGATGTCGATCCCTATTATGATGTTATTTATCCACTGATTAGTTGGGCCCGAGCATTATATAATTGATGATTGATGATGTAAAGTAAAGTAAAGTAAAGAAGGCAATATACATTATTTCACACATATACCTTACGGTGGTTTATCTATATTGTTCACTCACTTGTACTTAATTCCATTAAAATTCTTATATCTTATACAGTTACTTATAGCCTTACATACTCAGTAAATTTTTTGTACTGACGTCCCTTGGGGGACTTATCTTACTTGCTGCAGGCACAGGTTCCAATAGACCTTCACAGTAGGATGCAGATCATTTGCCGATCTTTGGTGAGCTCCAGTTGGTTCGGGGCTTTTCGAGTTACATGTGTATATTTGTTTTGGTACTATAATGTTGTATAAAGTGGGGAATTGTCCCGACTTTAGGTTGGTTATGCATATGGATCTATTAGAGGCTTTGTGGACGTATGTGGGAATATGAATGTAAGGGATATATGTCCATTTTGACTTGGTGGCCCTAACGGCCAAGTTTGTTATATGTATTTATCACAACGTTTTCATGACTTCTGCTATTGATATCTTATATATCTATATGTTATGGTGATGTTTCTTGAATGTCATGCATATGAACGGACATGGATGAAGATTGGTTCTCTCGGGCCTTATCTGCTTCGGATGCCAGTTTGCCCCGTTGGAATTCGCGGTGTGACAAAAGTGGTATCAGAGCGAGGTCGTCCTAAGGGTGTCTACAAAGCCGTGTCTGCGTAGAGTCTTGCTTATGGATGTGTTGTACACCACATTTATAAGTAGGAGGCTACGGGGCATTTAGGAGTTGTTTCATTTCTTCTCTTTCTAGATCGTGCTTTAGAGCCAAGATTGTAGGTGGGATCATATCTGACTGTTGAAATTGTTGTTCTTGTATTATAGCATAATGCTGATGACAAAAAAAGGAAGGGGTAAATGTAAGAGGATATACAGGATTGCTGGAGAAGGAACTAGTAGAGCCCCGCCTGAACAAGTGAATCAAGGTGGCGCTGAACAAGAGTTTGCATCGCAGGCGTCTTCTACTCTTCCATTTTCAGAGGAGCCAAGAGGAAGAGAAGTACCTGTAGAACCACCAGTAAATGCTACTAACCAGGACTTAAAGAATGCGGTGCAAATGTTGACCCAAATAGTTGCCGCACAAGTTCAGGGACAAGGTGGTCCAACGATAAGTGATGATAGTGCAGCTAGGTCAGCTAGTCGACGGACACAGGATTTTCAGAAATTAGATCCTCCTAGCTTCACTAGATCAGATCCTAATGAAGACCCGCAAGATTTTATAGATCAAATCCAAAGGGCTTTGGAGGTTATGCATGTGTCCGGTGTGGAAACGGTTGAGCTTGCGGCCTATAGAAAGATTTTGGGCTAAATTCATCTTGGCTATTGGGCCCAATTAAGTCCCAAAATTAATAAGAAAGACATGACCCAAAAGGGAAAATGACCCATTCATCTTTGAATTATTAAACTTGTCATTAATGACCAAGTGTATGACTAAAAAGTACTCTTAAGAGACTATATAAGGCTCAAAAATCAGATTTTTAATCACACAATACACCTTGAAATTCTAGACATTTCCAAAGAAATAAAAGAGACCATTTTAAACCCTAAGGCAACTATACTTGTTTGGACAAGATCATCACTTTGTAAGTATTGGTAAGTATTTATTATTGTGGTTTAATAACTTATATGCATGAGATATTGTATAAATCATGATAGTTATGTCTAAAGGTGTTGATTAGTGCACTTTTGCTTATGTGATACAAGTTTTGTCATCTTGGTGACTTGAACTTGAAAGGATACTTGAGGTGTTGATGGAAGTGAATGATATGGATGATATGTTAATATATTTAGAGGTGGTGGTCAACATGTAAGATGTGGCTATGGCCTCACTTGTATTCTCTTTGTATATGACTTGTAGAAATGTTGTTATGTGATGGTGTGGTGAAAGGAGGGTATGGTTTTGGTGATATTTTTGTGCATGATGAAATCATGGTTTATCATTGGCATCAAGTTGATCAAAAATATGTAAAGGGAAGTTCATTTGTGGCCATGAACCATTTGCTACAAAAAAGGACCCAAAACTGACCCCGGTGGCCGAAAACGGGCACCCTCCCTCGCAGGTGAGGCACCTGCGGGCGCAGGTGGCACTGCAGATGACTCTGTACATAACCAACATGTCACCTGTGGCCGTACCTCATCACCTGTGGGCGCAGGTGACCCCTCAGCCCTTTCCAGAATTTTGTTTTGCATGTTTTTGTCTCCCTTTGACCCCCCAAGGCCCCTATACCCCTCATGGATAAATTATTAACTTATGAATGAATTTAAAGGAGTAGTCCGGAGGTATTTTGAATTATATCAATTATGGGTTGTCTTTAATGTGTTGTTTTGGAAGGTGTTTACGTGTCATGGTTACGTAAATGTGACATTGTATTGAAGGGGGAGTATAAAGTGTAACTTTGGTGTGAAGTGCTATTGGTTTATGATATCTTTGGTGATGTGTGACATGTTTTGGTATTCTTGGTATGACAATGCAGTACATGGTATTTTAAGAGGGTGAAATGACGTTGTATGACAGTCATGTAGTTTATTGTCATGTTATGCATTTGTAATGTAGTTAGTGATTAACGTAAGCTCCGTTATGTACTTATGTGTAGAATAGACATAAGGAAAGAGCTGGATTGTTATATTCACAAATAGGATTGTGTATCCATATTGGAAAGATAAGGTATGTAAGGTTATTCTTATCCACATTCTTCGGCAGCATCTATTGCCCACATTGTCATTGCACTTTTCTCTTATTCATTGAACATTGTTCTAAAGTTCCAATAATGATACGTTCTAAAGTTCCAATAATGTACGACCAATGATGTATCACTCTTATAGCTAAAGAATGAAGTAATGCATAATTAGTTGTTTTAATGGGTGGTATTCATGGGGTGAAAGGAACACCTGCATGATGGCGACCCCAATATTATGGGTGGTATCCATGGGGTGAAAGGAACACCTGCATGATGGCGATCCCAATATTACGGGTGGTATCCATGGGATGAAAGGAACATCCGCATGATGTCGATCCCTATTATGATGTTATTTTTCCACTGATCAGTTGGGCCCGAGCATTATATAATTGATGATTGATGATGTAAAGTAAAGTAAAGTAAAGTAAAGAAGGTAATATACATTGTTTCACACATATACCTAACGGTGGTTTATCTATATTGTTCACTCACTTGTACTTAATTCCATTAAAGTTCTTATATCTTATACAGTTACTTATAGCCTTACATACTCGGTACATTTTTTGTACTGACGTCCCTTGGGGGACTTACCTTACTTGCTGCAGGCACAGGTGCCAATAGACCTCCACAGTAGGTTGCGGATCATTTGCCGATCTTTGGTGAGCTCCTGTTGGTTTGGGGCTTTCTGAATCACATGTGTATATTTGTTTTGGTACTGTAATGTTGTATAAAGCGGGGACTTGTCTCGACTTTGGATTGGTTATGTATATGCATCTGTTAGAGGCTTTGTGGACGTATGTGGGAATATGAATGTAAGGAATGTATGTCCAATTTGACTTGGTGGCCCTAATGACCAAGTTTCTTATATGTATATATCACATGTTTTCATGACTTCTGCTATTGATATCTTATATATCTGTACGTGATGGTGATGTTTCTTGAATGTCATGCATATGAACGGACATGGATGAAGATTGGTTCTCTCGAGCCTTATCGGCTTCGGGTGCCAGTCCGCCCTGTTGGAATTCGAGGCTTGACAAAGGCTACTTATAGTTTATATCTAATTTGGGCGGCTAATTGAGTTAATTTTCCTATTAAATATGTATGCAAATGAATAATAATTTTGAAATGTGGAAGTACAAAGATCGAAAAAAAGTACCATATTGTAAAAGTTCATTCCAAATACACTACAAACTTTACGGACCTATGATTAATGCCTTTATTGGTAAGGATTCTCATAAATGGATCTCTCGGGTAAGAAGTGCTCGGCGGCTAACTCCGAAGTGATGGGGCCATCGAAGGAACTTCTGCCGAAGACTACTTCAAAGGGAACACCATTTGATGGTATCATCTCTCTCAAAAGGCCAGTGTGATGTGAAAGAAAAGGACTTGGGACAAAGGCGTCAAACTTGTCAGGTGCGTATTGACTGGCACCAGCAACAGATATGACAACTGGAGCTATATCGTTGGCTATAGTACTATAGGGTTCAAGGGGAAACCCATCCTATTGGCTACAAACAATTTTCTGTACCTTGTAGATAGCTGTTTCTCATCAGTTGTAACACAATTGAAAATAGATTCCAAGCAATACGATACATTTTTTACTTGGATATCAAGTAGTTGTCCCTCTTTGATTTTCTGTCTATTTTACTTGCCTTTAGCTCTCGCGTAAGGGATCATGAATCTCAGAAGACGTCATTTGGAGCTTTCTTCCTTAGATCACGCCTGTTCGTCCATTTACTTTATTTATGCTTACTGTCTTTCTTTTTGTTATTTAGATAATCAATTAGCTGGTAAATGGGATCTTAAATAAAGTTAGATTAAACATGCGTGCTCTTGACCTCGTATAAATTCAACTGTATCGATTTTAGGGTAAATAATGCACATGTGGGTAAAACCTCTTTTTTGTCAGTGGCAATTTTGATCTATGTGGGTTATGTAATTTTAAAGCAATTATGCTTAAAACAAAGTCTACAACATATTAAAGCGTGATTAGTGCAGGAATCAAAAGTCCAACTGATAAATTTAAGGCATTGATTCACATAGTTGTAAATTTCATTTTTCCGATTAAGTATTAACCACTGATATGTAAAGTAAGCTTCTATGTTTTCTAGCAGAGAAATATTCTGTGATTCTTATATATAGACTAACCTTAAGCAAATATTTTTGAATGAGAAAATATTATGATAACACATTAACATTTTTGTACTTCTAATTTACCAAAGAAAACTTATACTTTTAATAGCTACTGGCCTAATGACTTGTAATTAATGTTGAGTACTTTGATGATCATGGTTGCTCCTTCATTTATGTTTTTTTTAATATGATATGTTTAATGCAAACAATTTTAGCTTGTAATTACCCATAAGTCATATATTTTTTTGTTGCTTAAATCCGTAGGACCTATACCTTTTTTGGTTTGTATATTCTTTTCCTTATGTTTTTTACCTTTTTGGTTTGTATGCTTCTTAATTACTCTATTTGAAAACTTCTGGTGAGATAATTGTTATCATTTGTGTTCAAGATAGTAATTTAATTAAATATAGTTTTTGCTTTTATAACCAGGAAACAGGAAAAACGTCTGAACAACAAATGTAGAAGAATCCGAAAATTAATTTGAGTCAATAATTTGCTTGGGTCTGTAACGACCCAAATCGTCATTATGTAAAATAACCGTCCCGAAAAAATATTTCGACTAAGAAATCCTTGTTCCGAACCTTGTAGGAATTAATTCATGGGAAAAAGTCTTGGCCAAAATCAAATTTGGGCCGAAATTGGAAAAATTGGGCCAAGCCACTGACTGTCCACTGTAATGGTAGATCTGCCGCTGCAGCGACACTTCCGTCGCCGCAGCGGTAGTCAGACAGTTAGCAGCCCAAGGATTATTTAAACTCCTCATTCAGCTAAGGCCTCTTATGTCGTCTTCCTCCTCCCAAAACACCCCAAGTGAACCCTATACTTAGAATGACGAGGACTTGGAGGCCAAGCTCCGTGAGGGCAATTTTTGAAGCATTTCTGGCGGAGTTTCCGGGATAAGTAAAGGGTAAGGCGCAAGTGGGACAACTCTTCGCTCTCCGTAGCAGCACAATTTGTCTGCGAGGTAGGTTATGGTTTAATTCTAGTACACTTGGGCTAGATGCACGTAATAACGATAATTATGTCGGGAGATTTCATGTCTTAGACCTTCGAGCATGGAGTATAGATGGATTGAACAATAACCGAAACTAGGACAACGATTTGTGATATTGAATAATAAGTTATTGAAATGTATTGCTCTATTAATTGCCTAAACATATAGGTTCGCTTGAACTAGAGGTAGGTCGATGAACGGAAGTGTATTACGAGTTAGAAGAAGAGTTAGGGTGACTATGAAGGTGATGAGCATGAGTTAGGGCCATAGTGTGCATTTGGTGGGTTCGGAGGAGTCTGGTAGGGTTCATATTTATAGTGGAGGGAGTGAGTAGTAGGTGCCTCGATGGCGTGGTGAGTCGAAAGGAGTCAGAAGAGTTATGTGTGGGTGTACTATGGTTGTGGGTAGTTGCTCATAGTAGAATGGTATAGACGTAGTAGAGGGGAAGAAAAGTGAGAGGTATACATAGTATCCGAGATTGGAGTCGTCAGTCGGTATAAGCATAGGTGATGGCTAGTGGGTATGCTCATAGGTTGGGTAAGTACGAGTCATCTAGGTATATCGTGGAATCGATTTATTGCTCATATATATACATGTAAAAGTGAATGTTTGACTAGCCTTTGAGCACTACATGAGTTATTAATAGTAGTAAAGACTTGCTTGACTCTGTCCTTATATGTGAGTTGGGTGTTTGTGATTAGCTTTTAGGCATTACTTGTGATTATTGACTGTATCATGCATTGAACATATGATTTTGAGATGGTATTGAGATGATATATGGATAGGGTGTCACGCGGACACTGTTGTATGGATCGGGTATCACGTTGATACTGCTATATGGATCGGGTGTCACACCGATACTATTATTGGAATATGTGTCATGCCGACACTAGTACATAGACTAAGATCATCCCCTGCAGGTCATAGCTGAGAGTTCCTACCAACTCTAGTATGTGTGTACATCTTGCATGTATGTAATCATCATTTCATCTAAATACATTTATTGTGGTGACCATTATTGAAAGAATTTGCCTAAGTGTAATTGACGTAATTGTATACCTGTATATCTGTTGAGATGAAGAGTTATAACTCTACTTGTTCGTGTTATGTGTTTAGGTTGTTATGTATGAGTAGTGGACTGGAATACATAGGTGTAATGTAAGGTATGCCTTGATTTGAGTAATTATCTTGACTTCAGTATGCATAGTTTATACATGTACATACATGTGGAGTATTGAGTGATCTGGTCTAGTCCTTATAGTATTCTAGATAATCAGACTAGTGGCCTTGTCGGTATAATTCAGAGGTGGAACATTGAGTCATAATAGTGTCGGGCATAAAATCATAGGGCTGTTAGAGAAGGAGGTAAGACAATAGTTAGCGAACTTGAGAAAGGGCTTGGGAAGGTTTAGCTATCCAAAGTTTTAACCATTGCCATGATTTCTTTCCTATTTTTATTATTATTATTTGTTTCTAACCTTGGTCGGCCGATGATACCTATCAGTACGTGTGGCTGTACTGATACTACACTTAATATATCTCTACTTGGGGGTATAGCCATGTTACAGGTCAGTTGGAGTTTCTATAGGTACGAAGGTGATCATTATTCAACAACCATTGCCATGATTTCTTTCCTTATTTTTATTATTATTATTTGTTTCTAACCCTGGTCGGCCGATGATACCTATCAGTACGTGTGGTTGTATTGATACTACACTTACTATATCTCCACTTGGGGGTATAGCCATGTTACAGGTCAGTTGGAGTTTCTATAGGTACGAAGGTGATCATTATTCAACAAATTATGTCATCTCACTCTCACATGGATGCTGTGTCTCGGGTCTTTCTTTACATTATTTAGTGATCTTGTATCGGTTTAGATTAGGTTTTGGGGAAAACTGTTATTTATTTCTGCAATGTAATTAGTTAATAAATGTATTTGGATAGGAGTTTTGCTTTGATTAAGGGATTATTCCTTTTAAAAACTATTTTGTCTAACTTTCGCACTTAATACAAATGGTTGGGTGATAAGGGTTCTCCTATCTAGAAAGGAGTTGCGTAGGCGCCACCACGATCTGTGAATTGGGTCATGACAATGTACTTAACAAATTTAACCCACTCATTATTGTCAAGATATATGGTTTACTTCCCTCCAAGGCCTAAGACAGAATGGGAAAACATTTCCTAATAGTTGAATGCAAATTATAAAACTCCGAGATATAAAAATAGCGGAGCAAATTAATATTCTACACAACCTAGAGTTTAGTTATTTTAAATTAACTATTGCCTATGTGTGACGCAAGTTGCCTAACGTGTTTCAACAAAGCAATAAGAGTAGTAAGTAAAGAATATAATGTTTTAACGTGAAAAACACCAAGCTCACAAAAAGGGTAAAAAACCACGACCTATACCTCTATAGAATTTTACCCCAACTTCACTAAACCACAATGAGCCTTTCAATAAAAGATTACAAATATATATAGCCTAAGTAAACATATCTAACCTAAGTAATTATAGACTCTAATTCCTAACAACTCACATACCTCCTAAGGTATGTGCTCCCAAGTCTTCGAGTTATCCCAACTTGAAGACAACAATCCTAATTCAGTTTATAGCACACTAAACCTAAAATTACATCAACTTTATAACTCAATGAACAACTCCTAATACATAAATGCTAAAACTCTTAGCTAACCACTGTACTAGCAGCCGGTTCTTCAATCTGTTCCTTCAGTATTCAAGTAGCACTTGCAAAGTCAATTCGCCAATTGCCATTTTTGCTTTATGAGTGCGTTAGTCACTTTGAGTGACAAATCTGCTATTTAAGCACAACTTTTCAAAGAGTTATTCTTCAATTGAAACTTCTCATCAACCCGAACTCTCGTTTCTTAGAGTTCTCTTCAAGTGAAACTCATTCTTCAAATCAAACTTCTTGCCTCTTTAGTGTTGTAGTCGAACTCCAACTCTTTAATTCAACACATATTTGTTTACTTGAGTTTATCAGAAGTAGCCATCATCCATTCCTTGATTATTGTACACTCGTCTTTATGTTAAGCAAAACAAAAATATAGACATTTCCGAGGAGGACGGGAGAAAATAACATGCAAATTAGGAAACCACTAGGTGCCTTCAGGAGTGGCATTTTGCAGCTCTTTTTTTGTTTTAGTTAACTAGTAACAGATTTTGTGCTTTGATAACACTAATAAAATTTATGTCTATGACTTTTACTAAGGGTGCAAGGCGGATACCTTTGCCTTGTTAGCAGGTCAAGACAATTGACAATAAGAAGGAGCTTTGCATAGGTTTTGGCATGCCAAAACAATTGAATCTGATGGAAGTAGTAGATCAATCTATTACTGGGAACTTCATATTCTTTTGTATATCGGTTACTTACGGTTGCTCTTGCTTTAAGCGAGGAAATGATGGTTAAATAACCCTTCAACTTTGCTTCATATAGAAGGTCTAACACAACCAACACCAACTGTGATGCATTACTATACTAGGAAGAGAAAGTAGGGGGACTCTTGTTCATCATGTTTGATGTGCTTTGAGTCCGATCATGGGAAATGGTAATTCCGAACAGTCTAAATGTCACGCCCCGAATCCCAACTGGGCGGACTGGCACCCGAAGCTGATAAGGCCCGAGAGAACCAATCTTCATCTATGTCTAATCATATGCATGTCATTCATGAAACACCACCATCACGTATAGATATAAGATGCTAATAACGGAAGTCATGAAAACATGTGGTATATACATATGTGAAACTTGGCCGTCAGGGCCATCAAGTCAACATGGACATACATCTCTTACATTCATATTCCCACATACGTCTACAAATCCTCTAACAGATGCATAAACATAACTAGCTTAAATTCGGGACAAGTCCCCGCTTTATACAACATTTACATAGCACCAAAATCAATGTACAACTGTGACTCGGAAAGCCCCGAACCAACTAGAGCTCACCAAAGATCTGCAAATGACCCGCAACCTACTGTGGAGGTCTACTGGCACCTGCGCCTGCAACAAGTAAGGTAAGTCCCCCAAGGGACGTCAGTAAAAAGAATGTACTGAGTATGTAAGGCTATGAGAAACTGTATCAATACATAAAAACTTCAATGTTAATAATTATAAGAAAATACCCAATATGGATAAACCATTAATCTGTAAGTTTGGAACTATGTACATTGCGTTCATTACTTATCTTGCCTTTACGTCTATTCGTCTTCATCATTCTACCCATGCTAGGCTTTTCTGTCGCCCCTGGGATGAGATTAACCCATGCCAGGTATTTTAACCCCTGGGATGTGATTAACCCATACTAGGCTTTCATATCTCCCCTGGGATGTTATTGTGGTAACCCATGCTAGGCTTTTATATCGCCCCTGGGATGTTATTGTGATAACCCATGCTAGGCTTTTCTGTCGCCCCTGGGATGTTATTATGATAACCCATGCTAGGCTTTTCATATCGCCCCTAGGATGTTATTATGATAACCCATGCTAGGCTTTTCATATCTCCCCTGAGATGTTATTATGATAACCCATGCTAGGTATTTCAACCCCTGGGATACCACCCAAGATTGTACAAACCATTATACATTACTTTATTCTTTTTACGTCTGTTCTATCGTTATAAGATTGACATGTTGGTATTCATAACATTATTGGAGCTTGGAACAGTAGTCCATAATTATGAGACACATGAATAACCATTGACCAATGAATAAGGAAATATGTGAATAACAATAGATAACACCCTGAAATGAGATACCTTAGAACATTTCGGAATGGAACAAATACAATGACAATGTGGACAGTATGTGCTGCAGAAGGATACGGTAAGAGTAACCTTACATACCTTATCTTCTCAATATGAATACACAGTCCTATGCGTGAATACAACAATCCAGCTCCTTCTTTACGTGTTACTCTACAACACAAGTTCATAAGATGACAATGAGTTACGTGACTGCTATATAGCGTCATTTCGTCCTTTACAATACAATCCACTGCGTTACCATACCAACAACACCATATCATTCCACACACATTGACCAAGAAATCATAAACCAATAACATTTCACACCAAATTTACTCTTTACGCTTTCTCATTATTATTACGTCACAATTCCTCCATCAATTCTCCTCATAACAACATATTAACAACAATCCATAATGGATATAATCCAACATTCCTCCATACGACCCCTTAAAGTCATTAAAAAGGTATCATAAGTTGATAATTACATCCAAAAAGGGTATAGGGGCCTTCGGGGATCAAAGAGAGACAAAAACACACAAAACGAGTCTCTGGGCTGACCTGCGAAGCCACCTGCTCCCGCAGGTGGATGACATGCGGCCGCAGGTGACCCTTGGCCCTGTCCAGGGGCACTTGCATTGGCATCTGCGCCCGTAGATGCCTTCGTCTGCATGGGCGGATGCCCAAATCGGCCAAAAAGGGTCTCTTTTGGGTCCTTTTGTGTAATCAATGGTCCAAGGCCATAAGTAAGCTTTTTTTCTTTTTTACATATTTTGACTCACTTGGATGCCAACAAACACCCATGGTTTAACAACACACATGAACATCACCAAAACCACACTTTTTCTTCAATACACCACCAAGTCCATGCACAATTTTGCAATAACAATTCCAAACATTATGTACAAGGATAAAACAAGTTAAGGCTATAATCACATCTCACATGTCAATATTGAATCCATCAAATTCACTTCCTTCAAGACCACAAGTCCATTTTCAAGTTTACAAGGTAACACCCTTTTCCGATTGCAAAAATAGACAGTTTTACACATAGTAAACTGTCCAACACTGTGTCAACATAACCAACATGATTTATGCACCATCTTAAGCATATAATATATGGAACCATAAGAATAAACACTTACCAATACTTGCAAGAGTGTGATCTTGTCCAAGAAGATGACTTAGGATTTGAGAGAAAATATCTCTTTTTGTTTCCTTGAAAAAGTCTAGAATGGCATGTGCCTTTTTATGAATAAAAATCTGATTTTTGGTGCCTTTTATAGGCCCTTGAAGTCATCCTTAGCCACTTTGATCAATAATTCATTAGTCAAAGGAAGAATGAGTCATTTGACCCATTGGGCCATGTCTTTTTGGCTTCATTTTGGGCCTCAAATTGAACCCATTCACACATTAATTTAGCATACCAAATTCAATGCATGATCCACCAACTTTCTCATGTGTAAATAATTCCATAAGTGTTATGATAATCAAATATGTTCAGAAATGTACGGGGTGTTACACTAAACGTGCATATATCCTTTATCTGAAGAAACCACATTAAGTTGTGCACATATGGGACAAGAGGACCACAAATATACAAAGGTGATAATCACTACATAAATCACGAAAAAAGACAAATACGACAAAACAAAGAGCTATACAGTAAGTAACCAAGACATCTCGTCACTGCTTCCAAAAGGTCCTCAAACTTTCAGTTGTCCCGTAGAAACAGGAGAAATAGATTATCATTTCCTTTCACCACACAAAAATCATAATACCTGATTATGCATATTGTTAAATGAGTAATATTGAAATCAAAGCATACTTTAGACACAACGTCTTGTCACCCTGCCCATTTGGGGTCTTAGTAAGGAAAGAGCTCGTAGCCACGTTACTGGGCTATATGTGACTTGGTTTTATTAAATTCCTCGAGATAAATTTAGATGCATGCACCTCGGAAGGAAGACTCAGTTTGAAAGGTCAGTTTATCAAAATAAACATTAAACACCAACTAAGGTTGTCCAAATCATAATTGAAAAACCAGTCATAATAAACCACAAACCGAAATATTAATTAATTGAGCATGCATGATAGGAAAGGTGAGAGCAAAGTAAGGACTAATGTGATTGTAATGGATGAAAGACAAATTAGTTAAGCTCTAGAAAAAGAAACATTTAACTTCAAGAAACTACCTAGTCATAGGTCAAACTGAGATATGAATCCTGAAGGAGCTCATTCAAACCGACTTTCCAAGAGATTTAGAGGACCATAATTATCTGATAGACCTAGCTCAGTGGTAAACTGCTCATGGTTGACGGTTTATGAATCCTTAAAGACTATTATCACCCGTCACCACCCCTCCAACCCCAAAGAAAGACCTGTTGCTTACAAAGAGAGGAGTGGTCCAAGGCACACTTGAACTACCTCGGAAGAAAGAAATATTAAACTAATTACAAACAGGCACCTAGGAAATTAAAACTAAACAAATGTCTGGTGAAAGGTAAATTATCAAGGAGGTACTTAACTTAACAAATTGTACAGTTCTTCTATTGCTGCCTGTAAGCAGTCCGAAAGAACCTGGATATCAACAAAATCAGCTGCCATGCCTCTTTTTCACCAACTCACTTTTTGTACTAAGCAGCTCACATTCCCAATCTCCTATCATTGAAATTTGTTTTGGAAAAAAGACACTGCCCACCTTCAGAAAAGTCGCTTGTACAGTACAAGTTTGTCAATGAAGAGATTATATAAATAAGGAAAAATGTCCGCTAAGGCAGTAAATATCCAACCAAAATCTCATCTTTCTTCTATTTCCAACTTTTAAGCGTGTATGTGAATTAAATTCATCCCAACAACTTTTAATTGGCTTCCGTATAGCTACTTCATAAGGGAGCCTTTACCAGCTTTGCCTACAAGGAAGATTCCATTTCCATCCAATGTTTTACAATCACAACTTTCTTCCACAGTGCTTTTCCATCGTTAGACCTCCGACATCATTTATATAATAAATTCTTCTTGTGTATTTTTAAATTTCTAACTACCGTACCATCTTTTTCGTCTTTCATGACTTCCGACCATTTCACTACCCAATGCTTTTTTATTGTCACTCTCACCTTCCCACAAGGAGTATCATTGAATCTATTTACAGGCATTACAAATATTAGAAAACAATCTTTCAGCAGACTCATACATTTTTTCCAACCCGTGCAACATGCTACCGTATCTTCAATGGAAAATTACCGTACCGAGTGACCATGAAAATTTCTCATTCCAACCGACTATCCAATGCACTCATTGTCAAGCACATATACATCAGAATCATTTGAAAAGTGTGACGTGCAGTTGAAACTCTAGAATCATACACAATTCAAATGGCTAATCATTTAGGAAAAAAAACAGTTTTCTAAAGAAATCCAATTTGTATTTAGATGCATCTCTTATATTTAAAGAAGAAAAATTGTATCTTCTCTTTTTATTTCTCCCTAGAAAAATTGTATCTTCTCTTTTTATTTCTCCCTAACCCTGAAGTTTCAATTCTTCATTCAAATGGGCAATTTCCCTTTCACCATCCTTTTCTAGTTTCAGATGATGATATATATATATATGGTGAAGTTCTCCTACCACGATCTTTTAATAATCGGAAAAGGGCCAAAATATATCCTTGTACAATTAGAAATAGTTTAAATATAGCCATTGTTGTGCTTTCGGTCCAAATGTATCCATCTGTTATACTTTTGGTCTAAATATACCCCGTCTCTTGTACTTTTGGTCCAAATTGTTGTACTTTTGGTCCAAATATACCCTGTCTGTTGTACTTTTGATCCAAATATACTCCTCCCATTATACTTCAACACAAATTTGTCCTTACTTTTGACGGTGGGACACATGGCAAGCTGAAAAACAAATGGCCCACCCCCAATTATAAATACCCGATTCCTTTAAAAACACACCCACCGGAGAGTCTGTTGTCTTTCAATTTTTTAATTGACTTTTCTCTCGGGAAAAGACTTACATACTTATATATTCATTTGGTTTGCTAATTACAATTCATAAATATCAATTAAATAAGTTGGTCACTTTGAACATTGTTATCCCACTAAATAAAAAATGAATGTGGCTAAGAAGGACTCTTCATAGACTATATAAGGCTCAAAAATCAGATTTTTAATCACACAATACGCCTTGCAATTCTAGACATTTCCAAAGAAACAAAAGAGACCATTTCAAACCCTAAGACAACTATACTTGTTTGGACAAGTTCATCACTTTGTAAGTATTGGTAAGTATTTATTATTGTGGTTTAATATCTTATATGCATGAGCGATTGTATAGATCATGATGGTTATGTCTAAAGGTGTTGATTAGTGCACTTTTGCTTATGTGATACAAGTTTTGTCATCTTGGTGACTTGAACTTGAAAGGATACTTGAGGTATTGATGGAAGTGAATGATATGGATGAGATGTTAATATATTTAGAGGTGGTGGTCAACATGTAAGATATGGCTATGGCCTCACTTGTATTCTCTTTGTATATGACTTGTAGAAATGTTGTCATGTGATGGTGTGGTGAAAGGAGGGTATGATTTTGGTGATATTTTTGTGCATGCTGAAATCATGGTTGCTCATTGGCATCAAGTTGATCAAAAATATGTAAAGGGAAGTTCATTTATGGCCATGAACCATTTGTTACAAAAAGGGACCCAAAACTGACCCCGGTGGCCGAAAACGGGCACCCGCCCTCGCAGGTGAGGCACCTACGGGCCCAGGTGTCACCGCAGATGACTCTGGACATAGGTAACATGTCACTTGTAGCCGCACCTCATCACCTGCAGGCGCAGGTGACCCCTCAGCCCTTTCCAGAGTTTCGTTTTGCATGTTTTTGTCTCCCTTTGACCCCCCAAGGCCCTTATACCCCTCATGGATCAATTATTAACTTATGAATGACTTTAAAGGAGTAGTCCGGAGGTATTTTGAATTATATCAATTATGGGTTGTCTTTAATGTGTTGTTTTGAAAGGTGTTTACGTGTCGTGGTGACGTAAATGTGACATTGTATTGAAGGGGGAGTATAAAGTATAACTTTGGTGGGAAGTGCTATTGGTTTATGATATCTTTGGTGATGTGTGACATGTTTTGGTATTCTTGGTATGACAATGCAGTACATGGTATTGTAAGAGGGTGAAATGACGTTATATGACAGCCACGTAGTTTATTGTCATGTTATGCATTTGTAATGTAGTTAGTGATTAAGCAAGCTCCGTTATGTAATTGTGTGTAGAATAGACGTAAGGAAAGAGCTGGATTGTTATATTCACAAATAGGATTGTGTATCCATATTGGGAAGATAAGGTATGTAAGGTTATTCTTATCGACATTCTTCTACAGCATCTATTGCTCACATTGTCATTGAACTTGTCTCTTATTCATTGAACATTGTTCTAAAGTTCCAATAATATTACGTTCTAAAGTTCCAATAATGTACGACCAATGATGTATCACTCTTATAGCTAAAGAATGAAGTAATGCATAATTAGTTGTTTTAATGGGTCGTATCCATGGGGTGAAAGAAACACCTGCATGATGGCGATCCCAATATTATGGGTGGTATCCATGGGGTGAAAGGAACACCTGCATGATGGCGATCCCAATATTACGGGTGGTATCCATGGGATGAAAGGAACATCCGCATGATGTCGATCCCTATTATGATGTTATTTATCCACTGATCAGTTGGGCCCGAGCATTATATAATTGATGATTGATGATGTAAAGTAAAGTAAAGTAAAGAAGGCAATATACATTGTTTCACACATATACCTTACGGTGGTTTATCTATATTGTTCACTCACTTGTACTTAATTCCATTAAAGTTCTTATATCTTATACAGTTACTTATAGCCTTACATACTCAGTAAATTTTTTGTACTGACGTCCCTTGGGGGACTTATCTTACTTGCTGCAGGCACAGGTTTCAATAGACCTTCACAGTAGGATGCAGATCATTTGCCGATCTTTGGTGAGCTCCAGTTGGTTCGGGGCTTTTCGAGTTACATGTGTATATTTGTTTTGGTACTGTAATATTGTATAAAGTGGGGAATTGTCCCGACTTTAGGTTGGTTATTCATATGGATCTATTAGAGGCTTTGTGGACGTATGTGGGAATATGAATGTAAGGGATGTATGTCCATTTTGACTTGGTGGCCCTAACGGCCAAGTTTGTTATATGTATTTATCACATGTTTTCATGACTTCTGCTATTGATATCTTATATATCTATATGTTATGGTGATGTTTCTTGAATGTCATGCATATGAACGGACATGGATGAAGATTGGTTCTCTCGGGCCTTATCGGCTTCGGGTGCCAGTCCGCCCCGTTGGAATTCGAGGTGTGACAAAAGTGGTATCAGAGCGAGGTCGTCCTAAGGGTGTCTACAAAGCCGTGTCTGCGTAGAGTCTTGCTTATGGATGTGTTGTACACCACATTTATAAGTAGGAGGCTACGGGGCATTTAGGAGTTGTTTCATTTCTTCTCTTTCTAGATCGTGCTTTAGAGCCAAGGTTGTAGGTGGGATCATATCTGACTGTTGAAATTGTTGTTCTTGTATTATAGCATAATGCTGATGACAAGAAAAGGAAGGGGTAAATGTAAGAGGATATACAGGATTGCTGGAGAAGGAACTAGTAGAGCCCCGCCTGAACAAGTGAATCAAGGTGGCGCTGAACAAGAGTTTGCATCGCAGGCGTCTTCTACTCTTCCATTTTCAGAGGAGCCAAGAGGAAGAGAAGTACCTGCAGAACCACCAGTAAATGCTACTAACCAGGACTTAAAGAATGCGGTGCAAATGTTGACCCAAATAGTTGCCGCACAAGTTCAGGGACAAGGTGGTCCAACGATAAGTGATGATAGTGCAGCTAGGTCAGCTAGTCGACGGACACAGGATTTTCAGAAATTAGATCCTCCTAGCTTCACTAGATCAGATCCTAATGAAGACCCGCAAGATTTTATAGATCAAATCCAAAGGGCTTTGGAGGTTATGCATGTTTCCGGTGTGGAAACGGTTGCGGCCTATAGATTAAAGGGCGAGGCTATATTATGGTATGAAGATTAGAAAGGATCGAGGGGTATTGATGCACTCCCAGCAGGTTGGGAAGAATTTAAAGCAGCATTCCTTGACCATTACCTCCTATATGAGGTTCGAGAGGCTCGTGCGGGCCAGTTCTTAAATCTGCGGCAAGGTAACATGAGCGTTAGAGTGTATAGCCTTCGATTTAACTCTTTGGCCCGGTATGCTCCGAATGTGGTAGCTACTATGACCGATAGAGTTCATCGGTATGTGGACAGACTGGAGCCATATTTGGTCTGAGATTGTACTATTGCTGCGTTGAACAGGGATATGGACATAGCTAGAATACAGGCCTTTGCGCAAAAAATGGAGGATCAGAGGCAACGGAGAAGAACACAAGGATTTGAAGAAGGGCCTTCGAAGAGGGCTAGATCTATGGGGAAATTCTATGGCATCCCAAGGAGAGTTTAGGCCTCAAAGTTTTAATAGACCGTCGAGACCATCATTTTCTTATTCCACGGTGGTACTCAATCCCAATTTCGAGGGTTTAGAGGCAGTCAAGTTAGGCAAAACAGTTGGATGAAAGATTCACAGACAACAGGGTCTTCTCTCCCGCCGTGTCAGCTTTGCAGACGATCTCATTTAGGTGAATGTCGGCTGGGGACGAATGTTTGTTATTAGTGTGGTATAATGGGGCACATAATAAGGGATTACCCACGAAGAGGCTTGGGAAGCATGGTACAACCTGCGGGATCCACTGTGGCATCATCATCATCGGTGCCTTCCCTAGGTAAAGGAGTGCAACCTATTGGACGTGGTAGAGGTACTAGAGGAGAAGCTAGTTCCAGCGGAACTCAGAATCACATCTATGCTCTAGCGGACCGTCAGAAATTCAGAGGCCTCTCCTGATGTAGTTACAGGTATATTATCCATATTTTCAAATAATGTGTATGTATTGATTGATCCGGGTTCTACATTATCATATGTTACTCCTTTGATTGCTGAAAAATTTGAAAGAACGTCGGAATTACTAGTTAAATCATTTGAAGTAGCTACACCGATTGGTGAATCTATTATAGCGAAGAGAGTTTATCATGATTGCATAGTCACTGTTTGTGGTCATGATACGTTGGATGATCTGGTTGAGTTAGAAATGATAGATTTTGATATTATAATGGGTATGGATTGGCTGGCTTCTTGTTATGCCATGGTATATTGCTGAGCTAAGAGGGTACAATTTCATTTTCCACAAAGGGATGGTCTTGAATGAAAGGGTAACGTGGGAGCACCGAGAGGACAATTTATTTCCTATCTTAAGGCAAGGAAAATGATATCCAAGGGATACATATGCCACTTAGTGAGAGTGTATGATACTGATGTGAAACCACCTACTCCTCAATCAGTTCCGGTGGTAAATGAATTTCTTGATGTATTTTCTGAAGATCTTTTAGGTTTGCCTACAGAACGGGAAATCGAGTTTGGTATTGATGTGATTTCAGGCACTCAGCCTATTTCTATTCCCCCATACAGAATGTCTCCAGCAGAATTGCGAGAATTGAAGGAGCAATTAAAAGATTTACCGGACAATGGGTTCATCAGACCTAGTATGTCCTCGTCGGGTGCACCAGTGTTATTTGTATGGAATAAAGAAAGCGCATTGCGAATGTGTCTTGATTATCGACAATTGAATAAAGTAACAATCAAGAATAAATATCCCCTCCCCAGAATTGATGATTTATTTGATCAGTTGCAGGGTGCCAAATGTTTTTCAAAAATTGACTTGAGGTCGGGTTACCATCAAGTCAGGGTTAGAGAACAAGATATACCCAAGATAGCTTTCCGAACACAGTATGGACATTATGAGTTTTTAGTTATGTCATTTGGGCTAACAAATGCACCAGCTATTTTTATGGATTTGATGAATAGGGTGTTCAAGCCATTTCTAGACGTGTTCGTGACGGTGTTTATAGATGATATTTTAGTTTACTCAAGATCACAAGAGGACCATGCTAATCATTTACGACAAGTGTTGCAGATTCTTCGTGACCGTAAGTTATATGCAAATTTCTGTAAATGTGAGTTTTGGTTGAAATCTGTAGCATTCTTGGGTCATATTTTATCGGATGAGGGAATACGGGTTGATACCCAGAAGATAGAGGCGGTGAAGAATTGGCCAAGACCTACGACGCCTACCGAGATTCATAGTTTTCTTGGATTGGCCAGGTATTATAGAAGATTTGCTGAAGGGTTTTCTTCTATTTCTGTACCTTTGACAAAGCTAACCCACAAAGCAACTAAATTCTAGTGGAATGATGCGTGTGAAAGGAGTTTCCAAGAGCTGAAGGATAAATTGACTTCTACACCTGTATTGGTACTTCCGGAAGGCACACAAGGGTACGCAGTCTATTGTGATGCTTCAAGAGTTGGCTTAGGATGTTTATTGATGCAGCACAGTAAAGTAATAGCCTATGCTTTAAGACAATTGCGTCCATATGAGAAGAATTATCCTACACATGATCTTGAGTTAGCAGCTGTGATATTTGCTTTAAGGATATGGCGTCACTATTTGTATGGGGTTCACGTGGACATCTATACTGATCATAATAGCTTGCAATATATTCTCAAGCAGAAGGACCTCAATTTAAGACAGAGAAGGTGGTTGGAATTATTGAAAGATTATGATATCGACATCTTGTACCATCCGGGAAAGGCAAATGTGGTAGCCGATGCATTAAGCCGCAAAGCAAGTGGAAGCACAGACGTTCAGTTCGCAGGAAAGCAAAGGATGGCCAAGGAGCTACATCAACTAGCTAGCTTGGGCGTTCATCTTCTAGAAACTCCAAATGAAAGAATTATAGTACAGAATGCAACAGAATCATCATTTGTAGCTGAAGTGAAGGAGAAACAATATGAAGATCCTATTTTATTACAGCTAAGGGAGAATGTACAACAGGGTCTAACAAAGGCCTTTGATCTTACGCAAAAGGGAGTACTACAGTGCCAAAGCAGGTTGTGTGTACCCAATGTGGATGGGCTAAGGGAACGAATTATGATAAAGGCACATCATTTACGGTATTCCATTCATCCAGGTGTGACCAAAATGTACCATGATCTGAAAGAGATGTATTGGTGGGGGAGCATGAAAAAGAACATTGCAGACTTTGTGGCTCATTGTCCAAATTGCCAACAAGTCAAAGTAGAGCATCAGAAGACTGGAGGTTATATGCAATGTATAGATCTTCCAGTTTGGAAGTGGGACATGATCAATATGGATTTCGTCACAGGTTTACCTCGTACGCTTTGGAAGTTTGATTCCATATGGGTAATAGTTGACAGGATTACCAAATCAACGCACTTTCTACCTGTCAAGACCACCTATACCGCTGAATATTATACGAGGTTGTATATCAAGGAGATAGTCCGGCTACATAGAATTCCCATATCTATTATATCAGACAGGGGAGCTCAATTTACTGTATATTTTTGGAAGTCTTTCCAGTAGAGTTTAGGAACCCAAGTGAATTTGAGTACAACTTTTGATCCCCAAACGGATGGGCAGGCAGAACGTACTATTCAAACACTTGAAGATATGCTACGAGCGTGCGCATTGGACTTTAAAGGTAATTGGGATGATCATTTACCTCTTGTTGAATTTGTCTACAATAATAGCTATCATTCAAGTATCAAAATGGCTCCTTACAAAGCTTTATATGGGAGGAAGTGTAGATCACCTATCGGATGGTTTGAAGTGGGTGAAACTATGTTATTTGGGCCAGAACATCAAGCTATGGAGAAAGTAAAGGTGATACAACATCGGCTATAGACAGCCTAAAGCCGTCATAAGTCATATACCGATATTAGAAGAAGAGGGCTCGAATTTACTATAAGTTATTGGGTATTCTTGAAGGTATCACCAATGAAAGGGGTAATGAGATTCGAAAAGAAGGGAAAGCTGAGTCCACGATACATAGGGTCGTACAAAATTATCCAAAGATTTGGTCAAGTGGCATATGAACTAGTACTACCCCTAGAAATCTCCGCAGTTCATCCAGTGTTTCATGTTTCGATGCTTCGAAAATGCATAGGAGATCCATCTCAAATTGCTCCCATCGAAGATATGCAAGTTACAGAAGATCTCACATACGAAAAAGTACCCATTGCTATTCTGGATAGACAAGTCAAGAGGTTAAGGAATAAATATGTAGCTTCCGTAAAAGTGCTTTGGAGGAATCAACAAGTAGAAGAAGTTACATGGGAAGCCGAAGAAAGAATGAAAGTGAAGTACTCGTATTTATTTCAAACCGAAGAGAAGATTCAAGATGTCGAATTGAAGCAGTAACAAGTAAGTATATATGAAACTTATAAGTATGTGATGAAATGAAAGATGTACTTAGACTTGCACTTGTCTAGATTGGTTAATGTTACCAACATTCGAGGACGAATGTTTCTAAGGGGGGAAGGATGTAACACCTCGTAAATTTTTGAACGTATGCGACTAAGTGACGGAATTATTTAAACTTGCAATAGATGGTATATTACTCATGCAAAGTTTTGGGCTAAATTCATCTTGGCTATTGGGCCCAATTAAGTCCCAAAATTAATAAGAAAGACATGACCCAAAAGGGAAAATGACCCATTCATCTTTGAATTATTAAACTTGTCATTAATGACCAAGTGTATGACTAAAAAGTACTCTTAAGAGACTATATAAGGCTCAAAAATCATATTTTTAATCACACAATACACCTTGAAATTCTAGACATTTCCAAAGAAATAAAAGAGACCATTTTAAACCCTAAGGCAACTATACTTGTTTGGACAAGATCATCACTTTGTAAGTATTTATTATTGTGGTTTAATAACTTATATGCATGAGATATTGTATAAATCATGATGGTTATGTCTAAAGGTGTTGATTAGTGCACTTTTGCTTATGTGATACAAGTTTTGTCATCTTGGTGACTTGAACTTGAAAGGATACTTGAGGTGTTGATGGAAGTGAATGATATGGATGATATGTTAATATATTTAGAGGTGGTGGTCAACATGTAAGATGTGGCTATGGCCTCACTTGTATTCTCTTTGTATATGACTTGTAGAAATGTTGTTATGTGATGGTGTGGTGAAAGGAGGGTATGGTTTTGGTGATATTTTTGTGCATGATGAAATCATGGTTTATCATTAGCATCAAGTTGATCAAAAATATGTAAAGGGAAGTTCATTTGTGGCCATGAACCATTTGCTACAAAAAAGGACCCAAAACTGACCCCGGTGGCCGAAAACGGGCACCCTCCCTCGCAGGTGAGGCACCTGCGGGCGCAGGTGGCACTGCAGATGACTCTGTACATAACCAACATGTCACCTGTGGCCGTACCTCATCACCTGTGGGCGCAGGTGACCCCTCAGCCCTTTCCAGAATTTTGTTTTGCATGTTTTTGTCTCCCTTTGACCCCCCAAGGCCCCTATACCCCTCATGGATAAATTATTAACTTATGAATGAATTTAAAGGAGTAGTCCGGAGGTATTTTGAATTATATCAATTATGGGTTGTCTTTAATGTGTTGTTTTGGAAGGTGTTTACGTGTCGTGGTTACGTAAATGTGACATTGTATTGAAGGGGGAGTATAAAGTGTAACTTTGGTGTGAAGTGCTATTGGTTTATGATATCTTTGGTGATGTGTGACATGTTTTGGTATTCTTGGTATGACAATGCAGTACATGGTATTTTAAGAGGGTGAAATGACGTTGTATGACAGTCATGTAGTTTATTGTCATGTTATGCATTTGTAATGTAGTTAGTGATTAACGTAAGCTCCGTTATGTACTTATGTGTAGAATAGACATAAGGAAAGATCTGGATTGTTATATTCACAAATAGGATTGTGTATCCATATTGGGAAGATAAGGTATGTAAGGTTATTCTTATCCACATTCTTCGGCAGCATCTATTGCCCACATTGTCATTGCACTTGTCTCTTATTCATTGAACATTGTTCTAAAGTTCCAATAATGATACGTTCTAAAGTTCCAATAATGTACGACCAATGATGTATCACTCTTATAGCTAAAGAATGAAGTAATGCATAATTAGTTGTTTTAATGGGTGGTATCCATGGGGTGAAAGGAACACCTGCATGATGGCGACCCCAATATTATGGGTGGTATCCATGGGGTGAAAGGAACACCTGCATGATGGCGATCCCAATATTACGGGTGGTATCCATGGGATGAAAGGAACATCCGCATGATGTCGATCCCTATTATGATGTTATTTTTCCACTGATCAGTTGGGCCCGAGCATTATATAATTGATGATTGATGATGTAAAGTAAAGTAAAGTAAAGTAAAGAAGGTAATATACATTGTTTCACACATATACCTAACGGTGGTTTATCTATATTGTTCACTCACTTGTACTTAATTCCATTAAAGTTCTTATATCTTATACAGTTACTTATAGCCTTACATACTCGGTATATTTTTTGTACTGACGTCCCTTAGGGGGCTTACCTTACTTGCTGCAGGCACAGGTGCCAATAGACCTCCACAGTAGGTTGCGGATCATTTGCCGATCTTTGGTGAGCTCCTGTTGGTTTGGGGCTTTCTGAGTCACATGTGTATATTTGTTTTGGTACTGTAATGTTGTATAAAGCGGGGACTTATCTCGACTTTGGATTGGTTATGTATATGCATCTTTTAGAGGCTTTGTGGACGTATGTGGGAATATGAATGTAAGGAATGTATGTCCAATTTGACTTGGTGGCCCTAACGACCAAGTTTCTTATATGTATGTATCACATGTTTTCATGACTTCTGCTATTGATATCTTATATATCTGTACGTGATGGTGATGTTTCTTGAATGTCATGCATATGAACGGACATGGATGAAGATTGGTTCTCTCGAGCCTTATCGGCTTCGGGTGCTAGTCCGCCCTGTTGGAATTCGAGGCTTGACAAAGGCTACTTATAGTTTATATCTAATTTGGGCGGCTAATTGAGTTAATTTTCCTATTAAATATGTATGCAAATGAATAATAATTTTGAAATGTGGAAGTACAAAGATCGAAAAAAAGTACCATATTGTAAAAGTTCATTCCAAATACACTACAAACTTTACGGACCTATGATTAATGCCTTTATTGGTAAGGATTCTCATAAATGGATCTCTCGGGTAAGAAGTGCTCGGCGGCTAACTCCGAAGTGATGGGGCCATCGAAGGAACTTCTGCCGAAGACTACTTCAAAGGGAACACCATTTGATGGTATCATCTCTCTCAAAAGGCCAGTGTGATGTGAAAGAAAAGGACTTGGGACAAAGGCGTCAAACTTGTCAGGTGCGTATTGACTGGCACCAGCAACAGATATGACAACTGGAGCTATATCGTTGGCTATAGTACTATAGGGTTCAAGGGGAAACCCATCCTATTGGCTACAAACAATTTTCTGTACCTTGTAGATAGCTGTTTCTCATCAGTTGTAACACAATTGAAAATAGATTCCAAGCAATACGATACATTTTTTACTTGGATATCAAGTAGTTGTCCCTCTTTGATTTTCTGTCTATTTTACTTGCCTTTAGCTCTCGCGTAAGGGATCATGAATCTCAGAAGACGTCATTTGGAGCTTTCTTCCTTAGATCACGCCTGTTCGTCCATTTACTTTATTTATGCTTACTGTCTTTCTTTTTGTTATTTAGATAATCAATTAGCTGGTAAATGGGATCTTAAATAAAGTTAGATTAAACATGCGTGCTCTTGACCTCGTATAAATTCAACTGTATCGATTTTAGGGTAAATAATGCACATGTGGGTAAAACCTCTTTTTTGTCAGTGGCAATTTTGATCTATGTGGGTTATGTAATTTTAAAGCAATTATGCTTAAAACAAAGTCTACAACATATTAAAGCGTGATTAGTGCAGGAATCAAAAGTCCAACTGATAAATTTAAGGCATTGATTCACATAGTTGTAAATTTCATTTTTCCGATTAAGTATTAACCACTGATATGTAAAGTAAGCTTCTATGTTTTCTAGCAGAGAAATATTCTGTGATTCTTATATATAGACTAACCTTAAGCAAATATTTTTGAATGAGAAAATATTATGATAACACATTAACATTTTTGTACTTCTAATTTACCAAAGAAAACTTATACTTTTAATAGCTACTGGCCTAATGACTTGTAATTAATGTTGAGTACTTTGATGATCATGGTTGCTCCTTCATTTATGTTTTTTTTAATATGATATGTTTAATGCAAACAATTTTAGCTTGTAATTACCCATAAGTCATATATTTTTTTGTTGCTTAAATCCGTAGGACCTATACCTTTTTTGGTTTGTATATTCTTTTCCTTATGTTTTTTACCTTTTTGGTTTGTATGCTTCTTAATTACTCTATTTGAAAACTTCTGGTGAGATAATTGTTATCATTTGTGTTCAAGATAGTAATTTAATTAAATATAGTTTTTGCTTTTATAACCAGGAAACAGGAAAAACGTCTGAACAACAAATGTAGAAGAATCCGAAAATTAATTTGAGTCAATAATTTGCTTGGGTCTGTAACGACCCAAATCGTCATTATGTAAAATAACCGTCCCGAAAAAATATTTCGACTAAGAAATCCTTGTTCCGAACCTTGTAGGAATTAATTCATGGGAAAAAGTCTTGGCCAAAATCAAATTTGGGCCGAAATTGGAAAAATTGGGCCAAGCCACTGACTGTCCACTGTAATGGTAGATCTGCCGCTGCAGCGACACTTCCGTCGCCGCAGCGGTAGTCAGACAGTTAGCAGCCCAAGGATTATTTAAACTCCTCATTCAGCTAAGGCCTCTTATGTCGTCTTCCTCCTCCCAAAACACCCCAAGTGAACCCTATACTTAGAATGACGAGGACTTGGAGGCCAAGCTCCGTGAGGGCAATTTTTGAAGCATTTCTGGCGGAGTTTCCGGGATAAGTAAAGGGTAAGGCGCAAGTGGGACAACTCTTCGCTCTCCGTAGCAGCACAATTTGTCTGCGAGGTAGGTTATGGTTTAATTCTAGTACACTTGGGCTAGATGCACGTAATAACGATAATTATGTCGGGAGATTTCATGTCTTAGACCTTCGAGCATGGAGTATAGATGGATTGAACAATAACCGAAACTAGGACAACGATTTGTGATATTGAATAATAAGTTATTGAAATGTATTGCTCTATTAATTGCCTAAACATATAGGTTCGCTTGAACTAGAGGTAGGTCGATGAACGGAAGTGTATTACGAGTTAGAAGAAGAGTTAGGGTGACTATGAAGGTGATGAGCATGAGTTAGGGCCATAGTGTGCATTTGGTGGGTTCGGAGGAGTCTGGTAGGGTTCATATTTATAGTGGAGGGAGTGAGTAGTAGGTGCCTCGATGGCGTGGTGAGTCGAAAGGAGTCAGAAGAGTTATGTGTGGGTGTACTATGGTTGTGGGTAGTTGCTCATAGTAGAATGGTATAGACGTAGTAGAGGGGAAGAAAAGTGAGAGGTATACATAGTATCCGAGATTGGAGTCGTCAGTCGGTATAAGCATAGGTGATGGCTAGTGGGTATGCTCATAGGTTGGGTAAGTACGAGTCATCTAGGTATATCGTGGAATCGATTTATTGCTCATATATATACATGTAAAAGTGAATGTTTGACTAGCCTTTGAGCACTACATGAGTTATTAATAGTAGTAAAGACTTGCTTGACTCTGTCCTTATATGTGAGTTGGGTGTTTGTGATTAGCTTTTAGGCATTACTTGTGATTATTGACTGTATCATGCATTGAACATATGATTTTGAGATGGTATTGAGATGATATATGGATAGGGTGTCACGCGGACACTGTTGTATGGATCGGGTATCACGTTGATACTGCTATATGGATCGGGTGTCACACCGATACTATTATTGGAATATGTGTCATGCCGACACTAGTACATAGACTAAGATCATCCCCTGCAGGTCATAGCTGAGAGTTCCTACCAACTCTAGTATGTGTGTACATCTTGCATGTATGTAATCATCATTTCATCTAAATACATTTATTGTGGTGACCATTATTGAAAGAATTTGCCTAAGTGTAATTGACGTAATTGTATACCTGTATATCTGTTGAGATGAAGAGTTATAACTCTACTTGTTCGTGTTATGTGTTTAGGTTGTTATGTATGAGTAGTGGACTGGAATACATAGGTGTAATGTAAGGTATGCCTTGATTTGAGTAATTATCTTGACTTCAGTATGCATAGTTTATACATGTACATACATGTGGAGTATTGAGTGATCTGGTCTAGTCCTTATAGTATTCTAGATAATCAGACTAGTGGCCTTGTCGGTATAATTCAGAGGTGGAACATTGAGTCATAATAGTGTCGGGCATAAAATCATAGGGCTGTTAGAGAAGGAGGTAAGACAATAGTTAGCGAACTTGAGAAAGGGCTTGGGAAGGTTTAGCTATCCAAAGTTTTAACCATTGCCATGATTTCTTTCCTATTTTTATTATTATTATTTGTTTCTAACCTTGGTCGGCCGATGATACCTATCAGTACGTGTGGCTGTACTGATACTACACTTAATATATCTCTACTTGGGGGTATAGCCATGTTACAGGTCAGTTGGAGTTTCTATAGGTACGAAGGTGATCATTATTCAACAACCATTGCCATGATTTCTTTCCTTATTTTTATTATTATTATTTGTTTCTAACCCTGGTCGGCCGATGATACCTATCAGTACGTGTGGTTGTATTGATACTACACTTACTATATCTCCACTTGGGGGTATAGCCATGTTACAGGTCAGTTGGAGTTTCTATAGGTACGAAGGTGATCATTATTCAACAAATTATGTCATCTCACTCTCACATGGATGCTGTGTCTCGGGTCTTTCTTTACATTATTTAGTGATCTTGTATCGGTTTAGATTAGGTTTTGGGGAAAACTGTTATTTATTTCTGCAATGTAATTAGTTAATAAATGTATTTGGATAGGAGTTTTGCTTTGATTAAGGGATTATTCCTTTTAAAAACTATTTTGTCTAACTTTCGCACTTAATACAAATGGTTGGGTGATAAGGGTTCTCCTATCTAGAAAGGAGTTGCGTAGGCGCCACCACGATCTGTGAATTGGGTCATGACAATGTACTTAACAAATTTAACCCACTCATTATTGTCAAGATATATGGTTTACTTCCCTCCAAGGCCTAAGACAGAATGGGAAAATATTTCCTAATAGTTGAATGCAAATTATAAAACTCCGAGATATAAAAATAGCGGAGCAAATTAATATTCTACACAACCTAGAGTTTAGTTATTTTAAATTAACTATTGCCTATGTGTGACGCAAGTTGCCTAACGTGTTTCAACAAAGCAATAAGAGTAGTAAGTAAAGAATATAATGTTTTAACGTGAAAAACACCAAGCTCACAAAAGGGGTAAAAAACCACGACCTATACCTCTATAGAATTTTACCCCAACTTCACTAAACCACAATGAGCCTTTCAATAAAAGATTACAAATATATATAGCCTAAGTAAACATATCTAACCTAAGTAATTATAGACTCTAATTCCTAACAACTCACATACCTCCTAAGGTATGTGCTCCCAAGTCTTCGAGTTATCCCAACTTGAAGACAACAATCCTAATTCAGTTTATAGCACACTAAACCTAAAATTACATCAACTTTATAACTCAATGAACAACTCCTAATACATAAATGCTAAAACTCTTAGCTAACCACTGTACTAGCAGCCGGTTCTTCAATCTGTTCCTTCAGTATTCAAGTAGCACTTGCAAAGTCAATTCGCCAATTGCCATTTTTGCTTTATGAGTGCGTTAGTCACTTTGAGTGACAAATCTGCTATTTAAGCACAACTTTTCAAAGAGTTATTCTTCAATTGAAACTTCTCATCAACCCGAACTCTCGTTTCTTAGAGTTCTCTTCAAGTGAAACTCATTCTTCAAATCAAACTTCTTGCCTCTTTAGTGTTGTAGTCGAACTCCAACTCTTTAATTCAACACATATTTGTTTACTTGAGTTTATCAGAAGTAGCCATCATCCATTCCTTGATTATTGTACACTCGTCTTTATGTTAAGCAAAACAAAAATATAGACATTTCCGAGGAGGACGGGAGAAAATAACATGCAAATTAGGAAACCACTAGGTGCCTTCAGGAGTGGCATTTTGCAGCTCTTTTTTTGTTTTAGTTAACTAGTAACAGATTTTGTGCTTTGATAACACTAATAAAATTTATGTCTATGACTTTTACTAAGGGTGCAAGGCGGATACCTTTGCCTTGTTAGCAGGTCAAGACAATTGACAATAAGAAGGAGCTTTGCATAGGTTTTGGCATGCCAAAACAATTGAATCTGATGGAAGTAGTAGATCAATCTATTACTGGGAACTTCATATTCTTTTGTATATCGGTTACTTACGGTTGCTCTTGCTTTAAGCGAGGAAATGATGGTTAAATAACCCTTCAACTTTGCTTCATATAGAAGGTCTAACACAACCAACACCAACTGTGATGCATTACTATACTAGGAAGAGAAAGTAGGGGGACTCTTGTTCATCATGTTTGATGTGCTTTGAGTCCGATCATGGGAAATGGTAATTCCGAACAGTCTAAATGTCACGCCCCGAATCCCAACTGGGCGGACTGGCACCCGAAGCTGATAAGGCCCGAGAGAACCAATCTTCATCTATGTCTAATCATATGCATGTCATTCATGAAACACCACCATCACGTATAGATATAAGATGCTAATAACGGAAGTCATGAAAACATGTGGTATATACATATGTGAAACTTGGCCGTCAGGGCCATCAAGTCAACATGGACATACATCTCTTACATTCATATTCCCACATACGTCTACAAATCCTCTAACAGATGCATAAACATAACTAGCTTAAATTCGGGACAAGTCCCCGCTTTATACAACATTTACATAGCACCAAAATCAATGTACAACTGTGACTCGGAAAGCCCCGAACCAACTAGAGCTCACCAAAGATCTGCAAATGACCCGCAACCTACTGTGGAGGTCTACTGGCACCTGCGCCTGCAACAAGTAAGGTAAGTCCCCCAAGGGACGTCAGTAAAAAGAATGTACTGAGTATGTAAGGCTATGAGAAACTGTATCAATACATAAAAACTTCAATGTTAATAATTATAAGAAAATACCCAATATGGATAAACCATTAATCTGTAAGTTTGGAACTATGTACATTGCGTTCATTACTTATCTTGCCTTTACGTCTATTCGTCTTCATCATTCTACCCATGCTAGGCTTTTCTGTCGCCCCTGGGATGAGATTAACCCATGCCAGGTATTTTAACCCCTGGGATGTGATTAACCCATACTAGGCTTTCATATCTCCCCTGGGATGTTATTGTGGTAACCCATGCTAGGCTTTTATATCGCCCCTGGGATGTTATTGTGATAACCCATGCTAGGCTTTTCTGTCGCCCCTGGGATGTTATTATGATAACCCATGCTAGGCTTTTCATATCGCCCCTAGGATGTTATTATGATAACCCATGCTAGGCTTTTCATATCTCCCCTGAGATGTTATTATGATAACCCATGCTAGGTATTTCAACCCCTGGGATACCACCCAAGATTGTACAAACCATTATACATTACTTTATTCTTTTTACGTCTGTTCTATCGTTATAAGATTGACATGTTGGTATTCATAACATTATTGGAGCTTGGAACAGTAGTCCATAATTATGAGACACATGAATAACCATTGACCAATGAATAAGGAAATATGTGAATAACAATAGATAACACCCTGAAATGAGATACCTTAGAACATTTCGGAATGGAACAAATACAATGACAATGTGGACAGTATGTGCTGCAGAAGGATACGGTAAGAGTAACCTTACATACCTTATCTTCTCAATATGAATACACAGTCCTATGCGTGAATACAACAATCCAGCTCCTTCTTTACGTGTTACTCTACAACACAAGTTCATAAGATGACAATGAGTTACGTGACTGCTATATAGCGTCATTTCGTCCTTTACAATACAATCCACTGCGTTACCATACCAACAACACCATATCATTCCACACACATTGACCAAGAAATCATAAACCAATAACATTTCACACCAAATTTACTCTTTACGCTTTCTCATTATTATTACGTCACAATTCCTCCATCAATTCTCCTCATAACAACATATTAACAACAATCCATAATGGATATAATCCAACATTCCTCCATACGACCCCTTAAAGTCATTAAAAAGGTATCATAAGTTGATAATTACATCCAAAAAGGGTATAGGGGCCTTCGGGGATCAAAGAGAGACAAAAACACACAAAACGAGTCTCTGGGCTGACCTGCGAAGCCACCTGCTCCCGCAGGTGGATGACATGCGGCCGCAGGTGACCCTTGGCCCTGTCCAGGGGCACTTGCATTGGCATCTGCGCCCGTAGATGCCTTCGTCTGCATGGGCGGATGCCCAAATCGGCCAAAAAGGGTCTCTTTTGGGTCCTTTTGTGTAATCAATGGTCCAAGGCCATAAGTAAGCTTTTTTTCTTTTTTACATATTTTGACTCACTTGGATGCCAACAAACACCCATGGTTTAACAACACACATGAACATCACCAAAACCACACTTTTTCTTCAATACACCACCAAGTCCATGCACAATTTTGCAATAACAATTCCAAACATTATGTACAAGGATAAAACAAGTTAAGGCTATAATCACATCTCACATGTCAATATTGAATCCATCAAATTCACTTCCTTCAAGACCACAAGTCCATTTTCAAGTTTACAAGGTAACACCCTTTTCCGATTGCAAAAATAGACAGTTTTACACATAGTAAACTGTCCAACACTGTGTCAACATAACCAACATGATTTATGCACCATCTTAAGCATATAATATATGGAACCATAAGAATAAACACTTACCAATACTTGCAAGAGTGTGATCTTGTCCAAGAAGATGACTTAGGATTTGAGAGAAAATATCTCTTTTTGTTTCCTTGAAAAAGTCTAGAATGGCATGTGCCTTTTTATGAATAAAAATCTGATTTTTGGTGCCTTTTATAGGCCCTTGAAGTCATCCTTAGCCACTTTGATCAATAATTCATTAGTCAAAGGAAGAATGAGTCATTTGACCCATTGGGCCATGTCTTTTTGGCTTCATTTTGGGCCTCAAATTGAACCCATTCACACATTAATTTAGCATACCAAATTCAATGCATGATCCACCAACTTTCTCATGTGTAAATAATTCCATAAGTGTTATGATAATCAAATATGTTCAGAAATGTACGGGGTGTTACACTAAACGTGCATATATCCTTTATCTGAAGAAACCACATTAAGTTGTGCACATATGGGACAAGAGGACCACAAATATACAAAGGTGATAATCACTACATAAATCACGAAAAAAGACAAATACGACAAAACAAAGAGCTATACAGTAAGTAACCAAGACATCTCGTCACTGCTTCCAAAAGGTCCTCAAACTTTCAGTTGTCCCGTAGAAACAGGAGAAATAGATTATCATTTCCTTTCACCACACAAAAATCATAATACCTGATTATGCATATTGTTAAATGAGTAATATTGAAATCAAAGCATACTTTAGACACAACGTCTTGTCACCCTGCCCATTTGGGGTCTTAGTAAGGAAAGAGCTCGTAGCCACGTTACTGGGCTATATGTGACTTGGTTTTATTAAATTCCTCGAGATAAATTTAGATGCATGCACCTCGGAAGGAAGACTCAGTTTGAAAGGTCAGTTTATCAAAATAAACATTAAACACCAACTAAGGTTGTCCAAATCATAATTGAAAAACCAGTCATAATAAACCACAAACCGAAATATTAATTAATTGAGCATGCATGATAGGAAAGGTGAGAGCAAAGTAAGGACTAATGTGATTGTAATGGATGAAAGACAAATTAGTTAAGCTCTAGAAAAAGAAACATTTAACTTCAAGAAACTACCTAGTCATAGGTCAAACTGAGATATGAATCCTGAAGGAGCTCATTCAAACCGACTTTCCAAGAGATTTAGAGGACCATAATTATCTGATAGACCTAGCTCAGTGGTAAACTGCTCATGGTTGACGGTTTATGAATCCTTAAAGACTATTATCACCCGTCACCACCCCTCCAACCCCAAAGAAAGACCTGTTGCTTACAAAGAGAGGAGTGGTCCAAGGCACACTTGAACTACCTCGGAAGAAAGAAATATTAAACTAATTACAAACAGGCACCTAGGAAATTAAAACTAAACAAATGTCTGGTGAAAGGTAAATTATCAAGGAGGTACTTAACTTAACAAATTGTACAGTTCTTCTATTGCTGCCTGTAAGCAGTCCGAAAGAACCTGGATATCAACAAAATCAGCTGCCATGCCTCTTTTTCACCAACTCACTTTTTGTACTAAGCAGCTCACATTCCCAATCTCCTATCATTGAAATTTGTTTTGGAAAAAAGACACTGCCCACCTTCAGAAAAGTCGCTTGTACAGTACAAGTTTGTCAATGAAGAGATTATATAAATAAGGAAAAATGTCCGCTAAGGCAGTAAATATCCAACCAAAATCTCATCTTTCTTCTATTTCCAACTTTTAAGCGTGTATGTGAATTAAATTCATCCCAACAACTTTTAATTGGCTTCCGTATAGCTACTTCATAAGGGAGCCTTTACCAGCTTTGCCTACAAGGAAGATTCCATTTCCATCCAATGTTTTACAATCACAACTTTCTTCCACAGTGCTTTTCCATCGTTAGACCTCCGACATCATTTATATAATAAATTCTTCTTGTGTATTTTTAAATTTCTAACTACCGTACCATCTTTTTCGTCTTTCATGACTTCCGACCATTTCACTACCCAATGCTTTTTTATTGTCACTCTCACCTTCCCACAAGGAGTATCATTGAATCTATTTACAGGCATTACAAATATTAGAAAACAATCTTTCAGCAGACTCATACATTTTTTCCAACCCGTGCAACATGCTACCGTATCTTCAATGGAAAATTACCGTACCGAGTGACCATGAAAATTTCTCATTCCAACCGACTATCCAATGCACTCATTGTCAAGCACATATACATCAGAATCATTTGAAAAGTGTGACGTGCAGTTGAAACTCTAGAATCATACACAATTCAAATGGCTAATCATTTAGGAAAAAAACAGTTTCCTAAAGAAATCCAATTTGTATTTAGATGCATCTCTTATATTTAAAGAAGAAAAATTGTATCTTCTCTTTTTATTTCTCCCTAGAAAAATTGTATCTTCTCTTTTTATTTCTCCCTAACCCTGAAGTTTCAATTCTTCATTCAAATGGGCAATTTCCCTTTCACCATCCTTTTCTAGTTTCAGATGATGATATATATATATATGGTGAAGTTCTCCTACCACGATCTTTTAATAATCGGAAAAGGGCCAAAATATATCCTTGTATAATTAGAAATAGTTTAAATATAGCCATTGTTGTACTTTCGGTCCAAATGTATCCATCTGTTATACTTTTGGTCTAAATATACCCCGTCTCTTGTACTTTTGGTCCATATTGTTGTACTTTTGGTCCAAATATACCCTGTCTGTTGTACTTTTGATCCAAATATACTCCTCCCATTATACTTCAACACAAATTTGTCCTTAATTTTGACGGTGGGACAAATGGCAAGCTGAAAAACAAATGGCCCACCCCCAATTATAAATACCCGATTCCTTTAAAAACACACCCACCGGAGAGTCTGTTGTCTTTCAATTTTTTAATTGACTTTTCTCTCGGGAAAAGACTTACATACTTATATATTCATTTGGTTTGCTAATTACAATTCATAAATATCAATTAAATAAGTTGGTCACTTTGAACATTGTTATCCCACTAAATGAAAAATGAATGTGGCTTGGAGGAAAAAGAAATAAAACAATTAATTTGTAAGCAACAGTTAACTGAAAAGCATTATTGCAACAACTGAAAAAAATTTACGATGAAAAAAGAATCTTAAACTAGTAACATTTCCTATTAAATGTGTAAACACGATCGTTATTTGATACAGTACTTATTTTAGGCAAAACAAATGATACGTCATTGGCCATTTCAAGAAGAATAATTAATCAATTATATAAATGAAGAATAAAAAAGGTTATTGCTCGGAAAAAAGGTTAAGAACATTTGAAACAAATGTTCAGAATAAGTACTCTAATTGAAAAGAGAAGAAGATGCAAGAAAAGAACTCAAAGAAAAGGGAATGCGTCAGAAATGGATTAAAAAGGTGGATTTTTAAAAGGAGTCGTTAAAATTGGGGTGAGTCATTTGATTGAGCTTACCACGTGTCCATCCGTCAAAATTAAGGATATATTTGCCTCAAAGTATGATGGAAGTGGTATATTTAGACTGAAAATATAATGGAAGGGGTATATTTAGACCGAAAATAGAATGAGGGGGTATATTTAAACTATTCCTGATAGTACAGAAATATATTTGACCCCTTTTAGTAATTAACCTTTTCTTGTTTCCTATGACAATCTATACATGGTAAAGTTTTTCAACCAAAACCTTTTAATAATTAATAATCTTTCATATATTTTATTTGTGATACATTTACAATCACAAACTAAAGAAAGTGCACTAATCTTTTACTCCCTCCATTCGGATTTACTTATCACATTTTGACTTTGCATACCTATTTAGAAAATTATGATTGGTATAGTGACTTTACCATATTACCCCTATAAATAGATGTTTAGTAATAGCTATTGAAAAATGATTTGGAGAATAAGTGATTAATGCTAAGGGTAAAACATAATTTTTTTTTTTGTCTTTTCTTGATTTGTCAAAAATGACAAGTAAAAATGGAAATAAATTAGAAAAATAGTGACAAGTAAATTCGAACGGACGTAGTAACAAGAACTTCTTGACAGAAATATATTTTGAGAAAGATAATTCATGACTAAAGCAACAACAAGTGCACTACTAATTTATGATTAAAGCACCCAAGGGTGTGACCTGATAATCAAACCCTAAGGTCTCAAGTTCAAACCCTAACTAAAATAAATTTTTTTAGGTAATTTCTTTTCATCTGTCTTAGCTTTATCTGGTGGATTTAGTCGAGATGCGTCTTATCTGGTGGACTTAGTCGAGATACGTGCAAGCTAGCCCAGACACCACATTTGTCAAAAAAAAACAATCATGATTGAATTATTATAACCCCAATATGTTGTCTTCAAATTACAAAAAAAAAAAAAAAGAGAATACTTTTGACACATAAGCAGTTTATTTAGATTTGACCAAGATATTTCCAAAGGAAAGAAGAATTAAGTAGTTTTGACCAAGAAATTCCAAAGGAAAGAAGAATTAAATGCCTATTAAAAAGTGCCAAAGATAAGTAATTGAAATCCATATACACTTGTTCTTTCTCATATAGAACCAAAATCCACTTCTTCTTTCTCATATAGAATCAGATTACACTTGTTTGTCTTCTCTATCTCCTCAGGCAATTTCTTTCCAATTTTCTCTCTAGTGTTGCTATAAAGTTCTCCCTCTCCCCTCTCCCTCTCCCACTCCCTCATCCCTCTCCCCTCTCCCCTCTCTCTCTCCCCCTCTTCCCCTCTCCCTTCCCCTCTCCCCTCTCCCCTCTCTCCCTCTCTCTCTTTGCATGATATTAATTTGCATACGCATTTCACTTTCAAATTTTCTATTAACTATTGACCTTTGTTGCTCAAGTGAAAGATTCAACTTAGGTTAGGTCTGAAATTTTCTCAATCGATCAATATTTTTAGAAAAATAACAGTGTTGTCCGAGCTAGCTACCTGCTATATTCCACCAGCATAAGTATCGAGTAATTTTACCCACTAAAGTTCATCCAATATTTTTCTCTTACTGGTATTTGAACCTTGATATTCACACTCTTGGATGCAAATCAGTCAATCATTTAGCACATTCCTTCTTGCTGGTAGCATTCTTTATATTCTTGTTCATGAAACCTGTTGAGTAGGCTTTAAAAGCTCTTTGATTCCAAAAGATAAATATCAGTGATGTAGTTTAATCTAATTGTTTTCTAATTTCTCATCAACCAAGTTAAATTAATTACCCTAAATAGATTTGCAAAATATTATGAAATATGACATCCCTAACCCTTATCAAAGAGTAACGGTTAGAGATGCATGCAAAAATGTGGGAATCTATAATTACACGACAATTCATAGGTATAAATGTAAAGATATTTGATCAATAATCATTACTCACCACCCAATTTACAAAGTAGAATTGGGTGTATCACTTTATACAGGTAAATTTTAATTTTTTTTAGGTGTATCACTTTATACAAGTAAAATTTTTACACACAAGAAATTATAATTTTTGTAGAGGGACATGTGGAGATGATAGAGCAAAACATACAAAGGGAAAAAAAGAGAGTGAAGAGGCAGTATTTTAGGCACACTCATAACTCTTGGGCAGTACTAAATATTCTTTCCCCACTCCACTCTCTCATAAAATTGTCAATCACACTCCCCTCTTTTCTCGTGTTCCTTTTAGGATTTCCTATTCTTGATTTTGCTCCTTTTAGGTATACTCCTAAATAAACATCTGCTCAAAAGAGGCAGATGAAGGAGCAAAATCAAGAACAGAAAACCCTAAGCAACACAAGAAAAAAGGGGAGGAGAGTGACAATTTTATGAGAGAGTGGACCGAGGAAAGAGTATTTAGTATTGCTCAATAGTTATCAGTGTGCCTAAAATACTGCCTCTTCACTCTCTTTTGTGTGTCTCTCTTTATTATCTCTCACATGTCCCTCCACCATAATTATAATTTTTTTTTGTGTGAAAACTTTACTTGTATAGAGTGAGTGGATCTACATCTACCAAAAGAACCAAAAAGAAAAAGAACTAGTGCGTCCACTTATTACAAGACACAACTTAAATGATGTTTGAATTAACTTATTTTTAAGTATTTTTAGCTTTTAAGCACTTTTTTTTTTAGTTTTGGTGGTGTTTGAGAAAGCTAAAAAGTGCTTTTGAGCACTCACTTTTAGGCTAAAAAATTGTAAAAATAAGCCAAAAGCCAAAAGTTGAGTATTCCCAACTTATGGCTTTTAACTTTTAGCTTATATAAGCTACTTTTTAAAAGTCAATCCAAACACCCTCTTAGTACTAAATCCAATTCAAAGAGTAGAATCTATACCTTGGACCATACTAGATCTAACTTACAAAATAGACACACTTTATTCATAACTCGATGAAAACAATATACAGGACATTTCCTGTAACACTCCGAACTTTTGACTAGGATTTGAACCATTCTTTGTGTGCGTATAAGCCCCAAACTCGATGATCTCTAATTAAATATAAGTGTTAAAATCAACTTCTTAGTATGGTGAGTGCTTTTTATGTGAATCATGGTCATATGGAATATTTACCATAAAGTTTGATTGAAAGCTTTTTGATCAATTGAGTTTTAGTATATGTTCTTATATGGAACAAGTATTTCTCCTAGAATATGAAGATTTACATGGCCCATTACCTATCAAATTAAAGTTCTTTGAGTTTTCTTTCTAATGCCACTAACCGTTTGTAAATCTGAGTTTGAAGCGAAAAGTTATGGGCAAACCAATAGGGGTACGCGATTTCACCGTGTCACAGAGCTGCGTCTCCGTGATAGCCCCGTGCCACGGAGATGCTGTCCAGCTGTGTCCAGTGTCTTTTTGGTCTTTTTCTTACCCAAAACCACCCCCCACCTATACAAAACATCCCCAAATCCCTAAGGCACGAGATTTACAATCAAACACGTTCCACTTCTCCCAAAGTTCCTAGAAACAAGAACACCTAGGGTTCAAGGTTCAAAGGTCAATCTTAAAGCTTTTCTTGAATTTCTCTCCGTCAAAAGGTATGTTGAACAATCCTCTTTCCAACTAAGTTTTACAAAAATAGTTTTCTTATTACTTTTATATATATATATATATATATATATATATATATATATATTCATATGAGTTGTGTATATATATATATATATATATATATATTCATATGAGTTGTGATTTTTAATTGGGAATAATTTTACGAAAGATGAAACAAATTGAACCTTGTATGTCCTTTCCTTTGAAATTGTTCGAGATCATTATTTGAACCGAAGAATTGGGATTATAATATGAACTATGAAATTTACGTATTATGAAATTATATTGAAATATGTTGGAGTCAAGAACTCATGTTCCTTTTTCAAATCACGTTTTGTCCTTCTAAACATGATTTTGGTGAAAGAAGTAAATTACTACATTCCTTGATTTTGGACAAGTTAATACTTAATGTGAAATTCTTTAACCTTTAAGGGATATTCAAATGTGTTGTTTATAAGTCTTCAAAATTATGGGGCTAATGAGTTAATGAATGTATGAAACGATTATAGAATGATAAACGAAATTTGGATTTTATGAACACTTCCTTCATTTAAAATTATTTTTCATCATATACATGAGTGGGGTTGAAAGTATTACTTAGGTTATGAATTTATCCTTATTCCAATGGTAAATGTATGATTATTTGAGGAATTGACTTACGTTCAAATGATTTAGAAAGGGGAAAAGACATAAAATCCCCCCTGAACTTGTCAGCTTGACTCACTTTGGCACTTTAACTTTACATGCAATTGTTTACCCCCTTAAATCTTTTTGAAGTGCATAAATATCACCCTTAAGGCTGACGTGGCATAAAAAAAAAAACAAAAAAAAACGCGTGATTCTAATTTTTTTAACAAAAACTGGTCCCACCAAGTAGAAAAAAGAAAAGGAAAAATACCCCCTCCCTTTCTTCTTCGATCCCCCCCACCCCCTACCCACCCCTTCCTTTCTAATTCTGCAAACCTCCATTCCCTTTCCCCTCATTCAAACTCCACACACTCGTCCCCTTTTCCAAACCCCCATCCCATCACACAGCTTCTATACCCTTTATCTTTATCTTTTTTTAATTTTTTTTCTTCTAATTTTCTCTTCTTCTTTTTTCATGATAAATTAAAGAAAGCAAAATTATCAATGAAAATTAAATAAAATTATCAAGATTTTATTTTTATTAAAATTGAGATTTCTGTCAAAATAAAAAAATCACATTTACATATTTTATAATTTCAAGAACTAATTAGTGTTGTATTTTATGAGAATTAGAATTTTTCTATATCAAAATATCGAAAATGGAGATTGTATTATTTTTCTTGCTTGAAAGATCTAGTCCATCTTTATTTTTTTTGCAATTTTTTTTGCCTCAAACATCAAAAAGAGAGAAATTAATACGAAATTTGATGATGAAGAATTCATTTTGTTGCAATTTCACATCAATGGATAAAGAGGAAGCAAACTTTACCTATAGAAAGTGCACAAGATTGTTTTCTTGAAAAGAAATTGGTGAAATGTTGTTTGAAGAAATTAAGGTTGAAAAAAATTATTAGTGAAAATCTAATCCATCAAGAACAAAGAAGGAAAAAAAAAAAGAGTTGGATGGAGGTTGAAGAAGGTGAGGTGGGTCAACGGGGGGGTGGGTGGGGTTACAGAACAAGGAAGGGGGTGGGGGGTTTGAAGAAGAAAGTGGGGTGAAGATTATTTTTTTCTTTTTTCTTTTTATTATATAATATATATTTATATTAGTGGGACAATCTTTTTTTTTTTTTAAATAATTTTTTACGTGAATATGATGTGGCAATGATGTGGCATTGAGGTGGCAATGACATGGCGCACGTGTAATGCACCTCCCAGTGTGAGAGTGATATTATATTCTTAGGGTGGTGCTTAATTCATTTGCAAGTTGTTTAAGGGGGTATATAAATGTTTATAAAGTTAAATTGCTAAAGCGAGTCAGGCTGACAAGTTCAGGGGGGATTTTATGTCTTTTCCCTTTAGAAAGACCTTGAGCAAACTTTGTTGTCTTAATCTTTAACGAGGTTTTAAGAAGAGTTCAATGTGAGCCTAATATGGTTCTTTACTTGAATTTTTTTTTTATGGTGGATACTAAATATGTCATGAATGTTTATAATGATGGTAAGAGATGACATGTTGGCTTGCAAGTCTTGGTATGATGATACCAAATTTAACGAATGCCGTAAGAATGATAAATGTCCCTAAAGAGTGGTTTCCTTTATGTTTTAAAAGACTAAAAGATGGGATTAAAGAGAATTAAATGGTTAACCAAGAAGGTATGGGTTCGAAAGGCTCATTATCCAAAATCTTTTTTGCCAACGCAGGATTTTTCCCTTCCTGAAATATGTATAACCATACTGTATGCTTGCTTCGCGTAGTTGTATACAAGAGAGAAGAGAAAATAGATATGACATGCCTCAGTCCTTGCGACAAACTTAGATTTGGGGCTCAACAGACGAGTAATAGTCAGACCCACATAGCCCGTGGTATATAGAGGAGTCGGTGATACCATCTAGTTTAGAATTAAAGAAAATAAATGAGTTTATGTTTCAGTGTCACTTTGAAGTTGTTATTTATATCTTTTTATGACTTGCTTTATAAACTGTTTTGTCCCTTCCCTTGGGTTGCATGCCAGTACTTATCATATTGACCGTCTCCGAACGCTATATCATTTCATAAAGTAGGTTCAGAGGCCTTTTCTCATGATTTTGTGGAGTAGTAGGATTCTTCGGGACAACTTAAGCAAGTGGTGAGCCCTCTATCTTTTGGAAGGCACATGGTTTTTCTTCATAATAGAATTTGATTATCCGTTTTAGGATATCGTCGGGGCCGTGTCCCAACTTAGGTTTTTCACTCTTATGTTAGAGGCTTCGTAGACCTACATAGATTTTGTTTAAATATTTTATTTCAAACACTTGGATAATTTTTATTATATTTTGAAACAAATAACTATTCCCACCACACGTATTAGGAACCTGGTTCCAAGAATCGCAGTAAACAACAAACAGTAAAGTAAAGTGCAACACAAATTTTACCGTGGAAAACCCCTTGCTCAAGGGAGTAAAAAACCACGACCTACACTGTGTAGGATTTCACAACCAATATCCACTAACTTCAAAAGAGCTTTGTTCAAGATTACAACCCCGCAATCCTAGAACCTAGCTCTTAACCCATAACTCAACAATTTACTACAATTGTTCAACCCACTACACGAGCACTCCAAGAAGCCAAACCCGCTTCTTGTTACAACACCTCACAAACAAGAAGTCAAACCCGCTTCTTATTTCTCACACTCACAACTAAACAAGGTTCAATAATAGAAAAGATTACAACTCAGAATCTATCCTATTACAAACTTCAAACTCATCAATTTACTCCAATTGATGAACTCAACAAAGACTAATAACTCTAGCCTTCAATTGCCTAAACTTCATCATTCATCATTGTAAACTCGAACACAAACTATGAACCAGGTTTTTGTTTTGCCGTGACAGAGTCCTGCAGCAGTAAACCAGGTTTCTGTTTTACTGTGACAAAGTCCTGCAGTTTTTGCTCCAATTGCTATTGCTCTCAAGATGATAAATTTCGTGAATATGCAATAGGTGCGGCTCTCAATGGTCTTCATGCCATATATATACTAGAGATTCACCATGCCCTAGAATATCACGGACTAGGGCTTTTGCTCCAACTAGAACTTGGTTTCCCATAGGAATTATGTGATTCCTTTCCTTATAAGGAGATTGCATCATATAAGGAAACTTTGAATCTTTCTTTTCTCTTTATTTCTTTCCTTCTTTGCTACTTTATTTCCTTCCTTCTTTGCTACTTTATTTCTTTCCTTCTTTGCTCCTTTATTTGTTTCCTCCTTTGTTCTATTCTTCTTTGCACTTTTATTTCGTGGCTTCAATCTTCCATATTTGTACCTGATGTCCTTGTGCATTCACATCAACTATTCTGGGACCTGGTTCACCTGATACAGCATACAAAAGATAACAAGCAGTGAACCAGGTTCTTGTTTGTCAATCATCAAAACTACAAATATGTTCTCCTACTTTCCAACAATTTCCCCCTTTTTGATGATGGCAAATAATACATCATATATTCCTTGTCCACGCCTTATAACTTCCCCCTTTTGGCATCATTGAAAATCAACCACTAAAGAACATAATGAACATACAATGAGTGCAATATCATTTTAACTCATGGCCACTCGGGCAACACTATTCAGTACACACTTGCTGACAATAAGGTAAGTCAATCTGAGGTTACTAGCCATCTTACACACACAACAAAGAAATGCAGAGAAGGAACACAATGAAGCAGACATGTACCAATTTAAGCCCTTAAGACCCCAATCAAAAGCATATCATATCATGAGTATGAGAAAAACACAAGCACAACAAAGAAGTCGGTCAAAGGAGCTAAAGGACATATACTGGGAAAAGGATTACTAAGGCTGAGAAAGAGGAGGTGGAATGTTTTTTTTTTATACCATTGTGCACTTGCAAGATCTAGGTTCAACAATTGAGTAATGAAACCTACTTTTTTTTTTTTTTTTTTTTTTTTTGGAACCTGCTTCAGATACACAGAAATCTTACTCTTTCGGGTTATTTTCGTCAAATAACTTCTTCTTGATGACTTTAAAACCCAATTAATGAAGAATAGATATGGTTAAAGGACTCATCAAACTTAGTGCAACAATGATGGATTTCGTAACAATATGGGAACTGATAGTAGTTTGTTCCTAAGAAAGTTGTTCCCCTCAAGAAATGGTTAGTTGTACTTGGAAATGTGAGGTTACAATTTCGGATTTGTTAACCTGGTTCAAATGTTGGAGGTGGTTAAGACAATGGAGACACTGAAAAAGTGGGGCTAGGTTCCCCCTGAATTGGAGCTTGGGTGATTTTAAGACTGAGGCCCTCTTTATTAACGTAACTTGGGATTGAAGGATGGTCAATAAAAATAATGGAATCTTGATTCTTTTCTTCGAAGAATTGTTTTTTTTTTTTTAAAAAAAATGATGGATCAGGTTCACCAGTGCTTGAGTTTTACACATACCCAGGAAATACATGCATTAAAAGGGATGGTACATACCTGATTGCAAATAAGGAACCAAGTTCCCCTTTTGTGAGTTCTTCCTCGATTTATTGATGCAGTTAATAAGAAAGTAGAGGTGATATCTGCAGAACTTTTAGCCATTGTTAGAGATGTGTCTGAGGTGTGTACCCCCTTTTTTTTTTATTATTATGTTCACCATGCATATTCTTAGCAGTTGTTCCCCCTATCTCATGTACCTCCTCATTGGTATGAGGATCATCACTGATACTATGAGTTTGATCATTTTCGAGAACTGCTTGGGAACCAGGTTCTGCAAGTGTTGAACATTCGTAATCCTTATCATCATCTCTAGCAATATCAAATCCTTCCTTGTCAACCTGCTCTTCAAGATCAGGATTATCAAGATTTCCATCCACAAGACCAATCTTTTCATCAGTTTTCTACAGATCCTTCAAGTTTGTATTTCAGTTCTATTTCAATCAAGTACCACATTGGATGAACCAGGTTCCTGGTTCATAGTTTCTTGGTTGCTGTGAGTGGACCTTCAATATTGAAGCTTTAACTTTCTGACATTCTCGCTATTTTTGATCACTTTGAGCATTGCTTTGCTGAATTTAGTGTTGGGCAACTCATGAGACAGGTCCTTCATAGCTTTTTCTTTAGGAACCAGGTTTCCAAAATGATTTTATTTCAATACATTCAGCCAATGTACATAACATATTGTTTCCTTTGTCATGCATTTGAAAGACGCTCAGCAAATTATGTGTCAACCTTTTGTATCTCTTTCCAAAGGCTACATAGCCACCTTGGAAATATGTAAGTGAGAGGAAATTTTCTAGCATTTCTATCATGTGTATGGAGCATGCATTATTCAGATACCATGATTTTTGTCTTCCTCTCACCTTCTCCTGAAACACTTGTCAAAGATTAGCTTTGGGTACCCAGATTAACTTGGGCCCCTTCTTGTGAGTAAAAGGATGAATGAGATCTCTTCTAGCCCAAAAAGGCAAATAAGATGACTGCCCTTTTTGAGCATTTGTATGGTAAGGACCTGATCTCTTCTTAACAAAAATAGAATAATTCATCTGATGAGAACCAGGTCTCTTTTTGACAAAATTGCTATTTTTATGATTTGCCCAGATTTGACCTTGACATTGTTTTCTAAGATGACCTTCCTTTCCACAGTGAGTACACAATTTTAATACAGCAGGATTACCTTGTAAGGACTTGTGTTCTTCAAGTTTAAAACCAATCCCATGTTTAGTGGTGGTTTGACTATCTTGAATTTGAGTTAACAGTGCTGAGGACCTGGTCCACTTTCTGTTGTGTTCTAACTCATCTTTAGTCCTTGCAAGATTTTCTTGCAGCAACCTATTCTTTTCAGTAATCTCTTGAAGATTTACAGTCAATTTCTTGATGTCATCTTCCAAGGATTGTTGAAGAGTGGTCGCTTGACTTTTTCCTTTAGAAGAAAATTCATCTAAAGAGTTTTTCAAAGAACAGTTTTCTTCATCAAGAGTTTGAAAGTCCATTCTTAAAGATGCATAATCACTCATAAGTTGATTCTTGTCCGAACAAGTAGAATAATAGGCATCAATAAGAATAGAAGACAAATTTTCAAGTTTTTTCTTAGAAAAGCTTTTGAGTTCAGGTTTAAGATCAAGAAAACATACCTTAGATTCTCCTTGTTTAGCATCATTGTCTAAGTCTGAACTTGCCATGTGTAAAGGTATGGCCTCATTGGAATTTTCTTCCTGCTGTTCATTATCTAAATCAGTAATTGCAACAAGTGCCAGAGTGTCCTCATCATCAGATTCCACCATAGCCAATAATGACCGATTTTGTGGTTCCCCATCATCAAATCTATCAGAGGAGTTTTCCATTTTAGCACAGGCCCTTTTTACAGCACGATCAGCTTCATGGGGAGTCATCATCCTGTGCGAAAGGAGAACTAGGTCCTTCTTTTGTTCCTTATATTTTTCTGGATTATTTTTCTTGTGCTCCACAGTCCATAAAGGACAAAATTTGATGAAGTGGTCAGGACTGCCACACTTGTGACACACTTGATCATCGTTTTCCCTATCATAGTATTTTGGAACCTGGTTCCTATTTTGTGAATTCTGTATCTTCCTCATCATCTTCTGAAATTTTCTAGTCATGAGTGCCAAATTTTCAGCTTCAAAGTCTGCATTTTCAGTAACTTTCAGAACTAGATTATTTTCCTTTTCGACACCAGTAATTTCACGCTCCTGATTTTTCTTAAGCTTATAAGTTGTCAGGTTTCCAATGAGCTCATCCATAGTTAAGGTGTCCAAGTTACGAGCCTCAGATATAGCTTCGACCTTACTTTCCCATGATTTTGGTAACACACTGAGAAGCTTTCGGATTGCCTTCCCGCTGGGAACAACTTCACCAAGTGAGTAAATCTCATTTAGAATTGCTGTGAACTTGGTATGCATCTGCTGAATGGTCTCTCCCTCCTTCATCCTGAATAATTCCTATTTCCTGTTTAGTACATCAATCTTAGACTTCTTCACTTGACTGGTACCTTCATGAGCTATTTGTAAAGTGTCCCAAATTTCCTTCGCAGTGGAACAAGAAGATATCCTATTGTACTCATCGGGACCAATGCCACAAATTAGGATTTTTTTGGCCTTCGCATTGTTTTGAACATTGATCTTGTCCTTGTCCTCTAGTTCTAATCTCCCTTTAGGGACCCGTGTCTTTCCATCTTCACCAAGTTTGGTAGGGATTGTTGGTCCATCCAATACGATGTTCCAGAGATCATGATTCTCTCCAATGATGAAATCCATCATCCTGTTCTTCCACCACCCATAATATTGTTCGTTGAAGAGGGGTGGTCGAATTTGCGAATCACCTTCCTGAGATGATGGTGGGGCAGCCATCTGATCCTTTTCAAGGTGTTAACCTTTAATTGAAAAGACCGGCTCTGATACCAATTGAAATAAATAACTATTCCCACCACACGTATTAGGAACCTGGTTCCAAGAATCGCAGTAAACAACAAACAGTAAAGTAAAGTGCAACACCAATTTTACCGTGAAAAACCCCTTGCTCAAGGGAGTAAAAAACCACGACCTACACTGTGTAGGATTTCACCACCAATATCCACTAACTTCAAAAGAGCTTTGTTCAAGATTACAACCCCGCAATCCTAGAACCTAACTCTTAACCCATAACTCAACAATTTACTACAATTGTTCAACCCACTACAAGAGCACTCCAAGAAGCCAAACCCGCTTCTTGTTACAACACCTCACAAATAAGAAGTCAAACCCGCTTCTTGTTTCTCACACTAACAACTAAACAAGGTTCAATAATAGAAAAGATTACAACTCAGAATCTATCCTATTACAAACTTCAAACTCATCAATTTACTCCAACTGATGAACTCAACAAAGACTAATAACTCTAGCCTTCAATTGCCTAAACTTCATCATTCAGCATTGCAAACTCGAACACAAACTATGAACCAGGTTTTTGTTTTGCCGTGACAGAGTCCTGCAACAGTAAACCAGGTTTCTGTTTTGCTGTGACAAAGTCCTGCAGTTTTTGCTCCAACTGCTATTGCTCTCAAGATGATAAAATTTCGTGAATATGCAATAGGTGCGGCTCTCAATGGTCTTCATGCCATATATATACTAGAGATTCACCATGCCCTAGAATATCACGGACTAGGGCTTTTGCTCCAACTAGAACTTGGTTTCCCATAGGAATTATGTGATTCCTTTCCTTATAAGGAGATTGCATCATATAAGGAAACTTTGACTCCTTCTTTTCTCTTTATTTCTTTCCTTCTTTGCTACTTTATTTCCTTCCTTCTTTGCTACTTTATTTCTTTCCTTCTTTGCTCCTTTATTTGTTTCCTTCTTTGTTCTATTCTTCTTTGCACTTTTATTTCGTGGCTTCAGTCTTCCATATTTTTACCTGATGTCCTTGTGCATTCACATCAACTATTCTGGGACCTGGTTCACCTGATACAATATACAAAAGATAACAAGTAGTGAACCAGGGTCTTGTTTGTCAATCATCAAAACTACAAATATGTTCTCCTACTTTCCAACATATTTTAAATGGATTTTCTCTAATGGGTCTTACTTCCACAAATACTTATTGAAATGCTTATGATGCTATGCTAAGGGGTCCTCTCGAGCCTCATTGGTCTAGGATGCCCGTTACATTCGGGGCCTAGTACTGGGTCATGATATTTTCATTTACAAGATGTAGCTTAGTTCTAAATCCAATTTGAAGAGCAAAAGATCTGAAAACTTGGCAATTGTACAACCTGAATCCTTTAACTCATTAACGTGAAATGGTCATATTTATAGATACCCAAGGTCTAGACAATCTAAACCTATCTAGTTGGCTATCTAGAGACCAGAATATTCAGATGACTACTTTTTTCTCTTTTAAATTGTGACTTAACAATGATCTTAAAGCAGTTATGAGATGGTATAGCCAATGTATAGAAAATTTAGTCAAATAATCTTCATAAAATAAGTTCTTCCGATGTTCCATCTTGAATTGCTACAACTAACTTTCAGTCCTCTCACAAAAGTTCAAATAATATTGTCAAAATTGCACTATTAATCAATTATTACCTTTTAATAAACTTGCTTTGATAATCTTTTCATTGGATGTTTTTTCTCTCAATCAATATAGAGGACACAAATTTCACGATGTATTCGAAGCTGAATGAGATTTTTCAATGTTTATGTTGTATGCTATGCGGTCAACTATTCAAAGAAGCCACCACTACTAACCTTTGCCTTCACACATCTAAGTTTCAATGAGTTACTTTTCCATCTATTTTTTATTTACATGCATGGACATGTAACGGAAATTATTACCATAACTAGTATTTGTATTCGCACGATGCGCGGTCAATATATAAAAAAGTTACAATAATACAGTAGCACATGTTAATAAAAAAATCAATATGAAAAGTTCCAGCTTCTTATTTTTAACCAAAGAGAACTTCAGATACTTAAGATGTTCATTTGCATATTTAGCACCACAAACTAACTAGCACAGTGTACTTCAAGGTAGACGAGTCAAAAACATGTTATAGACTATCAAACTTGAGATATAATTGTCTTTACTTTATTGATAACATAAGTATAACATTTTATGAGAAGTATTAAGCAAAAGAAGTGGCAGTATTATTCTCATGATTTGTACATTAAAACTCGAGGGTGGATGAGACCATGAGATGCTTTTCCAGAATGCTTCCTTCTTTGTAAAGTATTAATCAAATATCTAGCTACCAAATAAGAAGTGCATACCTTCAGCTGTCAATTTTTATATTTCTATTTGTTGAGATGGACTTAATCTTCCTTTTGTTGTTGATAAGTTTGTTGAGATTGGTAATTAGCTGAATTGTCGACTTATCAAAGAAAACGGTTAGCTGGTTTGCTTAATCATATAAGTCTCTTGACTTCCATCTAGAAGTTAAGAAAGAACATAAAATTGAGAAGTTATTAATCTCAAACTTATAAAGGTAATCTTACGGCGCAATGGGATGGATACTCGTCCTTGCCATAAGAAAGGTAAAGGTGATCTTACGGCGCAAAGGGATGGATACTTATCCCCTTGATGTGTCACGATCACCTGACACTTGCGATGCTTGAAACTAAGAAAATATGCAATAAATTGGGTATGTTTGGTGGGTAAGATGTGTTTACTGTTCTATATTGTAGGAGAATAGGTTTTTGGAAGCAAAATGATCAAGAAGGAAGAATCATGCTTGAAAACTGAGTATCTGAAGATGAAAGAAGCAGGTTCTGCACCAAAGAAATGACTCATGACACGACTCACATGCCGTGATTCCACCCACGTGACGTAGGTGGGTGTCATGAGTCAACTTTAGAGATGTCCAATGTTGCTTGATTTCCACGAAATTGACTTACGTGGCGTGATTTGGTTCTACGACACCAAGTCACGATACTGTGGAAAGTTGCCGACTCTGTTTTCCTATTTTTTTTAGGATAGGATTCATCTTGTATCTATAAATACCCTTGTATTGTCCTATGTTCAGGAGTTAGTCAGTATATTATTTTGAGACATATTGCCAGTATTTTGACGTATTATTGATTTTGTAATCTTGGATTACCAGTTCTAGGATTTTTATTAATATTTAGAGTTCAGAGTTTTTCTTCATTAGCGTGAGTTTACAACTATGTTTTCATCTTCGAATTCTTCTTGTGTTCTTACAATAATGAGTTGCTAAACCCATTAACTAGGGTTGTGTAAACCATGAGGAATTAACAAAATGGGTTAAGTGCAAAGCAATTCTGAACCGTTGTAAATGCATGTATTGTTATTACCTTGGTTATAATTGATCTTCTAATGGTTGAAACTGTTAGAAACTCACCTGTATTCTAGACTTGCTCGAGAGGGAGGTAGAGATTGGGAAAAGGGAATAACAACAGAGATTTGAAGCTATCAACCTTTATCTAATAACTTGAGCCGTAACAGGGGTAGTTATCTGAGATCCAGGACTAAGATTAGTAGTACGACACTCGGAGACCGAGAGGAGAAGAGTGAAATTTGTCTAACCAAGGTCGAGAGATGTTTAGATGAATATATCTTGTTAGATTTTGCATGCAATGCAGCGGGACAGTTTTGTCAAGCACAAATAACTGGTGAAGTTAAGGAATCATATGGGAACACAGTCCTAGTGTATTTCTCATAGTGTTTACAAATCCAAAAATAAGCAATTGTTATTGTTACCATTTATTCACAAAACCCCCCCAGTTTCACGTCTTTGCCAACTACTTAGACTAGCATTCTACATAATTGACCCCAACCTAGTTGGGTTCTATATTTGATACAACGACCGCATTATACTTGTTTGAAGGTATATTTTGGGTGACATCAAATTTTGGCGCCGTTACCGGGGAACTACGGTTACGGAGTTTAGTATTTTGCTTGTTGGAGTTGATTGGTTTTATTTCATTATACTTTTAAGGGCACACACGGTGTATGTCCAGTACTAGGAGTCAAGGCAATCCCCTGATTCCACTTGATCTTGAAATAGAAAGAACTCTGAGAGCTAATCAAAGAATGGTGAATACCAACGGAGTTCAGAATTCTGCAGCCGCGGGAGATATTCATAACCAACTAATTCAGCCAGTTGGTCATGAAACAGTGGACCAAACTACTGCTCAGTTGACATGGGAAGAACAAGCTAGACAAGATGATCTTAGGCAAGCAGATAGAGATAATCGAGCTATGTAAGAAGCAGTACAACGTCTGGCTGATGCTGAAGAAAGACACAGAAGACTGAGGGCATACCAAACACCTCAAAGACCACATGTGCCAGTTTATGATGATCCTGAAGAAGAAGATTGGCTTATTTTGAGCCGATTGAGACTGGTGCCATTATTCCACCAGAGTTACCTCAGGGCACAAATTTTGACATTACAAGTGCCATGATCCGCCTGCTTAACTTGAAAGGTGTATTCACGGGTCTTCTTACAGATGATCCAAACATGCATGTGATGAACTTTGTAGGGGTTTACACTTCTTATAATTTGCCTGGAGTAGACCAAGAGGCTATTCGGTTAAGATTGTTTTCGTTCTCTTTAACAGGAAAAGCAACTTTGTGGCTGGCCGAATTACCACGAGGTTCCATTACTACTTGGCAAGAGCTGAGAAATTAATTTCTGAAAAGATTTTTTCCACTATCCAAGATGCTACAGTTGAAGGATGAGATTTATAACTTCAAACAACTACACTCTCAAGCCCTTTACGAGACATGGCTAAGGTTCAAGAAGAAGCTTCAGAATGTGCCAAATCATAGGATAAGTGGTAGGAGTCTACTTGAAATCTTCTACAGGGCTTTGAACGCAAATACTAAGGTTGTAGCAGAAACTATCACTGGAGGAGCATTTATGAGTCTGAGGTGGGAATGAGCTTCAGAGATCTTGGATCGTATTACTAAGACTAATCGAGGATGGCATACTCGAGAGGCAGAGACACCGGATGGTACGTACACTATTGGAGCATTAGTAGCATAACGGGCTTTGGATGAATCTGTAGCTGAAGAGGTTGCACAACTGAGAACAAAAATTAGTTTGCTAGCCAAACAGATTACGGTTAGAGATGCAGAAAAGGTACATGCTGTAAGTGCATAGGGTAAAACATCTAAGCATGAAGAGTACAAATCTGATAAGGAAGCTAAATACTTGGATCGAGAAGTGGTGAGTTTTTGAGCCAAGAGCCAAGGGTCTAATCAAGACTCTTGGAACCCGAGGCAAGGAAATGAAGTTTGGAACTATTATGGAGACAATTACAAGAGGTTAGGATATAGAGACAGAGAGCGAGATCGTGAAGAAGAATGGAGATGAAAAGATGATTACAAGGAGAAGAGCGGTGCTTATGTTCCACCAGGGAACCATGATACTGACTACAAAACTTCACGAATGAAAACCCTTCTTACCAAATTGGTTAAAGGATCAGAAAACCAAGAAAATTGCTTAAAAGAAATTAGGGCTGACATTTCGGGAATAAGTTAGAAAGTTGACTCTCACTTAACTGCAATAAAACGGTTAGAGCAACAGTTTGGGTAGATATCAGTGGCATTGAACCAACGTCAACCAGGAACTCTTTCAGGCAACACCATTCAAAATCCAAAAATTGACGGTCATTGTTTGGCCATCACTACAAGAAGCAGAAAGAGCATGACCAACCCATCTATTCCCGCGGGTAATGATAAGAAAGATGAGCTAGTGGTGGTCGATGAAAAGGTTAAGATGGAGCCATAAAATTTAGCAGCGGACAACAATATTAATAAGGAAGTGGAATCTGAAAAAAGAAAGGAGAAGGAGATTCCACAAATGTTGAAAACTATCCCACGACCTTCTCCTCCCTTTTCACGAAGGTTGAAAAAAAAGGCTGAGAAAGGTAAGTGCCAGAAGTTTATTATGATGTTGAAAGGTCTATCAGTAAATATCCCCCTTGTTGAGGCTTTGGAGCAGATGCTCGGTTACACAAAGTTCATGAAAGACTTAGTGACGAAGAACAGAACTGTCAGTTTTAAGCCGACAGATAACTTGCATCATTGTAGTGTAGTTGCTTTACGTTCCCTAGTTGAAAAGAAAGAGGATCCAAGAGTTTTCACAATACCTTGTACTATCGGGTCTTATAACTTTGCAAAGGCACTGTGTGATTTGGGTGCTATCATTAAGTTAATGTCACTAGCCGTGTTCAAGCAGTTGGGGTTGAGTGCACCAAAACCTACTTCTATGAGGTTTCTTTTGGCAGATAGAATTGTAAAAAAGTCGATGGGCATTCTGTATGATATTTTGGTGAAAGTTGCATCTTTCATCTTTCTAGCTGACTTTGTAATTCTAGATTGTGAAGTTGACTTCGATGTTCCTATCATCCTGGGGAGACCTTTCATTGCCACTGGCCGTGCTTTGGTTGACATGGAAACTGGGTAGATGAAATTCAAGTTAAATGATGAACAAGTTACTTTCAATGTTTGTCATTCCATGAAGCAACCAAAAGATATGTGGATAATTTCTGTAATTGATACGCTTGATGTGAGTGCCATAGTTGTTCCAATTGAAGAAAGGTTGGGGGTAGAAGCTCTTGTAGCTGTGGTTATGAATTTTGATAGTGATGGTATTAAGGATTACGATGAGATGGTAAGAGCACATGCTGGTAGGGGATCCTACACTTATGCTCCGAAGAAACTTGATCTCGATTTGAAGAATAGGGTGACCCCACTAGCTCGCCCTTCTGTTGAGGAGCCTCGAGTCTTAGAGCTTAAGGCTCTTCCTTCTCACCTACGCTACGCATTTTTGGGAACCAATAACACCTTTCCTGTAATTATTTTTGCTCAGTTAGTAGGATGGCAGGTAGAAGCTCTGGTTTGGGTATTGAAGAAATTTAAAAGGCCTATTGGTTGGTCCATCGCTTCTATTATAGGGATTCCATCCGACATTTGGACTCATAAGATCCATCTTGTTCCTGAGTGTATACCAAGTATAGAGCAACAACGTCGTCTGAACCCACCTATCCAGTAAGTTGTGAAGAAAGAGATTATTAAGTGGTTAGATGCAGGCGTAGTTTACCCCATTGCTGATAGCAAGTGGGTAAGCCCAGTGCAGTGTGTACCAAAGAAGAGAGGAATCACTGTGGTTCCAAATGATAAAAATGAATTGATCCCAATGAGGCCAGTAACTGAATGGAGAGTTTGCATGGATTATCGAAAGATGAATTCTTGGACCAAGAATGACCATTTTCCTATGCCCTTCGTGGACCAGATGTTAAACCGCCTTGCTGGTAGAGGATGGTATTATTTCCTCGATGGTTATTCGGGTTATAATCAGATTTTCATCACTCCCGAAGACCAAGATAAGACCACTTTCACTTGTCCATATGGGATGTTTGTGTTCAAGAGGATGCCTTTCAGATTATGTAATGCACTAACTACTTTTCAACGTTGTATGATGTCCATTTTTTATGACATGGTGGAATACACTATTGAGGTATTTATGTATGATTTTTCAGTTGTAGAAGACTCTTTTAACGATTGCTTGGCTCACTTTGCTAAGCTATTACAAAGATGCGAGTAGTGCAACTTGGTGCTAAATTGGGAGAAATGTCACTTTATGGTAAAAGAAGGTATTGTGTTGGGGCATCAAATCTCAAAGAAGGGTATCAAAGTAGACAAAGCAAATATTGAGGTGATTGAAAAATTACCCTCACTTATTTCTGTAAAAGGGATTCGAAGTTTTTTAGGTCATGCTGGCTTTTATAGATAATTCATCAAAGATTTCTCTAAGATTGCACATCCTCTATGCAAACTTTTGGAGAAAGAAGTAAAGTTCGTGTTTGATGAGGCATGCCTAAAAGCTTTAAAGTGTCTAAAAGAGAAGTTGATTTCAGCCCCTATTATTGTCACACCAGACTTGACGATGCCGTTTGAAGTTATGTGTGATGCTAGTGGAGTAGCCTTGGGTGCTGTTCTTGTCTAAAGATGAGAGAATATTTTACATCCAATTTACTACGCTAGCAAAGAACTTAATCCAGCTCTAAAGAACTACACCATGACTGAACAAGAGTTGTTGGCAGTGGCCTTCGCTTTCAAAAAATTTCATTCTTACTTGTTTGGCACAAAGGTAATTGTACATACAGACCATACAACACTTCGATATCTTATGTCAAAAAGGATGCTAAGCCAAGATTGATTCGGTGGGTGCTTCTACTGCAAGGATTTGATTTTGAAGTCAAGGACCGAAAGGGAACCAAGAATCAGGTCGCTGACCATATATCACGCCTTGAGGAGGAGGCCATGCTCAAATTAAGGGATGATCTTGATATTGATGATACATTTCTAGATGAGCAAGTGATGTCAGCATCGCAAGACTTAATCCCATGGTTTGCATATTTTTCCAACTTTCTGGCAAGTGATGTAGTCCCGGAAGATATGTCGTACCAGCAACGGAGGAGATTCATGCATAAGGTGAGAAAATTCTTCTGGGATGAGCCTTACCTGTTTGGAGTATGTGTGGATGGTATGATTTGAAGGTGTATCCCGGAGGCTGAAATGATGAGTATCTTGGAAGCATGTCATTCATCTCAAGTTGGGGGTCATCATGGTGGTACGCGGACTGCGCACAAGATCTTACAATGAGATTATTATTGGGCTAACATCTATAAAGATGCTCATGACTATGCTCGGGCCTGCATCCAATGACAAAGATAAGGGAATATCTCACGCAGACATGAACTTCCTATGACAACTATCCTTGAACTCGAATTGTTTGATGGGGAATTGATTTTATGGCCCCTCTGTGAGCTCACATGGGATGAAATACATTTTGTAGCTGTTGACTATGTTTCTAAATGGGCGGAGGTGATTGTACTTCCCAATAATGAAGGAAGAAGTGTCACAACATTCTTGAAAAATAACATATTTTCACAATTTGGTACACCCCGAGTAATCATTAGTGATGGAGGATCTCACTTCTGCAATAGGCTTTTCAAAACCCTGCTTGAAAAATAATGGTGTCAAACATAGGGTGGCCATACCTTACCACCCTCATACAAGTGGGCAAGTGGAGGTGTCAAATCGTGAGATTAAATCTATTTTGGCAAAGACGGTGAACGCCAATAAAATTGATTGGGCGAGAAGATTGGACGATGCTTTATGGGCTTATCGAACTGCATTCAAGACACCTATTGGTACGTCTCTATATTAGTTGGTTTTTGTTAATTCATTCCATTTTCCAGTTGAACTTGAACATAAAGCATTATGGGCATTGAAGAGGTTGAATCTGGAATGGAGTGAAGCGGCTACAGTGAGGCTAGATCAGATGAATGAGATGGATGAATTTCATCTACGGGCTTATGAAAGTTCAGCTCTTTATAAAGAAAAGATGAAACTGTATCATAACCGAAAGATTGAACGACGAGAGTTTCCTCCGGGAGATTTGGTGCTACTCTATAATTCCAGGCTTTGCATTTTTCCTGGAAAACTGCGGTCTAAATGGTCTGGACCATTCACGGTTATAAGAGTGTTCCCGCATAGGGCAATTGAGATAAAGGGTGATAATGATGCCCTTTTTAAGGTCAATGGTCAGCGTGTGAAGCTTTATTTGGGAACTATAGAAGAAGTAAAAATGAGTGACGAGCTTAGTCTTGATGAAGTTTGAGTAGTCAAGCTAGTGAGGTCATGCCGCGACATTAAATCAGGCACTTCATGGGAGGTAACCCATGGGCTAGTTGGTGAAATCTGAATAGGTAACTTGTCCATGTCATGCCACGACGTTAAATCAGGCGCTGCTTGGGAGGCAACCCAATGTCTGAGTTGGTTGTGATCTGATCATTGGAGGATAAGTTAGCTGGAACTTACAATATTGAAACTGAATATGTTCAATACAACCCACGACACTGTTTCATGCAACGTAAGTTCATCCACGTAATGTGGGTTGGTACCGCAGAAGTCAGAGGAAATTATATGCTTGTTGAACTCGACCTACGCCAGTGACCCATGTGACTTAGGTCAACCCAAGTCACGTGGGTGGTGCCATGAGAATCAGAGATCGTTTGTCACCTTCAGAACCCTATCCACATCATGGGACCCACGTGACGTAGGTAAGCCCACGTCACGTGGGTGGTGTTGTGAGAATCAGGAAATTAAAATTAACCAAGATCTGACCCGACCCAACCCGACTCGACCCAAACTCTATATATATATCGGCATACTCCTTAAATCTGAACCAATTTCAAATTCAAACTTAACCTTCTCAAATCCAAATCCTAACATAAACCCTATTTTCCACAATTCACCAAATTCTCATATACCAAATCCTAAATTCTCAAATTCCCACATACCAATTTCGAATTTCATAAAATCTTAACTACCTAAACCCTACAATTCCCAAAATTCGACCCACCCGACCCAAAATCCAAATACCCGACCCAATACCCTAATAAAACCTGATCTAATGCCACCCAAATCAAACCCCAAACGTGGATACATGGGTTCTTCCTCGCGAATTCGAACCAAAAATCTCAAATTTACAACTAGGTTGCGTGATGAACCTTCAGTGTCAGATAAAAATTGATCCAAAGAAGTATATAAGTTGGCTACTGATGATGCTGCACTGGTACCTCGTACCACGAGGTTACAAACTTAGGCACAAGCTTCTGCCCGGGCCGTACTTCAACCTGTCCCACAACCTGCCAAGCCAGCTGCTCCTGATCAGTCTTCTGATTTCACCCCCAGGCTGAAGAGGGGGAGGATACTTCGGTAATTGGTGATGAACAGGAGCTTGATGTTTTTGGATCTGAGAAAAATGCTGAAGGACCTGATGATTCAACGATTTAGGCGACAACATCTATTTCTGGCACTAGGGGGGAAAATCCCATCACTCTCTCCCAGAGAAGGGAAAACCAACGATGGTATGTTCAGGGTATGAGGGACTTTTATGACAGGGATGCCGAACTTACTGAGCGGGGCGTGTGTAAATGCAGTATTTCTAAGGAGCCCTGGTATCGGCTAGAGGAGTTAAAGGCACTTCCTAATATTAAGGTAGTGTTTGATCATTATGGATTTGGGTGGATGGCGAAGCCTCCTGGTCACTATAGCCCAGAGTTGGTCCGCGAGTTTTATGCTTCTTATGCTGCATCTTTTGAGTTGATCACACCTGTTGAGTAGCGGCTTTAGAACCAACCACCATTGACTCACACTGTGGTTCAAGAAACCAGAGTAGATATCGTTGAGCAGACCATCCACAGATTCTTATTTTGGGCTGAACGTCCATTTCCATCCACGACTGCTGAGTTTGATCACCGTATGGAGACTGTCAGAAATAGGACTAAAATAATGGACGCTGATCAGTGATTTGAGTTACTACAGGGGATTGAGGGGTATACAGTAGAGGACGGTGTTGATGCTAGTTGGGTAACTGGGAAGCTGGATATCATGAAGTCCACACTCCACTTTGCGGGCCGATTTTGGTGGTGTGTGGTTAGGCACCGTTTGGGTCCCAGAAATTCTGATAATTCACTCACTTTGGACCAGGCTACTTTGGTCGCAAGCATCATTACCGGCTATGACATTAATATCGCTCGCTACATCATTAGGGAAATCCATGAGCGCGCCTTTAGAGATTTTACCAGCATCTCTTTCCCTTGTCTGATTCATGGCCTATGTGATAATGCTGGTGTGGTTAAGATGCCTGCAGTAGATCATTATATTGAGGTTCCCCGTATTACAGATATTGGGTTTATGCAGCCATGGGAAGCTCACCCAGTTCTTCCCCAAAGGTCTCAACTTTTCGTGTCATCAGGAGCAACCCTTTTTGAAGGTCCTGGAGATAAAGAGGAGCCAGTTAGTACACCTATGCCCGTTCCAGTTCCGATGAGTATACCAAAGATAGTGCATGCATCTGCTGAGGGCACAGTCCTGATGATTGACGATGAAGTCATAGGCACTACAGCACCACTGCCCCCCTCTGGTATGGTTTCAGTTTCGAGGGACTTCCTGCAGCAGTTGGTGGATCGAAAGACACAGATGTTTGAGACGAAGGTTCACACTGAGGCACAGATGGCTAAGTTGGTATCCCAGCTTAAGCCCTGGGTTAGGACCACGGTAGATGCTATAAAGGCTAGAGTGGAGGCCCGTATGACTGTGACTATGGATAGATTTATGAGAGAGCTGCATGGGAGGATTGATAGTTTTGAGGCACGGATGGCCACCCGGATGAATTCGGCATAGATTCCTGATATGGCAGGATTGACACAGGAGGTGGCTGCATTGAGAGAGCAGGTTAGACCTTTGGTACCGAGCAACACTCCTGTTATTCCACCTATGTCCGTTTTGGCCCCGATGAGGCCGGTGTTCGAGGTGGACTTGTTTACTGACGAGGAGCCTCCTATTGATAGAGACAAGAGACCACGTAGTCTAGAGGATCAGGTTGATAGTGGTGATGAGTTTGAGGGTGATTTTTAGAGAGCGGTTAAGTCCTCTAGAGTAGAGTACCATGCCAGTCAGATTGCTCAGGAGGAGAGGGCACGGGGTGCATCCTCTAGTCAGGCACCCTGATGTCGTCCAAAATATGCCTCTTAAGAAGTATAAAGTGGTCTCTGTCAAATATAAAACCCAAGGTTGGGGTCAATCCCACAGGGAATAGGTAGAAGTCTTTTTAGAATACTAGATGGAATAATTGGAAAGTAAGTAAAACAGGGGTTTTTTTTGTGAATAAAAAGTGACAGTAACAATCGCTGGTTATATCGAGTTTGTAGACAATGAGAAAAATACACTATGACTGTGATCCCCAATGATTCCTTAACTCCACCGATTACTTGTGCTAACAAAACCGTCCCGCTATGTGGCATGTAAAATCTGACAAGATACGTTCATCTAAACGTCTCTCGACTTTGATTAGACGAATTTCACTCTTGTCCTCTCGATCTCCGAGTGTCACACTACTAACCTTTTTACTGGATCTCAGATAACTATTTCCGCTAAGGCTCAAGTTATTAGATGAAGGTTGATAGCTTCAAATCTCTGTTGTTATCTCCTTTTCCCAATCTCTACCTCTCTCTCAAGCAATTCTAGAATATAGGCAAGTTTCTAACGTTTGCAACCATGAGAAGATCAATCACAACGAAGGAAACAACAATACATGCATACACAGCGGTACATAATTGCCTGACACTTAACCGATTTCGTTAATTCCTCATGGTTCACACAACCCTAGTTGATGGGTTTAGCTACTCATAATTTTAAGAAAACAAGAAGAATTCAGAGATGAAAACATAATTATGATCTCAGAACAATGAAGAAAAACTAAAATCTCAATTATCAATTAAACTCGAATTAGGGTTTGTAACTACAAAACCAAGAATATGTTTATGAACTCCAAAACAATATAAAATAGCTCTCAAAACAATGTAATGACTCACTCTCGCACATAGGATTATACAGGGGTATTTATAGATACAAAGCTAATCCTATCCAAATCAAAATAGGAGAATAGAGTCGGCAACTTCCACGGTATGTGACTTGGTGTCCTGGAACCAAGTCACGCCACATAGGTTGGTGTCGTGGAAATCAGGTTCAATTAAACGTATTCATAAGTTGAGTCACGCCACGCTTCCACGTCACGTGATTGACAATCACGCCATGTGACTGCTGGCGTGGAAATTAGAACCTACCTTTGATCTTTTGAATTGGACTCACGCCAGCCACTCACGTCACGTGAGTGGAAGTCACGCCACGTGAGTGGTGTCGTGAGTCCATCTCTAGTGCAGATTCTTGTTCTTTCTTCTTCCGACACTTCGTTCTTGGGCTTGATTCTTCCTTCTTGATCATTTTTCCTTTAAAACCTGTTTTCCTGTAAAGTAGGACAGAAACCACATCATACCAACAAAATAAACCCAAGTTATTGCATATTTTCCTTGTTTTAAGCATCAAAAGTGCCATGTAACCATGGCGCATCAACACCCTCAACTTAGAACGTTTGCATGTACTCAGGCGAACAACACACATATACGATGCCTGATTAAGAAAAACCTAAGGGACCTATGGCCGTTGACTCATTTCCTATTTTCGACCCCTCCTATTTGCAAATCAAAACCAAAGTGTGTATACATGCAGCATATTATCATGACACAGAAGGGATCAAGTGATGGCACCAGATTATGCACAAACAACTAAGCATATATGCAAATTACATTTTTCGAACAAATAGCAGCTAATAATGCAACCCATTTACCCTCACAATCAAAGAAGTCCCCTACACTCACAGTATACTAATGAATATCAAAGTAGGGACTAGGTCAAAACACTCACTCTCACAAAGAAGTTCAAATAGTGTGCATGAAATACCATAGGCTTGCCCTTATTTTCTACGCCTTAGTTTTCAAATAGTTGGACTAGGATCACTATAGGACTTTACTCGGCTTGTATGGTACATATGGATGTGGTGACTCAACCCTCCTTGACACTACACTATTTTTGGCTCCAACTTCCAACCTTTCTCATTTTTCTTCTACCTTATTCTCCTTTCTTTTATTTTCAGATTTTGGGTGTGATTTTCTTCACTTTCAAAACAAACATTTCTCTTCTTTTCACTTTATTTTTTTTCTTTCTCTTCACACCCAAACCTATTTTCTCTTTTTCTTTTATTAACCTCCTCTTCATATCCAACTCAATCTACGCACCCCTATAATAGCCACCCTCAACTTAGGCAATTTGCCTGAGTTGAGGTACACAATGTTCAAGGAGGGATCAGGGCCAAGACAGGTTCATTGTAATTAAAATGGGAAAAATGGGAAGGTGAATAGGCTAATGAAAGAAATAGGTCAATTAAGGCTCAAAATCGGGATCAAGGGATACTTATTCATTTGGTCAGGCATTTAGGCTAAAAGTGGACTTATTCAAAAACGGCCTCTGATCCTTTCCTAATCACTATCCTCTAACCTAGGCAAGACTAGCCGGGAAAGTTATGGATTGCACACACAAAGTGAACTAAGTAATGACCTCACACACACAACACAGGGTTGTATTATCATCTACTACCTATCCAGTTCATACAATGCTAGCTACCATTATTTGCCTATAATCCTAGTGCCATAACAAGATCCAACAGCTGTCACACATAAACATGCTACACACACATACTTTTAAAATAAAAGTATGTCAGGAGGGGTATCCTTAACATTCAAAAAGCATAAAATTTTTCTAAACTGGACTGCACTACAGCTCCCTTACTTTTCTCCTAATCAAACACAAATACACATAATAATAAAAACCTAAACATGCCGGTTCTACTAAAATATCACTTGAGGGAAAAGAAACCTGATAACAAAAACCCCCAAGAGGACATATAGACCCACAAATACCTCGCACCCTCAACTTGTAAGCATGCATTGTCCCCAATGCAATAGATAAAATAAAACAAGGGAGTTAGGAACATACCTGTGGCACCCTAGGTGCATGGGTCTGATGTTGATCAAAATCAAAAATCAAAGCAAATGTAGGAATAGTAAGACACCTTGGGTTGCCTCCCAAGCAGCGCTTGATTTAACGTCGCGGCACGATGCGGGTATCTTTATTACTCAGACTTCATCAAGATCCCCACTGGGTTGTCCTCCAGGGTCATCAAAAATATTTATTTCCGAAACCACCCTCATGTCATTTGGCTGCTTCATAGTTCTATAAACATTGAATGTGACTTCCTTATTATCCAGTCTGAATTTCAGCTCACCCTACTCCATATCTACCAATGCTCTGCCGGTGGCTAAAAATGGTCTTCCCAAAATTATGGGCATCTCAAAATCAACCTCACAATCCAAGACCACAAAGTCAGCAGGAAAGATGAATTTTTTAACCTTGACCAAAACGTCACATACTATGCCCATAGACTTCTTGATCGTACGATCCGCCATCAATAACCGCATCTTTGTTGGCTCGGGGGCTCTCAGACCTAATTTCTCAAATAATGCAAGCGACATCAAGTTAATGCTCGCACCTAAGTACACAAAGCTCTGGCGAATTGAACCGACCCAATTGTGCATGGAACTGTGAAGGCACTAGGATCATCTTTCTTTTGTACAAGAGAATGGGATGCAATTGCATTATAATGGTGAAAATTATCGACAGACTCATAACTAACAGTTCTCTTCTTTGTGACCAAGTCCTTCATGAACTTCGCATAACCTGGCATCTGCTCCAACGCCTCCACCAATGGGATGTTTATAGAAAGTTGCTTCAATATAGGACTGGGAGTTAGCCCTTGTGGGGCTTCTTTTTCTTTCTCATTTTCATCATTCACCACATTCTCATCAGTTTGAGGCTTTTCAACTTCTCTCATGATCTCCCCACTAACACTTTTATTTTTATCCACTTTTTTCTTTAGACGTTGAGGGAAAGGTGGAGGAAGCTTTGGGAATGGAGCATACTTCTTTAGAGCATCCTTTACCTTTTTCGTGGCATTCGTTTGATCTTCCAGTGGAGTATGAACACCCTGAACTTGATTGGGTACCTCAATGAGAGTCATTCCATTTCTTATTGTGATAGCCATACAATGAGCATCATTCTTCAAATTCTGGACGGTGTTGCTTGGAAGGGTGCCTGGCTGACGTTGATTTAGTGCCAATGATATCTGCCCAAACTGTTGCTCCAACTTTTTAATGGCAGTCGAATAGGAATCTACTTTCTGACTTATTCCCGAAATATCCATCTTGATCTCTTTTAGACATTTTTCTTGGCTTTCTGACCTCATAACCAGTTTATTCAGAAGGTCTTCAATCTTTGAATTTCTAGACTCAAGTCTCGTTCTCTATCTCTATACCCCGACTTGTTGTAACTATCTCCATTGTAGTTCTAACCTTGATTCCCTTGCCTTGAGTTCCAAGAGTCTGATTAGACCCTTGGACCTTGGCTCGAAAACCCGCCACTTCTCGATCTAGGTACTTTGCCTCTTTCTCAGACTCACTATCATCATGTATAGCCGATTTACTTTGTGCCCCTATAGCATACACCTTTTTAGCATCTCTGGCCGCTATCTGTTTAGCTAGAAGACCAATTTCTGTCCTCAACTGAGCGACCTTTTGAGCCACAGATTCGTCCAAAGCCCTTTAAGCTGCTGAGGCTCTAATAGCATATGTGCCAGTAGGAGTTTCTGCCTCTCGAGTATGCCATCCTCTGTTGGTCTTAGTGACACGATCTAATATCTCTGAAGCTCTTTCCCATCTCAAACTCATGAATTCTCCACTAGTGATAGTATCTGCTACCGCCTTTGTGTTGACATTCAAAGCCCTGTAGAAGATTTCAAGTAAATTCCTACCACTCATCCTATGATTTGACACATTTTGCAGCTTCTTTTTGAACCTCAGTCATGTCTCATAGAGTGCTTCAGAATGAAGTTATCTGAAATTATAAATCTTGTCCTTCAACTGTAGTATCTTGGAAGGCGGGAAAAATCTTTCCGAAAATTAATTTCTCAATTCTTGCCAAGTGGTGATGGAACCTCGGGGCAACTCAGCCAACCACAAAGTAGCTTCTCCTGTTAGAGAGAATGGAAACAACCTCAATCGAATAGCCTCTTGGTCAACTCCAGGCAGATTGTACGACGTGCAAACCCCCACAAAATTCATCACGTGCATGTTTGGATCATCAGTTGGAAGACCGGTGAACACACCCTTCAAGTTTAGCAGATGGATAATGGCACTAGTAATGTCAAACTTAGTGCCCGGAGGTAACTCTGGTGGAATGATGGCACCAGTCTCTATTGGCTCAAAGTAGGACAAATCTTCTTCTTCAGGATCATCATAAATAGGCACATATGGTCTTGGTTGTTCTCTCAGTCGTCTTTGTCGCTCTTCAGCATCAGCCAAATATTGTGCTGCTTCTTGCATAGCTCGATTATCTCTTTCTGCTTGTCTAAGAGCAGCTTTCCTAGTTTGATCTTACCGTGTTAATCAATCGGTAGTTTGATCCGCTATTTAATGATCAACTGGCTGAATTGGTTGGTGATGAATATCTCCCGCAGCTGCGGGATCCTGAAATCCTTCAGTATTCACCATTCTTCGATTAGCTCTCAAAGTTCTTTCAATTTCAAGATCAAGTGGAATCAGGGGATTGCCTCGACCCCTAGTATTTGTCATACATCGGCGTATACCCTCAAAAGTATGTAAAAACAAAACCAATCAACTCCAACCAGTCCTAATCAACTCCGTAACCGTATTCCCCGACAACGACGCCAAAATTTGATGTCGCCCAAACTATGCCTCCTAAGAAGTATAAAGCGGTCGCTGTCAAATATAGAACCCAACTAGGTTAGGGTCGATCCCATAGGGAATAGGTAGAAGTTTGTTTAGAATACTAGATGGAATAATTGGAAAATAAGTAAAATAGGTGTGTGTGTGTGTGAATAAAAAGTGACAGTAATAATCTCTGGTTATATCAAGTTTGTACATAATGAGAAAAATACACTAGGACTGTGATCCCCAATGATTCCTTAACTCTACCGATTACTTGTGATAACAAAACTGTCCCGCTATGTGGCATGCCAAATCTGATAAGATATGTTCATTTAAACATCTCTCGACCTTGATTAGACAAATTTCACTCTTCTCCTCTCGATCTCCGAGTGTCGCACTACTAACCCTTGTCCTGGATCTTAGATAACTATTTCCGCTAAGGCTCAAGTTATTAGATGAAGGTTGATAGCTTCAAATCTCTGTTGTTATCTCCTTTTTCCAATCTCTACCTCTCTCTCGAGCAAGTCTAGAATACAGGTGAGTTTCTAACATTTGCAACCATTAGAAGAGCAATCACAACGAAGGAAACAACAATACATGCATACACAGCGGTACAGAATTGCCTGGCACTTAACCGGTTTCGTTAATTTCTCATGGTTCACACAACCCTAGTTGATGGGTTTAGCTACTCATAATTGTAAGAACACAAGAAGAATTCAGATATGAAAACATAATTATGATCTCACAACAATGAAGAAAAACTAAAATCTCAATTATCAATAAAAGTTGAATTAGGGTTTGTAACTACAAAACCAAGAATATGTTTATGAACTCCAAAACAATATAAAACAGCTCTCAAAACAATGTAATGACTCACTCTCGCTTATAGGACTATATAGGGGTATTTATAGATACAAAGCTAATCCTATCCAAATCAAAATAAGAGAACAGAGTCGGCAACTTCCACGGTATCGTGACTTGGTGTCGTGGAACCAAGTCACGCCACGTAGGTTGTGTCATGGAAATCAGGCTCAATTAGTCGTCTTCAGAAGTTGAGTCATGCCACGCTTCCACGTCACGTGACTGACAACCATGCCACGTGACTTCTGGCGTGGAAATTAGAACCTGTCTTTGATCTTCTAAATTGGAATCACGCCAGCCAGTGAGTGGAAGTCACGCCACGTGAGTGGTGTCGTGAGTCCATCTCTGGTGCCGATTCTTGTTCTTTCTTCTTCCGATACTTCGTTCTTGGGATTGATTATTCCTTTTTGATCATTTTGCCTTTAAAACCTGTTTTCCTGTAAAGTAGGATAGAAACCACATCATACCAACAATATAAACCCAAGTTATTGCATATTTTCCTTGTTTTAAGCATCGAAAATGCCATGTAACCATGGCACATCACACCCCTTCACCGGACACAACTAGCAGAGAGTCCATAGAGAATGCTGGTGATCTTTTATTGGGTGGTCCCACATCTGGTGCCTAGAGCAGTACAGGTATATCTTCACTCCCTTACACTTATGATATTGCTAGCTGTGCACTGGGGATAGTGCACAATTATTTAGTTGGGGTTGGGGGTATACCACCACTTGAGGGTTTTTGTTGCCGTGTTTCTTTTCCTCCAAGTGTAATATCATAGTAGAACCAGAATATTTAGGTGTTTATTTAGATTATTAGGTGTTTGTATAATTAATTAGGATAAAAATAGGGGAACCTTAGTGCAGTCCAGTTTTGAACAAGTTGTGTTTCTTAATTGTTTAAAGGACACCCCGATTGAATCTCCTCCGTTGCTGGTATGACATATCTTCCAAGATTACATCACTTGCCAGAAAGTGGGCAAAGACGTGAAACTGGGAGTTTTTGTGAATAAATGGTAATAATAACAATTGTTGATTTTTGGATTTGTAAACAATATGAGAAATACACTAGGACTGTGATTCCCAATGATTCCTTAACTACACCGATTATTTGTGCTTGACAAAACTGTCCCACTGCATTGCATGCAAAATCTAACAAGATATGTTTATCTAAATGTCTCTCGACCTTGGTTAGAAGAAATTCACTCTTCTCCTCTCAGTCTCCGAGTGTCGCACTACTAACCCTTGTCCTGGATCTCAGATAACTATCCCTGTTATGGCTCAAGTTATTAGATGAAGATTGATAGCTTCAAATCTCTGTTGTTATTTCCTTTTCCCAATCTCTACCTCTCTCTCGAGCAAGTCCAGAATACAGGCGAGTTTCTAACGTTTGCAACCGTTAGAAGATCAATTATAACGAAGGTAATAATAATACATGTATTCACAATGGTTCAGAATTGCTTTGCACTTAACCTATTTCATTAATTCCTCATGGTTCACACAACCCTAGTTAATGGGTTTAGCTGCTCATTATTGTAAGAACACACGAAGAATTCGAAGATGAAAACATAGTTGTAAACTCACCATAATGAAGAAAAACTCTGAACTCTCAATATTAATAAAAATCGTCGAACTGGCAATCCAAGATTACAAAATCAATAATGCGTCAGAATACTGGAAATATGTCTCAAAATAATGTACTGACTAACTCCTGAACATAGGACAATACAAGGGTATTTATAGCTAAAAGATGAATCTTATCCTAAACAAAATAGGAAAACAGAGTCGGCAACTTTCCACGGTATCGTGGCTTGGTGTCGTAGAACCAAGTCACGCCACATAAGTCAGTTATGTGGAAATCAGGAAACATTGGACATCTTTGAAGTTGACTCATGACACCCACCCACGCCATGTGGGTGGACTCACGGCACGTGAGTCATGTCGTGAGTCACTTCTCTAGTGCAGAACTTGGTTCTTTCATCCTCAGATACTCTGTTTTCAAGCATGATTCTTCCTTCTTGATCATTTTTCTTCCAAAAACCTATTCTCCTGCAATATAGAACATAAAACACATCATACCCACCAAACATACCCAAGTTATTGCATGTTTTCTTAGTTTCAAGCATCGAAAGTGTCATGTGATCATAACACATTAACACCCTCAACTTAGAACGTTTGCATGTCCTCAGGAGAACAAAACTAAACAAACTCATACGATGCTTAACTAAGAGAAACCTAAGGGACCTATGGCAGTCGACTCATTGCTTTTGATCTCAAAACTTTTCTGACCCCTCCTACTTGCAAATCAAAACCACAGTGTGTATACATGCAGCATATTATCATGACATAGACGGGATCAAATGATGAAATCAGATTATGAACAGACAACTAAGCATATATGCAAATGACATTATCCGAACAAATAGCAGCTACCAGTGCAACCCATGTACTCTCACAACAAAGAAGTCCCCTACACTCACAGTATACCAAAGGATGTCAAAGTAAGGACTGGGTCAAAACACTCTCTCTCTCACGAAGAAGTTCAAACAATGTGCGTGAAATGTCATAGGCTTGCCCTTATTTTCTATGCCTTTAGTTTTTTTGGATAGTTAGACTAGGATCATTATAGGACTTTCATCAGTTTGTAATGTAGGCTTTGGGACGGGTAAGGTACATATGGATATGGTGCCTCAACCCTCCTTGACACTACACTATTTTTGGCTCCTCTTTTCAACCATGCTTGTTTATTCTCCCTTATTCTCCTTCTTTTATTTTTAGATTTTCGGATGTGATTTTCTTCATTCTTTCTAAACACAACTCTTTTTTTTTTTTTTTGCAATTTTTATTTGTTTCACTCATCATTTTTTTTCACACCCAAATCTATTTTCTTTTTCTTTTACTAACCCGTTCTTCATACCCAAGTCAAACTACGCACCTCTATGATAGCCACCCTCAACTTAGGCAATTTACCTGAGTTGAGGTACACAATGTCCAAGGAAGGACCAGGGCCAAGACATATTCATTGTAAGTCAAAATGAGAAGGTGATTTGGCTAACAAAAGAAATAGGTTAATTAAGGCTCAAACTCGGGATCAAGGGATACTTAATTCATTTGGTCAGGCATTTAGGCTAAAAGTGGACTTATTCAAAAATGGCCTATGATCCTTTCCTAACCACTATCTTATAACCTAGGCAAGACTAGCTGGGCAAGTTCTGGATGGCACACACAAAGAGAACTAGGTAATGATGTCACACACACATGGCACAGGGTTACATTATCAACTACTACCTATCCTGTTAATGCAATGCTAGCTACAGTTATTCTACCGATAATACTAACGTTATAACAAGATCCAACAGCTGTCACAAACTAACATACTTCACACTCAATTTAAAATAAAATTTTTAAGGAGGGGTACCTCCCTAAGAAAGGTACAGGTAATCTTAAGGTGTAAAGTGATGGATACTTGTCCCCAACCTAAAAATGGTAAATTTAAAAAGGTAATCTTACGGTGCAAAGGAATGGATACTCGTCCCTTCTCTAAGAAAGATAAACTAAAGAGGGTTTGGAGGATTTGAAGACATTAACTTACATACATAGAGCATCTGAAGACTTCAAATTTCAGACTATGTGGACTTGAAGGCTTGCATATATTGAATTTGAAAACTTCAACTTGAAGACTTAAGAGGATTTGAAGACTTCAACTTGCTGACTTGGTAGATTCAAGGATTAATCTTGCCAAGTTGTTGAATTTGAAGACTTCAGGTAGCAAACGTTTCAGACTTGAAGACTTTAACTTACAACATCAGTGGATTTTTAGGATCTCAACTTAGGAACTTGGTGAATTCGAAAACTTCAACTTGAGGACTTAGCAAACTTGAAGACTTCTACTTGCAGACTTGATATATTTAAGACCATATCGCATGCTTGATAGATTTTTTACTTCAACCTCATAGGCTTGGCAAATTTTAAGCTTCAACCTGTAGGCTTGGTGAATTTAGGGACTCCAAATACTATTGAAGAAACTCATTTTCTATAGAGGTTTGCCCCCATCGAGCCATCAATACTTGGTGCAAGTCTAAAGTTTTGATGAAAGAGTTCTTATATTCTTGACTTTCATGTGATAGACCAAGGGAGAACATGTATATTTTTTTGATGCTCATGTGACTTAACTTAGAATAAAACTGTCAACGACTACATACCTCGGTGAAGAGGATTAGGTTACAACGTAGTTCTGGGAGAGTGTTTCTTTTTTCCTAACTTTTGCCTAGGCCACCTCTTTTGAGGTTTTCAACCTAGCAGGCTATTTTTTTGAGCCATACACAATTTAAACTCTTGAGGGCCATGACATCTAGTTTATGCTGGTGCCTTAAGGAGCGTCATCTTCCTTCAAGGATAGTACTTCTTCAAGAACTTGGCATTGATATGACTAATTTTCACGCTATCTGCATCAACAATCTTGTAAGTGCCATTTGAATATTCCTCTTTTATGACGTATAATCCATCCCACTTCGAGATGAATTTTCCCCCAGACTAATGAAAAGTGATAATAGGCCTCCTTACTGCAAGGACTTGATCTCAAACTTTGAAGTACCTCAAGCAAACCTTCTTGTTGAAAGCATAAGATAGATAGGCTTGATAGTAGGCTCTTCATCCTTTGGTGCCATGTGGATTTGGTTATAGTCGGATGAACCATTCATGAAAAGCATCTCCTCATAACCGATGGTATCATCAATCATTAATTCTGGAATAGGGATTGGAAACTCATCTTTAGGAAATGCATTGTTGAGATCCCTGAAGTAGACACAAACTCAAATTTTTCCATTCTTCTTTCTCACAGGAACAATGCTTGAAATCCATGTGGGGTATTTAACTTCACGAATAAAGCCAACTTTGATGAGTTTGTTAACCTCATTTTCAATCAATGGAACAAAGTCTGGTCTAAAGTGTTTTTGGACCTATTTAACAGGAGAAGCACCATTCTTGACTGCCAATTGATGGACTACTACTTTTAGATCCAAGCCAGACATCTCTTTATAACTCCAAGAAAATATATCCCTATATTCTTTGAGTATGTCTATATACACGATTTCTTCATGCATTTGTAGAAAAACGCTCAGAAAAGTTGTCCTTGAGTCTTTATCAGTGCCAAAATTAACTTTCTTTAAGGGATCTATTGTGGTCTTCACTCTTTCTTCAAGTTCCAGCGGAGCATCTCCAACATCTTCCTCCTCTTGAGGATCATTGTCATTGATAGATATATGGCAACATGACGTAATGTCTTCCAACTCTTTGTCAACCTTTATTTGAGATGAGGTATCATTATCAGGTTGGGTTATAATATGATATGAAGAGCCTACATTTTCTTCATCTTTCTCATGCTCCTTGGTATAAACCATAATAAAAGTTTTTCCTTTAGAACCTCCTCATATGAAACCACAAGTTCTATTTATCTCCTTATTCTAGAATGAATCAAACTTCAGAAATCTTTCTAAATTCTTAGTGAAGCATGCATTATCGTGCCTTGATAGCTTCTTCGGTGGTTGTTATTCTTTTTTTTCTTTGGTGGACCCAACCTATCAAACAAAAATGTTTTTGTGATTGATTTTCTAAGTCGATCAAAGATAGAAGGTCTTTTATTAGAAGTAGTAGACTAATCTTACACAGTAATGTAGCTACTACTTGCCTTTCTTATGGATATATAAACAGGCGGTGGTGGCGTATACCCTAACCCTTCACATGCTTGCCTGGTAGTAGCTTCTGATGGGAGTTTACCTAACTTTGATGGCTTATTAGGGTTATATCTAGCCTTTGCAAATAGCTTGTCAGCATTTTGATCGAAGCCTTCTTTTGTAGGACTTGTAGGGAGTTCCATATCTTGCGACGGGTTTAAAGCCACAAATTCTCCTAGTAGCTTTGAGGAAAATTTTACTAAATCAATTCTCTTGATAGGAAGAGTCAGCCCCACTAGTATATTATCTTGGATATAGGATGAATAACCTATCTCTTTCCTTACCTTTAGTGCATAGCCAAGCACGAGAGTTGCCTTCTTTTTCAGGGACACAATGTTTTCTTTATTCAAAGTGGAGGGAGACTTCTTAATGGAGACTTTGACCTTTTTAACAGCCACCTTGACCTTCTTATATTTAAGTTCATCACACTTGGTTGTTATGACATCATTAACTTTTCCCTCCTTCACAATATATTTTTCAAGCAGAACTTCACATAAGCGAATGGCTTATCAGCGGCAACTATTTTCCTTTCCACTCCATCTTTAAAATACTTCAAATATTAATTGTAGGAGTATGAGACAATTTTGTTCTTGTGTAACCAAAGCCTGTTAAGCAATATATTGTATGAAGTCTTGGCATCGATCGCGTGCATCAATATATTTGATCGCAATTCATCCATATGGATCTTTAACTTGATAGAACTTATGAACCTCAGCCCCCTTGATTGAATCCTTGGATCATCAAATGACTATCAATAAGTTCTTTTGTTGTGATGCTAAGTTCCTTCATTGTGTGAATAGGCAGAATGTTTATTCCAGACCTCTCGTCTATCAAGATTCTACTTATCTTTTTCCCTAGCACATGACCTACCATATACAAGGGATGATTGTGTAGCATTTTACCAAATAGAAGATCATTATATGTAAATGTGATTTTTGTCTCATATATATGTGCTTCTTGGAGAGGGGATACACTTGGTTTTTCAAAAGATGAAGGAGGTTCCATTGATAGGATTTCACCCTTCACTTCTTCCTTACTAGTATTGAAATAAGATGCTTCAATGTTGATTTGAGAAGTCTTCGCACAGAACCAACTTGGTACGAATTCTTCTAAAGTCACAAGACGTCGTGGATTCTAGTGGTGATACACCTCTACTTTTGGCTTCTTAGGATGCATAAGTGATTTTTGCTTCTTTGATATTCTCACCATTCTCCTCCTAGTTGGTAGCTTATGTAACACCCCGTACCTTCCTAACCCTACTTGACGACATTAAATAATGTTTAACTTAGGTGTAGAGACCTATAAGTATGTATTTGGTAATGTTAATGATGAGAAAATTGAGTTTGGCCTCGTATGTGTGATTAAACCTTCGTAAGAGTTATTTTGTGATTTTTGTGGCGCATTTGTGGGGTTCTAAATGAGGCTAAGAGGACCTCTAAACAAATGATATTAAGGTTAAGAAGTAAGTTAAAGTATAGGACTTGAAGTATCTAACTAAACCCGCGAAGAAAAGTCGAAAAATGAATTTTTTCAAAAAATAAGGTAGGGGAGCGATGGGGAGCATGCCACGCCGCTTTGGGACAAAATTTTGTGCCCAGAGGCAGTAAGTTGGTGTGCCCAAGGGCGTGCCACGCTGGTTTTTCCATTTTTTGAAAGTTGGAAATTTTCTAAGTCCCAAGAGTACCCGGGGTCGTACCAAACCGATTTTTGCCACGTTTCTTCTACAACCATGAGTATATACATGAAATGAGTCAAGTATCCTATTGGTGTGATAAAATTACTCGGGAATGAATTTGGCATCAAAATGACGATTTTACCCTTATGATTCAAATAGGCCATACGTGGCTAGAATCACTCATTTTTGGGATTGAGGCTACTAATATGAACCCCGTGAGTGTAAATATCGTAGTAACGCATATGAAATAATTTAAACATGAGAAATCATTGGGTTAAGTGACTTGGGCTCAATACAAGCCCAAAATGAGACAAAAGACATGGCCCAATTAGGCCAAATATGACCCATTCTTCACCCTTGACCATTTGTACATGGCATTTAATGCCAAGGAGACTTGAGGGACTATAAATAGGAGGAAAAATCAGATTTTATTCAAAGGAATACACTACTCATTTCTAGAAAATTCCCAAATTTGCTCTCAACTCTCAAGAACCCTAAGCCAACTTCTTGGAGCAAAATCATCAATTTTCAAGCTTAGGTAAGTAATTATTCTTATGGAATAATATATTATATACATGGGAAAGCATGTAAATCATGTTGGTTATGCTTGGAAGTGTTGGATATGACACTTTGTGTTTTTATAAAAGATGTGAAATCCATGAGATTTAAACTTGAAAGATAACTTGTTGTCTTGATAAAAGTGCATGGTGTGGATGAAATAACAACATGTATGGTATGATTAAGGTCCTAAACTTGTTATTTTTCTATAAGTGTAGATTATGGGATTTTGGTCGATTTGTTGTTGTGAGGTGTATTGAAGTGATTTAATTGAATAATTGTGATGTTATGGTGATGACAACTGGAAAGTATGAACTTGGTGTGACATGCTATTGGTTCATGATATATTGGTCAATGTTGGGCATGTTGTGGTATTGTTGGTATGACCATGACGTAAATGGTATTGTAAGGGACTAAATGACATTATACGGCGGTCATATAGCTTATTGTCGTTTTGTACACTGGTAAGGAGACCATTTGATAATGTAAGTCCGATATATATTTGTGTTGTAGAGTAAGATGTAAGGAAGGAGATGAACTATTGGGTTACCGTATAGAATTGTATCATCATATTGAGAATACGAGGTATGTAAGGTTACTCTTTCCATATCCTTCTGCAGCACATAGTATCACCTAGTCATTATACTTATTCGATTCCGAAATGCTCTTCGGTCTTCTATTTTCGGTTGTTGACTAGTGTTACTCACATGTTCCTTATTCATTGGTCAATGGTAATTCTCATGATTCATATTCATTGGTTAATGTTCCAAAATTCCAATAATGTACCATCTCCAAGGTATCACTCTCAAACAAAAGTAAAAGAATTAAGTAATGCTTAATTGGTTATTGTTGACCACAGGGGGCAATCCAGAGGGGTGAACACCCTAGTCGAAACGAACCTGTTTTATTGGAATGGATCGCAATCTAAGGGGCATAAGCCTGGATAGAACGATCCCAAAATTATGCTATGGTGGATCGCAATCTAAGGGGTATAAGCCTGGCTGGAACGATCCCAATAGTATGTTATTTTCCCACTGATCAGTCGGGGCCCAGACATAATATGAATAGATGATGGTTAATGGATGTAAATGCAACCAACGCAATGAACGTAATGTACATACGTCTATAGACACAAAATGATGACTTATCCACATTGGTTACTCACTTACAGTTGTTTCCATTGAAGTATCGGTGTAATGTACTGTTTCTTATAGCCTTACGTACTTAGTACTTTATTCGTATTGACCCCTCTTGGGGAATTTACCTTACTTGCTGCAGGCATAGGTACTAGTAGACCTCCACAATAGGCTACCAGACTTCTGCTGAACTTTGGTGAGCTCCAGTTGGTTCTGGGCTTTCCGTGTACGAGTTGTACATTGATTTTGAGTTTTGTACATGTTGTATAAAGCGGGGACTTGTCCCGACTTTCAGTTGGTTTTGGTAAATGTCTACGTTAGAGGCTTTTGTAGACATTTGTGGGTGTATGGATGTAAGATGATACACGTCGTTTTTGTCTTGATGGCCTCAACGGCCACGTTTCGCATATGAGTACATATACATCTATATGTCCCATGTTCTATGTCTTCCGTATTTAGCCTTTTATGTTCTTACGTAATGGTGGTGTTGCTTATGACATGCATATGAATGAACAGAAGTAGAGCTTGGTTCTCTCGGGCCATGTCGGCTACGGGTGCCAATCTGTCCTAATGGGATTTGGGGTGTGACAGCTTAGTTGACTCCTAACGTCTACTTATTTTACAGCATCTCCGCCTAGTCATCGAAATCCAACCTTTATCATTGTCTTCACCAATTTAGGAGTTGTATTGCTCCAATGGTTCATCATTATGGTCTTTGAAGTTACATATTTAGACCTAATCAAGCGAGCCAAATGTAATGGAGATTTGATAAGAACTGGTTCTTCTCATCGTCAAGCACAATGGACAAAACATTTCTCAAAAGGGTGACCCACAAGCCTATGAAACTTGTAGTAGTTTAGGTCATCAGTTCTTCTAGCTTCGTTGGGCAGCTTCATCTCTGGTAGATCAATGAGATTTAGTTCGAGAAGTTTATCAAAAATTTGGGAACATCAGAATCAAGGAAGGGGTACTTCGTTTCCTGCATCTCTTTCAAAGTCAACTTCTGATTTGGATGTGCTTGAGAAGAAGTCGCCTATATGCTTTACTTCTTGCTCATTTTTGTGGTGAACTTCACAAGAGACATGTTGATGTTCATGGATTTTTTGTTGTCGCTTTTGGGTACAAACTTCGTCCATCTTTTGGGTTCCTTCTTTCCCTTTCCTTTTTTAGGGTCATAGATAGGCGCTACTTTTTTTCCAACAGAAGACATTCCTAATGCCATGTTGTTAGAACGAGTGGATAAATCTTCAAAGGATTTTAGTTTAATGCCTTGTAAGATATAGAGAAGCTCCAATGCATTTCTTGAATACACATCTCGATTGCAAAATCTTACTAAGCCTATCTTTGCAGTCCTGGCTTGCATTTCTCCATCGATTGATAAAGTGGTAACTAGCTCATCTTTTCTTTGATGAGTATTTGTCAGTTCTACTATGCTTACTGTACGCCTTGTGCTATAAAAGCGATTGAGGAACCCATGCTCTAATTATTCCCAACTATCAATAGAATTAGGTTCGAGGTCTGTATACCAATCAAAGGCATTTCCCTTTAGGGAGAAAACAAATTACTTGATGAGATATTCACCATAGGTTCCAGCATTGTTAGATGTCTCAACAAAGTGTGTGAGATATTGCTTTGGATTCCCTTACCTCAAATTATTAAAATTTGGGGGTTTGATAGCCGACATGCATCTTGAAGCTATCAATCCTCACAGTGTAGGGCTTGACATACATCATAAAAGACTTGGTGAAAATATCATACTTATCTTTGAGGGTCCGTTCGATGAACTCTTTCAAATGATCAATTGGGATTATTCCTTCAAAAGAGACTGGCACCTCCTTAGTAGGTGGTGTCTATTTCGTAGGGTGTTCTGTCTCTTGAAGTTTTGGAGCCTTTCCAGGTGCATGACTAGTATCTCCATCTATTAAGCCTTCCATCCTATCCACCAACTTATCAATGCGAGCATCTTGATTTTGTACATATTTAGTCAAACCTAAAATTGTCTTCACCAGGTTCGCAAGCTGCTCCTCCATAAATGAGGCATCAGTTACCATTGCTTACATGATTATTGGAGACGTCATAAAGTAGCACAGATTATTGCATAAGTTGATCTTTGAAGTTCTCAGCTTACGCGGTGTAAGTGGAGATGATCAGTTAGTTGAATGACCATCATTCTTTGTGGCAGAGTTTTTTGAACCAGAGAGCTCAAGTAGAGCTAGAGCCTTTTTCATTCTCTCTGCCATACTGCTTTTTTCTTCCAAAGCACTTGTAGGAGACCTTGCTTTTTTTGGAGTTGAAGATACAAAAACTGAAGTTGATGTGAACGACACTTGGTGTGTTTGTTGCCACAACATACTGGCCTTGCTCCTCGTGATGTCCCCAAAGCTTCCAAAAGTAACACCAAGGATGCTTTATACTTCAACAGAGAATTTTGAATCAGCAGCCTTATAGGTAGTCGATTGGGAATTAACCTTCTTGGAAGTCATTTCGGTGTTCTTGAACTTTGATGTAGGAAAAGTTGAGATGAGAGGTAGAGATTGTCCCAATGGGTGTGCCAAAATTTATAGACGATAAAATTTGAGTCAGAAAAATAAAAATTGGGATAAGAAAATATCGCAACAATGGTTTTATTTGATTTCAAATAGTGAGTGTTACAATCTTTATTAATCCTGTGATTCACCTTTTCAAACGTAAGTCAAGGGCCTTCGAGCTTGATCTTAAATATAGTGAATTCAATTTTGACTTGGGGATTTGAATTTGATTAATTTGATCTTGACTTGTGAATTTGATGGACTTGATCTTGACTTGGACTTCAATTCAAGGGCTTTTGAGCTTGATCTTGAATCTTGTGGTCTTGATCTTGAGTTGCAAATTTGATGAAGTTGATATTTACTTGTGAATTTGATGAAATTGATCTTGACTTGTACTTGAATTCAATGGCTTTTGAGCTTGATCTTGAATCTTGTGGTCTTGATCTTGACTCTATGAACTTGGATGCTTGATTGTAGCTTGTAGAGAAATCTGAAGCATTTGATCCACGAACTCCGTCTTGCTTCTTGTTAGAATTCTTGTGGTTTTTATGAATTATGGAGATCCCTATTTATAGTTGTAGGATGGAGGAGTTGTGATGAGGAAAGACTTCCTTTGACCAATCAAATTTAAGTAATATGGTGACATTTGATTGGTCGGAACATGCCACTTGTACACATGACACATTGCTATTGACCTTTGATTTCACTAGGCATGTTGCATCATTTTGATACATGACATGATTCTATTGGCTCCTTCTCTTAAATTGTCATGCCACGTCATTTGACACGTGTCACCAAATTGGGCCTCTAGAATAAGATGACATCTTGGGCTTGGGAAAGTGGGCTCATCCTTCGTAGCCCAAATCAAATAGCCAAATGAAATGAGACTTTAATTAAATCCATATTTGTTGGACTTAATTAATTAACTCAATTATATTAATCCATGATATTTATTTGGACTAATATATCTTGAATTTAATTTCAATAAAAAATTTATGATTATAATTCCCAAATTATAGTGATTGAGCAAAATATATCTTAGTTCAATATATTTTTTCTATAAAAGTAGATTTAGAAATCCAAAAAGAAACCCACCAGAAAATATCAAGGGAGAAATAAAGCATACACGGAACATGAAAAATTTATACAGAAATGTACAATTTACGATAGGCAAACATAAGCGAACTTATAAGTTTATTTTGTCAAAGATAGAATTTTTTTTGAGAATTTACCTAGAAAAAGATGTACCATAGAGTAGCAACACGTAAATTCTAACAATAAAGTACAAAATAAAAAAATGAAAAGAAGTTGACTGTTTGAAGTGGATTAAAAAAGGTAAGCAAGAAAATATTTTTCCAAAATGTTTTCCTTCATTTGCGGTGACAACTCTCCACAAAAGGAATTTTCTCCAACATCAAAAAGTTAGAAAGTGTCATGGCTAGGGGGATTTAGAAACGGTGCCATATATAGAGGGATTTCATTTGGTGTCTCCACGTAGGTTTAGGTTTTATTTTGTTTAATAAGTAAAAATTTGAAATTATTTAGAAGGGAATTAACATAATTTAACTTTTAATTAAGAAGTACATACTTTTAATATAGACTAGTCTCCCCTCACGTGTGTTTCGCATGTATGTCCAGTCTTGAAGCACACGATGTTATCACATAGTATTAAGAAGTACAAACTTTTAATATATAAGATTTGGCTTTTTTTTTTTTTAGGTCTGAATTTCCACATCAGTAAAATAAATTTATTTTATAAAAAAAGGACAGCCCGGTGCACTAAGCTCCCGCTATGCATAGGGTCCCGTTATGTGAGTCATAACATGACATGACATTCTGTTAGTTTTGAGGGGTAAAAGTGAGCCAATTCTTTTTTGTTTGGACAAAATGAGCCAATTCATTAACGATAAGGATATTTTTGAGCTCAAAATCAAACAAAAGATATAATTAAACCATTTACAATAGTTGAAGGGTATTTTTGACCCTTATCTGTTCTTTTTATTAAAGAATGTGTGGGTCATCTCGACAACCTTAAGGGTGAGACTAAACTAACAATAACATATAGAATTAACTTAAAGTCGTGATATGAGTTGCTGTCATAAGAATGTTTTTAAAAAATATTGTGTCCATGTCTTGTTATTCACACGTACTTTAAGATTTTAGTTATATGACTACGGAATAGATCATACATGTCACGATTCAATTTCTCGGGTCATGATGACACCAACTTTAACCCACCAGTAGGTAAGCAAAACCATAGCCCGGAACGGCAAGTAACAGGCTAACCAGTGGAAGATAATAAAATAAAGATTCTACTGAAGTAATAATCAACGATAATTACACACACACATACACACACACACAAACACACACACACACACAAACTCACACACACACACACACACATATATATATATATAGAGACACATATATGTATGCATGTATATATATATATATATATATATGTATGTATTTATATATGTAAATGCATACTATACAAGAGGGGAAGAGGACGAAATATCAAAATGAATTCCCCTACGACCTGGTAAGGTTAGTATAAGAGTCACTAATACAAAAAGAGTACTAGACACTGTCCGAATATACATCATAGTCTCCGAATATACAAAAAAGACTATCAAGAATAGCAGAAGGAGGAGATCAGCTTCGGACTCTAAAAGCTTACCCTATCTCCAAACAGCAGCACAACTTGAGGATGTCGTCAACAACGGTGTCTCATACACGGATCTGCATCAGGGAAATGATGTAAAAGTACAGTATGAGTACCAAAACAATGAGTACTCAGTAGGCATCATAGGCCGACTGAGCTAATTTTCAGTAAAAGAATAAATAAAGTCCGAGAGTGTAAACCTAAGTCAATAAATAAAGGCAGAAACGGAAATAGTAGGCCAAACTAGGCAACCGAAAAAAGTAGAAAGCAAATAACTTGAAAGCCATAACAAAAGCCTAGCTATAAGATAACTTGGCCCCCATATGCCTAGAAGTCACAAACAAGAAGAAATAAACCCACCGAAGCCCCAATAAGCACGGTGGGTACAAGAAAAGAGTAACACTAATGTAAGGATGAAAGAATCGATAGTAATGAACACAAAACGAGCCGACATGAGCAATATGTGTACCTAAGGCAAGCACCTATCCGAACCTAGGCTAAGGCTTATCAATCTCACCCCAAGGCACTAAGTAAACTAAGTCTAGTCCTAAGGGATAATCAGAAGCTAGATTAAGAGAAAATGGGGCCGAATTCTACCGAAAAGGGCCCTAGTTGGCTAAATAAAGACACTAAATACTAAAACAATAACCGAGCCATAAGAACCACCTAAGACTAGCACATTAGTATTCTAATACCCTAAACAAGCATAGTCTAGAAGGAGGGTAAGCCTAGATTACTCGGAGGCCATCGAAAGCTCGTAAAATACTTTACACCGGAGGTTTTTCCCTTCCGAGAAGCCTTTGACCGCTGCCACACTATCAACATAATGTTCTACACGTCAAGATGAGAATACCGATACCCATATTGCGTATAAATGCTCTGGGTCAGAAATTGGACAAAATATACCTCATGGGGCTCGCTTGCGAAATCACAAAATTAAAACCATCACATCGTCCCTCTCAACTCAAGGATCATTTACCCCAAAATTGGGCGTAATTCTAGCTCCAAAACAGCCGCAAAACATTTCCAACATAATTAGACTAGTCAAGAACCAAAACCGATAATTTAAATTAAAATCAAGCTGAGAACTTACAGGATAAAGACGAAAAAATGTTCACAATCAGGTTTCTAAGATAATCCCAACTCCAATTATTGATTTCCCATAATTTTTTGAGCTCCCACACTCTCTAATGATGTCTTTAACACTTAAACTTTGAGCTGAAAACAAAGGTAAATGTGTATATACGGCCAGAGGTCCTTCGTGATCACGGGACCCCATCGCAAACACAGAAGATAACCTGGACAAGCCTTCTCAAAGACTAGACCGTCTAGGATGGTTTCTTCTTCGCGAATGCAAAGACTGGACCATGAATGCGGAGGTCAAGAATCCTTGATACTCACAATAGTGGATAAGGCCACGTGAACGTGAAGGTCAATTTTAGCCTACACCAGGTGCATCAACACCAACAACTTTGCTAAGTTACAAATTCTCTGAACGAGCCCTTGGGATTTTTTGGAATCCCATGAATGCAAAAAAACTATGATACCCTAAAAAATTTGGTATTTTGGACTCATTGAAACTATCAAAATTTCTATCCAAGGTCGTTTCGACAAAAAGTGGATACCACACCCAAGGGACCATTTTACCAAAATCCACCCAATAGCCCAAAATAAGTTCGAAAGACTCGAGACCTAGGCCAAGGATACCCCTAGCCTAAAATTGACATTTCAAATCTAATAAAACTATTAGAATTGGCATCCACGGCCGTTTACCTGATGTTTTGTCCACAGACCCATTTCTCAACTTCAAAAGCTCCAAAATAGGAAAATGGCTCTAAAAACCAAACGAACTGCCCGATAATCAAACTGTCAGACCCAGCAAGTCATAAATGAATTGGGGAATCTATAGGAATACTATAAACACATAAAAAACATAAAAACATAGAAAATAAACTGGAGGGTCATTACAATATCCACTACTGAAAATACCTTCATCCGCGAAAGTAAATGATTAAAAAGTACCTGAAGGCTCGAACAAGTAAGGATAATGAGTATGCATATCATGATAGGTCTCCCAGGTAACCTTCTTAACTGGATGGTTTCTCCTCTGATCCTTAACAATAGGAATATCTATGGAGCGCAACTGTCAGACATCTCTGGCTAGAATAGAAACTGGCTCCTCCACAAAGGACAACCTCTCATTCAAATGAACCAAGTCCCATCAAAGCATGTGAGACTCATCCAGAATATAATTCTATAGCATCGATACATGGAAAACTGGATGGATGGCTGAAAAGACTGAAGGCAACACTAACTCATAGGCTACCTCTCCAACTATCCAAAAGATCTCGAATAGCCAGATATACTTAGGTATGAGCTTGCATATCTTCCTAAACCTCATCACGCCCTTCACGGGGGACACTTATAAGAATACCCGATCACCAACTCTAAATCTCAAAGCACAAAGCCTACGGTCAGCATAACTCTTTTGTCTGCTCTGAGCTGCCCGTAGCCTATCTTGAATCACCCGAACCCTAGCCAAAAACTTACAAAGCAAATTGGTATCACTGGGGCCTAACCTCTAAAATGTTAAACCAACTAACCAGATATCAACAATGCCTACCATACAATGCCTCAAATGGTTCCATCTGAATACTCAAATAGTAGTTGTTATTATAGGCAAACTCTGCTAAGGCTAAAAACTGCTCCTACTGACCTCCAAAGTCCATAGCACATATGAGGAGCATATCCTATAAAAATTGAATAGTCTGCTTCGACTGTCCAACAATCTAGGGATGGTGTAACGACCCAAAATAGCGTTACATGTGAAAACACCACAGGAATAATTTATAATAAATAATATGCTCAAAGTAGACCCGAGAAAAATTAAATTAGATGATAAAATGAGGCCCTAAGTGATTGGGCCAAAAGGCCCAAAAAAATTTGGTTGGTCAGCGGCCTACTACTATAGCGGTAAGTTAACCACTGCAGCGGTAATATAATCATTACAGGTACCCAAAAGTTGTCAACCTGATGTATTTTTTTAAACCCTCTCCTTTATTATTTCCGTAGGTCGCTCTCTTCCCCCCAAAATACTTTGAAAACCCCACCTCCCTAACCATGAGATTTTAGAGACCAGGGTTTTTTGAGTGATTTTGAGGCACATCAAGTGGGAAACCGACTTGGGAAGACGCTTAACACTCGCGTGCCAATTCTCTCCTCTCAATAACATCATGGTTCGCCTATGAGGTAGGTTAAGATTTATGTATTATAACAATTAGACTTGGGTTAGATTCATATAATATTGATAGTAATGTCAGGAGTTCTCATGCATTAGACCTTTAGACACAGTGTTTGGAAGGATAAAAATGATAAAAATCTAGTTAGGCCTTAATATTACGATTAATTATTATTGTACCCCAGTAATATGACATTCAAGGTGTGGAACAGGTTGAAATCTTCTAAGAGTCTTGATTAGATGAGTGAGTACTATAGTTTGTAATCATGGTGTAAGTTAAGTAAGACACAAAAAAGGGAGTAGTATTAAGCTAGGTTGTGATTAAGGGTGCTCTTAGTGAAATATATAGTTACGTCTTGCATTGAGGAAGGTTAACGAAACATAAATGGGGAGTAGAAGTTAAAAGTAACCTAAGAGAGTTTTAGGTGAATTATGCGCAGACTTTAATGGGGAAGACAGTTGAGAGGCAACCTAACGGTAGGGCATGTGGCATAATAGGTAAGTGAGTAAGAGCCATAAGATAATTGGGATAAGGTTGTGATGTCAAGTATGAGAAGTTCAACTGGGTGAATAGAGAGAAGTTTGAGTACTACGTCAGGAATAGGAACTAGAGTTGGGAATAAACAAGGTTAGTAATGACAATTAGGTGTGAACCCTTGCGTTTTGGTAGGAGGTGTAGAGTAAATGAACCTTACTAATGAATGTACCAAAATATATGTATGAAATTATGATTGATGCCTTTATGATCATGTGTGGGATGGTGAATGTGATTACTTTCTGGCAATACTTGTGATTATTGGTTGCATTGCATATTCATATATTACGTGAAGGTGAGATGATGAGGATGTTGATATTATTATTACAATCATAATGTTCATGATGATGCTGATGTTGAGTTGATGGTGATGATGATAATGTTGATATGCAACCCATGATGTTCATGAGGCTGGAAATGATTGTGATGTTCATGAGGTTGGGAAGGGGAAGAGATGATGCGCACATATTGTATACATGCATTTATTCATAAGCCTTGACATTTTATTATGTGTTATATGTATTGTTGTTGAATCTTGAGCGGATTGGTCTGTTGGTAGGATTGATGGAGTATAGTGGTACACTGTGAGTCCTAGGTACGTCCTAATTTAACCTTAATTTTAATTATTCAAGTGTATTGTTATTGGAACGTATTGTATGTTTTTTTTTCTTCTCATATGGTCGTTATAAGTCTAAGACTTGGTGATGGAAAAACTATAATATATTGTAGTAGTAAATTATCAGAAGGATCCGGTCTAGTGTAAGCTAAGAGTTGCAGAAATCAGGCTAATAAGTTAGTAAGGGTAAAGAGGGTTTGAGTTATAGTGGATGCTCAAAGGACAAAGATATACAAAAATATTAAATAGCAGGTAGGTCACAGAGATGCTAAAGGTGTGGTACTAATAATTTCATAAGTTGGGGATTAGAAACTGGAATCTTTATTTGATGTTATGATTTCTTCCTATTTGGTATTGATGTTATTTGTTTCTAAACCTGGTCAGCTGATGATGCCTACCAGTATGTGTGGTTATACTGATTATACTGATTCTACACTTACTATATCTCCCACCGGAGATATAGCCATGGTGAAGGTTAGTTGGGGTTTCTATAGCAGCGACGACAATCACTCTACATCTGCTCCTGCTATCTCTATTCTTCATGGATGTTGTGCCATGGACTTTCCTATTCTTTGTCTAGTGCTCTTATATCGGTTTAGGCTAGTTTTTGGGAATTTATTGTTGATTATCTTTCGCATTACTTTTACGTGTCAATTATACTAAACTAGATTTATGCTTTCGATATTAACTGGATTAATGCGTTGAATGAAGGACTGTTTATAATTAAATGATAGAATTTATTGATAAATGAATTATTTAAACTTTTGCATTAAATAAATGGTTGGTTAGAAAGGATTCTCTTATATAGGGTGGGTGTTACGTAGGTGCTCACACAATTCGTGGATTGGATCGTGACAAGATGGTATCAGAGCCCAGATTTCTAGTTTTCTGGTACAAGAACAAATGTTGAGAAGATTTCTGCGGACTGGTGTGTTGACGTCCACATCAAATATGTAGGGAGCTATGAGGAATCTAAGTATCTATCTCACTTTCTTCTCTCCTATCGTGCTATCTCAGAGTTGACTCCATAAGTTTAGTCCAATTGTGATCTCAACCATCGTAATTGGGACTTATTGGTTGCAATTGGTATCTCTCTCACAATTGAAAGGTTGGAACAGGGTATTCAAACTAATAGAGGTTAATAAGGAACGTAGGGGTTGAATTGTTATGTTTCAAATTTACTTGATACCGTATTAAAATGCTGGTGCTCCAAATATGTTGTTTTGGTATGATAGAATACATTTTGTATTAATTGTATGGATATTTATTGTTTGATCATACAGTTACTGGGTTGTTGGATTGTCAAACTCCTTGAGTACAAAAGTCTATTGTGCATGTTGATCAGTAATTTGATTTGTATGATTTGTGGCCAAGGAACCCATGGATTGCGAGGATTGGTGTGATCTCGAGGTTTATCTTCATTTTCATGACTTTAGGTAAGCCTCATCTCTCTGTGATTTGGAGTATTCCTTAGTTTCCATCCAAATCCTGACAAACTACCCAGGTGCCTTGCTGTTTTAGGAGGAACATCATGTGGGATGTGGTACTAGAGAAAAAGAAGGTAAAAATGTGGTATAATTAATTAGGTTGGAGAATTAGTTGCATTTATGATAGTTTGGATTGCGGTATAATCGCACTAGACCTTAGAAACTATAGTTCGTAAGAGTTAGAAACTGCAATAGTGTTCAGGAGATGGCATAGTGTAAGAAAAAATCTGGGAATAGTTAGCCAAAAAGGGAAAAGTGGAACCATTGGAGGTTACCGCTGCAGCGATTCCAGGCAGTAACCTGCCAAACTTTTCCCCTGTTTTGTTATTTATCAAATGTTGTAAAGCTACCTGTATTTCGGATAATTTAAGATAAAATTCATTTCCGTCATGCATTATAAGCTAAAATGATTGTTATTAAGAGTGCGGGAATGAAAATGTCTTTAAAATATAAGAAAAATAAAAAGTGTTATTGTTTGTTACATGACCCAAAAGAGGGCAACCCAAATCCAAATCAATAAAAACAATAAAATGCAACCAGGGGGGACATCTAGCTGGTGGCATTATCTCCGAGGCTTGAGGTGTCCAAACCCTCCCCCTTTATACTGCTAAGAAAGTAGAACTCCTCGACATCCTTCCTTATTAGCTTCGAGAGCTTTTTGGTAGGGGAGGTTCAACAAAATATCACCTGGAACGCCTTTCACATCTTGACCAACATGCAGTCACGGGAACATCTCTTTTTCTTCTCCTTATTCAGCTCCTCTCTAAGCTCCACATAGGACCAGACGGGTTTTAATAGGGCAGTCGAGCTTGAAGAAGCTAATCCCAGTAAAGGTAGATGAGTCCTTTCTAAATAAACCCAGGTAAACCTCTCAACCACCGAGGGATATGGGAGCTTGAGTAGTAGAAGGAGTGCCAGACTCTTCGGCCCCACTAGCCCTGCTACTTCCACCCTGCTCTCCTACCTTTCTCTTCTTCTTATTGCCACCCTATGTTCCCCTGATCCTCAGAGGGTTGAATGGAATATCAAACTTCTTATAAGTATCCTGATCCTCTTTGGAAACATCCACCCTCTTCCACAACTCGGTGATGAAGTAAGTTAAGAAAAGATCCCTTATCGACCTCTTTCGGGCATAAAAAGGCCACCACTCATCCACAATCTATGCCCCCACATTCACTTTGAACTCCACAAGGGAACAAGACATTTTTATAGCCTGGTGAAAGACCACGCCAGTCACATTTCTTAGAGGACGAATCCTCAAAGACACCAACTGCAACCACACTCTAGTCTCCATTGAGAAATAGGTACTCTTGGTCCCTTTAAGGTTGGACCATTTCAACGTTCCCTCCTGACCCTCTGGCACTAAGATCCTAGCCACCAACTTTAATTCTGACTCCCAGACTTTAGCCTCAAAATCATCATTAAAGGGGTTTGGGACCCCTAAGGCATCATTAATAGTGGCAGCATCCATCGAAACCTTCTTACCACAAATGCGGATGGTAGGGTGGGGTACAGACCAATCTATGGTCTAGAGAATGGTATAAAACTTCGGAACTAACTCCAGGTTGCATCGCTAGATGGACTCTATTAGCATGCCCCATCGGAATACCCTTAGCCAACCGTAGAAATTGGACGGGTCATCCTCCACGTCCTTCATCATAAAACCCCTCTTATGGAGGAAACCCCTAGTGCTCAAGCCCTTCTTATAATAGTCACAGATGGTAGTGTTGGGGAATCTATGGTAGTGGAGTTGTTGGGAAATGATAAACCTAAAAACACCATAAAATTAGGTTAGAAACCAAGAAGGGGTACTAAAGGAGGAAAGGAATTTCAAAATTGCAGAAAAATGAAAAAAACTGGGAAGCTACTGCCCAGTACCGCAACAAGGGTTAATTAACAACTGCAGCGATACTGCTGTCGAAACTTATTGCTTCACTGATACCGTTGCAGTGGAAAAAGTTATAGTTATAACGGTTCATCATTTTCAATCTGCCAACCTCCCCTCCCATGGTGGATTTTTGACTTTTCTCCATATTTTTGAAAATTAAGGGTAGATCGAGATTAGTGAAGTTCCCATGAAACTTTATACACTAAAATGGGAGTGTACAATACTAGAATTCACCCTTAAATCACTCAATTCATTGGGAAAGGTGACCTTTTACTTTCAACCCCTCCTATGGTTGAAATTCACCATGAACTACATCAATCTTACGCCTAAGATGCTGTAGGAGCATTGTAGACGTAATAGAACCTAACATGCTTATCATTTCATTCAAAAATACCACCAAATTTAAGTTTCAAAATTTGCACCAACCACCAACCAAAAATTCTCTATTTTAATGAAATTTCTACAATTCTATAACAGGAAATGCATAAAGTAAGTAGTAGGGGTGAAGAATTACCTTGAATTAGTCGTCGAAGGGGGATTTCACAGAGAGAATTGAGAGAGTTTTTGAGAGTTAGAGTGAAAATGAAGGTAAATATTTATTCCCCCCTATTTGGACTGTCGCGAACTATTGTTGTGGTTGTTTACTGCTGCAGCAGATCGCTTCAACGGTAACTAACCACTGCGTAGTAAAATATTTTTGAGATCAGTTTCATCTGGACCTTTCATGCATTAGGCTGTCGTACCATGTTCGAGTAATGATAGTAGATAGTGACCATGAGGATTAATTATGCACACCATCTACGGGAACATGGGAATAACCATTATACCTAAACTAGATAATGCATTAGCTATCGCTAATTGTAGATCAGAAAGGTTCTTAAATGAGCTAGCGAATATTGAAATATTCCTCTTAATGACATATTATAGTCAGAAATTCCTCTTTTTTTCCAGACCTCACCCTAAGATCATTCGGGAATGAATGGTGGGTAAATTGATATCTAATATAATAATCCAAAATATCGTTACATGTGAAAACACCCCAAAAATAATTTATGATAAATAATATGCTCAAATTAGACATAGGAAAAATTAAATCAGATGATAAAATAAGGCCTAAAAGAAATTGGTTGATCTGTGGCCTATCGCTGCAGTGGTAATATAACCACTGCAGCGGTACCCGATAGTAGCCAACCCAAGGTATTTTTAAAAATCCTCTCCTTTATTATTTCTCTAAGTTACCCCCTTCCCTAAAAAATAATATGAAAAATCCCATATCCCCAACCATGCGATTTCAGAGATCAGGGTTCATGAGAGTGGTTTTGAGGCACACCCGATGGGAACCTAACTTGGAAAGACGCTTAGCACTCGGGGGACAACTCTATCCTCTCAATAGCATCATAGTTTTCCTATGAGGTAGGTAATGGTTTATGTATTGTAGCAATTAGACTTGGACTAGCTTCATATAACATTGGTAGTAATGTCGGGAGTTCTCATGCATTAGGCCTTCATGCACGGTGTTTGGAAGGATGGAAATGATAAAACTCTAGTTAGGACTTAATATTACAATTAATTGTTATTGTACCCCAGTAATGTTACATTCATGGTGTGGAACAAATTGAAATTTTATGAGAGTCTTGATTAGATGAGCGAGTACTATGGTTCATAAGCATAGTGTAAGTTAAGTATGGTAAAGAAAGGGAGTAGTATTAAGCTAGGGTGTGATTGAGGGTGCTCTTGGTGAAATGTATAGTTACATCTTGTATTGAGAAAGGTTAGAAACATATAAATAGGGAGTAGGAGTTAAAAGTAACCTAAGAGAGTTTCAGGCGACTTATGCATGGACTTTAGTGCTGAGTACAATTGAGAGGCAACCTAATGGTAGGGCATGTGGCAGAATTGGTAAGTTGGTAAGAGCCATCAGATAATAGGGTAAGGTTATGGGGTTAAGTATGAGAATTCCAATTGGGTGACTACGGAGGAGTTTGAGTACTATGTCAGGAATAAGAATGACAGTTGGGAATAAACAAGGTTAGTAATGATAATTAAGTGTCAACCCTTGCGTTTTGGTAGGAGGTGTAAAGTGAATGAACCTTATTAATGTATGTACCTTAAGATATGTATGAAATTATGATTGATGCTTTTATGTTCATGTGTGGGATGGTGAATGTGATTACTTTCAGGCAATGCTTGTGATTATTGGTTGCATTTCATATTCATACATTAATGATGTGGAGGTGAAATAATGATGATGTTGATATTGTTATTGCAATCATGATGTTCATGATGATGGTGATGTTAAGTTGTTGATGATGATGATGATGTTAATATGCAACCCATGATGTTCATGAGGTTGGAAATGATTGTGATGTTAATGAGGCTGAGACGGGGAAGAGATGATGCGCACATCTTGCAAACATGCATTCATTCATAAGCCTTGACATTTTATTATGTGTTATATATATTGTTGTTGAATCTTGAGCAGATTGGTCTGTTGGTAGGATTGATGGAGTATAGTGGTACACTGTGAGTCCGAGGTATGTCCTAATTAAACCATAATGTTAATTATTCTAGTGCATTGTTATGGGGACGCATTGTATGGTATTCTTCCTTCTTCTATGGGCGGTATAACTCTGTAAGTCATTTTGATGGAAAAATCGTAGTACATTTTAGTAGTGAATTATCGGAAGGATCCGGTCTAGTGTAATCTAACCCTGTTCGATCGATGATGCCTACCAATACATATGATTGTACTGATGCTTTACTTACTATATCTCCCACTGGGGATATATCCATGGTGCAGGTTAGTTGGGGTTCCTATATCAGCAATGGCTATCACTCTATAGCAGATATTGCCATCTCTATTCTGCATGGATGCTGTGTCATGGGCTTTCCTGTTCCTTTTCTAGTGCTCTTGTACTGGTTTAGGCTAGTTTTTGAGTATTAATTGTTGATTATCTTCCACATTACTTTCACGTGTCAATTGTATTAAACTACATTTATGCTTTTGATGTTAACTGGATTAATGGGTTTGAATGAAGGACTTTTTATAATTAAATGCCAGAAATTACCGATATATGAATTGTTTAAACTTTCGCATTAAATGAATGGTTGGTTAGTAAGGGTTCTCCTATTTGGGGTGGGCATTAGGTAGGTGCCCGTTCGATCCATGAATTGGGTCATGATAGATGGAAACCAGTGTTAAGGTTAACCTGGGTACCCAAATCCTCCTGAAATGTCCTCCGAAAGATGGAAGTGAACTGAGAGCCTCTATATGAAATAATAGACACGAACACCCTGTGAAGGTAAACGACCTCTCAAACATAAATTCGAGCTAATCTCTCGGCCCTGAAGGATGTCTTAATAGGGTTGAAATGGGTAGACTTCGCCAATCTATCTATGATGACCCAAATGCTATTAGAACCACAAGACGTGCGAGGCAAATCACCCACGAAATCCTTAGTAATCTGCTCCCATTTCCTCTTAGGAGTGGGTAGTCTCTGAAGCAATCCAACAAGTCTCAAATTCTTGGCCTTTACCTGCTGACAACACAGACACTGAGCCACAAAGTCTGCTAGATCTTTCCTCATACCTCCCACCAGTAATGATGCCTCAAATCTCAATACATCTTAGCTATTCCGGGATGAATAGAATACCTGGAGTTATAAGCCTCATGGAGTATCAACTGAATCGAACCTCCTACCCTCGAAACACAAATGCGACCATCGAACCTCAAAATGCCTTTAGAATCTAAGGTAGCCCTCCTGGATTCACCTCTCAACACCTGATCTCAAAAGCCACACAACCCACCTTCCTCAAACTAACAACCCCAAATCTGCTCCAACAAGGTAGATCTAGACTCAACACTAGTAAGAATTCTTTTGGGGTTTAAAATATCAAGCTGAACCATCAAGTTGGCTAAGGACTGGACTTCCAAGGCCAACAGTCTCTTCCAAACTGAAATGAAGGCCAAGCTACCCATACTCACTGCTTTCTAGCTCAAGGCGTCTGCTACTACATTCGCCTTGCTCGGATGGTATAAAAATAAAGAGATTGTAGTCTTTCAGCAACTCAATCCACCTGTACTGTCTCGAATTAATCTCCCTCTGGGTCATAATATATTGAAGAGTATGATGGTTCAGTGAATATCTCACAGCAAACACCATACAAGTAATGCCTTCAAATCTTAAGTGCAAAAACTATCACTGCCAACTCTAAGTCATGAGTAGGGTAGTTGTGCTTGTGCACCTTCAGCTGTCTCAAAACATAAGAAATAACTTGACCTCACTGCATCAGAACATACCCCAAGCCAACACCAAAAGCATCACGGAGAACTGAAGAAGATATAACTCCAATGGGGCCTAGGCTGATCCCTGGCCCACCTGCTGCTGTGATGGATGGCCCTCTGGTGCTATATCTAGCTCGAAAGTAGTAATAGGATCTGCTAAAGGCTTGTCCTCGAGATGGGGAAATAACTCTACCCTGATCTCGACCCTTTAACTAGTGCCCAGACTCCAGGCTTAGGGTCCCTATCCCTGGCCTCCATGGCCCCCGTCCTTGCCATCTGCAAAAGAGTGAAACAAATGAGAATCTAGAAACCAATATATACATAACACATGAAAATGAACCAAAAATGTGAGATTTTTTGAAGTATATCCTGTAGCCTCCCAAGATAGGATACGAACGTCATCGTATTAATTTGCAGGACTCTACTAGACACTTGCCCTTGTACCCACAATATCGGTAAACCTAGGCTCTTATACCAAACTGTCACAATCCAATTTCTCAAGCCATGATGGCACCTACTTTAACCCACTAGTAGGTAAGACAAACCATAGCCCGGAACGACAAGTAACGGGCTAACTGATGGAAGTTAAGAAAATAAAGGTTCAACTGAAGTAATAATCAACAAGAATATATATATATATATATGTGTGTGTGTGTTTGTGTGTGTGTAAATGCATACTATACAAGAGGGGAAGAGGATAAAATATCAAAAATAAATCCCCTACAACCTGGTAAGGTCAGTACAAGAGCCACTAATTCAAAAAGAGTACTAGAAACTGTCAAAATATATATCATAGTCTCTGAATATACATATAAGACTATCAAAAATAGCAGAAGGAGAAGGATCAACTCCAGACTCTAAAAGCTCACCCTATCTCCGAACACTTGTACAACCCAAGGATGTCGTCAACGACAGTGAATCATACCCAGATCTACATCAAGAAAATGTTGTCAAAGTGTAGTATGAGTACCAAAACAATGGATACTCAGTAGACATCATAGGTCGACTCAACTTATTTTTAGTAAAAGAATACATCAAGGGTGAGAACGTAAACCTAAGTCAATATATAAGGGCAGAAATGGAAATGGTAGGCCAAACTAGGAACCCATAATAAGTAGGAAGCAACTAACTCAAAAGTGATGATAAAAGCATAGCTATAACCTAACTGGGCCCCCATAAGCCCAGAAAGCACAAACAAGAAGAAATAAGCCCAACCGAGCCCCCATAAGTACAGTGGGTACAAGAAAAGAAAAACACTAATGTAAGGATGAAATAATAGACAATAATGAACATAAAACAAGACAACATGAGCAATATGCATAGCTGATACTCCTGTCCATCCATAACCACAAGTCTTACCCGTCTCTACCGAATTTTCTATCTCAATTCAGTATTCGTAAAGGTAATAAATGTCAGACTCAAACCAGATCTAGAGAATAATATCATGATATTAAAAGCCAGACAAAAATTGGAACTGATAAATAATAAATAGTAGAAATATTCCAAACTCGAATCAAAACTCATAAGCGATAATTAGTATATATACGTCGGACTTGAACCGAAACTCATAAGCGATAATCAGTAGATATACGCTAGAATCGAACAGAAACTTATAACCTAAACCTTAGTATCAATATCTCATAGTGTTAGCTCGTATTAAGTCCATTTAGCCATAAATTCCAATTTTTAGGCAGCTAAATCCGCTAAGGAGAAGATGGTACAAATTAATAAGCCAGAAACTGTGGCTTAAGGTCAAATGGTACTCTACCTAGGGTAAATAAGCTAAATAGGTGCAAAATAGTGTCTGAGTCAACCCAAACCCATGTAACAACCTAAGGAAGCGGCTATATGAACATTAAGGTCAAGAAGGGACGTTATTCTAAACATTCTAACTTAAAAAGGGCAGTGAGGCCTACTACCAAACCCCAAAACCCCACCTCAGGAAAGAACCTACCTGGACCTAGGCTAAGTCTTCTAAATGTCACCCTAAGGCACTAAGTAAACTAAGTCTAGTCCTAAAGGATAATCAGAAGCTAGATTAAGGGAAAACGGGGCTGAATTTTATCAAAAATGAGCCCCTAGTTGGCTAAATTAAGAAAATTAATACAATGACAATAATAAAGACTTAACAATCCACCCAAAACATTCTAATGCCATAAACAATAATATTCTAGAAGGAGGGTAAGCCTAGCCTACCTAGATCCCGCCAAAAGCTCATAAAATCCTGTATACCAGAGCTTTTCTCTTCTAAGAAGCCTCCGATTACTGTCACACTATCAAAATAATGTGATACATTTCAAGAAAATAATATCGATATCCATATTACGTATAAATGCTCTGGGTGAAAAATTGAACTAAAAATCACTCGTAGGGCCCGCTTGCGGAATCACAAAATTAAATCCGTCATAGTGTCTCTCTCAGCTCAAGGGTCATTTGTCCCAAATGAAATTTGTGACAGTTTGGTTTTGGCTTGAATATGTTCTGGTAAGTGTTTTTGGCTTACCTACTGACGGGTTAAAGTAGGTGCCATTATGACTTGGGTTTTGGGGATGTGATAGTTTAGTATCAGAGGCTAGCTTCACCAATATCATTGTTACAAGAGTAAGTGTCTAGTAGAGCCCCACAATTCGATATGATGACGTCCGTATCCTATCTTCGAGAGGCTACAAGACATTCTTATAAAAATCTTACCTTTTTGATTTTTTAATCACGTGTTATGTCTATATTATTTTCTATATTTTTATTTGTTTCACTCTTTCACAGATAGCTAGTATGAAGGCCACAACAGCTTGAGGCCAGGGCAGGGTGCCTTCACCTGAGCTAGTTATTGATTAGGAGCCGTACATTGCACTAAAGTACATGCCGCCACAACAAACAGTGGGCCAGGGACCAGCCCAGGCTCTACCTAAATTTATAGCCATCTCTGTCCTTCGTGATGCCCTAGTCTAGTTATTGGGTATGATTGGAGGTCAGCTGATGGATGGGGCCCAGGTATCCTCTCAGGAGGCAACACAGGTGGACTTAGTGCAATAGACCCTACAATTGCGGCTCCCAAAGTAGAGGTCCCACTAGCACCAATAGTTCCAGAACCAGCAGCAATCCGCCAACCATGGCTTTTGAGGAGTTAAAGATGCTAGGTCGGTTACTTATATTGGCTCCACTGCAGTTTTTAGGATCCTTAAGGGAGGATACATTTAAGTTCCTTACTAGTTGCGTGGACAGATTACAAAACCTTGGATTGGTGGAGTCGCACGGTATAGATTACATCATATTTTAGTTTGTTATTGCAATGATACAGTGGTGGAAAGGGTACCTTGATTCCAGACCAATTGGATCTTCTCCTATGGCATGAGTTCAGGTATTTGACTCATTCTTGGCGAAGTATATGCCTCACAACATGTGTGAGCATCTAAGGGATGAGTTCACAGTGTTACAGTAGGGTTCTATGACAGTGTCAGAGTATGAGGCTAGATTTCTCGAGCTAGCCAGGCATGCTGCCATGATTCTACCAACCAATGTCGAGAGAGTGAGTTTCTTTGTTAGAGGATTGAGACTTTCACTCCGTATAGATACCCAGAGTCTTGTATCTTTAGGAATATCATTTGTAGATATTTCTAATCATGCTTACACTATGGAGGATATGCATCGTGAGGCCCATGGGGGCAACGATAAGAGACCCTATTATCATATAAGTTACAGTGGGAGCCATAGTGGTTCATAGTTCCAGGGTAGAGTTTTCCAAGGCAGGTATCAACAACAGTCGTATTAGTAGCACGACCAGTCTAGTAGTCTCGTTCATTCAACACTATAGAATTCAGATGGGGCCAGCCTGGTTATAGTGATTTTGGTGGTCAAGGCAGTGATAAGTCATCGTAAGCTATTCATTTAGTGACTTTAGGTTGAGGTGGCCATTATGGGTCAGCAGGATCCTCTCGTCAAGTTAGGGTACTTGGGGTATGATTGATTGTGGTGTTATGGGTCATTTTGCTAGAGAGTGCCCCAAGCATGGGATGATTGATCCTTCTTAACGTGGTGTTCAACCTATCAGGTTAGTGGCATTCTCAATGTCAGGACCCAATTTCTTAGGTCTTGATGGCACCTACTATAACCCACAAGTAGGTAAACTAACCCGTAGTTCGAAACAACTAGTAGCAAACTACCAAGAGAAAAAAAGTGGAAAAGAATCTAATAAAGAGACCAGAATAAAGAAATAATCCCAAATCCTGGTAAAGTCAGTACAAGAGCTTCTGATACAACAACAGTGAAAAATAAAGTACAGAATAAATATATATACAAGTCGTCTTTGAAGTACAAAATAGAGATCAGTCTAATCAATAAGAGGGAGAGTAGAAACACTTCAAACATCTGGAGCTCACCCCAAATCTCTGATCCACGGCTGCTCTGTACGACGTACACATCAACGGAGATAACTCATACTATGATCTGTAGGCTGCAGAAGTGTAGTATGAGTACCAAACACATGGTACTCAGTAGGTTTCGGCAGACTGAGCTCCAAAGATAATGCAAGCATAAATAACATGTAAAGAAGGAATATAACTACAGGCAACTATCCAAGAAACTAAACATAATAATGCTAATAGAGTAATAGGGATAAACTATACCATTCTAACAATATTCAGGAACTAAAGTGGAATATCGTATATCACTAGCCTATATACAAATAAAGAGTGAAAGAAGGATATATAGTCGTAATACAAGGCCAACTAATACATATAAAATATGAATAGATAAGGATATGAATAGATAAGGAAAGAGAGGGAAATACGGTAATACCATCTATATATATATATATACACATATATAGGACTACACTCAAAGTTAATAACCTGAGGGAACCAACCTAACATCTCGAGGGTCCTAGCTAAGTAAGGGAGCTAATACTTGCATAATCAAACACTCTAACCAAAGTGTGAGTAATCATGAGGTAACTTAACAATAATGCATCTTACTGTAATAGAAAAAGGTAAGTCAGAAGGATACCGACAATCTCGGGTACCAGTCCATAATCATCCTACCACGAACTAACCTTAATAACCAAAAATAAAATAACCGGCTAGTCCGGAAAAACAATAACCTAACCGGCCCTCCATAAGCCCAAAAGGTTCAAGAAGGCACTCAGCAAATAGGAACCATAATTTATACCTATACAGCCCCCTTATGACTGATAGTTATAAGCGCCAAACAATTATACTGGTGATAGGCGATGCATATGAATAATGAATACAATTGTGATCCAGTACAATCAATAATTGAGTGCCATAACGTACCAAGTGTATACACCTCCTCCAGCTTAGCAACTTGCAAAGGCAGGACCTACAATAACCATCCTTTTCCGGCACTGTGGCTCACGAAAGAAGGGGCCCATAGGGGTCTAGGGATATCCGTATACACTGCCTGGTCCCAAACCAGGACTTTCAGTAACTATCATATTCAATCTACTCCATCCAGTACCGGAGATATATATATAAGTACAATTAATGCTCGATCTCGAACCAAGACTAAAAGAGTATAAATCTGTAAGTCTATTTCCCGAGATTGAGTTCGGGACTAAATTGGCATAATAATGTAGAAAGGGTCAAAATCTCCCTCGACTGAATTAAATAGTAGTGGTAAAAGAGTTGATTAATAATGGACCAGAATCAACCTCGGTCAAATTTCTAAAATAGCATATTTAGTTCCAAAAGCTCATAATTCATTAAATAAGGATGTACGATTCCCATTGTAAAGAAATCTGTTTTAAAAATGAAATGTGAAAATAAATCCATTTTAGGAAAATAGCAGTAAAATCAAGGTTTTGGTTTGAATTGTAGCACTAAGTTAGCATAAATGCATCTAACAGTATGCATGCCATCACTAGTATCCAAATAATATAACCATAAGCACCTAAGCGTTTGTAATCTAGACTCACGTCCTTTAAAAGGATAGAATACCAACCTTGTATCCAACTAGTATCATAACCACAACCTCGGGCCCAACATCATCTAACTGACCAGGATATTAGTGTCGTAAATTAAGAAACTAGGGTAGACCAAGACATAAAGTAACTAAGAGGATCTAATTGGGAAATACTGCCCAACTTACTGAGTAGTAAGGTAAATTTTATACTGAGGAATCCTTCATGTCAATCTATAGCTAAGAAAGCCTATAATCAAGTATACTTGGATCTTACAACCATAACGAATATTCTAGGATAGGGTTCGGGTCACATTTCAATTTTAAGTCCCCTAAATAAGTTGAGTCATGGTATTACTACGTATAAATTCATCCTATAATCTCTACCTATCATGCAATCTGTACGATAGATGATCTCATAATAAAAAGTAGACCGAAGCCTACCTCATTGCCAAAACACAATCTTGAATTGCCCATAAATCACTCGTCTTTGCTCCACGATCCCGAAATGATGCTACACTATCAAAATAATAATCTACATGTTAATAGGAGTAAAATGATATCCATATTGTAATAAAAAATTCCAGGTCCAAAATTGGGTAAAAAATGGGCCCGTGGGGCCTACAAATAAAATTCCAAAATTGAATCCATCACGAGGTCCCTCGAAGGACAAGGACCTAAAGTTAGATCTAAAATATTGATTATAGGCTGGGGGATCCTTGGTCCGGGTCCCAAGGATTCTGGGCTCGTTTTGGGTTGTTGGTTGGATTTTGGTAAAAATGGAACATTGGGTGTGTGACTTACTTTTTATCGAAACAATATCGAAACAACCTTTATTGGAAATTTTGATAGTTCCATTGTGTTTGAAATTCCAAATTTATAGGGTAGCATAGTTTGTTTGCATGGACGAGGTTTCAAAAAAATCCCGAGCATCCGATCAGAGTCCATTTTAACTTAGAAAATTGCTGGTGCAACAACACCTGGTGTAGAACAAAAATGGTCTTCGCTTTCACGAGGCCTTGGCCACATTTGTGAGGGTCAAGGATTCTTGACCTTTGTATTCACAAAGAGGAAGCAAGCCTGGCAGGTCTAGGCTTCTTTTTTAAATTCATGGTGGACCAACTGCGTTCGCGAAGGCCTGGCCTGGTTTGTCTATTTGATTGTGATAGGGGTCCCGTGTTCGCGAAGAAGGGACCCCTGGCAGTATAAATATTGGCCCTTTGTTTTTCAGAATTTATTTTCTAAGTCCAAACACCATAGTTGATTTGTGGAGATCTAAATATTGTTGGGAAATTTTAATCCTAAGCTGGGACTAGTTAGGGGTCGTTAAGGTGTTCATTTTTCGCTCATTAACTTATAACTTCCCTACCTAATTTTGATTTAATTCTCTAATTGGTCTTTATTTTTTTCAACTATTATCGGGAATGTTTTGTGACCCAAATAAGGAGTTAGTGGTGATAATTTTTTGAGCACAAGCTCATTGTTAACCAAGGGATATTGCTACGGTTTTAATTTTAGAATTCTATAAGCAGGCACCATAGATGATTTTAGCCCAATTTCTGACTCGGAGCATCTTTTTACTATATGTGTATTATTATTCTTTTCGTGAAGCTTAGATTATTATTTTTATAGCGTGTCAGCGGTCAGAGGCTTCTCAGAAGAAAAAAGTTCTGGTTTAGCTGATTTCGAGTGCTTTCGGCGGCGTCCAGATAGGCTAGGCTTACTTTTCTTTAGAATTTGCTTATTTATTATATTGTCATGGTAATTTTCTAATTTTTGGTGGGTTATTATGGTTTGGATATACCTTGAGGCAACTCCTAATTATTTTAGCCGATTAGGGGGCTTTAGGGTAGATTTCTACTTAAGTCCTTTAGGTCCGGTAGTTGTTTCTCCTTTAGAACTTAGCCTAGCATACCATGGGGACCTTAGGATTGAATTTAGATGCCTTAGTCTAAGCTTGGGGAGCATCTTGCCTTAGGTTGGGTTCTTGAGACTTGTTGTTAGCTTTATCTCTCTTTTAAATAGGTTACTTTTGGATAGAACCCTCTTTAGATATTAATTGTTATAGGATTGCTTCGAGAGGCTGGTTACTCGAATTTGGTTAACTTTCTCATTATATTGTACTCGTTAGCTTGGTATCCTTGGTATCTTAATATTTTGGCCTTAAATCGCAGTTTTCAACTTAATAAATAAAACCTTGCACTTCTTTAAAGAATTTGGTCTTCTAAAATGGAAAAAAGGACTAGTTAGACTTGGTTTTAATCAACACTCTGGATTGTCACTACTTGTTGCATATTTAGTTCTAGTTTGAGTCCGACACCTGGTATTTCTGATTGCTATCTATTAGTTTCGATTCGAGTCTGGCACTTGGTATTTCTTATTGTTTTCTTTTAGTTTCGGTTTGAGTCCGACATTTATTATTATTGACTCGTGGTTGGAAATCCGGTTTGAGATCAATATGATTATGGTTATGGCTAGAGGAAGAGTATATGCTACACTTATCACACATCTTGGCTTGTATTCTTAATATTGTACCTAACTTTATATTAGTATTATTCCTTGTCTGGACCCATCGGGCTTATGGGGGCTCAGTTGGGTTTTTTTTTATTATGTTTTAGTGTGTGTACCTTCTGGGCTTATGGGGTTCAGTTATCTTGACATTTATTTCCGTTTTTAAGTTATTTACATTTGATTCTCGCTTTTGTTTAGCATAGCCTGTTATTTCCATTCTGAATCTCCCTTTACTGCCTCTTAGTATAGATTCACAGTTTATTATGCTTTTACTTAAATTGAACTCAGTTGGCCTATGATTCCTACTGAGTACCCCATGTTTTGTTACTCATGCTACACTTCTGTATTTTTTTCCCCTGATGCAGGTGTTAGTATGAGTCATCGTTGTTGACGCTGATTTGAGCAGAGCTACTGATCGGAGATTAGGGTGAGCTTTTAGCATCCAAAGCTGATCCATCTCCTTTTGTTCTAGTACTAGTCTTATTTTGTATCTTCAGAGACTACTTTGTATATCTTTTGTTACTTGTCTAGTATTCCTTGTATATAGTGACTCTTGTACTAGTCTTACCAAGGCTTGGGGGATTTATTTTCCATATTTTTGTCCCTTCCCCTCTTTTGTATGCCATGCTTGTGTATATTTCCCTTGCAATCACTTTAAATTACTAATTTACCTATATTTCTCTCTCTGCTGCTTGTTAGCCCGTTACTCGCCATTTCAGGCTATGATTTTGGCTTACCTACTGGCAGGTATAGGTGCCATCATGACTTGAGCTTTGGGTCGTGATAGATTGGTATCAGAGCCTAGCTTCACCAATATCATTGTTACAAGAGCAAGTGTCTAGTAGAGTCCCACGGATTGATACGATAACGTCTGTATCCTATCTTTGAGAGGTTACAAGACATTCTTAGGAAAATCTCACCTTTTTGATTTGTTATCACGTGTTGTGTCTATATTATTTTCTATATTTTCATTTGTTTCAATCTTTCATAAATGGCAAGGATGAAGGCCATAACGGCTAAGGGCTAGGCCCCCGAGCCTGCAACTATGGTTCCAGTTAGAGGTAGAGGTAGAGGTCAACCCCGAGGTCGAGGTCAGGATAGAGATGTAGCACCAACTGGAGGCCAGGGCAGGGTTCCTTCACTTGAGATGGATATTTATTAGGAGCTGGACATTGCACCAGAGGATCTATCAACACAGCAACCAGTGGGCCAGGGACCATGTCACACTCCGTATCCCAACGAGGCGGACTGGCACCCTAAGCCGATATGGCCCAAGAGAACCAATCCTTGCTCATGAACATTCATATACATGACCTCGTATAAATCTTAATACACCTCATGCAATTATGTGGAAGTCATGGAAAACTTATACGATATATGAAACTTGGCCGTTAGGGCCATCAAGTCAAACAGAACATACATCTCTTACATTCACTTTCCCACATATGTCTATAAAGCCTCTAACTGATACATGAACACAACAACCCTATAGTCGGGACAAGTCCTCGCTTTATACAATAATTACAATACCAAAACAATGTACATAGGTGACTCAAAAAGCCCCAAACCAACTGGAGCTCACCAATGATCCGCGGATGACTCATAGCCTATTATGGAGGTCTACTAACACCTGTGCCTACAACAAGTAAAGTAAATCCCCCAAAGGGGTCAGTACGAAGAATGTACTGAGTATGCAAGGCTATAAGAAACTTCATGAAACTAAAAAAAAACCTCAACGAACTTGATTTCAAGAGAATAGTCAATGTGGATAAATCATCGTTCAGTATGTGTGGAAATATGTTCCTTACGTTCATTATTCCATTTGCCTTTATGTCCGTTACCGTTATTAGTTAGAGTAACCATCAATATGCAATGCAACCGTTAATATGAAACCGTCAATATATATATATATATAGAAGGTTAGTCCCTTAGGGCTACCCCCTGTTAGGTTCGCCATCAAGTTAGGCTTTTGCCTCACTGAGCTTCCATCCTTCCATCACTCGAAAAAGAGTGAAGTAGGTTCGGCATCAAGTTTGGCTTTTGCTTCACTGAACTTTCCCCCTGATCCAACAATATCGGGATCGGCTTGAGTTAGGCTTGGGCCCCCACAAAGCTATCACCCATACTCAATAAGTATAAGGAAAATATAAAGTAACCATAAGGAAAAATATAAAGTAACCATAAGAAAAATATAAGGTAACCATGAGGAAAAATATAAAGTAACCATGGGGGAATTCCTTCTTTCATTACTTCTTATTACTTCTCTCTTTTACTTTAATGGTATTGATACATGGTAGATCATACACTTATGGGAAACACATAACCGCATTACTTCAATCTTTTACGTTCATGAGATTGATACTTTTAAAGTTGTAACATTATTGGAAGCTTTGGAACATAACATTATTGGAACTTGGAATCATGTCCATAATTATATGAGACATGAACGACAATATATCAAGACTAAGACATAGATGATAACATGAATTGAGATGCCTTAGGACATTTCAGAATTGAGTAAGTACCATGACAAGGTGAATACTATATGCTGTAGAAGGATACGGAAAGAGTAACCTTACATACCTTGTCGTCTCACTACGATTACACAAGCCTATATGGGGATACAATAGTCCAGCTTCCTCTTTATGTTTCACTCTACAACACAAGCATACATCGGAGCTTACATTAGCAACTAGTTACTATACCAACGTATAAAACGACAATGAGCTATATGACTGTCGTATAACGTCATTTCGTCCTTTACAATACAATCCACTTCATTACCATGACAACAACATCATCACATTTCACACATTGACCAAGACATCATAAACCAATAACATTTTACACCAAGTTTACCCTTTACACTTCCTCATTAATACTACATTACCTTTTCTCCATCAAGTCACTCGATAGCTTTCACAATAACACTTTTAACATCAATCCATATTTTATACCATTAAAAATACCTCCGGGATACTCCTATATAGTCATTTAAAAGGTACCCTAAGTTGATAATTGCATCCATGAAGGGTATAGGGGTTTCGGGGGGCTAAAGGGATGCAAAAACAAGCAATTCGGAGTTCTGGTCTGACCTGCTAATCCACCTGTGCCCGCAGGTGACCTTTGGCAGTAGCCAGAGGCACCTGCGTTGGCACATGCGCCCGCAGGTGCTTCGTCTGCGAGGGCAGGTGCCCGTTTCGGCCAAAAAGGGTCTCTTTTGGGTCTTTTTATGCAATGAATGGTCCATTATCATAACTAAACTTCTTTTAACATATTTTTGGTCATATCATATGCCAACCATCAGATATGGTCTCACAACACACATAAACATCACCAAAACCTCACTTTTCTTTTCAATCCGCCACCAAATCCATAACCAAATTTACAACAAAAATTCCAAACATTATACACAAAAATAAAACAAGGAAAGACTATAATCACATCTCACATGTCAATATTAAATCCATCAAGTTCACTTCCTTCAACATCACAAGTCTATGTTCAAGTTTACAAGGCAAAACTATCCTCCGATTTAGCAAACACAAATTGTTTTACACATAGTGAACTTCTCACACTTCACCAACCTAACCAACATGACATAAACCATATTCCATGAATAAAATATATTAAACCATTATAATATACACTTACCAAGTCTTGCAAGATGATGATCTTGGTCCAAAAGATGAAGGTCTAGGGTTTGTGTGAGATAAGGGAATATTGGAGATAATTCTAGAATTGGCATGGGTGTCACAATGGAATAAAAATATGATTTGTGCCCTTTTATAGTCCTTTTTAGTATCCCTTATCCAATCTTGGCATTACATGAAATGGTTGATTAGTCAAATGGAAGAATGGGTCATCTTTGCCCCATTGGGCCAAGTCTTCCATGTGATTTTGGGCCTCATTTAAGCCTAATGGCTCATGACTCATTTAATGCCCAAAAAATCAATGGATAATTCATCAAGTCTCTCATGTTTTACTAATTCCATAAATGTAAACGTATTCATATAGGTTCGACAACATACGGGGTGTTACACCTCCTACGAAGGTCTAATCCCATGTACTAGGCCCAATATCCATTATCTCATCAATAACATTACACAATACATACTTTTGGTTCTTGACACTTAAGTAACCATTTTTCAATGTCATCAAGTAGGGCTTGGTAGATACGGGGTGTTACATTCTCCCCCCCTTAGAAACATTCGTCCTCGAATGTTAACAACATCGTCTTATGTTGCGGACTTTCTTAGCTCGGCAATCCACCATAGCATGCTCAGAAATAGGTTCTATACAGTTACGATGTACTTTCTTAACTATAGTAGATTCATCATCAGGGGTCAATACTCCAGATGGTCTACCTAATAATTCTGATGTTCTTTTAATTCTGTAGCAGTCAATGGAGTAACCTATGATACTATAGAACCCAAATCAATCAATGCGTATATAGATACATGATGAAAACAACAAATAATATACCTGTAGCTACATCAGGATAAGCCTCCACATTCTGCTGACCTGCTAGAGCATAAGTATGGTCATGTATCCCACTAAAAATGGCTGTTCCTCTAATATCGTTACCACGACCAACCGGCTGCACATCTTGGCCTAAGAAAGGAACCGATGATGATGGTGCAACGGTTGATCCCGCAGGTCGCATAATAATGCCCGTACCCCTTCTTGGGCAATCTCTCACCATGTGCCCAGACATACCGCACCAAAAGCAAATATTGGTCCCAAACCGACATTCCTTTAAATGAAGCTTTCCATAGTATGGACACGGCTGGCGAGGAGACCCCGATTGGTTCATACTTCCTTGCTCTTGATATCCCACTGGTTGTGAACCTTAAATTCCACTATTTTGTCCAACGTGACTACCTCTAAGCCCTTGGAACTGGGGTTGAGTGCCTGGTGTGGGATAATAAAGTGATGGTCTCGGCGGTCTACTAAAATGTTGAGGCCCAAATTCTCCTTGGGACACCATGTACTGTCTCATAGGTCTAGCTTTCTTTGATGGCCCCACTTCAAACTTATGCACCTTTTTTCTTTGCCTCTGATCCTCCATTTTCTGTGCAAAAGCCTGTATCCGGGCTATATCCATATCTCTGTTAAGAGCAGCAATGGTACAGTCTCTGACCAATGATGGATCCAATCGATCCACATACCGATGAATTCTATCAGCCTAGTGGCTACCATATGGGGAGCATATCTGGCCAAAGAATTAAATCGAAGACTATACTCCTGGACACTCATATTCCCTTGACGAAGATTTAGAAACTGGTCTGCTCGTGCCTCCCGAATCTCATATGGAAGGTAGTGATCCAGGAATGCCATTTGAAATTCTTCCCAGCTAGCCGGGGGTGCACCAATACCCCTGGATCATTTCCAATCTTCATACCATAATATCGCGTCCCCTTTCAATCTATACGCCGCAAGTTCAACTATTTCTACACCAAATATGTGCATGACATCAAAAGCCCTTTTGATTTGATCAATAAAATCTTGCGGGTCCTCATTAAGATCCAATCCAGTGAATATAGGAGGGTCTAATTTTAGGAAATCCTGTGTCCTTCGACTAGCTGCCCTAGCCTCACTGTCATTACTTGTCATTGGACTAGTTTGTCCTTGATTCTGTGCTGCAACTATCTGAATCAACATATATACTGCATTTCTAAAGTCCTGGTCAGTGACATTAACAGGTGGCTCAACAGGTTCTTCTCTCCTTCTTGGCTCCTCTGGAGCTGGAAAAGTAGAAGAAGTCCGCGATGCAAACTCACTTCCAGCTTAATCTTGCTCAACCCGTCCAGGTGGGTAGTTACTTGTTCCTTCTCCACCAATCCTGTCTAGCTTCTTAGTTTTACCCTTGCCTCTTCTTGTATTCGGCATTTTTACTATAACGAAAGAGAACAAAATCAATGGTCAGGTACAATTCTATAACCTTGGCTCTATTGTACGATCTAAAAATGAAGAAATGAAACAACTCCTAAATGCTCCATTGCCTCCTGCTCATAAATGTGGTGCACAACACATCCATGAACAAGACTCTACTCGGACACAGCTTTGTAGACACCCTTAGAAAGACCTGCTCTGATACCACTTTTTTTATACCCCGTATCCCAACGAGGCGAACTGGCACCCGAAGCCGATATGGCCCGAGAGAACCAATCCTTGCTCATGAACATTCGTATACATGACCTCGTATAAATCTTAATACACCTCATGCAATTATGCGGAAGTCATGGAAAACTTATACGATATATGAAACTTGGCCGTTAGGGCCATCAAGTCAAACAAAACATACATCTCTTACATTCACTTTCCCACATATGTCTACAAAGCCTCTAACTGATACATGAACACAACAACCTTATAGTCGGGACAAGTCCTCACTTTATACAATAATTACAATACCAAAACAATGTACACAGGTGACTCAAAAAGCCCCGAACCAACTGGAGCTCACCAATGATCCGCGGATGACTCGTAGCCTGTTGTGGAGGTCTACTAACACCTGTGCCTGCAGCAAGTAAAGTAAATCCCCCAAAGGGGTCAGTACGAAGAATGTACTGAGTATGCAAGGCTATAAGAAACTTCATGAAACTAAAAAAAAACCTCAACGAACTTGGTTTCAAGAGAATAGTCAATGTGGATAAATCATCGTTCAGTATGTGTGGAAATATGTTTCTTACGTTCATTATTCCATTTGCCTTTATGTCCGTTACCGTTAGTAGTTAGAGTAACCATCAATATGCAATGCAACCATTAATATGCAACTGTCAATATGCAACCGTCAATATATATATAGAGAGAGCAGGTTCGGCCCTTAGGGCTACCCTCTGCCAGGTTCGGTATCAAGTTAGGCTTTTACCCCACTGAGCTTCCACCCTGCCATCACTCGGAAAGGAGTGAAGCAGGTTCGACATCAAGTTTGGCTTTTGCTTCACTGAGCTTTCCCCCTGATCCAACAATATCGGGATCGGCTTGAGTTAGGCTTGCGCCCCCACAAAGCTATCACCCGTACTCAATAAGTATAAGGAAAATATAAAGTAACCATAAGGAAAAATACAAAAGTAACCATAAGAAAAATATAAGGTAACCATGAGGAAAATATAAGGTAACCATGAGGAAAAATATAAAGTAACCATGGGGGAATTCCTTCTTTCATTACTTCTTATTACTTCTCTCTTTTACGTTAATGGTATTGATACATGGGAGATTATACACTTATGGGAAACACAACCGCATTACTTCAGTCTTTTACGCTTATGAGATTGATACTTTTGAAGTTGTAACATTATTGGAAGCTTTGGAACATAACATTATTGGAACTTGGAATCATGTCCATAATTATGTGAGACATGAATGACAATATATCAAGACTAAGACATAGATGATAACATGAATTGAGATGCCTTAGGACATTTCAGAATTGAGTAAGTACCATGACAAGGTGAATACTATATGCTGCAGAAGGATACGGAAAGAGTAACCTTACATACCTTGTCGTATTACTACGATTACACAAGACTATATGGGGATAAAATAGTCCAGCTTCCGTTTTATGTTTCACTCCACAACACAAGCATATATTGGATCTTACATTAACAACTAGTTACTATACCAACGTATAAAACGACAATGAGCTATATGACTGCCGTATAACGTCATTTCGTCCTTTACAATACAATCCACTTCATTACCATGACAACACCATCATCACATTTCACACATTGACCAAGACATCATAAACCAATAACATTTTACACCAAGTTTACCCTTTACACTTCCTCATTAATACTACGTTACCTTTTCTCCGTCAAGTCACTCGATAGCTTTCACAATAACACTTTTAACATCAATCCATATTTTATAATATTCAAAATACCTCCAGGATACTCCTATATAGTCATTTAAAAGGTACCCTAAGTTGATAATTGCATCCATGAAGGGTGTAGGGGTTTCGGGCGGCCAAAGGGATGCAAAAACAAGCAATTCGGAGTTCTGGGCTGACCTGCTAAGCCACCTGCGCCCGCAGGTGACTGGACTGAATCCGTAGGTGACCTTTGGCAGTAGCCAGAGGCACCTGTATTGGCACCTACGCCCGCAGGTTCTTCGTCTGCAAGGGCGGGTGCCCGTTTCGGCCAAAAAGGGTCTCTTTTGGGTCTTTTTATGCAATGAATGGTCCATGATAATAACTAAACTTCTTTTAACATATTTCTGGTCATATTATATTCCAACCATCAGCCATGGTCTCACAACACACATAAACATCACCAAAACCTCACTTTCTTTTCAATCCGCCACCAAATCCATAACCAAATTTACAACAAAAATTCCAAACATTATACGCAAGAATAAAACAAGGGAAGACCATAATCACATCTCACATGTCAATATTGAATCCATCAAGTTAACTTCCTTCAACATCACAAGTCTATGTTCAAGTTTACAAGGCAAAACCATCCTCCGATTTAGCAAACACAAATTGTTTTACACATAGTGAACTTCTCACACTTCACCAACCTAACCAACATGACATAAACCATATTCCATGCATAAAATATATTAAACCATTATAATATACACATAACAAGTCTTGCAAGATGATGATCTTGGTCCAAAAGATGAAGGTCTAGGGTTTGTGTGAGATAAGGGAATATTGGAGATAATTCTAGAATTGGCATGGGTGTCACAATGGAAAAAAAATCTGATTTGTGCCCTTTTATAGTCCCTTTTAGTCTCCCTTATCCAATCTTGGCATTACATGAAATGGTTGATTAGTCAAATGGAAGAATGGGTCATCTTTGCCCTATTGGGCCAAGTCTTCCATGTGATTTTGGGCCTCATTTAAGCCCAATGGCTCATGACTCATTTAATGCCCAACAAATTAATGGATAATTCATCAAGTCTCTCATGTTTTAATAATTCCATAATTGTAAACGTAGTCGTATAGGTTCGACAACATACGGGGTGTTACACCTCCTACAAAGGTCTAATCCCATGTACTAGGTCCAATATCCATTATCTCATCAATAACATTACACAATACATACTTTTGGTTCTCGACACTTAAGTAACCATTGTTCAATGTCGTCAAGTAGGGTTTGGTAGGTACGGGGTGTTACAGACCAGCCTAGGCTCTACCTAAATTTATAGCCACCTCTGTCTTTCGTGATGCCCTATTCTAGTTATTGGGTATGATTGGAGGTCAGCCGATGGATGGGGCCCAAACATCCTCTCTGGAGGCAACACAGGTGGACTTGGTACAAGAGATCCTACAACTGCAGCTCCCTGAGTAGAGGTCCTACTAGCACTAGTAGTTCCATAGCCAGCAACAACTGGGCTAACCATGGCTTTTGAGGAGTTGAAGATGCTGGGTCAGTTACTTATATTGGCTCCACTGCTGTTTTCAGGAACCTTAACGAAGGATACATTTGAGTTCCTTACTAGTTGCGTGGAAAAATTTCATAATCTTGGATTGGTGGAATCGTACAGTATGGATTTCACCATATTTTAGTTTGATACTACAATGAGACAGTGGTGGAAGGTGTACCTTGATTCTAGACCTACTGGATCTCCTTCTATAACATGGGTTCAATTATCCGAGGCCTTTTTGGAGAAGTATATGCCTCACAACATGTGCGAGTATCTAAGGGATGAGTTCACAGGGTTATAGTAGGGTTCTATGACAGTGTCAAAGTATGAGGCTAGATTTCATGAGCTAGCCAAGCATGCCACCATTATTCTACCTACCAAGGTCGAGAGAGTGAGTTGTTTTGTTAGTGGATTGAGACTTTCACTCCGTATGGCTGCCCAGAGCCTGGTATCTTCAGGTAGATCATTTGTAGATATTTTTGATTATGCTCACACTATGGAGGATATGTATCGTGAGGCCCATAGGGGCAGCAATAAGATACCCCATTATCGTATAAGTTACAGTGGGAGCCACAGTGGTTCATAGTTCCAGGGTAAAGTTTTCCAGGGCAGGTATCCACAATAGTCGTATCAATAGCACTACCAGTCTAGTAGTCTCGTTCATTCAGCATTATAGAATTCAGATTGGGGTCAGCCTGGTTATAGTGATGTTGGTGGTCAAGGCAGTGGTAAGTCATTATAGGGTATTTTGTCAGTGACTTCAGGTTAGGTAGTCATTCTGAATCAGCAGGACCCTCTCGTTAAGTTAGGGTACTTGGGGCATGATTGATTGCAGTGTTAAGGGTCATTTTTCTAGAGAGTGTCCCCAACATGGGATGATTGATCCTTCTTCACAAGGTGTTTAACCTATCAGGTTAGTGGCATTCTCAATGTCACAACCAAATTTCTCAGGTCATGATGGCACCTATTATAACCTACAAGTAGGTAAGCCAACCCATAGTTCGAAATAGCTAGTAACGGACTACCAAGAGAAAAGAAGCGGAAAAGAATCTAATAAAGAGACCAGAATTAAGAAATAATCCCAAATCCTGGTGAAGTCAGTACAAGAGCTTCTAATACAACAAGAGTGAAAAATAAAGTACAGAATAAATATATATATACAAGCCATCTTTGAAGTACCAAATAGAGATCAGTCCAATCAATAAAAGAGAGATCAGAAACACTCCGGACATTAGGATCTTACCCCAAATCTCCAATACATGGAAGCTTCGCATGGCACACACATCAAAGACGAGAATTTGTACTATGATCTGTAGGCTGCAGAAGTGTAGTATGAGTACCAAACACGTGGTACTCAGTAGGTATCGACTGACTGAGCTCTAAAGATAATGCAACCATAAATAACATGTAAAGAAGGAATATAACTACAGACAACTATCCAAGAAACGAAACATAATAATGCAAATAGAGTAATAAGGAAAAACTATCCTATTCTAACAGTATTCAGGAACTAAAGTGCAATATCATATATAACTAGCCAATATACAAATAAAGAGTGAAAGAAGGATATATAATAGTAATACAAGGCCAGAGGATACATATACAATATGAATAGATAAGAAAAGAGAGGGAAATACGGTAATACCGTATATATATATATATACACACACACACACACATATATATAGTACTAAACTCAAAGGTAATAACCTGAGGGAACCAACCTAACATCTCGAGGCTCATAGCCAAGTAAGGGAGCTAATACTAGCATAATCAAACACTCTAACCAAAGTGTGACTAATCATGTGATAACTTAACAATAATGCATCTTACCGTAATAGAAAAAGGTAAGTCAGAAGTATACCGACAATCTCGGGTACCAATCCATAATCATCCTACCACGAACTAACCATAATAACAAATAATAAAATAACCGGTTAGTCCAAACAAACAATAACCTAACCGGGCCCCCATATGTCCGAAAGGTTCAAGAAGGCACTCAGCAAATAGGAACCATAATTTATACCTATACAGCCCTCGTAAGATTGATAGATATAAGCGCCAAACAATTATATTGGTGATAGGCGATGCATATGAATGAATAAATGCAAGTGTGATCCAGCACCATCAACTAATCAAGTTCCATAACGTACCAAGTGTATACACCTCTTGCAGCTCAGTAGCTCGCAAAGACAGGACCTACAGTAACCATTTTTCTCCGGCACTGTTGCCACAGATGAATGGGCCCATAGGGGACTCAAGATATCCTTATACACTGCCTGGTCCCAATCCAGGACTTCCAGTAACCATCATAATCAAGCTAATCCGTCCAGTGCCGGAAAGATATATATATAAGTACAATTAGTGCTAAGTCTCGAACCGAGACTAAAAGAGTATAAAGCTATAAATCAATTGGCCGATATTGAGTTTGGGACTAAATTGGCATAATAATGTAGAAAGGGTCAAAATATCCTTGGACCGAAGTAAATAGTAGTGGTAAAAGAGTGGATTAATAATGAACCAGAATCAACCTCGATCAAATTTCCAAAATAGCATATTTAGTTCCAAAAGCTCATAATTCATTAAATAAGGAGGTACGATTCCCATTGTAAAGAAATCTGTTTTAAAACTGAAATGTGAAAATAAATCGCTTTTTGGAAATCAGTAGTAAAATCAAGGTTTTGGTTGGAATTGTAGCACTAAGTTAGCATAAATGCACCTAACAGTATGCATGCCATCACCAGTATCCAAAAAATATAACCATAAGCGTCTAAGTGTCTGTGATCTAGAGTCACGCCCTTTCAAAGGATAGAATACCAATCTGGTGTCCAACTAGTATCATAACCACAACCTCGGGCCCAACATCATATAACTCACCAGGGTATTAATGCCGTAAATTAAGAAACTAGGGTAGACCAAGGCATAAAGTAACAAAGAGGATCTAATCGGGAAATACTGCCCAACTTACTAAGTAGTAAGGTAAATTTTATACTGAGGAATCATTCATGTCAATCTATGGCTAAGCAAGCCCATAATCAAGTATACTTGGATCTTACAGCCATAACGGATATTCTAGGCTAGGGTTCGGGTCACATTTCGATTTTAAGTCCCCTAAATAAGTTGAGTCATGGTATTACTAAGTATAAATCCATACTATAATCTCTACCTAGCATGCAATCTGTAAGATAGACGAGCTCATAATAAAAAGTAGACCGAAGCCTACCTCGTTGCCAAAACACAATCTTGAATCGCCCACAAATCACTTTTCTTTGCTCCACGATCTCGAAATAATGTTAAACTATCAAAATAATAATCTACATGTTAATAGGAGTAAAATGATATTCATATTGTAATAAAAAACTCCAGGTCCAAAATCGGGTAAAATATGGCCCCGTGGGGCCTACAAATGAAATTCCAAAATTAAATCCATCACGAGGTCCCTTGAAGGACAAAAAATGTGTGCTCAAAAGTTGAGCACAAATGGAGTGTAAATCGGGGCTCCAATCAACCCCTAAAGTTTGAGAATTTTAGGCCTAAATTCTAGGTATTTACAATGAAAAAGGATGGAATTTGACTGGGAAAATAATGAAAGATGACCAAGGAGTGTTGAACTAGCTTGCCTTAGCTTCAATAGATGATTACCCATACTTTACCACATCCCAATTTCTCAAAATAGAGGGAAAATCCCTAGAGAAATGAGGGAAAATCGGGTGAAAGAGAGAGATTTATCACCAGCAGTGGCCACTAAAGCAGTTACTTGGCAGCTAAAGCAGCTACCACAAAAGCGGCTACTGACCGCTAGAGTGAAGGGTAAGGAAAAGAGGGGATTGCTAAAGCGGCATGCTTGACCGCTAAAGCGACGTCTGCTTAAGTGGAGCTTGACCGCTAAAGCGGACCTCAGTCGAGTACCCATGACCACTAAACCGGCTCAAGGTCGCTAATGCATAAAATTTTTGCTAAGTCCAAATGGACTCCGAACGGGAGTGGGATTCATTTGGAACCCCGTGCATGCAAACACACTATTCTACCACTCCAATTCAACATTTTGGACTCAACGAAACCATCAAAATTTTCATTCGAGATTGTTTTGAGTAAATATGGGTCCCACACCTAGTTTCGTTTATCATCAAATTCTACCAAATAGCCCAAAATAAGTTCGGAAGCCTTGGAACCCAAACCAATGGTGCTTTTAGCCTAAAATCAATATTTCAGAGCTGATGGGGCTATCGAACTTCTCATTCGAGGCCGTTTACTAGGAGTTTTGGTTTAAGACCAATTTCTTAATAGCAATAGCTCCAAAATAGGGAAATGAGCCCAAAACCCAAATGAACTATCCAAAACCCAAACCAACAGTTCTGGTAAGTCATAAATGACCTGTAGCTTCTATGAGAAGGCTTAAAATGTCGAAAATGCATAGAAATGGATAAAATGACCTGGAGGGTCATTACAATATCCACTACTAAAATGACTTTCGTCCTTGAAAGTCAATGGATAGAAAGAGCCCAAAAGCTTGAAAGGACGAGGTACTAGGCTTGCACTCCCTGAGCATGACTCCCCAGATAACCTCTAAGGCAAAACGATGCTTCGAAAAGGTTTTCGCTAAAGGTATCCCTTTTTTAACCATAACCTTACTTTACTTTCCCAAATAACCCAAAAGCTTATCTTCAACAACCAACAGGCCTCTAACTAAACCAAACATGACTGAAGCACGCAAACCTAAACCACAAAATACTAACATTACACCAAAATAAGCACCACTAAGCAGATATTCAACCAGGCGAAGCACAACCCAAAGCATGACTCATACAACCAACTCTAAATTGCAAATCTGACTTTCTCTTTTCTTTCCAAACCTGGCATCCACTCTAGACCGCACAAAATCTCTCCCATATCATCTAAGTCTTGCCTGCATAATCACATCACACTAACCTCGAAGGACTGAAGCTGACTCATTGAAAATCCACACGGACTAGCATATGAATAATGCCCAATAAGGTCTACCTGAATACTCAAATAGTAATGACCAATGTCTGTGATCTCTGCCAAGCCGCCAACTGGTCTGATGACGCTCGAAATCATTAGTCATGAGTCTAAAGCATAAGATCGCAAAACTGAACAATTCGCTCCAGAATGCCCCACCGACTGTGGGTGAAACCATGCTAAGCCCAATTAGAATACACTTCTCCTACTAAGTAGACACATAAAATTTATGATGAAAACTAATAACTAAGGCCAAAAGCAGAAGAAACCAAAACCATGTGCCAATGGACCATCCTCCGAGCATCTATCCAATATCATCACTCTGAACTAAAAAAAATTAAGCTGGTAGGTAATTAGTAGGCCTAGTCAGTCTATCGATAAGTGTTCAACTAAAACAAATCCTAAAATAGGGGTTGTAACAAAGTTATAAAATTCATAGCTATAATCTTAACACCGAAGCAAAACTACTCGATCTCAACTATCCAAACTGATCCTATTAACGAGTAAGCATCCATACTCCAAAACCGATCACAACTTTCAAGTCGTCGTTTAAAAGAGCTAGAGATCACAAGTGGAGCCATCAAGTATTCACTAATTTCAAATACCCAAACCAATCTCACTTTTCGAAACCAAGCATATACACAACGATTCTCACAATGGTTAAAATTGAAATGTTGTCGAAGGACATAATCACAACAGAGAAACACCACCAATTAAAGATACAAGTAATCAAATCCATATCTGCTAAGAGGTATGACCCATCAAGGCATAACCAAAAACTCACCAAGGCTGCAAGGAGTACTAATGGTAGCCAAGTCTCGAGTAACTCAGAAAATATGATCTTTGCCTGAATCTGGTCAAAATGATAATCTATGTCAACGAATACACACTTCCAAAAGACACCCATTTTGGTTACCGATAACTAATACATAAGTACACAGCACCAAGAAGAAGCATTCTGAGAAGTCATGCCAGATTGAACTAATACCAAATTGAGAAGTTTCAGAATTTACCTATTTAAACCAACCTTAACTCAACTAAACCATGAATCACATCATAGGTAGAATGGAGCACTGAACTCAAAACCAACATCAACGTCAAAACTACTACTGGGAGACGAAACTAAAAATTTGGAATAACAAACATCAAAATTATCAATAATGGAAGCAACTATAGAAAAGATCACCAAAGTTAGAATCACTATAAAACCAGGGAAGGCCAAGACTTCCTTAACTTTTACGACCCACTCAACCACCAACCTTACCTTACCAATAGAAAGGAAACCACCTAACCAAGGTAGCTGTCTAAGCCAAACGGACAAGAACTGCAAGGAAGGAGATACTAACTAGATACCACCAGGCTAGCCATCTATCCAGTAAGAATCAATCAACGTCAAAACAATGATAATAATAACAATAGTATAAGATACATGTGGTACAAAATGAAAAACATAGTCAGTACCACTCTAAGGTCATACAAGGCCAAAATCCCAAAGGAAAGGGACTTTAACCCAAGTGCTACTCCCCAAGAAAACCACAATACTGATCCACTCAATCCACTACTAAAATAAATCATCTACGAGGGTAGTCATATATGCACAAGTCTACATAAAGACTTACAATAATCATTATAGAAATTTCAAGGCATAAAACCACCGATAGGCATGAAACCCTAACTCAATTCAAATAGAAGCTAAAAGATAGTGAATCATAGCACCTATACGATGGAATTTAAAGTCATAGTCTCTGATATGCCCGAAGATGTACGAATCTAAATACCAAGCCCGAACTGAGTGTCTGAATGACCAACTAAACTACCAAGGGGACCGTCTCTAACTGAAGGTACCACATCTTTAAGATACTGATCTGGCTATACTAACTGCTCAATAATCCCACATCGGGGACACTCTCTGGACTAATGGCGGTTTGTCTATAGTCGTAACAAATCTCTCAAGCTCTAACCTAGCAAGAAATACTAGATAACCCCAACTAGCTGACCAACTCACACTTGGGGCACTCCCTAGACCAATGGCCAATTTCATCACAATCAAAACATGTCCCTGGAACTCTCTGATACACTAAACCTACTGACACAAAATAGCCACCATGACCAGAAGACTTAGACTGAGAACCCCATAATGCCTGACCAGAATTTTATCCACTGTAACCACCATGACATATCTTAGAGACACATATAATTTGAGGTGCTAACTGCATGGACCTGATAGCCTGCAAGCGATGCTGACCTCTGCTAGGAGGATCCCTACTTCCAAATGGAATACCACTAACACTAAACTGCTAACATGGCCTTAGACCACCACCTTTATAGGTCTCAATAAATGCCCTCTTTGTAGTCCTCACGTGATCAACAACTTGAAGAAAATTAGGCCCAACTACTATCAAATGCTCCAATGCCAAATGGAGTGGTAAAGTCAATCCTCTGAAAAAGCCACACATCATCTCATTCTCTATAGAAAATAATATAGGAGTATGTTTGGCCCACTAAGAAATCCAATCTAGTACTCAAAAACTGATAAAGAGCCATACTGAACACCAACAAACCCAACTCTGGCCTGAGAACAACTCGTTGTACCAAACATCATCACTGGTTACAGAGCATCCATGAAAAGACTCGGAATCCCTAACACGGAATCCTAAAAAGTTGAGGCGGTCACAAACTCTATTGGAGAGTGGGCTAGACCCATACCCTCTAGCTGATGCGAAAGATCCTTAATACCAATCTCTAACTCCCTAGTCCAATATTGAGCTGAAACACTGGTAACACACAGATAAATCTCATTCTCATCTATCGACAACCTCATACTATCCATCTGAGAAAGAGTGGAGTCAAGAGAAGTACTTAGAGGTTCATAAAAATACCAACACATGACAAGGAATTAAGGAACAAAATTTCCTAAGAATGATCTGTAGCCTCCTGAAGATAGGATATAGACGTCTCTGTATCGATCCAAAGGACTCTACTAGGCACTTTGCTCTTGTACTAACAACACCGGTAAACCTAGGCTCTGATATCGATTTGTCACGACCTAATTTCTCATGTCATGATAGCACCTACTATAACCCACCAGTATGTAAGACAACCTATAGTCTGGAATAGCTAGTAACGCATTACAAGAGAAAAGAAAAAAGTAGCAAAAAAGAATGTAATAAAGAGACTAGAATAAAAAAATAACCCCAAAACCTGGTGAAGTCAGTACAAGAGCTTCTAATACAACAAGAGTGAAAAATAAAGTACATAATAAATATATATACAAGTCATCTCTGAAGTACAAAATTGAAATCAGTCCAATTAATAAGAGGGAGAGGTAGGAACTTTTTGGACGTCAGAAGCTCACTCCAAATCTCTGATTAATGCCTGCTCTGCATGATACACACCTTAATGGCAAGAACTGCATGATATGCAGGCTGCAGAAGTATAATATGAGTACCAAACATGTAGTACTCAGTAGGCATCGGCCTACTGAGCTCCAAAGATAATGCAAGCATAAATAAAATATAAAGTAGAAATATAACTACAGGCAACTATCCAAGAAACTAAACATAATAATACTAATAGAGCAATAAGGATAAACTATCCTCTTCTAACAGTATTCAAGAACTAAATTTCAATACCGTATATATCTAGTAAATATACAAATGAAGAGTGAAAGAAGGATATATAGTAGTAATACAATGCCAAAGAATACATATATAATATGAATAGATAAGGAAAGAGAGGGATATATGGTAATATCATATATATATATATATATATATATATATATATATATATATATATATATATATATATATATACACACACATATATACGACTAAATTCAAAGGTAATAACCTAAGGGAACCAACCTCACATCTCGAGGATTATAGCTAAGTAAGGGAGTTAATATAGCATAATCAAACACTCTAACCAAAGTGTGACTAATCATGAGGTAACTTTACAATAATGCATCTTACCATAAAAGAAAAAAGGAAGTTAGAAGCGTACCAAAAATCTCGAGTACTATTCCATAATAATCCTGCCATGAACTAGAAATAATAATCAACAATAAAGTAACCGGCTAGTACGGACAAACAATAACCTAATAGGGCCCCTATAGGCTCAAAAAGCTCAAGCAGGAACTCAGTAAATATGAACCATAACTTATACCTATATAGCCCCCATAATATTGATAGATATAAGCGCCAAACAATTATACTGGTGATAGGCGATGTATATGAATGAATGAATGCAAGTGTGATCCAGTACCATCAACTAATCAAGTGACATGACATACCAAGTGTATACATCTACTCTAGCTTAGTAACTCGCAAAGGTAGGACCTACAACAACCATCCTTCTCCGATATTGTGGCCATAGATGAAGGGGCCTATAGGGGACTCGGGATATCCGTATACACTGCCTGGTAGGAAACCAGGACTTCCAGTAACCATCATAATCAATCTAATCTATCCAGTATCGGATATATATATATATATATATATATAAGTACAATAAGTGATCGGACTACCGAGACTAAAAGAGTATAAATCTATTGCACAAAATCGAGTTCGGGACTAAATCAGCATAATAATGTAGAAAGGATCAAAATCTCCCTCGACCGAAGTAAATAGTAGTGGTTAAAGTGTGGATTAATATTAGACCAGATTCAACCTCAGTCAAATTTCCAAAATAGCATATTTAGTTCTAAAAGCTCATAATTCATTATATAAGGTGGTACGATTCCCGTTGTAAAGGAATCCATTCTAAAAGTGAAAAGTGGGAATAAATTCATTTTTAGAAAATAGTAGTAAAATTAAGGTTTTTATTGGAATAGTACCACTAAGTGAGCATAAATGTGCTTAACAGTATGTATGCCATCACCATTATCCAAATCATACAACCATAAGTGCCTAAGCGTCTGTGATCTAGACTCACGTCCTTTCAAAGCCTAGAATACCAACCTGGTGTCCAACTGGTATCGTAACAATGGCCTCGGTCCCAACAACATATAACTCACCAAGATATTAATGTCGTAAATCAGGAAACTAGGGTAAACCAGGGCATAGAGCAACTCAGAGGATCTAATCGGGAAATACCGCCCAACTTACTAAGTAGTGAGGTATGTTTTATACTAAGGAATCCTTCATCTCAATCTATGGCTAAGAAAGCCTATAATTAAGTATACTAGGATCTTACAACCACAATAGGTATTCTAGGCTAGGGTTCGGGTCACATTTCTACTCTAAGTCCCCTAAACAAGTCCAATGATGGTATTACTAGGTATAAATCAATCCTATAATCTCTACCTAGCATGAAATCTATATGATACACGATCTCATAGAGAAAAGTAGATCGAAACCTACCTCATTGCTGAAACGCAATCTTGAATCTCCCACGAATTACTCGTCTTTGCTCCACGATCCTAAAATGTCACCATGCTATCAAAATAATAATCTATATGTTAATAGGAGTAAAAAGATATCCATATTACAATATAAAACTCTGAGTCCAAAATCGGGTCAAAAATGGGTCCTTAGGGCCCACAAATGAAATCCCAAAATTGAATCTGTCATGAGGTCCCTCGAAGGATAAGAAATGTGTGCTCAAAAGTTGAGCACAAATGGAGTGCAAATCGGGGCTCAAATCAACCCTTAAAGTTTTAAAATTTAAGGCCTAAATTCTAGGAATTTACAATGAAAAAGGATTGAATTTGACTAGAAAAATAATGGAAAATGAACAAGGAATGTTGAACTAGCTTACCTTAGCTTCAATGGATGATTTCCCACACTTTTCCACGTCTCAAGCTCTCAAAATGGAGAAAAACTCCCTAGAGAAATGAGGGAAAATCAGGTGAAGAAGAGAGATTTATCACCAACAGTCGCCGATATAGTGGTCACTTAGCCGCTAAAGCAGAGGGTAAGGTAAAGAGGGGATCACTAAAGTGGCATCCTTGACAACTAAAGCGGCGTCCGCTTAAGTAGACCTTGACCGCTAAAGCAGACCTCAATGGAGTAGCCAAGGACACTAAAACGGCTCAGGGTCGCTAAAGCAACAATAGCTAAAGCTACTCCTAGACTGCTTTAGCGGTCACACCAGATATCAAACATCAGATTTTTGCAAAGTCTAAATGGACTCCGACCGAGTGTTCAGGATTCGTTCAGAATCCCCTACGTGCAAAAAAACTATGCTACCATAACAAATTCAAAATTTTAGACTCTATGGAACTATCAAAACTTTCATCCGAGATCATTTTTACTAAATGTGGGTCCCACACCTAGTTTTATTTTTTACCAAATTCTCCCCAATAGCCTAAAATGAGTTCGAAAACCTCGGGACCCGAACCAAGGGTCTCCCTAGCCTAAAATCTATATTTTGAAGTTGTTGGATCTGTCAAAATTCTCATCCGAGTACATTCACTAAGAGTTTTTATTCGAGACTAATTTCTTAACAGGAAAAGCTCCGAAATAGGGAAATAAGTCCGAAACCCAAATGAAATGTCCAAAAACTAAACCGATAGTTCTGGCAAGTCATAAATGACCTGTAATTGCTATGGGAAGGCTTGAAATGTCAAAAATGAATGGAAATTAATAAAATGACCTGGAGGGTCATTACACTTAATTAGGGGTAGTGTGTAGGGTCGTAGGGGTGGTTCCTAAGGTTCTCATAGAGGTACTCAGGCAGGCAGCCTAGGTGGTCGGGTAGGCACCCAGTTCGGAGGTGGGAGGGGTCATTTATATGATTTTCCTAGTAGGTTAGAGGCTGAGGCTTCATATGCTGTTATTACAAGTATGATTATAATGTGCCATCAGTCGACTTCAACATTATTTGATCCTGGCTCCACTAATTCTTATGTTTCTGCTTATTATGCGTCTTAGTGTGGTTGTCTTCTGAGCCATTATCTGTTTCTATGAGTATAGTTACTCTCGTGGGTGATTCTTTAGTAGTGGATCGTGTGTTTAGATCTTGTATTATGACTATTTGGGAGTACGACACTTGGGGCGATCTTATTGTACTTGATATGGTAGACTTCGACGTGATTCTGGGCATGGACTAGTCATCCCCCTATCATGTGGTTTTGGATTACTTTTCCAATACCGTTACCTTAGCCGTGCCTGGCATACCCCCGGTTATGTGATAGGGTGCTTATATTCACACACCGATAGGGATCATTTCTTATATTCAGGCTAGGAGACTAGTACCAAGAGGGTGTTTGGCTTATCTCGCATATGTTTGAGATAATAATATAGAGAGTCCTTGGCTTTATTTTGTTCCTATAGTACGTGAGTTCTTAGATGTCTTTCCTACCGACCTACATAGCCTTCTTCTTGAGCGTGATATAGACTTTGGTATTAATCTTGAGTCAGGCACCCGACCCATTTCTATTGTACCTTATCGTATGGCTCCTGCCGAGCTAAAGGAGATTAATACAAACTAACATTACAGGAGCAGATACAATACCATATTCAACAAATAGATTAACTTATCTAGTTCCAGATCATGATTAGCTACAACGATACAGAGGGTTCAAGGTTACTGTCACGCCCCGAATTCCAACAAGGCGGAAATAGCACCCGAAGCCATTAAGGCCCGAGAGAACCAATCTATACGTTCACATACTTATCGTCAATGGGCTAGCATTCAGTCACTTATGGTCAAAACATCTCAATAATAGAAATCAAATAAGGACATTTATATAGACATGAGATATGGTCGTTAGGGCCACATAGTCAAAAAGATACAACGTTCCTTCATTTAACTGTACAACGTCTACAAAGCCTCTAATAGATACAAAAACAAACCTATAGTTCGTACAAGTCCCCGCTTTATACAATTGAGATAAAATACCAAAATCAACATGTACATTTGACTCGAAAAGCCCCAAATGAATTGGAGCTCATAATTATTCCGCAGATGATCAGCAGCCAACTGAGGAGGTCTACTAGTACCTGTGCATGAAGTAAGTAAGGTAATTGCCCCAAGGGACGTCAGTACAAAGAATGTACTGAGTATGTAAGGCTATAAGTAACTATAGAAATCATAAGACCTTTAATGGAATTGAGTACAAGAGAATGAACAATATAGATAAACCACCGTACGGTATATGTGTGGAACCATGTAAATTGCTTTCTTTTCTTTACGTTACTTTATTTTACTTTATTTCACTATACTGTACATCATCAATCATCAATCATCTAATACCCGGGCCCAACTAATCAGTAGGAAATAACATAATAATCGGGATCGTCATCCATGCGGATGTTCCTATCATCCCATGGGATACCACCCATAATGATGGGATCGACATTCATGCGAGTGTTTCTTTCACTCCATAAGATACCACCCATCCTATAATAATCGGGATCGACATTCATACAGATGTTCCTTTCATCCCATGAGATACCACCCGTAATAATTGGATCGACGTTCATGCGGATGTTTCTTTCACCCCATGAGATACCACCCATTCTCAACGTTAACTATTAAACAATTATTCACATTACTTCATTCTTTAACTATAAGAGTGATACATTGGTAACTGTACTTTATTGGAACTTTAGAACTTTAGAACGTAACATTATTGGAACGTTAGAACAATGTTCAATGAATGAGAGATAAGTGAATAACAAGTACTACTAACTCTGAAATGAGATACTCTAAACCATTTAGAGGAATAAGACACTGTACAACCCTTTGGGATAAGACAAGTGCTATGATAATGTGAACAATAAATGCTGCAGAAGAATGCGGAAAAGAATAACCTTACATACCTTAACTCCCCAATATGGATACACAATCCTATTCGTGAATACAATAATCCAGCTCTTTCCTTACGTCTACTCTACATACAAGTGCATAACAAATCTTACGTTAACCACTAACTACATTACACATGCATAACAAGACAATGAGTTACGTAACTGTCATACAATGTCATTTCACCCTCTTACAATACCATGTACTACATTACCATTACCAATACTTGTCACACATCACCCAAGATATCATAAATCACTAGCATTTAATAATACCTCCAAATTACTCCTTTAGGTTCATTCATAAGTTAATAATTGCATCCAATAAGGTTATAGGGGTTTCGGGGATCAACACGAGACAAAAACATGCAAAACGGGTACCTGGGGGGTCTGGAGGGGTCACCTGCGCCCGAAAATGGGTGACCTGCAGCCGCAGGTGCCCTTATGTACAAGTCCAGGGTCACCTGTGTTGGCATATGCTACCGCAGGTGCCCCGTCTACAAGGGAAGATGCCCGATTTCGTCTCCAAGGGTCATTTTTGGGTCCTTTTTCACCATAAATGGTCCATGGCAATAAGTAAGCTTTCCTTTACATATTTTTGATCAAATTAATGCCAATGAACAGCCATGATTTCACAACACACATAAACATCACCAAAACCATCTTTTCATTTCAATACGTCACCCCTTCCGTAAACAACTTCACAACAACAATTCAAAAAGTTACACACCAAGAGAAATCAAGTTAGGGTCATAACCATAACCACATCATACATGATAATATTCAATCCATCAAACTCACTTCTTTTAAGACCACAAGTCCACTTTCAAGTTTAAGTCACCAAAATGACAAAACTTGTATCACATAAGCAAAAGTGCACCAACCAACACTTTTAGACATAACCATCATGAGCCATACAATCTCTCATGCATAGAATATGTTAGACCACAATAATAATCACTTACCAATACTTACAAGATGATGATCTTGGCAAAACAAGTATAGTTGCTTTAGGGTTTAAAATGAGTTTTTGTGTCTCTTGTAAATGTCTTGAAAAATCTAGAATATAGCAAGGTGTTGGATATGATTAAAAATCTGAATTTTGGAGCCTTTTATAGTCTCTTAAGGGTCCCTCTTATCCATACACTTGGTCATTAATGACAAGTTGATCAAGTCAAAAGATGAATGGGTCATTTTCCTTTTGGGTTATGTCTTCCTTGTAAATTTTGGGCCAATTTTGAGCCCATTAGCCAAGATAATTCTTGCCCAACAATTTGCATCTATAATATACCCTTTATTGAAAGTTCAACTAATTTTGTCACTTATTTGCATGCGTTTAGAAATTTACGGGGTGTTATATCCTTTACCCCTTAGGAACATTTGTCCTCGAATGTTAATAGTAGTAGTCATCAAACCAAACAAATTTAAGTCTAAATATGTTCGTCATATTGTCATATACTTCGAATGCTCATATATACTTACTTGTTATTCCTTCAATTTGGCATCTTGGAACTTCTCTTTGGTTTGAAACAAATACGGGTATTTAGATTTCATTATTTCTTTGGCTTCCCATGTAATTTCGTCCACTTGTTGATTTCTCCAAAGCACTTCTACGGAAGCCACATCCTTTTTCCTTAACCTCTTGACTTGTCTATCCAGAATAGAAATAGGCACTTCTTCATATGTGAGATCTTCCGTAACTTGTACATCTTCGATGGGAGTAATTTGAGATGGATCCCCTATGCATTTTCGAAGCATCGAAACATGAAATATTGGATGAACTGCAGAGAATTCTAGGGTCAATGCTAATTCATACGCCACTTGACCAAATCTCTGGATAATTTCATATGGCACGTTATATAGGGCCAACTTTCATTTCTTTTCAAATCTCATTACCCTTTTATTGGTGACACTTCCAAAACTACCCAATCACCTATGGCAAATTCCAATTCCCATCTTCTAATATCAGCATATGATTTGTGTCGACTTTGGGCTATTTGTAGCCACTGTTGTATCACCTTGACTTCCTCTATAGCTTGATGAACAAGATTTGGCCCGAGTAAAGCAGTCTCATCTGCTTCAAACCGTCCACTTGGTAATCTACACTTTCTCCCATATAAGCTTCATAAGGTGTCATTTTGATACTTGAATGATATCTGTTATTGTAGGCAAATTCCATAAGAGGTAAATGACCATCCCAACTACTTTTAAAGTTTAATGTGCAAGCTCGTAACATATTTCCACGTGTTTGGATGGTATGTTCTGTTTGTCTATCTGTCTAATATAATAGACATTGGAATCCCATGTAATCGTACTATCTCTTTAACATACAACCTTGCATAATTTCTAGCTGTACAAGTGGTCCTGACAGGTAAAAAGTGTGTTTCTTGGTAAGTCTGTCAACTATCATCCACATGGAATCAAATTTTTGAATTGTCCGAGGCAAACTTAGATAAAACCCATGTTAATCATATCCCTCTTTTCAAGATGGAAGATTTATACATTGCATATAACTTCCAGGTTTCTGATGCTCCACTTTTACTTGTTAACAGTTTTGACATTGAGTTACAAATTTTGCAATGTTCTGTTCATGTAACCTTACCAATACATCTCCTTTAAATCATGGTACATCTCGATTGCTCCCGGATGAATAGAATACCGTGAATGATGTGCTTCCATCATAATTAATTTCCTTAACTCATCTATATCTGGTACACAAAGTCTACCCTGGGCATTGAAGTACTCTCTCTCTTGCGTAAAATCAAATGCCTTCATCAAACCTTGCTGTCATTCTTTGTCAGCTGCAATAAAAATAGGATTCACATACTGCTTTTCTTTTACTTCAGCTACTAATGAAGACTCTGCCGCATTTTACTATAATTCTTTCATCCAGAGTTTCAATAAGATGAACCCCAAGCTGTCTAATTGATGTAGATCCTTGACTATACCTTACTTTTTCGTCAACTGGCTGATAGTGCTTCCGATGGCTTTGCAACTTAATGTATTGGTTAACATGTTTGCTTTTCCCGGATGGTATAAGATATTACTATCATAATCTTTTAGTAATTCCATCCACCTTCGGTGTCGTAGTCTGTTACGAGTTCCAGCCACTTTCGCTGCCTAATATTTAGTTCCTAGTTTAGGTCCTTCTGCTTAAAACTATACTACTACAAACTTTTGTGATCGGTATAAATCAACGTGAACCCCATACAAATAGTGGCACCATATATTATATATTTTTTTAAAGCAATTATCACGGCTGCTAACTCAAGATCATGTGTGAGATAATTTCTTTATTCATATGGACGCAATTGTGTTGAATCATAAGCTATCACACTACCGTGTTAGATCAATACACATCCTAAGCCGACTCCTGATGCATCACAGTATACTGCATACCCTTTTGTGTCTTTGGGAAGCACTAATACCGGTATAAAAGTCAATTTATCTTTCAGCTCTTGGAAACTCTTCTCACATGCATCATTCCGCTGAAACTTGGTTGCTTAGTGTGTTAGCTTGTTAATGATGCTAAAATGGAAGGAAAACTCTTCAACAAACCTTCTGTACTAGCCTGTCAACCTAAGAAAACTACGAATCCCTATAGGCGTCGTAAGTTTTGGCCAATTCTTCACGACTTCTATCATTTTTATATCAACCCTTATTCCTTCATCTGATACCATGCGACCCAAGAATGCTACAGATTTTAACCAAAGTTCACATTTAGAGAACTTCGCATATATCTTACGGTCACAAAAAATTCGTAACACCTATCGCAAGTGATTATCATAGCTCTCTTGTGACATTGAATCTCATCTCTAAACATGATCTCAAACATATCTAACAATGGCTTGAACACCCTATTTATCAAATCCATAAAAACTTCTGGTGCATCTGTTCGTCCAAATGACCTAACCAGACATTCATAGTGACCATACCGTGTTCAAAGAGTTGTCGTGGGTATATCTTTTTCTCTAACCCTTGCTTGATGACAATTCGATCTTACGTTAATCCTTGAGAAGCATTTGGAACCCTATAACTGATCAAACCAATCATCAATTCTGGGGAGGGGATATTTGTGCTTGATCGTTACCTGATTCAATTGTCGATAGTGAATACACATTCTCAATGTGCCATCTTTCTTCCGTACAAATACTACTGGTGCTCCCCACAGGGACATACTAGACCTTATGAACCCCTTGTCCAACAAGCCTTTTAAGTACTCTTTTTAATTCCCGTATTTTTGCTGGAGCCATGATATACGGAGGAATAGAGCTAGGCGGAATTCCTGGAATCACATCAATATCAAACTCTACTTTTCGTTTTAGGAATCACATCCAGGAATTCATTTACTATTGGAACCGATTGAAGTGTTGGTGATTTCACATCGGTATCCTATACTTTTACTAGGTGACATATTTACCCTTCCATTTAAGAACATCTTTTTGTGGAAAATAAAAATGTACCTTCTTAGCTTGGCAATCTACTGTGGCATAACAAGAAGCCGAGCAATTCCTACCCATTAACATCAAAATCTACCATTTCCTACTCAATAAGATCAACCAGTGTAGCATAACCACAGACAATTTCTATATAATGATGATATACTCTTTTAACTACAATAGATTCACCAACTGGTGTGGCTACTTCAAATGGCTAACTATTAATTCTGGTGTTCTTTCAAATTTTGCAGCAATCAATGGAGCAACATATCATAAGGTAGAACCCGAATCAATCAATGAAAATACGTTATGTGAAAAGACAGATAATATACCTGTCACTTCATCAAGAAAAGCCTCCGAGTCCTACCGATCCACTACGGCATAGGTACAATCCTGAATTCCACTCGAACTAGCTACTCCTCTAACACCTCTGCTGCGATCAGCAAGTTGTGCACCTCTACCTAGAGGAGGCACCAATGATGTCGATGCGACGATTGGTCCCGTAGGTCGTGCCATGCCTCCCGTGTTCCTTTGCCCTCTTACCATGTGCCCTGGCACGCCGCAAAAATAGCAAACATTCATTCCAACCCGGTATTCACCTATATGAAACTTCCCGCAGCACTGGAACAGCTGACGAAAAGACCTCGAGTGGTTCACATCTCCTTGTGCTTGATACCCCACTGTCCGTAAATCCTCACTTCTTTGCCCAAACTCGTTGCTTCTAAACCCTTGGAATAGGGGGGGGAGTATTTGTTGTGGAATGGGGAAATGATGGCCTAGGAGGTTTGGGAAAAATCCGAGGCTCAAATCCTCCTTGGGACGCCATGACCTGTCCCATGGGTTTAGCTCTTTTTGACGAGCCTTCTTCCAATTCTTGCATCCTCATCCTCTGCCTCTGTCCCTTCTTTTGCTACACAAGAGCTTGTCTTCGAGCTTGTGCAGCAACTACACAGGTCAATATTTGCACCACACTCATTTAATCCTGCTCAATATTATTAACGGGCAGTTCCAAAGATACTTCTCTCCTTTTCGGCTCTTCTGGAGCTGGAAAAGTAGAAGAAACCCATGATGCAAATTCAGTGTCAGCTCCACCTTGACTAGCTTGGTCAGGTTATGATTTACTCAGTCCTTCACCGACAAGCATGTCTACTTGCTTACCCTTGCCTCTACCTCTTCTTGTCATCGGCATTTTACTATATCAAAGAAAATAAATTCCAATGGTTAGATACGATTCCACTTACCACATTGACTCTATTGCATGATCTAGAAGTGAAGAAAAAAAACAACTCGTAAATGCCTCGTAGCCTCCTACTTATAAATGTGGTGCACAACACATCCATAAGCAATACTCTACTTAGAAATGGCTTTGTAGACACCCTTAGGACGACCTGCTCTGATACCACTTTTGTCACGCCCCGAATTCCAACGAGGCGGACATTGCACTCGAAGTCGTTAAGGCCCGAGAGAACCAATCTATACGTTCACATACTTATCGTCAATGGGCTAGCATTTAGTCACTTATGGTCAAAACATCTCAATAATAGAAATCAAATAAGGACATTTATATAGACATGAGACATGGCCGTTAGGGCCAGATAGTCAAAAAGATACAATGTTCCTTCATTTAACTGTACAACATCTACAAAGCCTCTAACAGATACAAAACAAAACCTATAGTCGAAACAAGTCCCCGCTTTATACAACTGAGATACAATACCAAAATCAACATGTACATACGACTCGAAAAGCCCCGAATGAATTGGAGCTCACCAATATTCCGCAGATGATCAGCAGTCTACTGAGGAGGTTTACTAGTACCTGTGCCTGCAGCAAGTAAGGTAAGTCCCCCAAGGGAAGTCAGTACGAAGAATGTACTGAGTATGTAAGGCTATAAGTAACTCTAGAAAGCATAAGACCTTTAATGGAATCGAGTACAAGAGAATACACAATATAGATAAACCACCGTACGGTATATGTGTGGAACCATGTACATTACTTTCTTTTCTTTACATTACTTTACTTTACTTTACTTTATTTCACTATACTGTACATCATCAATCATCAATCATATAATGTCCGGGCCCAACTGATCAGTGGGATATAACATAATAATCGGGATTGTCATCCATATGGATGTTCCTTTCATCCCATGGGATACCACCCGTAATAATGGGATCGACATTCATGCGAGTGTTTCTTTCATTCCATGAGATACCACCTATGCTATAATAATCGAGATCGACATTCATGCAGATATTCCTTTCATCCCATGAGATACCACCCGTAATAATGGGATCGACGTTCATGTGAATTTTTCTTTCACCCTATGAAATACCACCCATTCTCAACGTTAACCATTAAACAATTATTCACATTACTTCATTCTTTAACTATAAGTGTGATACATTGGTAATTGTACTTTATTGGAACTTTAGAACATTAGAACGTAACATTATTGGAACGTTAGAACAATGTTCAATGAATGAGAGATAAGTGAATAACAAGTGCTACTAACTCTGAAATGAGATACTCTAAACCATTTAGAGGAATGAGACACTGTACAACCCTTTGGGATAGTACAAGTGCTATGATAATGTGAACAATAAATGCTGCAGAAGAATGCGGAAAAGAATAACCTTACATACCTTAACTCCCCAATATGGATACACAATCCTATTCGTGAATACAACAATCCAGCTCTTTTCTTACGTCTACTCTACATACAAGCGCATAACAGATCTAACGTTAACCACTAACTACATTACGCATGCATTACATGACAACGAGTTATGTAACTGTCATACAAAGTCATTTCACCCTCTTACAATACCATGTACTGCATTACCGTTACCAATACATGTCACACATCACCCAAGATATCATAAATCACTAGCATTTCACAATACCTCCAAATTACTTCTTTAGGGTCATTCATAAGTTAATAATTGCATGTCAGAAGGTTAGAGGGGTTTCGGGGATCAACACGAGACAAAAACATGCAAAACGGGACCATGGGGGGTCTGAAGGGGTCACCTGCGCCCGTAGATGGGTGACCTGTGGCCGAAGGTTCCCTTCTATACAAGTCCAGGGTCACCTGCGTTGGCATCTGCGCCCACAAGTACCCCTTCTGCGAGGGCGGATGCCCGATTTCGTCTCTAAGGGTCATTTTTGGGTCCTTTTTCACCATAAATGGTCCATGGACTTAAGTAATCTTTCCTTTAAATATTTTTGATCAAATTAATGCCAATGAACATCCATGATTTCACAACACACATAAACATCACCAAAACCATCTTTTCATTTCAATACGTCACCCCTTCCGTACACAATTTCACAACAACAATTCCAAAAGTTACACACCAAGAGAAATCAATTTAGGGACATAACCATAACCACATCATACATGTTAAACTTCAATCCATCAAACTCACTTCTTTTAAGACCACAAGTCCACTTTCAATTTTAAGTCACCAAAATGACAAAACTTGTATCACATAAGCAAAAGTGCACCAACCAACACTTTTAGACATAACCATCATGATCCATACAATCTCTCATGCATAGAATATATTAGACCACAAGAATAAACACTTACCAATACTTACAAGATGATGATCTTGGCAAAACAAGTGTAGTTGCTTTAGGGTTTAAAATGAGTTCTTGTGTCTCTTGTAAATGTCTTGAAAAATCTAGAATATAGAAAGGTGTTGGATATGATTAAAAATCTGAATTTTGGAGCCTTTTATAGTCTCTTAAGGGTCCCTCTTATCCATAAACTTGGTCGTTAATGACAAGCTGATCAAGTCAAAAGATGAATGGGTCATTTTCCTTTTGGGGCCATGTCTTCCTTGTAAATTTTGGGCCAATTTTGAGCCCATTAGCCAAGATAATTCTTTCCCAACACTTTGCATGCATAATATACCCTTTATTTCAAGTTCAAATAATTCCGTCACTTAGTCGCATGCATTCAGAAATTTATGGGGTGTTATAGTTACAACTTACATGGCAGGCTTATGATGGACAAATACCACTTCTTATTACTTATCATATTTTAAAATCCACATATCATGGGAAAGGATTGGAAAGATCCAACAAAATCATGAAAGGGAGAAAAGCAACCATACTTTGGCATAACGTATCCAGCAGGGACAACTCCAGCAGCAATTGTGGTTAACAAAGTACCTAGCAGAATTAAAAAACCAGTTCAATTATTGGGCCTTACAACTTTATCTCAATATAAAAAATACGCACATCCAAATTTCTATAGTGATCACAATACTTTAGATTGTATTCATTGGTGTCTTCCTCGATTGTCTGATACGTGGAGCCTTTTTCTCTACACATCCCTCATCAACTGAAACACACGACAAAAATACAGTCGTACATCATACATCTCTCTAACAACATTTACAATAATGGTTAAGTTTAACAACAACAAACAGAAAATATTCACGCAAACGACGTTGTTATAAAGATTGAGGTTTGACGGTGGCAAATGATTTACAATTGCAAGGAGATTTGTGATTTGTGTTTAGGAATTTGTTTGACTTTTAATTGTCATTTAATAAGTCAAAAAAATAATATTATGGTAAGTGATTGTTGAGATGAAACATAGTAAAAACAAGATTTTTAAGGTATCAGAGGATTCCTTAATTAGTTGAATTGATGAGGCATATTGCCTTTGAATTTGTACTTAGTTTCTGTTGGTTCCACTGATGCTGTAAGATTATTTTTATGCCAATTTTAAAGCGAAAATCATGAATTTGTTTTATTTATGGATTAGTAGTTAAATATCAAATTAATATGTGGATGACGTAATGTTTAACTTGCTAATATTTGTAAGAGTTTCTCAAACGACAAGGTACCAAAGTTTCGTTTTAGTCAACTGCCGATTTTCCTGTTTGAAAGAGAAAAAGAGCTGAGGCATGCGAAAATAGACCACTTCTAATTTACCAGTCAAGTGAAAGGAGTTCACTTAGTTACTCTCATTTTTTCTATTGTCGAGGGCACATGTAGAGTTGCGATGCCGGATTTAGATAAAAAGTTGTAGCAACTAGTAAGTTTGAAATCATAATTTTAAAAATGCGATGATTTTAATGCTAAAAACCTTAAAACTCATATAATATAAATCTTAAATCTATCCCTGCTTATTGTTTGAAGTCTAGCCCTCTTGACTTGATTTTTCATAAAAACTACACTCGATGATAGATTATTTTTTGCATTAAAAGGGATCCCATCCCCTCCAGGTGCGAAACCCTACGTTTTATTTTACTTGGCCCTTGTTGACTTGGTACGCCTGTTAAAAAGCTCTAATTAGAAGAATATTTTACTAAATCGACCTTATAAATGGTACTTTGGAATTCTCAATTTGAATATTAGTACTTTATTTAGTTATTTAATGCTAAGAGTAGTATGAGAAAGAAGTGATAAAACTCTCTTGATTTGCAAAAATAGACAAGTAAATTGAAACACCTATTATTAGTATAGGCGCCAAGTAAAATGAAACACATGGAGTATTTTATTTGCAGACAAAGTTATTTCAGTATTATAATTTTCAAATTAATTTTGAGACTCATTTAATTTCACCTGGAAGATAGGATAAAATAATACTTTTCTGTTTCAATTTGGTTATCTTACTTTTCTTTTTAATTCGTTTGAAAAAAGAATGCCTCTTTTTTTATTTTTTGGAAACTCTTTAATTCTAACTTTCCACATGACATGTTTAAGACCGCATAATTAAAGTGTATTTGGATCATTTCACATGTCTTTAGTTTAAGATCATAAAATTTGAAAGTATTCTTTAATTTTTAAAGTCAATATCAAGTCAAAGTCAAACAAATAAATTGAAACAGAGATAATAACAAGTTAAATGAGGTATCTAGGATAAGATTGACATTAAATTTATGAGATAGTTAGAATTAAAATTGATATTAAATTTATACTTTATTTAATTAAAGAATTTATCCCAGACTAAATTTATATTTTCACTCAAAAAAAAAATATAATTTTAATTCCAAACTTAATCACGAAGTATCAGAGGCATATACCAAGAGACCCCTAATCCTTATGCTCAATAAATAATCCAATTAACAACCCATTATAACAATAAACTAAAAATAACCCTATTTTTTCATTTCTCAAACTAGCCCAACTCTACATTTTATATACAATTATAGCCAGCATTTCTATTTTCACACATACAAAAAAAAAAAAAATAGCAGCAGCTATCTTATGCAGTACCATTTTCTCTGTCTTCCTCTATTTTTGACTCTATGCTGCTTTCTCTCCAACAAAAGATGACAATTTGTGGTAGCCTCTTTTCATTTTTTTTATTTCTTTCTTTTATTTCTTTCTCTACTCCTCATTTTCTTCAAAGTTTTATTTTTCATCTGATTTATCTAAATTCTCATAAAAAAATCAGATTATTTTATTAAATTTGATAAAACAATAGTTAAAGATGTATATGAGGTTGAATAGTGCATAGTTGAAGGTGGAAATTGTGGTGGACATACAATTAAAATATTTTATTTTTTTTTTGATTTGCCATGATATTCTTTAAAGATCTATGATTGTTTTTTAAAGGGTACTAGAGGTTTTTGATAGAAGCCATTTCAATTTTCTAAAAATAGAAAGTTAGGTAAATTAAATGTTAGTAGGCCTATATTTAGTATGATAAAAGTATAATTAATATAGTATAATAAAAGTATAATTAATATAAAAGGCATACATATTATTCATTAATTATACGCTATATATCTATGTATGATATTTACAAGTAATATGCAATTATTCCAAACAAAGGTAAAACATTTAAGTTTGAGAGATTTTGAGCAATTTTGATTTATTTTAGAAATAAAGTAAAAGTCAGGCAAACTCAGTGATAATAAACCTATATTTAGTGTATAGTAAATGTTATAATAATGCAGCAGATATACATAGATTATGTAGTGATTAGTTTATCAACTATACATTATATATTTAAATACAATAGTTTCAAATGAAAGTAAATAATAAGTTTGAGTGATTTTTGAATTAATTTATCAAAACAGGTTACGCAATCGTAGAAACAAGATGAATTATGATTGTCCCTCACTAAGTTCAATGAGGCAGTTTTACTCTAATGGATGATGTAGTAACACAAATTCTTCACTCTTCTCCAAATGTTTTCTCAATGTGTAAGTTTACTATTGTAACTCACTATTTTATTTTTTCTCTTGCTACTCTTGCAACTCTATGTTTGGCCTAGCAAAATAAGTTACTCTTAGTTTTCTCTAAGTTTTTTATTACTGAAACTTAATTTCCTTATTGGATGCATCAAATTTATGATTTATAGATACTACTTGCTATTGGAAGTATCTGATATATGAACATGTAAATACGAGCTTAGGTTTTGTTCCACCAAAGCTACAATGCATTGGTTGAGGCCTTCACTTTTAATAAGGTTGGTCTATAAAAAAGTGTGTTTATAAATCACATGGAATGTCATAGAGATTGATCAAGGTACCTAGAATTGGATTGAACGAACACAATACAAATATCAATGATGAAATGAGAACTAGGTGGGATCAACATATGGAACATAACTTTGATAAGCAAAAACCAGAATGCAACAACATAATGAACTTAGCGATGGAACTAAACAAAAACTAAATCAAACTTATTTGATGAGATTCTAAGATATGCTTAAATATTTATGGCGTTATAAATAGCAGTGAGATACTGGTGCATAGCAAATTGGGTCCACGACCCATTGATTTGAGCATTGATGTTTTCAATATCATTTTCCTTGCATCCATCTTGATCGGTCTCGGATGAGACATCATTTGAAATCAGCAGCTCTCCTTCATTGAGCAAAACAAGGCTTTTCTCGTAAGTTCCCATAAAAAATGAGTTTTTAGTGCCAAAGATACCAAAATTTATTATTACATGTGCGGTAGGATTATAAGTCACTAGTTGTGTTGTTATTCTTGTCAAACGTATATCACCATCATTCCTAAAGCCAAAATTCATTCCAGGTCTCAGGATAAGAGGGACATTTAATTCCTTGCTCCATGACTCGACAACATCATACTCCTTCATCACCCAAATAGAACAACTCTGGGTCGTAGTATGATTGTTGTAGTGATATATAACAAGCGATTCCCTAAACTCTGTTGTATTCATTTTCATAGGTGGTACAGTAACCAAGCAATTTGATAATTGTAATTCCACAAAATCTCATCACATAAATCAAAAGTTAGAATTAAATTCTCCACATTTTTTCTTTCCCTATTTATTTTGTAGCCAATCCAGTGGACTTTCCTATGAACAACAACTTGTTTATATAACTGCTCTACGATGCAAGTCTCTAGAAAAAAACCAACAAATTGCTTCCTTATTCCTAGACTAAGTGCAAAAATTTCAACTTTGGGTGGTATCAAACATGCACCACAACTATGAACATAGTTCATCTTGACAATCTTATAATCTGTGCTTCTCATATCAAAGCCAAAACCAAACCCAGAAAATGGTCTCCGCTTCCAACTACAATCAGGAGGAGGCATTGGGAGACAGAGGCATCTGCTTATTGCAGGATTCCATAGTACTGCAACATTTGAATATCCAAATAAATCATCATACCAACAAAATATGCTCTAGCAAGAACCCATGATCCTGTAATAACGCCTCGTTATGTTGTTATAAGAAGGGGGATCTAATGAAAATGTTACTACTGAATGATGCATTATTGAATCGAACAAAATAAAATCCCATCTTTAGATCTATTGAGATGTATCTTATAATTGTATGCGTACGAATTTTGGAAAGAATAGTTTGTTGAGAATGTAGAAGCATGAATTTAGGGCTTGTGATTAAAGAGTTCCATTATTTTGATACACACCTCAATTGGAGGATAAATTTTGGTGCTAGCCTTGAGAGTATTTGGACAATCAGTTCTTTAGAGATATGATCTGACATTTTTCTCGGAGGTTGAAACTTGGGATCTTTCCTTTTCTCTTCCTCACTTTTCGTTTTTTAGAGAAGAAGAGGTTGGGGAGTGGTGGAGAAAATAAAAGGACGAAGACAGCAATGGTGTTGCAGGCTTTTGAAGTTTGTTCCTTGTGAAGAGAGCTTCAAAAGTATGTTGATTCCTAGAGAAGTATGACTTTTATATAGGGTAGATAGAGTTGGGATAAAATTTTATTCCAGATATAAATAAATGCATGCAAATCTCTAAGGGGAAATATGTTAATTCTCTCTGGATTTCACAGTAAATTATAGCGAAGAATCTCAGAAGATTGTCTAATTTTTGATCTTGGCATGGTGAATTGAGGGGTGGGAATTGCTTTTCTTTTGTACTTTACTAACCAATAGCAAAATTGATTAAATACAGATAAGACCATTTCATTTTGATTATAAATTGTCATATATTATTAGTTAGCAAACTACGATTTCATAAATCTAAGCCCTAGTTGACAGACTGGTATATTTACACTTAAATTGATAAGGTCAATCTCTTTTAGTATAACATAGATGAGCAACTATTTCTCTCTAAGATTTATCTTTTAACGCAAAACATATTTGAAAAAAATACAATGAATTTTATCGCAGGTTCCATGTGCATTAACTATCCCTATGCAAACATACACAAAAATACCTTATTGATGTAAGTCTCAATATATCATCTTATCATCGAACATTAATGTAGTACTATATATTTTGTTAGGTGTTTAGAGGAAAATTATTTAATTACTATTTTCTGTTTTATCTATCTTTTAAGATTCTTGCCCACATTTTAGAAACAACACTTAGTAGTCTTAATCATAAGAGTACTAGTCTAAACTACATATCTGTCATCCCAATGTAGTACTATATATTTTGTTTGGTGTTTAGAGGAACATTAGTTACTTACTATTTTCTGTCCATTTTATCCATCTCTTAATATTCTTGCACACTTTTTTGAAACACCTTTTAGAAACAACACTTAGTAGTCTTAATCATACGAGTACTTGTCTAAACTACAAACCTGTCATCTCATTATACTTAATTGACACTATACTAATTTGAAAAATAAGGATAGAGTTGGGAAAACTATTATAAATGATTTCCTTTTCTTTTCTAAACATAAAGTATTTTGAAATAAATTCATTTTGATAAAGCGATAGATTCTTGAGACCAGCCAGAGAAATAAGGAGGTCATTTTGTCACAAGCTACAAAAACTTATTCTAATATCAAACTCAAATATCGTGGGTAAATTTCATGACATACATCACCATATATCCAAAGGTAATTATATATTCTTTCCTTTGGCTATGACAAATTTGAAAAATCATAGTTTGCTGACCAATAGAAAAATTTATAGTCAAATGAAAAGGTCTTACTTCTATTTACTCTAGTTTGCTAATGGTTAGTAAAGTACCAAAGAAAAGCAATTCCCACCCCTCAATTTATTGGAACATGTCATTCAGTTTATTGTTATTAGTCATTAGTTATTTGTCGCAACATTAGTTATCTGTTTAGGCAATAGCATTTTGTTATAACTATACTTCAGCAAATATTGGTTTGTTAGGATACTTTATTAGTGTTTAATTAGGAGTCTTCTTAGTGTATGTGACTCTATATATTCAGCTTTTTCTATCAATAATAAATGTCTGCTTTCAATACATATTCAGTCTTTATATGGTATCAGAGCTTTCCAGGTGGCGAAGATGTGGTCGTCATTGAATTTGTTGAGTAAATGGGATACAGGGTTGAACTGGATAATACTATTAACACTCGTTATGTTATCAGCATTGAAAACTCTCAGATTGTTGCCATTGTTTTTGTCATTGTTGTTGGCCATTATTGCTGATCTACGTGAGGAAAGGAAGGAAAAAAATTGATCTTACTGGTTAGAGCGTACAGAGCCCTGCTACAACTGTGGAGTGTTTCACATGGCTATGAAACATAGGATTCTTGCTCAGGTATGTGGAACGAATATTATCACAATAAATGGTAGGCAACTAATGTAATAGAAAGCGCAACTAATTCAAGATATTGAAAATCCATAAGGTATCAAAGAGGGCATTAGCAACTGCTTGGTATTCAGACTCAATGGAGGAGCATGAGATGGTATTTTGCTTCTTTGAGGACTAGCTAATTATATTGTGACCAAGGCACAAGATGTAACCAGAGGTAGAAATGTTGCTAGCAATGTACCTACCCTAATCTTTATCAGAATATACGTGTAGATTAAAGTCATTGATAGGATTCACACGTATACCTAGGTGGATCATACCATGAAGGTAGTGACGAACACACTTCATATCTTTCCAATGAAGGTATGATGGTTCTTGTATGAACTGAGACAATTTATTGACCGTGTAGTCGATGTCTGGTCTAGTGAATCACAAGTGTTGAAGTCTACTAAAACTCGACAATATCGAGTTGCATCAGTCAAGTAAGTTCCATCAGATGTGGTTAGTAACTCAGAAGCACTTATTGGTATGAACACTTTTGTAGTTATTCATTAGGTCATAATTCAAGATCTCATTCGCATAGTTTGCTTAAGTGAAAATCAAGTTGTTAAAGCTGCTTATCACTTCAACACCAAGAATATAATGAAGGTTACCTAACTCTTAAATAGAGAAAATGGAAGCAAGAGAGTGGATGTCCTGATTGATGCTTAATTTGTTGCTTTGAGTGACACTGATGCCATCTACATAGACAAGGACAAACAAGGTGTAACCTATACCATGTCTAACAAAGAGCAAGTAATCTGATTTGGTATTAACAAAGCCCATGGACAAAAGGTGACTTGTGAGGGCATTGTACCTTGCCTAAGAAGCCTATTTTATGCCATAGATTTCCTTTTACAGTTGACATATATGGGTCGGGCTGGTGTCACTAACAAATTTAAAAAGTTGTGTTATGTACACCTTCTCATCCAAGACAACATGGAGAAAGGCATTATTGACATCAAACTGATGAAGGTACCAGTTGTGGCGAAGTGCCACAGAGAGGACAATGCAAATTGTGGTTGGCTTGATGAGTGGGCTGAAAGTTGCGGGAAAGTCAATTCCCGACCTCTGAGTGAAGCTTATTGTAACTAGACGTGCTTTGTATCTATCAATGGACCCATATTTATTCCTTTTGATCCTAAAAAACCACTTCCAAGAGACAATATTTTTAGTCGGATCATGAGGAACAAATTCGCATGCCTGGATTTTAATTAAAGCTTCAAATTCCTGTTTCATCGCCTCATGCCACTCGCGATAATTTTGGGCTTATTTCACAATGGTGGGTGGGATGGTGGGATTCAAGTTTGCTAGATAATCAAATATTTGTTTAGGTTTTGAGATGTTGTTTTGAAATCGAGTGACAGGACGAGTAGGGGGAGACGGAGAGTGTGGTAGGAAAGGGATAATTTCTTAATAAAGAATGGGATAAGTAGGCTGAGGTGCTATTGGTAGTTCTCGATTAGTTCTCTGATGTTTGTAAATGATAATGTGATAAAGAGTTATAGAAGGAGAGGGAGATATATATATATACTAGGAGAAGGAGACGTATCCGCCCCTGAAGCACTATGAAGGATTTAGAGTATGAGTTTGCCTTGGATTGGGTTGGACAGGAAGACGACATGCTAATTCATCCAAGAGGGATTGAATTGTGTGAAGATATTCAGTTATAAAGCGATAGTCCTTAGAATACAAGAAAGTTGATCACACAGGCTAAAGACTAGATTTGTGATCTGTTTGCATAAGTGGTGTGAAGGGCGTCCCATGCTATTTTTGTGTAGCTCTAATCCCCTTTAAATAATTTTTAGTGATTTATAGGGGCCATTGCCAATTGTTTCTCTTGACAAGAAGATTTATTATTACATTTATTGATCATTATATGAAATACACTTGGATTTATACATTAAAAAATAAAAGTGACGTCAAAGAGATCTTTCAAAAATTCCATCCTCTGATGGAAAAACATTTTGACACCGAAATTCTATATCTTTACACTGATAGTGGAAGAGAGTACAAAAGTCTTGAATCTTATCTCTCTCTTCACGGTATTGACCACCTCTCCACCCCACCCTATACACCTCAACAAGTTACACTTCCAGAAAGACAACACTGTCTTATCATCGAAATAGTAAAAACACTACTACATAAAGCTTCCCTCCATCTCTATTCTGGTCCTTCACATGTCATCACAGTGTCTTATCAACTGAATGGCCACTCCTAACTTAGATAATCAATCCCCGTTCTAATGATTACTTGGAAAATCACATGACAACAACTCCCTACAGGTCTTTGGTTGCTTATATTACCCATGGCTTAAAGCATATGCCAAAATAAACTTGTACCAAAATCCACCTCATATGTCTATCTTGGCTTCTCCCTGTCTCACCATTTTCACCAATGTTTTGACCTAATTTTTGCAAAAGTGTATTTATCTCGAGATGTGCATTTTGTTGAAACCATTTTTTCTTTTAAAACTTTATTCTCTAATATTGCCATTATATCATCTCACATGGAATGTGTAAATACTACACTTTTAAATTCTTCTCAATCCACACCCAATCTTCCCATAATTACAACTTTACCTCACCTATAGGAAATAAACTCACATTCACTAGTAGAACAATTCTACACGTTGTCTTCATCTTCCTATCCATCCCAATACATGGCAAACTCATACTATAAGTCCTTCTTCGATAGTGCTTCAGAGTGGATACGTCACTTTTTCCAAGTATATCTCTCTCTCCCTCTCCTTCTACAACTCAGCATCCCTAGAATCAATGTACAAACCTATATTACCATCTACTGCCACCCCTTGACCACTCTATATTTTCCCCAAAATGCACAAAAACACCCAATCCCACCAATCCCCTCCCCCCCCCTCCCCCGTTATCATTTAATAACATCATAGCACTAACTGATAAACACCAATAGCACCTCAAACTACTTTCCCCATTACCAATCGTCCTATCACTCGATCTAAAAACAACATCTGCACATCTGCAAACATAAATAAATATTTGATCATCTAGCAAACTTGAATCCCACTATCTAACCCACCACTATGAAACAAGTCCAACAATATCCCGAGTGGCGTGAGGCAATAAAATAGAAACTTGAAGCTTTAATTAAAAACTAGACATGGGAATTTGTTCCAAATGATTCGACTAAAAATATTGTCTCTTGCAAGTGGCTTTCAGGATCAAAAGGAATGTAGATGGGTCCATTGATAGATACAAAGCACGCCTGATTGCAAAAGGTTTAATTAAAGGCCAGGCATTGACTTTTACGTAATTTTCAGCCCAATCGTCAAGCCAAACAGAGTTTATATTGTGCTATCTGTGTCATTTCATCACAACTGGCACCTTGGTCTGCCTAATGCGAACAATGTCTTTCTCTATAGTGGCCTGGAAGAGGAGGTTTTCATGGGGAAACCTCCAGGATTCATTAGCAACACTATCCCGACCCATATATATTGGATGTATAAGGCAATCTATGGCCTAAAATAGGATCGTTGTGTGTGTTACAATGCCCTCATATGTCACCTTTCATCTATGGGCTTTGTTAAGACTAAATCAGATGCCTCACTCCTTGTTAGATATGGTCTAGGTGACACCTTATTTGTCCTTGTCTATGTAGATGATATCATTGTCATAAGGAACAACAACTTTAGCATCTATTAGGTAATCCACATTCTTACTTCCCACTTCTCTATTAAAGATTATGGTAACCTTCACTATTTTCTTGGTGTTGAAGTGATATACAGCTCTGACAGACTGATTCTCACTCAAGCAAACTGTGTGAATGAGATCTTAAATGAGGAGCTGATGAATGACTGCAAAAGTGTTCACACACTAATGAGTGATTCTAAGTTGCTAACCCTATCTGATGGCACTCACTTAACTGATGCAACTCACTATTATCGAGTTTTGGCTTGACTTCAATACTTATCATTCACTAGATCAGACATCAGCTATGTAGTTAATAAATTGTTTCAATTCATCCAGGCACCATTAGACCTTCATTGGAAATTTATGAAGCGTGTTCTTCACTACCTTCATGGCATGATTCACCTAGGTCTACATGTGACTACTATTGATGACTTCAATCTGCATGTATATTTTGAACCAAACTAGGGTAAGGACATTATTGGTTGTGTTTCTACCTCTGGTTACTTCTTTTTCTTTGACCATAGTTCGATTAGTTGGTCTACACCATAAGCTCCACAATTGAGCAATTCGTTGGAGGAGACAATGAAGTAGTTTATGGGGCAACAGACTCAGATTGTGAATGAAATACAAAAATCCATTCATGAACTTGAGTGTCAAGTGGGCCAACTAGCTTCATCACAACATCCAAGACCTGCAGGTGTACTACCAAGTGCTACAGAGAGTAATACTAAGCAGGTAATGGCAGTTTCACTAAGAATAGAAGAGAGTTGAGTGAAGCTCCTCCTAAATAGAGAAGTTAAGATGCAAGTGTAGAGTTACCAGATGCAGAGCCTCCAAAGATAAGAGTAATTAACTGGGACAAGTACAAACATCCACCTCCTTTTCCACAAAGGTTAATTCCATCACCAACTTTAGAGATAGAGTCTTTGTAAGAAAAAAAAAGAGATAAAGAGGTTGTCGAGCAGACTGAGATTGCGGTTGAGATTCCTCCATCACCATTCCCATAAAGATTCTAGAAAAGTAAATAGGATGCGAATTTTAAGAAGTTTTTTGATATCTTATCAATATTCTATTGATTGATGCTTTGAGGGACATGCCCAAATATGCCAAATACTTGAGAAAGGTGGTGGTTAGAAAGAGAAGACATGTAGAGTTTGTGAAAGTTGCACTCCTAGTTTCACCCTCTCCATAAAAATTGGTCAAGATGGAGTTGGGAATGCTTTGTGTGATATTGGGGCAAGTATAAACTTAATGCCCTTATCTGTGTTTCAGACACTTGGCTTGGGAGAGCGACACCCAAATACTATTACTATTCAATTGGTAGATCGCTCTCGTGTGCAACTGAAAGGAGTAATTGAAGATGTGCTCATCAAGGTAGGCAAGTTTGTGATTCCTGCCAACTTTATTATTTTAGATTTTGAAGCAGATGACCAGGTTCTGATTATTTTGGGATGCCCACTTTTAGCCACTGGTGGAGCTTTAATTGATGTGCGAAAAGGGGAACTTAAGATGAGAATCCATGATGAGGAGGAGTTATTTAAAGTTTATAAGTCACTCTATACTCCTTCACACTATAGAGTCTTGTCCATGATCACAACGGTGGTAAATGATAAGTGTGGGGTGAAAGAGTGTGAGCCTGAAAAAGTGAAAAATCTGAAGACAAAGAGAGTAAATGATAATTGTGATCCTCCTAGAGTGAAAAAGAGGCAAAAGTTGCATCATATAGGGAGGAAAAGAGTGAGAGAATTTGATTAATCTATGACTTGTGTTGTACCTCTACGTTAAATCAAGCGCTGCTTGGGAGGCAACCCAAGTTGTAATAATGTAGTTTATATTTATAGTGTCACTTTTTTTTTTCTTTGTTTTTATTTTTGGTTTGTCCATATTTGGGGAAGTCTGAATACCATAACTTGGAAGCTAAGAGGCATGTATGAAGCATAAGTGTGGGGTCATTCACCCCTTTGATGGAAAGATTGATGAAGACATGCTACAAGCTAGATCCTAGAGGGCCTCAGGGAGTATTTCTAACCACTATTTTATGTTGTTTAATGCTTTGGGGACAAAGCATATCTTTAAGTGTGGGGTGACATTCTTTCGATATTGGTTAAGGGTGAAGTATGCTATAGGAGTTGCTTTATTTTTATTTACTTGCTTTCATTGGAAAAAAAAAAAGAAGTAAAAATCCAAAAACACAAAAAGATTTTTCTTTATTTTTCAAGATTAGAATAGTTGGAGTTGGTTTTTAGCTTTTTAGTTCTTTAGTAGAGTACACTTCACCTACCCCTTGGTTTTTATTTTTGGTTCTTTTCATAGGGGAGGCCCTTTGAACCAACTATTTTTTAATTTTTAGAATAATTTTTGTTTTATTTTTAGGAAAAGTTGGTCATTAGGAGTTAGAGAGTCTTTAGGACCAATTGTGAGGGGCTCTTTTTAGGTGCTACATATGAACTGAATGATGCAAGTTGGTTTTAAATTCAAGCATGCTATGAAGAAAAATGAATGACTTCTTTTAAGACACCTAGGCTCTTTTACTTGACTCGTATGTGATTCTTAGCTTAAATTTGAACTCTTATTGTTTGCTTGATTGAGAGTTTGTATGGATCCTTCTTGAGTTGAACATGTGCTATGTGTGTTAGGTGTTTGTTGATATTCAATGCTTTTATATTGATGTCTAGAACTTGCTCGGTGTGTTTGCAAAGCAAAATGAAGAATGTTGAGTTTAGGAGATGATAAAGGCGTTTATTTGATTAGCCTATTTTCTTATCCTTTGATTTACCTACCTATAATGGATGATCCTTGTTAGCCCCGTTGAGCCTTTAGCCTATTTTTGGTAGCCACATATGAAGCTTAATCCTTTTCTTTCAATAGACCTTTAATTTGATCCAAAACTCGTAACTACTTTAATTGAAAAATAAAAGTTAAAAGGAGTGAGAATTGAGAAAAGGGAGATAGTTGATTTTGGAAGCCCGTAGAAAAAGTCTAATGGTGCAAGTGATTTTTTTTTTAAAAAAAACATATGCTATTGGTATGGAGTAAAAAAAAAAAAAAGAAAAGTGAAAAAAAAGTGTTAGATAAATGAGTACTCCTTACTGGTGGCATGTGAACTTGCTTAAAGAGATAGAAAAATAAATAAATCTATGCGTGAGAAGAGTAGAAGAAAGAGTTGGTTGATTGAAGAGTGTGCGAATGATGAAGAATTTGTGATGTATTAAAGTGCTTAGGAAAGTTAGTCACTATTTGTGCCAAAATAGTTCATACCTATCCCTTAGCCTACGTTACAACCCAGAAAGTCCTACTTGATATTAGATTTTACGTTATTATATTAGTGGAGTAGTACACTAAGGGCAAGCCTATGGTTCATCATATATTGCATGTGAACTTCTTTTTGAGAGTGAGCGAAATCTTATTCTTATACCCATTCTTGTGCTAATTTGTATATTTGTGAGTAAATATGGGTAACTCTCTTGTTGTGAGGGAACATGGTTGATGAAGGATGGGTGAAGTATTTGATCTCTTAGTTGGGTGAATTATATGAGTTTTCAAAGATCATAGAGTAGGTTCTTGAGGCTAGGAGGTCTTGAGTAGTTGTTTAAATGTGTTGAACAATTGAAGCTTGCTTAATGAGAACTTGTCGTCTATTGTAGTCATTGTAGTCATAGCTTGAGTAATCTTATTTCAATTGTTTTAGTTCTAGTGTATTTTATGTCATGTGTGTATAGCTTACTCGAGGACGAGCAATGGTTTAAGTGTGGGGTGCTGATGCGAAGCTAAAAACCACCTAATTTTACCATCTTTTGCCTCACATTTGCTTTCTCTTTGATGCTTTCTTGAGCTTAAATGCTATGATTTACACTTGTGTTTCATTATTTACTTATATAAGAATTTATTGAGGTATTTAGATCTTAAAAGAGAAGAAAAAGAGCACCAAGAAACAAAAAGGAATCAAGGAAGAATCTACGCCGCAATGCGTTGCAAAACGAGCGCGGAATGGACAGAATTGTTGTGGCTTACGCCACTGATGCAAAGAAAGCAGTGGAACGAGTTTTACATGTTCTATGAAATTTGTTCTTCATGTACCACACCCACCAAAGAAAGGAGTGGCACAAGAAACACTACCAATCTGAATTTTCATTTGTTCCTTGTGCCACAGCTCCGCTTTTGGGCTGTGGCGCGAGTCGGAGTCAATCCTAACCTGAATGGGATTTGTTTTAGACATTCTAAAGGTTCCTAAACTCTATATAAAAACCCCTCCCTAATTTTTAAACATACATAACTTATTTGGGGAAGCCAAAAGCTAGGGAAAAGGTCAAGAACAAGTGATGTCGCCCAAAATATACCTCCAGAAAAGTATAATGCGGTCGTTGTATCAAATATAGAACCCTAGGAATAGGTTGAATTTATGTAGAAAGATAGTCTGAGTAATTGGCAAGTAAGTAAAACTGGGGGGGGAGGGGTGTGTGTGTGAATAAATGGTAATAGTAACGATTGCTGAATATAGGGTTTGTGAACAATATGAGAAATATACTAGGACTGTGATCCCCAATGATTCCTTAACTCCACCGGTTACATGTGCTGGAAAAACTGTCCCACTGCGTTGCATTAAAAATCTAACAAGATATGTTCATCTAAACGTCTCTCGACCTTGATTAAATGAATTTCACTCTTCTTCTCTCGGTCTCCGAGTGTTGCACTACTAACCCTTGTCCTGGATCTCAGATAACTCTCCCTGTTACGGCTCAAGTTATTAGATGAAGGTTGATAGCTTCAAATCTCTGTTGTTATTCCCTTTTTCTAATCATTACCTCTCTCTCGAGAAAGTCTAGGATACAGGTGAGTATCTAACGTTTGCAATCGTTAGAAGATCAATTATAACGAAGGTAATAACAATACATGCATTCACAACAGTTTAAAATTTGCTTCGCACTTAGCCTGCTTCGTTAAGTCCTCATGGTTCACACAACCCTAGTTAATGGGTTTAGCTGCTCATTATTGTAAGAACACAAGAAGAATTTGAAGATGAAAACATAATTGTAAACACATGATAATGAAGAAAACTCTGAAATATCAATATCAATAAATAACCCTAGAATTGATGTTCCAAGATTACAAAATCAATAATATGTTCTCCAACTCAAAATAATGGAAAATATTTCTCAAAACAATGTACTGGCTAACTCCTGAACATAGGACAATACAGGGGTATTTATAGATACAGGCTGAATCCTATCCTAAACAAAATAGGAAAACAAAGTCAACAACTTTCCACGGTATCATGACTTGGTGTCGTGGAACCAAGTCACGCCAAGTAGGCAAGTTTCATGGAAATCAGGCAACATTAGGCATCTTCAAAAGTTGACTCACGACACACACTCACATCACGTGAGTGGACTTATGACACGTGAGTCCTGTCGTGGGTCACTTTCAGGTGAAGATCCTGGTTCTTTCATCTTTAGATACTCCATTTTCCAGTATGATTCTTTCGTATTGATCATTTTGCCTCCAAAAACCTATTCTTCTGCAATATAGAACAGAAAACACATCATACCTACCAAACATACCCAAGTTATTGCATATTTTCTTTGTTTTAAGCATCAAAAGTACTATGTGAACATGACACATCAACACCCTTAACTTAGAACATTTGCATGTCCTCAGGTGAACAAATAAAAAAAAACATGATGATGCTTAACTAAGAGAAACCTAAGGGACCTACGACAGTCGACTCATTGCTTTTGACCTAAAAACTTTTCTGACCCCTTCTACTTGCAAATCAAAATCTCAATGTGTAAACATGCAGCATATTATCATGACATAGAAGAGATCAAATGATGGCATCAGATTATGAACAGACAACTAAGCATATCTGCAAATGACATTATCCAAACAAATAGCAGCTACCAGTGCAACCCATGTGCTCTCACAACAAAGAAGTCCCATAAACTCATATAATACTAATGAATATCAAAGCATGGACTGGGTCAAAACACTCTTTCTCACAAAGAAGTTCACACAATGTGCGTGAAATACCATAAGCTTGCCCTTATTTTCTATGCCTTAGTTTTTCGGACAGTTGGACTAGGACCACTATAGGACATTCATCGGCTTGTTATGTAGGTTTGAGGACGGGTGTGGTACATATGGATATAGTGACTCAACCCTGCTTGATACTACACTATTTTTGGCTCCTCTTTTCAACCATGCTTATTTATTCTCCTTCATTTATTTTCAGATTTTTGGGTGTGATTTTCTTCATTCTTTCAAAACATAACTCTTTTTTTTTCTTTTTTTTTTCACACCCAAATCTGTTCTCTTTTTTTTTTTTTTTTGAATAACCCGTTCTTCATACCCAAGCTAAACTACGCACCCCTATGATAGCCACCCTCAACTTAGGTGATTTGCCTAAGTTGAGGTACACAATATCCAGGGAGGGACCAGGGCCAAGGCAGGTTCATTGTAAGTCAAAATGGGAAGGTGAATAGGCTAATGAAGGAAATAGGTCAATTAAAGCTCATTCTTGGGATCAAGGGATACTTAATTCAATTGGTCGGGCATTTAGGCTAAAAGTGGACTTATTTAAAAACCGCGTATAATCCTTTTCTAACCTCTATCCTATAACCTAGGAAAGACTAACTAGGCAAGTTCTGGATTGTACACACAAAGTGAACTAGGTAATGACCTCGCACACACATAGCACATGGTTACACTATCAACCACTACCTATCCAGTTCATGCATTGCTAGCTACAGTCATTCTACATATAATACTAATTCCATAACAAGATCCAACATCTGTCACAAACTAACATACTACACACACAATTTAAAACAAAAATTTTCAGGAGGGGTGTCCTTTAAACAATCAAGAAACATAACTCGTTCAAAACTGGACTGCACTAAGGTTCCCCTATTAGTCTCCTAATTAATCATGCAAACACCTAATAATCTAAACAAACACCTAAACATGTCGGTTCTACTATGATAGCACACTTGGGTGAAAAGCAACATGGCAACAAAAACCCCCAAGGGGTGGTATACCCCCACCCCCAACTAAAAATGATGCACTATCCCCAGTGCACAACTAGCAATAACATAAGTGTAAGGGAGTGAAGACATACCTGTGGCACCCTAGGTGCGCGCTGGATGTGGCCCATCCAATATGGGATCATCAGCATGCTCTCTAGGCTCTCTGCTAGGTGCGTGTACCTGACTAGAAGATGCACCCCATGCCCTCTCCTCCTAAGCAATCTGACTGGTATGGTACTCAAATCTAGAGGCCTTAATCGCTCTTCAAAAATCACCCTCGAACTCATCACCACTATCAACCTGATCTTCCGGACTACGTGCTCTCTTGCCTCTATCAATAGGAGGCTCCTCGTCAGCAAACAAATCCAACTCAAACATCGGCCTCATCGGGGCTGTAAAGGGCATAAGTGGAATAACAGGAGTGTTGTTCGATGCCAAAGTTCTAACCTCCTCTCTCAATACAGACACCTTCTGTGACAATTCAGCCATGTCAAAAATCTGTGTCGAACTCATCTGGGTGGCCATCCATGCCTCAAAACTATCAATCCTCCCATGCAACTCTCTCATAAATCTATCCATAGCTGCAGTCATACTGGACTCCACTCTAGCTTCTGCATCCTTTACCGTGGTCCTAACCCAAGGATTAAGTTAGGATACCAACTTAGCCATTTGTACCTCAATGTGAGCCTGCCTATCAAACATTTGTGTCTGTCGATCCACCAACTGCTGCAGGAAGTCCCTAGAAACTAAAACCATAGCAGATGGGGGCGGTGGTGGTGTAGTACCTATGACTTCATCTTCAATCATTGGGCCTGTACCCTCAACAGATGCATGCACTGTCGTTGGTATACTCACCGGTGCTGGAACATGCATGGGTGTACTAACTGGCTCCTCTCTATCACCAGGCCCTTCAAAAAGGTCTGATCTTGATGACCCGAAAGGTTGAGAATCTACACACGCCCCACTCAGTAAGTTCGACATCCCTGTCATAAAAGTCCCTCATCCCCTGAACACACCATCACATATTTTCCCTTCTCTGGGAGGAAGTTGTGGAATTTTTACCCCCAGTGCTAGAAATAGATGTTGTCGCCTCAACCGCATAATCATCAGGTCCTTCAGCATTTTCCTCTAATCTGGATACATCAACCTCATGTTCATCACCGGTTTCCAAAGCATCCTCTCCCTCTTCAGACTGGAGGGCGGAATTAGAAGACTGATCAGGAGCAGTTGGCTTGGCAGGTTGCTGAATAGGCTGAAGTTTAGCCCGCGCAGCAGCTTGTGCCCTAGTTTTTAACCTCGTGGTATGAGGTACCAGTGCAGAATCATCAGTAGCAAGCACATATGCCTCTTCGTACCCACTTTTATTGGACCCTGAAGGTTCATCACACAACCTAGTAGTAAACTCAGGGTTTTTAGTACGGATTCTTGATGAAGAACCCATGTATCCACATTTGGGGTTTGATTTGGGCGAAATTTTGGACACTATGGGTTGGTTTGAGTTGGTTTGAGTCTGGTTGGGTTATAGGGTTTTCAAAAATTTGGGATTGTGGGGTTGAAGATTTCAAGCTAAATGGTGGTGGGGATTTGGTATGAATTTTGGATTTGGTATATGGGATTTGGAATTTGGTATGTGGAATTGGATGAATTTGATGTATTTTGATGATAGGGTTTATGTTAGGATTTGAAGTTGTGAAGGTTGAAGTCGGATTTGAGTTGGGTTTATATTGGACCAAAATTAAACGGATTGGGTCAGGTTAGATTTGGGTTTAACTGGGTTTCTGATTTTCATGGTATGAACCCCACATGATGTGGATTGACCTACGTCACATGGGTCATGGCGTGGGTCAAGTCCTGTAGGTTGATAATTTCTCTGATTTCTATGACACCAAACCACGTGACTTGGGTTGACCTACATCAAGTGGGTCCATATCGTGGGTCGGGTTCTGCAGATGTTAAATTTAATCTGATATCCATGGCACCAACTCACATGACGTGGGTTGTCTTATGTCACGTAAATCAGTGTCGTGGGTTGTACTGAACATATTCAGTTAAATCTTTTAAATTCTAGCTAACTTATCCTCCAATTAAACACCTGCAATAATCAAATCAAAACCAAATCATAACTTGGGTTGCCTCCCAAGCAGCGCCTGATTTAACGTCACGACACGACTTGGCTAGGTTAGTAACTCAGACTTTAACAACCAGCCCATGGGTTGCCTCCCATGAAGCATCATATTTAACATCGCGGCACGACTTGGCTAGCTTGACTACTCAGACTTCATCAATACTAAGCTCTTCACAAGTGCTTATCTCTTCCGTGATTCCCACATAGTGTTTTACACGCTGCCCATTGACTTTGAATATTACATTAGCTTCATCTTTCAGCTCAATTTCTCCATGCGGGGATACCCTAACTATCGTGAATGGTCCGGACCATTTGGACTTTAACTTTCCAGCAAACAAGCGAAGTTTGGAGTTATACAGTAGTACCAAATCTCTCGGGTGAAACTCTCATTTCTCAATCTTTCGATCATGATATAATTTTCAATAATTTCGTTGTTACATCTTTGAAAATAAAGCTTATTTTTAACCCTGCAAAGGGCTCCAATATTTTTAACCCAAAAGGGCTCATATATTTTTAACCCAAAAAGGCTCTATTTTTAAGCATGCCAAGCAGCAGTGATGAAGATTATGTGAAGAATTAATATCATACATATGAAGAAGGCGGATCCAGTTTTGTCAAGAAAATCAAGCCAAAAAAGGGAGATTTGTTAGGGGTTTTGCCCTAATTTTCTTACCATATTTGAGTTTTACTTTTCTTTGAAGTCAAGTTAAAGTAATATAATAATTACTTTTACTTTTCTAAAAGGAAAATGTAAAACTCTACCATATTTGGTTTATTTTTTGCTTGGAGGAAAAGTTTTGAAACTTTATAAATAGAAGGCCCCTCTTCTCATATAATACAATAGCATCCACAATGCAGTCCTTAGAAGAGTCTTATTTAGGAAGAGATTTTCTCCCAGTAGATTTTAAGCTGTTTGATTTTGTTTTCAATATGTAGTCTTGTTGGCCAATCATATCAAATAATATACTTTTTAGAATAGTTTTGTTGTCATCTGAATTATCGCCTCTATGGTTTGTAAGCTATTAGCTTTCGAATGACGACCTATCAATTTCGAACCCAACAAGTAGTATTTACTTAAATGGGGCTATTCATTGGATTTATCATGTTATGAATGAAGGTGTGGAAATCGCTAATAGATTTTTGGTTTTTGACCTAAGTGATGAGACATTTAGTGAAATGGGTTTGCCACATGATCTACCTCATGTTTCTTCTATGTATTTGTCTGTGACTTTATATGGGGAAAGGATTTCTGTGATTTTGTAAGAAAAAGGGTCGCAATCATGGTCCATCATGTGATAGTTGTATTGTCTGGGTGATGAAGCAGTATGGTAAAACATAATCGTGGCTGGAGAAATTCGTTGTGAATCTAAATGGTGGGATTAGCGATGCTATTGGGTTCACAAGAAGTGGGGAATTTCTGGTAATCCAATATTCTGAAAATATTTATCATATAATCCAGAAAGCAAGGAACTAAAAGATTTTGATATCCATGGTAGGAGTGATTCATTCTTCTTGAGCAAATACTTTGAGAGTTTAGTGTTGCTTGATGAAATCAGTAGGGCTATAGATGATCCTGCCATTGCATCTAAATCAGAATCTAAAGAGGAACATGAGATTTAGTGTTGTGTTTATGAAAGCTTATGATGCAGTATAGTTTGTGAGAATTCAATAATCTTATCAACTTTTTTGTAGAACTATAGAGCGATGACCATGTCATACTAGCCCTGTTGATATATGTTAGTTTGCTAGTAGTGACCATGTGATCAGTTTCTGTACAAGTTCCTTTTACTGTCCAGCAATTTCTTTATGCATGTTCCAAATGACATGTTTATACATGTTTCAAATAAATTGTTTATACATGTTCTAAATGACTTGTTTATGTTACCATGATACTAGCTTCCAACATTTTTACATATTTTGTCACATGATTTGCATTGCTCACATGCTCAGTACATCTTATAGTACCGATGGCATACTTTCCTTTACGCGATATCCTATCATGATATAGATTCTGGTGCCCTTTCGAGCCATGTGTTTAGTTCGATCCTAGTAGTACACCTTTAGCAAATTTGGTGAGTCCTCATGATTCAAGGGCACTTGCAGTTTACTTTAAGTACTTTCACCTTTTAGTAGTTGAGTTAGCTGAGGACTTATCCCAACAAATATGCTTTAGTTATTAGAGGCTTTTAAACATAGTTAGTTTACATCAGTTGAGTCAGACATTATGTTAGTTATTTTAGTATACTCAGTTTGGTATATTCAGTTATAATATTTCTATATATCTTTTCATGGTTTATGCTTCCACACTATATTTGTATTCATGATTGTAGTTATATGCCTATATCAAGGGTTAGCTTGGGATCACTTGTGGTTCTAAGTACCGTATCTCATTCAGGCTATAGAATTAGGTTGTGATAGGTCTTAATCCCTGAACAACTCTTATCAAGTATTCTTGCGCTGCGCTTTCCACTGTCAGGCCCTCGATCTCGAGGAATTGATGTTGAGAATCTTCTTAGAACATGTCCCATTCGCGTACTACATATTTAATAAGGGATTTGAGTGCATCGATCTAGGAATTATGGTGAGCAAGGGACTCCGCCAGAGTGGACTGATTGTGAATCAAGGATAGGGTTTCTTCCAGCGATACACAACATACATCTAGTGCCTTCTTTTCTTTTTGCCATCTTTGAAGATTCTCAGTGGCCAGCAAGCTAGCCTATAGGGGGAAAAGCAAAAATTAAAGTTAGGTAGATGTATGGGTACCACAAGAACAAGAAAGACAAGAACAGAGTCATTAACCCTAGCCGCAACACGAGCACTTTCATTAGCCAAACACTCACTTGGCACCACATCCATTCTTTTCTAGTCTTCAGAAGAAATCAAGGACTTGAAGTAACTGGACACTATGATTGGTTTGGACAGAAAATCAAAACCGTCATAAATTGACATAAGAACTATCGAGATAGTGAAACCCATGAAGGAAACTAGCTTGATAATAAAAGGGTCAGACGCATGGTGATCCAATGAGGTAGGGGTCCCCTGTTCAGTTGGAACTCCCAAACACTGGCCAAGGCCCCTACTCAGTGCCTACCAAGAAAGGATCGATGAACGTTTAGGGGTTGGCTCGGTACCTACAGTGGGAGGTCTTCCATCTTAAGTTGTCGATCTCTTACAACGAGCCACCCTTATCAACCTTTTCTTGAAGGATTTATATTTTGCCTCATACGAATCACTGTTTAAAATCACAACCTCTAGAGCTAGTCTTTCTTCCTTGGGGGATAAGTGGGAAATACGACCTACGTATAGGCTAACCTCGCTACCCTAATTAATAGCTCGAGCGCCCGAGCTATCATCTACAGTTTGGGCATAGAAGGGGCACAAGGATCAGCCAAGTGCAGAAGGATAAACACACTAACAAAAAATATAGGCAGTGTAGCGCTCACCGAAGAACCTATATATGACAGTAAAAAGGGGGAAGCATTAAAAGCAATGCAGCATACCACCATCACAATAGGACAAAAATTAGGACCATGAAGAGCTTACAGGGATAACGAGCTTGATCTCGCAGATGGGAGAAAAGGGCAGCCCAAGTTTTGGTCCTACTCAATGATAGGATCTTGGAGATCTACTCCCTAAAGATGTTGGAGAGAGATAAAAGAATGGCCTTGGGTGGATGTTATTTGGGAACTACAAAAAAGGGTTTTTATGGAATTCATGGGGAATCACAAAAAGTGAGACAAACAAGAAAGGAGAAAAACAAAAACTTATGACAAATGTTCCAAGGAAAAAAGAGAGGTGTTCCAATTAGATCTACAAAGGTGATGGCCATGAAATGAGAGGACTATTCAAGGCTGACAGAATCATCTAATTAATCTAGGATTGAGCATAATCCATGGGTTTCCAGTTGAACTATGCCACCTCAGACTAGCCAAGGGGAAAAAGGTAATAGAATATGTATAACTATGAACTCCACGCCCATAAGATTTACAAAAATTCCAAGGTAAGCAATGGCACCCAAGGACAAGTTGCCCCAGACTCAATTGAAAAATGTAGGATAATGAGGGGATAACTTTATCAACAGGGTCGCTCAAGCCCAGAAAAAATGGAAAAGTATACATAAAGGTAACGCCGAGTCTCTAGGAAGTGATATTATCAGTGGCTCGAGGAACTTCTACTAGAAAATCTGATAGCCACCTGCAAACTGCCTGAACCACATTTGTAACAACCCACACTTTCAGGATAGAATGTGAACCATTCTCCATACGCATTTAGGCCCAAACTCGATTATTGCTAGTTAGACAAATGTATCACCCCGAATTTCTTTATGAACCGTAATGTATCCAGCACTTGGTATAGATTTTGACTAAAAATTCTGGTTCCCAGGTTTCCATGGATTGGGTCCACGAACAGTGAAAGTTTCCATGGACCTAGTCCACAGATAGTGAAAAGTTTCCATGGATAGTGGAAATCTATCTGATTTCCCCAAATCTGGTTCACGGACCATGAAAGGTTCCACGACCCATACTATCAAGTCATGGACCTGGTCCTGAAAGTTTACAAAATCTACCTGATTTCCATGAATCTAGTTCATAGACCATGAAAGTATCCACAACCCGTGGACCAAGTCGTGAAACTTGGTTTGGAGAAATCTTTTTAAAAGATAGTTTTATGGGTATTTTAGTCTTTTTCTTTCTAGAAACCGTCCCCTTTTTACTTAAAATGTTTCCTACACTATTATTTACCCTAATTCTCATATCTAAAAACTTCCTCTTCACTTCCAAACCACCCCCACCCCCCCACCCCACCCCGCCCAAACTCCCAACCCTAAAGTTTTAAGAAGAATCAAAGGTTAAAGTTTCTTCTTAATGTATGTGGTACGAATCCAAGTCGAGTAAGTCTTCAATGGGTTCTATAGATTTCAAGCTAGGGTTCCCAATTCCAAGAGTTATTCCCAAATTCCTATCTAAGGTATGTTGAACAACCCCTTTTCAAGATAAAGAATAAAAATATAATTTTGTATTATGTATACTGGTATGTGACCCATGACTAGGGTTGGGAATGGTTTTCACAAGAGATAAAAATATTTAAACCTTTGAATACTTTTCAATAAGATCATTCTAATTTCTACTTGAATTATGATTTGAACATGTCGATTGAATTGATTGAATTCTTTTATTTATATGTCTTGAATTATGGTGTATTGGGGTTGGAGAGTATTACTCGAATTATGAACTTGTTCTTGTTCCAAATATAAATATATGATTGTTCGAGGGAGTTGATTTACAGTCAAATTCCTTAGAGAAATCTTGAACAAGCTATTTCGCCTAAATTCTTAAATAGATTTCAAAGAGAGTTTCATATGAGCCTAAAATAATCTTTTACGATCAATCCTTATTATGGTGGGGGTTAAAAAGTTATAAATGTTTACGATGATTAAACGAGATTTCATGCTTAGCTTGGAAATCTTGGTATGACGATACCAATTAAACAAATTCCCTAAGAATATGAAATGATCCTAAAGAATGGTTTATGGTTTGCAAAGGTTAAAAGATCAGCTTAAAGAAATTTAGATGGTTAATCGAGAAGGTATGAGTCCAAAAGGCTCATTACCTAAATTTGTGTTTTGCCAACGTGGGAATAGTTTTGTCCTAAAAAATGGATAACCTCATTGTATGCTTGCTTCACATAGTAGTATACAAGACAATAGATGAAGAGATATGATATCCATCAGTCCATGTGGCAAACAAGGATTGGGGGCTCAATCGATCGAGTAAAGGTCGAACTCACATAGCTCATGGTCCAGAAAGAGAATTCGGTGATACCATCTAGTTCATAATTATACAAAAGAAATGATTTACGATTTTATTTTTAAAGTCTCTCTCTCTCTCTCTCTCTCTCTATATATATATATATATATATATATATATATATATGTTTATTACGTCTTGACATTTTATTCTCCCAATTGTTTTGTATAAAGCATGTATTATCATTTTTACTATTCTGCATACCAATACATTCCACATATTGGTCATCCCTATATGCTACATCATTTCATGATGTAGGTTAGGAGACACATTCTTGTGGTTCTGTGAAGTGTTAGGATCGTCAGGACAACTTCAGATTTGGTGAGCCCTCCATTCTTTGGAAGACAACTTTTATTCAGACTTCTACATGTTTCTTTTATGGTATCGGCGGGGCCTTGTCCCAGCTTAGACTGTTCATTATGTTTAGAAGCTTCATAGACGGGTACTGATGTTGACTAGAGGTTTCAATATTTTCGTATTATTTTTCCTTTGAGACTATTAAGATGATTGGTGGTTTTCAATTAGATAACTTTCTCTTAAGTTCTTTTTCAAAAATCATATTCTAATGCTCATGATGAATTCTAAGAGGTCCTCTCAGGCCTTAAGTGGTTCTTGGTGCCTGTTATGACCAGGGCATAGGCTCGGGTCATGACAACATCGATATTGATATAGATACTTGGAAGTCACCTCACCGATGGGTGGGGCACTCTATTCATCATCAAAATGGATAATGCCTGGTACGGTATGCTCCATAGAGAAACCAGAGGTATCCTCATCCCCTTCATGATCGGAGGATAAATCGTTCGAGCCTGACTAAAAGAAAATATGGCTAGAAAAATAGGACTTTATGTACAGCCAGAAAGGAAATAGTTCTGGTTAAAAGGGTTCTTTGTACACAAAGAGAAGTAGGAATATGGAGAGAATAGTGATGCAAGGCTAAAAACCACATTATTTTACCTTATTTCGCCTCATATTTATTCTTTTTTTGGTATTGTCTTAGGCTTAAATGATGTAATTTACACTTTTGTTTCAAGATTTACTTATGTAGGAGTGTATTGAGGTATTTGGAGCTTAAACAAGAAAAAAAAGAGCTCCAAGGAACCAAAAGGAACCAAGGAAGAATCTACGTAGCAATGCGTTGCAAAATAAGCGAGGAAAGGCCGAATTGATTGTGGCTTGCACCACTACTATAAAGCAAGCAGTGGTGTGAGTTTTACTTTCTATCTAGATTAGGAACTTGTGTCACACCCTTCAAAGAAAGGAGTGGCAAAAGTTTAGCCATTGTTCTGAATTTTCAGTTGTTCTTCGCACCACAGCTCTGATTTTGGGTTTCGGCGCGAGTCGAAGCTTCTCCTAACCCGATTGGGATTGGTTTTTGACATTCTAAGGGTTCCAAAACTCTATATAAAGCCCCCTCCCACATTTTTTATTATGAACAACTGCTTTGGGGAATCCAAAAGCTAGGGCGAATCTCAAAAACAAGGTTTAGTTTTATTTTCGATTTCTATCTTGTAAACTCATGAAATTTCTTCTTCCAAAAAAAAACATGAGTAGTTAAACCTCTTAATTTCTACGGTTTTGGTTGAACATGAAACTTGTGGCCTGAACATCATATTATCTATTTTGATTTCTATACATTGAGTTATTTGTTTCTTCTTACTTTCAATTATTCGTTTGATTGATCACCTTGCGAATATTAACTAAGGGTTGTTTGTTGGACTTGAAAAAGTGAACGATAAGTGTAAAAAAAGGAAATAGGGCTAGTTTGTGAACCTTATAGGGAAAGGGAATCAATTCATCACTAAAGATAAAAATATACCCTGTGACCTAGCTTAGTTGATACAGATGATATCTTTATGCACTTCACTATTAATCGATGACCATAGGCTTAGAGTTGTTGGAAAGATGCTCAATATAGCTATAATTAACCTGCAATCAGTAACTCAGGAAAGAAAATTAGATGAATGATTGGATAGCGCAACTGGATTGTCAAAACTACAACCCTAGATCTTTTCTCAAATCTGAATTACAGCACAACTAATCCACGGCTTGTCAGCAATTGTTTTTGTTTACATTCAAAACAAACAAATCACTCTTTATTATTGGTCACCTTCTAAAGAGCTCGCATAAGAATTCAATGTTGAACTTCAATTCGTCAAATCCCTGTAGGTACGATATATGGACTTACATTCTTTATTACTTGTATGACCATGTACACTTGCGTGTGCAAAAGGACGCAACAAGTTTTTGGCGCCCTTGCTAGGGATTTGATTTGAAATTAATACTATTTTAAGCTTTTATTGAATTATTCAGATTTCACTTTTGTTTGTTGTTTTGTTTCTTTTAAGGTACAGGTTAGTTTATGCTAAACACCCGAAGTCAAGGCAATCCCTTGATTTCAATTGACCACGAGATTGAACATACTCTCAGAAGGCTAAGAGCGATGGGTGATAACGTGAACAACCAAAACACCCCAAATGATTCAGAAAAAAGGGTTGCAGTCCAGCCTGCCCCAGCACCATATGTTTCAGTGTTGAACTTTGCAAGGCCAAATAAGCAAAATGCCTCTAGATCTATTGCGAAGCCGAATATCATCAAAAATTTTGAGCTTAAAAAGGGCTCGGTGCGACTAGTGCAGAACACTTGTCAATATTATGGTAAACCACATGAAGACCCACAGAAACACCTGCTAGAGTTTATTAAGTTGAGTGACAACTTCCACTACCAAAATATTTCTGGTGAAAATGTGAAGTTGACACTGTTCCCCTTCTCACTGATTAGGGAAGCCAAGCAATGGTTGTAAAATAAACCGAAAGGATCTATCACATCTTGGGATGCTTAGTCTAAAAGGTTTCTCAACAGGTTCTTCTAATCTAGAAGAACAAAAGAGCTAAGAGGTGGGATTTTTGGATTTGTTCAAAAATATTATGAATTCCTTCCCCAAGCTTGGGAGAGATACAAGGGATACTTGAGAGATTGCCCACTCCATCATCAGCCCACGGAGATTATTGGGCATAATTTTATTGAAGAATTGAGTCCAGACTCTAAGTCTTTATTAGATGCTACAGCTCAAGGGAAAATTTTGTCCAAGAGGCTATGATGAAATAGAGGCATTGCTCAATGTTATGTCAGCAGGTCATCAATACTATTCAGAGCCCAGCAGAGTGTTCACTTCTACACTGAAAACATTGGGTAAGTTAGAGATGGATGATGTGTCAACTATTTGGGCTAATATTGGGCAATTATGTTCATAATTAAGTAGAGTTTATTAGCTCCAAGTGTAAGTCAAGTTTAACAGGTACAACAGGTTCAGGCAGCTATACTATTTTGTGGAAAGTGTGGTGAAAACCATGCCTACTCTGGATGCCCTTTGAATCCAAAATCTATATATTACGTAGGGCAGCAAAATTACAGAAACCACCCAAATTTTTCTTGGGGTGGAAATTAGCATCCCCAAAGACAACAATATATGCAGCAAGTTCCACAGGTGAGCAATTCTTTAGAGGAAATAATAAAGCAGTTTATGGGACAATAGACTCAGATCGTGGCCGAAATACAGAAGTCAATTCATGAACTTAAGCATCAAGTGGGACAACTAGCTTCATCACAACATGCAAGACCTGCAGGTGCACTACCGAGTGATACAGATAATAATACTAAACAGGTAATGGTAGTCTCACTCAGGAATGGAAGAGAGTTAGTTAAAGTTTTTCCTAAATAGAGAAGTCAAGATGTAAGTATAGAGTTGTCAGATGCAAAGCCTCCAAAAAGGAGAGTAATTTACTGGGACAACTACAAGCATCCATCTTGTTTCCCACAAAGATGATTCTAGCAACAACTTTAGAGATTGAGCCTGTGTAAGTAGAAAGAAGAGAAAAAAAGGTTGTTAAGCAACTTGAGAGTGCAATAGGGGCACCTCCACCACCAATCCTATAAAGATTCTAGAAAATAAAAGAAGATGTAAATTTTAAGAAGTTTCTTGATATCTTCAAGCAACTTCACATCAATATTCCCTTGATTGATGCTCTGAGAGACATGCCCAAATATGCCAAATACCTTAAAGAAATGGTGGCTAAAAAAAAAAAGACATGTAGAGTTTGAGACAGTTTCACTCACTGAAGACTGTAGTTTGAGGGTACTGAGCAAGCTCCCCAAAAATCTTAAAGCTCCTGGGAGTTTCACCCTTTCCATACAAATTGGTGAAGATAAGGTTGGGTATGCATTGTGATATCTTGGGGAAAGTATAAACTTAATTCCCTTATTTGTGTTTTAGACACTTGGTTTAGGAGAGCCATGCCCAACTACTATCACTTTACAATTGGCAGATAGCTCTCGTGTGCAACCGAAAGGAGTAATTGAATATGTGATCATCAAGGTAGGTAAGTTTGCGATTCCTGCCGACTATATTATTTTAGATTTTGAAGCAGATGAGCGGGTATAGATTATTTTGGGATGCCCATTCTTAGCCACTGGTGGAGCTTTAATTGATGTACGAAAAAGGGAGATTAAGATGAGGTCTATGATGAGAAGGCAATGTTTAAAGTTTATACGTCCGTCTCCACTTCTTCACACTATAGAGACTTATGTATGATCATAGAGATGGTCAATGCTACGTGTGGGGTGGATGAGTGTGGGCCTAAAAAAGTAAAAGATCTGAAAACAAAGAAAGTGAATGATAACTGTGATACTCCTAGAGTGAACAAGAGGCTGTCATATGGGGAGGAAAAGATTGAGAAAATTTGGTTGATCTATGAGTTGGGCCATGTCGTGACATTAAATCAATTGTTGCTTGGGAGTCAACCCAAGTTGTAATAGTGTAGTTTTATATTTATAGTGTCACTTTATGTTTTTGTTTTCTATTTTTAGTTGTGCAGCATTGGGGAAGTCTGAGTACCCAAATTGGAAGCTAAGAGTCATGGCTGAAGCATAAGTGTGGGGTCATTCACCTCGTTGATTAAATATAGAGAAAGACATGCAGCTAGCTAGGTCCCAGAGGACCTCAGGGGGTATTTCTAACCACTTTTTTATGTTCTTAATGCTTTAGGGACAAAGCATGACTTTAAGTGTGGGGTGAGATTCTTCCTATATTTGTTTAGAGTGAAGTATGCAATAGGAGTTTCTTTGTTTTTAGTTAGTTGTTTTAGTTAAGAAAATGTGGACAAAAAAATTTAAAATATAAAAACACAAAAAGATTTTCTTTTTTTTTTTTACTTTTCTAAATTAAAATAGTTTGTTTCTATTTTTAGTTTTTTAGTTTTTGTTAGTAGAGCATACTTTGCCCACCCCTTGTTTTTTTTTTTTGGTTCTTTTTCAAGGGGATACCCTTTGAACCGATGATCTTTTTTATTTTTAGAATAGTTTTTGTTTTATTATTAGGTAGAATGACTTTTCCCGACGATGGATGGTTGACGACCTTCTATCGGGAAGTGTTAGTCATTAAGAGTTATAGAGTCTTTAGGACCAACTGAATGTGAGGTGCTCTTGCCAGGTACTACACATGACTGAATGATGCAAGTTGGTTTTGATCTTGAAAGCAAGTTTTGAAAAAAAAAAAAAATAGAACGACTTCTCTTGAGACACCTAGGCTCTTTTACTTAACTCATATGTGATTTTAGCTTAAATTTGAACTCTTGTTGTTTGCTTGATTGAGAGTCTATATGGATCCTTCTTGAGTTGAACATGCCATGTGTTTTAGGTGTTTGTTAATATTCCATGCTTTCATATTGATGTTTAGAACTTTCCCAGTATGTTTGCAAAGCGAAATGAAGAATGTTGAGTTTAGAGATGATATAGGAGTTTCTTTGATTATCCTATTTTTATCCTTTGCTTTACCTACCTATTATGGATGATTCTAGTTATCCCCATTGAGCCTTTATCCTATTCTTTGGTAGCCATATATGAAGCATAATCCTTTTCTTTCAATAGACCTTTAACTTGATCCAAAACTCCTAAGCACTTTAATTAATAAATAATAGTTAAAAGCAGTGAGAATTGAGAAAAGGGATATAGTTGAGATGGGAAGCCTGTAGAAAAGTCTAATGGTGCAAGTGATTTAAAAAATATTCATATGCTATTGGTAGGGAGTAGAAAAAGAACAAAGTAAAAGTGAAAAAAAAGTGTTTGATGACTGAGAATTCCTTACTAGTGGTATGTGAACTTGCATAAAGAGGTGGGAAAACAATGAAATCTATGGGTAAAAAGGTAGAAGAAACAGTTGGTTGATTGAAGAGTGAGCAAATGATGAAAAATTTGTGATGTATTAAAGTGCTTAGGGAAGATAGTCACTATTTTAGCCAAAATAATTTCTACCCGTCCCTTACCCTACGTTACAACCCGAAAAGTCCTACTTGATCTTAAATTTTGATATTCTTGTATTAGTGTAGCAGTAAACTAAGTTCAAGCTTATGGTTCATCATGTGTTGCATGTGAATTCGTTTTGTGAGAGTGAGCATAATTCTATTCTTATACCCATTGTTGCATCAATTTGTATACTTGTGAGTGAATATGGGTAAATTTATTGTTATGAGAGCACATGGGTGACAAAAGATAGGTAAAGTATTTGATATCTTGGTTGGGTGAATTGTATGAGTTTTCAGATATCATAGAGTCGGTTCTTAAGGATAGGAGATCTTGGAGTAGTTGTTTAAATGTATGGTATAAATGAAGCATATTTAATAAGAACTTGTCGTCTATTGTAGTCGTTGTAGTTTTAGCTTGAGTAATCTTGTTTCAATTGGTATAGTTGAAGTAGAGTCTAAGTAATGATTTTATAGCTTACTCAAGGACCAGCAAGGGTTTAAGTGTAGGGTGTTGATGCGAGGCTAAAAACCACATTATTTTACCATCTTTCGCCTCACATTTGTTCTCTTTTTGGTGTTGTCTTGAGCTTAAATGATGTGATTTACACTTTTGTTTCATGATTTGCTTATATAGGAGTGCATTAAGGTATTTAGAGCTTTAACAAGAATAAAAAGAGCACCAAGGAACCAAGGAAGAATCTACGTCGCAATGCATTGCAAAACAAGCATGAAAAGGCCAAATTGATTATGGCGCGAGTTTTACTTGTTGTCTTGATTAGGAACTTGTGCCACACCCTCCAAAGTAATGAGTGGCGCAAGCTTAGCCACTGTTCTGAATTTTCAGTCGCTCTTCGAGCCACAACTCTGCTTTTGGGATGTGGCGTGAGACAAAACTTCTCCTAACCCAATTGGGATTGGTTTTTGACCTTTTAAGGGTTCCTAAACTCTATATAAAGCCCCCTCCCATGTTTTTTACTATGAACAACTGATTTGGGGAAGCCAAATGCTAGGGCAAATCTCAAGAACAAGGTTTAGTTTTATTTTCATATTTTATTTTCGATTTCTATCTTGTAAACTCATGAAATCTCTTCTTCTGAAGAGATTCATGAGTAGCTAAATCTCTTAATTTCTAGGGTTGTGGTTGAACATGAAAGTTGTGGTTTGAACATCATATTATCTATTATGATTTCCATACATTGAGTTATTTATTTCATGTTTTCAATTATTCATTTGATTGATCACCTTAAGAATATTAACTAGGGCTTGTTTGTTGGACTTGAAAAAGGGAACGATAAGTGTAAAAAGAGGAAATAGGGCTAGTTTGTGAACCTTATAGGGAAATAGAATCGATTCATCACTGAGGATAGAAATATACCCTGTGACCTAGCTTAGTTGATACAGACAATATTTTTATACACTTCACTATTAACCGATGACCATAGAAATATAGGCATTAATGATAGTCGAGTAGGCTTAGAGTTGTTGGAAAGATGCTCAATATTGCTACAATTAAACTGCAACTAGTAACTCAGGAAAGCAAATTAGACAAATGATTGGATAGCGCAACTGGTTTGTCAAAACACCATAACCCTAGATCTTTTCTCAATTCTAAATTACAACACATCTAATCTATGGCTTGTCAATAATTGTTTTTATTTAGATTCAAAATGTACAAATCACTCTTTATTATTGGTCACCTGCTGAATAGCGCACATAAGAATTCAAAGTTGAAATTTAATTTGTCAAATCCCTGTGAGTACGATATCTGGACTTACATCCTTTATTCCTTGTACGATCACGTATACTTGTGTGTGCAAAAGGATGCAACAAAGAGTAAAAAGAATATTTTAGGAAAGGAGATAAATATATAGGCATGATATAAGATGCAAAGTGACTCTTGAGAATGCAACATCAAATACTCCTAAGGAAAAATGTCACCTCCCCTCCCGTGGAAATGAGTCAAAAAAGGAGGCAGGATTAAATGAGTGATGTCATAGTGAAATAGTGCGATGTGAGATTTTGATAAAGGTTCAAAGAAATTGGGAATGGAAAAGTTTCTTCAGTTATAACCATTTCCACTTTCCACCCGCAGCAAAGTACTACGACCAAAAGGTGAAGGAACTATCTATGTAGGGTAAAATAATGTTATAAGATATGGGCCGACTCGAGTTGGTTATGACCAGAACCGACCCATAAGGAGATGATTCAAGAGCAAAATTAAGATAGAAAGAGGCCATTTTAGGCAAGGAGGAGATAACATGAGACTAGTAATGATGGTGACCGCACTCGATAGGATAGACCAAAGGATGGTGTGTCAAATCTCCCAGGAACGCATCGACCTTCATTAGAACTACATCAGACACGCAATACTGGGTTGGAACCCTCAAATAGTTCAACATTAAGTGTCCCTCATCCATTGGTTGTGGTACTAAGAAGATCCAAGTGGTAGTTTCCCATTAGTAAAAAGCAATTCTTTGTACCCTATAAATAGGCAACCTCTCCCCCATTGTAAAAGGATCGAGTTTTTGGCTCATCTCTTTCCTCAAGCAATAAAAATCATTAGTTTTCCTCTTAATCTTTATCTATAGACTTAGCTAATTTTTACCTTCATAGTGTTGTCACGTTCGTTAACCTAACAATGGTGGCCACTATTGGCTCATAGCTAAGAAACTAAGGACCACATTGGCACTCAGATTTGTTTTCGACCTCTGTTTCACTTATTGTTTGGTTTATATACTTCATTTATTTATTATCTTGCAAACTTTTGCTTCTAACTTGAAGCTAAAATCCTAACACATGTTCTTGATCCACCTACAAATCGATGGTAAACATGCATAAATTAAAATGTCCATCTTGAGATCCTCTTTCATGTTTGTGATTTCAAGTCCAGTTTAGAATCAGTTGGATTCTGTCATGTGTTCTCCTCTCTTAAATTTAGAAAAGAATGGTATAATGTTTGTTGGATTGGTTTTATAAGATTTTGTCTTTCTTGTTATGCTTAGGATATTATAGAATTGGTGGTTTGCCCATCTAATGATATAGATGTTAATGATAGTAGTCCACTATTACCTGACTATTGATGTACTATGTAATTCAAATGAAGTTCATTATAGTAATGTTGTGGCACTAATCTGCTTCACTATCCCTTCCTGCAAAGTCTCTTTTGATTTAAGAAGATGAACTTCAAATGGTGCTTTGTTTGCTTTGGATCTTGAAAAGTGCATTATCATATTTCATCTGCTTCAAATTAAAATTATTTGATAGATTGCTAATCTTCATATCGTTTATGTGCATGTACATCTCGTTCGAGTCCACTTGAACTCCTCCTATTTAATCTTCTAATTCGGTCAAGCTTGAGTCAAGCCTCAACAATAGCCCAAAGAGATTGGTATACTGAAGAAACAAGGAAATATACATGATATATGGAAGAAATATAGGATTTGGAAGCAGAAATATAGGGGAACATGTCTGATATACAACCTATATATGTGATATACAGGGAAAGAAGAATGATATACAGTACCATACCAAGGGTATGCAGGTCAAAATGGACCAAAATTTATGGAAATCAAGGTCCAAGACCTGGAGAGATCCGGATATGGTATGAAAGGGCGCAATTCTTTCCTCACTTGTAATTTCTTAATTATTTGTTTGTATTTATCAACACTAACTTTAATTTAATCAATCTAAGTAAATCCAATAGAGTTACTTTTATCTGTTTCATTTATCTGAATTTCTTGCTCATGGAGTAAAAAAATGTAATTTTGTGTTAATCTTCTTAATAATGAATCTTTTCATATAGAAAATGACATTATCCCTTATTCATGTGTTAATTAGTCTCATTTATGCCAAGGGAATTTTCTTTGATTTAACTTCACTTTAAGTCAAATTTACTAATGGCTTGGCTATTAGTAGATAATGAAATTAATAGAGCATAATGTAAATAAGTTAAATAAGGTAAAGACAGCAAATATAGATGTATCCTAGGTGAATGTGAACAAGCCCAAGATCAGCTACTTTGATCACTACCGAACTCAAGACAAGATGCTAACAATTAAAATGTTTGGAGCCCAGAAAACTATATATTACTAATAAATTTCTTGAGAGAATCAAAGTCAAGATGTTTTTACACATGAGGAAGGGTCAATTATTTATAGGCTACAAGGTTAAGGCCTTGGTCAATAAGAAAATGCCACTAGATCCCTAAAGTACTAAAACATATGGCCTTGCACCACGAATCTAATCAATTTGAGAACGCCACTAATACTCTTGCATTACTCAAATATGTACGAGTTCTCTGTGCACCTGACTCATCTGACACTCTTGTCTCCTAGTTATCCTTTTTGTTGTGTCATCATGGGCGGCGACCCCCAGGTCCTTGTCATCATAGATTCCATGTGTCCCTAACATGACTTCACCTCATACACACTTTAATAGCAAATTAAACAACATTATAAATGTATATAATTATTTGCTATGTAGTTCACGATCTTAAAATTTGTGATTTAGTAAAGAGAGGGGGGATCATGTAGTTCAAAGAATTAGAGTATTTGGCTGCAAATCATTGTATCAAACTTTCCAACAAAAATTACGATTATACTCAACGATTTTTTCATTTGAAATTAAAATAAATAAAAATATTATTGTCTATTCTAGACTTCTAGTTAGTGATTTGATGTTTTAAGAAGGGTATTTTAAAGTTTTTTGGTACTGATTTTTCTCTTCTTTTTTTTTTTTATAAGGAAGCAAAGAGGAACTAGAACTCTAGAACTAGGGAAGAAAATCACAATAGAAAAAGATTTGGTGGAGGAGAATCGAACCCACGAAGCACCCACAGCTTCAACACCCAACTATTGGCCAATGAACAACATCCGTTGTTGTGTTCGGGCTTCTTACTAATTATTTATATAGGTTCTTTTAGTGTTTTAGCAGGGAAAAATGGTTTGACTTAAAATTATCTGAAATTCTATTATTTTAAGTAAGTGGAATTAAGCATCGTTGTTCTATGCTAAACCCTACTGCTGTTAACTTGCCTAAAACCTCTGGTGATGGTCGAGCAGGCCGCCGGTTAGTCTATTAAGATTGAACCGGCCTTTTCTTTAACATTAACAGAAACCTTCCCTCACTTATACCACCCAAAGTTACCCACAAAATCTACAAGTTTGCCTATAGATCCTAATAGTTTTCCTATTGATTCATCAGACCAAACAAATAGCAGTCAAGATATGGAGGAGATTCCAATTGAAAAGAAGGAAAAAATAAAGTATGCAGATCTTTTCAAGCCTAATAACATGAATGCTCAATTGATGAATACCAAAGAACAAGGAAAAATGATTCCTATCAAGGAGTTGACATTCAATAATGGAGTCCCTAAAGTAACTTGGAAAGAAGAAGATGTATAGAAGATGAACATAATGGAAAATTTGCAATATGTTATGGTTGACAAATTTTCATATGGATGGATAAACTTGGAAGATCTTAGAATGCAGATTCCTAAGCAATGCAATATTAAGGGGGACTGCAAGATTTGTTTACTGAGACAGAGACATTTCTTAATGAGATTCACTCACATGGAAGATTAGTTTAATATATTGGCTAAAATTGCTTACTACATACTGGACAATGAAGGGATTTCTTACCAGATGAGGCCCTTAATCTATGATTCCAGATTTAAGGTGGATGAAGAGACTAGTTTAGCTTTGGCTTGGATTTCCTTTCTGAATTTGTTACCAACCTTTTTAGTGAAGGAATCACTTTCTTCATTGGCCAAGGTTTTAGGGAAACCTATACACCTGGACATGGCCACCATCAATAGGACAAGGCCTAGTTACGCAAGAGTTAAGGCTCAGGTGGACCTTACAGTTGTTTTTCCTGAGTATGTAGAGTTAGAGATTGTGAATGACATTATCAAGGATGCAAGTGTTGAGAAAATAAGGATTCAAAATGATTTCCTGCCCAAATACTGCAAGAACTATAAGCTACAAGGGCATAATAAGGAAGAATATAGATATTTACACCCTAAATCAAGGATTAACTATTCATAAAAGAAGACTGAAGATGATAAAGAGGTTGAGAAGCCAGTTAGCAGAGATCACTATAAGGGAAGAGGAAGGAGAATGATTAAAAGATGGAACCCTACTCATAGAAGATTCACTAAGGAGAAGAACTCAGAAACAGTCCTTAGTGACAAGGAATTTACACCTATGAGCAAAGGGATAGTAATGGAAAATGCTTTTGAAGCTCTAAGGGAGGTTGAACAACAAGAATCAGATGGGAGCAGCAAGGTTCAGAGGAAAAGTGAACAACAAAATCAGGATGACAAAGAGAGGGAAAGCATAAGAGAACCTGAGCAGTTAACTACAGATGCTACATAATAATTAATTGCAAAAACAATCATACATCAGTCCACTGGTGCACCCAGTAATGCACAATACAAGAAGATAGATAATTTGCAACTAACCAAGACTAAAGAACAGGAGAAAGGGAATAAACACATGGAGAAAATTCAGAATTACAAAGAATCATAGACAACTATCAATGACACACAAGATATAGATAGCAAAGAGAGAGATACAATGGCCACACAACTGAGCAGTGACAATAGTCCAGAGGCCTCACAACATTTAAATGCAAACATAAGTACACAACAGTCCATTGTGCATCCAATAAGGCACAATGCAATGAGAAAGATGAACTACAACTGGACAAGACAAATTATCAAGAGAGGGGAAGTAATAACATGGAACATAATCAGCAGTTTATTATGAACCCTTACAGATTGATAATACTAGAGGTGGATCAACAAATATGAAGATAGAAGGAAGATATATGCAGCATCTCTTCCTAACAGCAGTGACCTGGTGATAGAATCAACAGCCTCAATAGGAAAAGAAGTTATCATTATTTGAGGAGTTATTGTAACCTGGAAATAGAATTCTCTAATTAGTACTCTCCATGAAATAGTGTCACATCAGTTGGGGGAAAGGAGCACACTGAGGCAAGAAGGCACACAGAGAAAGAGGTAGAAGATAAAGAAGAAAAAGATTGCCTTAACAAGGAAAACTAGGTTCTCAATACAGCTGGACTATCGCCAAAATCAGGTACACATGGTGGCAAAGCAAACAACGAAGTAGAAAATAAACCTACTAGGATAAATCCTAGAAAAAGTGTGAAAACAATTGGTAAATGAAGATAAAAACACTATTTTAGAATGTGAGATCTATAAGAACTCAAAATTCATTCCACAGAATTCAGATGTTGCACAGACACCACAAATTCTCCATCATTTCTTTGATGGAGCCATTTCAAGACCCTAGCTAGATTCAAAAATATAAGAGGAGATTGGGGATGCCATATGAAAACTTTAATCAAAATGGAAAATTTTTGCTTTTTGTTCAAGAACACAGCAATGTTAGGGTTATTTCAGACTTAGACCTGCAATTTTCATTACAATTGGACTTTCAGGAATTGAATCAGTCAATGTTAGTTACCATGGTTTATGCAAAATGTGATGCACTGGAAAGAATTAGCTTAAAGGATGACATATATAACCTCAGCAACAACTTAAATTAACCTTCGTTGGTTGGAGGTGATTTCAATGTTCTAATGAGTGAGGAGGAAAACATTGGGGTTTTCTTGTTTACCCTCAAGAGTATAAGCTCTTGTGAGCTTATTGATATTCAATTCAAAGGCAGCCCATTCACTTGGTGGAATGGTAGAACAGACAGTGACTGCATCTTTAAGAGATTGGATAGATTAGTAGTAAATCAAGATTTTCTTAGCCTGGGAGGTAAAATTGAAGTGGAACATTTGGCTAGGACAAGTTCTGATCATACTCCTCTTCTCTTTACTTGTAGAGAATAATTTGATATTGTGAGAAAGCCTTTTAGATTTCTCAAATTCTGGTTTGATAAGGAAGATTTCAATGAGATTATGAGAAACAACTGGTTCTCATCAGAAAATTCTAATATCTTTATCAATTTAAAGTAGAAAATGAAGAGCACCAAAACTGCATTGTCCAAATGGAGTAGAGAAAGTTTTGGTGATATTTTCAAGTAGATGATTATTAGGGAGGCTATTGTTCGATTGAAAGAAAATTTGTTTAAGATCATCCTTTAACAACCAACAAAATCATTTTACAGAGGGCACAAGAAAAATTTAAAAAGTACATCCACTATAAGGAAGAGTTTTAGAGTCAAAAAATAGGGGTCCAATGGTTCACTAAATGGGATAAGAACACCAGGTTTTTTCATTGTCTGGTTAATAGGAGGAGAAAGAGACTGTCTATTAATAGAATTCTTAGAGGTAATACTCAATGGGCTGAAGGTGATGAGCAGGTTGCAGCTGAAGCAATTGCTTTCTTTCAAGATATATTTACTGGCTTCGAAAATAATCTTAAGGTTACTTTACTGGATTATGTCCCTTTTTCATTTCTGAAGATAATAACAGAGTGATTAATGACACACTTTCAATAGAGGAGGTTAGAAGGTTGTTTTTAAATTAAATTGAGATAGTTCCAGTGGCCTAGATGATTTTTAAGGGAATATTTTTCAAAGTTGTTGGGATATTGTGGGGGAAGATGTGTATAAGGTGGTAGTTTCTCTTTTTGAAGGGCGCACTCTTCCCAAATCCATTACTCACACTAAATTGGTATTAATACCTAAAAAGGATACTGTACAACTCCTTTCAATATAAAACCAATTAGTTTGAGTGACTTTTTGAATAAGGTGATATCTAGAATTGTGTATGATAGATCGAAGGTCTGTTACCTAGTCTGATTTCCAAGAATCAGTCTGGTTTTATGAGGGGCAGAAGTATCACAAAAAATATTTTGTTGGATCAATAAATTATCACTAATATCAGATTGAAGGATAAACCTGCTAATGTGGTGATCAAATTGGACATGAAAAAAACATTGGACATGGTGGATTGAATTTTTTTTATCAAAGTGCTTGAAAAGATAGGATTTGATAATCAGGTGGTAGATAAGATTTGGAGACTAGTTGCTAATAACTGGTATTGTATTCTTATTAATGGGCAAGCTCGTGATTTTATTCACTCTACTAGAGGGATAAAACAAGGGGATCCTTTATTTCCTGCCCTTTTTATTCTATCTGCAGAGGTATTGTCTAGGGCTTTGAATGCACTATTTGATAATAGGGATTTCAAGAGCTTTGGTATGCCTAAATGGAGTAATAACATTAATCATTTAGCTTATGCTAATGATACAATTATTTTTGTATCTGCAGACAGGGTTTCTCTTAAGTTGATTATGGAGACTTTGGGTATGTATGAGTCACAGTCTGGTTAGAAAATCAACAAGGAAAAAAGTGTTTTTTTTTATCGTTCATAAAACTTCCCATGCATGCATAAGGGATGTAGAGGATGTACTAAGTTTTATAGAGGAAAATTCTCTTTGATATATTTAGGCTGCCCAATACACAATAAGTTGTAGGCCTAGAAAGGTAAATTATTATCATTTGGTGGAAAATCAGTATTGATTAATAGTGTGCTTACAAGTATTACCATATAGTTTCTCTTAGCTATTAATCCTCCTAAATGTGTTCTTTGTGATTTACATAGAATATTTGCCAAATTTTTATGAAATTTTAAAGAAGTTGGGAGGAACAAACATTGGGTGGCCTGGTCTAACATTTGTGTGCCTAAAGATGAAGGAGGTCTAGGCTTTAGGTCCCTCTTTGATGTCTCTAAAGCATTGTTTGCTAAACTCTAGTGGACTTTTATAACTCAGAACTCTTTGTGGATCAAATACATGTGAAATAAATGTTGTAAGTTAGTTGGACCCCAAATTGTGGAATAGAAAGGTGAATCTCAGACTTGGAAGTATATGTTAGAAGCTAGAGACAAATTTTATCAAGAAATCTGGTGGGAGCCTAAAATAGGCCACTCTAGTATTTTATTTTATTTTGACAATTGGGCTCATTACATTACTATCTTCCTCTTAACGGGGAGAACAATTATCAGTTTGAGAATGTAAGTCAACTGTTTTTACAAGAGGAGGGGTGGAATATAGACTTGATGCAATAATTGTTCACAAAGAAAATAGTCAGTCATGTCACTAATAACATGGGAGTAGAAGTAGACTTAGAGGAATGGGACAAGCCATGGTGGATGTTTAATAGTTCAGAAAGATTTTCTATAAGCGGATGATCGTTTGAGAAATAAAAGAACCACAATTGCAGATTTTAAGCTATTGTGGAGTAAAGGTGTGCCTTTTAAAGTTTTTTTAATCTTGTGGAGGTTGTGAAAATAGAGAATTCCCATTGGGGAAGTTCTTATTAGAATGAATATCTGTGACAGTGTAGTTTGTTCTTTTTGTGGAGAAGGTGTTCAAGAAACATTGGAAAACTTATTCATCAATTGTGAGTAGAAACACTTGGTTTAATTTTGCAGTTGTTGTAGGTATAGAAGGTCCTTTTCTACAATTGTAAGATATTGTTCTTCATTTCGATTGGTAGTGCGTTACTAGTTGTTCAGGACTACGGATTGGCTTACCTACTGATGGGTTATAGTAGGTTCCATCATAAACTGAGAAATTGGGTCCTGAAAAAATTAGTATTAGATCTTAGGTTCACTGATGTTGTTGGTTCAAGAGCTAAGTACCTAGTAGAGTCCTGCGGATCGGTACGGAGACTTCTGTATCCTATCTTCAAGAGGCTATAGGTCATTCTTAGGAGATTCTATTCTTAACTCCTTATCATGTGTCCGTACTTCTATGAATATCTAAGTACTTCTTTTAACTCCACTCTCTCCCAGATGGATCATACTAGGTTGTAGATAGATACAAATGGGAATTCAGTGCATGTAACCAGAATTTTAGCTCAACATTGGACTAAGGAGTTAGAGATCAATAGCTAGGACCTTCAGCATCAGCCAGAGGGTCTGGATCAAGCCCAGGCTCTAATAGAGTGTGTTACCACCTTAATTTTTTAGGATCTATATTAATGATTTTGAGTATTTTCGTGGATACTTCACAGTCAAGAGTAATGCTCAGTACATTGAGTGGTTCTCAGTGTAGAGTTGGGTTTGTTAGTGTTCGCCAGTGTTCTCTATCAATTTTAGTATATGAGATTAGGTTTCTCGAGTGGGACAGTCATACATCTATATTATATGCTACAGAGCATGAGATAGTGTAGAGATTTATCAGAGGATTAGCTTTATCACTCCATTCGGCATCAGAGCATTTGATAGCAGCTGGGACTTCTTTATCTCAAGTTGTTGATCTTGTAAGGGCTACAGATATGGCATGTATTGAAACATATAGAGGTGGCGGTAAGAGGCCATGTCAGTGTCAAAATCCTTCCAGTAGAGGTCAGCATTTTTTGCAGCCTATCAGGTTCGTACAGGTAGCACCTTAGCTTATGGGTAGCTCTCAGGTAAATCGTCGTGGTCACGGTGGTCAAAGTTCTGGTCAGATATTATGGGGTATTTGGTTTAGGTTTTCAGGCCGTAAAATCTATTCTGTGTCAGCAGGTACAGTACATCAGAGAGTCCCAGGAGTATGTTTTAATTATGGTGAGATTGTTCATTGGTCTAGGGAGTTCCCCAGGCATGAGTTGGTCCGCCAGTTGGGGACAACTCATGTTTCTTGCCAGGTTAAAGCTTCAGGGGTTTATTATGACTGTAGAGATATTGGTCACTAGTACAGAGAGTGTCCTCGGTGTAGGATTATTAGTCATTCAACTCATCCAGATAAGTATCATAGAGTTGTGGCACCTTCGATTAGAGGTAGTGCACTTAGTGCCTCAGTTGGTCATTCAGATGCTCAGTCCGAGTTTGGACATGTTTAGATTCGTATTTCTTAGGGCAGATCAGAGCTATGAATTGGGATTTTCATCGTGATAGGTGCACCTTTAATTTTCTACCTTTAGTTTCTATTTGAATTAAGTTGGGCTTTCCATACCCATCAATGATATGCCTTGGTATTTAAGGTTGGTTGTTGTATGCTTTTGTGTAGATCATGCATATGTGACTACCCCCATAGATAATTACTTTTAGTAGTGGATTAAGTGGATCAGTGTGATAATTTCCTTGGGGTGTAGTAGTTGGGTTAAAGTCCATCTCCTTTAGCATATTGACCTTATTATGGTCCTAGAGTGGTACTGGTTGTTGCTTTTTATTTTGTGCCACTTACACTTTATACTAGTGTTGCTTTTGTTGTTGTTATTACTTGTTGGTAATTGATTTTTACTTGATAGATGGATAGACTAGCATTATCTAGTTAGTTTCCCTTTCTTACGATTCTTGTTTGTTGGCTTAGAACCTTGGTTGGTTGATTTTCTCTCTCTATTGGTAAGGTTAGATCACTTGTTGAAAGGGTTACGGGAAGGAAGGTTTAGCCTTCCGTGGTTTCACTGTGATTCTAGCTTGGGCAATTCTTTTATATAGCCTAAGTCTTAGCCCTTTCCCGGCTTGCCTCCCTCTCAGGTTGGCCTTTCTATTTGACTAAGTAGTATTCCACTCGTGCAGTGGGTGTATGGGCTAGCCCATGGTGCGTTCAGCTATGATATACTCAACTTCTTCCACTCTTATCATTAATAAGTCAGAGGATTGCATTCTGGATTGGTAAGTTCATCTCCTGGTAGGAGTCTTGATCTTGGTGTTGGTGTTGAGTTGGGTACTCTATTTTTTTGCGAGGTGGTTTATGGTTCAATTGAGTTAAGGTTGGTTTGCATGGGTGGGGTGAATTAAGAAATTTCTTATTTCGATATTTATTCGGCCTGATGTGACTTCGTGGAATGATCTTGCTTGGTGATATGTGCTTATAGGTAATCATTGCCTCAGATTGAGTATTGGTTTGACCAAATTCAGGCTAAGACCAGGATTTTCTGAGTTGCTCGAGTTTTGGCTACCGTTAGTACCTTTTGCAGCCTTGGTAAGTTTTAGGTTATGCCTTGATGTGTTATGTCCTCAGTAGATGTGAAATTGATTGTTTGTGTCTTCAGCTGGTGGTTTTCCTCCGTTGTGATTATGTTCTTCGGCAATATTTCAGTTTCAACTCTTGCGGGAATCATTGGATAAATGCTAGAATTTTGATAGTGAGATTGGTTTGAGTATTTGATATCCGTGAAGACTTGTGGGCTTCACTTTTGGGATCTTGACTCTCTTGAATGGTTACTTGAAAGTTATGACAGTTTTTGGAATATGGATACTGCTCGATAGCGGGATCGATTTGGATAGTTGAAAATCTTTGGTATAAATATTACAACTATGGATTACGTAACTTGATTGCAGCCCCATTTCCAGATTTATTTCAGTTGACTATTTATTTATAGGCTGACTAAGCCTACTCTTTACCTACCAATTTGTTTCTCTTCAGTCCAGATAGACTGTGCTTGATAGATGCTCGAAATATGGCTCGTTTGCACATGGTATTATTTTCTAATGCTCTTGACCTTAGATCTCAGTGTTCGTCAGAATTTTAATTGTCTACTCAGCGGAAGTAATATGTTCGAGTTGAGCTTAGCATGGTTTCTCCAACAGTTGGTGGGGCATTCTGTAGTGGACCATTCAGTTTTAAGAGCTTATTCCTTAGACTCATGACTGTTGATTTTGAGGGTCAACCAAACCAGTTAGTAGCTTTAACAAAGATCGCAGGCTTGATCATATCCATTTGTGTATCTAGATAGCACCTTATGGGCTTATTCTTATGCTTGCCAGCATTGGGTTTTGGTAGATTAGCTTCATTCTTTCAAGATTTTGGATGAGTTGATTATGTGGACAGGACTTGGATGATGTTAGAGAGCTTTAGTTCAGTTCAGAGTACACATCAGGTTTTGAAAGGCAAGAAAATGTTAGATTTAGAAGTTAGAGTCGGTTGTATGATTCATGTCTTAGATTATCTTTCGCCTGGTTGAGTATCCACGTGGTTGTGTTGTATCAGTGTGATGTTAATATACGATGGTTTAGGTTTGTGTTCTTCACTCGTTGTCGGTTTAGTTGGAGGCCAGTTGGTTGTTGAGGCTGAGTTTTTGGTTGTTTGGGAAGTGAGGTAAGGATATGAAGAAAAAAGGGATGCCTTTAGTGAAATCCCTTGGAAGCATTGGTTTGCCTTGGAATTTATCTGGGGAGTCTTGCTTAGGGAATGTGTGCCCAGTACCTCATCCTTTTTAGCTTTTGAGCTCTTTCTATCCATTGACTTTCTCGAACAAAAGTCTTTTTAGTTGTGGATATTGTAATGAGCCTCTGGGTCATTTTCTTAATTTCCATGCATTTTTGGCATTTCGTACCTTCTCATAGCGGCTACAGGTCAATTATGACTTGTCGAAACTATCGTCTTGGTTGTCAGACAATTCATTTGGATTTTAGGCACAATTTTTTATTTTAGAGCTTTCGTTGTTAATGAATTGTCTTAGACCAAAAATCCTAGTAAACAACCTCATATGAGAATTACGACAGTGCCATCAACTCTGGAACATTGATTTTAGGCTAGGGGCACCCTTGGTTTGGGTCCTGAGGCATCTGAACTCATTTTGGGCTATTGGGTAGAATTTGGTTAAAATGAAATTATAGGTATGGGACCCATTTTTTATTGAAACAACCTCCGTTGGAAATTTCAATTGTTTCGTTAAGTCCAGAATGTCGAATTTGGTATGGTAGCATAGTTCTTTTGCGTGTACGGGGTTACGAATGAATCTCGAGCTCCCGGTCAGAGTCTATTAGGACTTAGGCATTTTTCTGGTTTTCAGCATCTGGTGCAGGCCTATTTTACTCTTCGCAATTGCAAGGAGTAGGTTACATTCGCGAAAGGTCAAGTCTTTGACCTTCACATTTGTGAGCCCTCTCATCACATTCGCGATGAAGGTTACCCGACCTGACCCACCTCTACTCATCGCGTTCTCGACCACCTTGTGTCGCATTTGCGACCTCTTACCTGAGTTTACGAAGGGAAATTCTCGTAAGCTTCGCGTTCGCGACCCTTGGCCCTCGCGTTCGCGAAAGCCAATCCTCTGGCAGTATATAATCTCCTTCTCCATAATTTTTCTTCATTTTCTCAACCCTAACTCGCCATTAATGGAATATTGAGCAAGGAAATTGTGGAAAATCGTCCATGAAGCTAAGGTAAGTTAATTTAATACCTCCTGATCATTTCCCATTGTTTTTCCCCGTCAAATTCCGTCCTTTCCCTTTTTAATTCCTAGAAATTAGTTTTTGAGTTCCTCAACTTTGTGGACTGATTTGAGCCCCGATTTGTGCTTTGTTTGTGCTCAACTTTGAGCACACATTCCTTGTCCTTCGAGGGAGCTCATGATGGATTCAATTTTGGAATTCCATTAGCAGGCCCCACGGGCCCATTTTTTACCCAATTTTGGGTCCGAAGTTTTATATTGCAATATGGGTATCATTTTACTCCTATTAACATGTAGATTATTATTTTGATAGAGTGGCAACATTTTAGGATTGTGGAGCAGAGATGAGCAATTCATAGGCGATTCAAGATTTGCGGTTTGGTACCAAGGTAGGCTTCGGTCTACTTTTCTCTACGAGATTGTGTATAGGAGGGGATTACGACTAGTACATTATGACTTAACCTATTTAGGGAATTTAAGATAGAAATGTTACCCGAATTTTCGCGTAGAATACCTGATATGGTCGTCGGATCCTATTACACTTGATTATATGCTTGTTTGACCTTAGGTTGACACTAAGGATGCCTTAATATGAGACTTATGGTATTATCTAGTGATTTGGACCATATTCCCTGATTAGCCCCTTCTAGTAGCTGTGTGCCCTAATTATCATAGTTTCCCAGGTCATGGTGCATTTAGCATCCTAGTTATGTATTGTTGGGGCCGAGGTCGTGGTTATGATACCAGTTAGACTCCAGGTGAGTACTTTATCCTTAAAAGGACGTGATTCTAGTTTATAGATGCTTAGATGTTTATGGTTGTATTATTTGGATACTGGTGTTGGCATGCATACTTATAGACACATTTATACTAACTTAGTGGTACAATTCCAACCAAAACCTTGATTTTACTACTATTTTCTAAAATGGGATTTATTCTCACTTTTCACTTTTAAAATGGATTCTTTACAACGGGAATCGTACCACCTTATTCAATGAATTATTAGCTTTTGGAACTAAATATGCTATTTTGGAAATTAGATCGAGGTTGATTCCAGTCTATTATTAATCCACTCTTTTACCATTACTATTTACTTCGGTCGACGGATTTCTGACCCTTTCTAAATTATTATGTCGATTTAGTCCCGAACTCGATCTTGGGCAATGGATTTACAGATTTATACTCTTTTAGTTTCGGTTTGAATCCGAGCACTTATTATATATGTATATATATCTATGGCATTGGAAAGAGTAGATTGATGTGTGGCCAAAATTACATATATTTATTACTATTTACCTCATATTTAGTATTTTTATTTGTCCTTTTTGAGTATTGATTTTATGAATTATGCTTAATATTATATTTTTATTTGTAGGATTAAAATGGTGTGAAGATGAAGAAATTTGGAGCAAAAACGGAATTAAAATCGAGAAGTTATATAAGGAAATCAAGCAAGCAGCTTAATGGATTAAATAGAATATTATATTAATATTTCTATATATTATGAATATATATGCATGCAGAGAAGGAAAGAAAACAAATTGAAAGTTTAAAGCTTGAGGCGGCCACTGTTTGACGCGGACAGTCCTAAATTGGACTGGTTTTTATTTCCCAGTCCATTTTGGACTCAATTATTTTATTTTGGGGTTTTTCTTACACCTATAAATATTCAAACTTTCATAACTTTTCAGGATATTGAAACCTTGGAGAGGTAACTTGTAAACTTTTTATTTAGAGAAAGCTTGGAGCCGCCGTGGAGGCCGGAGAAAATTGGTTTATTCTTTTCTTCTCCATCTTTATTAATTTTTCTTTGATAATTCAAGATTCCGGATTTATTCTACTCAATTTGTAAGTTCATAATTATGATTTTGTCTATGATTTCTAATTGTGATTTTCAAGCCATGAGTAGGTAAATACCACAACTAGGATTGTGGGAACCATGATGAATTAACGAAGTAGGTTAAAATACATAGTAATTTTTGGAACGGTGTGAATGCATGTATTGTTATTTCCTTCGTGTTGATTGCTTTTTAATGGTTGCAAACGTTAGAAACTCGCCTGTATTCTAGACTTGCTCGAAGAGAGGTAGAGATTAGGAAAAGGAAATAACAATAGAGATTTGAAGCTATTAACCTTCATCTAATAACTTGAGCCTTAGCAGGAATAGTTATCTGAGATCAAGAACAATGGTTAGTAGTGCGACACTCGGAGACCGAGAGGAGAAGAGTGAAATTTGTCTAACCAAGGTTGAGAGACGTTTAGATGAACCTAACTTGTTAGATTTTGCATGCAACGCATCGGAATAGATCACTAGTACGTAGAACCTACGGATTTATGAAGTCATGGGGAACACCATCCTAGTTCATCATTCTCATTGACTTTCTCAGCATAAATTGATATTTGTTTACTTGTTACTTCAAACTAAAAATTGTTACTTATTCTTTTAAATTCCCCCATTGAAAATAAACAAATAAAAGTCTAAATAACCAAATTGACCTAGATTCTAACCATATTCCTCGTGGGATCGACCCCAACCTAGTTGGGTTCTATATTTGATACAGCGACTGCTTTATACTTCTTCGGAGATATATTTTGGGCGACATCATAGATTGACTATAATGGTTACTAGAAGTCCTGGTTTGGGACCAGGCAGTGTATACGGATATCCCTAGTCCCCTATAGGCCCCTTCGTCCGAGAGCCACAGTGCCAGAGAAGGTGATCACCATAGGTCGTGCCTTTGCGAGCTACTAAGTTGGAGGAGTTGTATACACTTGGAATGTTATGGCACTCAGATTAGATTTGGTATTATCGATTTATGTTGCATTCATTCATTCATATGCATTGCCTTTCACCAGTATAATTGTTTGGCGCTTATATCTATCAGACTTATGGGGGCCTGCATAGGTATAAGCTATGGTTACTATTTGTTGAGTGCTTGCTTGAACCTTTCGGGCTTATGGGAGCCCAATTAGGTTATTTTTTGTCCGGACTAGTCGGTTACTTTATTATTGGTTATTATGGTTAGTTCGTGGCAGAATGGTTATGGACTGGTACCTGAGTTTGTCGGTACATTTTTTATTCCTTTTCTTTTTCATCATAAGATATGTTATTGTTAGATTATCTCATGTTTAGTCATCCTTCAGTTAGGGACCCTGATTATGCTAGTATTAGCTTTCCTACTTAGTTAGGATCCCTCGAGATGTTAGTTTGGTTCCCTCAGGTTATTACCTTTGAGTTTAGTCCTATATATGTTATATATATATATATGTGTGTGGTATTATCGTCTATCCCTCTCTTTCCATATCTATTCATATCGTATATATATCCTCTTGGCCTTGTATTACTACTATATATCCTTCGTTTACTCCTCATTTGTATATTGACTAGTGATATACTACGGTATTGTACTTTAGTTCCTGATTACTATTAGAATAGGATAGTTATCCTTACTGCTCCCTTAACACTATTATATTTAGTTTCTTGGATAGTTGCTTGTAGTTTATATTCCTGCTTTACATGTTATTTGTACTTGCATTATTTCTGGAGCTCAGTCATTCGATGCCTACTGAGTACCACGTGTTTGGTACTCATACTACGCTTCTGCAGCTTGCAGATCATAGTATGAGTTCTCGTCGTTGATGTGTGCATCATGTGGAGCAGCCATGTATCGGAGATTTGGGGTGAGCTCTTGACATTCGGAGTATTCCTGCTCTCCCTCATATTGTTAGTTTGATCTCTACTTTGTATTTTAGAGATGACTTTGTCTATATATTGACTCTGTATTTGACTTTGTACTCTTGTTATATTAGAAGCTCTTGTGCTGACTACACCAGGTCTTAGGGTTGTAATTTATATTAGTCTCTTTATTAAATTCCTTTCCGCTATTTTCTTCATTTCTATTAGTAGTCCATTACAAGTTGTTCTGGACTACGGGTTGGCTTACCTACTGGTGGGTTATAGTAGGTGACATCATGACCTGAGAATTCGGGTCGTGTCACTTCTATAAATATATCTGCAATTTGTTAATCAGTCCCACAAGGCACCATCTAAATCAACCCCTTTTCTAAAAAATCTGTTAGAAAGTGATGCCTCACATCAATATTCTTAGTTCTTTTGTGATGGAATGGATTCTTTCCCATGTTGACTGAACTTGTGTTATCACATAATATAGGAATACACCTTAGATTGATATCATAGTCATTGATTTTCTGCTTTATACAGAGTAATTGAGATCAACAAGAGGCAACAACCACATATTCAGCCTCACCAGTTGAGAGTGCTACTGAATTCTATTTCTTTGTTGCCCAAGAGACAAGACAAGGTCCTAAGAAGTGTACCATTCCAGAAGTACTTTTTTTATTTACCAAGTATCCAGCATAATCAATATCAGTATAACCAATAAGATTAAGTGAGTCTCCAATAGGATACTAAAGAACCAATCCTTGAGTACCTTTGAGATACACTAGGATCCTTTTTACAGCCTTCAAGTAAGATTTCTTGGGAGAGGATTGAAACCTAGAACATAAGCTTACACTGTATATAAGGTCAGGATTTCTTGTAATAAGATATAGCAAAAAGCCTATCATTTCTCTATATTTTATCTCAGCAGCAGATACACTTGTTTTATCTTTGTCAAGCTTTGTGGTAGTGACAATAGTAGTATTATTTGTCTTGGCCCCATCCATTTCAAATTCCATCTACAATTCTTTGATATACTTCCGTTGGTGTATGGATGTTCCATCTTTGGTCTGATTTATCTATAATTCAAGGAATAAAGTCAGTTCTCCCATCATGCTCATTTCACATTTACTACTCATCAGAGAGGTTAACTCATTACACAACACATCATCAGTAGCTCCAAATATTATGTCATCCACATATATTTGCATAATGAGGAGCTTAACTCTTTCTCTTCTTATAAACAATGTATTATCAATTTCCCCCTTATGTATCCAGGCTCTAAAAGAAAAGAGGACATTATATCATACCAAGCTTAGGGAGATTACTTAAATCCATAAAGAGCTTTGTCAAGTTTATAAACATGATCATCAAATTCATAATTTTCAAAGCCTGGTGGTTGCTTCACATATACTTCTTTCATCAGATAACCATTCAAGAAGTCACTTTTGACATCTATTTTAAATAACTTAAACTACATATGAGAGGCAAAGGAAATTAGCATTCTTATTGCTTCCATTCTAGGTACCTACGTAAAGGTTTCATCATAGTCAATTCCTTCTTATTGATTATATCCTTGTACCATAAGTCTGGCTTTATTTCTGGTCACCACTTCTTGATCATCTTTCTTATTTCTGAACACCCATCTAGTCCCAATGATAGTTCTTTCAGCAGGTTTTGGAACCAAGTGTCACACCTTGCTTCTTTCAAATTAGTTCAACACTTCTTGCATTTCCAAAATCCAATCAATATCCAACAGATCTTCCTTGATACCTTTTGGCTTTACTAGTGATAAGTAGGCTGAGTATGCACAGATATTTCTCAACTTGTTCCTGGTCTGCGTTCTTGAGTCCATGGGAGAAATGATATTCTCAATTGGATGTGAGCTGTTGTGTTTCCAATTCCTTCTAATAGTAGTTTGGAAGGGATCTAGAGTATTAATATGGTAAGAGGGGTCTTCTATGTGAGTTGTTCCCTTTGAGACTAGCACTTTCCCCTAGTTCATGGGATCTTTCTCAACATTTGGAGTGATATCTTTGTGTACTTCTCCATCTTCTGAGTCATGTGCCAGTTCAAACCCTTTATCATCATCAATTGTGTTGCTTTCTTTTACTTCATAAAAAATAACATGAATGTTTCTTTTACACAACCTGTCTTTTTGTTGAAGACTTTATATGCTTTACTCTATGAAAAATATCCCAAGAAAATGCCTTCATCACTTTTTGCATCAAATTTTCCCAACGCTTCCTTTCCTTTGTTGTGAACAAAACACTTACAACCAAAAGGTCTCAGATAGGTGAGATTTGTCTTCCTTCCTTTGAGCAATTCATAAATTGTTTTGTTTACCAGTGATTTGATCATACACCTATTTATGAGACAACATGTTGTATTCATAGATTTAGCCCAAAAACTATTGGGAAGACCACTAGCTATTAGTATTGTTCTTGCCATATCTTCTGAAGATTTGTTCTTTTTTTCAACCACACCATTTTTGCTGAGGTGTTCTTGGTGCAGATAAGTTATGATCAATACCATTTTCAACATAAAAGGTTAGGAAATTTGCATTTTCAAGCTCAGTACCATGATCAGACCATATCCCAACCACTTCAGTATTCAGCTTCTTTTGAACTAATCTAACAAATATTTCGAATACATCAAAGGTTTCATCCTTGGAACTCAATAAGAGTGTCCATGTTAACCTTGAGTAGCCATCAACTATCACAAATACATACCTCTTTCTACCTCTGCTAAGGACTCTCATGGGACCACATAGGTCCATGTGCAATAGTTGGAGTGGCTTAGTGGTACTCACCATCTTCTTGGACTTGAAAAAAGACCTTACATGTTTTTCTTTGGCACAAACATCACACACAAGGGGTTCATCCAACTTATTCTTTGGAAATCCTAACACCAGATCTTTTGACACTAATTTGTTATTTATGGAAAAGCTTGCATGTCCCACCTTTTATGCCATAGTAATAAGTTGTTGGTTATGGCACTAAGGAAAGTTAATTCAGATTCTAGGGGATCCATGATGTCTGCATTGTACATATTCTTGTGCCTCATTTCTTTTAGTACTAAACTTCCAATGGTTACATTTGTCACAGTACAGTCAGCTACAAAGAATAACACATTGTTCCCCTTGTCATACATCTGTTATATGCTTACTAAGTTGTGTTTAAGGCCAAGCACATAGTAGACCTTCTCTATAGCATGAGAAGTAGACTTTCTACTTTTCCCACACCAATAATTTCTCCAATTTTTTTATTTCCAAATGCAACACTTTTACCTTGAAATTTTAAAGAGAGGGTAAATTTTCTTTATTTTTAGTCATGTGTCTAGAGTAAGCACTATCCAAGTACCAGTTCTTGCTCTTTCCTCTCTTCTTTTCCTGCAAAAAGTAGATCAATTGTTAGATTTGGGTACCCAAATCAACTTGGGTCCCTTTCTGTGAGTGAAAGAATGAATCAAGTCTCTTTTAGCCTAGTAAGAAAGATCCCTTTTATAGAGAGAATTTTTTTTTGTTCTTTAGTCTTAAGCCTGTTAATAAAATTGAAGTTTCTTTGTTCTGCTCTCATCTGTGTAGGACATTGTTTCTTAAGATTCCCTTCCTTGCCACAAGTAATACACACCATATTCATGGAATGATTTGTTTTACAAGACTCAAGTCTGAATCCTAGCCCATGTGTAGAGGTGGATTGACTGTTCTGAATGTGAGTGAGTAGAGTTGAGGATTTTTTCCCTTTTTAATATGTTCTAACTCAAGCTTGACTTTATTCAACTCCTTTATCATTAAGTTGTTTTTCTCAGACAATTCTAAAAGACTTGCATTGAGAATTCTTTAAGAAAGTTCCTCAGAGATGCATTGTCTTTCTCAAGACTTTCACATTCTAATTTTAGAGATACATATTCATTTATTAGATTTTCTTTATCAGAACATAGAGAATAATACGCATCTATGAGAGCAGCTGAAAGAGATGTTTCCTTTTAGAGTATTTGTGTAGGTTGGGCTTGAGATCTGAAAAACATACCTTAGTCTCTTCTTGTTCATTGTAATTATCAGACTTAGAGCTAGCCATGAGAGCAAGAATTGTCTCTGTTGAGTCTTTTTCTTTAATATCATCTTTCGTGTCACTCATATCTAGGAGAGCTAGAGTGTCTCCTTCATTTGCTTCCACCATAGCTAACAAGGCTTGATTGTTAGGATCATCTTCATCAGATTCATCATTAAGTTCTCCTATAGCAGTTAGGGCCTTTAAATAGCTATGTCATCTTCTTGAGAGGTCATCTTCCTATGTGAAGGAAGGGTGAACTCTTTTTTTTTTTATCTCTAGGCTGCTTAGTGACAGCTTTCTTATGCTCTACTGCCCACAGAGGATAGAATTTGATGAAGTGATCTGGACTGCCACACTTATGATAGAGTTGGGCTTTCTTTTCTTGGAATTTGGGAGCTCTCCTATGAAAGTTTTGACTTCTTTTGAATATGCGTTGGAACCTTCTTGTAACCAAGGCTAGATTCTCTTCTTCATAATCAACAGTCTCAGTAGCCTTTGGAGAAATAGTTTTATTCTTTCTCTTAGTTCTTATATCCTTTACTTGATTTTTCTTCAGCTTATAGGTTGTCAAATTTCCAATGAGCTCATCTATCTCCAAGGTGTCCAGATCCCTAGCTTTACTAATTGTTTCTACCTTGCTTTCCCAAGATTCAGGCAATACATTAAGAAGTTATCTAATAGCTTTTCCAGTAGGAATAAGTTGTCCTAAAGAGTAGATTTCATTAAGGATTGCAGTGAACCTTGTATGTATGTCTTGAATAGTTTCTCATTCCTTCATTCTGAATAGTTGATATTGCCTATTCACATTGTCTATCTTAGCCTTTTTCACAGCAAAAGTACCTTCATGAGCAGTTTGAAAAGTATCTCATATTTGTTTTACCCCTTGACAGGAGGAGATTATATTGTATTCATCAGGTATAATTTCACAGATCGAAATCTTTCTAGCCTTGGCATTATTTTGAATAGCCACCTTATCAGCATCATCCCACTCTTTCCTATACATGGGAATTTGTTCCTTTCCATATGCAAAACTCTTCATGGGAATAGTAGGACCATCACATACAACATTCCACAAATTAGTACTTTCACCAATGAGATGATCTATCATCCTGTTTTTCCACTATCCATAGTATTTTCCATTGAATAGTGGTGTTCCTGTTTGAGAGGAACCTTCCTGAGAAGTTAGAGGGTCAGTCATAGGATCCTTTTTATGTATTAACCTTTAATGAAAAGACAGGCTCTGATACCAATTGAAGAAAGCTAGTGCCAACTGCTTTTCTCAGGCACCAAGTTCATAGAAAATATTACTTGAGCAATAAATAAATTCACAATCAATTTACATGGAAAAAACCTTCTCTCTCAAGGAGTAACCACCACGATCTTAAATCCACTAAAATCAAACAGTTTTTATAATTACAACTCAATAATCAAAGGAAATAACTCAAGTATCTAAACATAAACAGATAGATATAATTGTTTCTAGCAACAACTCTCCTAAGAAGCCAAACCTACTTCTTGTTACAAGTCTTACCACCTAAATCACAGCAACTACTATAGTGCAATAGCTATAACTAAATAGCTAGATAAGAACAATACTTAGTCTTAACAAAGACTACTTTTAATAGTAAACCAAAACTCAACTATGCTTTTGTCTTCAACGGATAACTTCGTATAAGCTTTCTATGATCTCCTACTTCTTGAGAATAATACTTTCTCTGTGCATGCAATATGTGAGCCAAATCTATCTTGTTTTCCTCCTATTATAGATGCAACATTAAGTCAAGGACACACTTTTCCTTTCCTTGTTAGTCAGGGACATAGCTGACTCAAGGACATAACTATTCCTTGTCTAACATACACTCTATACCAAAAATAGATTTATTTACCAAAAATAGAATTTTACCAAAAATAGATTAGTCTATCATCAAAACTTGTACTTCAAGGAATCTTTAATTTCCCCCTTTTTGAAGATAGAAAACCTATATCCATTTTTGTGTAAGTCTTTTTAGTATGACTACATTATATGACTACCTCCTGCTTGAACTGAATAGAATAAGACTATCACCATACCACCATCATATCACCAGTAAGACTTAAACAAACAAAAGACTTAAACAAGATTGTCACCATACCACAAGTTCAGGACTTATTCCCCCTTTTGACATCATTAAAAACAGGATTAAGACAATGCATGCTAAATATAGAAGGAATCTTTAGATACAATTTTTATAGATCTTAACCCATTAATATTGCCTTCCCTTTTATTTGTAAAATGAATGCGCTTCACCTTGTTGTAAGTCATGTTGGCAATAAAATACTATTGGTATCTCTTTAACAACATGAAGAATAATCTCACTGTAACTTCAGTAGCTTGAGCTAGTAAAGTGAGAGATAAGTTGCAGAGATATTTGTATAAGTTTGACTTGGATTGGATCTACCAAAGTTATTATTTCTTCACATGGACTTGTGATAAAGACAAATTTTTCTATGTTAAGGTTAATATCCTTTTTTTCCAATTTATGCTGTAGAAGTATTTAATTTGTTACTGAATCTTCTTTTGGGGACTTGTTTCTAGATATGAGATTTCTTATTGATCCCATATGTGTATTTGATATGCAAGTTTTGAAGCATCTGTGGTTTAGTGCATTAAGATGCCAATTTTTTTTTACTTTGATTTGGAAAACGACTCGAATTGATACTGCTGGCTCAGTGGATTATGACATTAGTTTGAATACTTCAATTTGATACAATGACCATAGGTGATTGCAACTCTTCAATTCCAGAAGACAATTCATTTTTTGTATAATGGTGGCCCTTGGTGCATGATAACTATGTAATATCCTAAATTTCATCCTTTTTAAAGATATCAAGGGCCCAGCTTATGTGCATCTTAACTATTTCATTGGGTATCTGTTATCTTCCACCTTCACAACTATCCAGTAATTTTGTCCACTAAGGCTGGGGTAGAAAGGAAAGAAATCACCTAATGTTTTGTCTCCATTAGAATTTAAACTCTAGTGTTTCATGTTTTTTACTTCCCTCACTGATTGCTAGGGTACATTCTTGGTTTTTCCTTGTTGAATTTTGATGTTTTAATCAACGATCCTGTTGGGTTCTAGTGGAAATGTAAATGGAAAATGGAGGGAACAAATGAAGAGAAAAAGTTAATTATGTTTTCACTTTATAAAAGAAGTGTTCTCCCATATTAGTGGGAGAAAGAAAGTTTCTTATGCTTCAATATAGAAGCATTACTCTATGTTGTTAGAGAGGTAAGAAGAAGATAAGCCTCACGTCATTGTCGTCGTTGTCGCTCAGCTCGACTTTACTTCCGGTTTAGATTTGGATTAATCAAATGATCAATCGACCTACTATCTTTTTGGACAAAATTCATTTGAAACTTAATTATTTAATGATTGTTTAATCCAAAATCTTATCTAAAAGTTTTCACCATTTGCGGACACATATGTGCATTTGGGGACGCATATCAAAATGCATATTAAAGGGACGCAATCCTTGATTTTACCAAAAGTTGATATGCGGGCACACATGAACATCTGCGAATGTAGATGCCAGCTTACTTTACTTCGTATGTCATCACTTAACATTCTGTTTAGAGTGAAAAGCAACATGCGACTGCATATCGTTATCTGTGGATGCAGATGGGTCCGCATATGGAACCAATGTTCCAAAATAATGCAACTCTTCACGAACCATTGCTTCTTTTCTGAAGCAACACCTTTTGGCTATAAATATCTGATTTTTCTTCAGATATTCGCATGAAATTTTCAAGTGAAAAACTCGTCTTTCTTGTAAAAACTCTAGTGTGATTTTGTCATGACCCGATTTCTCAGGTCATGATGGCATCCACCATAACCCACTAGTAGGTAAGTTAACCCATAATCCAGAACAGAGAGTAACGGACTATCAAGAGAAAATAAGAAAGCAATGGAAAATGAATCCAATAAAGAGACTAATATAGAGAAGTAACCCCAAAACCTGGTAAATTCAGTACGAAAGTTTCTAACAAAATAAGAGTACAAGGTAAGCATAATACATATATACAATACTATCTCTAAAATACAAGATAAAGATCAGTCCAACAACTTAGGGAGAACAGGAACAACTCTGGACGTCAGGAGCTCACCCCAAATCTTCGACCCATTGTAGATCTGTACGATGCATACATCAGCAGTGAGAACTCAAACTATGATCTGTAAGGTGCAGAAGTGTAGTAAGAGTACCAAACACGAGGTACTCAATAGGCATCCACCGATTGAGCACCAAAGATAATCCAAGTACAAATAATATGTAAAGTAGAAATATAAACTACAGGCAACTATTTAAGAAATGAACATCATAATGTCAATGAAGAGGTAAGGGTAACTAATAGATACTATAGGTAATAAAGGATGCAAGTGTGATACCATAAGTGACTAGTCAATATATGATAGTAGGGTGAAGAAAGAGATATATAATATGTAATAGTAGTAGGAAGGAAGGAAATAATATACAAGAGTAGCTACAGAGGAATGGATATACAACTATACTAGACAAAACACCCAACATGAAGGTACCACCCTGAGGGAGCTAGTCTAACATCACAAGGATCATAAATAATAAGGGCGCTAACTCTAGCATATTCAGAGTCTCTAACCAAAATGTGAATAAGCATAAGATAATCTAACAATAATAAATATTACAATAATGAGTAAAGGAACTCAGAAGCGTACCTAAAACCTCGAGTACCAATCCATAACCAGCCTACCACGAACTATACAATAATAACCAAATAATAATGTAACTAGCTAACTCAGCTAAATAATAACCTAATCGGGCACCCATAAGCCTAGAAAGAACAAGCAAACACTCAGCAAACAATAACCATAACTTGTACCTATACAGCATCCCATAAGACCAATAGATACAAGCTCTAAACAATTATACTGGTGATAGGCAATACACATAAATGAATGAATGAAACTTCCATCGGCACGCCGAATTGTAAGGAAGGACCTATGGATATCACCTCTTCCGACACGTGGTCCCTAGATAGAGGAATCCATTAGGGACTTAGGATATCCATACATACTGCCTGGTCTTAAACCTATGTAACACCCCGTACCTTCCCAAACCTACTTGATGACAGTGAATAATGTTTCCTTAGGTGTCGAGAGTTATAAGTATGTATTTGGTAATGTTCAAGATGAGAAAAATTGAAATTTGGCCTTGTACATGTAACGAGCCTTTCATCGGAAGTGTTTTGTGATTTCGTGGAGCATTTGGGCAATACCCCGTACACATTCTAACCTCATTTGGTGACTTGGAGTCATGTTTAATTTATGATTAAGATCACTAAGTAAGTATTTTTTAGTGTTTTGATAAGGTAGTGGACGATATGCAAGTATTGAAGAAAGGGCCGCAAAATTCAGCAAGGTACTGAAACTTGCGCCACTATCCTATTTCAGGGGGGGTGTCACAAGCCACTGATTCATAGGGGTCTCAATTCTTGTGCCACTGCCTTGCTTTGCAGCAGTGGCGCAAGGCACAAACATTATGCCTTTCCGGACTAGTTTTGTAACGCAATTCTACGACGATTCTTGGACGGTTTCTTTTGGTTCTTTGGAGTTATTTGAGCATTTTTAAAGCTTCAAACACTTCAATACACTCATAAATACTCCTACATGATCAAATCATGAAACTTGAATAGTGATCCAAAATGTCTAATGAAGCCATGGGCGATTAGAATTCCTATTTTTGCGATCGAAACGACGAATGAGAATCTCGTAAGAGAATATTGTCGTGACATTATGGAATTATGTAAACATGAGATATATGATGAATAATACATGAAATTTGATGGGTTACATGGATATGTGTTATTGGGCCCAAATTTAGGCCCAAAATGGAATTTAAAAAACATGGCCCAAGGGCAAAATGACCCATTCTTCCACTTTGACCACATTAAATGCCAAAGGAATGGCTAAGTATGACTTGGGGTCTATATAAAGTCCCCAAGATCAGATTTTATTGTCCCAAAACTCTCATGCCTTTAAGATAATTTTCTCAACATTTCTCTAAGTTCCAAACCCTAAAGCAAATAGTTCCTTTGGACTCTTTGGACAAGATCATCATATTACAAGCCTTGGTAAGTATTTATTCTCATGGATTAACATATTATATGCATGGGAGATTATGTATATTATGATAGTTGTGTTGGCAAGGTGGTGAATAATGTATTTTTGCTTTTGGTGAAAGATGTGATATCTTGGTGATTTGAACTTGAATTAGGACTTGTGCCTTTGATGAAAAAGCATGGTATGGAAAAAATATGAAAATGTATGGTGTTAGTTTTTGGTGTTAAACTTGTTCTTGTCTATAAGTGGAAATTGTGGGATTTTGGCCGATATGTGTTATGAGCTGTATTAAGGTAATTTGATGGATTATTTGTGATGTGGTATGGATAAGAAAGTGTAAAGGAGAAGTGTTGTGGTGAAATGTGTAAATTATCATGTATTGGTCAATGTTGGGAATATTATGGAATTTTTGGAATAATAATTTTATCAATGGTTTTGTCAAGGGGAATGGCATGTTTAAAGGCAAACATGTAATTCATTGACATTGTATGCATTTGTAACGTAATTGGTGGTTAATGTGAGTTCCGTTATATATATTTGTGTTGTAGAGTGACACATAAAGAAGGAGCGGGACTATTGTATGCACGTCTAAGATTGTGTATTCGTATTAAGAATACAAGGTATGTAAGGTTCCTTTTTCCATATTCTTCTGCAGCATGTTGTTCACATTGACATTGGACTTGTTTCAATTCCGAGAGGCCTAAAGTATATCAATTTAGGCTGACCTATATTGTGATTCATACGTGTCCTATTCTTAGATGAACGATGATTCACTTATCTCTTAGTCGTTGATGGAAGTGGCAAAGATGTCATAACGTTGTAAATTCTAAGAGAACTATCTCAACGAGAGTAATGGGGTAAAGAGAACTTGTTTAGTTTGAATAGCATTCTTCCGATCATGTCTTGTTCCAAAGTCCTATAGTATGATGATTATCCTTGTGCCAATTGTTCATAAGTAAGAGTACCAATCTCATAAGAGTAATAAGAGAGGTGATGTGCAAGTTAGTATAATTATTCCTCATAAGTGAAATTGTCAATCTCATGAGGTAAAGGAGTGAAGTGAGATGTGCATATAAGTGCGTACGTAGTTAAGGTGTTAATCTCATGAAGTATAAGATCAAGGTAAAGCATATTGGTGTGTTTCAATTAGTGTCATGATCCAAAGTTCCAATAGAAGTTATACATATATCTCTTATGCACTGACTATTGTTCCAATGGTTCCAAGATGTTATGTTCAAATAATGTTATGGCAAGTGAATATATCAATCTCTCACAAGTAAATGAATCAATCTCTCACAAGTAAATGTACCAATCTCTCAAAAGTAATGAGAAAGTAATGAGAAAGTAATGTGCAAGTTAATGCATCTATCCCTCACAAGTAGAGATATCAATCTTACAAGAGTAAAGACGTGAAGTAATGTATGTTTGTGTTCCAAGTTTCAAGAATGTTTCTATCAACGAGGTACCACTCATAGTATGAAAGAAAGAGAAATGAAGTAAAGAATAATGAAAGAAAAGAAAGCAATGTTACGTATGCTAACCCTACCCATGGAGTAGATGTATGTTATTAACCCACCATAGAGTGGATGTATGTTGGCCTACCCATGGAGTAGATGTATGTTATTGACCCACCAAAGCGTGGATGTATGTTGACCCACCAAAGAGTGGATTTATGTTAACCCACCAAAGAGTGGATGTATGTTGACCCACCAAAGAGTGGATGTATGTTAACCCACCAAAGCGTGGATGTCTATTGACCCACCATAGAGTGGATGTATGTTGACCCACCAAAGAGTGGATGTATGTTGACCCACCATAGACTGGATGTATGTTGACCCACCAAAGAGTGGATGTATGTTAACCCACCAAAGAGTGGATGTATGTTGACCCACCATAGAGTGGATGTATGTTCTCCCACCATGAGAGTGGATGTAGGTTATGTACGTTAATAGAGTGGATGTATGTTCTCCCACCTTAGAGTGGATGTACGTTAATAGAATGGATGTACGTTACTAGCGTGGATGTACGTTAAGAAAGTGGATGTACACAAGTAGATGAACAATAGTGGTAATGAACATAGAAGCAAGAAAGAGTCTCTTGGGTATAGAAGAATCTATTGGAGACAAGTCTCTTGAGTGAAAGTGATTTCCCTTGAAGGAGAGTAGTTATAAATGATAGTATATATAATGATGATTTATACACAGTGACTATTCTCTCCTATTTTATTTATTGACATTCTCATGTATGATGCTACTTCTTATGAGCCTTACATACTCAGTATATTCTTCGTACTGACCCCCTCGGGGGACTTACCTTACATGTTGTAGGTGCAGGCACTAGTAGGCCTCCACAGTAGATTGTCAGTGTTGCAGATCTTTAGTGAGCTCCAGTTAGTTCAGGGCTTCTCTGAGTCACTGTTGTACATGTGTTTTGATGTTGTATACGTTGTATAAAGAGGGGACTTGTCCTGAATTTTAGTTCATTTTGGTCAATGCATTTGGTAGAGGCTTTTGTAGACGGATGTGGGTGTATAAATGTGAAGGTACATGTTGTTTTGACTTGATGGATCAAACGGCCAAGTTTTACATATATAGCTATGACATATGTTTTCATGTCTATGACTTCCGCATAGTTGCATAAGGTGTAAAAAGATTCATATGATGTTATGTATGCGAATGTACATGAGCAAAGATTGGTTCTCTCGGGCCTTATTGGCTTCGGGTGCCAATCACGCCTCGTTGGGATTCGGGGTATGACAAAAGTGGTATCAGAGCAGGTCATTCTAAGGGTGTCTACAAAGTCGTGTCTGAGTAGAGTCTTACTTATCGATATGTTGTGCACCACATTTATAAGTAGGAGGCTACGGGACATTTAGGATGTTGTTTCTTTTCTTCATTCTAGATCGTGCAATAGAGCCAGTGTTGTAAAGTGAATTGTATCTGACCATGGTGATTGTCTTTCTTTGGTATAGTCAAAATGCCAAACGCGAGGAGAGGTAAAAGTAAAGGGAAGCAGGTAGATGTGCCTGTTGAAGAAGGAATGAGTAGGCTACCACCTAACCAAGCTAGTCAAGGTGGAGCAAATGCTGAAATTTCATCACGGTCCTTGTCTACTTTTCCAGCTCCGGAGGAGCCAGTTGGTAGAGAAGTACCCGTTGAACCACCAATGAATGCCACAGATCAGGACCTAAGAAATGCAGTACATATGTTGACTCAGTTAGTGGCTGCACAAACACAGGGACGAACTGGTCCAATGGTAAATGAAGATGATGCGGCAAGAGAAGCTAGTCGGCGTACACAAGACTTTTTAAAATTAGACCCTCCCATATTCACAGGGTCCGATCCGAAAGAAGATCCATAGGATTTTGTGGACCAAGTTCAAAGAGCACTAGAGGTGATGCACGTAACAGGGGTAGAAACGGTTGAACTAGCAGCGTATAGACTGAAGGGCGAGGCTATTTTGTGGTATGAGGACTAGAAAAAATCAAGAGGTATTGATGTACTCCCAGCTGGTTGGGAAGAATTTAAAACAGCATTCCTTGATCATTACCTCCCATATGAGATTCGGGAGGCACGTGCAGACCAATTTCTCCATCTACGTCAAGGAAATATAAGTGTCAGAGAATACAGTTTACAGTTTAATTCCTTGGCTAGATATACTCCAAACGTAGTAGCCACCATGGAAGATAGAGTCCATCGCTATGTGGACAGATTGGAACCTTATTTGGTACGAGATTGTACTATTGCTGCCTTAAATCGAGATATGGACATAGCTAGAATACAGGCCTTTGCGCAGAAAATGTAGAACCAAAGGCAAAGAAAGAGGACGCAGAAAGCTGAGGAAGGGCCATCAAAAAGGGAGAGACCAATGGAACAGTCTATGTTGTCCCCAGGAGAAACTGGATCTCGAATGTTACCGCCTAGACCCTCATCCTCTTATTTCACAGTAGGTGCTCATTCTCAATTTCGAGGATCTAGAGGTGGTCGATCTGAACAGAGTAGTGGAATTCATGGATCACAGGCGACGAGATCTTCACGTCAGTTGTGCCCGCGCTGTGGGAGATTTCATGCAGGCAAATGCCGATTTGATACGAATGTTTGCTTTGTATGTGGTAGGCCAGGACACATGATGAGAGAATGCCCACAGAGGCCCACGGGTAGTATGACACGACCTGCCGGATCAGCCAATGTGGCATTGGCAGCTGGTGTACAGTCTGCTGGTCGCAGTAGAGGTGCCAGAGGAGCAGCCAGTTCCAGTGGAGCTCAGAATCGCACCTATACTTTAGTGGACTGGCAGAATGAGGAAGCACCTCCTAATGACGGTACAGGTATTTAGGTATATTACCATATTTTACATGATGTATATGTATTGCTTGATTTGAGCTCTACTCCATCGTACATTACTCCATCGACTACTGTGAATTTAATAGCCCACTGGGGTTATGAGTGAAGCCAATAGAAATATTTCCACCTGTCGGTGAATTTAGTATAGTGAAAGGAACATATCGTAATGGTCCAGTGGATAGTTGTGAGCATGAAAGGTATAATGAAATTTAGAAAGAGGGGAAAAATTAACCCTATACTACATACCATGTGAAATTGGTGAACGCATATAAGAGTTTCCTTTCATATTGTTCCCATTGGAAAGATATCAAGTTTGGGGGATCTCACTAGTCAAGTGTGAAGGTTAATAAATGAAGACGTTACGTCTATAAAAGTTCTTTGATGAAATCAATAAGTCAAAGAGACATCCATGATTATTTCAAATGGAAGAAAGGGTTCAAAAGGTGGAAGTGGACCAATTAAGTATCCATGAGCCTTAAGGGTTTATGTATATGTATGCTAATATAGAGATGCATTGGTTGTAATTGAAGTGACATCGTTAACATTCGAGGACGAATGTATCTAAGGGGGGAAGAATGTAATACCCCGTACCTTCCCAACCCTACTTGATGACAGTGAATAATGTTTCCTTAGGTGTCGAGAGTTATAAGTATGTATTTGGTAATGTTCAAGATGAGAAAAATTGAAATTTGGCCTTGTACATGTAACGAGCCTTTCATCGAAAGTGATTTTTGATTTCGTGGAGCATTTGGGAAATACCCCGTACACATTCTAACCTCATTTGGTGACTTGGAGTCATGTTTACTTGATGATTAAGATCACTAAGTAAGTATTTTTTAGTGTTTTGATAAGGTATTGGATGATATGCAAGTATTGAAGAAAGGGCAGAAAAATTCAGCAAGGTGCTGAAACTTGCGCCACTACCCTGTTTCAGGGGGTGTGGCGAAAGCCACTGATTCAGAGGGGGCTCAATTCTTGTGCCACTGCCTTGCTTTGCAGCAGTGGCGCAAGGCACAAACATTATGCCTTTCCGGACTAGTTTTGTAACGCAATTCTACGACGATTCTTGGACGGTTTCTTTTGGTTCTTTGGAGTTATTTGAGCATTTTTAAAGCTTCAAACACTTCAATACACTCATAAATACTCCTACATGATCAAATCATGAAACTTGAATAGTGATCCAAAATGTCTAATGAAGCCATGGGCGATTAGAATTCCTATTTTTGCGATCGAAACGACGAATGAGAATCTCGTAAGAGAATATTGTCGTGACATTATGGAATTATGTAAACATGAGATATATGGTGAATAATACATGAAATTTGATGGGTTACATGGATATGTGTTATTGGGCCCAAATTTAGGCCCAAAATGGAATTTAAAAAACATGGCCCAAGGGCAAAATGACTCATTCTTCCACTTTGACCACATTAAATGCCAAAGGAATGGCTAAGTATGACTTGGGGTCTATATAAAGTCCCCAAGATCAGATTTTATTGTCCCAAAACTCTCATGCCTTTAAGATAATTTTCTCAACATTTCTCTAAGTTCCAAACCCTAAAGCAAATAGTTCCTTTGGACTCTTTGGACAAGATCATCATATTCCAAGCCTTGGTAAGTATTTATTCTCATGGATTAACATATTATATGCATGGGATATTATGTATATTTTGATAGTTGTGTTGGCAAGGTGGTGAATAATGTATTTTTGCTTTTGGTGAAAGATGTGATATCTTGGTGATTTGAACTTGAATTAGTACTTGTGCCTTTGATGAAAGAGCATGGTATGGAAAAAATATGAAAATGTATGGTGTTATTTTTGGTGTTAAACTTGTTCTTATCTATAAGTGGAAATTGTGGGATTTTGGCCGATATGTGTTATGAGTTGTATTAAGGTAATTTGATGGATTATTTGTGATGTGGTATGGATAAGAAAGTGTAAAGGAGAAGTGTTGTTGTGAATTGTGTAAATTATCATGTATTGGTCAATGTTGGGAATATTATGGAATTTTTGGAATAATAATTTTATCAATGGTTTTGTCAAGGGGAATGGCATGTTTAAAGGCAAACATGTAATTCATTGACATTGTATGCATTTGTAACGTAATTGGTGGTTAATGTGAGTTTCGTTATATATATTTGTGTTGTAGAGTGACACATAAAGAAGGAACGGGACTATTGTATGCACGTCTAAGATTGTGTATTCGTATTAAGAATACAAGGTATGTAAGGTTCCTTTTTTCATATTCTTCTGTAACATGTTGTTCACATTGACATTGGACTTGTTTCAATTCCGAGAGGCCTAAAGTATATCAATTCAGGTTGACCTATATTGTGATTCAGATGTGTCCTATTCTTAGATGAACGATGATTCACTTATCTCTTAGTCGTTGATGGAAGTGGCAAAGATGTCATAATGTTGTAAATTCTAAGAGAACTATCTCAATGAGAGTAATGGGGTAAAGAGAGCTTGTTTAGTTTGAATAGCATTCTTCCGATCATGTCTTGTTCCAAAGTCCTATAGTATGATGATTATCCTTGTGCCAATTGTTCATAAGTAAGAGTACCAATCTCATAAGAGTAATAAGAGAGGTGATGTGCAAGTTAGTATAATTATTCCTCATAAGTGAAATTGTCAATCTCATGAGGTAAAGGAGTGAAGTGAGATGTGCATATAAGTGCGTGCGTAGATAAGGTGTTAATCTCATGAAGTATAAGAGCAAGGTAAAGCAAATTGGTGTGTTTCAATTAGTGTCATGATCCAAAGTTCCAATAGAAGTTATGCATATGTCTCTTATGCACTGACTATTGTTCCAATGGTTCCAAGATGTTGTGTTCAAATAATGTTATCGCAAGTGAATATATCAATCTCTCACAAGTAAATGAATCAATCTCTCACAAGTAAATGTACCAATCTCTCAAAAGTAATGAGAAAGTAATGTGCAAGTTAATGCATCTATCCCTCACAAGTAGAGACATCAATCTTACAAGAGTAAAGACGTGAAGTAATGTATGTTTGTGTTCCAAGTTTCAAGAATGTTTCTATCAACGAGGTACCACTCATAGTATGAAAGAAAGAGAAATGAAGTAAAGAATAATGAAAGAAAAGGAAGCAATGTTACGTATGCTAACCCTACCCATGGAGTAGATGTATGTTATTAACCCACCATAGAGTGGATGTATGTTGGCCTACCCATAGAGTAGATGTATGTTATTAACCCACCAAAGAGTGGATGTATGTTGACCCACCAAAGAGTGGATGTATGTTGACCGACCAAAGAGTAGATGTCTATTGACCCACCATAGAGTGGATGTATGTTGACCCACCAAAGAGTTGATTTATGTTAACCCACCAAAGAGTGGATGTATGTTGACCCACCAAAGAGTGGATGTATGTTAACCCACCAAAGAGTGGATGTCTGTTGACCCACCATAGAGTGGATGTATGATGTATGTTGACCCACCAAAGAGTGGATGTATGTTGACCCACCATAGAGTGGATGTATGTTGACCCACCAAAGAGTGGATGTATGTTAACCCACCAAAGAGTGGATGTATGTTGACCCACCATAGAGTGGATGTATGTTCTCCCACCATGAGAGTGGATGTAGGTTATGTACGTTAATAGAGTGGATGTATGTTCTCCCACCTTAGAGTGGATGTACGTTAATAGAATGGATGTACGTTACTAGCGTGGATGTACGTTAAGAAAGTGGATGTACACAAGTAGATGAACAATAGTGGTAATGAACATAGAAGCAAGAAAGAGTCTCTTGGGTATAGAAGAATCTATTGGAGACAAGTCTCTTGAGTGAAAGTGATTTCCCTTGAAGGAGAGTAGTTATAAACGATAGTATATATAATGATGATTTATACACAGTGACTATTCCCTCCTATTTTATTTATTGACATTATCATGTATGATACTACTTCTTATGAGCCTTATATACTCAGTACATTCTTCGTACTGACCCCCTCGGGGGACTTACCTTACATGTTGCAGGTGCAGGCACTAGTAGGCCTCCACAGTAGATTGTCAGTGTTGCAAATCTTTGGTGAGCTCCAGTTAGTTCGTGGCTTCTCCGAGTCACTGTTGTACATGTGTTTTGATGTTGTATATGTTGTATAAAGCGGGGAATTGTCCCGACTTTTAGTTTATTTTGGTCAATGCATTTGTTAGAGGCTTTTGTAGATGGATGTGGGTGCATAAATGTGAAGGTACATGTTGTTTTGACTTGATGGATCAAACGGCCAAGTTTTACATATATAGCTATGACATATGTTTTCATGTCTATGACTTCCGCATACTTCCATAAGGTGTAATAAGATTCATATGAGGTTATATATGCGAATGTACATGAGCAAAGATTGGTTATCTCGGGTCTTATCGGCTTCGGGTGCCAATCACGCCTCGTTGGGATTCGGGGTGTGACAACCTGAACTTCCAATAACCATCATAATAAATCTACTCCATCTAGTACAGGAGAGAAATAAGAATACAATAAGGTGCTCAGACTCGAACCGATACTAAATAAGTAGATATCCATAAAATCTGATGCCCAAGATCCAATCCGGGATTAAAATAGTGTAATAATGTAGAAAGGGTCAAAATCTCTCTCAATCGAAGTAAGTCAATACTGAAGAAGGAGTGGATCAGAAATGGACCAAAATCAGCCTTGGTCTGAGTTTCCAAAGTAGTAAGTTTAGCTCAAAAGACAATAAATCAACAGTAGAGGTGGTACGACTTCCATTTAAAGAATCAGTTTCAAAAGTGAAAAGCTGGAATAAATTTTTTTTTAGAAAACAGTAGTAAAACCAAGGTTTTTAATTGAAATCGTACCACTAAATAAGCTTAAACTCGTCTAAATATATGCATGCTATCACCAGTATCCAAGCAATAAAAAAGTAAGTGCCTAAGCATCTATAAACTATACCACCAATCTTACAAGGCTTAGAGAACTAACCTGGTATCCAACTGGTATCGTAACCAAGGCCTCGAGCCCAATAATATACAATCTATAATGATATCAATATTATAACTCAAAAAACTAAGGTAAATCACGTACATCAAGCTACTGGGAGGACCTAATTGGGGGATATCACCCAAATCACTAAGTGATACAGTAAATCCTATACTAAGGGGTCTGTAATGTTAACCTAAGGACAAACAAGTATAATCAGGCTCAATAGAATCCTACAACTATAGCAGGTATTCTAGGCTAAGGCTCAATACACATTTTTATTCTAAATTCCCTAACCATGTCAATTCAGGATATACTAGCAATAAACCTATCCTATAACCCCCACCAAGCATGTAATCTATATAATACAATATACCATCTCATAGCGAAGAGAAGAGTAGACTGTTGCCTACCTCATTGTCAAACCACAGTCTCAAATCGTCATGAACTGCCGCCTCCACTCAATGGTCTTTGAGTGACATAGCACAATCAAATTCATAATCTAGACATTAATACAATTAAAATGATACCCATATTGACTATATTTGTTCTGGGTCTAAAAATAGTTCAAAAATTGGCTCAAAATCAAAAAGGGAAAATCTAGAATTTTATATAAGAATCATAATCCTCATATAAAGAGGAGTCTAAATCTGAAATCCTAACTAAACACGAGTTGAAATTGGACATAAAATTGAAAGAAAACATAATTTCCCCTTTACCGGGTAAAATCCTAAATTTCATATTTAAAATCAAAGATTTGAAGATGAAAACATAAATTAATCAATGGGAAACTCAGGGCCCGAGCCTTTATATTTTATTTTGAGTGTTTAGACAAAAATTAGTTAAAATCGACATTTCGGATATAATGGAACTGACCAAATCACCATCTGAGGTCGTCTACTAGAAGTTTTGATCCAAGGCTAATTTCTCAACTTTAAAAGATCCAAAAAAAGAAAATGGGCTTAAAATCCAAATGAACTGTCCGAAAACTGAACAGGTGGTCCCAACAAGTCATAAATGACCTGTAGCCACTATGAAAAGGCTTAAAATGTTGAATATAAGCAGAAATGGAGAAAATGACCTGGAGGGTCATTACAATATCCACTACTAAAAAAACTTTCGTCCTCGAAAGTCAATGGATAGAAAGAGACAGAAAGCTCAAAAAGATGAGGTATTAGGACCTCATGCCCCGCTCAAGCCTCCCCAGATTACCTCTAAGACCAAAGAATGCTTCCAAGGGATTTTGCTAAAGGTATCCCCTTTTCATTCACAACCTTACTTCACTTTCCAAGTAACCAAAAACTCATCCTCAATAACCAACTAGCCTCCAACTGAACTTAACTTGACTGAAGCACGCAAACCCAAACCAATGCGTACTGACATCACACCGATACAAGTACAACCAAGCAGATACTCAACCAGGCTAAAGACAACCAAGGCATAAATCATATAGCCAACTTCATACTTTAAATCTAACATTCTCTTGCCTTTCCAAACCTGCTGTCCTCTTTGAACTACACAAAAGCTCTACAGCATCATCCGAGTCCTGCCCACGTAATCACACAACATTAACCTCGAAAGGCTGAAGCTGACCCACCAAAAGTCCACATGGGCTAGCATATAATCAATGCTCCAAAATGTCCTACCTTAACTCAAATAGTGATGACCAAAGTTTGCGATCTCCGCCAAGGCCACTAACTGGTCCCAATGACCCTCAAAACCAAAAGTCATGGGTCTGAAGCACACTCTCTCAAAATCAAACGATCCACTCCAGAATACCCCATCGACTGTGGTTGAAACTATACAAATCCCAACTCGAGTAGACTTCTCCCACAGAGTAAACTTTTAAAAGTCTGATAAAAATTGAGAACCAAGGTGAAAAATAGTAGAAACCAACACAATGTGCCAACGGACCATCTTTTGAACTTTTATCTAATACAATCACCTTGAACTGAAGAAAGCTAAGCTGATAGGTAGAGAGTAAGCCTAGTCAACCTATCGACAAAGGCTCAACTTAGCCAAACCTCAAGATGTGGTTTCAACTAAGTTACACAATCCATAGCTATAATCTCAACACCGGAGCTGAACCACTTGGCCTCAACTATCCAAACGGATCCTGTTGATGAGTAAGCATCCACACACCAAAATCTATCACAACTCTTAAGCCGTTATTTAAAAAGTCAAAAATCATAATTGGAGCCAACAAGTCTTTACTAATATCAAATAACCAAACGGTTATCGCAAAGTCAAAAACTAAAATATTGTCGAAGAATATAACCACAACTGAGGGAAACCACAGGCAACGGAACAAGGGATCAAATCCACATATGTTAAGGGACATAACACATCAAGGAATAACTAAGAACTTACTGGGACTGAATAGATTACTAATGATAGCCAAATATTCAGCAACTTAGAAAATACGATCGAAGCTTGATTCTAGTAAAACCCATACTTAATACATGGCAATGAATACTTGCTCTAGAAAAACACTCTCTTTGATTACCAACAACTGATACCCAAGAATATACCACTAAGAGGAAGCATACCACTAGGTCATATTAGGCCAAACAAGTCCCGAAATGAGAATTTTTTAATTCACCCATTTAAACCGTTCTCAGCTCAACTGAATCGTAAATTACATTGAAGAAATAATGGAATACCCATCTCAACACCAACACCAAGATCAAGACTACTACCAGGTGATGAACCAACCAAATTGAAAGAACAACCTCAACTTACTAATCTTAGAAATGGGTCATAAAATAAGGGTCGCCACTGCTAGAATCACAACCAAACCAGGAAAGGCCAAATGTTCCTTCCTACAACCCTCTTAAAAACTGATCTAACCTTGTTGATAGCAGGAAAAACCAACCAACCAAGGTTCTAAACCAAACAGACAAGAATCACAAGAAAGGATACTAACCAGATAACACTAATTTAGCTGTCTATCAAGTAAGGATCAATCAAAGTTAAAATAATAACCATAATAAAAATAGTATAAAGTGTAGGTGGAACAAAATAAAAAAACAACCAGTGCCACTCTAGGATCACATCAAAGCGAATATGTCAAAGGAAATGGAAAATACCCAAGCGCTACACCCCAAATCAAATACAATAACGATCCACTCTATCCACTACTAAAATAAAATAGCTACGTGGTAGTCATACATGCATAAGTCTACACAAAGGCTTACAACAACTAATGTAGTAATATCAAGGCATAAGAATATCGATGGGTATGAAAACCACAACTCAATCTAAATAGAAACTAAAAGATAGTAAATCAAAATTGCACCTATAATGATAAAATCTAAATCCATGGTCCGTGACCTGCCCAAAGAAGTATAAATATAAATGTGTCTGACCCCAAGCTGAGCAACTGAATGAACAACTGAAATACCAAGGGTACTGCATCTAATCAAAGGTTCCACAACCCTATGAGATTGATCTAACTACTTGACTAACAAATAATCTCTCACTAGGGACACTCTTTAGACCAATGAACAATCTCTCTACAGCTGTAACAAATCTCTGAAGCACTAACCTGGTAAAAAACATAAGTTGAACCCAATTGGCTGACCAACTCACACCTGGGGTAATCCCTAGACCAATGACCAATCTCCCCCAAATCAAAACATGCCCTTCAAACTTTCTACAATGTACCTGCTGACCCAGAACCCCATAATGCCTATCCGTAACTCCACCCACTGTGACCACCATGACATATCTGAGAGCCATCTATAATCTGAGGTGTTACATGAACTGACCTAATAAACTACAAGTGATGTTGACCTATGCTAGGGTGATACCTACCTTCGAACCGTATACCACTAACACTGTACTACTTATATAGCCTCTTACTGCTACCTTTATATGTATCAAGACATGCCCTCTCTGTAGTCTTCGCATGATAAACATCCTGAAAGAAAGTAGACCCAGCTGCTATCAAATGCTTCGATACTAAGTGGAGTGGTAAAGTCAATCCTCTGATAATTCTACACACCATCTCATGCTCTGTAGAAAATAACATAGGAGTATGTATGGACCACTTGAGAAACCTAATCTCATACTCCAAAACTAAAAAGAGCCCTGCTGCATACCAACAAACCCAACTCTGGCCTGAGAACTATCGATGTACCAGGCACCACTGATGTGTCGTGAACTTACAGAACTATTAATACTTAAAACTATGAATATTTGCAAGTACGAAGGTATTTTTCTTTGGATATGATGTGTTTTGTTAGTTTTGCAGGAAACTAGGGTTCGGATACACACGTGACAGAAAAGCTGAGAAAAACACTAAGTAAAGTCGCATAAGCCCCTATATGGACCATGTGAAGGACACTTGAGTCATGTACCCATTCATATGTGGAAAGATTGAAAGATATTTGAAGTTCAGATACATGAGCTCTCATACAAGTCATGTGACTAGCATATAAGCCATGTGCTTAGGATACAAGAGGTATCTTGAAGTTTGGAATATTTGCTGAAGTATAGCCTCATGAGGCCTCATACGAGTTTTGTGGCCCATACACAAGCCGTATGGATTCTATACGAGCTGTATGGCATGTACACAAACCGTATGACCACTCATGAGGGAGGATATGGAATTTTAATAAAGCACAACCACACAAACATCCATAGGAACCGTGTGCCATTAAAATGATTTGTGTGTACATGCTGACCCTGTTCTCTTATTTAGTTTAGGAAAGGTTTTTATTTTTTCTATAAATACTCCTATTGGATATTTTTTACAAGGTTACGTTTTCATTACTATTTTTACATACTTGTAAGGTTTCAAGGCGATTAATCCTGAGAATTAAAAAACATCAATTTCTAGGGTTTAATTTGAAGAGTAATCTTGGAGTTTTTATCTCATTATTGTAAGTACATAGTTTTGTCTTCTTCAATAAATTCTTTTTGTGTCCTTACACCCAAGAGTAGCTTAACACCATAACTAGGGTTGTAGGAACCATGATGAATTAGTAAAGTAGGTTAGGTGCTTGGTAATTCTAGACCGGTGTACTTGTATGTATTAGTATATTCTTTGTTATGATTGCTTTCCAACAGTTGCAAATGTTAAGAACTCGCCTGTATTCTAGACTTTCTTAGAGGAGGGGTAGAGATTCAAAAAACAAAATAACAACAAAGAGTTGAAGCTATCAAACTTTATCTAATAACTTATTCCCGAGAGGGAAGAGTTAATCTGAGATCCAGAACAAGGGTTAGAAGGGAAACACTTAGAGATCGGGAGGAGACAGGTGATAATCACTTAACCAAGGTTGGAAGACGATTAGGTGAACCTAACTTGTTAGATTTTGCATGCAACACATTGGGATAGATTGCTAGTATGAACAGCCTATGGAGTTATGAAGTTATGGTAAACACAGTCCTAGTGCCTTTACACTTTGATTACAAATCCAAAAAAATCAAACATATTTACTACTGATTCACAAAACCCCCATATTTACTTTCTTGCAGATTTCTTAGACAAAAATTCTTAATTGAATTTTGACCTATTTTCTATGGGATCAACCCCAACCTAGTTGTGTTCTATAATTGATCAATGATTGATTTATGCTTTATTTAGCGGTGTAATTTGGGTGACATCAAATTTTAGCATCGTTGTCGGGAAATATAGTTATGCAGTTGATTGATTGTGTTTGTTGAGCTGTTGGTTGCTATTTCTTGATTTATTTTTCAATTATTTCTAGGGTGTATACCCAATACTAGGAGTCAAGGAAATCCCTTAATTCCACTTGATACATAAAATGAAAGAACTCTAAGAAATAATCAAAGAATGGTAAACAAAGGAGTTCATGATCAAGGAGCCCTACTCGAGGGTATTCATGATAATCCAGCAATCTTAAATCAGCCAGTACACCAGTATGGTGGTCAAAAGACTACAAAATAGATCACGACTCAATTGATGGCTGAGGAGAATGCTATGGCTGAGGATAATTCTAAACAAAAAGCTACCAGATGAGCAGCTAAGGAAAAAGGGGCTAAATAAGATGAGGCAAATAGTCTAGATGCATTTGATGAGCAAGAGAGATAGAGAAGGCATAGGAGACAATAGCCTCCACAAGAGCCTCTGTAATAGTATATGCCTTATTATAAGGATCCAGAGAAAGATTTGGACTACTTGGAGCCTGTTGAAAAAGGTACTATCATTCCACCAGAGTTACCTTAAGGGACTAAGTTTGATATCACGAGTTCCATGACTCACTTGTTGAACTTGAAGGAGGTGTTTGCAGGCCTTCTTACTGATGATACAAATATATATGTAATTAACTTTGTTGGGATTTGCACGTTTTATAATCTGCCTGAAGTGACCTAAGAGGCAATCAGACTGTGTCTCTTTCCATTCTCTTTAATAAGAGAGGACATATTATGGTTGACAGAGCTACCATGTGGATCGAACACTACTTGAAATGAATTATGGACTTAGTTTTTGGGAAGATTCTTCCCACCATACAGGATATTGCAGTTGAAAGACGAGATTTATAATTTTAGACAGTTTCATTCAGAGGCATTATATAAAACTTGGTTGAGGTTCAAGAAAAAACTGCAGAGTGTTCCAAATCACAGAATTATAGGTAGAAACTCGCTTGAGATTTTTTACAGAGCTTTGAATTCAAATACCAAAGCTGAAGCAAACACTATCACTGGTGGAGAATTCACGAGTCTACGTTGGGAGCATGCTTTTGAGATCTTAGATTGGATCACAAAAACCAACGAGGTTGGAATACACATGATGCGGATAGACCCACAGGTACTTATGCAATTGGCATATCTACAGATCAGATAGCATTTAGATGAGATGGTAGCTCAAGAGGTAGCATAACTGAGGACTGAAATTGGAAAGCTGACTAAATAATTTACAGCAACTGGAGCTGAAAAGATAAATGCAATCAGTTTTAAAGGTAAGGCACCTAGGTATGAAGATTTGGACTCTGAGACGAAGGTAAAATATCTAGATAGAGAGGTAGAGGGTTTCCATGCCAAGGGCCAAGGGTCCAACCAAGACACTTGGAACTTGAGGTAAGGGATCGAGGTCGAAACCACTATAAAGACAATAATTGCAACAAGTTTGGGTATAGAGATAGGAGTAGAGATCAAGATGCTCACTAGAGAAGAAAGGATGACTATAAAGATAAGAGTGGCCTGTATGTTCCACCTAGGAACTGTGATGCTGGTTTAAGAAATTCGAGGATAGAAAACATACTTGCAAAGGTTGTAAAAGAGGTAGATAAAAATGGAAGACTGCCTCAAGGAAATTAAGGTAGATATTTTTGGAATAAATTAGAAGGTTGAATCATACGCTACCGCCATAAAATAGCTCGAGCAATAGTTTGTATCATTGAATCAATGCTACAAAGGTACACTCTTGAGTAACACCATACAAAATCCAAATAATAATAGTTATTATTTGGAGATTACTACTCGGAGTGGTAAGACGACCACCGATCCACCCATGCCCATGTCTGTCAAAAAAGAGGTAGAGCTAATTATTGTCGATGATGAAAAGGTTGCCGAATTCGAAGACATGTTGGTGGAAGATAATGCACTTGAAAAGACCCAAGTTGATGAACATGAGACAAGGTCAATAAAAGGGAAGGACAAGGAGGTCCCAAAAGTTTTGACTCATATTCCACGACCTCCTCCTTCTTTTTCACAAAGACTGAAGAAGAAAGCTAAAGAGGGAAAGTACCAAAATTTAATTTCTATGCTGAAGGAGTTGACGAAAAATATCCCTCTAGTTGAAGCCCATGAAAAAATGCCAGGTTACATAAATTTTATGAAAGATTTAGTGACCAAAAAGAGGACTGTGAGTTTTGAGCCTATTGACAATGTGCACCATTGTAGTGCAATAGTGTCCAGATCTTTGGTTGAGAAGAAAGAAGACTCTAGAGCATTCATGATTCTATGACTATTGGGTATTTCAACTTTGTGAAAGTATTGTGTGATTTGGGTGCTAGCATTAATTTGATGCCGCTAACAGTTTATAGACAGTTGTGGTAGGGGTCACCCAAACGGACTTTGATGAGACTTTTCATGGAAGATCGCAATGTGAAAAAGCCCGTGGGTATCTTGTATGATATTTTGGTGAGGGTTGCATCCTTCATATTTCTGGCTGATTTCATCATTCTTGACTTTGAGGTTCTCATTATTTTTGGGAGACCATTCCTTGTTACTGGGCATGCCTTGGTTGATATGGAGACCGGGCAGATGAAGTTTTGGTTGAATAATGAATAAGTTACCTTTCATGTGTGCCAGTCCATGAAGCAACCAAAGAATAAGCGTGTGATCTCTATGATAGATACAGTCGACGAGGATGATTTAGTAGCTCTTATTGAGGAGAAGCTTGGAAACGAGGCCTTCGCAACAGCAGTTACAAATTTTAAGGTTGATGATATTGATATTTATGATAAGATGGTTAGTGTACTTGATGGTAAGGGTTCATACAGCTTTACATAGAAGAATTTAGTTCTTGATTTGAAAAACAGAGTGGCTTCACCAGTTCGGTCTTCTATTGAGGAACCTCCTATTTTAGAGCTCAAAGCTCTTCCATCTCATATTAGTTATGTATTTTTAGGAACCAACAATACTTTGTTGATCATTATTGTAGCTGATTTGGTAGACTGGCAAGTTGAGGCTTTGTTTTCTATTTTGAAAAGGTACAAAAGGGCCATTGGATGGTCCATTACTGATATCATTGGGATCCCGCCTGGAATTTTCACACACAAAATCCAATTTAAGCTAGATTATGTCCCCAGTATTAAGCATCAATGGAGATTTAATCCAGCTATGCAAGAGGTGATGAAGAAATAAATCAAGTGGTTGGATACAGGTGTGGTTTATCTAATTATATACAACAAGTAGGTGAGCCCAGTCCAATATGTGTCGAAGAAGGGTGGAATCACTATGGTTCCAAATGAGAAGAATGAGCTTATTCCTATACGGCCAGTTACTGGTTGGTGTATGTCTATGGACTACAGGAAGTTGAACGCATGGACTAATAAGGATCACTTTCTTATGTCTTTCATGGACCAGATGCTAAACCATCTTGCTGGTAGAGGATGGTATTGTTTTCTTAATGGTTACTTGGGTTACAATCAGATTTCTATACTCCCAAAGACCAAAAGAAGACCACTTTTAGTTGTCCATATGGGACCTTCGCATTCAAAAGAATGCCTTTTGGGCAACGTAATGCACCCACCACCTTTCAGCGTTGCATGATGGCTATTTTTCACACATGGTTGAGGACACTATAAAGGTATTCATGGACGACTTCTCAATGTTTGATGATTCATTCAAAGATTATTTGGCACATCTTGCTAATGTTCTGAGAAGATGCGAGGACTGTAACTTGGTCTTAAATTGGGAAAAGTATCACTTCATGGTTAAAGAAGGAATAGGTCTAGGTTATAAAATTTTGAAGAAGGTGATTGAAGTTGACAAGGCAAAGATTAAGGTGATTGAAAAGTTGCCTCCACCAATTTCTATGAAGGGCATTCAAAGGTTTATGGGGCATGCAGGTTTTTATCGAAGGTTCATCAAAGACTTCTCCAAAATTGCAAATCCCTTGTGCAAGTTATTGGAGAAGGAGGTGAAAGTTTTGTTTTATGATGCATGTCTAAAAGCATTTGAGAGCCTGAAAGAGAAGTTAATTTCAGCCCCGATTATTATGTCTCCTAATTGGTCCATGCCATTTAAAGTTATGTACGATTCTAGTGGTTTAGAGCTAGGGGCAGTCCTAGGACAAAGGTGAGAGAAGAACTTACATCCCATCTATAATGCTAGCAAAGCACTTAACCCTGCTCAAAAAAATTACACTGTGATTGAACAAAAGTTTCTTGCTGTCGTGTTTGCGTTTGATAAATTTTGATCTTATTTGTTTGGCACAAAAGTAATTATGCATACTAACCATGCAGCTCTTAGGTACCTTATGGCAAAGAAGGATGCAAATTTGAGGTTAATTTGTTGGGTACTTTGTTGCAGGAATTCAATTTTGAGGTCGAGAATCAAAAAAGGACTAAAGATTAAGTGACCAACCATTAATCACACCTTGAAGAAGAGGCCTTGCTGAAATTGAAAGTTGAACTTAAGGTTGATGATATTTTTTTGGATGAGCAGGTATTGGCCGCATCACAAGATTTAATTCCATGGTTTGCAGATTTTTCCAATTACTTGGCAAGAGATGTGGTTTCGGAAGACTTATCATTTCAGAAGTGGAAAATTTTTATGCATGATGTGAGGAAGTTCTTCTGGGATGAGCCATATTTATTTCGTATTTGTGTAGATGAATTAATTCGGAGATATGTTTCTGAGATTGAGATGAAGAGTATCTTAGAGGCATGTCACTCGTCACCAATTGGGGGCCATCATAGTGGTGTGCAGACTGAGCATAAGATCTTACAATGTGGATACTACTGGCCCACTATTCACAAAGATGCCCATGACTATGCAAGGGCTTGTGATCAATGTCAAAGGCAAGGGAACATCTTGCAAAGGCAAAAGCTTCCAATTACCACGATACTGGAGCTTGAGATATTCGATGTATGGGGCATTAATTTCAATGGCCCTACTGTGACTTCATATGGTATAAAGTACATCTTGGATGTTGTTGACTACGTTTGAAGTGGGTGGAGGAAGTTGTGCTTCCAAACAATGAAGGTAAGTGTCAAAATATTTCTGAAGAAGAATATATTCTACTGGTTTGGTAAGCCAAGGGCTATCGTTAGTGATGGGGGTTCATATTTTTACAATCGGTTGTTCAAAGTGTTACTTGAGAAATATAGTGTGAAACATAGGGTGGCAATGCCTTACGGGCAAGTTGAGGTCTCAAATCATGAGTTCAAGTCTATCCTAGCAAAAATTATGAATGCCAGTAGGACTGATAGGTCTCAAAAGCTATGGGCTTTCCGGACTGCATTCAAGACCCCCATTTCTACGTCACCTTATCAGCTAGTGTATGGTAAAGCATGTCACTTGCTTATTAAAATTGAGCACAAGGCACTGTGGGCTCTCAAGAAGCTAAATCTAGACTGGAATGAAGCTTCTAACTTAAGGCTTGACCAACTACATGAGTTGGATGAGTTTTTGTTGGGAGCCTATGAGAGTGTTGCACTCTACAAGGAAAAGAAGAAATTGTACCATGACCAAAAGATTGATAAGAGAGAGTTTAGCCCAGGTGACTTAGTCTTGTTGTTTAATTCGAGGTTTTGCTTGTTTCATGGAAAATTGAGGTCCAAATGGCCTGGACCATTCACTGTGGTAAGAGTATTTCAGCATGGGGAAATTGAACTGAAAAGAAATGATAGTTGTTTGTTCAAAGTAAATGGTCAGCATGTGAAACACTACTTTGGATCTGCAGAAGAGATTAAACTAATTGAGGAACTCAACCTTGATGAAGTCTGAGTAATCAAGGGAATTTCTTCATGTCGTGACATTAAATCAAGTGCTTCATGGGAGGCAACCCATGGGCTACAATGGGTGAAGTCAAAGGAACCAAATCATCCACGTCGTGCCGCGATGTTAAATCAAGCGTTGCTTGGGAGACAACCCAAGATTTGTACTTGTAATAGCAATTTTTTTATTATAGTGTCATAGTTTGCTCAGTGCATGCAGGGTAATGACAAGTTTGGAAAACAAAAGGAATGCTAAATAAGTATGAGCCCATAAGTGACCGTACGACTCATACGGATCACACGCGGTTCGTACGTAGGATCATGGGCCTAAGGTAGTCCTTTTACCTAAAATCCTTCACATGTATCGTGTGACACCCACATGGCTCCTATGCCAGCTCGTGGGCTAAGGTAAGGTAAAGACACCCAAATGATCCATGTGTTTGCCGCATGGGCTGTATGCCCTTTTGTGGGCCTTGTCCAGGGCAAAATCTTAAACCCAACCCAGTCCCACTTATCTCACGACCCATACAAGACCCACACGGTTCGTATGTCGGCTCGTGTGGGGGCGACATAGTTTAAAACCAAACCGGCCCACGATTTCACCCAAATTTTTTTAATAAAGGTTTTAAAACCCAAATTTGGGTCATAACAACACAATTCCAAATTGCAATTTGAAACTCCCTCTCTCTCCCAATCACCACTAGTGATGATACAAACACCCCAACCCCGCATCTTCTTGATCAAATAACCAAAGAGGTTCATGTGGACACAAATTTTTGCACTTCCCCTAATTCCCCAAATAAAGAGCATCAAAGGTTCACTAAGTAAGTAGAGTTCAATTTTTTGTACTTTACTAATGATTGTATGAATCTTGGGCAATGCATAAAAAAAGAGTCAGAATTATGGTAATGCTTACAATCGTAACTGGCAGAGTCATCCCAACTACTCTTGGGGAAATAATCAGGTTCAACCTCAATAGTTTCAGTAGCATCAAGGTGTTCACAACAACAGTCCAGCCAGCAATATAGAAGAGACTTTGAAAAAGATTTTGGCCAACCAAGAACAAATGGCTGCAGAGATTAAAAATCAACAATTGCAAAGAATTTAGAAACTCAGATGGGTCAGTTAGTTCAGGCACAAAACACAAGACCTCAACCAGTTTGCCTAGTGATACAGAGCAAAATCCAAAGCAAGTTATGGCAATTACCTTGAGGAGTGGAAGAGATTTGATTGATGCACATCCAAACAAAAATCCTAAGTTGCAAGCAGAGTTGATCACACCTAAGCAAACAAAAAAGCAAGTAAAATCCAAAAAAGCTGACAAAAGGGGAAGGCAGAGTACCCAAATAAAAATCCGATTGAGCAATCTCAAAACAGACCACCCCCACCATTCCCTCAAAAGCTTAAGAAAGCAAAGAGGATGCTTGTTTTAAAAAGTTCTTTGACTCATTCAGAGAACTTCACATTAACCTTCCTTTGTTAGATGTTTTGTAGGGAATGCCTAAGTATACTAAGTTCTTGAAGGATGTGGTGGTGTACAAAAAAAAAAGGCTTGGTGATATTGAGACTGTAGCACTAATGGAAGAGTGTAGTTCTATGGTAATGAGCAAGATGCCCAAAAAGCTTAAGGACCCTGGGAGTTTTACCCTCCTTATACAAACTGGTGAAAGTGATAGTGTTCAAGCTTTGAGTGATTTAGGGGTAAGAATCAACTTGATTCCCCTTTCTGTGTTTAAAACTTTGGGTTTAAGAAAGCCAAGGCCTTCATCAGTTGTGCTACAGATGGCGGACAGAACTAGAGTTGTCCCCAAAGAAATCATTAAGGATGTTCTCATTAGGGTCGGTAAGTTTATTATTCCTGCTGACTTTATTGTTCTTTATTATAAGGCAGATGACAAGGTACCAATCATATTAAAACGTCTATTTTTGGATATTGGTGGAGCTTTGATAGATGTTAGAGAAGGCACACTCAAGATGAGATTGAATGATGAAGAGGTGGTCTTCAGAGTGTACAAAGCACTTAACACACCCTCACACTACAGAGATCTATGTATGATTAAAGTTATGGAAGTGGATAAGTGTGGGGTGGTGAGCTACAATATTCTAATTACTGCTTTGGACTCTCTCATAGAATTACCCAATTTGGTCGGTAAGCCTGAGCTTGAAAAACTTGCATGTGATCCGGCATGAGGTGTGAAAAGTAGTAAAAGGGAAAATGTTGATGATATTGTAGGTAGAGTAAAGAAGAGAAGAAAGTTGTGGTTGATAGGGAAGAAGATATTGAGACACTGTGGATATACCCACATATGTCTACAAAGCCTCTAAATAAATACACGACCCTTTCATAACATCTACAACATCAGATCCAATGTATAACTATGACTCGAAAAGTCTCAAACCAACTGGGGCTCACCAAATATCTGCAAATATTGTCAACCTACTGCGGAGGGCTACTAGTGCCTGCACCTGCAACATGTAAGGTAAGTTCCCCCGAGGGGGTCAGTACGAGGAATGTACTGAGTATGTAAGGCTATACGTAAATATATGAGATATAGGAACTTTGATGAAAGTAAGTACAAGTGAACACATCATGTGGATAAATTACCATAAGAATACATGTGGAATCATGTGCATTACTTTCTTTACTTCATTTCATTTTCCTTTACTTCTTCATCATTCATGTGATCATCAATCATGTATGCCGGGGCCCAACTGATCAGTGGGAAATAACATTGGGATCGTCTCTAGCTAGGCTTATGCCCCTTTGAGCTGCCACCCATAAATCAATAAAGCAGGTTCGTCTCTAGCTAGGCTTACGCCCCTTTGAGCTGCCCCCTGTATCCAATAATCATTCGGGATCGCCCCTAGCTAGGCTTATGCCCCTTTGGGTTGCCACCCGTTCTCAACAAGTGTTTATTACTTCAATTCTTTTGTTATGATATTGGTACATTAGTGGTTACAATGTTATTGGAACTTTGGAACATTATTGGAACATTAACCAATGAACATGAGTCATGTGAATCACAATTGATCAATGAATAAGGAACATGTGAGTAACAATGATTAATAACCGGAAATGGAATACCTTTGAACATTTCGGAATGGAATAAGTATAATGACAATGTGATACTATGTGCTGCAGAAGGATATGGAAAGAGTAACCTTACATACCTTGTATTCTCAATACGAATATATATAATCTTAGATGTGCATACAATGTCCCGCTCCTTCCTTATGTTTCACTCTACAACACAAATACATAACGGAATTTACATTAACCACCAACTACCTTACAAATGCATATAACGTCCATGAGTTACATGTTTGCCTTTAACATGTCATTTCCCCCTTCACAATACCATTGATGAAATCATCATATCAATAATCCCACAATATTCCCAACATTGACCAAAATATCATAAACCATTAGCATGTCGCACCAAGTTTATACTTTCCACTTCTCCATCAACATAACATCACAATTACTCTCTCAAGTCACCATAATACACTTCATAACAACATATCGACAATAATCCCATAACTTACACTTTTGGCAAAATAACAAGTTAAAGAACAAAATAACACCAAGTTTCTCCTTTACGTTTATTCAATACCACCATGTCACAATTCTTTCATCAATTCACTCCAACACATGTCATAACGACATATCGCCAACAATTCCATAATTTACACTTATGGAAAAAAAAAAAAAAAGTTAAGGACCATAAACACACCATACATGTTGATATCTCATCCATACCATTCACTTTTATTCAAACCTCAAGTCCTTGTTCAAGTTTAAATAACATAAATGACACATCTCTTACAAAAAGCAAAAGTGTCATATCCAACACTTCCAAGCATAACCAACATGATCCACATAGTCTCTCATGCATATAATATGTTAAAGTACAAGAATAATCACTTACCCAAGCTTGGAAGATGATGATCTTGCCCAAGAGTTGATTGCTTTAGGGTTTGGAAATGGAGAGAAAAGTCTAGAAATGTTATGAGAGATTTTGTGAATAAAAATCTGCTTTTGGCCTTATATAGCCTCCATTTAATGGTTATCTTGATCCACTTGGGTCAATAATTGATGAATTAAAGGAAGAATGGGTCATTTGACCCATTGGGCCATGCATTTTGGCTCCATTTTGGGCCTCAAATTGCCCCATTAACACATATTACCTTAGACCACTAAAATCAATGTATAATCCATCATATATCTCATGTTTAATTAATTCCATAATCGTCACGACAATATTCACGTACGAGATTCCCGATCGTAGCCTCAATCGCAAAACTAGAAATTCTAGTCGCTCATGGTTTTTTTTTTGTTTTTTTTTTTTAACATAATTTGTTAAAATACTTGTGACGAAGAATTAACCCCACAAAGTCACAAACACCACCTACTACCAAGGTCTAATCACATTTACTAGCACACTATCAAATTTTTCCATCAATAGCAATATGAAATACGTACTTATGGCTCTCGAAACCTAGGTAAGCATGGTTCAAGGTTGTCAAGTAGGGTCGGGAATGTACGGGGTGTTACATCCTTCCCCCCTTAGAAACATTCGTCCTCGAATGTTAGTAACATTATCTCATTGTAACAACTTAAGTCAAAGTGCATCCTTCACATTATCATATACACATATAATACTTGTAAAGACTTACTTATTATGACTCCAATTCCGTATCTTGACCTTTTTCTTCCGTGTACAACAATTACTAGCACTTTAGATTTCATTATTTCTTTGGTTTCCCTTGCGATTTCTTCTACGTGCTAATTTCTCCAATAGTGCCTTTACGGAAGCTACTTCTTTATGTCTCATTACTCTCTCTTATCGATCTAGAATAGTAAGCAGTACTTCTTCACATGTGAGATCTTTCGTAACTTGTATATTTCTACTGGCAACAATACTAGATAATCTCCTATGCACTTTCAAAGCATCGAATATAAGATACTGAATGAACTGTGAAGAGTTCTTGGACTAGTGCTAATAGATACGCAATTTGCCCAAATCTTTGGAAAACTTCTCTTTCTTTCCGTATCTCATTATATATATTTTTTTTCATTGGTGACACTGTCAAAAATACCTAATCACCTATGGCACATTTAATTCCCTTCTGCTACTATCGACATATGATTTGTATCGGCTCTGGGCCATTTGTAGCTACTGTTATATCACCTTCACTTCCTCTATAGCTTGACGAACAAAATCTGACCCGAGCAAAGCAAATTTCATCAGCTGTAACCCATCCAATTGATGATCTACATTTTCTTTCATATAAAACTTCATAAGGTGCCTTTTGATACTTTTACTGTAAACAATTTCAATAAACGATAGATGTTCATCCCAACTACCTTTAAAGTCCAATGTACAAACTCGTGGCATAACTTTAAATGTTAATATAATACGTTTTGTTTGCCCATCCATCTGAGGATGACAAGTCGTACTTACATCTACCTGTATACCCATGCTTTACTGAAAAGTCTCCCAACACTGTACAATAAAGTGAGCTCTCTTGTAGGATATAATAGTGAGTGAAATCCCATGTAATCGTACTATCTTTATAACATACAACTTTGTATAATGTTCAGCTGTATCGGTGGTCCTAACTAGTAGGAAACACGCTGGCTCGGTGAGCCTGTCAACTATCACCTATATGGAATCAACTTTCACAGTGTACGGGGTAACCCTGTGATTAATCTATGTCACTCATGTTCCATTTCCAATCTGAAAGGGTAATACATTGCATAAAACATACAGACCTCTGATGCCATAGTGTTAATCTGTGACTGCTTGGACATTGAGCTATAAGTTCCACAATGTGTTTTTCATGTAACCTTACTAAGACATCTCTGCTAAACCATGGTATATTTTGGTTGCTTCCGAATGAATAAAATACCATGAACGATGTTCTTCTGTCATAATTCATTTCCTTAACTCGTCTATACCCAATATACATAGTTTACATTGGCGTTAAGATACTCCCCCTTGTATTTGTTCAAACATCTTTGTCGTACTCTGCTGTACATTTTTTTTTTCAATTGAACTAAAACTATAACTTACATATTGCTTTTTCCTTTTTTTCAGATGTCAATGAAAATCCCGCAATATTTGACACTATAATTTTTTCATCAGGAGTTCCAAGAAAACAGAAACCCCTATTGCTTTATTGATATAGATTTCGTAACTATACCTTTCTTTTTCGTGAACTGGCCATTCCTACTTTTTACTGCCTTGCAGCTTAATGTATCAACTATTTTCCAAATGACACAAGATACCATTGTTCTAATCGTTTAATAGTTCAAGCCACCTTCACTACCTCAGATTTAAGTCCTTCGGCTTCAATTATAGTACATTTTCTTATGAACAGTATATATATTAAATCCCTTACAAATAGTGACACTATAACTGTAAAGCAATATCGCGGCCGCTAGTTCAGGGTCCTGAGTCTGGTAATTCTCATGTAGCCGCAACTGCCGTAAGACATATGCTATTACCTTATCATGCTACATCAATACACATCCGAGGCCAACCCCGGAAGCACTACCATACATTGCATAACATTCTTTTGCCTTTGGGAGGCACTTAAAATTGGTGTGGAAGTTACTTTATCTTTCAACTCTTGGAAACTCTTCTCATATGCATCATTCTACTGGAACTTGATTGCCTTGTATATAAGCTTTGCTAAGAGTGTAGGGATAGAATAAAATCCTTCAACAATTCTCCTATAATAATCAACCAACCCAAGAAAACGATGGATCTCTGTAAGCATCGTAGGCCTTAGCCAATTGTTCACCCTTTCTATCTTTTGTATAACAATTTTCATTTCTTCATCCTATACAATGTGACTCAAGAACGACATGGATTGTAACCAAACTTCATGTTCAGAAAAGTCTATAACATTTGCTGCAATATGATTCGCATGGTCCTCTTGTGATTCTGAATACCATCACCAAACATGGTCACACACACATTTAAAAGTGTCTTAAACACCCTATTCATTAAACCCATAAAAATTACAGGTGCATTCGCTAGCTCAATTGACATACTAAGAATTCATAATAACCATACCATGTTTGTAATGCTGTCTTGGGTATATCTTCATCATTCATTTTTTTTTCATCATTTCATCATTCATTTCACTATTTTTTTTTCTAACCCCGTAACTGATCAAACAAATCGTCAACTCTGGGGAGGGAATATTTATTCATAATTGTCATCTTATTCAGTTGCCGATAGTCGACACACATCCTCAATGTACTGCCTTTCTTTTGTACAAATTAACACTGGTGCACCCCAAGGGAACATACTAAGTCTTATGAATCCCTTGTTCATCCCGTCTTTTAACATTTTTTTTTTTCCAATTCCCATAACTTTGTCGGGGCCATACTATATGAAGAAGTAAAAAAATAAAAATAAAAATAGGTGAAGTACCTGATGTCACAGTAATACCAGCTCATACATCGAGGAATTCATTTACCACCAGAACTGATTGAAAAGTTGGTGGCTTCACATCAGTATCTTTCACTCTTACCGAGTGACGTGTGTATCCCTTAGAGTATCCTTTTACTTGCTTTACTATGGGGAACAACTTTTTCGTCTTGGTGCCCCCACATTTCTTCTTTTGGGGAAAACGACAATATAACTTCTTAGTTCGGCAATCTACTATGGCACAATCCCTTTATAACATTAAAATCCACTATTTCCAGCTCAATAAGATCAACCGGTGTCTCATGACCACAAACAATTACTATGAACTTAAGATATACTCTGTTAACTATCATAGATTCACCGACTGATGTATAGACTTCAAGTGACATAACTAGTAATTCTGGTGTTCATTTGAATTTTCAGCAATTAATAAAATAACATATGCTAGTGTCGAATATGGGTCAATCAATACGTGTACGGTACCTGTAGCTACCTCAAGAGAAGCCTCATTTTGTGGCCCGACATACCACACCAATAACAAATTTTAGCCCAAACCGACATATTCTTTTCTAGTGTCTCTGAGCTTTCATTATCTGTGCAAAAAGCCTGTATTTGACTATATCAGTATCTTTTTTTTTTTCAAGATCGCAATGGTACAATCCATCTGTCCCTATACCGATGCATTCTATCGGTCATAATGGTTACCACTTTTGGAGTATACTTAACCACAGAATTAAACCGAATTGCTTTAGCAATTGATCCACATAAGCTTTTCGGACCTCATATGAGAGGTACTAGTCAAGGAATACCGTTTTACATTCCTCCCAACTAGCTGGAAATACATCAATACACATTCGCATGTATAACATCTAGAGCCTTTTTGATTTGGTCTATAAAGTCCTATGGGTCTTCATACAGATCCGACCCGGTGAATATATCATTACTTATCATTGGGCCAGCTTGCCCATAACATTATACAACAACTCTCTGAGTCAACATATACTCTCCATTGCTTAATTCCTGTTCAGTGGCATTTATAGGTGGTTCTGTGGATACTTCTCTACTTTTTTGGCTAAGAAAAACCCGTATAACAAATTCCATGTCAACCCCACCTTGACTAGCTTTGTCAGGTGGGCATTTACTCATTTCTTCTTCGGCAGGAATATCAACCTACTTACCTTTGCTCTTATCTTGTCTGATAATCAACTTTTGACCATGCAAAAGAAAACAAATGTCAATGCATACATATACTTCCACCTACAACTTTGACTCTATTGCACGATCTAGAAGTGAAGAAGTGAAACAACTCCTAAATGTCCCGTAGCCTCCTACTTATAAATGTGGCGCACAACACATCGATAAGTAAGACTCTACTCGGACACGGCTTTATAGACACCCTTAGAACGACCCGCTCTGATACCACTTTTGTCACACCCCGAACTTCGTTCGGGACGTGATTGGCACCCGAAGCCGATATGGCCCGAGAGAACCAATCTTTGCTCATGTTCATTCATATGCAAGTCTCTTTACGAATAGCATACTTTCTCATGTAACTGATGAAATATATAAGATACCATTGGTGAAAGTCATGGTAAACATGTACATTATATGCAACTATGGCCGTTCGGACCATTCCGTCTAAATGAATATACACCTCTTACGTTCATATACCCACATATGTCTACAAAGCCTCTAAATAAATACACGACCCTTTCATAACATCTACAACATCAGATCCAATGTATAACTATGACTCGAAAAGTCTCAAACCAACTGGGGCTCACCAAATATCTGCAAATATTGTCAACCTACTGCGGAGGGCTACTAGTGCCTGCACCTGCAACATGTAAGGTAAGTTCCCCCGAGGGGGTCAGTACGAGGAATGTACTGAGTATGTAAGGCTATACGTAAATATATGAGATATAGGAACTTTGATGAAAGTAAGTACAAGTGAACACATCATGTGAATAAATTACCATAAGAATACATGTGGAATCATGTGCATTACTTTCTTTACTTCATTTCATTTTCCTTTACTTCTTCATCATTCATGTGATCATCAATCATGTATGCCGGGGCCCAACTGATCAGTGGGAAATAACATTGGGATCGTCTCTAGCTAGGCTTATGCCCCTTTGAGCTGCCACCCATAAATCAATAAAGCAGGTTCGTCTCTAGCTAGGCTTACGCCCCTTTGAGCTGCCCCCTGTATCCAATAATCATTCGGGATCGCCCCTAGCTAGGCTTATGCCCCTTTGGGTTGCCACCCGTTCTCAACAAGTGTTTATTACTTCAATTCTTTTGTTATGATATTGGTACATTAGTGGTTACAATGTTATTGGAACTTTGGAACATTATTGCAATATTAACCAATGAACATGAGTCATGTGAATCACAATTGATCAATGAATAAGGAACATGTGAGTAACAATGATTAATAACCGGAAATGGAATACCTTTGAACATTTCGGAATGGAATAAGTATAATGACAATGTGATACTATGTGCTGCAGAAGGATATGGAAAGAGTAACCTTACATACCTTGTATTCTCAATACGAATATATATAATCTTAGATGTGCATACAATGTCCCGCTCCTTCCTTATGTTTCACTCTACAACACAAATACATAACGGAATTTACATTAACCACCAACTACCTTACAAATGCATATAACGTCCATGAGTTACATGTTTGCCTTTAAAATGTCATTTCCCCCTTGACAATACCATTGATGAAATCATCATATCAATAATCCCACAATATTCCCAACATTGACCAAAATATCATAAACCATTAGCATGTCGCACCAAGTTTATACTTTCCACTTCTCCATCAACATAACATCACAATTACTCTCTCAAGTCACCATAATACACTTCATAACAACATATCGACAATAATCCCATAACTTACACTTTTGGCAAAATAACAAGTTAAAGAACAAAATCACACCAAGTTTCTCCTTTACGTTTATTCAATACCACCATGTCACAATTCTTTCATCAATTCACTCCAACACATGTCATAACGACATATCGCCAACAATTCCATAATTTACACTTATGGAAAAAAAATAATAATAAGTTAAGGACCATAAACACACCATACATGTTGATATCTCATCCATACCATTCACTTTTATTCAAACCTCAAGTCCTTGTTCAAGTTTAAATAACATAAATGACACATCTCTTACAAAAAGCAAAAGTGTCATATCCAACACTTCCAAGCATAACCAACATGATCCACATAGTCTCTCATGCATATAATATGTTAAAGTACAAGAATAATCACTTACCCAAGCTTGGAAGATGATGATCTTGCCCAAGAGTTGATTGCTTTAGGGTTTGGAAATGGAGAGAAAAGTCTAGAAATGTTATGAGAGATTTTGTGAATAAAAATCTGCTTTTGGCCTTATATAGCCTCCATTTAATGGTTATCTTGATCCACTTGGGTCAATAATTGATGAATTAAAGGAAGAATGGGTCATTTGACCCATTGGGCCATGCATTTTGGCTCCATTTTGGGCCTCAAATTGCCCCATTAACACATATTACCTTAGACCACTAAAATCAATGTATAATCCATCATATATCTCATGTTTAATTAATTCCATAATCGTCACGACAATATTCACGTACGAGATTCCCGATCGTAGCCTCAATCGCAAAACTAGAAATTCTAGCCGCTCATGGTTTTTTTGTTTTTTTTTTTAACATAATTTGTTAAAATACTTGTGACGAAGAATTAACCCCACAAAGTCACAAACACCACCTACTACCAAGGTCTAATCACATTTACTAGCACACTATCAAATTTTTCCATCAATAGCAATATGAAATACGTACTTATGGCTCTCGAAACCTAGGTAAGCATGGTTCAAGGTTGTCAAGTATGGTCGGGAATGTACGGGGTGTTACACATATCTGAGAGCACTCTCCTACGCTTCATATATAGGCCTGAGTATGACGTACAGACAAACATTGCAGAATATGAATACTGCATGCATCTAGTTACTAATAAGGATAGAATAAAAGATCCAGTATCATGGGTAGAGATGATACGATGGATCACAGGTAAGATTGCTACGGCTGGTACTAAGGCAACTTTGGTAAACAACCCATAGGATAAAATCACAAAGGCTTTACTATCCTTCACTGCAAAGTTCTAGTAGTCTGTGGTGCACTTCAAATTAAGACCCACAACAAATGACAACACTTTGTATCCAAAGCAGGTTGTACTACTGGCCAGTATTATGTCCATATATGCTTTAAATATGGCCCAAATTATTGCCTCAGATATCCGGACTCGAGTGGTAAATGACACTACTAGCCTGTTTTTCCCATGCCTTATACAACGGCTATGTAGAGAATCTGGTATACCCATCATCCCATAAATTGATGTCAATACAATGGTGACAAAAGTTACAAACATCACATTAATGAAGGACATCACAAACCCGATTTCTAGGACTCGAATTCAGATCCCATTGCCTGGTGCTAAGTCTGTCGGCCATCTATTAAGAGAAGTTGTGTCACTACAAGTTCCTCCTCAAAGTGAATCTACTGCTCCTACTGCTACTACTGTTATAGGTGATGTTCAGGTTGTACATATTGAGGGGTAGACTATTCATCAGGCGGATGCACTGCCTACCACCCATTCCACGCTTTTCGCATCCTATGTCGCTACAACTATGGGTAATATCACTATTTTATATAAGTTCCTGCTAAAACTCATTGAGAAGAAGAATGAGATGACAACCAAGGTTGATCAGCTTATAGAGCAATTGCACCCTTATGTAGATCAGAAGGTGGAATATTTTAAGAATAGGTTGAGAGCAGAACAAGTGCTATCAACCGATCATTTGAATGGTTGGATTGATAGTTTGAACCATGCGTGTCATGGGCCGGATGAATGACTTGAAAATACTAGACCTACAAATCATGTTGGTAGAGTTAGAGGTATTAAGATCAGACGTGGATACAGTACAGGCCCCAGTAATTCCAACTCCGGTGGTACCGATGTTATTGATGGAGATACTTGAATGGTCGGTGGTGAGTACTCAGCTGGTTGATTTATTGGCTTCAGCTACTTCTTCTGGTGCACAGAGAAAGGGGAAGAGGTTGCATAAGTATGGGGCTGAAGAGTCTGAAAATCCAGAGAAGAGATTGAAAAAGGACACTCGAACAATTCTACGACAATTGTAGGTAGAGAGGGCACAATAGCAGGATAGGGAGTCGCACTTACTTGAGACGTTGAGAGTTGGTACCTCTTCCAGTAGCATGGCCCCACCTTCTGTAGTTGGTACTATTGCTACAGATATTGCCATGGTGTCTGCCGACACCTATGATGATGATTGGGTGCCGGAGGTACTTGCGCATACCGTGCTTGCTATGGGTGATGACCCATCAAGAGAGTCTACCATTTTGGGTGTGCCGGCCATCGGCACCACCATAGCTTCCATCAAAGTTATACCAGTAGCCCCCACTTCATTGTCACCAGATTCACGCGCCTAAAGTGTCATAGGTATATCCCTTACCCTAGTTCTTAAATTATTTGAGTTTTTTGTGCAATAGGGATACTGCATGATTTCTATGTTGGGGGTGGAGGTGTACCACAGCTGAGAGTTTTTGTTGTCGTGTTTCTTTTCCCTCGGCTGCGCTATCTAGTTAGAACCAGCATGTTTAGGAGTTTATTTATGTTTTTTTATTATTTTGTGTGTAATCAAGAGAAAAAAAAATAAGAGAACTTAGTGCAGTCAAAATAGAATGCAAAATTGTTTTGAATGTTATCAATGATACACCTCTGAAATTTTATTGTTTTGTATTGTGTTGTGTGCTCACCTGAACTGTGACCAATTTTTGGATCTCATAATGGCATTAGGATTATGATCTTGATAACCATAACCGGACTTGTATGAATCGGATAGGTAGTGATTGAATTTGTAGCCCTGAGCCAAATGTGTGTAAGGTCCTACCTAGTCGGCGTGTGTTTACGATCTTGAACTTGCCCAGTTAGTCTCGCTAAAGTCGTAGGATAGAAGGATTGGAAAGAATCATAGGCCGTTCTTCAAAGAGTTCACTAAAATCCTAAAAATCCTACCAAATGAATTCAATATCCCTTGATCCCAAAATTTAAGCCTAAGTAGACCTTTTCTTGGAACTAGCATATTCACCTTCCCGATTATTTATAAAGAAAAGAATTTGGGTGTGGTAATGAAATAAAAAAATTTGAAAAGAAATAGAAAAAAATGAACAATAAGGAGAATAAAAAGAAAAAGAAAAAGTTGTAAAAATAAAATCGCACCCGGAATCCAAAAAGTTGGAAAAGGGGAGAAGAATAGAAGAAAGTAGGAAAGTGGAGCCAAAAGTAGTGTAGTGCCAAGGAGGAATGAGTCACTTTACCCATATGTACCATACCCATCCCCGAGCCTACAGTACAAGCCAATAAAAGTTCTATAGAGATCCTAATCCGCCTGTCTGAAAACTAAGGCATAGAAAATAAAGACAAGTCTATGGTATCAAACATACACTGCCCGACTTAATTGTGAGCTATTTGATTTAGTCCCTATCTTGACATTATTGCATATTCTGAGTGTTTGGGACTTCTTTTTTATGAGAGCATAGGGGCGATATTATAGTTGTTGCTTGTTCGGATAATGTCATTGGTTTGAGTGTTGGGGTGTCTGTTGATAATATAATGCCATTTCTTGATCCCATTGCATTATGGTAAGTGGTTTGTGTACACACCACATTTGTTGAAGTTTTGATGGTATTGGAGGGTATTAGACATATTTTTGGTGAATGCGTTACCAAATTGGTTTTATGGAAATCTGACTGTCGTAGTACTCTTGATTTTTCTCTTAGTTAAGCATAGTAATAGTATAGTTGTATTTTGTTTGTCTGAGGACATGCAAATATTCTAAGTTAAGGGTTTGATGTGTCGTGAACTTATGACACTTTCGACGCTTAAAACTATGAATATTTGTAAGTACGAAGGTATTTTTCTTTGGATATGATGTGTTTTGTTAGTTTTGCAGGAAACTAGGGTTCGTATGCACGCGTGACAGAAAAGCTGAGAAAAACACTAAGTGAAGGCACATGATCCCCCATATAGATCATGTGAAGGACACATGAGTCGTGTACCTATTTATGTGTGGGAAGATTGAAAGATATTTGAAGTTCAGAGACATGAGCTCTCATACAACTCATGTGACTGGCATACGAGCCATGTGCTTAGCATACGAGAGGTATCTTGATGATTGGAATATTTGCTGAAGTATAGCCACATATGTCACGACCCAATTTTTTTGAGTCATGATCGTGCCTACCGTAACTCACCAATAGGCAAGAAAAACCCTAGCCTGAAACGATAAGCTACGGGCTAACGGGCGGAATCTCAGAAAAACAGAAATGAAGTGGAAGTAATCATACTAATAAACACGCTAGAAATGTAAAAACAGAACCAAAATATATATATACATATCAAGACTGAGAAAGAAGAGGACAGTATATAAATTTAAAAACCCCTCCCAAGACCTGGTAAGGTCGGTACAAGAGCCACTACTAGACATACCTAAAATACAAGACAAAAACCAAATATATATAACAAGTATAACAGTCTTGAGTGCAAAAGACTATATAGCAGAAGATGGAGTAGGATCTGCCTCGAACGTCAGTAACCCACCCTGCTCTGAAATCAGTGCTAAGAAGAGAGTCACGTCAAAGCCGTCGGCTAGTGCTCAGATCTGCATCAGGGAAAAAGATGCAGAAGTGCAGTATGATTACTGGGTAACGGGTACTCAGTAGGCATCATCGTCCAACTGAGCTCAATGTAATATAAGTAGGCTAAAATGTAAGGGGGCATGCTAAGTCCAGGGTATAAGTAATAAATACATAAGTAAATGTCGAGACGTACAGATATTCTCAGGAGATAAATAAATATGATAGCGAATAACCAGTAAATAAATGTATAAGTAAACACACAAGTCAAACATAACCTATCTGGGGCCCCATAACCCAATAGGCATACAAAAGAAAACAATAACACAGCCTGGCCCCCATAAACCAGTGAGACACATAAGAATCGTAAATGCATATCCACCAGTGTCTCAAAGCTGTACCAGTGTCCAGCAATCACAATAACCAATGGGGTGCACCGGGCTTGAACCGGCACCGATGGATAATAACAAAGAGCCAGACGCCGGAATTGAACCGAATACAGTGGGTAATAACAATTGGACACATATATATCATATCTGCCGAACTCAAATCGGAACTCAGAGAACAATAGTATCATAATCACGGTACCCAGTACCAAAACTCATAGTGTACCACAATCCAGGGCCGGACTCGAATCGGGACACCTAATAGTCAATAACCAAAATTATCATACCTGAATTAGTAGCCAAAATAGAACAGGAACTCATCATATCCAGTAACCAGAATAGATCCAAATGTCACATAATAACCAATAAACAGGGAACATGTTAGTCCCAAGCCCAGGCCGAAGCTGAAGTATAGGTAAAGGAGCCAACCCATTATCTGTAATTCCCAGGGTCCTCCTAGGTCCATAGTCTACTATCATACAATATCTAAGTCAGTCCGGGTATCCAGAGTAGCTCATGGAAAGGCAGGTCCCAATTCTAAGCCAAGGCCAGCAATCTTGATCAAGTGTGGTGCTATTAGGGACTGAAAGTCTAAACAGGCCAATCGGGTATAATCGGGGTGACTCAATCCTGTCATAAGCCTAATAGGTCATACTAGGGCTTAACTAAGCCCAAAGGTGTCAAAGTTCTGACAAGTCAACAAAAAGGGTAACGGGGCCCACTACCGGGCCTCGGATACCAAGTCTAGTTATACTTGTCTTAGTATGGGTTACATCTGTCTAATCATGTACTAAGGTCCAACAATAACATTCCCCAACCAGCAATCAACAACAGCAATACTATCCAACCCCAAATAGGTCATCTGTGGTGTACCTCGAGGATAACGGACCTGGAATGTGTCCGAATAGCCCTATCCAGCCTACAAGGCCTAAATCATAGTAAACCACCACCAAGTACATAATACCAGCCCACAAAACCAGCACAATAGCATACATATATCACACATAAGCCCAAACTAAGTGTAAAGGAAACCTAGCCTACATGGACGTCGCCGCAAGCCTGCCAAGAGAACCAGCTATACAAAAGCCTTCCCCTTCCAGGAGTCCTCTGACTACTGCCAAGCTATCAAAATAATAAACTACATGTAAAAACATGACTATTGCTACCCATATTTCATTAGTTCGAAAAATGTTCGAACAGTCCACGGCGGGTCTATCGGGAAACTGAAACCATCACAGTGTCCCAAATAACTCTGTGACCAATAGTCACAATACATGTTATCCAATCCGAGCTCATATTAAGCTCTAAATAAGCACCAACAACAATACCACCAAATAACAATTCAAATATGCAACTTTAAGCTAAAAATTAACCAGAAAACTTACGATATAAAGACGCTATATTATCAACCACGTGATCCCCGAGCTTGAATAACTTGATGTAGATAATTAATTTCCGTTGGGATAAAATATGAAATCACAATATTATCTAAAGTATTAACGTGGTTAGACGCTCATATTTGGAACTTAATTTGTATATAATTGAAAGGTGAATGGATAACATAATATATATATATATATAATTGAAAGGTGAATGGATAACATAATATATATATATATATATATGATTGAAAAGTGAATGGGTTGACTCACACATGTCATGTATTACACTTGCTGCCACCTTGAACTAATAGTCGTGATGAGGTTTCCCTCCACTTCTACGTGGGAGTGGAGGTGTCACCTCCACCCATTATCTCTTTATTTTCTTATTCGGGTATTGCATAGGTACGTGGTAAAATAAATATAATATTTTGAATATACCATAATTAACAGAAAATTATTTCGAATAAAACCTCTATAAAATAGGTTACAAAGCTATTATAAAATAATATAGATATAGCAAAAATATTTTCGAAAGGTAATTATTTGTATCTTTTTACCAAATTCTAATTCAATTTAAATATTTCACACATGCTCGGTATAAATAATATTCTCAAACGAACTACCAGGAAACCGAACTGTCAGTCCCAGCAAGTCATAATTAACTTGGGGCAGTTATAGAAAAGCTCTAAACGTCGAGAACACACGAAGACGAGGGAAATGACCAGGAGGGTCATTACAACATGAGTCCTCATAAGAGCCATGTGGGCCACACACAAGCCATATGGATTCCATAAGAGCCGTATGGCTACTCATGAGGGAGGATATGGAATTTTAATGAAGCTCATCCACACGAACATCCATACGAACCGTGTGCCATTGAAATGATCTGTGTGTGCATGTCGACCCTGTTCTCCTAGTTAGTTTAGGATAGGTTTTTATTTTGTCTATAAATACTCCTATTGGATCTTTTTTACAAGGTTACGTTTTCATTACTATTTTTACATATGTGTAATGTTTCAAGGTAACTGATCTTGAGAATTACAAAACATCAATTTCTAGGGTCTAATTCGAAGAGTAATCTTGGAGTTTTCATCTCATTATTGTAAGTACATAGTTTTGTCTTCTTTACTGAATTCTTCTTGTGTCCTTGCACCCATGAGTAGCTAAACACCATAACTAGGGTTGTGGGAACCATAATGAATTAGCAAAACAGGTGAAGCTTTTGGTAATTCCATATCGGTGTACTTACATGTATTGGTATTTTCTTCGTTATGATTGCTTTCTAACAATTGCAAATAGTAAGAACTCACCTGTATTCTAGACTTGCTCGGAAAAGGGGTATATATTAGGAAAAGAAAATAACAACATAGATTTGAAGCTACCTACCTTCATCTAATAACTTGAGCTCAAGAGAGGAGAGTTAATCTGAGATCCAGAGCAAGGGTTAGAAGGGAAATACTTAGAGATCAGGAGGAGAAAAGTAATAATCACCTAACTAAGGTCAGGAGACGTTTAGGTGAACCTAACTTTTTAGATTTTGCATGCAACGTATTGGGATAGATTACTAGCATAAACAGCATGCGGAGTTATGAAGTCATAGAGAACACAATCCTAGTGCCTTTACAGTTTGATTAAAAATCCAAAGAAATCAAATGTTTTTACCACTGATTCATAAAAACCCCTTATTTACTTACTTGCTGATTGCTTAGACAAACATTCTTGATTGAATTTTGACCTATTCCCTATGGGATAGACCCCGACCTAGTTGGATTCTATATTTGATCAACAACAGCTTTATGCTTTATTTAGATGTGTAATTTAGGCGACATCAACCACTACTGATTGTGAAGTATCCACAAAAAGACTCGGAATCCCTAACACGATATACTGAAAAGCTGAGGTGGTCACAAACTCTGCCAGAGCCTAGGCTGGCCCCAAACTCACTGGCTTAGGCTGAAGATTCTCAATACCAATCTTTAACTTCCTAGGCTGACTCTGAGCTGAAACTTTAGAAGCACGCGCAGAAGTCACATCTGCATCTATCAACAACCTCATGTTATCCATCTTAGAAGGAGTGGAGCCAAAAGAATTGCTTAGAGGTTTATAGAAGTACGGACATAGGATAAGGAGTCAAGAATTAGGATTTCTAAGAATGCCCTGTAGCCTCCCAAAGATAGTATATAGACGTCTCCGTACCGATCCGCAGGACTCTACTAGGCACTTTGCTCTTGTACCAATAACACCGATGAACCTATGCTCTGATACCAATTTGTCACAACCTGATTTTTCAAGTCATGATAGCACCTACCATAACCCACCAGTAGGTAAGTCAACCCATAATCTGAAATAGCGAGTAATGGACAATCAAGAGAAAAGAAGAAAGCAACGAAAAATGAATCCAATAAAGAGACTAATATAAAGAAGTAACCTCAAAACCTGGTGAAGTCATTACAAAAGCTTCAAACAAAACAAAAGTACAACGTAGCATAATACATATATAAAGAATTGTCTCTGAAATGCAAAATAAATATCAGTCCAACAACTGAGGGAGAGAAGGAACAACTCTGGACATTAGAAGCTCACCCTAAATCTTCAATCCATGGCAACTCTACATGATGCACATATCAGCAGCGAGAACTCGTACTATGATCTGCAGGGTGCAGAAGTGTAGTATGAGTACCAAACATGAGGTACTCAGTAGGTATCGGCTGACTGAGCTCTAAAGATAATGCAAGTATAAATAACATGTAAAGCAGGAATATAAACTACAGACAGCTATTTAAGAAACGAACATGATAATTTCAATGAAGAGGTAAGGATAACTATCAGATACTACAGGTAATAAAGGACATAAGTGTGATACCATAAGTGACTAGTCAATATACGATAATAGGGTAAAGAAAGAGATATATAATATACAATAGTAATAGGAAGGAAGGAAATTATATACAAGAGTAGCTAGAGAGGAATGGATATACAACTATGCTATACAAACCATTCAACATGAAGGTACCACCCTGAGGGATCTAGTCTAACATCACAAGGATCATAAATAATGAGAAAGTTAACTCTAGCATAATCAGGGTCTCTAACCAAAATGTGAATAAGCATAAGATAATCTAACGATAATAAATCTTACCATAATAAAGAGTAAAGGAACTCGAAAGCATACCTAAAACCTCGAGTACTCCATAACCAGCCTGCCATAAACTATACAACAATAACTGAATAATATTATAACCGGCTACAAGGACAAACAATAACCTAATCGAGCCCCCATAAGCTTGAAAGGCATAAGCAAACACTCAGCAATCAACAACCATAACCTGTACCTATACAGCCCCCCATAAGACCGATAGATATAAGCGCCAAATAATTATTCTGGTGATTGGCAATGCATATGAACGAACGAATAAAATGTAAACCAATACTACCATACCGACTGTGTGTCAAACCGCACCAAGTATATACACCTCCTTTGGCTCGCCGGCTCATAATGCAGGACCTATAAATATTACCTCCTCTGGTACGTGGTCCCCAGACAGAGGAATCCATAGGGGACTCAGGCTATTCATATATATTGTCTGGTCCCGAATCAAGACTTCTAATAACCATCATAACAAATCTACTCCATCTAGTACCAGAGAGAAATAAGAATATAATAAGGTGATCGAACTCAAATCGATGCTAAATAAGTAGATATCCGTAAAATTTTATGCCCAAGTTTCAATTTGGGACTAAAATGGTGTAATAATGTAGAAAGGGTCAAAATCTCCCTCGATCGAAGTAAGTCAATAGTGAAGAAGGAGTGGATCAGAAATGGACTAAAATTAGCCTCAGTTTAAGTTTCCAAAGTAGTAACTTTAGCTCAAAAGATCATAAATCAATAGTAGAGGTGGTACGATTTCCATTTAAAGAATCAGTTTCAAAAGTGAAAAGTGGGAATAAATTCCTTTTCAAAAAATATTAGTAAAACCAATGTTTTTAGTTGAAATCATACCACTAAATAAGCATGAACACGTCTAAATGTATGCATGCCATCACCAATATCCAAGCAATAGAAAAGTAAGCGCCTAAGCGTCTATAGGCTATACCACTAATCTTACAAGGCTTAGAGAACTAAGTTGATATCCAACTAGTATTGTAACCAAGACCTCGGGCCCAATAATATTCAATCTACAATAATATCAACATTATAACTTAGAAAACTAAGGTAAATCACAGGCATCAAGCTACTGGGAGGACCTAATCGGGAGATATCACCCAAATCACTAAGTGATATAGTAAATCCTATACTAAGAGGTCCTTAACATCAACCTAAGGTCAAACAAGTATAATTAGGATCAATAGAATCCTACAACTATAGCGGATATTCTAGGATAAGGCTCAATTCACATTTCTATTCTAAACTCCCTAAACATGCTAATTCAGTATATACTATTTATAAACCTATCCTATAACCCTCACCTAGCATGCAATCTATGCAATGCACCATCTCGTAGAAAATAGTAGACCGTAGCCTACCTCATTGCCGAACCGCAGTCTCGAGTCAACACGAACTACTTGCCTCCACTCGATAATATTTGAATGATGTTGGGCTATCAAATTCATAATATAGACATTAATACGAGTAAAATGATACCTATATTGACTATATTTGTTTAGGGTCCAAAAATAGTTTGAAAATCAGCTCAAAATCGAAAAGAGTAAATCTGGAATTTTATTTAGGAATCATGTTCCTCATATCAAGAGGAGACTAAATCTGAAAGCCCAACTAAATACAAGTTGAAATCGGACATGAAAATCAAAAGAAAACATAATTTCCCCTTTATCGGGTAAAACCCTAAATTTCATATTTAAAATCAAAGATTTGAAGATGAAAACATAAATTATTCAATGGTAAATAATGAAATACTAGTTTAAAATCTCACCTAAAGTTTCAATCTTGAAGACCCATTTTAAAACTCTCAAAAACGAGCTTGGAAGCTTTGAAAATGGTGGAATAGGGTTTTTAATCTCAAGTTTGTATCGAAATCATGAAAAAAGGAATGGGTATTCTTGTAAAATGAGCAATAAGAAGTTATAATCATATAGACAATGATTATATGATAAAAACGCATCAAGAATTGCCTAAAACGAAGCTTCCTAGCTCCTAAAATGCCAAAAATACGAAATGGATTTGGTTTAGTCTTTCAGTGATTGCCACTTAAGAGGCACTTTGTTTGATTAAGAGGCCTGGTCAAAGGGTCAAACTACCACTAAAGCGGTCAAATGGCCTCTAAAGCGGCTCGTTCAAATGGTCAATGGCTGCTAAAGCTGTCAACCAGCTGCTAAAGCGGCCACACCAGCACCAACAACTTCCAAAACTTGGTTTTGACCCTCGGAACTCATCCAGAACCTTATAAACATGCATCAATAGTGAAAATTGATCATAAAATATGTTACGGATCCAATGGAATTATCAAATTTATGAAAAGATGTTGTTGATAACAAATTAACCCCCGGGACCCCTTTTAGGATACTTTAACTTATAATTTTCGTCTAAACACTCAAAACGAAATATAAAGGTTAGGGACCCGAACTAACTATGATTCTAATCCAAAATCAATATTATGGATCTAATGGAACTGACCAAATCACCATCCAAGGTTGTCTACTAGAAGTTTTGATCCAAGACAAATTTCTCAACTTCAACAGCTCCAAAACAGGGAAATGGGCTTAAAACCCAAACGAACTGTTCAAAAATCGAACCGACGGTTCCGGCAAGTCATAAATGACCTGTAGACGCTATGGAAAGGCTCGAAATTCCAAAAATAAGATAAAACAAAGAAAATGAATTGGAGGATCATTACAGATTTGCTACTGCTGAGTGCGTTCAAAATTCAGTGAATTGAGGTAACACTATTCGGCTGAAGTGAATCATTTTAAAACTGGGAGAATATATTTCATAATCTCGAGTACTTTAGGGGAATAATTTCCTTAAGGACACACTGTGAATTCAGCGGACTTGATTCTTAATTCCATCTTCATCTATTTTTTGTTGGTTTACTATTTTTTAGAAATAGTTTGAACTTCATTTTGTTGTGCATAAGTTGTTGTGAACTTATTGTTGAAGTTATTAGTTTGAATATAAATTTTATTTAAATGAAAATAACAGATCTCTCATGTGAATTACTGATGAATGATCATTTTAGAGCATATGCATTCATATACTATATTAATATGGGTAAACACATTCTATTATGAAGAGTAAATATGCACTAAATACTACATCAGCTATTCAAGAACAGGGAAATTTAGTACTATCATCTTATTATGACTTGTAAGGTGTATTTGGCTATAGTATAATATTGACTCGGATGTGGGGTGATACTACTTCTTTGGAACCCAACAACCATGCAGCCCATAAGGGAGACCATAAGGAAATTTTGCTCTTGCAATTTCTTCAAATGTTGATCCATCCAGTATTAGAGCATATCCTTCTCCATTCTTGTCACTGATCATTGAGATTACAGCACCTGCATAGTTTAAAAATGTTACACCTTGTTAAAGATGTTGCAATTCAAGTACTTGTTTTTGTTTTATTCTTATTCTTGGATTATCATTCGCTTTGAAGCATAAGTACGAAAAAGAGCAATTCAGTGCACAAAGCTTTTGTTAAGCATCAAAAAGGGCCTGATAATATCAGGCCTATCATAAATAGATACATTGGTAAATTAAGTACCGTCATCTTCCTCGATTGCACCTGGTCGCGACACAAAGAATGGTTCAGAAGGCACAGCACCTTCATCATACCAATTCTTTGCCTTTTTACCAAACAAGTCAATCTGCAAAATATTGTCAGTATTCAAGTCAGTTATTTTTTAATCATGAAATAATAATAACTCGAAGCACTAGTGGGAAAAAAGAACAGAAGAGAGCGGAGTAAACTAACCTTAGTGAGGGTGTTGGGGAAATTACAAGGTCTCTTAGCACCACAAGCATAAGCATATCTATATTTCTTGCCTAAATAAGCAGGATTCATGCTACACATATCCATGCCTTTTCCATGTTCATTTGGGTCCAATGCTGCTTCTAATTCTCCATATGGACTCCCATCTAATGGTATTCTGAATCTCCCAACCCTATCACCAAACATCATTAATCAAAAACCTTTTTTACATATGTAGAGATTTTTATTTTTTTTTGTTTCCCACCCGGTGTCCGGCCACATTGGAGCCCGACTAAATCCTGATTCACACCGGGAAGTCCCACATTGAGGAGGTAAAGCGCTCCCTAACAAAGGCCACTCCGTACCCAGAGGGACTCGAACCCGAGACTTCTGGTTAAGGATGAAGGAGTACTTACCACTCCATCATAACCCTTATTGGTACATATGTAGAGATTAATTAAGCTTTAAATTCTCTCAGATATGGTTGTTTGAAGTGAATATAGGCTTCTCGTAAAGCATTTCTGATTGTGTTTTTCTGTGGTTAATCATTTGTTAGCTGAAATTCACTAGCTCAACTAATCTGAATTCATGTTGAGTTAAACAAAATTGAGAAAAATCTGTGGGTGTTAAGTATAGTTGAGAAAAATACTACTACTATTAAAGAGTGCGAGGCTAAAAAAAGATTTTTCCCAAATACGAAACTTATAAGATCAAATATATTGAGTTTAATGCAAAATATCAAAAGAACAAATTATCTTCAAAGCTTACAAAATTGTGATTTAGAGAACAGGACAATATAATCCTTTCTTAGGTTCAAAAAAAGTTAAAAGAGAAAATTAAAGAGTCAAGATAGTCCTCTTGACATCATCGAGTGACTTGTATTGTACATGAGATCAAAACAACAATTAAATTTCCTTTCCTGTAGACCTTTCTTGGACTGTAGGATGTTGACTCAGTACAATAGTTTTTATGTTCAAAGTGGTTGCTGTCCATTCATGAAAATAAATTAAAAGGGAAAGTACTTCCTATCAGGATTTGTTTCATTTCCATGATTCTAATAACTCAAAACCTCGTAAGAGTGGAGGAATCCTATATATCCATCGACCACAATCAATATCCTTGGTGGTGTTAAAAAATTTCACTAATAGTCATTTTGCCATATTATAGCAGGTTATGTCTTATTTTCTTAGTTAATTCCACTGCATGGAGAAGATTACTATAGTTATACTCCCTCCATCCAAATTTATATAAAATATTCTTTTCATACAAAATTGAAACTAATACGTACGTATAGTTATATATCTTTTAGGAGATCTAGTACGGTAAATTAATATTCTTTTTATACAAAATTGAAAGCTAGGCGTTGGTCAAGTTTGTGCAATTGTACGTACCTTGCATCGGGTAAGACGTCGTCTTTACCATCATAGGAGCGGAGATTGTCAAGGCGAAGCTTGTCAAGGATGGTGGTGTCGGCGCTATGTTCACAGCAATCTGCAATAACAGCAGTAACTCTTCCATCTTCGTCTTTTTCCTCGTATCCATTTATGAAGTGGAATGTCACGTATAATGGCACTTCTACACTTGCCACCTTTTCATTTAAAAAATAACCAAATTGTTATTTCAAAAAATAGGATCTCATAATTGTACTTCCCTTTAATTAAATTATTATACTATTATAAAAATAGTTCTAGCTATCATATGAATACAGAGAAAAGTTGCATGTTACTTAGTAATTAGAGTACTAAAAACATGCAGTACTCCCCCGTTTCATATTACTTAACCTATGATCCGACACATACTTTAATTTTCAAAATATTTAAATTTTTAAGTAGAGATGTATTTTACCAAATTGACCTTATAAATGATGCATGAAATTCTAACTTTGACTTATTTTAAGTGTTTTTAAGGTAAAATAACTTTTAAGCATTTTGTAGTGTTTGAGTAAAATTAAAAAGTATTTTTAAGCATTTGTTTTTAAGCCAAAAAGACAAAAATAAGTCAAAATCATAAGTTATAATTTCTCATTTATGACTTTTTGCTTATAAGCCAAAAACTATAAGTCCATCCAAACAAGCTCTACTATTTTATGTAATTGTTTATTACTAACACAATTCTCTTGATTTGCTAAAAAGTAAAATGAAATATTTTTTTATTTCGAATTTATACCACTAGACAGAGTGTCTAGCAGCCTTTTATTAATAATAAAATAAAAATCCTCAACGTGAATAAGTACAAGCTAGGGGGACTAGGCCTTACCTTATCAATTCTAATGAAATCTTTATTTTTGATAAAAGACCAAGTAAAATAAAACGAGGGGAGTAATATTTTGTAGCTAGCTTTCTTTAGATAATTTTTGGGTTAGTGTAAAAAACATAAATTATAGTGATGATAAAGAAATGACTTACAATGTTGCCACTGGCTTTACACATAACATGCATGAAGGCTTTGGAATGAGGGTGCCACTCAAACTTGTAGAGGGGTGTGGGCTCAGCCTTTAATAAATTTTGGGCACAATACCTTAGTGGCATCTCCGGCACAATAATATAATTTTCCGTCACTGGGAATGAATGGACCCATCCTGGTGCTGGTCCTCCTCTACAACTCACCCTTCCTATATACTTCCTCTCATTTGTCCCTGCCTCCATTCTCACCACTAAATATCCAGGATTAATCAAATCGGGAATCAATGTTACAAACTCACTATCTGTCACAATTGGATGAGCTGAATGAATTAGTCCACCTAATGTGTCACTATACTCAAATTTTCCAATTGTGTCAAGTGTGTTAGGATCAATCACAATTGAACCTTTTATGGTCTCGGTCAGGCAGACTACTCGTCCGTCCCCGAGCTTAACTACTCCGGTATTCGCGTTATCGGTCAGGGATGAGCCAGAGAGTAATTTGGCCATGTCACCTATGAATGATAGGAAATTGTCTGTCTTAGGTACTTCTGAAAATTCTCGGTAACAAATTTTGTTATTGTTTTTTGCTGCTTTATATGCCTCCGATTCGACTTGTCGATGACCCATTATTAGACGTCCGTTTTCGAAATGAAGACGGACTAAGGTGGCGTAACCGTCGAAAAGGTGCCGGAAATTGTAGTTCCCTATGTGCCATTGTCCTGGACCATTTCTCAGGTACGTGCCATTCTACATAGACAAGAAACATAAATTAATTTCATTTTTATTTGCATCTTATTTATTTAAATTTTTGTTTGGGCAGAAACACGAGCAAACAAAATTATTTTATGTGCTGGGATTTGGACTTGGAATGTGACATGTGGGATGAGCTTCGTCTGATGTACGTCTTATTAATTAAGACAGAAGATAAAGGAAGCAAAGGAGTATTTTATTTTAATTTTCCAAAGAAAAATTATAAAGAAAAGAGGTTGATTATTTTTATCTTCTCAGATCTTAATAATATTCTTGTCGTTTTAATACTATTAACATTTTTTAACTTAACCAAAATAAAAAACATTTTTTAACACCTTGAAATAAGAGAATATCCTTTGCTGAACGTGAAAATAAAAACATAGTAGAAGGAGGACTATGAGGTCATCACAAGATTGCTAAGAATTTAATTATTCTTACTAGCTTGTTGACGTTAGCAGAATAATTTCAGAAACCTATGTTTTCATGTACTAATTTTTTTCCTTTCCCGTCAATTGTAAGTCACTTCCACTTGATTCATATTTTCTTGAGAGAATCGTGTCTTATGTACACATGCATCTTTGATCTAATATTTTTCTCCAGTTATAACAATTGATCCCAAAAAAAAAATGCAGATCAAAAAAATGCATGGAGAAAAACGCATGTAGTAAACGTTAGTACTATATGCATAAAAAAAAATTTATATGATATGAACATACCAGCCACAATGGTAACTCGCCTTCAACGACGAGTTCTCCTTCCCATCTTTCTCGGCGCACGCTAGTCCATGCAGCGAGCTTCTTCTCCTTCTTAACCACATGTTGATCTGGTGGTGGAACAATTACAGGCAATTGGCTAGCAACCTTTGTAACCACTTTCAAGTCCAATTTTTTCTTGTTTTTTTCATTGGTTTTCACCTTTGATCCAAAATAAGGTTCATCTTTGCCATGATCAAACCTGTCAGGAAGGATCTTGTTACAGTAAATTTTGGTTGCTGAAGAAGAAAAAGAAGCCATGGATGTGAAGAATATTAGAGAACTCTAGCTCTCTTTATGTAGAAGAAGAAAAAGAGAGAAATGAGAGTGGTGAGAAATATTAAGCTGGATGCTTAGATTTATAGGTAAGTTTAATTAGAATCTTGATTGGTGGAATTCCTTCTTACTAAAAGACATGCTTACACTACTATGATTACAAATTAAACAAATTGTTTATGTTTGTACTTTGTCCGTCCCAATTTATGTGACACGGTTAGAATTTTGAGATTTAGATCCTGTTAGATTGACTTTTGACTTATTTTTATTATTTTGGCTTAAAATCAAGTGCTTAAAAGTACTTTTTTGTTTTATCCAAACACTATAAAAGTATTTAATTAGCTATTTTGGATTAAAAACACTTAAAATATGATAATCCAAATGGAGTCTTAAACTTGTAAAGTTTGACCGTGTTGAATATAGAAGTTTTAAAAAAATTTAAATTATTAATGATTACTTGTAATTATGTTTTAAATGAAATTTAAATTTTAAGTTATGTGGGAGGAGTATTTTTTTTTTCTATGAAATTACAATGAGGTTGCGGCAAACCTTTTTTGTTTGATAGCATGGTAGCCATCCACTGAAGAAAAACATTACGTCATCGATATTTGAATTCCAAAACACTTTGGCATTGATATATATAGATTTTACTTCGATTTAATTTTTTCATATAGATGATTAATTCGCACAACTGTATAAATACTTGAAAGAAAATAATTGCAGAGAAGAAACAGAGAATGATTTTGAGGCAAGAAGAATCGACTGTCTTTAAAGAGTTATCGCTCATATACTAATCTTGGGAAAATACAAACGATTCTCTTCAGGATACAACAAACGATTCATCGTAGGAACATGGTATACGTTTAGTAAAGTCAACTTCTGGCCGGATGTGAACTGAATTTCAGCATTCACTTTTTCAGCAACATGTCACGCCCCGACTTCCAACGAGGCGTGATTGGCACCCGTAGCCGATAAGGCCCGAGAGAACCAACCTTTGCCTATGTTCAATCATATGCATCACAGAACATCACCACCATTATGTAAGAACTTGAAAGACGAATAACAGAAAACATGGGACATATATATACATACATACATATGAACCTTGGCCGTTGAGGCCATCAAATCAAAACAACATATACCTTCACATTTATACACCCACATCCGTCTACAAAAGCCTCTAACAAAATGCATTGACCAAAATGAACTAAAAGTCGGGACAAGTCCCCGCTTTATACAACATGTACAAAACATATGTACAACAGTGACTCGGAGAAGCCCCGAACTAACTGGAGCTCACCAAAGATCTGCAACCCTGACAATCTACTGTGGAGGCCTACTAGGACCTGCGCCTGCAGCAAGTAAGGTAAATTCCCCAAAAGGGGTCAGTACGAAGAATGTACTGTGTATGTAAGGCTCAAATGAAACTGTAAGATATGAAAATATGTCAAGAACTCAAGTTCAATGCATAACCAATGTAAAGAAGTCACAGTGAAGATGAGTCACTTTTCTGTACTTTGGAAACCATGTATATTGCATTCTTTCTTTTTTTTTCTTGCCTTTACTTTACTTATATTCACATTCATTCATCTTCATTGCGCTACCCATGCTAGGCTGTTCAGTATCCCCTGGGATGAGCTTAACTTATATGAACCCATGCTAGGCTTATCGCCCCTGGGATGTCATACTATGTGAACCCATGCTAGGCTTTCGTGTCGCCCCTGGGATGTCACGAGATAACCCATGCTAGGCTTGTTGCCCCTGGGATGTATCCATGTATCGGGATCGACCCATGCTAGGTATTTAACCCCTGGGATGCCACCCATTAAACATTACTTCTTTGCTTCATTACTCTTTCTTTAATTACTTTTGAGAGATTGGTACTTTTACTTGTGGGAGATTGATACTTTGATAGTCATCGTACCACTTTGAACTTTGGATCATAACATTGTTGGATCATTAACCAATGAGGGAAAGACGTGTGACTAAACATCGTTAGAAACATGACATCACTGGAAACATAACACTATTAGAACCCTTTGACAACAATCCATGAACAAGAGACATGAGTTTAACCACTATTGGGACTTTGGTACAACACCTTATTGAGAACATAACATTATTGAGATCTATCAATCAATGGACATGAGTCATATAATTCACCATTGACCAATGAATAAGAAACATATGAGTAACCCTAGCCAACTATCGGATACGGAATACCTTAGAGTATTTCGGATTCAAGTGAGTACTATGACAATGTGAACACCATATGTTGTAGAAAGATATAGAAGAGTAGCCTTACATACCTTGTAGTCTTAATACGAATACACAATCTTAGACACGTATACAATTGTCCTTGCTCCTTCTTTATGTATCACACTACAACACAAATACATAATGAAATTCACATTAACCATCAACTACTCTTCAAATGCATGTAACATTAATGAATCACATAGTTGCCCTTAAACATGCCATTTCCCCTTGATAAAACCATTGATAACATTACTATTCCAAAAATTCCATAATATTCCCAACATTGACCAATACATGATAATTGATACATTTCACCACAACACTTCTCCTTTACACTTTCTTAGCCATATCACATCACAAAGAAACCATCAAACCACCTTAATACATCTCATAGCACATATCGGCCAAAATCCCACAATATACACTTTATAGGAAAAATAACAAGTTTGGGACCATAATAACACCATACATGTTGTTATTTTATCCATACCATGCTTTTTCATCAAGACCACAAGTCATAATCCAAGTTACAATCCCATGGATTTCACATCTTTTACCAAAACACAAAACACCATATTCAACACTTCCAAGCATAACCAACATGATATACATAATCTCTCATGCTCATAATATGTTAAAGTACAAGAATAGTCACTTACCCAAGCTTGGAAGATGGTGATCTTGTCCAAAAATGCCTTAGGGTTTTTGGGAGTCAAAGAAGTATTCTTGAGATATTTCTAGAAAAAGATAGAAAAAAAACATGTGTGTTTTGCTTCAATAAAATCTGATTTTTGGGTCCCTTATATAGTGCTCAAGTCATCCTTAGCCATTTGGGAGCAATAATTGAATGGTCATGGCAAGAATGGGTCAAATGACCCATTTGGGCCAAGTCTTTTATTCCTTTTTGGGCCTACCTTTGGGCCCAATAACACATATCTATGTAACCCATTAATTTTCATGTATTATTCACCATATATCTCATGTTTACATAATTCCATAATGTCACGACAATCTTCTCTTAAAAGATTCTCATTCGTCATTTCGATCGCAAAAATAGGCATTCTAGTCGCCCTTGGTTTCATTGGACATTTTTGGATCACTATTCACATTTCATGATTTGATCATGTAGGAGTATGTAAAAGTGTATTGAAGTGTTTGAAGCTTTAACAATGCTCAAATAACTCCAAAGAACCATAAGAAACCATTTAGAAATCGTCGTAGAATTGCGTTACAAAACGACTCCGGAAGGGAACAATTATTGTGCCTTGCGCCACACCCCCTGAAACAGGGTAGTGGCGCAAGTTTTGGGCCTTCTCTGAATTTTCTGCAGGCTGATGGCTTGCGCCACACCCCTGAAACAGGGTAGTGGCGCAAGTTTCAGCACTTTGCTGAAATGTCCGGCCACTTATCCAATGTTTACGTATCGTCCAATCCTTTATCAAAACACTACAAAATACCTACTTAGTGATCTTAACCATCAAGTAAACATGACTCAAAGTCACCAAATGAGGTTAGAATATGTACGAGTTCTTACCCAAATGCTCCACGAAATCACAACACACCTCCTACGAAGATCTAATCGCCCATGTTAAGTCCGATATCAAATGTTTCACCAATGACACTATAAAACACATATGCATGGCATCTCAACACCTATGTAGATATGATCCCAAGGTATCAATTCAGGTTAGAAAAGTACGGGGTGTTACACAACATTTGCCGAAACATGATTTTCCATCAAAACCTTTACAGAATCCTTCACTTCTGCATATGTCTTGAACATACTTTTTCATAACAGACATAAATAGTTGCACCCGAATGTCTTGAACATACTTTTTTCATAACATACATAAATAGTTGCACCCGAATCTAGCCACCAACCTTGAGTGTTTGTAGTTTCGATAGCCATATTCAATTCGGTGACCATACCAATGTGCATTGAAGATACCATGCCCATCAGTTCTTGAGAAAAAATTTCGACTAAGTTTGCCTTCTCAAGATTTCCAGATTTTTTAGTTTTTCCTGCAATGAAATTGATCCCTGGTTTTCTATACATGCATTCCCGAATCATATGGCCTTTCTTCCCACAATGATGACAGTTAAAAAAATTTCTCTTTTTGAAAGAAGACTTCTTGAAAACCTTTAGCTTTTTATTTCTAGTTCCTGAATCATTCTGGCCGACAAAATTAATTGTGGAACTTGAAGGCTGAATAATAACATCACGAGCACGAGTCTCAAATTTAATTTGAAGATGAGTATGAATTATTCCACAGTCAATTTATCAGCCGAATGTAATATTTTCTTTCTATAGTCATTCTAGGAAGAAGGCAATTTAGAAAGAATGGCACTTATTTGAAGTGCATCAGGAATTTTTACGTCAAAATCGCTCAATTTTTATACTAAATTTGCAGTTCATGAATCTGATCCATAATAGATTTAGTATCAGTTAATTTAAATTTGAAGTACTGTAGTGTCAAAAATTTATCAATACCTCAGTTTTCATTCTGATAAGCAGTTTATAATGCAGTCCAAATTTCTCTTGGTGACTTCAAACTAGCATAAAGATCATACAGTCGATCGCTCAATGTATTTAGAATATGACCACGACACAATAATTCGTCATGATCCCTCTTCTTTCTTTCTTCCTTGACTGCATCAGTTTGAAAAATAATTGCAGAGAAGAAACAGAGAATGACTTTGAGGCGTGAAGAATTGACTGTCCTTAAAGAGTTATCGCTCGTATACTAATCTTGGGGAAATACAAAAGATTCTCTTCAGGATACAACAAAGCAAAAATTATACTCGATAATTTTCTATATTTACTTTGTTGGGAATTCTAGTATATATAGGCAGCAACCATCAGACCCTTTCACAAGAGACCTCTTGTTTCACAAGCAGACACTTCTGACCCCTCCACAAGATCCACTACTAAAATAAACAGAAAAATTGACCACCAAAAGCGACCACAAGTGGTCGATTTTCCTGTTTTTTTTACCAAAAAATCGACCACAAAGTATGCTTGGTAAAATAGTGGAAGCTTTTTAAAAATCAATCACATGTGGTCGGTTTTTTCCAAAAAATTTATTTATTTATATATCGATATTAATTATATTATAAATAAAAAAAATTATTAAAAATTTCAACATCACGAGCACGAGTCTCAAATTTAATTTGAAGATGAATATGAATTATTCCACAGTCAATTTATCAGCCGAATGTAATATTTTCTTTCTATAGTCATTCTAGGAAGAAGGCAATTTAGAAAGAATGGCACTTATTTGAAGTGCATCAGGAATTTTTACGTCAAAATCGCTCAATTTTTACACTAAATTTGCAGTTCATGAATCTGATCCATAATAGATTTAGTATCAGTTAATTTAAATTTGAAGTACTGTAGTGTCAAAAATTTATCAATACCTCAGTTTTCATTCTGATAAGCAGTTTATAATGCAGTCCAAATTTCTCTTGGTGACTTCAAACTAGCGTAAAGATCATACAGTCGATCGCTTATTGTATTTAGAATATGACCACGACACAATAATTCGTCATGATCCCTCTTCTTTCTTTCTTCCTTGACTGCATCAGTTTCATCGGGAGTGGGCTCAGATATAGCAGTCAAATCAGAATCAAGAACATAGTAGCTATTGAGAGCAGTGAGTAGATATATTATCTTATCTCTCCAGCGAGTAAGGTTTGATTCATCAAAGCGATTGAGTTTGATGAACTCTTTCGGATTCTCTACAATAGCCGTTAATTTGTCCATAGCAGGATAACTCTTTAAGATTGAAAGAAAAATAATTGCAGAGAAGAAACAGAGAATGACTTTGAGGCGTGAAGAATTGACTGTCCTTAAAGAGTTATTGCTCGTATACTAATCTTGGGGAAATACAAAAGATTCTCTTCAGGATACAACAAAGCAAAAATTATACTCGAGAATTTTCTATATTTACTTTGTTGGGAATTCTAGTATATATAGGCAGCAACCATCAGACCCTTTCACAAAAGACCTCTTGTTTCACAAGCAGACACTTCTGACCCCTCCACAAGATCCACTACTAAAATAAATAGAAAAATCGACCACCAAAAGCGACCACAAGTGGTCGATTTTCCTGTTTTTTTTACCAAAAAACCGACCACAAAGTATGCTTGGTAAAATAGTGAAAGCTTTTTAAAAATCAATCACACGTGGTCGGTTTTTTCCAAAAAATTTATTTATTTATATATCGATATTAATTATATTATAAATAAAAAAATTTATTAAAAATTTCAGTCCACAATGAGTGGTCAGTTATTGTTTAAAAAAATTAAATATTTATTTAAATAAACCGACCACTTGTGGTCGGTTTTAGGAAAAAAATTAAATATATTTTTTAGAAAACCGACCACTTTTTATTTAAATAAATATTTTATTTTTTTTAACAAAATCGACCACTTGTGGTCGGTTTATATAAGTAAATATTTAATTTTAAAAAAAAATCTGGTAATTTTACCAAAACCCACCACATATGGTCGGTTTTTGAGTAAATATTCTAGAATAACCGATCACTTGTAGTCGGTTTTTCTGGAAATTTTGTAAAAAAAATTACAACATATATGCTGCATTTCCAATATAAACCCTGCTAATACAAAACAACCGACCAATTCAGAAATATTCAATCATCTCAATACAACTCATCAATTTAGAAACATTAAAACATCTCCTTAAACATTCAAATATCAAAATCAAAACATCCAAATATCAAAATCAAAACATACAAACATCAAAGTTTACAAATCAAAAATAAACTAAAAGTCATCCTCATCCCCATCATCCTCAACCTCATCCTCATCATCATCAAAATCATCCTCCTCATCTGTAGTGTAATCATCAAGTGAGCTTAGGCCTCTCGCAGTCCGAGGTGCATCACCGGGACACGGAGAAAGTATATGTGGAGCATGACGAAAACTATTAATCTGCTCCTGCAACATTTTCATTTGCATAGCCATTTCCTCCTCTCTCTCTTCCTCGTCCTCTCAGACTCTGCAGCCATTTGACTAGTGAGTTGAGCAACCGTATTTTGTAATAAAATAATGGTTTCTCTATCAACTAGTGGGGTAGAGGAGGATCCACAATACGAAGAGGTAATGTTCTCCGTAAAGCATTTTCTCGAGTAGCCGTAGACATTACCCCTAACAGGTGAACCCGCACACTCTTGCCAGTACTTTTCGTCAAGTGTTTTGGAATGTTCAATAAATTGATTGACACCTGCTGCAAATTCCTCCCTCATACCCACTCTATTATCATTATTTCGTTGATATATCCAGCTATAATCAAAGTCCATCTACACAAGCAATCACAATCTTAATTAAAGTTACTACACTTATCCATTTTCAAATAACTAGTTCACATTTTCAAGCGACTACACTTAACCAATTTGAAGTAACTAAAACACATTTTTAAGTCACTAAAACACATTTCAAGTCACTACACTTAACCATTTTCAAGTAACTAATACACATTTTCAAGTCACTACACTTAACCATTTTCAAGTAACTAAAACACATTTCAAGTCACTACACTTAACCAATTTCAAGTAACTAATACACATTTTCAAGTCACTACCATTTTCAAGTAACTAGTTCACATTTCAAGTTACTATTACACATTTTCAAGTCACTACCATTTTCAAGTAAATAATACACATTTCAAGTCAATACACATTTCAAGTTACTACACTTGTGGTTGGTTTTTGTTAGGAAAAATTATAAAATATAGAATAAATCATATTATATTTATAATAAATACAAAAAAAATTAATACGATATATATAAATAGGATAATTAGTTAATTCATCTTCACACACAAGTAGTATATTTCCTCAATTGTATAATAATATCAATATATTTCGTCTATTAGGATGAATTTTTTGGTTAGTTAGCTTTCGAATATGTATTATATACCTCGTAATACAGCGTATTTTATATATAATCTGATGAATTATCGATTAATTAGCTTACTTTATTATAGCTTCAAAAGTATATTATTACGTCGATCGTATGATATCAACGTGTTATTCAAAATATGTGGATAGATTCGGTTAGCTTGTTTTTGACTACTACGTATATATATCACTACACGAGATATACGTATATATACATATCGAGTGACTAGATCAGGTTCAACATACGTACTGTATACATAACATAAACGAGTATATATGCTCTGGTGAATTATCGATTAATTAGCTTACATTATTATAACTTCAATAGTATATATATTATTACGTGGATCGTATGATATCAACGTGTTATTCAAAATACTTGGATAGATTCACTTAGCTTGCTTTTGACTACTACGTACATCACTACACGAGATATACGTATATATACACGCGTACACTCTATCGACTATCAGGTTCAAAATACGTACTGTATACATTACATACACGAGTATATTACCCCGTAATACAACGAATTTCATATATACTCTGATGAATTATCGGTTAATTTAGCTTACGTTATTATAACTTCAATAGTATATATATTATTATGTTGATCTTATGATATCAACGTGTTATTTAAAATACTTGGATAAATTCACTTAGCTTGCTTTTGACTACTACGTACATCAATACACGAGATATACATATATACACACACACTCTATCTAATATCAGGTTCTAAATACATACTCCCTCCGTCCCATTTTATGTGTCGCTATTTCCTTTTTGGTCCGTCCCAAAAAGAATGTCATCTTTCCTTATTTGGCAACAATTTAATGACATCAACCCCATTTTATCCTCACTGGGTCCCACTTAATAATAAAAGACAACTAAAAGAAAAACATTAAAGTGACTTTAATAGGGGCAATTTTGTAAACTTTACAAAGTCATCATTTATTTCTTAAATTCCGTGCCCGATCAAAAGGCGACACATAAAATGGGACGGAGGGAGTATTATATATATACATCACATACACGAGTATATTACCCCGTAATACAACGTATTTCATATATACTCTGATGAATTATCGGTTAATTTAGCCTACGTTATTATAAGTTCAACATTATATTATTACCTCGATCGTATGATATCAACGTATTCAATATACTTAGAAAGATTCAGTTAGCTTTTGACTACTACATATATCACTATACGAAATATACATATAGATCACATGCACGAGTATATTACCCCATAATACATCGTATTCCTTATATTCTAATGAATTATCAATTATTTACCTTACATTATTATAACTCCAACAATATATTACAATTACCTCAATCGTATGATATCAACGTATTCAATATACTTGTATACATTCAATTAGCTTTTGACTTCTACGTAAATAACTACACGCGATATACGCGTATACATATATATATATATATATATATATATATACACTATATGGACAATATATTTATTTTATTGAAACGTAAGTAAAAAATAAAGATTTTTTTTAATGTTATTTATTAATTTTATTTAGTATTTCTTAATTTATTTTTAATATTTTTACAAAAACCAACCACAAGTAATAGGTTTTTCTTAATTTATTTTACAGAAACCGACCACTTGTGGTAGGTTTTTTAACATTAATTGATTTTTATTATTATTAAGAAATAAACCGACGACAAGTGGTCGGTAAAATTTTAAAAAATATATTTAATATATTTTAAAAATTTACGTTTTTTATTTATTTTATTTATATTAATTTTTTGGGAAACCAAAATCAACCACAAATAGTCAATTTTTTATAAAATATTTTTAATTTTTTTTAATCAAAAACCGACCACAAGTGGTCGGTTTTTGTAAAATAACTTTCACAAAAATTTAATATATTTTGTATTAAAAAAAAAAGAATTTTTAAATTATTTATTTATTTATTTATTTTTATTACCGACCACAAGAGGTCGGTTTTAAGCAATTATATTTTTTTGGATTAATTTAATTACTTTTCCGCAATTTTAAAATATAAAAAAAATTTAAAATATTTTTTATGGTCGATTTTTCTTCTTTTTTTTTTTTAGTAGTGAGAGATGTCTTGTTTCATTAAAAGACACATCTATTTATTAGAACTTTAAAATATTTATACTACAGAAATAAAATAAAAGATTTGTTTTAGGATCTGACCCAGCCCACACCCCAAGTCCAAGTCAAATCTTTAATATATAATTATATACTCGTATACTTAGGAGGCTGTGTACCACTTTAAAGTACATAAAAGGATAAAGAATTATAAGGCTATCAAAGAAACCTTCCACCACCAATGTGGAAAAGAACAATCAATTTTTTCATGATATAGCAAACTATTCTAACAATACTATGTATTAGTATCGAGACAAACTGTATATAGCGATAAATAACATATAGGGTGTGGTCAAATATAGGAAAATGTTTAGGGTAGACCTGGATGAAATGGAAAGATGAAGTACTAGAGGGGATTTGTTAATATTGCTATATATTAGAAAAGAGACTTTCAACAGGTATGCTTAGTGTAATTTCAATTTAAGTGAGGTTAATTTGATCATTTAAATATTATTTGGTGTTGTTTTTGTTTGTACCAACTGCATAACTGCATTTTATGAACACAGTAAAATGATGAAAAACACAACAAACTTTGACTTAATTGCCATGTTTGTCCCACCTTCTGTTTGTGTAAATTTGTTAAAATTGGAGCAATGTAGATGGTTATAAAGAAATCTTACTAAAGCTAACAACGTCATTATTTGTTCACCTTGACCAAATTATCTCTATGCTTATCCCAACATGATTATGCTACGTAGATGAAATTGAAGGCGATTCTGAGACAAGTCATTTCTCATGGGACCCACATACATATATTTTAAGGATTTAAGGACACATTTTTGGTCACGAAAATTATTAATTTTCCCTAGAAATTTTTTCATTTTAGTTGAAAATCTCTTTTACCTTCACTATATTTTTTCTTAATATTTTTTGTGTGTAAAAATGTCTCCATATAAATCATATTTCATATTTTTTGGAAAAAATTACATTCAAACCAAATATTATTCATAAAAACTCTAGCCAAACATAACTCCATCTTCAACTCCAACTTTAAAAATTTCAAATAAAGAGAAAAGTATTATTAAAGGATCTAATTTATGAAAATATATGATTATTTATTTTGTGATATTATTCTTTCAGAGCTTATTCGATCATGTGTATACGATAAATTAGTTAAGTGAACTGATTTTGAAAATTTATAAAAGTTAGGAGGTACTTCTACTTACTGTAAAAAAAATAATGAAGAAATGTAAAAAAAAAAAAACTAAAAAAAAAAAAAAAAAAAAAAAAAACTCATGTAAAGTCAAATTTAGATATATTTTTAAAAATGAGTTGAAATTTAGTTAATGTTATTGGAATTGAGACGGGGGAGCAACATATATTATATAAAAATTATGTAAAAAGTACTATAAATCACAATAATTAAAAATTTAAAATATCTAAAAACCATAAAAAAAAAATTGATTAACACTAGAAATTTCATTAGTACCACATGAATTGGGATAGATGGAATAATATATATTATGTGAAAATTACATAAAAAAAATTCTATGAATTACAATAATTAATAACTTAAATATTTTGAAAAAAGCATACAAAAAATTTGGTTTACTCCAAACTATATCCATATCACATAAATTAAAAAAGAGAGAATAACATATATTGAGCCCATGCTGGCACGGGTGTATGTATCTAGTTTAAATACAAAAGAGGCATGATATGTTTAAAAATGCATGAAAAATTAAGGCGGATTAAATTTTTTGACTTCCAATCAATTACTTTATATCTATATCTATAATATATATCTATAATCTATAATCTATCTATATCTATAATATATTAAAAGTGTGAAGACCCTAAGAAAAGTGATTTAAACTTTTTGTCCTTCATTAAAATACTCTACTTTAAACAAAATCGTCTTTTCACTATTTTTCTCAAATTACAGTTATACATAAATACTAATAGTATATATTTTTAGAAAAATTAAAAGGAGTCCTAATAAAACTTTGACAAAACAAAAAGGGATACCATAATTGTCGTTTCTTTTATTTTATACGTACGACTTTGGTTATTTAAGTTAGGATTTTGTTTCCATCTTTTATACCATTAATACTACCTATGTTCAATTATTTTATACTGTTAATTGTGTCTTATTTTATTTAGATTTAATATTCATCTTAGTAAACCTTTTTTAGCAAAACTCGTGCATGATACAAAGGAGGTATTTGGCATTTAAAGTCACTTGAGGTTGATAGAGTCGATGATTGCGGAGGTAAATTTCCTAGTGATTTGAGATAAAAAATTTATTTTTTTAGTTTGTTGTAGAAGTTAGCATTAGTAAATAATTATATGTTCGTGTATTTTTAATTGATTTTGATTTAGTCTTCTTGGTGGGGGCCTAAAGCAATTACTATATATTCCACTTTTAGTATCAACATAAAATAAAATTGTGTTTTTGTTTAGGTTTTCTAATATCGGTTTTGTTTTCTTCTTTTACAGGCCAATATCCTTACTTTTATTCTCGAATTGAGGCCGAGGTCGGGTTGGGTCAGGTCCCCGCGTCTCCTGAGTCGAGGTCAAAAGCTAGGAGTCGAGACTCAATTCAAGGTTTGGAGTCAAGTCTTCCGTCAAGGTTGGATCTTGGGTCAAGCGTCTTGGGTCAGGGTTGACTCGACTTTCAATGCCGATCCTGATCATTAACCTTCAACTACATCTCCAGAATAAATAATCAGGTAAACTATTTGTATCTAATATTTATGTTTATTGAACTTTTATCAATATTTTTATACAATTTCATAAATAAATGATCAATACACGTGCAACGCACGTACACTAAACTAATATTATTATATGTACTAACCGAGTATTTTAAGTTAGCTTAGGCGTTTGGTTCTTTTGTTTGATTTTTGATTTTTTAATAATACATATCGAACATTGAACCAAACTAATTTGATTCGGTTCGATTCAATTCTTTAATTCGATTTGTCGATATTTATTTGAATAGAACAACTAAAATATAATAGAAATTATGTTTCAAACTACCACCAACTATATTTACTTCGAGCAACAGCCACTGCCCACTGCCAAGAAAGTAACTAGCATTTGCCACTGTATTCAACTTTTCATCAAAGGCCACAAAGTATGCCATTACATCCCCTTCACTTCTCCAATTCCAGCTCCTCCACTTTATGGGCATCCAATGCAAACTTGAGCACAAAGTAATAGCAAACAACGTCAATGATCACTGTCAAGGGGACATTGTTTGAACTATAAACCAGGAGAGAAGAAAAGTAGAGAATACTAGGCAGAACTCAAAACTAAATTCTAATGGGCTTGGGTTGCAATTTGTAATCGGTTGAGCTTGGGTTAAACTTCGGTTTTTTGATGCATCAAAGTATTGGAATCTTGAAATTAATAACTGAAATTTTAGAAAATTAGAGTTGAAGCCGAACCAAAGAACCCAATTAATTGTTGTTTCTTTTGATGTGTATGAATACCAAAGGGTAACAATTAGATAAATATTGCACAATTTGATCTCCTGATCAAATGACCTTTTCTATTTGGTTTTGTGCATGAAGGTAATAGAATCCAAAGGACAAACGTGTACTTTCTTGTTTTCTAGTGACCACACACTTCGTTTTTTATCTTACCATCTTTTATTTATTCTGCCCAAATTCTATTAAGCTTGGACCAAAAGATACCTTTTGATTCCTTGTGGGAACTTACAAACTTATGTATATATTTGCTTATTTAATTTCCATCTTTCCAATAATTAGAATAAACTTAGATTAGATGACACCTTTCATTTTGTTTTATCTTCCTTATTATTCTTTATATTATAAGGACTATGCGATCGATCTCTAAATATGCGATACTGATTTATTTTCTTTCAATTAAGCTCAGTGTTCAACAAATTTTAGTTCTCTCAGGTATGGCCTATAGGGTTACATGCCTTTACATATATGTTAGGACATTTATACATGTAAATGTGTACTAATTAATTTAAGCTATATTTTAAATAAGAAACTCACCTACCAAATAGTTTCTTTTCCACTACCCAATTTATCTTTAGAACTGCTAATAATAATAAGTTCCTAATAATAATTCATAGCAAGGTGAAAGTGAAGTGTGATCTGACGATTACAATTTGATTTACTTTGTCTTGATAAAATTTATTGAGACACGATTGCTTATATAAGAATTATTGCATTAAGAAATTAGTGAGAATTGAATAATAGTAATATATACTGTATTGGAAATGAAAAAGGAACAAAAGACCTTTTTTATATTCCTCAACACCGAAAAGAGACAAGGCAGAGTAATTTTAAAAATGAGCAAATATACTTTTCCAAACTGAAATGATGAGGAAATGGCATCATGAAGATTTCTAAGACAAATTGTGGGTAAACACATATAAGTAATTAAAATAACAACCCAATAACAACTAAAACAATCACCCAATGATTCCTACTATGCTATACAAATATAATAATTTGAACGCACTATAGGTCATGTCAAATGTTCGAGTTGGATTGGATTTGAAAGTGTCAAGATGGGTTGAGTCAATAAATGAGTAGATATTTTATTGATCAATTCAAAAATTACTTAGATTAAAATGTATTATATTGAAATTGACTAAAATTTGAGTCATAACCTAACTTGTCCAGCTTTAATTAAATTTTAATTGTTTTGTTTGTCCTTTAATAATTTTTTTTAAGGTGAAAGGACAGAAATAGTCATCCGGTGAAAAATAAAGACAACCGGATGTCCCTTAAAAAAATATCCCAGCCTAGCCTTTGACTTTTCTACACTTTTCTTTCTTCTTCTTCTTTTTTTTTTTTCTAATTTTGCTGCTTCAGTTTTTTTTAAGAAAAAAATTAGCAGCTTCATATTTTTTTAAAATTTCTCTGCTTTACTTTTTTTTAATCAATTTTGCTGCTCCATTTTTAAAAAAAATAATTCACTGCTCTTTTGTTTTTTTTTCACTGCTTCTTTTTATATTCTTTTTGTGCAACTCTTTTTTTTAAAAAAATAAATTATTCTTTTAATTGATGCACTTTTTTAACAATCAAATACAAATTTGAAATATTGTAATTACTGCTTTTCTGAATACAATATTTGATACCAAATACAAATACATATTTTATACAATAATTGTACAATTTTTATACACATCATATATATGTACATATTCTATACAAACAATGATACAGTTTCTATACACATCATAACAATAATTATATAATTTCTATACACATCTTATACAACTTTTAGCTGTAATAATTATCCAGATACACATTCTATACAAGAATTGTATAGTTTCTATACACATTCTATACAGTTTCTATATATATCTTATACATATACATATTCTATACAACAATTATACAACTTCTATATACATTCTATATAATTATATGATTTATATACACATTTTATATAATAATTATACAGCTTCTATACACATTTTATATAATCTTTAGCTGCAATTATTATTCAAATGCGTATTTTTTAAAACAATTATACAGTTTATACACACATCCTATACAATTTTTATATATATCTTATACGGATACGTATTTTATACAACTATATAATTTCTATATATATTTTATACAATAATTATACAATTATATTTAACTATTTAAAAAAAAACAGATTTTTTTTAGCCCAAAACAAATATAGCGAAACAAAAAAAAAAAAAAAAACTACCTTTAAAATGGGCCGAATGGCCAAAAATTGAAAACGGTCAACCCATGAAATTAAAAAGGCCGACTGACCATTTATTGGGATTACTTTGAAATGGCTATTTTTGGTGGAAATACTTTTCCAAAAGGGCCACAGGGGTCCTTTTCCCATTTTTTAATACCTTATATAGAATTATTATTTTATTATTATTTGACTATATTAACATATCAAATTAAAAAAAAATTGAAAGTTTTTTGACAAGATTTTTCATGAATCATTAGTCTAGAAATCAACTCAAACTTTGATGGACTGAACTAATAAATGGGGAGAAAATTTTATAAAGCATGGTAGTTTAGATGCTAATTACTCCACGGTAGTTTAGATGCTAATTACTCTAAGTAGCGCTAGTTTCAATAATTGTATATCTTGTCTGAGTTTGCCTCTAGATATACTGTTTCCGACGCATCTGACAAATGTATCTCGCTTTCCTTTCTCCTTTATCGCTCACCTCTCATATAGGGCATCAAATATGCAGTATCAAATATGCACCGATAGTTTTCTTCAAGAATATTCAGGTCTAACGTTGATGTTGCTAAGATTGTAGTGTTTTTTGTAAATACCTTTCTGTTTTTTAGGTTGAAGATCAAAGTTATTAATCTACTGTACTTCAATCTGATTGAGAATTGTGATTTCAATTCTTATCCACGGGAGATCGATGTTTTTAATGTGATATTTAAATCATGATCAAACAAGTTTAAGACAAAGCATAAATATTATCAGCATGGTGGATTTTTATTTTTATTTTGGCTTTACAAATTTGATTTTATGAGTGTTGTACATAGTTTAAAGATTGTTTTGCTAAGTACAATAATTTTCAAGTACCGCGCATTTGAACTGAAGCATAGAGAAACAGTTAAACCACAAGTACGCCTGTTTGCGGATATTCAGTTTGCAAACATATCAGGTATCTTTATTTAGTTTTGTATGTTAGAGCTTATGATAAATTTATTTATAATTTTTAAACTTTGCTAATTATAATTGTAACTAAGGAACATTTTCTCAAATAATGAAAAAGGGGTGTTATTAGAATTAGACGGTATAATTTTTGAAATTGCCTTTGTGATTTTTCAAAGTCAATATTTGAGTGATGATTTTTTTTTGCACACAAGCATTAAAGGTAGATTTTGATCGAAGTAGAGCGATGATAGTGTACCTCACAATGCTAACCTGAAGAAGGAGCTAATTCAATTTTATCTTCATGTTGAGGTAAAATTTGAAGAGATTCTTCAAACTTTTGGTGATTTGACAAAGAAACTAGAGTTAAAAAAATATTCCTGATATTGTTTTCTTTTTAGGCAATATAGTTATATGATGTATTGACAATACGTGGAGATATACCAATTAAGCGTCATAGAGAATTTTTTATAAAAGGTACGAACCTTGATCCTCAATGATACTCTATTAGTAAATGAAATATATCAAGGGAGTATCATAGAGATGTTTGAGAAGTAATAATGAAACTTGATATATCATGTGGGTATCATAGAGGATTAAGTAGCGCATTGACAAATAAATGAACTTTGATCCTATATGATACCCTTGTAGTATATTTATATATCATAAGAGGATCATATAGGATTTTGAGAAGGAATGAAGCTTTGTTTCTCTATGATACCCTGCGAGTATATGAGATATATTTTGTGGGCATAATACAATTGAATAGTAGATTATCAAATAAATGAACCTTGATCTTATGTGATACCCTGCCAATGTATTTATATACTATGGGTGTCATATAGTATTTTGAGAAGTTTTTTGTTTCTGATATGTAGCATGTCTTGTTTTTATGCATTTTCTTGTCATGATTCAATTTCTTAGGTCATAATGGCACCTACTTTAACCCACTAGTAGGTAAGCCAAATCATAGCCTGGAATGGCAAGTAACAGACTAACAGACGGAAGATAAAGAAAAATAAAAATAAAGACGACAGTAGAAAACGATAAGCGAATATATATATATGTTTATATATATATATATATATATATATATATATATATATATATATATATATATATATATATATATATATATATATATATATAAACATATTATACAAGAGAGGGGAGAGGACAAAATATCAAAAGAATTTCTCCCAAGACCAGGTAAAGTCAGTACAAGAGCCACTAACAAAAAAGAGTACTAGACAGTGTCAAAAATACAACATAGTCTCAGAATACCCAAAATAAGACTATCATAATAGCAGAAGGAGGAGGATCAACTCTGGACTCTAAAAACTCACCCAATCTCAGGTCAACAGCACAACTCGAGGATGTCGTCAACGGCGGTGACTCTTACTCGGATCTACATCAGAAAAAAGATGCAGAAGTGTGGTATGAGTACCAAAACCACGGTTACTCAGTAGGAATCATAGGCCGACTGATCTCAATTACAGTAAAAGCATAAATAAAGTGCGATTATGTAAGCTAAAGTCAATAGTAAAGGGGCAAACATAAAAATAATAGGTTATGCTAAACAAGTGCAATAAATAGAAAACAAGTAACTCGAAAGCAGAAATAAAAGCCTAACTATAACCTGAATGGACCCCCATAAGTCCAGAAATCACACACAAGGAAAAATAAACCCAATCGAGCCTCCATAAGCACGATGGGTACAACCAAAGAGTAAAACTAGAGCAAGGGACGGATATAACAGAAATAAGTAAAAATGAGTCAAGATGTGTGATATGAGAATCATATACTCCTTTCCCAGCCATAACTATAACTCTTACCGATTTTCACTGAATTTCCAACCTTCGATCCATAATAGTAAATATAATAAAAGTCGGACTCGAACCAAAACTAGTGGATAATAACAATACGCTAGATGCAGGACTCAAACCGAAGACTCATGGATAAATAGCAATATGAAGATGTCGGACTCGAACCGAAACTCAAGGATAATAAACAATATACAGATGTCTAACTCAAATCGAAACTAATCGATAATAGCAGTAAATCAGGTACGGGACTTGAACCAAAACTCATAATTAAGCCATAAGTAGTGATATCCCAGAGTTTTAACCCATCTCATATCCGTTTAATCATAAGTTTCAATTTTAGGTAGCCAAATTTTTTTAAGGAGAAACGATTCCAATTATTCAGTCAGAAAGCGCGGTTGAAGGTCAAATACTACCCTACCCAGGATAACGAAACTAACTAAGCTTAAAATAATGACTAAGTCCATCCAAGACCCAAGTAATAGCCTAAATAAGCAGTTGTGTGATCATTAAGGTCTAAAGGGAGCTATTCTAAGCATCTTATCTTCAAAAGGGGCGATAAGGCCCTCTACAAGTCCTGAAAACCCGACCTAAGGCAAGAACCTACCCAAACCTAGGATAATACTTCAAAATCCCGCCTCAAGGCACTAAGTAAGCTAAGTCTAAAGGACAACCATAGACTAACTTAAGGGAAACGGGGCCGAAATCTACCTGAAAAGGCCCCTAATCGGCTAAATTAAGCAAAAAATACACTAAAGTGAATTTGAGCCATAAAAACCCATCCATATCTAGCACAATATCACACTAATACTATAACATAGAAAAGTCAAGAAGAAAGGTAAGTCTAGCCTACCAAGATGCCGCAGAAAGTATGTAAAGTCCTCTACAATAGAGATTTTAGCTTCTGAGAAGCCTCCGACCGCTTCCTCGCTATCAAAATAACATTCTACATATCAAGATGAGAAAGTCGATACCCATATTAAGAATTTACGCTTTGGGTCAAAAGTCGGGCTAAAAATCGAATAGTGGTGCCCACCAATGGAATCGAGAATTAAATTCGTCACTAGGTCCCTCTCAGCTCAAGTATTGCTTGCCCTAAAATTGGGCACAATCCGTGCTCTAAAACAGACCCAATCAGTCCCAAACAAATCAAAGAAATAAGAATTGAAAATGGATAATTACATCAAATTTGAACCAAGAACTTACGAGAATACGACGAAGGGTGATCACTATGACGTTCCCAGGCTTATTTCAGCTCCAAATATATGATTATGTTAGTGTTTTTGAGATCCTAAGCTCTCTAATGGAGGTAAACACTTAGAAAGTGGAGCGAAAATTCGTGGAAAATAAAATATATATATATAAGAGACCCAACAGTGGTCGTTTAAGCGGCTAAATGACCGCTTAAGCGAAATAAGGGCCACTTAAGCGGTCCCTGCCAAGATGTACAGCCTCCTATTAAACGTCTTCTTGGATGCTAAAGTGGCTACAACTTAAGCGGTCACCAAGCCGCTTAAGTGGCTGCACCAATAACTTGGCACCAACCATTTTTTGCTAAGTCCAAATGGAATTCGACAGCGTGCTCGGGATTTGTTTGGAATCCCATGCATGCAAATAAACTATGCTACCCTACTAAATTAGCCATTCCATACTTAATGGAACCATCGAAATTCCCATCCGAGGTTGTTTTAAAAAACATGTGGGTTCCACACCCAAGGTCTTATTTTTATCAAAATTCACCCAATAGCCAAAATGAGTTCGGAAGCCTCGGGACCTGGACGAAGGAGTCTCCTGACCTAAAATCAATATTCCAGAGCTAACAAAACCATCAGAATTAGCATTCGAAGCCGTTTATCTAAAGTTTTAGCCTGAGACCATTTTCTCAACTTCAAAAGCTCCAAAACAAGGAATTGACTATAAAAACCAAATGAACTGCCCGATAATCAAACTGTCAATCCCAGCAAATCATAAATGACTTGGGGAAGCTACAAAAATGCTCTAAATGTAGAAAAAGTATAAAAATACAAAAAATGACATGAAAGGTCATTACATTTCTACTTTTTCATTTTATACATAATTATTAAGGAGTAAAATAGGATAAGTGAGTCTACTATGAAGGGTCCATACAGATTTTGTTGATTTTTACAGAATAACAACCAAGATGAATATAAAATCATCTAAGATAGCTCCTCTAAAGTCTGTGAAGTTGGTATGGATGGTGAAAAGACTGACATAACAAAAGTTAGTGTAGATGTTTATGAGAATAGTAAGAATGTTGATGTCAAAGAACATGGTTCTCAACCTGATTTTGATTTTATTTTTATGTGAGGTTTTGCTATTGTTGTCGTCACATAAGAATATTATAATAATAAAATATGTGCAAAAGAGCAAAGATCTGATTTGGAGTTGAATTCTGAAAAGTCGATACACGATGATATTTTTGTGAATATGTGTGAGTCTAAAATAGAAGCAAAACATAAAATTGATTTTAATTTGGAAACAATTAATATTAATCCACCTAAAAATAAGAGATGCTGATCCACCTAGACAAGATACCCTATATGAAGATGTCCCAGATCCAGCAATAAATGTCGTTGTGATAGAAGACACTGTTGAAAAAGAGTGTAGATGTTGGTAATAAGTCTGCAACTAATGTGTTTGCATAAGACGTAAAATTTTAAGGAGTATGTTGTTGCTCCACCTTCAAAAGATAATATTTGTGACTATCAAGCTAATCAGGTGGCGAAGGAGGTTCTTATCGGAGCAACAAAGTTGTTACTGAACCTAAAGTTGATCCATTTGTAAAAGAAAGGAGGTTTACTAAGTCTAAATATGATCTCCTCAATTATTTCATTCCTACAGAGAAAAGACTGAATTAAATATGATCTTTCGATTACTGAGTCTGAACTGAGGAAGAGAAAATTTGAACCTAAGCAAAGAACCAACATAATTCAACTAATCAAAGCATCCTAATTCTTTTCATACAATAAAAAAATAAAAGTATTAAAATAAATAAATTTGCTAGTTCCAATTACAAACCATTGCTATTAAATGAAAACATCTTATGATTATACCTCAACACTAAACTTATTGGGGAGGTGACTTATGAGTTGGCCTTACCTCCAAGTCTTTCAACTATGCATCTAGTTTTTTTATGTCTTGTTGTTGATATTTCTATGGTTCTCATGTGATTCAGTGTTATTCAGTGGATTTGGATCAGAATCTAACATTTGAGGAGAAGCCCATGACTATTATGAATAGACAAATTCGAAAGTTGAGATCTAAAAATATCGCTTCAGTAAAGGCTCAATGAAAGTATCATCTGATTGAAGAGACTAGGTGGGAGACAAAGTTGGATATGCAGAGTAGATATCCCTAATTTTTTGACAGTCCAAATACCTTCTTTATCCTTATGTCTGAGTACAAACATGTATTTTAGTGATGGATGATGTAACAACCCTCATAGTGAATTTTTATTTTTAGTATTTTTAAAACTATTTTACCCCTCTTCATAGTTACTTTATAGTATTATAGTCTACGAGTGTGGGTGGTGCGATTCTCAAGGTAGTTGATTGAGTATTACGTGAGTTTTTCATTTTGAAAGGTTTGAAAGTTGGTATAGTTGAATGTGGTTAACATTTGGTGATATCAAGGTTGTATGAGAATTTCATCCATTTTGTTAGCTTTAGAATGTCATTTTTGGATTAATACGACCTTTTATTTGGATCCCAAGGCGTTTGATGGATTTTGAAAAGTTGAAAGTTTAAGGGTTAAAGTTGAATTCTGTCAATATTCATCGAAGACGACCTCTTTTTAGTGATTTGATGATTCCATTGAGTTCAGAATGTCATTTTCAGTGGGTAGAATATTTGAATTTTGTTCACAAGGTTCCGGGTGTATTCGAAGGGTCGATTTCAACTTTTAAATGTTGCTTGTTGTTGCTGTCATCTGGCGCAACAGCACCTGCGGTGCCATGCTTATGGGTGATAGGTCGCACCTGTGGAGTGTGTGAGGGTGGGGACAATTCGCTCCTACAAAACTTCTCCACAGCTGCGAGGTCACCTTTGCAAACTCTTGTCACACTTGCGACTCTACTACAGGAGTCGTCCGCAATGGTGAATCTCCCCCACTTAATTCTTCTACCTCTGTGGAAGTTTGTCACACCTAGGACTTTGTGACCGCTATCAGATCTCTGCAAGTTCAGAGATCGTTGTAGATAACACTAGATTTTTTACTTTTCTAATTTTATTTTTTATATCTCAATTTTGGGAGATTTAAAAGGTGTTTTTGAAATGATTCTTCTTTGGGTACGATTCTTATACTATTTTTACACATTTCTAATGATTTATTTATGATTTCATCTTTAAATCTTGATTTTCAATTAAAAAAATTGGGGATTTTGGGGTAAAGTTAAGAAATGATATTTTGATCATTTGAAGTTCGATTTTAACTCCATTTTTGATGAAATTTCACATTTGAATTTCTTAGTATGAATAACATAATTTTAAAATATATTCTAATTTTGCCCTTGTGAGTTCAGAGTTAGCTTTTGGGTTGACTTCTTAGACTCAAAATTTAAGTATAGCAATATGGGTGTCTATGGTTTTGTTTTCTTAGATAGAATATGTACTTGATTATATTGAGATTGTTTGGAAGCTCTTTGGAAGGATAGGCTTCGGTTTAACTTTTCAAACTTCCTTTAAGGCAAGTTGAGACTTTCTTTGACTCTCTTTCGAAGTGTTTATGTGCTAGTTGATTGTGTGGGGAGTAATGGAGAGATTGGGGTCCCGTATAGGTGAGATGACGACCATCTATGCAGATACTGGTGTTTACAAAAGGTTTAAAATAAACAATTGACTTGATTGAACCATTTTACTTTGCTATTGATAGATAGTTTATAGTATAAAAAGTGAAATTGTGATTTATTAGACATGATCAGGGGCGGAGCTACAATGTCACGTGGGGGTTCGAACGAATCCAATAACTTTTGCATAGCCTTATATTTACATTAGAAATTCTAATAAATAAATATAAATCAATAACCTGCGAACGCACCAACAAATTGATGTGGATGGTTTAGTGTAGTTAAACTGGCTAGCGAAGTCTCTTTTCTCCCGAGATGTGTGTTTGAATCTATCTCGCTATATTTTTATTTCTGCTTTTTGCTATGTATTGTGCCCAAGTGGAAAAAAGTGACTGTAGAATATCTTTTAGAAACTTTATTTAGAATTCAAAGCATAATTAATAAGTGGAAAAAAGAAGAAGCAAAAAGTACAAGAAAATGATAAAATTGGTGCTTATGTTTGAAAGTAGGTTTAAAATAGTCCCTTGAGTATGCATTTAACACTTTTGATCCTTTAAATTAGTCAAAATTAATACTTTTGGTCCTCAACAAAATATTTATTGAAATCTATCTATCAAATTTGACAAGAATTATGGGAAACAAGATAAATTAATGAGAATTGATTTCTTCACAAACCCTCGGAGCCAAAACAAAATTTTCAAAGAAGTTGTTCTAAAGAAAATTGGTTTCTTCTATGAAGTTTATAGAAAATGACTTGCGAAGCACTATTGGTGATGCGTTTTTAAATAAATGTACCTAATAATGTGATCATTGATTGTTTACAAAATATTGAGTGTAATTTTAATGATAATATTTATATTTATATAGTGTTTAAGTGGTTCATTATTTTTTAAAACATATACTGAATATCCGTTCTTTTTTATTGATGTGGCATGATTTCATGGCACTTTCGATGCTTAAAACAAGGAAAAGATGCAATAACTCAGGTATGTTTGGTAGGTATGATGTGTGTTCTGTTCTATATTGCAAGAGAATAGATTTTGGAGGCAAAATGAACTCAAAAGTGACAAAAGGGAAGAAGCATGCACTAGAATGACATTTTTGAAGACAAAAGAGTGGAGTTGAAATTTTTACAAAAGTGATCCACGGTACCGACCTACAGGACGTAGGTCAAGTGACCCAAGGCACACTTCTGAAAGTGTACATGGAGGCTTGATTTCCATGGAATCGACCCACGTTACGTGGGTTGGACCCACAGAACCGTGGAAAGTTACCTACTTTTTTCTCCTACTTTGCTTAGGATAGGATTCACTTTGTATCTATAAATACCCCTATGTTGTCCTATGATTAGGTGTGGAAAAAATACATTATTTGAGAGTTAGTCACTACATTATTTTTAGTTGATTGATCATGTAATCTTGAAACATCCATTCTAGGGTTTTCATTCATATTGAGATTTCAGAGTTTTCTTCTTATTGTGAGTTTACAATTATGTTTTCATCATTGAATTCTTCTTGTGTTCTTGCAATCATGAGTAACTAAACCCATCAACTAGGATTATGTGAACCATGAAGAATTAACGGAATGGGTTAAGTGTGAAGCAATTCTGAACTGGTATGACTACATGTATTGTTATTACCTTCATTATAATTGATCTTCTGGTTGCAAATGTTAGAAACTCGCATGTATTCTAGACTTTCTCGAGAGAGAGGTAAAGATTGGGAAAAGGAAATAACAATAGAGATTTGAATCTATCAACCTTCATCTAATAACTTGAGCCATAACAGGAATAGTTATCTGAGGTCCAGAACAAGGGTTAGTAATGCGACACTCGAAGACTGATACGATAAGAATGAAATTCATCTAACCAAGGTCGAGAGACGTTTAGATGAACCTAACTTGTTAGATTTTGCATGCAACGCAGCGAGACAGTTTGCCAGCACAAGCAACCAGTGGAGTTGAGGAATCATTGGGGATCACAGTCCTAGTGTATTTCTCATATTGATTACAAATCCGAAAATCAACAATCGTTACTGTTACTATTTGCTTACAAAACCCCACCCCCTTTTTTACTTACTTGCCAATTTTCTCAGAAAAACACTCGACCTAATTTTTTCCTATTCCCCGTGGGATTGACCCCAACCTAGTTGGGTTCTATATTTGATTCAGCGACCGCTTTATACTTTCTTAGAGGTGTAGTTTGGTCGACATCAAATTTTGGCGCCGTTGCAGGGGAATACTGTTACGGAGTTGATTAATTTGCTTGTTGGAGTTGATTGGTTTTATTTTTCTATAATTTAAGGGCACACGTTGGTGTTTTACCAACATTAAGAGTCAAGGAAATTCCCTTATTCCACTTGATAGGGAACTAGAAAGAACTCTAAGGAATAATCGAAGAATGGTGAATCCCGACGGAGTTCAGGATCCCACAGACGGTGCAGATATTCATAATCAACCATCAATTCATCTGGATGGTTATGAAACTGCTGAGCAAATCACTGTTTGATTAACAATTGAGGAAAATGCGAGTCAAGCAGCTCTTAGACAAGCAGATAGAGATCATCAAGGAATGCAAGAAGCAGCACAATATCTTACTACACTTGAAGAGAGACAAAGAAGACCGAGGGTATAATAACCACCTCAATGACCATATGAGCCGATTTATCATGATCCTGAAGAAGAGGATGTGGATTATTTTGAGTCGGTTGAGACTGGTGCCATTATTCCACCAGAGTTACCTCAGGGCAATAAGTTCGACATTACAAGTGCCATGTTCCACCTGCTAAACTTGAAAGGCGTATTCGCCGGTCTTCCTAGAGATGATCCAAACATGCATGTGATGAAATTTGTGGGGGTATGCACTTTATATAATTTTCCTGGAGTTAACCAAGAGGCTATTCGATTGAGATTGTTTCCATTCTCCTTAACATGAGAAAAGACTTTGTGGTTGGCCGAGTTACCACGAGGTTCCATCACTACTTGGCAAGAGTTGAGAAATCAGTTTCTGGAGAGATTTTTCCCATCTTCCAAGATTCTACAGTTGAAGGATTAGATTTATACTTTCATACGGCTACATTCTGAAGCCCTTTACGAGACTTGGTTACGATTCAAGAAGAAGTTGTAAAATATTCCAAACCATAGGATGAATGGTCGAAATTTACTTGAGATCTTCTACAGAGCTTTAAACGCCAGTACCAAGGCTGCAGTAGATACTATCACTGACGGGGCATTTATGAGTCTGGGGTGGGAACAAGCTTCAGAGATTTTAGATCGTATCACTAAGACCAATCGAGGATGGCATACTAGGAAGGTAGATACACCTGCTGGGACGCATGCTTGGATCCTCGGCAGTACAACGGGCTTTGTATGAATTTGTAGCTCAAGAAGTCGCACAGTTGAGGACAAAAATTGGCTTTCTAGCCAAACAGATTGCGGCTGGAGGTGCTGAGAAGGTGCATGCCATAGGTGCACAAGGTAAAACACCTAGGCATGGCGATTATGAATCTGATGAGGAGGCTAGTACTTGGATTGAGAGGTGGCGGGTTACCGAGCTAATGGCCAAGGGTCTAATCAAAACTCTTGAAACTCAAGGCAAGGGAATCAAGGTCGAAACTACTACGGAGACAATTACATTAATTCAGGATATAGAGACAGAGAACGAGATCGTGATGGTGATTGGAGGGGAAAGGATGATTACAAAGAGAAGAGTGGTGCATATGTCCCATCGGGGAACCGTGACGCTGATTTCAAAAATTCAAGAATAGAAGCCCTTCTTAATAAACTTGTTAAGGGGGCGGAGAGTCAAGAAAACTGTTCGAAGGAGATTAGGGTAGACATTTCGGGAATAAGTCAAAAGGTTGAGTCTCACTCGACAACTATTAAACAGTTGGAGCAATAATTTAGGTAGATATCTTCAATATTGAATCAGCGTCAATAAGGTACACTTTCGAGCAACACCATTCAGAACTCGAAAAATGATGCTCATTGTATGACTATTACAACGAGAAGTGGGAAGACTCTTAGTGAGGCACCCAAACAAGTTGAGGGTGTTCATGCTACACTGGAAGAGTAAATGAATGCCACAAAAAAGGTAAAGAAAGCTCTAAAGAAGTATGTTCCATTCCCAAAACTTCCTCCTTCTTTTTCTCAACGTCTAAAGAAAAGGTGGATGAAAATAAAATTATTAGTGGGGAGATCATGAAAGAAGTTGAAGAGCCCCAGATTGATGAAAACAAGGTGAATTCTTAAAATGAGAAAGAAAAACAAGCCCCACAAATTCTTACCCTTATTTATAAGTTGCCACCTCAAGAAAAATAAGCCCTACAAATGCTAACCCCCATTCCTAAGCTGCCACCTCCATTCCCTCAGTGTTTGAAGAAGAAGAAGGAGGATGAGAAATTTCATAAGTTCATGTCTACATTGAAGCAACTTTCTATAAATATTCCATTGGTTGAAGCTTTGGAACAAATTTTGGGACATGCAAAGTTTATGAAAGAGTTGGTCACGAAGAATAGAACTGTCAGTTATGAGTCTGTCGGTGATTAGCACCATTGTAGTGAAATTGCATCCCGTTCTATTGTACAAAAGAAAGATAATCCCGGTGCCTTCACAGTTCCATGTACAATTGGGTCAGTTAACTTCGCCAGAGCTTTGTGTGACCTAGGTGCGAGCATTAACTTGATGTCGCTGGCAGTATTCGAGAAATTAGGCTTGAGAGCCCTCGAGCCAACAAAGATGCGGTTATTGATGGCGGATCGTACGATCAAGAAGCCTGTAGGCATATTATTTGATATTTTGGTAAAAGTTGAAAACTTCATCTTTTGTACTGACTTTGTTGTCATGGATCGTGAGATCGATTTTGAGATGCCCATAATTTTTAGGAGATCATTTTTAGCCACCTATAGAGCATTATTGGATATGGAGTGGGGTGAGCTCAAATTCAGACTGAATAATAAGGAAGTCACATTCAATATTTGCAGAACTATGAAGCAGCCAAAGGACATGGGGGTGGTTTCAAAAATAAATAGTTTAGATGACCCTGGAGGCCAACCCAAAGGATATCTTGATGAAGTCTGAGTAATCAAGACACCCGCATCGTGTCGTGACGTTAAATCAGGCGTTGCTTGGGAGGCAACCCAAGGTGTCTTGCTATTCCTACATTTGCTTTGATTTTTGTTATTTTGATCGACATTAGACCCACGCACCTAGGGTGCCACAGGTATGTTTCTAACTCCCTTATTTTACTTCGGTCTAATGCATTGAGGAAAATACATGTTTATTTGGTGGGGGCGGAGGAACTTGTGGGTCTATAGATCCTCTTGGGGTTTTTTATTGCCGTGTTTCTTTTCCCTCAAGTGCTATCATAGTAGAAATGGCATGTTTAGGTTGTTATTTATATTATTATGTATCTTCGTGTTTAAGTAGGAGGAAACTAGGGGAACCTTAGTGCAGTCCAGTTTTGAACAAGCTTATGATAATTATGCTTTTTGATTGTTTAAAGGACACCCCTCCAGAAAATTTGGTTTTGAACTATGTGTAGTTATGATAGTTTGTGACAGCTGTTGGATCTTGTTATGGTATTAGTATTATAGGAAGATGACTGTAGCCAACAATGCATGAACTGGATAGGTAGTATTCGATAGTGTGTGTGTGAGGTCATTACCGAGTTCACTTTATGTGTGCGATCTAGACTTGTCTAGTTAGTCTTTCCTAGATTATAGGATAGTGGTTAGGAAAGTATCATAGGCCATTTTTGAATAAGTCCACTTTTAGCCTAAATACCTGACCAAATGAAGTATCCCTTGATCCCGAGTTTGAGCTTTAATTGGCCTTTTTCTTTCATTAGCCTATTCACCTTCCCATTTTGACTTACGATGAACCTGTCTTAGACCTGGTCCCTCTTTGGACATTGTGTACCTCAACTAAGGCAAATAGCCTAAGTTGAGGGTGGCTATCATAGGGGTAGGGGTGCGTAGTTTGACTTAGGTATGAAGAAAAGGTTAGTAAAAGAAAAAGAGAACAGATTTGGGTGTGAAGAAAAAAAGAAAAAAAATGACTGAAATAAATAGAAATTAAAAAAAATTTAAAAAAAATTGTGTTTTGAAAGTATGAAGAAAATCACACCCAAAAATCTGAAAATAAATGAAGAAGAAAAAGGGAAAATAAAATGAGTATGGTTGGAAAGTGGAGCCAAAAATAGTGTAGTGTCAAAGAGGGTTGAGTCAGCGTATCCATATGTACCACATCCGTCCCCAAACCTACATTACAAGTCGATGAAAGTCCTGTAGTGATCCTAGTCCAATTGTCCTAAAACTAAGGCATAGAAAGTAAGGGCAAGCCTATGGTATTTCATGCACACTGTTTGAACTTCTTTGTGTGAGAAAGTGTTTTGACCTAGTCCCTACTTTGATATTCATTAGTATACTGTAAGTGTACGGGACTTCTTTGTTGTGAGAGTACATGGGTTGCATTGTTAGCTGCTATTTGTTCAGATAATGTCATTTGCATATATTCTTAGTTGTTTGTTCATAATCTGATGCCATCATTTGATTCCTTCTGTGTCATGATAATATGTTGCATGTATACACACCGTGGTTTTGATTTACAAATAGGAGAGGTCGAAAAAGTTTTGGTGCCAAAAGCAATGAGTCGACTGCCGTAGGTCTCTTAGGTTTCTCTTAGTTAAGCATCGAATGTGTTTGTTTTATTTTGTTCGCCTGAGGACATTCAAACGTTCTAAGTTGAAGGTGTTGATGTGCCATGGTTTCATGGTACTTTTGATGCTTAAAACAAGGAAAAGCTATAATAATTAGGGTATGTTTGGTAGGCATGATATGTGTTCTGTTCTATATTACAGGAAAATAGGTTTTGGAGGCAAAATAAAGGACAAGGGCTCAAAAGTGACAAAAGGGAAGAAGCATGCACTGGAATGAAGTTTTTGAAGACAAAAGAGTGTAGTTGAAATTTTCACAAAAGTGACCCACGGTACCGACCTACGGGACGTAGGTCAAGTGACCTATGGAACACTTCTGAAACTGTGCATAGAGTCCTGATTTCCATGGAACCGACCCACGTCACGTGGGTTGGTCCCACAGAACCAACCCACGAAATTGTGGAAAGTTGCCAACTTTTTCTCCTACTTTGCTTAGGATAGGATTCACTTTGTATCCATAAATACCTCTATGTTGTCCTATGATTAGGTGTGGAAAAAAAATACATTATTTGAGAGTTATTCACTACATTATTTTTAGTTGATTGATCTTATAATCTTGGAACATCAATTCTAGGGTTTTCATTCATATTGAGATTTCAGAGTTTTCTTCTTATTGTGAGTTTACAATTATGCTTTTATCATTGAATTCTTGTTATTATGTTTTTATCATTGAATTCTTGTTGTGTTCTTGCAATCATGAGTAACTAAACCCATCAACTAGGATTGTGTGAACAATGAGAAATTAACGGAACGGATTGAGTGTGAAGCAATTCTGAACCGATGTGACTACATGTATTGTTATTACCTTTATTATAATTGATCTTCTAACAGTTGCAAGTGTTAGAAACTTGCATGTATTCTAGACTTGCTCGAGAGAGAGGTAAAGATTGGGAAAAGAAAATAACAACAAAGATTTGAAGCTATCAACCTTCATCTAATAACTTGAGCCATAACAGGGATAGTTATCTGAAGTACAGAACAAAGGTTAGTAGTACGACACTCGGAGACCGAGAGGAGAAGAGTGAAATTCTTCTAACCAAGGTCGAGAGACGTTTAGATGACCCTAACTTTTTAGATTTTGCATGCAACGCAGCGGTACAGTTTTCCAGCACAAACAATTGGTGGAGTTAAGAAATCATTAGGGATCACAGTCCTAGTGTATTTCTCATATTGATTACAAATCTAAAAATCAACAATCGTTACTGTTACTATTTGCTTACAAAACCCCCCTTTTTTTACTTACTTGCCAATTACTTAGACAAACACTCGACCTAATTTCGTCCTATTCCCTATGGGATCGATCCCAACCTAGTTGGGCTCTATATTTGATTCAACAACCGCTTTATACTTTCTTGGAGGTGTAGTTTGGGCGACATCATTTATTAGTTTGGCGGTTCTTATATATTAGCTTGAGGTCATTATTATCCTCTCTTAAAATTCAGAACCCCCAAACCTCAAACCCTGACTCTGCCTCTGGACATGATAGTGGTTGATAATGATGGTACTTTGTCTTATGAGCGTGATTTGAGTAAATCGGTAGAGATTGATGACATTTGGGCTTATAGCCGATATTTTGAGTTGGATATGGTCTTGTGTACTTGGATTGAGATATTTGTGTCCTCTTACTATTCTGAAACATGCATGCTCACTCAAATTCATATCATGACATTATTACAGATACATTTTTGAGAAACATGATTTGAAAATGACTTGCATATCCGATGAGAAAGTGTCTGAATGGATTTTACCAATTTTTGACTTGAAATAACTTTGCATATCTGATGAAAACACATTTTGAGTGATTTTTTTTACTGATTTTGATTTGCATGCCCAATGAGAAAGAATTCTAGATAGCCCGATGGGAAATGATTTTGCGCGGATTCATAATTTGCATGCCCAATTGGAAACTATTCCAGGTACGTATATAAACCTTGCAAGTCTCCCATGGATCCCAACTAGCTATGCATGTTAGTGGGTGTATATGATAGTATACATTGCATCATATTGCATTCATCTCATCATTTTCATTTGATTGGTACTATTATTATTGTGCACAGTGATTGAGTTGTTTGTTACTCTTGTTATGATTTGAGGAGCTGTGGATTTTGTATGGTGTTGCTTTTATATTATTGTTGTATATTTGCTAGATTAGGTGTGGCTTTCTTGATTGGCATGTGTTCGAGGATATAGTTGGTAATAGTATATTTAGGTAGTTCTCATCATCACTTTGAATTAGGGTCAGTCAATGATTTTGCTGAGTACATGTAGTTTAGTACTCACCCTTATTTATTTTTGCACTTTACGTACAAGTACTAATCTTCTTATTCCAGGATGTTAAGCTAGAGTCCTTGTTTAAGGTTATTTCTTGGAATTCAGAGGTAATGATTGATCGACTCCAGTGTCTACCAGATCTATTCAGTTTTATTAGTGTTGTTTTTTACTTTGTATCCAGATACTTCAGACTTTCAGTTGTATTTCCTTACCCTTAGAGACTTGTACTGTGTGATTTCCAGATTTTGGGGTAGTTGTTGACTTCTGTACTTCCTTATGCTTCAATTTATGCAGTTCAGTATTGAGATTGTATTCTTTATTACGTATCCCACTTATTTACTTGATTAATATTTGTTTATGTGTTTGGTTGGCTTACCTATCACTGGGGAGGGGAGAGGGGGGAGGGAGATAGGAGCCATCACGACTTGAGTTTTGGATTGTGACAAGAGGGCCGGGACCGGAGGCGAGCGAGATAGGGCTTGTGAAAGTGTCGTGTGGTTGTATAATTTCTTTAAGCTAACGAGTGGTCGAGTAGTTATACATTCAATAATCAACTCAAACTTGAATAAATTATCGGGCTATGATTTTATGAGCTAATTTTACCTCCTCTAGAACCCACACATATTTGCTCAAGTAATCTATCATATTATTTAACACGTAAATGCATTCCCCTCTCTATTTCACTTTATGTGGCATTATTTTCTTATTTGTCTGTTTCAAGAAAATATGACCTTTCTATATTTAAAAAAAATATGTTTTAAATTCCTAACTTTATCCTTAATATCGTGCTTTTATAGCCACAAAAAGTCATTTGAGATTCAAATCACAACCTACAGAAAAAATAACGAGTCAAACACCAATAGTTTTACTCCCTCTGTCTCAATTTATATGACACACTTTTTTTTTTACTCGGTCTCAAAAAGAATGATACATTTCTATATTTGGTAATAATTTAACTTTAAAATATCCACTTTACCATTAATGAAATGATTTACAACCACACAATCATCTATGACTCATTTTAGACTACAAGTTTCAAAAGTCTTCCTTTCTTTCTTAAACTCCGTGTCAAGTCAAGCTACATCACATAAATTGAGACGGGGGGAGTAATATTTTTTTAAATAAACATCAATCTCATGATATCGATTTTATGTTTTCCGGGACTTTTTCGGTAAGAAAATTGGTCTCGTGAGGGCGATTTATTGAAAAATAATTTTAAAAATATTATACTCAAATATCGACAATAAGAGATTTTGGTCATTGGTAGGGTTTTGCTTAAAATTTATCCCGACAAATCATCATAAGTCATCTTAGTATAATGATAGGAGCGTGCATCTAGTTTCTGCGTGAAGGCACTTTTTTCAAGATTTTTTAACAGGGTCAAAATTTAAATGGTGGCACCGAAGGATCTTATTTGTGAAAATGACCCCTTTTTTATCATGGGATCAGATTCAGATCTATCCCACTTCATAATCTATCCTATATTGAACTCATATCTCATATTATTCGCTCTTCAAATATTCAATCTTGAACGTGAGGAAAAGGTTGAATCCCACATTGATATTTAAAACAGTGTAATTATCTTTCAATATGATCTAAGACAATTATCACCTCAAAAACTAGTTTTTTAGAATTGAGTTAAATAAAGATTCATTTATATATCAAAATGACATTAAAGGAAATTTGCATATCTGGCCATTCAAAGTGGTTAAGAGTCAAGCAATCTTGTTGGTCCGATTCAAGTCCAATGCATTGATAATGCCATCCCTTGAATAATTTTCCTGCATTTTTTTTTAGTCCATGCTCTTTGGGAAAGTTAATTTCTTTTTTCTTTTAATTATATATATATATACTACTAAGAATTGTCATCTGGGACATATGTTGTCTGCCACCTAAAGATAATTTCCTTCTCTTCACCAAATTCTCTCTTTAATTTCATGAATCTAAAACCTCACTTCTAACTTTTTAGTGGCAAACAACACATTATTTTGCTCCAATTCCTTTTGATCTCCAACTTGAAATTATTAATTCTAGTTTAGTCTCTGTGGGTTCTAATTCATTAATTCCTATGGCCATGGACGAGAAAATTCTACTAGTACTATGTTTTATGGAATTTAGATCAAGTCTCATGAGCTAAGCCATATCATTGCATTCATTATTACTTATTTTGAATTTAATACAAAGAGTATTTGCGTTTAATCATGCCCGACTCATAATACATTATTTTTAACCGATAGTTGGTATCACTTAGACTTTGCCATTTTGGAAATTGCTTACACTAGTATAGTGGGAGATCAAAGATTCTTTGGAAATATTATACTTTTAACTACTGAATGACATTTGTGATCGACACCTAATACAGAAGCAATGTGGGAGAAGATTGAGGAATTTAATAAACTTCGATATGGTGGGAACTCCAAATTAGTGTTGAAGGGCCAAAATAGAAGTGAAACAATTAGTGACCCACTACTTGACCTAAAGTGCTATGAATTACTAATGTCATGTCCTTGGCTTGCACTTTAAAATAGTAGTGCTACTACTCCCTCCCGGTTTCATTTTAGGAAAAAGTACATATACTAGCAAACTTAAATCTATAATTAAGCTAAATAGTAATATTTTAAAAAAATTAAGTGGGATAGCAAAATAACAATATTTTATTGACTTCTTATCCTCCCTTATTTTTCTCTCTTTCTCTCTCTTATATCTCTAACTTTTTTTTCTCTTTCTTTTCCATTTTTTCATCTTTTTTTTTTCTATTTTAATTTTTTTCTTTTTCATTTTTTTTTCACTTTTTTTTTTGTTTTCTGTTTCTAGCTTCTATTTCTTTTTTTTTTCTTTATTGATTTTTCTTTTTCGTTTCCTATTTTTTTTCTTTCTTTTCGCTTTTTTTTATTCTTCTATCTCTAGCTTCTATTTCTATTTCTTCTTTTTTTCCCTTTTTGATTTTTTCTTTTTCATTTTTTTTCTTTCCCGTTTTTTATTTTTTTCCTATTTTATTTTTTTTGTTTCTTTCTTTTCGCTCTTTTTTACTCTTCTATTTCTCTTTTTTTTTTTTTCCTTTTTCCTTTTTTTTCTTTTGGGTTTTTTTTTTCTTTCTCGTTTTTTTTCCTTTTTTTTTTTCTTTTTTTTACCCTTCTATCTCTAGCTTCTATTTCTCTTTCATTTTTTTTTTTTTTTTTTTTAATATTTTTTTTCTTTCTCATTTTTTTAGGTTCTGTTTTATATTTTTTTGTATTTCTGAAAAATATGGCTACGTTTAGCACAAGCAATGGATGATAATGAAAATATCACAATCATTTATTGTATTTATATTCACACAATCATTTATATTTTTGTATTCGTTGATACAATTGTATTTGTATGTATTTTATCGTTCGCACTTGTATTTGTATATATTTTATAGTTCGCACTTGTATTTGTATGTATTTTATAGTTCGCACTTGTATTTGTATTTTTAGTTCGCACTTGTATTTGTACTTTTAGTTCGCACTTGTATTTGTATGTATTTTAAGTTCACACTTGTATTTGTATTTTATAGTTCGCACCGTCATTTATATTTTATACAATTAGCTCTTGTATTTTAAAGAATTATTTTGTTTTTGTATTTTATTATTGACTGCATATTATATTTGTATTTTGTGGCTTTATTTTATTTGTTTTTATATTTGTATTCTATTTTGGTCGATATACTTGTATTTTTAAGTTGACCGCATATTGTATTTGTATTTATAATTTCATTTATTCGTATTTGAATTTGTAGTTGACTGCATCATTTGTATTTTTAAACAAGTAAAAAAGAATTGTTATTTTTCTTTCTAATGAACACTTGTGTTTATATTCATTGATACGAATTGTATTTTATTAATACAAATTGAATAATACAAATACAAATAATAAATTATACAAATACAAATGTTACATTTGTATCAAATGATACATATTTATACAAATTGAACCATAAGTATACAAATGATACATGTTGATATACAAATACAAATGATAAATTTGACATATAAATACTAGCGAAACATATGTATTACTCCCTCCGTCCCAATTTATGTGATGTAGTTTGACTTGACACGGAGTTTAAGAAAGAAAGGAAGACTTTTGAAACTTGTGGTCTAAAATGAGTCATAGATATTTATGTGGCTGTAAATCATTTTATTAAGGGTAAAGTGAGTATTTTAAAGTTAAATTGTTATTAAATATATAAATGTGTTATTCTTTTTGGGACTGACTAAAAAAAAAAGTGTGTCATATAAATTGGGACAGAGGGAGGAAATGATACATTGCATATTTTAGATTCAAGCTAATACAATTAATACATATACTTGTTTGTATATAAATACAAATGATAAATTATACATATTCACAGCTAAACTATTCAAATAAAAATAATAAATTTATTTAAAATATATAATTTGATACAAATAAATATAAAATAAAAAAAATATAAATATAAAATACAAGAACAAAAAAAAGAGAAAAAAATACAAAAAAATGAAAAAAAGGAAAAAATGACAAAAAAAAGAAAAGAAAAATAAAACAATAAAGAAAAAAAGAAAATACAAAAAAAAGTGCAAAGAACAAAAAGAAACAGTAAAAAAATGAAAAAGAAAAAAAAGAAAATACAAAAAAAAAATGCAAAGAAAAAAAGAAACAGTAAAAAAAAAAAAGAAAAAAAATGAAAAAGAAGATACAAAAAAAAGTTCAAAGCAAAAAAGAAACAGTAAATAAACGAAAAAAGAAAAAAAAGAAAAGAGAGAAAAATAGAAAAAAAAACATTTTATCATTCAAACCTATTTTGAGTTTAGAAATTTATTAAAAAAAGTTTCCTATTTTTAGAAATACAATCTTTAATTAATTGGGTGAACATGATTTAAGAAAGCCGAAATTCTTTTAGCTTTTTAAACTCAAGTTGTTACCTAAAAATAAGGTAATTAACTGTATTTGTATATATATTTAATGTTGTCTTTTGCATCAAATACATATACATGTTGCTATTTAGGATAATTAGCAAAAGATTGTTATGTGCCTTCTAATTAATGGACCTAGTTTGCTATTTTTGAACTTTTCCCTTCATTTTACTTGGTTATTTGATTTGACACTCTCCTTACAAAAATAATTATTATGATTTTTTTTTTACTAAATTAACCTTGTTAATTATGTTTTGAAAATTCAAATTTGACTACTAATATTTTATGTAGTCATTTATTGATATGGGCAGTATTGGAAGAAATGATAAACTTCTCTTGATTTCATAAATTAGACAAGTAAATTGAAACAACTATTTTAGTAAGAAAATCAAGTAAAATGAAACAGGGAGTACTAACTACTCACTTAGTTTTATATTACTTGATCCTTATTGATCTGACTCACCCTTAAAATATTTTTATTATAGGTGTATTTTATAAAATTAACCTCATTAATTATGTTTTTAAACTTTCTATATCTAACTATTACTATTTATTCTAATTATTTAATACGAAAGGTAGCATGAAAAAAAAGTTATAAAACTCTTTTGATTTATTAAAATGAATAAATAAAATAAAATAAAATATCTATTTTTAATATAGGGTGAAACAAAATGAAATAGCGGGAGTAATTACTCCCATTAGTATAAATGCAACCATTTAATTTGCTTCTGTCTTTTCATGCCTCCGTTGATTCCCACAAATATTAAGCAAAAATCATGGAATTTCTCTCAATGGTGGCAGACAAAATTAGGGTTTCCCCACAAAAGACAACACTAATAAGATCAAAATAAAGAATTACTTCAGCTCATAATTGAAGCTTTAATTTAATCAATGGAGTATAAATTCCCTAAAATCATGATTAGCTAAGTGGTCCCGTGTTGCACTCACGTGTCACTTTTGCAACTTGTTTGATTCGCTATTACTTCCTTTGTTCAACTTTAATCGTATCAAGAGAAAGATAAATTTCTTTTACTTTCCACTTAGTATTAACTGCTGATTTAAAATAATTTTTTTAAGTTTATTAAAAATTACATACCAATGTAGTATGAATATCATGATAAAATATACATTCAATTTGTCATTCTTTAAGGGATGTGCAAAGTCTATTATGGACAAATAAAAATAAAAAGAGAGAGTATATCATTTTTTATTAATAATTCTACTCTTACGTGTAATCATTCTTTATTTTTTTTAGTATTAGTTAAGATTAATAAAACTACGATCGAGTTTCTTGATATTTTTCAAGGATTTAGCCGAAGTCGAGAAAATAACATTATTATTCCTCGGTGAAATGAAAGTGGACAGAGAATCAATGGCAAATGGTCAAAATTAACCCCTTAAACTATAAGGTTTTTTCCGTAAGCCCGTTAACTATTGAAAATAGAGTATTTTTGCACTCCGTTATCTTATGATGTCAAAAATGTCCTTTGCCGCCTAAAAATTAGACCACATTGAACCTTAAATCTTACTCCCTCTGTCCCAATTTATATGACTCACTTTTTTTTAGTCAGTCCAAAAAAAAAAATGACACATTTTATATTTAGTAAGAATTTAACTTTAAAGTGTTAATTTTACCCGTAATGAAATGATTTATAGTTATACAAACATCTATGACTTATTTTAGACCACAAGTTTCACAAGTCTTTCTTTCTTTCTTAAACTCCGTGTCAAGTCAAACTACCCCATATAAATTGGGACAGAGAGAGTAATTATTACTTCCTCCGGACCACTTCAGTTGTCATTCTTACTAAAAATAGACGATTCTATTGTAAAATTAAAGTAAATAAGAAGAAATACTAAAAGATGAAAGCAATAAAATAGAAAGACTAGAACAATAAAGAGAGACAATAGAAGAGAGCTTTCTATTCTTTCAAGTATCAAGTGTTTCAAGTGTACACAATATGACCTCTTATGCCTCTATTATAGTGTTACATAGAGGTATACAAAAGGTTGTCATAAATATGACATTAACCATGAAGGTTATTGGAAGGTTAAAGGGTGTGAGAGTTAAATATAATAATGGTGAGGAGTAGTGGATGATTAACTATACATCATGGAGAAGAATAGTGGACATTCATATTAATGTAATATTTTATAATACTCCCTCTTGGATGTCCATAGATAATTTGCCTCGTTAAAACCTTACTTAGAAAAAATCCTAGTGAAGGAAAAAGAATACACATATCCTTTAGTACGCATTGCTTGTTGCCTCGTTAAAAACCTTGCCAGAAAAATCCAGTGGGACAAAACCTTGGCTAAAGAAAAAAGAGTGCAATGCGTATTTACTCCCCCTAATAAAACATTACTTGATATCTCATAGACAATAAATTTCTATCTTATATAACAACTTCTCGAATGTTGAGATCATCAGTCCTTGTGAGCTATTTCGCCAAACTCTAGTAGTAATTTTGTTAAAGATTGTGTCAGAAAAAGCACTTTGCTGAAATGTACGTTATTTTTGTCTTCTTTAATATATAATCACATGAATTCTCAATTATTTTTGCATCACATTTGAACCAGAATGGCCAACCGGTCATACAAATTGATATATACTTTTTTTAAACTTTGAGTTTACTATCGCATGTGATTTCATCACCATGCCCATTTTTGTGTAATACAAATAGAAAAAAAAGACGAGTGACCTTTTACGTAATATTTTAACCAGCTCCGATTGTAGTAATATAAATATATTAAATCTTCTCATAATATAGACTCAACATAATTCATTTTTGGTCAATACCTTTGAAATCTAATAAGTTTTTTGAGACTTACTACAATCCCATAGTATGAATAATTCCATTCCTTCAGGTAGTAACACATTAGCTCTTTAAGAGCTCCAAATTAAATTTTTGTACTACTAAATATTTCTTAACACCATTGATATGGTGAACATCTCATTCAAGGAGAAAATTATATCATTATTCACATGGTCAAAATCATTACAAGCAAGACTTGTTACTTACTGTACTTTTGCCTTTAATACCTTTTTCTTATATGACATGACGAAATTTTTTTGGTGTACCACAAGTACACAACCAATGATGATAAATTTGTGTAGCCACACAATAACATTCATTTTTGTTCATGGCCGCAACCTATATATGAAAGAACTACTTTTTTCCCCTTTGGTAGTTAATAATAAAACATGCTACAACACCAATGACCTTTATATACCAAAATAAAATTTCTTTATTTCCCTCAAACCTCACGTAGAGGCGAGTTTTGGTATTTGTCCAACCACACATGAACATGTTTTTATCTATAACTTTTTTTCACATTTTGAAACATTCACTTTCAAGAATGGTCGAGCATTCACTGTAACGACCTTTTCCCTTGTTATGGTATAACTTAGCATACAAAAATTTAGATTAAGATTCGCTCAGGATGAAGTGTTGAAAGCTTCAGGCTAGGCTAGTCTTTGATGAATTTCAGGAGTGATGCTGTCTAGGTAAATTTGATAATGGATGACTCAATGATTTAAGATCATTACGTGTTAGCTAAGAGGTTAATGAGTTCATAGAAACTTTTGAAATGAAATTCGAGTTACTAGAACTCCGGATATAGCATTTGACGTAAAGAGATTAATTCGTGAGGTTAAAATCTGGAAGTGTATTGCAAAATTGGAAAAACTGAGAACCTTCCTGGAGTTACTACCTAGCTTACCCCGCTATAGCGGGTGGCAGGACACTACCGCGGTCCTGCTATAGCGAAAGTTAATATGGGTCAGCTACGCTATAGCAGGTAGATCCTGCTATAGCGATGCCGTTATAGTGGAAATCGAGCCGCTATTGCGGGCTCGAGGCAGTAAATAGCAGTTTTTGGACTTAAACATTATTTTTCATCAAAAAACGTTCAGTGGTCATTTAGGGGCAATTTTAGGCGATTTTTCTCAATTCCTTCTAGAATTCCTCCACAAGGTAAGTCATTCCACCAATCTAATCTATTTTTAATCCCCAAATCCTTAGAATCTTCTTAGGTTAGTTGTGGTGGGAATGAACGATTTACCCTTAGGTTGGAGGAATTGATATGATATGCTTGAGGTTAGATTAAATTGCTTGTTAATGGCTTAGCAGTGGTAAATTAAGTATTTTAAACTAGAATTTGGCCTCTTAATCATAATGTATGGAAAATTTGGGTAGAAAAGCCCTAGAGTAGTGAAATTGTTCATGAACTTGACCTTTGGGTTATGAATTCAGATAATAATACCTAAAATTATTAGAACATTAGTTAAATTATGTTCTATGTGTTTTTCTTAGATTGAGATCAAGCCGAAGATACGAGAAAGGGCAAGACTCAAGTCATTTTTGATATTGCAAGACTTAGATCGAGATAGGTGATGGTTGAATTGGAGTTAAAACTCAAAGTTGGTTATATGTGTGAATGTTAACTGGTTGTTTATTTTTTTAGTTGCAATGCATGCTCATGAATGTTAGAATTTGTTAATTGTTGAAGGCAAGTTGGAAATTAATAATTTATAATGAGATTGGTAAAAAGGACCTTGTTTGATGTGCAAGGTGGTTGATTTACTTATTATGTGATTGTACTTGTTTTATGGTACTATTGTTGTTGTGAGATGAATCGGTAAAGGCTGATCACGATTGAATTGGTAGATACCAGGGAGGATAAGGGTGGGAACGTTAGAATAAGGGTGGTATCACACTTGATTTGGGATAAACGTGGCAGACACTAGTTGTCTGAGTTATTTGGTTCATGGGCTGAGCTCGTCCTCTGCAGTTAGCTAGTGGGCATTTATAAGACCCATAGCATGTGTTTTCACTGTGATTTGGAGAGTTTGATAGTTCCTAGAGTGAACCGGGTTATATTGTGTTGATAATTATATTTGGATCCTTGTGTGCTCCGGTTAATTAAGATTGTACTTGAAATGAGTCAATACTTGTTGTTGAACAATAAACAGGTGTTTTTTGAGAAAGTGATGAGTTGATTATTTTATGATTTTTGTTGTAGTTGACTTAAATTGAATACTATTTACTTGAAGGTGATTCATTTATCTACTTGATTTGGTTGGTTTAAGTTAGATTATGGTGAAAAGACTAATTGAATGCATAATTGCTAAGATGACATGTTTTGCTACTTATTTGCAAATTGTTAGTTAAGTGTTCACATTTGATTAAGTTGAGTTGACCTATGATCCTATCAGTACATAGTGTTTTTGTACTGATACTACTCTGTGCTCTTCTTTTTGTTGAGTACAGAGCATATTCCAGCGATTTCGATGAGACCTCATTTGTAGACCGTAGGTAAGACTTCAGATCCAAGGGTGAGAAATCATCTTTCAAGCAACTATGGATCTATCCTGTTTATATATTGTCCATTGTTTTCGGACAAAGACAATTTTAGTTTATTTGTTAGTTTTTTGGGTAGTACCCATGGATATGTTTAGTTAGATGTTGTGGTATGATGACCTTCAGTTTCTAGGGGCATTTTAAAATCTATGATATTATTCTACATTGATTTTAAAATGTTAGAGATGTTGGTTATTAAATGAATTGGTTTTTTTCTCAATAAAAATGGTTAAGTGTTTTGTGTTGGTCATTTTGGGTTAGATGGTTCTCCAACAGGTGGGTTAGTATGGGTGCCTGGGTTTGGGTCATGACAAAATCGGTATCAGATCCCTAGGTTCGTTGATCTTATCCTACCAGAATGAGTTTATTAGAGTCTTAAGGAATGGTACGGAGATGTCTGTGTTTTTCTTCAAGATGCTACAGGATTCAGGAAAACTTCACTTTCTTCTTTCTTTCGTGCTATAACTTGATTCCAATTGGTATCTGGTAATACAGATTGGTATCTAACCTCTTCATTCTATTATTTTTCACAAATGGTGAATACGAGAGTAAATGGAGCTAGAACAGAAGTTCCTGCACCAACAACTCTAGCCACGGAACCCACAGTTAGAGGTAGAGGATGAGTAAGGGGTAGAGGAAAGAGAAGAGGTAGGGCAGCACCCACTAGGGTTGGAGCCCGGGATGCATCTAATCCAACTAGGCAGAGATATAAGTCACCTCTACGCGCCTAAGAATCACCATAATGAGTTAATGTATGAGGATATTCCAAAACAGGAGGATGTCGCACCAATTCAGGGGGGTGCAACCCTCTAAAAATGTCTTCAGAGCTAATTCAACAAGTTCTAAGTTTTCTAAATGGGTTGGCCAATACTTGGGCCACACCTACAGTGCTTTTTCACCAGCATCTCGGGGTACAGAATGCTGTTGTGGTAGCCCCTAGTATGGATGAGCTTTTTGGGACAGAAGTGTTTCCTTGTCCGCTATTGGGTCTTGTTATGACTAGGAATAAGAATGATTATGGTGTAAATTCTTGAAGATGAAACCCCTATCTTTTCTTGGTTAAGAGATAGAGGGTGCCTTTGAGTTTATTATGGACTATCATTAGAGGTTGCATAAGATAGGTATTGTGTAGCAATATTGAGTAGAGTTTGTAACCTTCCAACTGCAAGGTGATGCTAAGCAGTGGTGAAGGGCATATATGGAGTGTCAATCTTCAGCATTGCCTTTGTTGACATGAACTTAGTTCTAAACTTTGTTTTTAGAGAACTATGTGCCATGCACCTTGAGTGACAAGAAGAAAGATGAGTTTCTTGCCCTTGAGCAGGGAAATATGACTGTTGCAGCTTATGAGGCTAAGTTCCATGTAGTTTCTAGGTTTTCCATCCAATTAATTGATATTGAGGAAGAGTGGATTTGCCTCTTTGTAAAGGGTTTGAATACTAATTTACAGGTCTCAGCGTTATAGATAACTTCCTCAGGAAAGACCTCTAATGAGGTAGTGGAGTTTATAAAGAAAGTAGAGGGAGTTAGATAGGATAGTTATTCCAAAATAGTGGGGAAGAAGGCCCAAAATGTAGGCAACCTTAGCGGATCCTACTCCAGAGGCCACAGTTCTCAGGCCTACCCTGCATGTCCAATATAGTCTACTTTGCCCATTTCTACAGGGGGTCCATCAAGGACCACTCAATAGCCTTCAGGTATGGGTAGCCAAGGGGATTCATATTTTTCTGCTAATCGACCTTCATTAGATCGAGCTTGTTTTACTTGTGGCAGAATTGGGCCTTATAAGAGGAACTGCCCTAATAGTAGACAATCAGGTTTTTAGAGGTCAGTAGTAGTCCAAAGCTTTGGTTCCAGCCGGCAAATGAGGTGGAGGAAATTGAAGGAGTTGTCCACAGGGTGGGCGTGGTGGATATCAAGCGGGCCGTGGTGGTTAGGGGTGGTCATGATATGGTATGGTACGGTATTTGAAACTTTGGTACAGTAATTTCGGTATTCAATTTTTAAAAATACTATACCATTACCTCACCAAATTAATAATTTCGGTATTCAATTTTTAAAAATACTATACCGTTACCATACCAAATTAATTTGATATGGTTTGGTATTTTGAAGTTTGGTTTTCGTATTTTGCGGTATGGTAATTTGGTAACTATAGTTTGTTCAACTTCGATAATATATACTAGAATAATAGACTATTATGACTTTGACATTAAAAAAATAAATCTCAATTATATCATACTAACACATTATACATAGAAATATATATTAAAAAGAAAGTACAAACAACTTCCCTTGTTAATGAATTACATAAAAATGACATTTCATCAAGATCGAGTAATCAAAGTTTCAAAGTCTAAACATTTAATTTAACACTAATATTAGGTTGTATATTTGTTAGTATTTTAATAGTATACACAAATTATTTATGTAACTATATACTTCGGTATGGTATTTGGTATTTTGGTATGGTTTTTATAAATACCAAATACCATACAGAATACCATTTTTTTTAAATGTATACCATATGCCATATGAAATACCATAATACTAAAATTGTCGTATAAAATTTTTTAGTTCGGTATATACCATACTATGCCTACCCCTGTAGTGGTAATCAAGATGGTGGTAACGCTGGTAGAGGTGGTGCACAACCTTCTATGGAAGTCACTCAGATTGATGACAGAGCCCATTGCTATGCCTCCCGAGCAAGTCTGAGGCGAACACATCAAATGCAGTAATTACAAGTACCATTATTTTTTGTGACCAGATGGCTTCAATTTTGTTTGATTCGGGTTCTACTTTTTCTATGTGTCTGTTAAATTTGCTTTGGGGTTAGCTATGGTTTGGTAGATTTGCTTTAGGGTTAGATATGATTTGTAATATGCTTGATTCACCTTTTTATATGTATACTCTGATGGGGATTCTATGGTAGTGACCCAGGTATATCGTGCTTGTTCAATTATGTTTATGGATTTTCAAATTTGGGTGGACCTGGTGATTCTGGACATTTAGATTTTGATATTATTTTGGGTATGACTTGGCTGTCTTTATATAATGCTGTTTGAATTGTAATGCTAAGACTGTGACCTTAGCCATGCTAGGGATGGATAGAGTAGAGTGGGAGGGTGTCTATAAGCTTGGTCTGGTGAAACTTATTTCTTTCATTCATGCTAAAAAGTTAGTAGGAAAGGGGTGTTCAGGCTTTTTAGCACATCTTTGAGACACTAGTGTAGAGGTTCCATCTATTGAGTCAGTTCGTTTAGTGTGTGAATTCTAGGAAGTGTTCCCTACTAATTTACCTGCTATGCCTTGGGACTTTTATTTTTGTATTGATCTTGAACCGGGCACTTGCCCCATCTCTATTCCTCCCTATAGGATGGATCCGACTAAGTTAAGAGAGCTTAAGACTCAGTTACAGGAGTTATTTGATAAGGTGTTTATTCATCTAGTGCTCCACCTTGGGGTGCTCCAGTGTTGTTTGTCAAAAAGAAGGATATTAGTATGAGAATGTGTATAGACTATCGACAGCTAAATAAGGTAACCATTCGAAATAAGCACCCGTTGCCCAAAATATATGATTTGTTTGACCAGTTGCAGGTTGTTTCAGTGATTTCTAAAATAGATCTAAGGTAGGGGTATCATCATTTGAAGATCCATCCTGAAGATATTTCTAAGATAGCTTTCAAGACTCGTTACAGACATTACGAATTTTTGGTGATTTTCTTTGGGTTGACTAATGCACTAACAACCTTTATGAGATTAATGATGGGGTCTTTAAATCTTTTTTGAACTCATTTGTTATTGTATTTGTTGATGATATTTTGATTTACTCAAAGAGTAAGAAGGAGCATGTAGGATATTTGTGTATTGTCTTAGATATTTTGAGAGAGAAAAAGCTTTATGCAAAATTCTCTAAGTGTGAGTTTTGGATGTCGTCCATGTCCTTTTTGGGGAACGTAGTTTCTGAAAGGGGGTAATGGTAGATCCCCAAAAGATAGATGCAGTTAGGAATTCAGCTAGGCCTACCTCTGTGACTGAAGTTTGTAGCTTCGTGGGTACGGCTATCTATTACCAGAGATTTTTCAAGGGATTTGCCTAGATTGCTGCTCACTTGACAAGACTAAATCAAAAAGAGGTACCTTTTATTTGGTCTGACAACTGTGAAGAGAGCTTTCAAAAGCTCACCTTTTGACCACAACTCTCATCCTTGCTTTACCCGTTGAAGGTAAGGATTTTATAGTATTTTGTGATGTTTCATATTTTGGTTTGGGTGTTGTGTCGATGCAGGATAAGAATGTGATCACCTATGCTTGAAGGCAAATGAAGGTTCATGAGAGGAATTATCCAACTCATGAATTGGAGCTGGCAGTAGTGGTTTTTGCACTCAAAATATGGAGACACTACCTATATGGTGTCAAGTGTGAGGTTTTCACAGACCATCACAAGCCACAACATGTGTTTATGCAAAAGAACTTAATATGAGACAACAGCGGTGGATGGAGTTGCTTAAGGATTACGATATCACGATCCATTTTCATCTGGGAAAGGCTTATGTGGTGGTAGATGTATTGATCAGGAAAACTGTAAGTATGGGAAGTTTAGCTTGTTTGAAAGTAACAAGGTGTCCTTTAGCTAGAGAGATTCAAACTCTAGCAATGCATTTTATAAGGGGTCAAGTGTTGGCTAGTGTTGAGGCAAGTTCAACATTTCTTGATCAGATAAAGGATAAGCAGTTTGAAGATGTAAAGCTAAATAAGATTCAAAGTAAGGTAGTGTGTAGTGAGGCCTGAGAGGCCACACTTGATGCTTATGGTGTGTTGAGAGTGAAGGGGTAGGTGTGTGTGCCCTGTGTAGATAAATTGATTCCTAGTCTACTAGAGGAAACTCAAGGATCTAAATACTCTATACATTCTGGTGCAGCCAAGATGTATTGTGACTTTAGACAACTCTATTGGTAGCCCCGAATAAATAAATATATAGTAAAGTATGTAGTCAAGTGTCAAAATTGTTAGTAGGTAAAATACGAGCATTAAAAACCTGTAGGTCTACTTCAGAGAATGCCTATTCCAGAGTGGAAAGAGGAGAGGATTGTCATGAAAATTTTAATGGGTCTTCCTAAGACCTTGGGTCAGTATGGTTCTATCTAGGTTACTGTTGATAGGCTTACAAAATTTGCATACTTTATTTTGGTAAAAGTGAACTATAACGCGAAGAAGTTTGTCAAGATTTATGTTAAAGAGGTTTTGAGATTGCATGGGTTCTGGTCTCCATTATATCTTACAGGGGTACGCAATTTAACTCTAAGTTTTGGCATAAATTACATGAAGAGTTGGGCACTAAGCTAGATCTTAGTACAATATTTCATCCTCAAACTGATGGGTAGTCTGAGAGGACTATTCAGGTGCTAAAAGACATGCTTCGGGCATGTATGGCTGACTTTAAGGGTCATTGGAATGATTTTCTACCATTGTGTGAGGTTTTGTATAACAACATTTATTACTTTAGTATTGGCATTGCCCCATTTGAGGATCTATATAGAAGGAGATGTAGATCATCTATAGGCTGGTTTGAGGTGGGTGATGTGAGGCCCTTGGGCTCTAACTTGGTAAAGGAGTCTCCAAAAAAGGTAAGGTTGATTCAAGATAAGTTATTAGCAGCTCAAAGTCGACAAAAAGAGTATGCAGATCATAAAATAAGAGATATGTTCTTTAAGAAGGGTGAACATGTATTACTTAAGGTCTTTCCCATGAAGGGAGTGATGCGGTTTGGCAAATGGGGCTAGCCCTAGGTATATTCGTCTGTTTAAGATTCTTGATGATATAGGTCCAGTGGCTTACAAACTTGCATTGCCTCCAAGTTTGTCAGGAGTCTATCCGGTATTCCATGGCTCTATGCTTAAGAATTACCATGGGGATAGCGACTACATCACTTATTGGGACTTGGTGTTATTTGATAAGATCCTCTCTTATGAGGAGTAACCGATGGTGATATTGACCGAGATGTTCAAAATTTGAGAACCAAAGAGATTAGGTATGTAAAAGTCCAGTGAAAGCACCATCCTGTTGAGGAGGCCACTTGAGAGACTGAGTTGGACATGTGAAGCAAGTTCTCTCTATTGTTTGAGGATTCAGGTATTTCCTTTGGTAGTTTTCCCTTCTTTCCCTTGTTTTTCATTCGGAGATGAACGATGAATAAATTAGTATCTATTTTAATGATCCTTTCCATCATTATAGTATAGCTTAGTATGCCATAATTTGGGTTAAGATTCACCCAGATAAAGTGTTGAAAAATATCAGGCTAGGCTAGTCTTGAATGAATTTCAGGAGTGTTGTTGTCTAGGTAAATCCGATATAGGATAGGATAATGACTCAATGATTTAAGATCATGACATATTAGCTAAGAGATTAAGGAGTTCATAGATATTTTTGGAATAGAATTTGGGGTAGTAGAACTCCGAATATAGCATTTGATGTAAAAGGATTAGTTCGTGAGGTCAAAATCTGGGAGTGTGTTGTAAAATGGGCAAACCTAGCAACCTGCCCAGAGTTATTACCTCGCTTACCCTGATATAGTGGGTGGCAAGCTGCAACCGCGGTATCATTATAGTGGGAATTTTCCTGCTATAGCAGAAGTCAATATGGGTCAACTCTGCTATAGCGGGAAAATCCCGCTATAACGATACTAGTATAGTAGGAATCGGCCGCTATAGCAGGCTCGATGCAGTAAATAGTAGTTTTTGGACTTAAATGTTATTTTTCATTAGAAAATATTTAGAGGTCATTCAAGGGCGATTTTAGGCGATTTTTCTCAGTTCCTTCTTGAATTCCTCCATTAAGGTAAGTCATTCCACCAATCTAATCTATTTTTAATCCCAAAATCCTTAGAATCTTCTTAGGTTGGTTGTGGTAGGGATGAACGGTTTAACCCTAGATTGGAGGAATTCATATGATTTGCTTGAGGTGGGATTGAATTGCTTGTTAATGGTTTAGAAGTTGTAAATTAAGTATTCTAAACTAGAATTTGGCCACTTAATCATAATGTATCGAGAATATAGGTAGAATGAAGGGTAGAAAAACCCTAGAGTAGTGGAATGATTTATGAACTTGACCTTTTGGATATTAATTTAGGTTATAATATCTAGAATTGTTAGAACAATGGTTAAATTATGTTCTATGTGCTATTTTGAGATTGAGATCAAGCCGAAGCTACGAGAAAGGGTAAGACTCAAGTAATTTAGGGCATTGCAAGGCTTGAATTGAGGTAGGTGATGATTGAATTGGAGTTAAGACACAAGTTGATTATATGTATGCATGTTAACTGATTGTTTGTTTATTTAGTTGCAATACATGCTAATGAATGTAGAACTTGTTAATTGTTGAAGGAAAATTGGAAATTGATAATCTATAATGAGATTGGTAAAAAGGACCTTGTTTGATGTGCAAGGTGGTTGATTCACTTATTATGTTATAGTACTTGTTTTATGGTATTGTTGTTGTTGTTGTGAAATGAACTAGTAAAGGTTGAACATGATTGAATTGGTAGATTTTAGGAAGGATAAGGGTGAGGATGTTGGAATAGGGGTGGTATCACATTTGGTTTGGGATAATGTTGGTCAAGCACTGGTTGTTTGGGTTATTTGGTACATGAACTGAGCTCGTTTCCTGCAGGTCATGGCTAGTGGACATTTATAAGAACCATAGCATGTGTGTACACTGTGTTTTGGAGAGTTTGACAGTTCCTAGAGTGAACCGGGTTATATTGTGTTGATAATTATATTTGGATCCTTGTGTGGTCCGGTTAATTGAAATTTTACTTGAAATGAGTCATTACTTATTGTTGGACAATAAAGAGGTGTTTTCTGAGAAAGTGATGGGTTGATTGTTTCTAACTTTTGTTGTAGTTGACTTAAATTTAATACTATTTACTTGAAGGTGATTCATTTTTCTACTTGATTTGGTTGGTTTAAGTGGGATTGTGGTGAAATGACTAATTGAATAATGCATAATTGCTAAGATGACATGTTTTGCTACTTGCTTACAAATTATTAGTTAAATGTTTACATTTGATTAAGTTGAGTTGGCCTATGATCCTACCAGTACATAGTGGTTTTGTACCGATACTATCATATGCTCTTCTTTTTGTTGAGTACAGAACATATTCCAACGGCTTTAACGAAACTTCATTTGTAGACCGTAGGTACAACTTCAGATCCAAAGGTGAGCAATCATCTTTCGGGTAGCCATAGATCTATCCTATTTAAATCTTGTTCATTATTTTTGAAAAAAGATAGTTTTGGTTTATTTGTTAGTTTTCTGGGTAGTACCCATGGATATGTTTAGTTAGATATTCTGGCATGATGACCTTCAGTTTTTTGAGGCGTTTTAGAATCTATGATGTTATTCCGCATTGATTTTAAACTGTTAGAGATATTGGTTATTAAATAAATTGACTTTGCTCTCAATAAAAATGGTTAAGTGTTTTGGTGTTGGTCATTGATGTCGCCCAAAATATACCTCCGAAAAAGTACAATGCGGTCGCTGTATCAAATATATAACCCAACTAGGTTGGGGTCGATCCCACAGGAAATAGGTCAAAGTTGTTTAGAATACTAGACTGAGTAATTGGTGAGTAAGTAAAACTAGGGGGTTTTGCGAATAAATAGTAACAATAACGATTGCTGACTGTATCGAGTTTGTAGACAATAAGCGAAATACACTAAGACTGTGATCCTCAATGATTCCTTAACTCCACCGGTTACTTGTCCTAACAAAAAATTCCCGCTATGTTGCATGCAAAATCTGACAAGATATGTTCATCTAAATGTCTCTCGACCTTGGTTAGATGAATTTCACTCTTCTCCTCTCGGTCTCCGAGTGTCGCACTACTAACCCTTGTCCTGGATCTCACATAACTATTTCCAATAAGGCTCAAGTTATTATATGAAGGTTGATAGCTTCAAATCTCTGTTGTTATCTCCTTTTCCTAATCTCTACCTCTCTCTCGAGCATGTCTAGAATACAGGCGAGTTTCTAACATTTGCAACTGTTAGAAGATCAATCATAACGAAGGAACACCAATACATGAATTCACAACGGTTCAGAGTTGCTTTGCACTTAACCTATTTCGTTAATTCCTCATGGTTCACACAACCCTAGTTAATAAGTTTAGCTACTCATGATTGTAAGAACACAAGAAGGATTCAAAGGTGAAAACATGATTGTAAACTCGCAATAATGAAGAAGAACTGAAATCTCAATTATCAATAAAACTCGAATCTAGGGTTTTTAATTACATAACCAAGAATATGTTTATGAACTCAGAAACAGTAGAAAATATTTCTCAAAACAATGAACTGACTAACTCTCGCACCTAGGACTATACAGGGGTATTTATAGATACAAGGCTAATCCTATCCTAATCAAAATAGGAGAACAGAGTCGGTAACTTCCACGGTGCCGTGACTTGGTGTCGTGGAACCAAGTCACATCACGTGGGTCTCTATCGTGAGAATCAGGAAACATCACACAATCTCTGAAGTTTAGTCACGGCACCCACTCACGTCACGTGAGTAGAGTCACGCCATGTGGATGCCTGGCATGTAAATCAGACAACTTTTAACATCCCTGAAGGTGACTCACGACAGCCACTCACATCACGTGAGTGGTCTCCACGGCACGTGAGTGGTGTCGTTACTCCCTCTCTGGTGCAGATTCTTGTTCTTGCATCTTCAGATCCTTCGTTCTCGGGCGCGATTCTTCCTTTTTGATTATTTTGCCTTCAAAACCCGTTTTCCTGCAATGTAGGACAGAAAATGCATCATACCAACCAAATACACCCAAGTTATTGCATATTTCCCTTGTTGTAAGCATCGAAAGTGCCATGTAACCATGGCACATCAACACCCTCAACTTTGAACATTTGTATGTCCTCAGGCGAACAAGACAAAAACAGACATATACAATGCTTTAATTGAAAGAAACCTAAGGGACCTATGGCAGTCGACTCATTGCTTTTGGAAAAACTTTTTTGACCCTTCCTATTTGCAAATCAAGACTACGGTGTGTATACAGGTAGCATATTATCATGACACATAAGGGATCAAGTGATGGCACCAGATTATGAACAAACAACTAAGCATATATGCAAATGACATTATTCGAACAAATAGCAGTTAACAATGCGACTCATGTACTCTCACAATCAAAGAAGTCCCATGCACTCACAATATGCTAATGAATCTCAAATTAGGGACTCGGTCAAAACACTCTCTCTCACAAAGAATTTCAAACAGTGTGCATGAAATACCATAGGCTTGCCCTTATTTTCTACTCCTTAGGTTTTCGGACCAGTTGGACTAGGATCACAATAGAACTTTACTCGGCTTGTAATGTAGGCTTGGGGATGGGTGTGGTACATATGGATATGGTGACTCAACCCTCCTTTAAACTACACTATTTTTGGCTCCAACTTCCAACCTTTCTCATTTTTATTCTCCCTTATTCTCCTTTCTCTTATTTTCAGATTTTCGGTGTGATTTTTCTCAAACTTCACAACACAACTTTTTTTTTCTTTACTTTATATTTTTTTTCTTTTTCTTCACACCCAAATCTGTTTTCTCTTTTTCTTTTATTACCCTCTTCCTCATACCCAAATCAATCTACGCACCCCTATAATAGCCACCCTCAACTTAGGCTATTTGCCTGAGTTGAGGTACACAGTGTCCAAAAAGGGACCAGAGCCAAGACAGGTTCATTGTAATTAAAATGGGAAGGTGAATAAGCTAATGAAAGAAATAGGTCAATTACGGCTCAAAAGCGGGATCAAGGGATATTTAATTCATTTGGTCGGGCGTTTAGGCTAAAAGTGGACTTATTCAAAAATGGCCTATGATCCTTTCCTAACCACTATCCTCTAACCTAGGCAAGACTAACCAGGCAAGTTCTGGATCACACACACAAAGTTAACTCAGTAATGACCTCACACACACATAGCACAGGGTTGTATTATCAACTACTACCTATCCGCTTCATGCAATGCTAGCTACAATTATTTTGCCTATAATCCTAGTACCATAACAAGATCCAACAGCTGTCACACATAAACATGCTACACACACATACTTCAAACAAAAAAAAAATTCAGGAGGGGTATCCTTAATATTCAAAAAGCATAAAAAAAAAATTCAAAACTGGACTGCACTGCGGTTCCCTTATTTTTATCCTAATTAAACATAAAAAAACACATAACTAATATAAATAAAAGCCTAAACATGCCGGGGGAAAAGAAACACGGCAACAAAAATCTCCAAGTAGTGGTACACCCCCACCCCCACTAATAATGGTGCACTGCCCTCAATGCACAACTATTAATAATATATAAGGGAGTGAAGACATACCTGTAGTGCCCTAGGCATCGGAAGTGGGGCCGCCCATAGAGGGGATCATCAGTCTTCCCTCTAGGCTCTCTGCTGTGTGCATCCGGTGGAGGGGGTGCCTGACTGGAGGATGCACCACGTGCCCTCTGCTCCTCCGCTATCTGGCTAACATGGTAATCCATCCTAGAGGCCTTAACCGCTCTCCGGAGATCACCCTTATACTCGTCACCACTGTCAACCTGGTCCTCCGGACTACGTAGTCTCTTGCCTCTATCAATTAGAGGTTCCTCATCGGCAAACAGATCCACCTCAAAGGCCGGTCTCATCGGGGCCGGAACAAGCATAGGTGGTATAATAGGGGCACCGCTTGGTGCCAAAGTGTGGACCTCCTCTCTCAATGAAGCTACTTCCTGTGCAATGTTGTGATACCAGGACCATGTGCAGAACCCATCTGCGTGGCCATCCGAGCCTCAAAACTATCTATCCTCCCATGCAGCCCCCTCATATACTGATCCATCATCACAGTCATCTGGGCCTCCACCCTAGCCTCTGCATCATCCACCGTAGTCCTAACCCATGGCTTAAGCTAGGATACCAACTTAGCCATCTGGGTCTCAGTTTGGGTCTGCCACTTGAACATCTGCGTCTGTCTATCAATCAGCTGCTGTAAAAAGTCCCTTGAAACTGAAACCATACCAGAGGGAGGCGGTTGAGCTGTAGTATCGGGTACTGCATCATCAATAGGGCTAGTGCCCTCAGCCGTTACATGAATAGTCTCTGGTACCCTAATCGGTACTGGAATAGGCATAGGTGTACTACCCGACTCATCTCTATCTCCAAGTCCTTCAAAAAAGGCTGCTCCTGACAACTCGAAAGGCTGAGACCCTCGTGGAACAATGGGGTGAGATCCCCGCTGCTGCATCAGACCAATGTCTACTATACGGGTCACCTCTATATAATGATCGAGGGTAGGTAGCCTAGCCACACCCGCCCTATCACATAGGCTCTGTATCAAGCAGGGGAATGGTATACTGGTATGGTCCCAAAAGGCCAACTCATGAATCTCCCGTGTGATGTATCTGGCAATATGAATATCATAACCAGCAAGGATGTTGGCTACCACCACAGCTCGGTCCAATGTAAGTGAATTTTCAGCATTAGTTGGACCTAACCGATGCTGAACAATGGACCGAACACCAAAATCTGCCTGCAAAATATAGCATGGATTTCTTGTTATCCAGCTTACCAGTCACCCAACTCGCAGCCACACCGTCCTCCGCTATATACCCCACAATCCACTTCAGCAGCTCTAACTTTGGTCCACATCCCGCATCTTAATTCTATCTCTGACAGTGTCCATACGGTGATCAAACTCAGCAGTCGTAGCTGGCAGTGGACGGTCTGTACCAAACAAGAAGTGGTGGATGGTCTGCTCTGCTCTGATATATTAACTCGGGTACCTCAAACCAAAATGTGTGTCAATAAGGGTTGATCCATGTACCGCTGCCCAACAGGTGTACTCAAATCAATCGATACAGTATATGAGGCATAAAATTCTCAGACCAACTCTGAGCTATAGCGACCAGGAGGCTCTGCCATCCAGCCAAATCCATACCACTCAAACACAGCCCAAATATCAGGCAACGCCTTTAACTTCTCAAGCCTATATCGTGGATCCTCCATAATACTCCTCTTACATACACCCCGCTCCGTCAGTTCGACATCCCTGTCATAAAACGCACGTATACCCTGAATGCACCACCACTGAACCTCCCTACTCTGTGCAGGAGTCGGAGCACTCTACGCACCAGTACATGAAATAGAGGTTGTAGCCTCCACCGCAGAGGTACCCTGACCTGTAGCATCATCCGTAGATCCCCATTCCAAAACATCCTCCCCCTCTTCAGACTGAGGGGTGGATTCAGAAGACTGATCCGGAACAACCGGTGCGATAGGCAGTAGAATGGGCTGAAGTGCAGCCCTGGCAGCAGCTTGGACCTGAGTCTGTAACCTCGTGGTATGAAGTACTAATGTAGTATCATCACGTCCAATCTCAAACTCCTCTACGGACCCATTTTTTTCAGATTCAGTCGGTTCATCACGCAAACGAGTTAGTAATTTCGAATTTTTGGTGTGAATTCTGGATGAAGAATCAAGATGGTCACTTTTGGGGTTTGATTTGGGAGGCATGGTATCGGGTTTGGGTCAGCTCTTAGGTATTTGGGTCGGGTTGGGTTAAATTTTAGATCTGGGGGTCGGGTTTGGTAGCGGGTGGGTCAAATTTGGTTCGTGTAGGTCTGTGGGGATCGAATTTTAGGGTGTTTGGGTCAAATTTTTGAATATGAGGGGTCGGGTTTGTGGTGGATTTTGTCGTGGTGGGTCAAATTTTGTAATATGGGGGTCGAGTTTGTGGTGGATTTTATAGTGGTGGGTCGAATTTTGTAGTGAAGATGGAGGTGGAGGTTGAAATTAAGGGTTTATGAGAGTATTGGAAAGTAGGGTGTATGCGGATTTGGATTTGATCGGGTGAAGAAGAAGTGAACTGAAATTTATATAAAGAAAAGGGTCGGGTCGGGTCGGGTCTCGGATACCCTTAACTGTCTGCTTTTCACGAAACCTCCCATGTGACGTGGGTTACATTCACGTCACGTGGGTCCTTGTCGTAACTCAACTCCTGCAGGTGGCAATTTTCTCTGATTTTCATGATACAACCCACGTGACGTGGGTCAACCTACGTCACGTGGGAACCCTGTCGTAGGTCAGGTTCAGAAAGACAAAATATTTCTCTGATTACCACGGCACCACTCACGTGACTTGGGTCAACCTACATCACATGATTAGGTGTTGTGAGTGGAACTGAACATAATCCATTTACTCTTTCAGATTTCATTTAACTTATCCTCCATTGCTCAGTCTTCGCCAGATCACACATAATAAGACCATGAGTTGCCTCCCATAAAGTGCCTGATTTAACGTCGCGACACGATTTGACTAACTTGGATACTCAGACTTCACCAATCAGCCTATGGGTTGCCTCCCATAAAACGCCTGATTTAATGTCGCGGCACGACTCGGCTAACTTGGATACTCAGACTTCACCAAGCTCAAGTTCCTCACATGCCCTTATTTCTTCCGTGATTCCTATATAATGCTTAACACGCTGCCCATTGACCTTGAATAGAACATTATCCGCTCCTTTTAGCTCAATTACTTCATGTGGGAATACCCTAACCACCGTGAATGGTCCGGACCATTTGGACTTTAATTTTCCAGCAAACAAGTGAAGCTTGGAGTTATAAAGTAGAACCAAATCTCCCGGGTGAAACTCTCGATTCTCAATGCGACGATCATGATATAATTTCATCTTCTCTTTATATATAGCTGAACTTTCATAAGCCAGGAGACAAAATTCATCCATCTCATTCATCTTCTCAAGTCTCAATTTAGCCGCTTCACTCCAGTCCAAATTCAACCTTTTCAAAGCCCATAAAGCCTTATGTTCAAGTTCGACAGGCAAATGGAAAGATTTTCCAAAAGCCAACTGATATGGTGATGCACCAATTGGCGTTTTGAAAGCAGTTAGATACTGTTGACACCTAATTTTTTCCCTCCCCGACTAAATTTAGTCCTGAGTTTCTTCTATTTTAAATAAAAATTAAAATATTTATTTTATCCGAATAAATGCTTTCTAAAATATTTATTTGAGTCAATTTTGTCATTTAAGTGACGATTATACATTTTTTGTATTTATATATACAAGATCGTATAATTTATTTACTTAATAATTATTTTAACAAAAATCGTCCTTAATCAAAACTCGTCTTAAAAATTGTTCAAACTGGTAGACTTTCTATTTAAATATATAATTTGTTCTTAAAAGTAATTTATTTGGAAAATATTTATTTGATCTTATTAAATCAAGAAACTCGGGATCAAACCGGTTGATAATTCGTATCGAATTATGTTGTGATTTAGCCAATTTATTAAATTTGGTCGTGATTGAAGTCAATTTGGCCACAATTGCAATGCAATTGGCTAATTTACTTTCAATTTGGTTAAATTTGAAGGTAATTGACTAAGCTCCTAACAGTTGGGTTATTTACTAAATGACCTAAATCTACCCTCTCCCAATTTAATCCCTAACACTACCCTTTAAATCCTAAAAACCAACCCAGGCCCACCATTTAATCACCCTACCAGCCCAACAACAGCCGCCCCAGGCCCAACAACTCCAGTCCCTGACCCGGCCCACTCTTTTACTCCCTCTTTTTTTCCATCAGCATATACCCCCCCACACAAAACACCTATACGTACACGCCACATGCACCACTCTCTTTCTTTTCTCTCTCTCCCTGATATTTTTGTTTCTTCTATCAAACGAGTACAACAAACAGCGTAGCTCCATCAACAGCTCAACCAACAACTACAAATGACGCCTTTAGTCGATAAATAACTCCAAATCCCATTCAACTCCATTAAAATTCCATCTATGGTACAAAAAGGCGAGTTGTCCAACTTCTAGAAACCCCTAGAACCTGCCCAGGTGGCATCAAACGTTTGAATCCTATGGAAATCGGTTAATTCTCCGCGAATTCATACTGTTATAGTATAGTGTTGTGCGATTTTGATTGGTTGCGGAAGGAGCTCGTTTTCCCCCCAAAATTCCCAAATGAATTCTACCCAAAATTTCAACTAGGTTCATTGAGTCGAACCTGAAAAATCAATTCCTATCCAATTCGAAATTCAAAGAATTCAATTCATTTTCTTCCCCATCCCCCCCCCCCCCCCACAAAACAGCCCCTTGTTTTTCTATAAATAGATAGTGTGGGTTGAGAGAAAAGGGGAGTATTTTTTGGGGGGAAAATTGGGGATTCGAGAGACGCATGCTTCTAATCCCACGTAACCAAAAAATTCGGGGAGAAACAAGACTCAAAAACTCAATTTCGACGAAAAGTTAAAACTCCGACGAGTTGGAATTGAAACTCCGGTGGTTGAAATTCGTCGCCAAGGCTCGTAGTCTCAAGTTCGTTGCTCCAGAAAAGGTAAAAAACTTCATCTTTTTACATCTCTTCTTCTTCGTGTTAGTTAGCCTAGTAATTTGTGCCTGTTGATTAGGTGTAGTAGTAAGTATATAGTTGTTGGAATCTCACACCAGGTGAGATAAGGGTATATTTGCATGAATTCACATTGTGTGTGTGAGAAAATGATAGATAATGAGGCTTGAAGGCAAATTTATTTTTCATGCCTTCAGTATGCTTTCAAAAATTGCTGGAAGGTTATGTGTGATCTCTTGTGCCTTTAGTTAATTATTTCCATTGTTTGTCCTGTTACAGAACGAAAATCTAGGAATGTTCTTTATACTTATTTAAACCTGCTCTAGTTATTGTTGTTAATCTGACTTTACTTATGCTCTTAAGAAGCTGAATTTGGATCACCACAATGAGTTCAAGTTAGTTTTCTCATACAAAGTTACATTATGAAGCTCGTCTCTTTCCTTATTAGACTTAATCATGGATCCTTAAGGGACCTTACCATTTACCTTTTTGTTTCTCTTCTTTTAGTTCCCTGCACACTTATTTCAATTCCCTTTAGTTTCATGTTAGTTCTTCTCTCCTAGCTGCAAATACAAATGTTGGTTGTGTTTTACTGATAGGATTTTGTTCCATTTTCTTTATGAATTGACCAAAGATTCACGTACTTCCTTAATCTTTAGACGAAATCTATTTTGAGTTAAGTTGGTTCGAGTATGGATTTAATGTTAGCTAAATCTCCCAACTAGTTTGTTTACTATCATAACGTGTTCTCCTCTTTCCATCTCCCAAATCTGTTTCCCTCTATTTGACGAGAATTTTGGTTAAGTATTGAGCTTTTTGGCATTGTCTTTCAATTTGCAGAAGTTGTTAGAGTTTTTGGCAGAGAGAATTAACAAGAGCTTTCCTTTCAATTTCTTTCTTTGTGTTTGAGTTATAGCTTAGCATAGTTTTAAAGTTGTTTTGAGATTCTGTTTGGTGCTAAATGCGACTGTGTAAACTTGTGATAATGCAACTTTTTCTTTAGCTATTATCTTTACTACTTGTTTGTTCTAAGAAATGACATAATCTTCTTTGGGCAAGCAACCCATATTGGATTTCCTCTCTTTTACACTCACTAGTCACTATTGTAATAAGTTGTTCTCTTTAAGCATGGTTTGTGATTAACTTCTGTTTGAAGATTTCTTAAGGAATTGTCATCAATTCCATTTTGATTTGGACCAAAATTGGTAAATCATTATATTTTTGTTTGAGTTCCTCTCGAGTTTTTATCTGCTGTGTGTGTTGTAGAAGGCCTTGAAGGCTATAGGATTTTTTCATGCGACGATGTTTGTTATGTAGTTCTGCTAAATAAATGTTCTTGCTTAGTTTATTTTGGCTACTGTTAGTCTTATGTTCCTCGTTTAAGTATTTTATCTTCGACGTATTTGATTAAGATAAATAAATCAACCTCTTTAAATGAACAAGTTCTTATCTTTTCTTCTTTAAATCTATTTTTTTTTTAATAAATGGGTCCATGATTGGGACTAGTTGAGCTCAAGGTGAGATTTTAAATAAACTAATTCGGTCTCTCCTAAGTGCTCCTAGGCTCGAAGATTGTACCTTTCGCATGTATGATTGGATTTTGTCAAGTTGGGATTTGTTTTAGTTTTATTTCAAAGAATTTGAGATGTTGTGCTAGTATTCATTTTGGTAGTTAACATTAGCTGCAATTTCTTTTACTATACTCATAGTGGTTGAGAGCATTGCTCGTGTCTAAGTTTCTATTCGAATCAAGCCCTGCAAGTTGAAGAGTGATTATTTGATTTAAAGCATGACTAAGTTTCCCTCTGTTTCAATTATGTGTATAAAGTCATATAAGTCTCCTGGTGGCATTCATGTACTAGATAACTAGGTTTTGGGGGACTTTATTCATTTTTTAGTAAATTGGTTCAAATATACTAAGCATGTATCTGCCATGATCTTGTTTTTTTTCTTTAATTTCACTTTGATAAGTAAGCATGGGCACCTTGATGTTCCTGGAAATATATGCACTTTGGGTCAAATATTAAAGTTCTCCCCTTACTGTCTGTCTTAATTATGCGCAACAAGACATGCTTGTCTGTTTGTTTTTCTATGCTTGCAGTACTACGAAGTTCCTTCAATTTCATAAAAGAGTCGGTTAGATGAATTTGGTGCTTTGATTTGCATTAGTTGAATGCATGAGTTGATAACTAATCCTTATTTTTTTCTTTGCATGTGACATTTATCCGAGTCCAAATGGACTCCCTTCCCCCGCATTTCCTCGGGATCAAGTCCCATTCTTTCGAGTCCACCAGTCCCCAAAAAGACTGATTCGCAGCAGTATACCTTGAGTATACAGAGGTATACCATTGATATGCAACGAAAGATGGAAAGGAAGCAATTATGCAGATTTTGGAAGCCAGTATACATGATTATACACTAGTATACCATGTGTATACAGCCAAAAACGTGAAGAAAGAAGCTGTGATATACAGCAGTTATACAGAGGCTCAAAATGGGCTTAAAGTCCATAACATTCGGCCCAAAGGCTGGCCAAAAATGGGCCAAATCATGGGTCCAAATCCTAAACTTTCCTCCTTTTGTTTATGTAATTCAAATTTGAATGTGTATTTAACTCTTAATTTGGTTAATCGAAGTAATTTCCCCTCCGAGTTGTTATTTTGTTTTATCTTTATATTTTCCTTTAATTATCACTTGTCACATAGTATAATGTTTGAATCAATGAAAAAATGAGTTTTCTTTATGTTCCCTCGAACCTTTGAAAAATAAAAAATGGCATTTTATTTCATTCATGTGTTAAATTGGTTTATTTAAGATAAAGATAATCCTCCTCAACATGAAAATTAATTTTCATTGTAGAAATCAAAAACTTTCATAAATAGTTAAACATTTCATAACCTTGTTTAAATTTGGTATTCTCTTTAAAAAATCTTCATTGTTCAAAAATTGATATTTTTTAGTAAAAATCACTTTCTTTTCCTTTCCATGAAAACAAATTGTTTTTTCCCTTAAATTGATAAAAAATTGGAGTTAGTTTAAATTTTCTTGTTGAGAGAATTATCCAAGTTAAATAAATCACTTTCACTTGAATAGAATAAACACCATGCTTTGCGATAAATTTAAGATTTTACAAAATTAGCCGCATTTTTTAAAACTGGTCATTTTTTACAAATTAGTCAAACTGTCTTTTGGTCAACCGCTTTCGCGGACGCTTCTTGAGTGCCTTAAAAATCTTCTCAAGGCGTTACCAGAATCCTTACCCATTTTCTCTAATTTTAAAGATTTGTTTCTGTTTTCGAGTCTTTAAAATTCTTTAAGTTTTTCTTGATGTTTTCTATAAAAAATCAAGTGGCGACTCTGTATTTTCTTAAATTATTTCAAAATTATCTTTAAAGTTTTGAAATAGTTTGAAAAGTCAAAACCAATGTTTTTCTGACCCTTCGACCCTAAGAAACGGAATAAAATAGATATGCCCATAATGCATCATCCAATCTTCGAGCCCAATCAGTCCTATTGGCATTTACCATTTTTGTCAAAATAGACTTGATCTCACCATTTGACACCTCAACTTGCCCGCTTATCTGAGGATGGTAAGGTGTTGCCACCTTATGTTTAACACCATATTTTTCAAACAGGGCCTTGAACAGACGATTGTAGAAGTGGGATCCTCTATCACTAATAATAACTCGGGGTGTACCGAATTGTGAAAATATGTTCTTTTTCAAGAATGTTGTGACACTTTTTCCTTCGTTATTAGGAAGCGCAATTGCCTCCACCCATTTAGAAACATAGTCAAAAGTTACAAAGATGTATTTCATTCCATGCGAGCTCACAAAACGGCCTATAAAGTCAATTCCCCACACATCGAACAATTCAAGCTCAAGTATAGTGTCATGCCCCGAATCCAATCGAGACATGATTGGCACCCGTAGCCGATAAGGCCTGAGAGAACCAACCTTTGCCTATGTTCATTCGTATGCATATCTTCGTATGAACCTTATTAAACCTTATGCAACTATGCGGAAAACATGAATCATGGAAACATGTGCTATATACATATTTAGGAAACTTGGCCGTTGGGGCCATCACATCAAGCGAACATTTATATTTTACATTCATAACCCACACATGTCTACAAAAGCCTCTATCAGATGCATTTACAAGATCAACTAACAGTCGGGACAAGTCCCCGCTTTATTCAATATTTACAACATCAATATAACTGTACAACTATGACTCAAAAAGTCCCGAAGCAACTGGGGCTCACCAAAGATCCTCAATCAACTATCAACCTACAATGAAGGTCTACTAGTGCCTGCACCTGCAACATGTAAGGTAATTCCCCCGAGGGGGTCAGTACGAAAAATGTACTGAGTATGTAAGGCTCATACGAAATTCATCATACATAATAATCAACAATAATAGAATCAATGTAAGGAAATAGAAATGTGAATAAACTCTCTTTCTATATTGTATATTGCATTCTTTACTTCTCTTGTCTTCATCTTTTATTCATCTCTATTGTTCTACCCATGCTAGGTTTTATTGTAGCCCCTGGGATGAGATTAACCCATGCTAGGTACTTTGACCCCTGGGATGTTATGTGAACCCATGCTAGGCTTTCGTGTCGCCCCTGGGATGTACCGTCATAACCCATGCTAGGCTTTTATATCTCCCCTGGGATGTATCAGGATCGACCCATGCTAGGCTTTTATATCGCCCCTGGGATACCACCCATGTTATTGGGATCGACCCATGCTAGGTATTTTAACCCCTGGGATACCACCCATGATTACTTCTTAATTATACATCTTTTATTTCTCTTGTTATTAGTACTTCCATTCTTAAGAGTGATCAATGAGGATCAGGACATAATTGGAATCACACATATATATATTACTTCTTCACTCTTGTACGTCATGAGATTGACATCTTCACTTATGAGGAATAGATATATTAACTTGCACATCACCTCTCTTATTACTTTTACAAGATTGGCATTTTTACTTGTGAGGAATTGGTACCACCATAATTACAAAATTATAAGACTTTGGAACATCATTGGGAACACGTATATACATTACTTCATTCCTTCCTTATGAGGGATTCATACATTCACTTATGAGAGATTTCTATACGCACTTATAAGAGATTGGTACAACCATGGTCATGACACTATTTGAAACACACAAATATTACTCCACTTCTTACCTTCATGAGATCAACATCTTACCTTGTAACGGATAGGTATATCAGCTTATACATTACCTCTTCACTACTCTTATGAGATCTTATCTAAGTAAGCATATGATATCGGGCCTCCACCTTTGGGGGGGAATACAATAGCTAACATAGCACATGAGGTTGGTACACGGCTAATCATCATACCATAGGACTTTGGAACATGACATGATTGGAATAATGCTATTCAAGAATACATAAATTCTCTTATGTTATTACTCTCTTGAGATCGTTCATTTAGGAATGATAACGCTATGACATTTTTGGAACTTCACTCAATGAACAAGAGACAAACGAATCATCAGTCATTTAAGAATAGGACACATATGAATAACAATATACGTCAACCTGAATTTGAGATACTTCCAACCTCTCGGAATTGAAACAAGTCCAATGTCAATGTGAACAACATGTTGCAGAAGGATATGGAAAAAGGAACCTTACATACCTTGTATTCTTAATACGAATACACAATCTTAGACGTGCATACAATATTCCTGCTCCTTCCTTATATTTCGCTCTACAACACAAGTTCATAACGAAACCAACATTAACCACCAATTACCTTATAATGGCATACAACAACAATAAGTCACATGTTTAGCTTTAACATGTCATTCCCCTTTGACAATACCATTTATGAAATCATCATACCAATAATCCCACAATATTCCATACATTTACCAACACATGATAACCAATAGCATGTCACACCAAGCTCATATTTTACACTTTTCCATCACCACCACATCACAATTATTCCATCAAATTACTTTAATACACCTCACAACAACAAATCGGCCAAACTCCCATAATTTACGCTTATAGAAAAATAACAAGTTTGAGACCATAATAACACCATACATGTTGTTATTTTATCCATACCATGCTTTTTCATTAAGACCACAAGTCATAATCCAAGTTACAATCCCATGGATTTCACATCTTTTACCAAAACACAAAACACCATATTCAACACTTCCAAGCATAAATAACATGATATACATAATCTCTCATGCTCATAATATGTTAAAGTACAAGAATAATCACTTACCCAAGCTTGGAAAATGGTGATCTTGCTCCAAAAAGTGCCTTAGGGTTTGAGAGCCCAAAAAGGGTGTTCTTGAAAAATCTAGAGAAAAAGATAGAAAAGCATGTGTCTTTTGTGGATAAAAATCTTATTTGTGCCCCTTTTATAGAGACTTTAAGTCCTCTTTATCCACCTTTCTCAATTATTGATTATTCAAAAGAAGAATGGGTCATTTGACCCATTCTTGGCCCATGTCTTTTGCCTTATTTTGGGCCTCTTTTGAGCCCAATTTGCTTAACCCAATAAAATCAATAATTTCTCATGTTTAATTCATTCCATATGTGTTACTACAATATTCCCACTCATTAAATTCATACTCCTAGCCTCGATTTCGAAAACAAGCAATTCTAGCCACGTATGGCTTATTTTGGCTACAAGGGTAAAATCGTCATTTTGGCTCCAAATTCATTCTCGAGTAATTTTATCATACCAATATGATGTTTCACTCATTTCATGTATGTGCTCATGGTTGTAGAAGAAACATAGCAAAAATCGGCTCGGTACGTCCCCGGATACCCTTGGGACTTAGAAATTTCCAACTTTCGAAAGAGTGGAAAACCCAAGGTGGAATGCACCTGGGCACGCCAAATTACTGCCTATGGGCTAAAATTTTTATCCCAGAGCGGCGTGGCACGGTCCCAAACGCGCCCCTCCTTAAAAATTTTCAAAAATTTCATTTTTTCGACTTTTCTTCATGGGTTCGGTTAGATACTTCAAGTCCTATCCTTTAATTTACTTCTTAACCTTCATATACTTTGTTTAGAGGTATTCATAGCCTCGTTTTGAACCTCACAAATGTTCCACAAAAATCATAAAACACCTCCTATGAAGTTTTAATCACATAACAAGAGCCAAATCCAATTATCTCACCAATAGCATACTTATAGCTCTCGACACCTAAGTATACATTTTTCAATGTCTTCACATAGGGTGAGGAAGGTACGGGGTGTTACATTCTATCCCCCTTAGAAACATTCGTCCTCGAATGCTAACGATGTTACTTCCCTTACAACAAATGCATCTCCATATGGGCCTATCCATCTATAGGCACGTAAAACTCATAGATACTCACTTGTTATTGGTCTACTTCCACACTTTGAACCTTTTCTTCTATTTGAAACAAATATGGGTACGTCGATTTCATTTTATTTTATTTGCTCAACTTCTCATGCGATCTCTTCGACTTGTTGATTTCTCCAAAGAATTCATACAAAATGTACGTCTTTCCTTATTAGCCTTTTCACTTGTCGGTCTAGCATAACAATAGGTATCTCTTGCTTGGCAATCTTCGTGACATACAAGAAGTCAATCATTTCATGCCCATTCCAACATTAAAAATCCTTAATTTCCATCTCCATAAGATCAACCATCATAACTTGATCACAAACATCTACTATACCATTACGATATGCCCTTTCAACTATAATACATTCACCAACTGATGTAAAGACGTCAAAGGACTTGACTAGTAATTCTAGTGTCAGCTCCACCTTGACTAGCCTGGTCGGGTGGTGATTTACTTATTCCTTCATCGGCAGGGATATCCACCTGCTTACCTTTGCCTTTATCTCTTCTTGTCATCGACAGTTTACTATATCAAATAAAATCAATCACCAATGGTTAGATACAGTTTCACCTACCACCTTGGCTCTATTGCACGATCTATAATGAAGAAAAAAAACAACATCCTAAATGCCCCATAGCCTCTTGCTCATAAATGTGGTGCACGACACATCCATGAACAAGAATCTACTCGGACACGGCTTTGTAGACACCCTTAGAACGAACTGCTCTGATACCACTTTGTCACGCCCCGAATCCCATCGAGACATGATTAGCACCCGTAGCCGATAAGGCCCGAGAGAACCAACCTTTGCCTATGTTCATTCGTATGCATATCTTCGTATGAACCTTATAAAACCTTATGCAACTATGCGGAAAACATGAATCATGGAAACATGTGCTATATACATATTTAGGAAACTTGGCCGTTGGGGCCATCACATCAAACGAACATTTATCTTTTACATTCATAACCCACACATGTCTACAAAAGCCTCTATCAGATGCATTTACAAGATCAACTAACAATCGGGACAAGTCCCTGCTTTATTCAATATTTACAACATCAATATAACTATACAACTATGACTCGGAAAGTCCCGAAGCAACTGGGGCTCACCAAAGATCCTCAATCAACTATCAACCTACAATGAAGGTCTACTAGTGCCTGCACTTGCAACATGTAAGGTAATTTCCCCGAGGGGGTCAGTATGAAAAATGTTCTGAGTATGTAAGGCTCATACGAAATTCATCATACATAATAATCAACAATAATAGAATCAATGTAAGGAAATAGAAATGTGAATAAACTCTCTTTCTATATTGTATATTGCATTCTTTACTTCTCTTGTCTTCATCTTTTATTCATCTCTATTGTTCTACCCATGCTAGGCTGTTCTGTAGCCCCTGGGATGAGATTAACCCATGCTAGGTACTTTGACCCCTGGGATGTTATGTAAACCCATGCTAGGCTTTCGTGTCGCCCCTAGGATATCATTAACCCATGCTAGGCTTATCGCCCCTGGGATGTTATATTAACCCATGCTAGGCTTTCGTGTCGCCCCTGGGATGTACCGTCATAACCCATGCTAGGCTTTTATATCGCCCCTGGGATGTATCGGGATCAACCCATGCTAGGCTTTTATATCGCCCCTGGGATACCACCCGTGTTATTGGGATCAACCCATGCTAGGTATTTTAACCCCTGGGATACCACCCATGATTACTTCTTAAATATACATCTTTTATTTCTCTTGTTATTAGTACTTCCATTCTTAAGAGTGATCAATGAGGATCAGGACATAATTGGAATCACACATATATATATTACTTCTTCACTCTTGTACGTCATGAGATTGACATCTTCACTTATAAGGAATAGATATATTAACTTGCACATCACCTCTCTTATTACTTTTACAAGATTGGCATTTTTACTTGTGAGGAATTGGTACCGCCATAATTACAAAATTATAAGACTTTGGAACATCATTGGGAACGCGTATATATATATTACTTCATTCCTTCCTTATGAGGGATTCATACATTCACTTATGAGAGATTTCTATACGCACTTATAAGAGATTGGTACAACCATGGTCATGACACTATTTGAAACACACAAATATTACTCCACTTCTTACCTTCATGAGATCAACACCTTACCTTGTAACGGATAGGTATATCAGCTTGTACATTACCTCTTCACTACTCTTATGAGATCTTATCTAAGTAAGCATATGATATCGGGCCTCCACCTTTGGGGGGGAATACAATAGCTAACATAGCACATGAGGTTGGTACACGGCTAATCATCATACCATAGGACTTTGGAACATGACATGATTGGAATAATGCTATTCAAGAATACATAAATTCTCTTATGTTATTACTCTCTTGAGATCGTTCATTTAGGAATGATAACGCTATGACATTTTTGGAACTTCACTCAATGAACAAGAGACAAACGAATCATCAGTCATTTAAGAATAGGACACATATGAATAACAATATACGTCAACCTGAATTTGAGATACTTCCAACCTCTCGGAATTGAAACAAGTCCAATGTCAATGTGAACAACATGTTGCAGAAGGATATGGAAAAAGGAACCTTACATACCTTGTATTCTTAATACGAATACACAATCTTAGACGTGCATACAATATTCCTGCTCCTTCCTTATGTTTCGCTCTACAACACAAGTTCATAACGAAACCAACATTAACCACCAATTACCTTATAATGGCATACAACAACAATAAGTCACATGTTTAGCTTTAACATGTCATTCCCCTTTGACAATACCATTTATGAAATCATCATACCAATAATCCCACAATATTCCATACATTTACCAACACATGATAACCAATAGCATGTCACACCAAGCTCATATTTTACACTTTTCCATCACCACCACATCACAATTATTCCATCAAATTACTTTAATACACCTCACAACAACAAATCGGCCAAACTCCCATAATTTACACTTATAGAAAAATAACAAGTTTGGGACCATAATAACACCATACATGTTGTTATTTTATCCATACCATGCTTTTTCATTAAGACCACAAGTCATAATCCAAGTTACAATCCCATGGATTTCACATCTTTTACCAAAAAACAAAACACCATATTCAACACTTCCAAGCATAACCAACATGATATACATAATCTCTCATGCTCATAATATGTTAAAGTACAAGAATAATCACTTACCCAAGCTTGGAAAATGGTGATCTTGCTTCAAAAAGTGCCTTAGGGTTTGAGATCCCAAAAAGGGTGTTCTTGAAAAGTCTAGAGAAAAAGATAGAAAAGCATGTGTCTTTTGTGGATAAAAATCTGATTTGTACCCCTTTTATAGAGCCTTTAAGTCCTCTTTATCCACCTTTCTCAATTATTGATTAGTCAAAAGAAGAATGGGTCATTTGACCGATTCTTGGCCCATGTCTTTTGCCTTATTTTGGGCCTCTTTTGAGCCCAATTTGCTTAGCCCAATAAAATTAATAATTTCTCATTTTTAATTTATTCCATATGTGTTACGACAATATTCCCATTCATGAAATTCATACTCGTAGCCTCGATTTCAAAAACAAGCAATTCTAGCCACGTATGGCTTATTTTGGCTACAAGGGTAAAATCGTCATTTTGGATCCAAATTCATTCTCGAGTAATTTTATCATACCAATATGATTGTTCACTCATTTCATGTATATGCTCATGGTTGTATAATAAACTTAGCAAAAATCGGCTCGGTACGTCCCCGGATACCCTTGGGACTTAGAAATTTCCAACTTTCGAAAGAGTGGAAAACCCAAGGTGGCGCGCCCAGTCTATGGGCTAAAAGTTTTAGCCTAGAGTGGCGTGGCACGGTCCCAAACGCTCCCCTCCTTAAAATTTTTCAAAAATTTCATTTTTTTGACTTTTCTTCACGGGTTCGGTTAGATACTTCAAGTCCTATCCTTTAACTTAATTCTTAACCTTCATATACTTTGTTTAGAGGTCTTCATTGCATCGTTTTGAACCTCACAAATGTTCCATGAAAATCATAAAACACCTCCTATGAAGTTTTAATCACATAACAAGAGCCAAATCCAATTATCTCACCAATAGCATTACCAAATGCATACTTATAGCTCTCGACACCTAAGTATACATTTTTCAATGTCTTCACATAGGGTTAGGAAGGTACGGGGTGTTACATATAGTTGTCATGAGAATTTCGTGTCTGCGTGAAATATTCCCTTGCCTTTTACATTGGTCACAAGCGAGCATAATCATGAGCATCTTTGTAAATACTGGGCCAGTAGTACCCACATTGTAAGATTTTATGGGCAGTCCGCGCACCTCCATGATGACCCCCAACTGGAGATGAATGACATGCTTCCAAAATACTCATCATCTCGACCTCAAGAACACATCTTCGAATTATGCCATCAACACACACCCTAAATAAAGATGTCTCATAGCAGAAGAATTTTCTTACCTCATGTATGAATTTCTTTCTCTTATGATACGACATATCTTCCAGAACTAGATCACTTGCCAAAAAGTTGGAAAAATCAGCAAACCAAGGGATTAAGTCTTGAGATGTTGCCAGTACTTGCTCATCTGGAAAAGTATCATTAATCTCAAGATCATCCTTTAAATTAAGCATGGCCTCCTCCTCAAGGAGTGACAGATGGTCAACAACTTGATTTTCGATTCCCTTACGATCCTTGACTTCAAAGTCAAATTCTTGCAATAAAAGTACCCACCGAATCAATCTTGGCTTAGCATCCTTTTTTGACATAAGATATCGAAGAGCTGCATGGTCTGTATGCATAATCACCTTCATACCTATCAAGTAAGATCTGAATTTCTCAAAAGCAAATACCACTGCCAACAATTCCTGCTCAGTCACAGTATAATTCGTTTGAGCTGGATTAAACACTTTGCTAGCATAGTAAATCGGATGTAACATCTTCTCACATCTTTAGCCAAGGACTGCACCCAAATCCACTCCGCTAGCATCACACATAACCTCAAAAGGCATCATCTAATCTGGTGATATAATAATAGGGGCTGAAACTAACTTCTCTTTAAGACACTCAAATGCTTTTAGGCATGCCTCATCGAACACGAACTTCACCTCTTTCTCTAAAAGTTTGCATAAAGGATGCGCAATCTTAGAGAAATCCTTGATGAATATCCTATAAAAGCCAGCATGACCTAAAAAACTTTGAATACCTTTCACGGAGATAGGTGGAGGTAGCTTCTCAATTACCTCAATCTTCGCCTTATCCACTTTAATGACTTTCTTTGAAATCTGATGCCCCAATACGATACCCTTGTTGACCATAAAGTGACATTTTTCCCAATTCAGCACTAAGTTGCACTCCTTGCATATTTGCAGCACATTAGCAAGGTGTGCCAAACAACCATCGAACGAGTCTCCCACAACAAAAAAATCATCGATAAAAACCTCAATAGTGTCTTCCACTATGTCGGAGAAAATAGACATCATGCAGCGTTGGAAAGTGGCCGGTGCATTACACAAACCGAAAGGCATTCTTTTAAATACGAATGTCCCGTATGGACAAGTGAAACTGGTCTTATCTTGGTCTTCGGAGGCTATGAAGATCTGATTATACCCCGAATAGCCATCAAGAAAACAATACAATCCTCTACCAGCAAGACGGTCTAACATCTGATCCATGAAGGGCATAGGAAAATGATCTTTTTTTGTCCAAGAATTCAGATTTCGATAATCCATGCAAACTCTCCATCCAGTAACCGGCCTCATTGGGATTAACTCATTTTTTTCGTTTGGAACCATAGTGATTCCTCCCTTCTTCGGCACACACTGAACTGGACTCAGCCACTTGCTATCAGCAATAGGTTAAACCACTCCTGCATCTAACCACTTGATGATCACTTTATTCACAACCTCTTGTATAGGTGTGTTTAGACGATGTTGGTGCTCAATGCTCGGTATGCACTTAGGAGTAAGTTGAATTTTGTGAGTGCAAATGTCGGGTGGAATTCTTATAATATCAATAATGGACCAACCAATGGCCCTCTTGAATCTTCTCAATACTGAAACCAGAGCTTCTACTTGTCACTCCACCAATTTAGCAAAAATACTCACAGGCAAGGTGTTGTTGGCTCCCAAAAATGTGTAGCGAAGGTGAGCCGGAAGAGCCTTAATCTCTAAAACTGAAGGCTCCTCAATAGACGGACGAGCCGGTGGGGTCACCCTATTCTTCAAGTATAGATCAAGTTTCTTTGGAGTATAAGTGTATGCTCCCCTACCAATGAGTGCACCAACCATCTCATCGTATTCCTCAATACTGTTGCTATCAAAATTCATAATCACGGCCGCAAGAGCTTCTACCCCCAACCTTTCTTCAAGAGACACAACATCACTATCATCAACCACATCTATTATCGAAATCACCCGCTTATCCCTTGGTTGCTTCATGGATCGACAAATATTGAAAGTGACCTACTCATCATTTAACCTGAATTTTATCTGCCCTATTTCCATGTTGACCAGTGCACGAACAGTGGAAAGAAATGGTCTTCCCAATATGATGGGAGCCTCGAAGTCAACTTCACAATCTAGGATTACAAAGTCAACTGAAAATATGAAAGATGAAACCTTTACCAAAACATTATACAGAATGCCCATCGGTTTTTTCACAGTCCTATCAGCCATGAGAAGTCTCATAGTGGTTGGGTTTGGTGCTCCCAACCCCAACTGCTTGAAAATAGCTAACGACATTAAGTTAATGCTAGCACCCAAATCACAAAGTGCTTTAGCAAAGTTGTAGGACCCAATAGTACAAGGAATTGTGAAAGCTCCTGGATCCTCCTTCTTTTCAACTAGGGAATGTGAAGCAACTGTACTACAATGATGTAAGTTATCTGCTGGCTCAAAACTGACAGTTATCTTCTTTGTCACCAAGTCTTTCATGAACTTCGCATAACCTGGCATCTTCTTCAATGCCTCAACAAGAGGGATGTTTACTGACAGATCCTTCAATATTGTAATAAACTTCTGATATTTTCCTTCCTCGATCTTCTTTTTCAACCTTTAAGGAAAGGGAGGAAGAAGTCATGGGATAGTTTTCAGCACTTGTGGTACCTCCTTTTCCTGCCTCTTTTCAGATTTCGCCTTTTCGCTAGTATCATGATGATCTGGAATTGTTTCGCCTTTTGAATTATCCGGCTCTAACTCATTTTCTACATCAGTAACCATCGGCTCTCTAGTCTTGCCACTGTCGGTAGGTATAGGTGGATCTGTCGTGCATTTCCCACTTCTAGTAGTAATGGCTAGACAATGGCTATCATTCTTCGGATTTTGGACGGTATTACTTAGAAGGGTGCCTGGCTGATGTTAATTCAGTGCCAATGATATTTGCCCTAACTATTGCTCCAACTGTTTAATGGCAGTTGAATGAGACTCCACTTTTTGACTTATTCCCGAAATGTCTGACCTAATCTCCTTCAAGCAATTTTCCTGGCTCTCTAACCCTTTGACCAGTTTATTAAGAAGGGCCTCCATCCTTGAATTTCCAAACTCATCATCACGGCTCCCTGGGGGTACATAAAGACCATTCTTCTCTCTATAATCATCCTTCCATCTCCAATCACCGTCACGGTCTCATTCTCGATCTCTGTTTCCCGACTTATTGTAATTGTCTCCATAATATTTTTGACCTTGATTCCCTTGCCTCGAGTTCCAAGAGTCTTGATTAGACCCTTGGCCCTTGGCTTAAAAGCCAGCCACTTCTCGATCTAGGTATTAGCCTCTTCATCAGATTCACTATCATCATGTCTAGGCGTTTTACCCTGTGCACCTATAACATACACCTTCTGAGCATCTCTGGCTGTAATTTATTTAGCTAGCAAACCAATTTCTGTCCTTAGTTGCGTGACCTCTTAAGCCACTGTTTCTTCCAATGCCCATTGTACAGTTGAGGCTCCAATAACATATGTACCAACAGGTGTATCTACCTCCCGAGTATGCTATCCTTGGTTGGTCTTAGTGATATGATCTAATATCTCTGAAGCTTGCTCCCATCTCAGACTCATGAATGCTCCACCAATGATAGTATCTGCTACAACCTTAGTGTTTGCATTCAAAGCCCTGTAGAAAATTTCAAGTAAATTTCTACCACTCATCCTATGATTCGGCACATTCTGCAGCTTCTTCTTAAACTGCAGTATCTTAGAAGGTGGGAGAAATCTTTCTAGAAATTGATTCCTCAAGTCTTGCCAAGTAGTGATGGAACCTCGTGGTAATTCTGCCAACCACAATGTTTCTTCTCCTATTAAGGAGAATGGGAACAATATCAACCGAATCGCCTCTTGGTTAACTCCAGGCAGATTATAGGAAGTGCATACCCCCATAAAATTCATCATGTGCATGTTTGGATCATCTGAAGGAAGATCGGTGAACACACCTTTCAAATTTAGCAAATGAATCATGGCACTGGTAATGTCAAACTTAGTGCCCGGAGGTAACTCTGGTGGAATGATGGCACCAGTCTCAATCGGTTCAAGATAAGTTATATCCTCTTCTTCAGGATCATCATAAACAGGAACATATGGTCTCTGCTGTGCTCTAAGTCTTCTTTGTCACTCTTCAGCATCAGCCAAACGTTGTGCTGCTTCTTGCATCGCTCGATTATCTCTTTCTGCTTGTCTAAGAGCAGCTTGCCTAGCTTGCTCTTCCCGTGTCAATCGAGTGGTAGTTTGATCCGCTGTTTCATGACCAACTGACTGAATAGGTTGGTTATGAATGTCTTCCGCGGCTGTGGGATCCTGAACTCTGTCGGTATTCACCATTCTTCGATTAGCTCTCAGAGTCCTTTCTATCTCAAGATCAAGTGGAATCAGGAGATTGCCTTGGCTCCTAGTATTGGGCATACACCGATGTGTGCCCTTCTAAGTGTAGAAAAATAAAACAAAACCAATCAACTCCAATAAGTAAACCAATCAGATCCGTAACCGTATTCCCCGGCAACGACGCCAAAATTTGATGTTTCCCAAAATATACCTCCAAAAAAGTACAATGCGTTCGCTGTATCAAATATAGAACCCAACTAGGTTGGGGTCGATCCCACAGGGAATAGGTCAAAGTTGTTTAGAATACTAGACTGAGTAATTGGTGAGTAAGTAAAACTGGGGGGGGGGGGGGGGGTTGCGAATGAATAGTAACAGTAACAATTGCTGACTGTATCGAGTTTGTAGACAATAAGGGAAATACACTAGGACTGTGATCCCCAATGATTCCTTAACTCCACCGGTTACTTGTGCTAACAAAACCGTCCCGCTATGTTGCATGCAAAATCTGAAAAGATATGTTCATCTAAATGTCTCTCGACCTTGGTTAGACGAATTTCACTCTTCTCCTCTCGGTCTCCGAGTGTCGCAATACTAACCCTTGTCCTGGATCTCAGATAACTATTCCCGCTAAGGCTCAAGTTATTAGATGAAGGTTGATAGCTTCAAATATTTGTTGTTATCTGCTTTTCCTAATCTCTACCTCTCTCTCGAGCAAGTCTAGAATACAGGCGAGTTTCTAACATTTGCAACCGTTAGAAGATCAATCACAATGAAGGAAATATCAATACATGCATTTACAGTGGTTCAGAGTTGCTTTGCACTTAACCTGTTTCGTTAATTCCTCATGGTTCACACAACCCTAGTTAATGAGTTTAGCTACTCATGATTGTAAGAACATAAGAAGGATTCAAAGATGAAAACATGATTGTAAACTCACAATAATGAAGAAGAACTGAAATCTCAATTATCAATAAAACTCGAATCTAGGGTTTTTAATAACAAAACCAAGAATATGTTTATGAACTCAGAAACAGTAGAAAATATTTCTCAAAACAATGAACTGACTAACTCTCGCACCTAGGACTATACAGGGTTATTTATAGATACAAGGCTAATCCTATCCTAATCAAAATAGGAGAACAGAGTCGGCAACTTCCACGGTGCCGTGACTTGGTGTCATGGAACCAAGTAATGTCACGTGGGTCTCTATCGTGAGAATCAGGCAGCATCACACAATCTCTGAAGTTTAGTCACGGCACCCACTCACGTCACGTGAGTAGAGTCACGCCACGTGGATGCCTGGCGTGTAAATCAGACAACTTTTAATATCCCTGAAGGTGTCTCACGACAGCCACTCACATCACGTGAGTGGTCTCCACGGCACGTGAGTGGTGTCGTGACTCCCTCTCTGTTGTAGATTCTTGTTCTTTCATCTTCAGATCCTTCGTTCTCGGGCGCGATTCTTCCTTTTTGATCATTTTGCCTTCAAAACCTATTTTCCTGCAATATAGGACAGAAAACACATCTTACCAACCAAATACACCCAAGTTATTGCATATTTCCCTTGTTTTAAGCATCGAAAGTGCCATGTAACCATGACACATCAGTCATTTTGGGTTAGATGGTTCTCCAACAGAATGGTCTGTGTAGTGGGTTTGGATCGTGATATTCACGATGCTTATACAAGGAACATTATCTGTAAAAAAATGGACTATAATCATACGTGCTTCATAGTTTATTTTATAAGCTCATTGTCATGCCTTGACATTTATCTTATTTATATGACACACCTCAACATCACTTTGAAAGATCAAGTATACCACTAATTTATATTTCTTTATTTTGATGGAGAATTTATAAAACTTATCAAATTAGGTTGCACAATAATCATGTGTCCAATGACCTTTTTATATCAAATTGATGGTAAAAAGTTACCTTCACCTTTTGAAGGACTATTTGGAGAACTCATAGTGTTTTCCTTTTATTATTATCAAAATGATGACAATTATAATTTTGTTCCTCCATGCCCCCATGAATTTAACCACTTGTCTTCTTTCTGAATTATATTCACTGCTACCACATTCACATCAAGAAATGAGGCAGATCAATATGGTGGATTTCATGAATTTTCATAGAAAAATATATCCAAATCAATATGGCGGATTTCATGAATTTTCATAAAAAATATATCATTTTGGTTTTGTCATCGTTATGTCATTAATATAGTGCATTGGGACTTGAACCCAATGTCTTTATTCGATGAGACTCAAAACCTAATACTTTATAATTATGATGCATCAGGATTCTAAACCAATGTCTTATCCTCTTGGTGTGATAGAACTTGTATCCATCGTCTTACCCTTAACCAATGGCATAATAGGCCAAACTTTAAAATGACTCATCCTCAAACCTTTAAAAATATTATCAGTTTATAATTGTATACATATTTAAGTGAATTTCGTCCTAAAAAAAAATTTGAACTTACATGTTTGTAATAGTATTATAAAAAATATTAAAAAAATAAAAATTACTACCACCTTTTAGAAATAAAACCTTTTTTCATTGCTCAATCTTAAACACTATGGCAGACAAACATTATTGCAGTGATAAGCATCATAACGATAAAAAAATAGTGTTAAATAAAATGATCAAAAAAATTTGATATTCATAAAAGTGATTGAATAAAATAACCAATGATAAATAGAGCATTTAATAATAGCACTTTGGTTTTACCAAAGATGTCTATTGCTGTGATGCTTACCAAAGATGTCATAATTGTGATGCTTACCGGCATCATGTAGCTCAACAATTCAGAGGGATGGCTTAAATTGAGAACATTTGTGCTGATAACGTATTGTAAAATTAAAGTAAATAAGAAGAAATATTAAAAGATGAAAGCAATAGAATAGAGAGACAATAGAAGAGAGCTTTCTATTCTTTCAAGAATCAAGTGTTTCTTAAGTGTTTCAAGTGTACACAATATGACCTCTTATGCCTGTATTTATAGTGTTACATAGAAGTATACAAAAGGTTGTCATAAACTTGACATTAACTATGAAGGTTATGGGTGGGAGGGGGTTAAAGAGTGTGAGAGTTAAATTTAATAATGGTGAGTAGTGGATGATTAACTATACATCATGGAGAAGAGTAGTGGACATCCATATTAATATAATATTTTATAACAGATTCATACTACTTGTCAGTTTAGATATCAAGATAGTAATTAATTGTTTGTTTTCACCTTTACTCATAATCATAAATATGGAGAGATATTAGTATGGTGTAAAATAAAGAAGTATTAAATTGGGAGAAGTAATAAAGAAGGATAATTTAGTCAAACTACCCTCTACTTAATAATTTCATTAAGGGACATGTAAATTGAAAATTTGACAAGTAAAGTGGTTCGAAGGAAGTATCTAATTAGATTAATTAGCATAGTTGAAAGATATTTGACCCTTTTCCGAAATCGTAATTTTCTCTTTTAAATTTTGTTTTAAATTCTCTCTCTTTTCTCGTACTCACCACCCCACTACCCCCTTCCCGCTGCTACATCGTCTCTCACCGTATTCCCCTATGATGCGCTCGATTGCCTAAGGAAACTTCACCTCACTATCCTACCTCCAACATTCTCCTCTTGAGCAACTTTCTACCTCCAAACTTACTTAAAATTTTGGGTTTGAGTCATCAAAGGATCAAAAAAGGTTGAAACTCCTAGGAAGAGGTTAGAAAAAGTTAACACAAATCAAGAATCCAAATAACTTAGTTCACCAAAATATTAATCAATGAGAAGAAGTCACATTCGATTCATCTACCACAAAAAAGGGACAAAACAATCTTGGCTCTAATCCTACTTTTCACGCTAATATTTTTTGCAATCCTAGTTAATCAATTAACAGTTAGGCCTAAATATTCAAAATCAAATATATTTGGTACAAAAGTCGAAATCTAACTGAGTTGCCTAGATTGGCTTACTTAACATTTGGAACAAAAAATGACATCATAAGGATAAAAAAGTGTCACGACCTGAGACTACACCCTAGTCGAGACTCGGTGCTTGGAACTATAAGTGGTCAAGCTAACGCTTGACATAACATATCTACATATAAAATAACATAAAGCGGAAGCTGAAATTGAAAGCATAATTCATAAGTTTGGAAACATAATTGTAAGTCTAAATGAATAAAATACTGAGCTCGAAGGGCCAACGCAAAATCATACTCAAATGTCTGAAAGCCTCTATAACTGGATAACATAATCTGCCGGGACAAGGTCCCCGGCTAACTTTAAAATAATGTCTAAAAATAAAATGAAGATAGCGACTAAGCTAAGTCCCCGAATAATAAGGACTCACCACAACTGGAGTCTGAGCTGATGGACAACTAGCCACGAGCATGAGATTGAGCGATTGAATCTACATCACATGAAAAATATAGGCAAAAGAAGTATGCGTTCAGTATATTTAAATGTACTGAGTATGTAGGGATTAAACCAAATAACATAGAGATTCAATCTTAATATGAATTAAAAAAAAAGGACAACATTTTAAAGACTAAAGTGGGGACTTATCTAAAGACAAGACATGTCAATATCATATCATATGGAAACGTATAAGGATCATATCATGAAAACTATAAATGTAAAGTGAAATCTTTTAGATGGGAGTTTCTTATAACTGAAATAAACCATGTGAGCATCATGGAGTCCAGTGTCATACACCCATACTAAAAATGATTATTCTAACCGGCCAAAGTTAGAACCATAAACATAAGAATCCTGAATCATGCCTCTTGGGGGAACATATAACCTACGGTGGTACATAGTTATAGAACTTGGGTTTATTTTGAACCCTTGTTCTCTGATGAAAAATACTACTCCCAAAATATTTCATACCATATGCTCCGATAATATCTTAATCATACTTATTGGAGCATAAAGCTTGTATCTTTACAAAAGTTCATATTTCATAGCTCTCATGGAATTCACCCTTCTTTTGTTCATTTGATTTTCTTGAAAATTTATAATTTCATAAGGATTCTAAAATCATGTTTGAGATGTCAATTTCAAGAAAACCCATATTCAAGAATCATAGTAAGAATTAAAACTTCAACAAACGTTAATGCAATATTCATAGAAATCAAAATGATGTTTGAAATTATCAAGAAACCATGAAATATACGTCATAAAGATAAAATTGAAAGTGGGTTTATAACCCTAACAATAGTTTTGAATTCATGAAAACTTAAGAAGGTTTAGAAATGAGAATGAAAGGGAATCCTTATTGAAGTTCTACATACCTGAAAAAGAAGAGATCTTGGACATAATCTTGAACTTGGAAGCTTTGGAGTTATGGGGTTTGAGAAACCCCTCTTACACATTCTTGAGTTTTTGAGAGAAGGAAAAGGATCTAGGAGAGAACTTGTTGATGTTGTTTCTAAGAAATAACCCTTATTGAGTGATTAAATTCATGGGAAGAGGTCTTGGGGTAAGTAAAGGACTAAACTATCCCTCAGATAACTCTTTAAAAGTATTAAAAAATCCATTCAGACAGTTCTGCGGAAGAACCATGGGTCCTCCGATCGACCGTGGTCCAAACCATCGACTTGAAAACTATTTTTAAGCTAACTGGATAGGCATGATGGCTCTAGTGATGGAACATCGTCTAGGTGACGGACCATCGCTCAGTCTGTCGTTCATTGGCTGACAGACATCTTTTGATAAAATGGTCATAACTTTTTACTCCAATATTGGATTGACTAACGGTCGGTGGCATTAGAAAGAAGACTCTAAGAACTTTAATTTGGTGGGTCTCTAGCTACAAAAAAATTCATATTCTAGGATTTATTCTTGTTTGAAGTTGATCCTAGTAAAATCTTATATGGAAACTCAATCGATAAAGAAGCTTTCAACTTAACTTTGAGCTAGAAGTTCCTTATGACCTTAATTCATATCCCAAGATCTTCTCTCACTAAGGAATTGATATTAACACCTATGTACAACTATAAATCATCGGGTTTGGGTCTATACACATTTTAAGAATGGCTCGAACCTTAGTCTAGAAATTTGGGGTGTTATAATATCTCTCCCTTGTGATCATTCAACCTCGAATGAAGACTAAAGCATAGAGGGAAAAGATGAATGAAACTAATCGCTTTTTGACTATCAAAGCTTTGCCTTACTATCATAAATTGAACTTATTCATACCAAGATAGGGCTAAAGTGAAACATACAAGACACGTACATAAGCATAGAACTACAAGACAAGAACCTTAGACATGAAAGTTGCTATGAATTTCTATAGAAAAAAAGTCACTACCTGAAATTTTATCATCGGGAAGAGAGAATAGGAGTAGATACTTAGACTTCATAACTTCTTCGGCCTCTAATATAACTTCCTTAACTTCTTGATTTCTCCATAACACCTTAACTGATGCTACCTCTTTTGTTCTCAATTTGCGAATCGAACAATCCAAAATTTCAACTGGAATTTCTTCATACAAAAGGCTATCCTTAATCCTAACCTTCTCTAAATAAACAACAAGCAACAGATCCCCAATACACTTTTTAAGCATAGATACATGAAATACAGGGTGCACTGTTGCTAATTTGGTAGGCAACTCTAACTCGTACGCTACCTTTCCAATCTTACCTAAAATTTAGTAGGGACTTATGTAATGAGGACTCGGCTTTCATTTCTTACCGAATCTCATCACCCTTTTCATAGGTGAAACTTTTAAGAATACCCAATCATCAACCTGAAACTCTAAGTCTTTATGCCTCACATCTGAATATGACTTTTGCCGGCTTTGAGCAATCTTCAATTGCTCTCTAATCAATATGACTTTCTCCATGTCCATCTGAACTAAGTCAGGACCTATCAAAGTAGCCTCACCTACCTCAAACTAACCAATAGAAGATCTATATCTCTGCCCATAAAGTGCCTTAAATGGAGCCATCTGTATGCTAGAATGATAACTATTATTGTAAGCAAATTCAATAAGAGGCAAGTGAACATCCCAATTACCTTTGAAATAAACAACACATTCCCTTAACATATCTTCAAGGATCTGAATGGTTCTCTCTATCTATCCATCGATCTATGGGTGGAAAGTTGTACTAAGATCTACCCTGGAGCCTAAGCCTTTCTGAATGACTTCCAAAACTGAGATGTAAACTGAGTATCTCTATTAGAGATGATAGACAAGGGAACTCCATGAAGCTGAACTAACTCACAAATATACAACTTAGTGTAATCTTTTGTTGAATTCATAGTTCTTACAGGCAAAAAATGAGCAGGTTTAGTCATTTTGTCTACTATCACCCAAATTGAATCATGTTGATGACGCATATGAGGTAAAACCGTAATAAAATCCATATTTATCATTTCCCATTTTATGTAGGAATGCTAATATCTTGATCCTTACCACTAGGTCTTTGATGTTCTACCTTCACCTGTTGACAATTTGAGCACTTTACTACAAAGTTTACAATGTTTTCTTCATACCACTCCACCAAAAGACTTTATCCAAATCATGATACATTTTGGTAGAGCCTGGATGGATCAAATATCAGGAACTGTGAGCCTCAAACAAAATCAGTGCTCTTAACCCATCTACATCGGGCACATACAACCTACCTTGCAACTGAAGAATATCACCTTGCTCCGAAGAGAAGACTTCAACTTTCTGCTTACGGATTACATCTTTCAATTGAAGAAATATGGGATCACTGTCTTGATTCTCCGTTACTTCAATCACTAAAGAGAACTCAAAACCACTTTGTACTATCACACCACTATCATCAGAATTCACAAGATGGACTCCCAAATATGTGAGTCCGTGTACATCCCTTACAAGTTCTTTCTTACCCTCTTCTACATGAGCCACACTCCCCATGGACAAACCTACTAAGAGTATTAACAACTATATTAGACTTACCTATATGTTATAATACACTCATATTATAGTCCTTGAGGAGCTCAAGCCATCTCCTTCGCCGAAGGTCTAAATCTTTCAGAGTGAAGACATATTGCAGGCTCTTATAATCTGTAAACACATCAACATGCACACCATAGAGATAATGATGCCAAATTTTTAAAGCCAATACTACATCCGCTAACTCAAGATCATGAGTCAAATAGTTCTTCTCATGAACCTTAAGCTGTTTAAAAGCATACACAATCACCATAGCATTCTATATCAAAACACAACCAAGCCCAACTCTAAATGCATCACAATATACCAAGAACCCATATGTACCCTCAGGCAGGGTCAAAACTAGAGCAGAAGTAAGCTGAGCCTTCAACTCTTAAAAGCTCTTCTCACAAGCCTTGGACCACTGAAATTTTACTTTTTTTTTAAGTCAGCCTAGTCAATGGGGTTGAAATGGATGAAAACCCCTCTAAAAACCTTCTGTAATAACTAGCTAAGCCCAAGAAACTCCTGATATCTAATGAAGTTATTAGTCTATGCCAATTTTTGACTGTCTTAATCTTCTGAGAATTAACTTGTATTCCCTTACCAGAAATAATATGACCAAGGAAAGCAACTGACCTCAACTAGAATCCACACTTAGAAAACTTTGCAAATAATTGTCTGTTATTATGGGTCTGAAGAATGATTTTAAGATGGTTAGCACTCTTATTCTCACTATGGTAGTAAATTGAGATGTCATCTATGAACACTATATTGAACATGTCTAGATACTGCTTGAACACCTAATTTGTGAGATCCATAAAAAATGCATAGGTATTGGTTAGTCCAAAATACATAACAAGAAACTAGTAATGACCATATCAAGTTTGGAAAGCTATCTTCAGGATGTCACATTCTCTAACTTTCAACTGAAAGTAACCTGACTTAAGTTTAATCTTAGAGATATAAGTGGCACCCTAAAGTTGGTTGATCAAGTCATTAAACCTAGGAATGAGATACTTTTTTTTAATTGTGACCTTGTTCAACTAGCATTAATCAATGCACATTTTGAGGGAACCATCTTTATTATTCACAAAGAGGATTGGGGCACCCGATGGGGAAACACTAAGACTGATAAATCTTTCAATTGCTCTTTTAGATCGTTTAACTCAGTTGGGGCTATTCTATATGGAAAAATAGAGATAGGATGTGTATCAGAAAAAACATCTATCCCAGAGTCTATTTCCCTGTCAGAAGAAACTCGAGGAAGATCTTCAGAAAAGAGTTTTGGATATTCATTGGCTATAGAAATTGACTGAAGAGTTGGGGTTTTGGACATAGAATCCTTGATCCTCACTAAATGATAGATATAGCCATTAGAGATCTTTTTCTTGCTTTAAGATAGGAGATAAAATAATCATTAAGCACTGCAGGACTACTCTTCCATTCTAAAATTGGTTCATTAGGGAATTAGAATTTGACAATTATGGTCCTACAATTAACTGAAGCATAGCATGAATACAACCAATCCATACCCAGAATAACATCGAAGTTTATCATATCTAATTCTACTAAGTCAGTTGTGGTGTACTTATGATGGAAAGAAAAGGACAACTTTGATAGATTCTTCTAGCTACAAAAAATTCTCTGATTTGAGTGGAAATAGAGAAGGGATCTAGGAGATGTTCAGGACTGACTCCAAAATTTACACTAACATAAGGAGTGACAAAGGGCAAAGTAGCTCCAGGATATAATAAGGCATAAACATCAATAAAGAAGACTTTTAACATACTATTAATGACATCGAGGGAAGTTTCTTGATCCTGATAAGAGGACAAAGGATAGACGCGATTTTGACAGCTGCTTGCACCTTAAATAGTGCCTTTCTAAAAATTTCGGCATACTAGAGCTGATGATGAAGTAGCCTGGGGTTTGTTACCCCCATTGCCCTGCCTAGTAGAAGGGCAATCCCTAAACTTGTAACCTATCTAACCACACTTGAAGCAACCATCTCTCTCATACAAGCACTCACCGAGATGATTCTTTCCATAAGTTTTACAAATACGATAAGTTGTGAACCCCTTTACAACACTATCTTAAGAATAAGAACCCTACAACTTAACCTACTGATCATACCTGGGTCTAAGTGTGGGTGTACTAGCTGAAGAAGGAACTGACCCAAATAGCCTCTTCTAAAAAGATCACTGATTTCCATTACTGATCTTTGGCTGACTAAACTCATGAATGGATATTTGGGCCCTCTTATTACAAAACTCTTCCATCGCTTTCAGCTTGTCTCCCTCAACCTGCTCCATATGGACAATAAGCTTTCTAATATCCATGTCCCCAATCAGCATCACTGCTCTACCCTCCTTCACAGTAAGGCAGGAAAGTCCAAAAATAAATAAACTTATCCTATTTCTCATATCAGCTACTATATCAAGAGTGTAATAAGATAACTAAGTGAACTTGAGGCTATACTCTATTACTCTCATATAGCCCCACTCTAAGTTGAGGAACTCTTGGGTTTTTTCCCCTCTCAGCTCTCGGGGGAAGAACCACTCCAATAAATCCTCCTAAAAAATTGGCCAATATAAAAGTACGACACCTACGTCCTTGTTCTTCTTGCACTGATCAAACCATGTTCTAGTAACATTCTTAAGTTGATAAGTATCAAGATCAACACTTTCAACTTTATTCACATGCATCACATGAACAATCCTTTAAACTTTATCAATGAAGTTCTCCAGATCCTTACCAACGTTAGACCCAAAGAACTTAAGTGGATTCATCCTGAGAAAGTCATGGATATGGGTAGTGTCTGGAGAACCTTAAGGACTTGAAAGTGCTGCTTACTGATGATTCACTTGGGTTGTCACAGCCTGAGCAAGCATTTGGATAACATTCCTAAATTTGGCATTAGTAACATCTGCCTAAGGTGGCACTGGCAGCACTTGAGGATTTCTTAGACGTCCTGTGGCTCTGCGTGGATGCGTTATTTGAAACACATGCAAAGTTGGAGTTTAGAAAGATTCAAAGTGTTAAAAGATTCAGAGAGTTACACTTTATGGCATGAACCTAAAGCATAAAATAAGGGAAAATACTTCCTAGACACTCTGTAGACTCCTTGTTAAAAGTGTGGCACGCTTCACACCCATAAAAAGGACACTACTGAATAAAATTTTCAGACATCCTAGGTCACTTGAATCTAATGCTCTAATACCAAGTTTGTCATAACCCAAGACTACACCCTAGTTGAGACACAATTCTTGGAATCATAAATGATCCCAAGCTAACCCTTGGCATAATATATCTAGATATATAAAATAACATAAAGAAACTTAAAGTGAAAGCATAATTTATGAGTTGGGAAACATAATTGTAAATCCAAATGAATAAAATACTGAGCTCGAAGGGCCAACACCAAACCATACTCTAATATCTGAAAGCCTCTACAACTGGATAAAATAATCTACCAGGACTAGGCCCAGGGCTAACTTTAAAACAATGTCTAAAAATAAAAATAAGGGAAAGGCTAAGCTAAGTCCCCGAATAATGAGGACTCACCACTACTGGAGTCTGAGATGATAGACAACTAGCCACCTGCATGAGACTCAGAACCTGAAACTACATCACATGAAAAATATAGGCAAAAGAAATATGTGATCAGTTCATTTGAATGTACTGGGTATGCTGGGATTAAACCAAATTACATAGAGATACAATATTAATATGAATTAAAAGAAAGGACAAAATTGTATATTTCATAAAGATTCATATCAACTGAAAGTAAAACATTTTAAAGACTAAAGTTGGGACTTATCTGAAGACAAGTCATGTCAATATCATATCATATGGAAACGTATAAGGATCATATCATGAAAACTATAAAAGTGATGTTAAATCTATTAGATGAGAGTTTCTTATAATCAAAATAAAAAATGTGAGAATCATGGAGTTCAGTGTCATACACCCACACTAAAAAGGTTATCCTAACCAGCCAAAGTTAGAACCAGAAACATAAGGATCCTGAATCATGCCTCTTGGGCGAACATATAACCTACAGTGGCACATAATTATGAAACTTGGATTTATTTTGAACTCATATTCTCTCGGTGCTAAATACAACTCCCAAAATATTTCATATCATTTGCTCATATCATACATAAATCATACTTATTGGGCGTAAATCTTGTATCTTTACAAAAGTTCATATTTCATAGTTATCATGGAATTCACCCTTCTTTGGGTGCATTAGAGTTTTTTGAAAATTTATAATGTCATAAGGATTTTAAAATTATGTTTGATATGTCAATTTCAAGAAAACCTATATTCAAAAATCATAGTAAGAATTAAAAGTTCAACAAACATTAATGCAATATTCATAGAAATCAAAATCATGTTTAAAAGCATCAAGAAATCATGAAATATACTTCATAAAAGATAAAATTGAAAATGGGTTTATAACCCTAACCATAGTCTTGATTTCATAAAAAATTAGGAAGGTTTGAACATGAGGATAAAAGGAAATCCTCATTGAAGTCCTACATATCTGAAAAAGAAGAGTTCTTGGAGAGAATCTTAAACTTGGGAGCTTTGGAGTTATGGAGTTTAAGAAACCCCTCTTACGCGTTTTCAAGTTTTTGAGGGAAGGGAAAGGATTTAAGAGAGAATATGCCAATGTTTTTCTAATAAATAACCCTTATTGGATGACTAAAGTCATGGGTAAAGGTCTTGGGGTAAAAATAGGACCAAACTATCCCTCAAAAATTTCTTTAAAAGTGTAAAAAAATCCCGTTGGATGATTCTGGGGATGAACTTTGGGTCCTCTGATGGACTGTGGTCCAAACCATCAAGTTTTGGATAATTTTTTAGCTCTATGGATAGGTACGATGGCTCCATTTATGGACCGTCATCCAGGCACTGGACCGTATCTCTGTCTGTCGTCCGTTGGCAAATGGACACTTTTTAGTAAAATGGACATAACTTTTTACTCCGGTATTAGATTGACAAAAGGTCATAGGTGTTGCAAATAAGACTCAAATACCCTTAATTTGGTGGATATTTATCTACAAAACTCTTGATATTCTAGGAGCTATGCTTGTTGAAACTTGACCCTAGTAAAATCTCATACGAAAACTCAATTGGTAAAGAATCTTTCAACTTGGCTTTGAGCTAGAAGTTCCTTATGACCTTAATTCATATCCAAATCTCTTATCACACTAATCAATTTATCTTAACACCTATGTACAACTAGAAATTATTGGGTTCGGGTCTTTATGTTTTTGACTAATGGTTCGGATCTTAGTTTAGAAATTTGGGGTGTTACAAAAGGATGATGCATGCAGTGTATCATCCTAAGAATTATTATTTCTTACATATTGATTCGGAGGCTTCAGACAGTGAAAGATGATTGGAGTTGATAAATATAACAAGTCAGAGATTGTTTTTAGGAAATTCAATAAAATTATGATTGTTGGTTGATCAGATCTTGTTAATATAAAGGACATACTATATTAGCTTCCACGTTACATGCAATTGATATTCAAACATGGTGAGGGATGGTTATGGAAAAAAGAATCTTAAAGGGGAGTGCTAAAAAGAAGGAGAAAAGAGAAAGAAAATTAAAAGAATCAAAATTACCTTTCAACTATGCTAATTAATCTAGTTGACAAGAACTAGGGTTCAAGATTCCATCGTTAAAAAAATAAGACTAGAAGTGGTCCAATTTTTAGACGACAAATATGTTTTTTATACCAAAAGATAATAGATGACAAAAGTTTTCTATTTCTGATAGTTTAAAATATAATATTGATCCTTTCCTGAAGAATCAAAATGACGTACAAGACTACAAAGAGTTAATTTGCTAATGAAGAGCTCCCTTTTTGGAGAATAGCTAATCGTTATGACCAAAAAGTATATATATTTTTTAATATAAAGGTCATAATAATTGTCACAACCCAAGTCTACACACAAACCATGAGTCATAACTAGCTTCTCACTAGTGATCGGAGAGGACCCTTGGTATGGCATGTCTATAGAATAAAGAAAATATCAAAACTGGAGCGGAAACACAAATAATAATAATGGGCTTGATTTGAAAGAGAAAACCTTATTGGTACATAACTGAAGTAAATGAAAGACTGTCAACTACTACATAACTATTGTCTAATGAAGCCTCTTCTACTAAGCATAAGAGTAAACTAGGACATGCCCCATAAGTACCTTTACTATAACAAATGTCTGAACTTGGCAAAGGAAAAAGCTATAATCAGCTCTAAATCTCTTGAATGATTGGAGAGCTCACTAATTCACTGAGTGTCGGGTTCTACTGAACAACCAGTAGCAAACCTTAGGCTCTACTACCTAAATCTACATAATGAAAAGATATAGTGTAAAACACAGTCAATACAATGAAATGTACTGGTATGCAAGGTATACATACATACATACATACATACATACATACATACATATATATATATATATATATATATATATATATATATATATATATATATATATATATATATATAGAGAGAGAGAGAGAGAGAGAGAGAGAGAGAGAGAGAGAAAGAAAGTAGATTAAAACAATAGTGAAGATTTGAGACATGAGTTATAAGAAAATTGATCTTGGGCATTTTTATACATACAAATGCCATTTTTTCCCTATAATTTCGCTGCTTAGTTCAAGAAGTAATTCAATTATATTCTCATATGTTTTGGATAAATTGTGTCAAGGTACTAATATAAATGATTAGGCTATTCGCAGGGTAGAAATATAGATGGATTGAGCCAAATTTGAAGAAGAATGATGAAGTTCGGATCATTGGGTGCTAGATGATTGAAAATGTTGTATTTGCAGATGGAATCATGTCATAAAGATGTTCTAGTGCATCACAGAGTGTGTCGCAGAGAATCAACTTGAATTTGATGTGTTAAAGAGCTGCCAAACAGTGGGTATACACATTGGCACCTTGCTATGCTAGCCAAGCAGTGCACCTAAAGGCATTCCATGTTGCCTAGGAGTCGCGTTCAGTACCATGCCACGCTATTGGATTGGCTTGCCATGGTTTAATGGTCATTCATCTGCAACTTTCCAACCTTAGTATAAATAGGATACTTAGTGAAATAATTCATGATTCATCATCACTTGGGGAGGAAAAAACACATGAGGAGGCTTTTACTGAGAGTTTTTATTCATTTCTTCTTCACTCTTTAATTCTTTCATAAACCACTCTGAATTTGTAAGTTTGTTTTCGAATATGAGTGGCTAAGAACCCTTATTCTAGGGTTGTGGCTACAAACATGATTGCATAGTGGATTATTGATTCGATTAAAGCTTGCTTGTCACTTTGGTTGTTCCTATAATCACGTTCTTACTATTTTGATGATTGGCCACCATTGAAATATATATTTAATCATGTTGTGAACCCCGAGAGGAGAATCAAGAAGATAGCCCAAAAATTTAAAGAAGTAAGATCTTTCTTTTGTAAAATAAAGACAAATTTGTGACTAGGATAGATGCATACCTAGAATGCCTCACTCGGTTAGAGTCAAGAAGATATATTATTTTGTCTGAATTGGGTTATTATATCCTCGCTCAATGATGTAGTTATTAGGTTAATTCAGATAGATGATTAGAGGCTAGAGAGACCATAATCATACATTTAACCCCATAATCAGCAACTAGGTATACTAGCAAGTCGAAGAAATTAGATACTATGCAAGATTGTGTTTAATGACGTAACCTTGGAATTTTGCTTTGATAGTGATCATAACTATTAAATTACTTTGTTGCTTTACAATTAGTAGTTTTAGAACAATCAAAACAAATAACTTATTAGGTTACTTTCTCACTTGCTTAACGTTGTGGTATTCATTGAATTAAATAGATTGCTAAATTACAAGTCCCTGTAGGTTTGATATCCATCTCACAAGGGACATTTTATTACTTCTCCGAACATATACAAAAAATTATTTAAAATTCTACAATAATTGAAAACCTAAGAAAGGTCATGATAGCTAAAGTCTGCATAAAAAGTATTTCATGAGTATATAGATAATAATATTATAAGGTTTACACATGTTGAGATTTTCTTATAACCGACAAACACCATGTGAACTCATGATGCCCTATGTGTTACCCACAATGGAAGAGCTCTCCCAACCTACCAAAGTATAGGACCATGAATATGTGGATCCAACTAATTCTCTTGAGCTAAAACCCTATGGTGGAAACGTAGTTATGGAGCATGTGTTATCTACGCATATCCGCTCAATGCTAAATAATCCTTTCAAAATATACTAGTGATCATATCATGTCATGTAACATAGATGAATCATAATTTTAGTATGTGCTCAACATGTCTGTAAAAATGTACTACTGTGAACCTAAGCTCAGTCTCATGTCATAAATCATATATTGAAATCTTATATCTAAAACATATATCTTTTCAACATAAGGTTCATAGTTCATAAAATAATCTTAAAACCATGGATTTAAAGCATAAATCAGGAATTTACATACTATTCAGAAGATCATAGAAACCCTTTTATGAAAATCAGGTTAATCATATGAAGAAATCAACTTTAATGATTTGGACGTAAAAACCCTAGTTTTAAACATAATTCAATATAACTTTAAAATACATTGAGGATGAAAGGAATCCATCAATAAATTTTTGTATACTTGAGAAGAACAAAAACTTTGAAGAACTTGAATGAGAATTTGAAAGAGATTGCTTAAAACCCTAAGCTTTGAACTTTAGGGAAGACCCTTTTGTTTTCTTGGAGTTTGAGAGGGAGATAATAAAAAATGATGATATTTTCTAAGTCCTTAGTGTTATAAGGGATTTAAAATCATGTATTGGGGGTTGTATGAGGGTAAATGTAATGACCCATCCCATTGTTATAGCGTTGGTGAGGGTGCAAGTGCCCAAGTAGAGTTTTTCCTATGATAAGAGTTGTTAAAATCTCAGGCTGGGGTGGTTTCTGATGAAAATTGAGTGTTGTATGGTTTAGAGATCATTGGTGTCTCATGTTATAGTATTTGATGGTTGTAAGGTGATAACATGATAGATGTGGGATATAGTGGTCCGTAGAAACTTTCAAAATGGAGAACAAGTTTATAGAACTCCAGTTATGACATTTTCCATGATAGAATAAAGTTAGATTATCATATTTCCAGGTGGGTGTTATGAAATAAGGGAAAGTTGAAAGTTCCCCCAACTCTTTGCCAACTACCACTATAGCGGGTCCTTCACTGTTGTAGTAGGACTACTGTAGCAGTCGACAAGGATTTTTCTCGGGACCACCATAGTGGGCAGCTACAAACCATAGTGGTACCACTGTAGTGGGCAGGTATCCGTTGTAGTGGTCATCGACAGACTAAATGCCTAGTTCTCCGAGTTTTGACGTTATTTCTCCATAAATATCCAAATTTTCGACCAAGGGCTTAAAGGGTGGAAATTTCCTTCTAGATTGGGTGATTTCTACTATTGAGGTAAGATTTTTACATTATTCTATCATAGATTAATTTAATTAATCTTTAGAATCACTAGAACAAAAAATTCAATAAAATTCTTGGGTTTAAGCCCTAATTTGATAAACTGGTGAAAACACCTAATAGGTACTCCTAATTCCACCTAGTAATGGTTCTAAGGTGTTAGATTACACTTTTTAACATAGAATTCCTTCCCTTTAATATGGATTATGGGAATTTAGGGTGAATTAATGGGTAAAAAGCCCTTATACCATGCTTTAAGTTATGAAAAGGGGTGAAATCAGTGGGGTTATCCCCTAATGCTTAGAATGAAAGAGTAAGGTGTTAATTACTCTTATTTGTTTATTTTTAGACTTTGATCATTCTGAGGTGTTGAGAAAGGCAAGTCACGTATGGACTAGCTTGCTCTTGGGTTCACTGGATTAAGGTAGGTTACAGTTTAATTAGAGTTTAGACTCAATTTAATTGTATGTATGCTCATAAATTGGATATTTGTTGGTTGGTCTTCAGACATGCTTGTATTTGGTGATTGTTGAGTTGTTGATACTTGAATAACCTGAATTATGTTTGTAATGTGTACTAGTAAATGTAGTGCACTATAAGAAATCCTAAGAGATTTTGTATTTCATAAAATACAGATAAAGTTACTATGGAGGATTGGGTGCACATCGGCATGCATATGGTTATTGATGTTATTGAATCCCGTGTAGGTCATGACTAGTAGGAAGAAATAAGTCTCATAGTATGTGTGTGTACAGATTAGTGGGAGTGAGAGATCGAGGTTATATGGTTAATAATTGATAATGAACTAAGGGCATTCTAACTGTGAGATTGAGAAGGATAAGTTCCTACTTATACTATGATTGTTGATTTTGCAGTTAGTTATAATGTGGTTGATACTCTTTCTACTTACGTGGTTTATTTATGGCATTGTTGGTTATAGTTAATGTACTTGTTGATTTCATTGAATTACTTGCTATGTGTTGAATCCTGTTTACTTGTATTTGATTTATGTTGTATGCATATTGTTAAGTTTAGTTGGCTTAAGATACCTACCAGTACATTATGGATTGTATTGATACTATCCTATAATCTTCTTTTGTTAAGTGGAAAAAGTGTTCTAAAGTCTCAGACATGACCTTTAATCTAGCGTTTGATAGTTGATACCAATCCAAGGGTGAGCACTACTCTTTCAGGCTACAGTGGATCTTCATGATTGATTCTTGCCCTTCTTTCGGGCAATGAGACTGTTTAGTATTCTGTTAGTTAGATTTTTACTATACATGTTTTGTTTAAGAGTTCTTATTTGATGACTTTCGGGTCTTGGGGATTGTAATAGGTAGTTTGATTATTCTGCATTCTTTTTATCAACTTTTTTTTTTGGAGATATTAATTGCCTAAGTTGAGTTTTGTTATTATCTTGTCTTAAATTTGGCTAAGTGTTAGGGAATGATACAGGTTAGATGGCTCTCCCACCAGTGAGTTAGTGTGGGTACCACTCATGATCATTTAGGTCGTGACAAAGTTGGTATCAGAGCCCTAGGTTCATCTATCTTGTCTTTTAAGTACATCTCTAGTAGAGTCTTGTGGAACAGTATGGAGACGTCTGTACTTTTATTTTAGAGGCTATAGGGCTTTTGGAAACTTCAACTTCTTCTTTCTTTTGTGTTATTACTTGATTCCAATTGGTATCTGTTGATCCAAATTGGTATCTAACCCTTTCACTCTTTTCTCACAGATGGTGAGAACACAAATAGAAGAAGTTAAAGCAATAACAATACTCAAACCAGCTATTAGGGCTACGGTTCAAGGTAGAGAAAGAGGAGAGAAAGATATTGAAAGGCAGTACCCGCCAGGGGTGGAGCTCAGACAGCCGCTGAGCCAACAAAAGAGATATCAGATTCTTCTCATCCACTCGAGGATATTCTAGATATTTTTAAGAATGAGAAAGTGCTAATTCAGGATGATGCAATAATAATTTATGGAGATGCTGCTCCTATTTAGATATCTTTCGAGTTGATCCTGCAACTGTTGGGTTTCTTGAGCAGTTTGCTGGCATTGGGACTACACCCACAATGCCTACTTATCAGCATCTGGGTGTAGTATACTGCTGTCGTGGATCCTATGATGGATAAGGTGTTAGAGACAAATGTTTTCCCATGCCAGGTAATAGGTATGATGATGACCAGAGGTGAGCATGATTTATTTTTCAAGTTCCTTAAAATAAAGCCTCTTGTTTTTCATGGCACCAAGTCTAAGGATGTCTATGAGTTCATAATTTATTTCCATGAGATACTTCACAAAATGGGAGTGGTCGAGGGGTATAGAGTAGAGTTTTTCATATTTCAGTTGCAATGAGATGCCAAGATGTGGTAGAAGGCATTCATCGAATGTAGAGCTATAAGTTTGCCTTTATTAACCTAGGCTAAGTTTCATTCTGTGTTTTTGGAGAAATATGTGCCTTATTCTCTGAAAGACAGGAAAAAAGATGAGTTCACTAATCTTGAGCAGGGGAGTATGTCAGTAGTGGCCTATGAGGCCAAGTTCTATTATTTGTCCAAGATGAAAGGAAAGAAGGCCCACAGAGGGGGCAACTGTAGTGGTTCTTATGCTAGGGGTCTGAGTTTGTAAGAATACCCTACCCACCCTATTCAGTCAGCAATACAGGTGTTTGCTGGGGATCCGTCAGGGGCCATCCAGCTGTCTTAAGACTTTAGTGGTTATTTGACTTCGTCTTCTTCAGCTCAAAAACCTACCCTGGATTCTACATGCTATGAGTGCGGTGGGTAGGTAACATTAAAAAGAATTTCCTTAATTTCAGATAGCCTAGTCAATTAGGCTAGCAGCAGGCTCCCTGAGCTCTTGTTTCAGTATGTAAGGGAGGAAATGGTAATGGTAGAGGTCGTTCATAGAGTGGGCGTGGTGGTGCTTACACTGGTACAAATGGTGCACATATAGGAAATAGGGACTAATGCTATGCTTTTCTAGGTAGACCCAAGGTGGAGTCATCCGACGTTGTTATCATAAGTACCATTCTTGTCTGTTATCGGATGGCTACTATTTTGTTTGATATTAGTTCTACATTTTTGTATGTGTTTGCTAGATTTACTATAAGGTTGGATATAGTTTGTGAAATTCTTGATACTTATGTGCATGTGTCCACCTCGGTTGGGGATTCTATGATAGTTGAGAAAGTTTATCATGCTTGTCTTATTTTATTTATGGAATATCATACTTGGGCTGATTTAGTGATATTAGACATGGTGGATTTTGACATCAACTTGGGGATAAGTTTGTATCTCCTTACTATAAGATTTTTGATTGTCATACCAAAATAATAATTGTGGCTATGCTGAGAATGGATAGATTAGAGTAGGAGGCTGATTATAAGCCTACTCTTCTGAGACTTATCTCTTTTATTTATGCCAAGAAGTTGGATGAGAAGGGGTGTCGGGCATTCCTAGCTCATCTTTGGGATACTAGTGCTGAGGTTCCTCCTATTGAGTCAGTTCCAGTGGTATGTGAATTCTTAGAGGTATTTTATACAGATTTGCCTAGTATGCCACCGGATCATGACATCAACTTCTATATAAATCTAGAGCCAGACACTTGTCCTATATCTATCCCTTCTTATAGGATGGCACCAGTAGAGCTAAGAGAGCTAAAGGCTCAGTTATAGGAATTGCTAGGTAAGGGATTCATCCATCCCAGTACTTCTGCATGGGGTGCTTCTGTGATGTTCATTAAGATGAAGGATGGTAGTTTATGTATATGCATAGACTACAAGCAGCTAAATAAAGTTACGATTCATAACAAGTACCATTTTCCCAAGATAGATAACTTGTTTGATCAGTTACAAGGTGCTTCGATATTTTCTAAGATCAACTTGAGGTCTAGTTATCATCAGCTAAAGGTCCAGGCCGAAGACATTCCTAAGACTACTTTCCAAACCCATTATGGGCACTATAAGTTCTTGGTGATGTCCTTTGGTTTGACTAACGCTCCGACTACTCTCATGGGGTTGATTAATGGGGTGTTTAAGCCTTATTTGGTTTCTTTCATAATTGTCTTCATTGATGATATTCTTTTGTACTCTAAGAGTAAGGAGGAACATGAAAATAACTTGCGTATTATGTTAGGGTTTCTTAAGAAGAAGCAATTGTATACCAAATATTTTAAGTACAAGTTTTAGTTGTCTTTGGTATCCTTTTTGGGATATATGGTTTCACAAGAAGGGGTTATGGTGGACCCACAAAAGATTAAGGTGGTTAAGAACTGGACTAGGCCTACCTCCGTGATCGAGGTTCATAGCTTTGTAGGGTTGGCTAGTTACTTACATAAGTTTGTGATGAGGTTTGCTGTTATTGCATCACATCTGACCCGTCTAACTCAAAACGAAGTTCCTTTGTTTGGTCCAATGAATGTGAGGAGAGCTTCCAAAAGCTCAAGACTTTTTAACCACTACTTCTATTCTTTCCTTGTTGGTGGAGGGTAAGGACTTTATTTTGTTTTGTGATTCCTCATGTTCTGGTTTAGGTGTTGTTATGATACAGTAAAATAATGTGATCCCCTATGCTTTCAATCAGTTGAAAGTTCCTTAGAATAACTATCCTATCCATGACTTGGAGTTGGCGACTATGATATTTACACTTAATATATAGAGGCATTACTTGTTTGGGATGTGATGTGAAGTGTTCACTGACCACCATAACTTGCAGCATATCTTCACTCAGGGGGATCTGAACTTAAGATAGTGTAGGTGGATGGAACTACCCAAGGATTATGATGTGACTGTCCTTTATCATCTGGGTAAAGCTAATGTGGTATCTGATGTTTTTAGTAGAAAGACGGAAGGAAAGCATGGGTAGTTTGGATTGTTTAGATGTTTCTCGATGTTCGTTGGCTAGAGAGGTTCAGTCTCTATCTAACAATTTCATGAGACTCCAAGTGTCCAAGAGAGGAGGATTGCTAGTTAATGTAGAGGCAAGGTCTACATTTTTTGATCAAATCAAATCCAAGCAGTTTGAAGATGCAAAGTTAAGTAAGATTTGTGACAAGGTGTTGCAAAATGAGGCTAAAGAGACCATTCTTGTTGATGAGGGTGTGTTGAGGATTAGGGGACCCGTGTTGGTGATTTGATTCCTACCATTCTTGATAAGGCTCATAGCTTGAGGTACTCCGTAAAAACTAGTGCAACCAAGATGTATCGTGACTTGAGGCAATACTATTGGTGGGGTTGCATGAAGTATGACATAATCAATTTTGTGGCTAAGTATCAGAATTGCAAACAGGTGAAGTAAGAACATCAGAAACCTAGCGTTACTCTTTAGAGATGCCCATTCCTGAATAAAAATGGAAGAGGATAGCTATGGATTCATTGTTGGTCTTTCTAAGACTTTGGGGAAGTGGGACTCGATGTGGGTCATTATGGATAGGCTGATTAAGTATGGACACTTCATTCTGCTGTAGATAACTTATAATGCAGCAAAGTTGGCCAAAATCTATATTAAAGAGATTCTTTGACTGCATGGGGTCCCTATATCTATTATTTCAAATAGAGATATGCATTTTACCTCTAATTTTTGGCAAAAATTTTAGGAAGAGTTAGGAACAAGGCTAGATCTTAGCACAACTTTTCACCTTCAGACCAATGGGCAGTCTGAGCAGATGATTCAGGTGTTGAAGGACATGTTTTGGGTATGTGTGATAGATTTTGGGGGTCATTAGGACCAGTTCCTACCATTATTTGAATTTGTGTATAAATTATAGTTATTACCCGAGCATTGACATGACTCATTTTGAGGCTTTATATGGGAGGAGGTGTAGATCTCCTATTGGATGGTTTGATGCCTTTGAGTTAAGACCTTAGAGTATAGATCTTTTGAAAGATTCAATGGAGAAAGTAAGGTTCATTCAGGAAAAGTTTGTGGCAGCTCAAACTCGATAGAAAGAGTATGCGGATAGAAAGGTGTGAGACATGTATTTCATAGAGGGTAAGAAAGTGTTGCTCAAGGTTTCACCCATAAAGGGTGTTATGTGATTTGAGAAGGATGGTAAGCTAAGTCCAAGGTACATTAGACTTTTTATGATTTAATAGGTGTGGACCGGTGGCTTATAAGTTGGCCTTACCTCCGAGTTTGTCGAGAGTTCATCCTGTATTCCATGTTTTAATGTTGAAAAAGTTTCAGAGTGATGGTGACTATATTATCCATTGGGATTCAGTCTTGCTAAATGATAACCTCTACTATGAAGAGAAACCAGTCGTTATTCTTAATAGAGTTATCCGTAAATTAAGGACTAAGGAGATTGCATCCATAAAGGTCCAGTAAAAGAACCGCCCAATTGAAGAGGCCACTTGGGAGACCAAAATGGACATGTGTAGCCGATATCTATAACTATTCACTGACTTAGGTAAATCCTTGCTTGTGTTTTCCCTTTTCCTTCTTGTTGCCATTCAGGGATGAAAAGTTGTTTAATTGGTATCTGATGTAATGTCTCATCCCGTTGTTATACTGTTGGTAAGGGTGTAAGTGCTCGAGTAGAGTTTCCCTAGGATGAGAGTTGTTAAAATCTCAGGATAGGGTGTTTTTCATGGAAATCAAGTGTTGTATGGTTTATAGATCATTGGTGTCTCTTGGTGTAGTGTTTGATGGTTATAAGGTGTTAGCATGATAGATGAGGGATATAGTTGTCCATAAAAACTTTTAAAATAGGGAAGGATTTGTAGAACTTCGATTAGGGCATTTGCTATGATAGAATAAATTTGGATAGTCATATTTCCAAGTGGGTGTTGCAAAATAAGGGAAGGCAAAGAGCTCCTCTAATTCTATGCCAAGAATTATTGCATTGGGTTTCTTACTACCGTGGCAGGACTGCAGTAGCAGTCATCCGACCATTGTAGTAGTCAATGAGGATTTGTCTCAGGACCATCATAGCGGGAAACTGCTTGCTACAAAAGTATGGTTGTGGTGGGCAGGTTTCTGTTGCAGCGGTCATCGGTAAACTAAATGCTTGATTCTTTGAGTTTTGACATTATTTCACCCAAAACATCTAAATTTTCCACCAAGGGCTTTAGTGAGGAAATTTCCTTCTAGTTTGGGTGATTTCTACTATTGAGGTAAGATTCTTACACCATTTTATCATAGATTAATTCAATTAATCGTTGGAATCACTAGAACAAAAGGGTTTAGTGAAATTCTTAGATTTAATCCCTAATTTGATGAGGTGGTGGGAAAACCTTATGGGTACTTCTAATTCCACCTAGTAATGGTTCTAAGGTGTTAGATTACACTTTCTAATGTAGAATTCCTTCCCTTTAACATGGATTATGGGAATTTGGGGTGAATTAATGGGTGAAAACCCCTTGTACTGGTCTTTAAGCTATGAAAAAGGGTAAAATCAGTGAGGTTTAACCCCTAAGGCTTATAATAAAAGAGTAAGTGGTTAATTACTCTTATTTGTGTGTTCTTAGACTTTGATCATTCTGAGGTGTTGAGGAAAGAAAAGGCTCGTGTGGACTAGCTTGCTTTTGGGTTCGCCAAACTGAGGCAGGTTATGGTTTAATTAGAGTTTAGACTCAATTTGATTGTATGTATGCTCCTAAATTGGTTTCTTGTTGGTTGGTCTTCAGAAATGCTTGTATTTGGTGATAGCTGAATTGTTGATACTTGAATAACCTGAATTATGTTTATAATGTGTACTAGTAAATGTAGTGCACTGTAATGAATCTTGAGAGATTGTATATTTCATAAAATGCATATAATGTGATTATGGAGGAGCGGGTTCCATGTTGGTATGGATATGGTTATTGATGTTATTGATTTTGATGGATTGGGTACCATAAGTCGGTACGGTACATGGACTAAGGGTGTCCCCTGAAGGTCATGACTAGTGGGCAGAAATAATTCTCATAGCGTGTGTGTGTAGATTGGTGGGATTGAGAGAAGTTATATGGTTAATAATTTATAATGAACTAAGGGCGTTCTAATTGTGAGGTTGTGATGGATAAAGTTCTTACTTATACTATGATTGTTGATTTGTAGTTAATTGTGATGTGGTTGATACTCTTGTTGCTTAAGTGGTTTGTTTATGGAATTGTTGGCCGTAGTTGATGTACTTGTTGATTTCATTAAATTACTTGCTATTTGTTGAATACTGTTTACTTGTATTTGATTTATGTTGTATGCATATTGTTGAGTTGAGTTGGCCTATGATACCTACCAGTACATAGTGGTTTGTACTGATACTACCTTGTACTCTTGTTTTATTGATTACATATAGTGTTTCATAGGCTTAGACATGACCTTTCATCTAGTGTTTTACGGTTGATACCGATCCAAGGGTGAGCACTACTCCTTCAGGCTGCCGTATATCTTCATAATTGATTCTTTCCCTTCTTCCGAGCAATGAGACTGTTTAGTGTTCTGTTAGTTGGATATTTCTTGGAAATATTTTGCTTAGAGTTCTTATACGATGACGTTTGGGTCTAAGGGATTATAATAGATAGTTTGATTATTTTGCATTCTTTTATTAATTTTTTTGTTTTTGGAGATATTAATTGTGTAAGTTGAGTTTTGCTATTATCTTGTCTTAAAAATGGACAAGTGTTGGGGATTGATTTGGGTTAGATGGTTCTCCCACCGGAAGGCTAGTGTGGGTGCCACTCATGACCATTTAGGTCGTGAAAATAAAATAGCAAAACACCCTTATTAAAATGGAAGAAAAAGGAAATAATTCACATATGGGAGGGCCAAGAGTGCACGCAGGACAGCGCGCTGGCCAGCTCTTGTGGAATGTTGTTGGGCACGCCCCTGCTGCCTCATGGCATACTCTTCAGCCCACTAGGCTTCACAAGTTGACCTCTGGGCTTCTTCTCAGCCATGGATGCGTTGGACCCTGAAACATGACTCATGGTTAATATTTAACATCAAAAGCTCAGTATACAAATCACAGTTAGCCCGATTTTGCAGTATCTCAACAGTAGAGTTGGTTAGACCTCATCATTCAAAAGCTAGTTTAGTATTTTTATTTCATGCTTTATTTTAGTTTCAGACAGTTAATGTGAGTTGGGGGATTTTCCAAGCAACTCATCTTAGTAGAGGCTTTCAGACAGATAGACTCATGTTTTTAGCTTTTGAATGTGTTAGTTGTTTCCCGTATGAACTCAATATTGAATTTTCTATTAATTATTATTAGATGATTCAGACTTTCAATTTCATTATTACTCAGTTGTTATGATATCTTAGTGTCATGCCAGGACATTGGTTAGCTTGGGGTCACTTGTGGCTCTAAGCACCGTGTTATGACTAAGAGGTAGTCTCGGGTTGTGACAAACTTGGTATCAGAGCATCAAGTTTAAAGTGTCCTAGGATGTCTGAAAGCCGCGTTGAGTAGAGTCTTATTCATAGGTGTGAAGCGCGCCACACTTATAAATGAGGGGCTATGAAATGTTTTAGGAAAATTTCACTTCTTTCATGTTCATGTCGTGCGATAGGGTATGAACTCTATTTAACCTCCTTCTAACTCATGCTCTATGCATTTACAGAAAATGCCTCCCAAAAGAGCTAATGGAAAGAGAAATAGGAATGGAAATGGGAACCAACAAGCACCGCCAGCTCCAGTAGACCCTCTAAACAAGCATGTCTAGCATGCTAAGTTTAAGGCCGCTTTCAAAGTGCTAGTCCAGGCTATGGCCACCTAGACCAATCAACAGGCTATAGAACCCGTCAATCCGACAGCTGGTACGACTGCAGCTAGAGTTTGGGATTTCACTTGGATAAATCCTCCAGAGTTTCATGGTTCTAAGTCTAAGGAGGGTCCGCAAGAGTTCCTTGATGACATTCGGAAGGTCACTGAGATTATGAGGGTCACTCCAGTCGAGAGTGAAGATTTGGCTACTTATCAGTTGAAAGAAGTGGCTCATATTTGGTGCAAATAATGGAAAGAAGAGAGGGGTTCAGATGTAAGTCCGATAGAGTGGGATGAGTTTGTAGCTGCTTTTTTTGGACATGTTCTTTCCGCTTGAGTGGATGAAAGCTAAGGTTCAAGAGTTTATTAATCTGAAATAGGGTAACATGACTGTGAAGGAGTATTCTCGTAAGTTTACTCAGCTCTCTAAGTATGCTCTAATAATGGTTGCTGATCCTACGACCCATATGAGTAAGTTCGTAACAGGTGTTTTTTAGGATGTGGTTAAGGAATGTAGGGACTGCTATATTGGTCAAGGATATGGATATCTCCAAGTTGATGACTTATGCTCATTAGATTGAGGAGGAAAAGATCAAGGAGAGAGAAAGAGAGAACAAAAGGTCCAAAATGGGTCATTTTAACTTCTCTCAGCAGAAATCAGTAGTGGAAATCGAACCTAGTTTTTTCAGAAGTCTTCAGCCCTAGCTCCATCCTCTGCTAATGCTCCAGTACCTAAGTTCAAGCAAGAGTATCGGGATAGGTAACTAGGCTCTAAGTCCCAGGGCACTATCACTAGTGGACGTACTAATTTGGTTTGTAAAAGGTATGGTAGGAATCACCAGAGGGAGTGTATGGCCGGCAATGTGAATTGTTTTGGATTCGGTAAGCCGAGACATCATTTGAGGGAGTGCCTAGCTGCCACTCGGAAGGGTGGAGATGTTCGTCAGCAGACTCAGTCCAACACTTTAGCATCTCCAGCAGGTCGCCTAACTCAGCAGGGTGCCTTATCTAGTGCAGGTGATCGTCATCTTCAAAATAGGTTCTATACACTTCAGACTCGATAGAATCAGAAGGATTCCCGTGATATATTAATTAGTACGTTACAGGTCTTTTATGTTAATGTCTATACATTACAGACCCCAGATCCACTCTATCCTTCGTGACTCCTTATATAGCAGTAGACATTGGTGTCATTCCCAAAATCCTGTTAGAACCTTTCTCAGTCTCTACCCCTATTGGTGATTCAGTCATAGCCAGAAGGGTATACAGAGATTGCCCTGTCATAATTTCCCAAAAAGTCACTTCAGTGGATCTTGTAGAGTTAGATATGACTGACTTTGATGTCATTCTTGGCATGGACTACAATTCTTGTTATGCCTCAGTCGATTGTAGAAACAGATTAGTTCAGTTTCAGTTTCCAAATGAGCCAATCTTAGTGTGGGAGGGTAGTACTTTAGGACTTATGGGTCAATTTATATCCTACCTTAAGGCCAGAAAGATGATTTCCAAAAGGCGCATTTATCATCTTGTTCGGGTTAATGATTCAAGGTCCGAGGCCCCGAATCTTTAGTCAGTTCCTATGGTTAATGAGTATCCAGAAGTGTTCCCAAAAGATTTGCTCGGTGTCCCCCCCGAAAGGGAAATTGACTTTGGAATAAACCTCTTTACAGACACCCAGCCTATTTCAATTCCACCTTATAGAATGACTCTAGACAAGCTTAAGAAGATGAAGATACAGTTGAAAGATCTTTTAGATAATGGTTTCATTCAACCTAGTATCTCTTTAAAGGGTGCCCCAATCCTGTTCGTACATAAGAAAGATAGTTCTCTTAGAATGTGAATTGATTACCGTCAGTTGAACAAAGTCACAATCAAGAATAAGTACCCCATTCCTAGGATTGATGACTTTTTCGACCAACCTCAGGTGCCTCTTATTTCTAAAATAGACCTTAGATCCGGCTATCATCAGCACTGAGTCAGAGAACGTGACATTCTAAAAACAACCTTCAAAATTTGGTATGGTCATTTCAAATTTGTGGTTATGTTTTTTGGACTAACGAATGGTCCTGCAGCTTTTATGGACTTGATGAACAAGGTGTTCAAGCAGTACTTGGATATGTTCATCATTGTCTTTATAGATGACATCCTCGTTTATTCTCGAAGTGAGGATGAACAAGTATACCATTTGAGGATTGTCTTGCAGACTCTCAAGGAGTGCTAATTATTCCCAAAATTCAGCAAATGTGAATTTTGGTTGAAGTAAGTAGCATTCCTTGGTCATATTATTTTTGGTGAGGGCATTCAGGCTGATCCTCAGAAGACCAAAGCAGTTAGGAATTGGCCTAGACCTATCTCTCCATCTAATATCAGGAGTTTCTTGGGTTTAGCCAGTTACCACAGATGGTTTGTTGAAGAATTTTCATCTATTTCCTCTCCCATGTCTATATTGACGCAGAAAAAGGTCAAATTTCAGTGGTCTGATTCTTGCGAGAAGAGCTTTTAGGAGTTGAAGTGTCACGACCCGATTTATCAGGTCATGATGACACCTACTATAACCCACCAGTAGGTGCTTCCTATAGTCCAAAATAGCTAGTAACGGACTACCAAAAGAAATGAAGAAAACAGCGAAAAGGAATTTAATAAAGAGACCAATATAGATTCCAACCCCAAGACCTGGTGAAGTCAGTATAAGAGCTTCTAATACGATAGGAGTACAAAGTGGAATATATAGTCAATATATCTATAAAGCCATCTCTGAAATACAAAATAGAGATCAAACAAACAATATGAGGGAGAACAGGAATACTTTGAATGTCAGAAGCTCACCCAAATCTTCAATCCATGGCTACTCCACACGATGTGCACATCAACAACAAGAACTCATACTATGATCTGGAGGCTGAAGAAGTGTATGTGTACCAAACATGTGGTACTCAGTAGTCATAGGCCGACTGAGCTCCAAGGATAATGCAAGCATGAATAACATGTAAAGTAGGAATATAACTACAAGAATCTATCCAATAAAATAAACATAATAATACTAATGGAGCAATAAGGATAAACTATCATATTCTAATAGTATTCAGGAACTAAAGTACAATACCATATATCACTAGCCAATATGCAACTGAAAAGTGAAAAAAGGATATATAGTAGTAATACAAGGCCAAAGGATACATATACAATATCAATAGATAAGGAAAGAGAGGGATATATGGTAATACCATTTATACATAATTGGACTAAACTCATAGGTAATATCCTTAAGGAGCCAAACTAACATCTTGAGGGTCATAACCAAGAAGGAAAGCTAGTACTAGAATAATCGAGGTCTATAACCTAAATGAGACTAATCATGAGATAATCTAACAATAACATATCTTAATACAATAGAGAAAAGGAATCAAAAACGTACCGATAATCTCGGGTACCAGTCCATAACCATCCTGCCACGAACTAACCATAATAACCAACAATAAGGTAACCGGCTAGTTCGGACAAACAATAACCTAATCGGGCCACTGTAAGCCCAGGAGGTTCAAGCAAGCGCTCAACAAACAGTAACCATAGCATATACATATACAACCCCCCATAAGGTTGATAGATATAAGAACCAAACAATTATACTGGTAATAGGTGATGCATATGAATGAATAAATGCAAGTGTAATCCAGTACCATCAACTAATCAAGTGCCATAACATAACAAGTGTATACACCTCCTCCAGCTCAGTAACTCACAAACGCAGGACCTACGGCGATCCTCCTCCTCCGGTAATGTAGCTTATTGGATGAAGGGGACCTATATGGGACTAGGGATATTCATATATACTACCTGTTCTCAAACCAGGATTTCTAATAATCATCATAACTAATCTACTCCATCTAGTACTGGAGAGATATATAAGTATAATAAGTGCTCGAAATTGAATCGAGACTAAAAGAGTATAAATTATAAATCCATTGCCCGAGATCAAGTTCGGGACTAAATTGGCATAATAATATAGAAAGGGTCAGAATCTCTCTTGATCAAAGTAAATAGTAGTGGTAAAAGAGTGGATTAATAATGGATCAGAATCAACCTCGGTGGAATTCTATAATGACCCTCCAAGTCATTTTCTTGATTTCTATGCATTCCCAGTATTTCAAACCTTCCCATAGTGGTTATGAGTCATTTATGACTTCTCTAAACTGTCGGTTTGGTTATCGAATAGTTCGTTTGGATTTTATGCTTCATTCCCTATTTTAGAGCGTTCATTGTTAAGGAATTGGTCTCAGAACAAAACTCTGAGTAAACGACCTTGAATGAGAATTCTGACAGCTCTGAAACATTGATTTTAGGCTAGGGAAACCCTTAGTTTGGGTCTCTAGGCTTACTTTCTCATTTTGGGCTATTGGGTAGAATTTGGTGAAAAACAAAACTAAGTGTGGGACCCACATTTAATTAAAATGATCTCATATAAAAGTTTTGATGGTTCTGTTGATTCGGGATTTCGAATTTAGTGTGGTAGAAGAGATCATTTATGCGCACGGGGTTCTGAATGAATCCCAAGCATCCGATCGGAATCTATTTGGACTTAGCAAAAATTTGATACTTCATATATAGTGTGACCACTAAAGCATTCTAGGAGCCGCTATGGCGGAGGTCACTTTAGCGTCTTGGCTACTCGACTGAGGTCCTCTTTAGTGGTCAAGTTCTGCTTAAGTGGATGCCACTTTAGCGATCCCTGCCTTTCCTTACCCTCCACTTTGGCGGTCATTAGCCGTTTTAGGGGCGACTGCTGATGATAAATCTCTCTCCTTCACCTAATTTTCCATCATTTCTCTAGGCTTTTTGCTCCATTTTTGAGAGCTTGGGACATTGGAAAGTGTGTGAAATCATCCATTAAAGCTAAGGTAAGCTAGTTCAACATTCCTTGGTCATTTTCCATTATTTTCCCTGTCAAATTCCATCCTTTTTCATTGCAAATTCCTAGAATTTAGGTCTTAAATTCTCAAAATTTAGGGGTTGATTTGACTCTCGATTTGCTCTCCATTTGTGCTCAACTATTGAGAATATATTCCTTGTCCTTCGAGTAACCTCGTGACTAATTCAATTTTGAAATTTCATTTGTGGGCCCCACGAGCTCATTTTTTATCCCATTTTGGGATCAAGATCTTATAGTGCAATATGGGTATTGTTCTACTCCTATTAATATGTAGAGTATTATTTGGATAGTATGGAAACATTTTGGGATCGTGGAGCAAGAATGAGCGATTCGTGGGCGATTCAAGATTTTGTTTCGACATCGAAGTAGGCTTCGGTCTACTTTTCTCTACGAGATTGTGTATTGTATAGATTGCATGCTAGGTAGGGATTATAGGATGGGATTATGACTAGTATATCATGACTTAACCTATTTAGGGAATTTGAGATAGACGTGTGACCCGAATCTTAGTATAGAATACTCGATATGACCATAGAATCCTATTATCCTTGGTTATAGACATGTTAACCATAGATTAATGTTAAGGATCCTTTAGTAACATACCTTTTGACTAAATGATTTGGCATGTAGCTTCCCATATTATGGTGCTATTAGCATGCTAGTTATGTATAGTTGGGCCTGAGGCCATGGTTACGATACCAGTTGGACTCCAGGTGAGTATTCTATCCTTAAAAAGACGTGATTCTAGTTTATAGACGCTTAGGAGCTTATGGTTGTATTGTTCGGATACTGGTGATAACATGCATACTTTTAGGCGCATTTATGCTCACTTAGTGGTACGATTCCAACCAAAATCTTAATTTTGCTACTATTTTCTAAAAAGGGATATATTCCCACTTTTTTCACTTTAAAATTGATTCTTTGAAAATGAAAGTCGTACCACCCTTATTATGGAATTATGACATCTTAAACTAAACATATTATTTTGAAAATTAGACGGAGGCTGATTCGTCCATTATTGATCCACTCTTTTTTACCAATACTATTTACTTTAGTCGAGGGAGATTCTGACTCTTTCTACACTATTATGATGATTTAGTCTCAAATTCGATCTTGGGTAATGGATTTACAGATTTATATTCTTTTAGTCTCAGTTCGAGTCTGAGCACTTATTATACTTATATATCTCTTTGGTATCAGATGGAGTAGATTGATCATGATGGTTACTAGAAGTTATGGTTTGGGACCAAGTAGTGTATATGGATATCCTGAGTCTCCTATGGGCCCCTTCATCCTTGAGCCACAATGTCGGAGAAGGATGGTCACCGTAGGTCCTGCCTTTGTGAGCTACTGAGCTGGAAGAGGTGTATACACTTTGTATGTTATGACACTCAAGTTGGATGTAGTACCATTGGTTTATGTTGTATTCATTCATTAATATACATTGCCTATCACCTGTATAATTGTTTGGCGCTTATATCTATCAGTCTTATGGGGGGCTGTATAGGTATATGCTATAGTTACTATTTATTGAGTGCTTAATTGAACCTTTTGGGCTTATGGGGGCTTGGTTAGGTCATTGTTTGTCCGGACTAGCCTGTTACTTTATTGATGGTTATTATGGTTAGTTCGTGGCAGTATGATTATGGACTAGTACCCGAGATTATCGGTATACTTCTGATTTCCCTTTTTCTATTACGGTAAGATGCATTTTTGTTAAGCTACCTCTGATTAGTCACCCTTGGTTTAGAGGCTTTGATTATGCTAGTATTAGCTCCCTTACTTGGCTATGATCCTCGATATGTTAGGTTGGTTCCCTTAGGTTATTACCTTTGAGTTTAATCACATATATATATATATATATATATATGGAATTATCGTACATCCCTCTCTTTCTTTATCTATTCATATTGTATATGTATCCTTTGGACTTGTATTACTACTATATATCCTTCTTTCACTCTTCATTTATATGTTGGCTAGTGATAAACGGTATTGCACTTTAGTTCCTGAATACTGTCAGAATAGGATAATTTATCCTTATTGCTCCATTAGCATTATTATGTTTAGTTTCTTGGATAGCTACCTGTAGTTATATTCTTATTTTACATGTTATTTATGCTTTTATTATCTTTGAAGCTCAGTCAACTGATGTCTACTAAGTACCACGTGTTTTTTAATCATACTACACTTCTGCAGCTTGCAGATTATAGTACGAGTTATAGCCATTGATGTGTGCATCGTGCAGAGTAGCCATGGATCAGAGAGTTGGGGTAAGCTTTTGACGTTTGGAGTATTTTTGTTCTCCCTCATATTGTTAGTTTGAACTCTATTTTATATTTTAGAGATGACTTTGTATATATATTGACTCTGTTTTCCACTTTGTACTATTGTTGTATTAGAAGCTCTTGTACTGACTTCACCAAGTCTTAGGGTTGTAATCTATATTAGTCTCTTTATTAAATTCTTTTATACAATTTTCTTTATTTTTATTGGTAGTCTGTTACTTGCTGTTCCAGACTACTGGTTGGCTTACCTACTGGTGGATTATAGTAGGTGTCATCATGACCTGAGAAATCAGTTCGTGACAAATTGGTATCAGATTGTAAGTTTACCGATGTTGTTGGTACAAGAGTTAAGTGCCTAGTAGAGTCCTGCATATCGGTACAGAGACATCTGTATCCTATCTTCGGGAGGCTATAGGGCATTCTTAGGAAATTCTATTCTTGACTCCTTTTCATGTGTCTACACTTCTATGAACCTCTAAGTACTTATTTTAACTTCACTCTCTCCCAGATGGATCGTAGGAGGTTGTTGATAGATGCAGATGAGACTTCTATGTGCGTTGCCAGAGTTTCAGCTCAGTGTTGGACTAGGGAGTTAGAGATTAAAATTAAGGACCGCCAACGTCAGTTAGTGATGATACCCGATACATAAAGTGATTCTCAGGTCAGAGTTAGGTTTGTTGGCATTTGGTAGGGATCTTTATCAATTTCAGAGTATGAGATTGGGTTTCTCAAGTGGGTTAGTCAGACATCTATGTTATATGCTATAAAGTATGAGATGATATAGAAATTTATTAGAGGATTAGCTTTACCACTTCCTTTGGCATCAGAGCATTTAATAGCAGCTGGGTCTTTTTTCTCTCAGGTTGTTGATCATACGAGGGCTACAGAGAGGGCTTATATTAGCGGTATTCCATTTGGAGGTAGGAATCTTCCCAGTAGAGGTCAGCATCACTTGCCACCTATTAGGACCATACAGGTAGCACCTCAGGTTATGGGTGATTCCTAGGTAGGTCGTGGTAGTCACAATGGACAGAGTTCTGGTCAGAAATCACAGAGTATTTGGTTTAGGTCTTTAGGCTGTGGTGGATATTCTGGGTCAGTATGTATAGTACATCAAAGAATCCCAGGGGTATGTTTCCATTGTGGTGAGATTGGTCAATTTTCTAGGGAGTGCCCCAGGTGTGAGTTAGTTAGCTAGTTAGGGACAACTCATGTTTCTCGCTAGGTTAGAGCTTTAGAAGTTTGTTACGACTGTAGAAAGATGGGTCACTGGTCCAAAGAGTGTCCCCAGTATGGGATTATTAGTTATTCAGCTCATCCAGATCAGTCTCATAGAGTTGTGGCACCTTCGGTTAGAAGTAGTGTACTTGGTGTCTCAGTTGGTCATTCAAACGCTCAGTCCTAGTTAGGACATATTCAAATTCGTACTTCTTTGGGCAGGCCAGGACTGTGACTTCGGATCTCCATCGTGATAGGTGCGCCTTTGATTTTCTACCTTTAGTCTCTATTTGAGTTAAGTTGACCCGTCGATGATTATATGCCTTGATTACTATAGAGATTGATATATGCCTTTGTGTAGATTTATGCTTATTTGACTACCCTCGAAGATGAATTATTTTAGTAGTGGATTGAGTAGATTAGTATTGTTATTGTAGAGTGGTAAAGGTTGTTGTTTTCCTTTGGTGCCACCTATACTTTATATGATCATTATTATCGTCATTATTTTGACAATGATATACCCTTACTAGATAAATGGCTATACTAGCATTATCTAGTTAGTTTCCCCTTCCTTAAGATTCTTATTTATTGGCTTAGATGGATAACTCGGTTGGTTGGTTATCTCTCCTTTAGTGAGGTGAGGTTGGTTGTTTTCCTTCTCTGTTGGAAAGTTATATTGATTTTGAGAGGGAGTGAAGAAATGTTCCGCCTTTCATAGGTTGTTAAGATTCTAGCATTGGCTATCTTTTTCTATAGTCGTTCCTGAGGTTTGATAAATTTGAGATTTATTCTTCTGATTCGGATAGTTCATTTCTCGATAGTGGTCTTAATCTTGATATTGATATTGATTTGGGTACTCCATTCTTTCTGCGATGTGGTTTATGGTTCAGCTGAGTTAAAGTTGGTGTAAATAGGTAATTTCAGAAATTTCTCATCTCGGTACTTGTTCGAGCTAATATGACTTCGTGGGATGCTTCTACTCAGTGATATGTGCTTGTGTATCATTTGTTGGTAATTAAAGTGAGTGTCTTTAGAGAACGAATATTCATTGCCATATTTTGAGTGTTGGTTTGACTAGATTCAGGCAAAGATAGTAACTTTTCTAAGTTGCTCAAGATTTGACTTCCATTAGTATTCTTCTTAGCCTCGACATGTTCATGGTTATGCTTTGTTGCATTATGCCCTTCAGCAGATGTGGATTTGATTACTTGTGTTTTCAGATGGTGATTTTTCTCCATTGTGATAATGTTCTTCAGCAACAGTTCAGTTTCAACTCTTGCGAGAATCGTTGGGTAAATGCTGAAATTCTAATAGTGAGATTGGTTTGGGTATTTGATATTCATGAAGACTTGTGGGCTTCAGTTTTGGGATTTTGACTCTCTTGAATGGCGGCTTGAAGGTTATGATAGCTTTTGGAATATGGATATTGCTCATCAGAGAGATCAATTTGGATAGTTGAAATTGAGTAGTTCAACTTTGATTTGAAGATTACATCTTTGGATTGTGTAACTTGATTACATCTCCATTTCCAAATTTGTTTCAGTTGAGCATTCATTTATAGGCTGACAAAGCCTACTCTTGACCTACCGGTTCAGTTTTCTTTAGTCCATATAAACTGTGCTTGATAGATGCTTGAAAGATGGTTCGTTGGCACACGATATTAGTTTCTACTGCTCTTGACCTTGGTTCTCAGTGTGTGTTAGAATTTTGAATGTCTTCCCAGCAAAACAATTGTGCTTAAGTTGGGCTTAGTGTGGTTTCACCTGCAGTCGGTAGGGCATTCTAGAGCGGATCATTCAGCTTCAAAAGATTATGCTTGGGATTTATGATTATTGGTTTCAAGGTCATCTAGACCAGTTGTAGCTTTGGCAAGAGATCACATGCTTTGATCATCTCTATTTGTGTATCCAGGTAGCACCTTATGGACTTATTCCTATGCTCGCTAGTATGGATTTTTGGTAGCTCAGCTTCAATATTTAGAGATTAGTGTGATGTCATTATGCGGGCAGTACTCGAATGATACTGGAGAGATTCTATGCAGTTCAGAGTTGACATCAGGTTTGGAAAGATAAAAGAATATTAGATTTGGAATTTGGAGTTGGTTGTATGAGTCATGCTTTAGGTTTTCCTTAGCCTGGTTGAATATCTGCTTAGTTTTGTTGGTATCAATGTGATTTTATTATGGTGTGGTTTAGGCTTGCGTTCTTCAGTCGTTCTCTGTTTAATTGGAGGCCAGTTGGTTGTTGAAATTGAGTTTATGGCATTCGGAAGGTGGAGTAAGGTTTTGGATAAAAATGGATACCTTTGGTGAAATCCCTTGAAAGCATTGGTTTGCCTTAGTGGTTATCTGGAGAGTCTTGCTCAGAGTATGAGGGCCCAGTACCTCATCCTTTCGAGCTTTTGGGCTCTTCCTATCCATTAACTTTTAAGGACCAAAGTCTTTTTAGTAATGGCTATTGTAATGACCATCTAGATTATTTTCTCGATTTCCATGCGTTCCTGGCATTTTGAGTCTTCCTATAGCGGCTACAGTTCATTTATGACTTATCAAAACTGTTGGTTAGGTTATTGGACAGTTTATTTGGATTTTAGTCTCAATTCTCTGTTTTGGAACTTTCACTATTAAGGAATTGGTCTCGGACCAAAACTCTTAGTAAAAGACCTCAAATGAGAATTCTAACTATTCCATCAACTCCAGAACATTGATTTTAGGCTAAGGGGACCCTTGGTTCAGGTCCTGAAGCTTTCGAACTAACTTTGGGCTATTGGATAGAATTTGGTGAAAAACTGAACTAGGTGTAGGACCGACATTTAATTAAAATGATCTTGAATAAAAGTTTTGATGGTTTCGTTGAGCCCGAAATATCGAATTTGGTATGGTAGCATAGTTCATTTGTGTGCATGGGGTTTCAAACGAATCCTGAGCACCCGGTCGGAGTTCATTTATACTTAGCAAAAATCTAATGCCTGATATCTGGTATGACTGCTAAAGCGGTCTAGGAGCCGCTTTAGCGGCCTTGGCTACTCGGCTGAGGTCCGCTTTATCGGTCAAGGTTCACTTAAGTGGTCGTCGCTTTAGCGGCCAGCATGCTTCTTTAGCGATCCCCGTCTTCCCTTACCCTCTGCTTTAGCGGCGACTAGTGGTGATAAATCTCTCTCCTTCACCTAATTTTCCCTCATTTCTCTAGGGATTTTTCCTCCATTTTTGAGAGCTTGGGACGTTGAAAGTGTGGGAAATCACCATTGAAGCTAAGGTAAGCTAGTTCAACACTCCTTGGTCATTTTCCATTATTTTCCCTGTCAAATTCCATCCTTTTTCATTGCAAATTCCTAGAATTTAGGTCTTAAATTCTCAAACTTTAGAGGTTGATTTGATCCCCTATTTGCACTCCATTTTTGCTCAACTTTTGAGCAGACATTCCTTTTCCTTCAAAGGACCTCGTGACCGATTCAATTTTGGGATTTTATATGAGGGCCCCACGGGCATATTTTTGACTCAATTTCCTATCCGGGATTTTATATTGTAATATGGGTATCGTTTTACTCCTATTAATTTGTAGAGTGTTATTTTGATAGCGTGGAAATATTTCGGGATTATGGAGCAAGGACGAGTAAATCATGGGTGATTCAAGATTTCAGTTCGGCATCGAGGTAGGCTTCAGTCTACCTTTCTCTACGAGATTGTGTGTTTTATAGATTGCATGCTAGGTAGGGATTATAGGATAGGATTATGAATAGTATATCATGACTTAACCTATTTAGAGAATTTGAGATAGAATTGTGAGGCCGTAGTTAAAATACCAGTTGGACTCCAGGTGAGTATTTTATCCTTAAAGGGGACATGATTCTAGTTTATAACACTTCGGCGTTTATGGTTGTATTATTTGGATACTGGTGATGGCATGCATACTTTTAGGCGTATTTATGCTCAATTAGTGGTACGATTCCAACCAAAACCTTGATTTTACTTCTATTTTCTAAAAAGGGATTTATTCCCACTTTTTTCACTTTAAAATTGATTCTTTGAAAACGGAAGTCGTACTACCCTTATTATGGAATTGTGAAATCTTAAACTAAACATATTATTTTGGAAATTAGACCAAGGCTGATTCCAGTCCATTATTGATTCACTCTCTTTTATTACTACTATTTACTTCAGTCGAGGGAGATCTCGACCCTTTCTACACTATTATGCCGATTTAACCCCGAACTCGATCTCGGGCAATGGATTTATAGATTTATACTCTTTTAGTCTCGGTTCGAGTTTGAGCACTTATTATACTTATATATATATATATCTCCGGTACTAGACTGAGTAAATTGATCATGATAGTTACTGGAAGTCCTAGTTCGGACAAGGCAGTGTATACGGATATCCCGAGCCCCCTATAAGCCCCTTAGTCAGTGAGCCACAGTGTCAGTGAAGGATGGTCGTCGTAGGTCCTGCCTTTGTAAGCTACTAATTTGGAGAAGGTGTATACACTTGGTTTATTATGGCACTCGGATTGGATATGGTACCATTGGTTTACATTGTATTCATTCATTAATATGCATATCACCAGTATAATTGTTTGGCACTTATATCTATCAGTCTTATGGGGGATTGTATAAGTATAAGTTATGGTTACTATTTTTGAGTGCTTTCTTGAACCTTCTGGGCTTATGGAGGCTCAGTTCGGTTATTGTTTGTCCGGACTAGCCGGTTACTTTATTGATGGTTATTATGGTTAGTTCGTGGTAGTATGATTATGGGCTGGTACCCGAAATTGTCGGTTTCTAATTTCCCTTTTGTATTACGGTAAGATGCATTATTGTTAAGCTACCTCATGGGTAGTCACACTTGGGATAGAGGCTTTAATTATGCTAGTATTTGCTCCCTTACTTGGCTTCCTCGAGATGATAGGTTGGTTTCTTCTGGTTATTACCTTTGAGTTTAGTCCTATATATGTAAACAAATATATATATATATATATATATATGGTATTACCATATATCTCTCTCTTTCCTTATCTATTTATATTGTATATGTATCCTTTGGCCTTGTATTACTACTATATATCCTTCTTTCACTCTTCATTTGTATATTGGCTTGTGATATACGGTATTGCACTTTAGTTCCTGAATACTCTCAGAATAGGATAGTTTATCCTTATTGCTCCCTTAGCATTATTATGTTTAGTTTTTTGGATAGCTGTCTGTAGTTGTATTCATGTTTTACATGTTATTTATACTTGCATTATCTTTAGAGATCGATCGACCGATGCCTACTGAGTACCACGTGTTTGGTACTCACGCTACATTTCTACAGCCTGCACATCATAGTACGAGTTCTCTCCATTGATGTGTGCATCGTGCAGAGCATCCATGGATTGGAGAGTTGGGGTGAGCTCTTGATGTTCAGAGTATTCCTGTTCTCCTTCATATTGTTAGTTTGATCTCTATTTTGTATTTCAGAGATGGTTTTATATATATATTAACTCTGTTTTCCACTTTGTACTCTTGTTATATTAGAAGCTCTTGTACTGACTTCACCAGGTCTTGGGGTTGTAATCTATATTAGTCTGTTTATTAAATTATTTTTTGTTGTTTTCTTCATTTCTATTGGTAGTCCGCTACTAGCTATTCCAGACTATGGGTTGTCTTACCTACTGGTGGGTTGTAATAGGTGCCATCATGACTTGAGAAATCGGGTCGGGACGAATTGCCAAAATATCACATTTAGTTTCAAAAGCTCACAATTCAGTAAATAAAGTGGTACAATTCCCGTGGTAAAATAATTCGGTTTAAAGGTGAAAAGTAGGAATAAATCTCTTTTTAGAAAACAGTAGTAAAATCAAGGTTTTAGTTGAAATCGTAGCACTAAGTGAGCATAAATGCGGCTAAAAGTATACATGCCACACCAGTATCCAAACAATACAACCATAAGCTCCCAAACATCTATAAACTAGAATCACTTCCTTTTAAGGATAGAATACTCACCTGGAGTCCAACTGCTATCGTAACCACAGCCTAGGTCCCAACTATACATAACTAGCATGCTAATAGCACCATAATCCGGGAAATTATGGTCCAAATCATTAAGTTAAACAGTATGTCTTATACTAAAGGATCCTTAACATCAATCTATGGTTAATAGGTCTATAATCAAGGATAATAGGATTCTATGGCCATAACGAGTATCCTAAGCTAAGGTTCGGGTCACATTTCTATCCCAAATTCCCTTAATAGGTTAAGTCATGATAAACTAGTCATAATCCCCTCCTATAATGCCTACTTAGCATACAATCTGTACAATACACAATCTCGTAGAGAAAAGTAGACTGAAGCCTACCTCGATGCTGAATACTTTTTAATCACCCATGAATTACTTGTCCTTGCTCCATGATCCCAAAATATTTTCACGCTATCAAAATAATATTCTACACGTTAATAGGAGTAAAATGATACCCATATTGCAATATAAAACTTTGGGCCTAAAATCGGGTCAAAAATAGGCCCCTGAGGCTCATAAATGAAATTTCAAAATTAAATCCGTCACCAGATCCCTAGAAGGATAAGTAATGTGTGCTCAATAGTAGAGCATAAATGGAGTACAAATCGGGGCTCAAATCAGCCCCGAGAAATAGCGAAAATAAGAGGGAAAACAAGAATTAAATGGAGGAATTAGCCCAAGAACTTACAAAGAAATTAATGGAAAATGGTCACCTCAACCTCCCCTACATATCCCCAACTCTAATTTTTGATTCCCCATAAGTTCTTTAGCTCCTAGGGCTAAAAATGGCGGAAAAGGGTGAGAAAATGATGAAGAAATTGGGAAGAAGAGGTTTTTATACTGCCAAGGATTGGGCTATGCTAATGCAGGGGACAAGGGCCATGAACGCAAAAACCAAGAACAATACCATTTGTGACTGTGGCCAATGGGTCGCAAACGCGAAGGCAGAGGAATCAGTCCATCACTTACGCGGGCAACAAGCTGCGATCGCGTAGAAGGTAGTTGATCAGGTCGAGGCTGACCTGCATCGCGAACACGAGAGATGAGGCTCTTGATTGCGAAGGTAAAGAACTTGACCCCTCGTGAATGCTACTTGTATCTCACGAATGCAAAGAACAAAAGGTGGTTGCACCAGATGCTGGAAAACAGCAATTTTCCTAAGTCCCAATGGACTTTGATTTGGTGCTCAGGATTCATTCGGAACCCCGTGAGCACAAAAAAACTATGCTACCATACCAAATTCGACATTTAGACTCAACGAAACCATCAAATCATTCATTAGAGATTATTTTGATTAAATATGGGTCCCACACCTAGTTTCATTTTAACCAAATTCTACCCAATAGTCCAAAATGAGTCTGTAAGCCTTGGGACTAGGACCAAGAGTCTCCCTAGCCTAAAATCAATGTTGCAGAGCTAACGACGCTGTTAGAATTTCTATTTGAGGCAGTTTATTAGTAGTTTTGGTCCGAGACCAATTCTTTAACAATAAAAGCTCCAAAATAGAGAAATGAGCCTAAACCCAACCAAACTATTCGATAATCAAACCAAAAATTTTGGTAAGTCATAAATGACCTTTTGCCACTGTAGGAAGGCTCTAAATGCCAAAAACATGTAGAAATTGATGTAATGACCTAGAGGGTCATTACATGAAGACTCAACTTACCTCCACTCCAATTTTGACTCTTCCAGAGGTTTCAAATGGATTTGTGGTTTATTGTGATGCCTCAGGAGTTGGTCTTGGTTGTGTGTTGATACAACATGGTAAAGTTATAGCGTATGCCTCCAGGAAGCTCAAATATCATGAGAAGAATTACCCGACTCATGATCTTGAGTTGGCAGTTGTTATTTTTGCCTTAAAGATTTGGAGGCATTATCTCTATGGGGTGCATGTAGATGTGTTCATGGATGATAAGAGCCTGCAGTATGTGTTTAGTCAGAAAGATCTAAATCTTCATCAGAGGAGATGGCTAAAACTATTAAAGGACTATGATATGAGTGTCTTATACCATCCGAGTAAGGCCAATGTAGTGGCTGACGCTCTCAGCAGGTTGTATATGGAGAGTGTGGCTCATGTGGAGGGAGAGAAGAAAGAGCTGGTTCACAAGGTTCACCAACTTGCAAGATTGGGAGTTCAGTTGGTTGACTCAACTGAAGATAACATCTTAGTTATGAATGGTTCAGAATCTTTTGTAGTCGCCGAGGTGAAAGAAAAGTAGAATAGTGATCCTATTTTACTTAAGTTGAAATGATCTATCCAAAGTCAGAAGTTGAGGTTTTCTCCCAAAGGGGAGATAGTGTTCTATGCTATTAGGGTAGACTTTGTGTTCCAAATATAGATGACTTAAGAAAGAGGATGCTGGCAGAAGCTTACAGTTCTCGGTGTTTTATTCACCCAGGAGTTACTAAGATGTACCATGACCTACAAAAAGTCTATTGGTGGAATGGCATGAAGAAGGATATCGTAGAGTTTGTGTCTAAGTGTTCAAATTACCAACAAGTTCAGGTAGAGCACCATAGACCTGGTGGTATGCTTTAGGATATCTGTATTCCTACTTGGAAGTGGGAAATGGTGAATATGGACTTCGTTACAGGGTTGCCTCGTACTCATCGACAACATGATTCTATTGGGGTTATAGTTGACCGGATGATTAAGTTAGCACATTTCCTGCCAGTCAATACTTAAGATTCAGCCAAGGACTATGCCAGACTTTACCTTAGAGAGTTGGTGAAATTACATGGAGTCCCTTTGACAATTATCTCTAATAGGGGTACCCAGTTTACTTCTAAGTTTTGAAAGTTTTTTCAGAAGGGTCTTGGTACCCAGGTCCATCTCAGTACAAATTTTCATCCGTAGACCAATGGTCAGGCAGAACTGACCAGTCAGACCTTAGAGGACATATTGAGAGCTTTCATAATCGACTGTAAGGGTAGTTGAGATGATCACTTGCCTTTGATTGAATTTACATATAATAATAGCTATTATTCCAGTATTAAAATGGCCCCATTTGAAGGGCTTTATGGTAGGAAGTGTAGGCCTCCTATTGGTTGGTTTGAGGTTAGTGAAGAAACCTTGATAGGGCCTGATTCAGTTTATGAGGCTATGAAAAAGGTCCAACTGACTAGAGAAAGGTTGAAAATAGCATAGAGTTGCCAAAAATCCTATGCAGATGTGAGGAGAAGAGAACTTGAGTTGACGATTGGTGACTTGGTTTACATAAAGGTGTCACCCATGAAAGGGGTGAAGATATTTGGAAAAAAGGGAAGCTCAGTCCCCGCTATGTTGGTCCTTATAAGATAATGAGGCATTTTGGAAATGTGGTATACAAGTTAGACTTGTCTGTAGACTTCGCATCAGTGCATCCGGTCTTTCATGTATCTCTGTTAAAGAAATGTATTAGTGATCCAGCTTCAATTGTGTCCCTAGAGAGTGTGGGTTTGAAATATAGTCTTTCTTACGAAGAGGTCCCAGTTGAGATTCTTGACCGTCAAGTTCGTAGGCTGAGGAATAAGGAAGTTGAGTTAGTAAAGGTTCTTTGGAGGAATCAGTTAGTTGAGGACACTACTTAGGAAGCAAAAAACAGACATAATGACTAAGTATCCTCACCTGTTCCCTTCGAGTTCTATTCCAGCTTTAGGTAACCGTCCTTCCTTAGTAATCCTCTAAGTCTCACCTCATTTAGTTGCTCACATGTCTAAATATCTATTCAGCAGTTCAATCAGTTTATGTTTAAGTTACAAATTCAATTATCATGACAGTATTCAGCTCTTAGCAACTCAGTATGGGGATTGCAGTTATTTCCCCAAACTTTTCAGTTTAGTTAACTTCATTCGAGGACGAATGATCCGAAGCAGGAGATATTACAACGCCCTCAAAATTCATGCATGTTTGTTGGGGGTATTCTATGTGTTTAGGGTCATAAATTGAGGTTATTTGACCCTTAGAGAGGTGGTAAAATGTTTAGGATGAGTTTGGAGTCATAAAAGAACGTCAAGGGTTGAAAAAGAAGGTCGAGCGTTGTGCACGGGGACCTTCGCTTTGGGCCCCATGCCATGGAGTATTTTGAAAATTGCCACTATTTTGCCTGCGCTATGGACAGCAAAGCGCATAAGCCACCTCTACGCATTAGGAGGAGCAATGCACAGCCTCTTTCTGTGTGTTGGGGTGTGCGGCGCGCTCGACACCTCTGCATCTGTAATTTTCTGCATTTTTCTTTTATAATTAAAGGGTATAATCATCCTTTCACCCCATATAACTCCCCCAACCCATCCTTAAACACCCAAAAATGCCCCATTTCACTCTTAAATAGATCAAAACACAAACCCTTCCCTCTCCTAAAGCTTAAGAACACAAGGAAAGGAGATTTTTAATTCCCAAGCTCCAAGGCCCCAAAAACTAAGCTTTCTTCAAAATTCTTTGAACTCAGGTATGTGAGGGTTCATTAATGAGTTCCTTTCACCCATTGAGTCCCGAAGTGAACTCAATTTCCTCCATTAATCCTATTTTTCAAAGTTAGGGTTTCATGAAACTTATGGGATTTGATGTATTTCAATTTCTTAGCAAGATTAATCTTTGAATTCATGTTTCCCTTGAAGATTTATTGATATTATGGAATTATTATTGTGAACCCTCATTATGTTGATCAATTCATGAATTATGGGTTGTATTCATGGGAATTCATGCCTTATTCATATTCTATACATTGTCATGAGTAGCTGTTTTGGTGGGTTATGAACACTCGATGGCCTATGTTCTCATGCATTGATAGTTGGACAACTATTCTTTCAGTGTCACATGTTTTTAGGATGCTTTTAGATAAAGTTTCTATATTTCAGTCTCAGAATTCAATATATATGATCTTACCAGTTATTCAGTGTAAATTTAGTTGGGAGCAGTACTTAGCATCAAGAGGGCGTCGGGATGAAGGATCTTCCATAAGTTAGGTTGAGACCTTTAGTAGAAATCCCTAAGTCCTAAAACTACATTGCCACCATAGTTTTATAAGTGTCTTTCTTCAGATAGGTTGACACCCTATTTCTTTGGACATCAGATTAGTGGATCCACGCCAGCCAGTGTTCGTACCCTTGGCAAGGTATTGAACACCCACCCAACTGGGGTTACTAGTTGGGCCTTAATTAGCTCAGATGGGGTATGTCGGTTAATAGTATCTCCCATAGTTTAGTCTCAATTATTGCATGAACTCGTATTCGATTTGTTCAACACATTATTGTCAATTACAAGTTATATTTACTTGGTCATTGTATTAGTTATATTCATCAGTCTTCATGGTCAGTTTATCCTTTCATGATCAGTATGTTCTATTTCATATAACATAATGTATACCTCACATTACACTCAAAGTACTGACCGCATACTTTGTTGATCTTTATTGTATCATAATATAGGTTTCAATGTCCAGAATCCAGATTGCGATTAGCCATTTTGCTATATCTCAGCAACATAGTTGGTGAATCCTCATCATTCGAGAGCTAGTTTAGTTTTTTTATTTCATACTTTATTTCAGTTTCAGATAGTTAGGTTGAGCTGGGGGCTCGTCCTAGAAACTCATCTTAGTAGAGTCTTTTAGACAAATAGACTCATGTTTTTAGCTTTTGATTGTGTTAGATATTTTTCGTATTAACTCATTATTAGATTTTCAGTTAACTTTCAGTTTTCGCTCATTATTACTCAGTTGTTATGATATCTTAGTGTCATGCCAGGCCATGGGTTAGCTTGGGGTCACTTGTGACTCTAAGCACCGTGTTACGACTAGGGAGTAGTCTCGGGTCGTGACAATTATACATCTTTTCCCTAAACTGGGTTTATAATCTTACAAAAACCATGGATCCTTTCTTCAACTCATAAGGTATCATCTAAATTTGCTAATTTCTTATCTACTCTATACTTTCATTCACAATCTAGACTAGATGTTTATTAACACATGTCATGACATCATGGACTTCTCCCCTAGATCAAGTATGCTTCTTAGTCAACTTAATTGACAATTCTTTTCCTATTGACTAACCTAAAATCTGCACAATCTTACTATGTCGTAGTCAGTACTTAAGGACATGGACACCCTATTATTCCTTTAGTGGGTACATGACTCTAGCTACATACTTAAACCAATCACTATTTACACTATAGGCATCTACACTTTTTGACTTCACATTTCTGGAACTGGGATCATTCCACAGTGTATGGCTTACAACACCCCAAATCATAATATATCTCGGGAGACAATATACCCAAGTATTCTGATACATAATTTCCCCTAACGATGTCATCTATAATAAGGTATAGAGAAGGATCTAAATACACATCTTGTTCTCAACCATATGATTCATATAAATAAGGGTGTGCGCTTTCGAACCAATAGGCTTGAACGCACTATTAGGATCCTCTCAAGCCCTTATAAAATCTTTTAGCTATCTGAGAGCACCATATTAATAGAAGCCTGAACTTTTCTGCTTCTACCACTTCGAAGACGAGGCGTAGCCGTAGAAAATTAGAGCAACACATAATTTGCCAAAGTTTCTTAGGGGATGGCTCTATAATGCACAATCTAGAGTATGAAAGAATGGAAAACTTTTATTAAATGTCTGTAGTCCCTCATTTATAGAAGTGGGGCTCTAAACTCTGTGCTCTGATACCAAGTTTGTCATGACTCGAGTCTACACCCAAGCCATAAGCCATAATTAGTTTGTCACTAGTGGTTGGGGAAGACCCTTGGCATAGCATGTCTATAGAATAAAATAAATATCGAAACTGGAGTGGAAACACAAACAATAATAATTGGCTAGATCTAAAAGAGATAATCTTTATTGGTACATAACTAAAGCAAACGAAATACTGTCAACTACTACATAACTTTTATCTAATGAAGCCTCTACTACTAAACGTAAGAGTAAATCGAGACAAGGACTTGTAAGTACCTTTACGATAATAAATGTCTGAACTAGGCAAAGGTAAAAGCTATAATCAGCTCTACGTCTCCTGGATGATATGAGAGCCCAATCTGCTAAATATCAATTACTATCAAACATCTAGTAGCGAACCTTAGGTTTGAGTACCAAAATATACATCATGAAGAGATATAGGTTTCGACCCCCGGCTCTGGTACTATGCGTCTTAGCCATTTGCGTAAAGAGTGAACCAAATGAAGATCAGAAACCAACATAGACTCGACACACATACATGAGTCAAGAAAATGAGAGACTCCCCTAAAAATGCTCCGCAGCCTCTCGAGGATAGGATACAGGCATCCCCGCACCGAGATCATGCTAGGGACCAGTCACCCGATCCCATTATAGCTCCAGATGTTTCGCCGCCACAGTAGCTGGTGGACTAGGGGGTAGCCCAGGCTCCACCCAAATTTATTGATGCTTCTTTGCTCCGAGGTACATTGCTTCAGTTGTTGGGATTAGTTGGAGGTCCGCCTATTGCGAGAGTACAGCCAGCTGCACAGGGAGTTAGTGTTGGGGAAAATCCTGTAGCTGCGGCACCCAGAGTTGAGGTTCTGCATGTGCCGGTAGCAGTCCAACCAGTTATGTCTGATGAGGAGCAGAAGATGTTGGGTCGCGTCCTGAGATTAGCTCCACCTAGATTTGCTGGTACTCCAGGAGAGGATGCATATGAGTTCTTGTCCAGCTGCGAGGATAGACTGAGGAATTTGGGATTGGTATAGTCTCGTGGTGTTGATTTTGTGGCATATCAGTTTGATACTGCAGCGAGGAGATAGTGGATGTTGTAATGACCCTCCTGGTCATTTCCCTCATTTTCGTATGTTCTCAGCGTTTAGAACTTTTCTATAACTGCCACAAGTTATTTATGACTTGCTGGGACTGACAGTTTGGTTTTTGGGCAGTTCGTTTGAGAATATTATTTATATCGAGCGTGTTGCAAAATATTTAAATTAAAGTAGAATGTGGTAAAATGATATATCTATACTACTTTATAAAAGTTCTATAATTTATTAATATTTTTAAACGAAGATAGTAAATCTAATTTTGTTAAAATGATATTTTTATTGTATAGAGGTTTTGTTCAAAATAATTTTCTATTCATGATGGTATATTTAAAATATTATATTTATTTTACCACGAGCCTATGCAGTATCCAAATATATTTATATACGGAGAGAAAAAATGGATAAGACCATGTGCATGTAACATTAATTAGTGTTGGACTACAAGATTGCTTTCTTTTTGGACTTTGTACGTGTAGTATACATATATATATATACACTATAATATTACTTCATTTTCTTATTTTGTCTTCTTTATGAAAAACACTACATATATTCCACCATTTTTAAGCACTTTAAGCTCAACTTTAGGCATTTCTAGAGAGATTCAAGGTTAGGGGTTGGTATATTTGAGTTCGTGGACTTGTTCTCGTCGTTTCTACGGTACGTTTTCTTATTTTTACGGTAGTTTTAGTTATGGTGGTTGTTGGAATTGGTGTTGATTTTTGAGCTAGATATTGAGCTCAAATTGAGCAATGTTAGTTGTGACTATTAGTCACGGGGTGATTTGGGACACTGTGACGATTTTGGTTTTGCGATTTCGCAAGTGGGCCCCACATGGACCGTTCGAATATTTTTTCGAACTAATGCAATATGGGTATCAAAATTCATGTTTTGACATGTAGTTTATTATTTTGCTAGCGTGGAAGAAATCTGAGGTCTCGCGAAAGGGGAAACTCCTATTTAGCAAGCTTTGGTAGGCGTTTGGCTGCGTCTAGGTAAGCTAGGCTTACCATATACCTAGACTGAGTTTATTTATAGTATTTTCATACTATTATGCTAGTGTTTGGGCTGGTAGTTGTAGATTGGCATTGACTTGCTATGATTAGGCCTTTTGGGCCGGTTAGGGCCTTATTCGAATGTGTTTAGGGCCCGTTAACCTCGTGGTGTGCCAGATATTACTTTTATAGGGTTGGTTACTGTTGTACTGCTGTTAGTAGGGGTTTGGGGAACCTTATCCCAGACTTGGTTCCAGGACCCCATAGTGGGCCTCGCTACTCTTCACAGTCGGTGTAGTTAGCTTTAAACATTGTTAGCCTTAGTTAAGCCCTGAGATGATCTTTTAGGATAAAATTTGCATTGAATTACCCTAGTTATGCCCTTTTGACCTGTTTAGCCTTGTCAGTCCCTAATAGCACCATATTTGACCGGGGTCGGCTAGTTTGATTTAGAATGCGGACCCGCTTTGCCCTGACTTATAATGTATACCCAGACTTATATACACATATTGTTTATATTAGATAGTTGACCTGGAAGGATCCCAAGATTGACTTGTAGTACGTGGTGGGTTAGCTCCTTTACTTATGTTTTGGGTTCATTTTGGGGTTGGTATGTCCCCGTTTACTTGTATTTGTGTGGATTCTGACACTACTCTATCACTTGGTTACTAATTATTATGAGTTTCGATTCGAGTTCGGCCACTGATTCAGATATGATGGTTACTGATTATTATGAGTTTTGGTTCGAGTCTGGCCACTGATTATTATGAGTTCCGATTCGAGTCCGGCATCTGGTTATGATATGATTGGAGAGTTTTGGTACTGAGTTCCGGTTTGAGTTCGGCGGTTATGATATATGTGGCCTATTGTTATTACCCACTATGTCCGATTCAATTCTGGCGTCTGGCCTCTTGTTATTACCCATTGGCGCCGGTTCAAGCCCGGTGCATACCCTTGTTGGTTATTGTGGTTACAGGATACTGATATAGCTTCGATACACTGGTGACTATGCATTTACTTTTCTTGTGTGTCCCGTCGGTTTATGGGGGCCAGACTGGGTTATTGTTTTCTTCCGTGTGCCTATCGGGTTTATGGGGGCCCAGATAGGTTATGTTTGACTTGTGTGTTTACTTACGCATTTATTTACTCGTTATTCTGTATCACACTTATTTTCTCCTGAGCAGATCTACCCGCCTCAGCAGTTACCTTTGTACTTATTATTTATACCTCGGACCTAGCATGCACTCTCGCATTTTAGCTTGCTTATATTATATTGAGCTCAGTCGACCGATGATTCCTACTGAGTACCCGTTGCCCCGGTACTCATACTGCACTTTTGCATCTTTTTTCCCGATGCACATCCAGGCACTAGCCGACGGTTTTGACGTAACTCTCTTCTCAGCACTGACTTCGGAGCAGGGTGACCTTACCGACGTCCGAGGCAGATCCTACTCCATCTCTACTGTATAGTCTTTTGCTCTCGAGACTGTAGTACCTGTTGTATATATTTGGTTTCTGTCTTATATTTTGGACATGTCTAGTAGTGTCTCTTGTACCGACTTGACCAGGTCTTGGGAGGGGTTCTTGACTTTATATATTGTCGTCTTCCTTATCAGTCTTGGTATGAATATATATTTTGATTTTGTTTTTATATTAGTATGGTTACTTCCACTTTATCTCTGTTTTCTGAGATTCCGCCCGTTAGCCTGTCGCTTGTCGCTCTGGGCTAGGGTTTGGCTTGCCTATTGGTGGGTTATATTAGGCGCCATTATGACTCAAAATTGATAACTGCCACCTAAACATCGGAACACTTCCCAAATGATTTCTAGTCCTCTTAAAAGTCAAACAACATCAAATCTAAGCTCAAAAGTGCCCAAAAACTACTAAATCATGATACGAATTTTGGAGATGTTACAATAATAAGCTGAAATTTATTAATCAAAAATATAATAATGTAATTGTTGTGAAAAGCTAAATGCTAATGGTTGACGAGAGAATTCTCTAATTAAATAAAAGGAGAATAAGCATCTTTCACTTTTTGTTGTTTATTTGACCTTAGTGATAATTGACCCATTAATAAGCATTGTACAATATGTTGGTTTGACATATTGTTTTAGTGTGAAGAAGTGTAGGAATCTAGTGCCTTAACACACTACTAAAAACAGGCCTAAAAACAACGGCCAAAAGCAATGCAGTCCATTGTTTTTTGGTCAAAAGTGATGAAAAAAATAATGCAGTCACTTTTGTGATAAATTACCTCATCACTTTTCCATTTACGATAGACAACATTGCTTTTAAAGTGACGGGCAAGGATGCAAATGTAAAAAATAATTTTTTTCTTAATTTTTCACATAAAGCTACCTTGTCCGTTGCTTTTTTCTTCATTATGAAGAACAATGTGACGGACAGGGACTTCTTTGTTCGTCACTTTTTTGGATAATTTTTTTTTGAATTTTCCAAAAAAGCGACGGACAGGGTCATATTTGGAAACTTTCAAAAAAAATTCTAAAAAAGCGATAGAGAAATGAGACCCTATCCATTGCTTTTCTGTATTTTTTCTAGTTGTAGAAACCTTTAGTTTCTGCATCCCACCTTTCAAATATAAAACCAATTTAATATATAACTTTCGAGCAACATTAATTACTGCTAAAACAATCATAAAGCAACTACAACATCAATAACACCCTAAATATCTACTAATAACATCACTAAACATATAAAAGGACCTACAAAGTGTTACAAAATTTAAAAGAAGTTCAAGAATATCAACAAAGTGTCAAAATGCTAAAAGAAAATCCATCCTACAGAGTACTCGCCACATACTCCTCCCCATCACTATCCTCAATCACTTTATCACTTTATGAGGAGGAGAAAGGAGAATGGGACACACTATGCCGGCAACCAATCAAGCTATTCACTTATTCCTGGAGTGCCTCGACGGTCTACACATATTTTGATTATGAGCAACCTGTCGTGCCTTAGAATCTCCCAAGGCACACATAAGTTGTGTGGTCTAATGTGACATATATACAAGTTTAAAGCCATTAATCACCTCGGCTGGCGTGAGGATCCAATACCTGCTAGTCCTGACTAGATACATTGCAAATCATTACTAGAGCCCATCCCATAGATTCTCCCCTTTTATCTCCTCCCTGCCACTTTTTGGTGCAAATTTGAATGGCTTCTTCCTGTGTAGGCTGGGTTGGTATGCCCTGGACTTGCTGAGTCTGGCTGTATCAAACAAGTATCGCTCATCATCACTCTACATATAAAAAACAAAACTTAGCATATATTTACATAATAGAGATATGTTAGTAATTTATATCTAAATTTTTTAAACTTACATAGGTTTGTTCAGGCCTTGGCTCAATCCATATATCTGAATCTGACTAATTTTTCTTTTTCTTTATATGTGTTCTCTAAATGAGCTCAGCCTGAGTCAGAGGGCATCCCAATGCTTTCTCCTGCAAACAACATATAATTAAACATAATGAAGTAATATTTAACCAAGTTTATATAAACATATAAATTAGAAGGTTAATATTATTACTTACCATTTCTCAAACTATGGTCTCTACGCTCTTTGCACCTTTGGTGTGCAACGAGCCACCTTTGACATTGCTTCTGGCATTCTTAGCTTGTTCAGATAAATTCATCCGAATCTCAATATTCTTAAAGTTGTTCATAAACTTCTTGTATAAGAAATTGTCCACACTTTTTTATTATCTCGAGCATGTTTAAGCTAGCTGGACATCCTAGCACTGGTCTTCCTCTCAAAAATGGTGGAAATGATCTGATTGTACTTTCACCTCCAAGTACACATTGTCTAAAAATCAAGTGACTAGTGTTAGATGATATATATATTATGAAAAGTTAATATTAAATGTCACTAAATAATAATTAAATTTTATATAATTTAAACTCATAAAAACTGGCCTATCATATCCCTTCCGAAATGTCATCCCAGGAGTGCCAAGGTTGCTGATAAAGCCCCCTAATTGACTCCTGTAGAGCACATGCAGTATCTCTCGAACGATACCACCTGTAAAAAATATAATGAGCATGTCAAGTCATAAATAATTAATTAATATGAAAAAATAAAATAAACTTATCAATTTAGGAAAAAAAACTTATGATTATCCATCATGTTGAATCATCACTCTACCAATTCTATCTTTATCACCAGTTACTAGATTGATCAGTGGCTTCTCGCCATCTGGTGAAAGTGCAGGTGAAGGTTCTAGTGTTGGAAGAGCATAACGCTGAGTTAAATGGGGATTAGATATATATGCATAAGACTCAGAGCTGGATAGGTGGGAGGATGAAACAAATGGAGATGGAGTACCAGATGATAATCTAGATGTTGAGTTGCTCCGTGGCAGAGGCATAGTGGTTGTAGGCATGAAAATGTGAGAAGTAGTAGTGTGTCGAGGTAGCAAAGTAGAAGATTAAATCCGAGCAAATGTACAATGAAAATTTGTGGGATGACCAATGCTATAGGAGACATACGACACCGGTGGAGAAGAGTTATTTCTATGGAATAGATGAAAGACGGAATATCATCAGACTCTATAGGCTTCCTTGATGCCTTTTCCTTACTCTTACTGGACTTGCTACTCTTACTTGTACGACTTTGATCACCATCACCTGATGACATATGTATGTAAATTTACATTAAAATATATACAAAAAATTATAAGTACTAAAGAAAATCATAATCATAAGTATAAACAAATTTACATATTAGTCTATATTCTCTCATTCTTCTTCCTCGCTTGTTTTATTTCCATCATTCTCCCATTCATCCTTCTCAGTTGTTTCATTTTCATCGTCACATTTGTCCTACCTAAATGATTCATTTTCGTCATCTATTTCTTCCTCGATATTTGTGATGGCAATTATCTCATCATCAGAAACTTCTTTTAATATGCATTGAGAATGTTCTAGACTATTTTCCAACTCATCATCCATTGTTTGATGAACAACTACGATATCGTTCTGGTACACCATATCTCACATATTCTCAATCTTAATCCTACCCACAGACTTAGTTTTTATAACAATCCACTAATCAGCCTTATCTTTATGCAATGGATATGAAGCATAATACACCTGCTTAGCACTTTGTGCAATGATAAAATAATCATAGCAATCATATTATATCATGTGCTTAACTTCAATTATATTATGTTAGTGATTCACTTTGGTATCTCTATGTTATGGATCAAAACACTTGCACCAAAATAGTACTATCTTTTATTTTGGCCAACCAAGATACATAACTTCAATAATATCTTGTATGACACCATAATATTTAATAGTTTGGTTATTTCCCTCGACATCACCTTGAATGCACACTCTACTATTATTAGTTTTCTTATATCTAGAAATTTCTTCAGTTTGAAACTTGAAACTATTCACACAATACTTATTCATTGTCTGAATTGAGTTTCAACGTTAAGTGCAATATATCTCACCAATTACGTATGTTCGACAGTACTATATTCATCATAAACCTACATATTATTAATCGAAAATATAGAATTTTAGTGAATGAGTATATTATACTTGTTGATTCAATATGAGCTTTCACACTTACAAATTCTCTCAGCGAATAATAAAACTTCGTATATATAGCATCATTACCCCCATGTCCTTACGAATAAATAGTAAAGTGTACATTGAGATTTTTCATTAATTTAACACTTAGTATTTAAATTTATGTAATTGGATAATACATTTCAACACTTTAAGTTATGGTTGAATCTCGGGACAATTGAGCAAAACATGTATCACAACTGATTGTTTTTCCATGCTAGTGAAACCTCATCTTTGACATTGTTTAGACCCTCAACTAGGTTGATTAAAAATTGAAATTGGTGAAAACATAGGATCACCATCACTGTCATCATTGTGATTGGATCTTACATGGTACTTCATCCCTGAAGTGATAAGAACAAAAATAAACAGTTTTTATTGCAAGATAAGCTTCATAAATTAATCCTTGGACATTTCTCCTTTGCTTAATAGTTTATTTACAATTGCCAATTGTCCTGTATAATTGCATGTTAGGTAGTAATAGTTTAATAAAATATAACGATATAATTGCATGTTAGGTAGTAATAGTTTAATAAAATATAACGAAATCAATAAAGAAACATTACCTCTCAAATGAATATATCCACCTCATTTGAACTGGCCACCCAAGGCATGCCTCTTCTATAAGGCGAATTGGAAGATTCTCTATCACATCAAAGAACCCACATGAAAAGATCTTCTCCAACTTAGTGGTGATGATAGAAATATTATGCTCCATCCTTGTCTGATACTCTCCAAAAAAATTCTCGAAGACAAATATTTAAAAAACATACTTATCTCTATGATTGATTTCCATAACCTATTGAGAAATTGTATAAATGTGATAGGAATAAATGTTTTAATAAACACATGACTTTTCATACCAATCAACTTTCCTTCATCCATATTTGTCTGCTTTCCCAAATTTGAAGTAAAGCCTCAAGCATTCTCAAATTCTTAGCCGACTCACAAATTTCCCATTTCTCATTTAGTGTAAATGAAAAATTGACCTTGGGATTAAACACTTTATCATTTTCTTTTTTCTGCAACCACAACTCCTTTCTCCTGCAATATTCCTTTATGTTTATTCTAGCTTTTGGATTGTCATTTGTCTCGCCCTTAACATCCATCATTGAATTAAACAAATTGTTAAAATAATTTTTTTAATGTGCATCAGATCAAGATTTTGTCATAGAAAATTATCCTTCCAATACGACAACTCCAAAATATGCTTTGTTTGGTCCAATTATATTCAACACCATATCTAGAAAGTCTAAAGGGAGAAGCTTTTGTAACTTTAGGCAACTGACAAACTCTCCTCCAAATCTGATGCCCTGAAGTGATGGAGGTGGTGGATCATTTTCAATTTTATTCTTTTTGAATGCATTTTTCATCTTTCTAAACTTGTAGTCTATTGGCAAGAACTAACAGTGACAATCAAACCAACAATTTTTTTTTGCCATGCTTTTAAGTGAATGCTTTATAATTTTCATGCAATACGGGCAAGCTAACTATCCAACAGTCATCCAACCAGATAATATCCCATACGTAGGAAAATCATTAATAGTCCACATTAAAGAAGCACGTATAACAAAATTATGCTTAATTGATATATCATATGTCACAACACCCTCAAATGATAATTATTTTAACTCATCTATCAATGGTTGCAGATAGACATCAATCAACTTTTTGGATTATAGGGACTAGAGATACTACAACTTATTAATATGTAGGAACTTGTCATACATATTTCAGGCGGCAGATTACATAAAGTAAGGAATATAGGATAGCAAGAATACTGTGCAACAGAATCAGAGAATGGTGTGAAATCATCTGCATACAAGCCCAATCTAACATTTTTGATGGATGAGACAAGACACCCAGAGGCCTTCTATTTTAATAGTCCTATCTTATATGTGAAGCAGGACTCATCGACGTGTACCAACTTATTAACATAAGCGGTAAATAGTGCATCACCTTAACTGAAACCATATTTCCACCGAGAGTTTGCTTATAACGATCATGTCCAAAAAAACTTATAATTTTCTTATTAACCATCATTTTAATAGAATAACATACAATCATTTACACAATAATAAATACGATAATCCTAACTTGGACACCTAACAAAAATTCTTAGGTATGTTTATGTAAAAACCCTAGTAGTGATTTTCAAATTTTGACATATTTTAATCATTTTACCCCCCCTCCATAGTTGTGTTTTGGTGTTTGTAGTTTGCAGGGGTGGGTGACACGATTCCTGGAGTGTTTAGTTGAGACTTAAGTGAGTTTTTTTATTTTAGAAGGCTTTAGAGTTGGAATATTTAACTTTGGTCAAAATTCAAAAATGAGTATCATATGAGAATTTTATCAGTTCCATCAACTCTAAAACATTGATTTTGGATAATTAGTATAGTTGGTTCGGGTCCCAAGACTTTTGATGTGATTTTAAGCATTTAGATGAGATGTTGGTAAGTTATGGCCTATAGTTGACTTGGGTTAACATTTGATGAAAATGACCTTCATTGAAAATTTTGATGTACCATTGAGTCTGAAATGTCAAATTTGGTCTAGCAGAATAGTTGGATTGTTTTCATGGGGTTTCAAATGCATTTTGAGTGTCTGATCGAAGAGTTTATGAACCATATTGTTAGTTAAACTATTCTGGTGCAACTGCATTATCGGGCCTTGGGCAGCTTTTGTGAAGCCGCACTAGTGGACCAAGCTCAAGTTTAGCAAAGATGGACAAGCTGGATAGGTTCTACTTCGGTGATGGTCCTCCCATACTTGCAGCGTCGGCTTTGCAGGACCTGGTTTGCTTCAGCGAAGCTCTCCATGGAAAGTGACTTCCGATTATATGTAAGTCTAGTCATTTTTACAACCTCGCATATGTGATCAAACTCCACCTTTGTAGATATGGCTGAATAATGACAGTGGGTTTCCCTTTTTCATTCTATTTTCTCCATATCTTTATTTTTGAATGTTGGGAACTCAATTTTAACAGATTTCAAAGGTGTTTTTCAATATTTAAACCTTGAGTGAGTCCTAAATTAAAATTTTATCATTACCTACTAATTATTTCGTGATTTTACCTTCAAGTCTTGTTTTCTTAACTTGAAAATTTGAGATTTTCTGGATAAAATTAAAGTTTGATAAATTGTTGATTTAACCTCTGTTTTTGATGAAATTTCATATTTGAACTTCTTAAATTATGAGTAACAAGATTTTTCACTAAAGTTCTAGTTTTTCCCTTATGGGCTTGGGATTGATTTTTCGGAACTGAATTCAAAGTATAACAATATGAGTGTCTTTGATTTTATAATATTTTGTAGAATTTATATTTGAATAGATTGGGCTCTTTCGGAGGCAACTAGAAAGGTCAAAGCATATATTTGATTTGTTGGGCTTCTTTAAGATAAATTGAGACTTTTTTTGACTCTTTTTTGAAGTGTTTTTATATGTTATTGCTTGTATTGGGAGTAATGGGAATGGGGGTCCTTTATAGATGAGATGACGAGCATTTATATGGATATCAGTGTATTGTAAAGGGTTAAAAATGGAATTTCATGACTTGTTGGATATTTCTCTATTCTTGGTTGGTGGATTATCTTGTGAAAAATGGACTAGTGGTTATATTGGATGTGGTAGGTATTGATGTTGATGGAAACTCTCTTTTTAAGCAAGATTTGAAAAATTTGAGTTGAATAGATGAATTTTGGGCTTAAAGCCTGTACTTTTGAGTTGAGTATGGCCTTGTAAGCCTGGATTTAGGATATTGTATTGTTCCATTCATCATGTTTTATACATACTCGTTCATATTAATGTCATGGCATTGAGAAAGATCATATTTTTAGAAAGACTAATTTTGAAATTACTTGCATGTCCGATGGGAAAGTGTTTCAGGTGTATTTCTACTAATTTTACTTGCATGCCCAATGGGAAAGAGTTCCGAGTGGTCCAGCAACTTGAGATTATTCTAGATTGTGTATCAACAACTTAATTATTTCTTCGTACATAAGGATAATGATGAGGTTGCATAGAGACAGATATTGCACGCAATAATTAGAGTTTTATCAAGACAATAGACGGTAGTATTGAAGGTGAAGAACAAAACAGCAAGAAGCCTAGAGCTAGTGTTTAGGTTGTTATTGAGTCTGTAAGAGTGTAACGACCCTTACTTTAATTTTTAGATTTTTACATGTTTGACCATTTTTCTTCTCCCCGTGATTGCATTTTGGTATATGTGGGATGCAGGGATGGGTGGTGCGGTTTTCAATGTATTTGGTTGAGGTTTAGGAGAGTTTATTATTTTGGAAGGTTATAGTAGTGGAATGGTTGACTTTGGTCAATATTTGGAGATCTAAGCATCGTATGAGAATTTCATAAGTACCATCAGCTCTGAAAAGTTGATTTTGGATTTTTAGCATGGTTGTTTTGGGTCTCAAGGCTTTCGGTGTGGTTTTGAGCATTTAGACAAGATGTTGGAAGTTTAAGCTTAAGGGTTGACTTTAGTAAACATTTGATGTTAATGACCTCCATTGGAAATTCTTACTGTACCATTGAGTCTGAAATGTCGAATTTGGTCTACTGGCATAGTCAAAATGTTTTTGAAGGTTTTCAAACTCATTTTGAGAGGTCCATCGGGGAGTTTTCTCCTTAAGATTTTACTGTCAAGTTGTTATTTTCTAGTGTAGTAGACTCCTTCTTCATGTTTGCAACCTCCCTATCATGATTGCGGATAGCAATCTTTTGCTTCATCCCAATTACGGGGGTAGGGTTGCGTTCGCTATAAAGGACTGTGTCAGGTTTGGGTCTGGAAAATCATTATGCTATGCAATCATGATTGAGTCATTTCAATCACGATGGACCCAAATCAGTCAATCTTGCGATCATGAAGGTTTGACAACGATCATGATGAATATTTCCATGACAACTTTAAATTATATTTTTCTCAAACCCAAACCCCATTTCCTCCAGTTTTAGATCTTAGGAGGTTGGATTAAAGCAATTCCAAGAGGGATTTTGAGATTTCATTCGTGGGTAAGTTCCTAAAGCTCAATTTCATCATTCCTCATTAATTTCCCCATGATTTTAGCTTCAAATCATTGTTTTTCAACCTTAAATTATGGGATTTTACCGGCAAAGTCAAAACTTGATATTTTGACAACTTCAAACTCGATTTTAAGCCCATTTTTAATGAAACTTTAGATTTAGACTCCCTTAACTATGGGTAACATGATGTTTTAATAAAATTCTCATTTTATTCTTGTGGGCTTGAGGTCACTTTTTAGGTTAACTTTTGAACTCGAAATTGAAGCATAGTAATATGAGTATCGCTAGCTTTGCTTTCATACTTAGAACTTATATTTAAATAAAGTGGGCTGTTAAAAAAAAATAGAATGGGCTCGTATAGAGGCAATTCAGAAGGACAAAGCTTTGGATTGATTCATCGGACTTTCTTAAGGAAAGTTGAGACTTTCTTTTGACTCTTTTTCGAAGAGCTTATATGATAAATATTTGTAATGGGGGTAATGGGGAATGGGGGTCCCATATGAGTGAAGTGACTAGCACTTATGCAAGTACCGGTGTTATGTGAATGGGCTAAAATGGCTAATTGACTTGTCTGGATTGTTTTCCCTCTACTTGTTAGCATGATCCATGTAAATTATGGTTATAGATTAAATTATTGGATATGCTAGTTGAGAAAGATACCTGTTTGAAAAGATATACGAGTTGTGAATTGATATTTATGTTGCATTGTGATATGAGATTCATTGATTAAATTATACTGTTGATATGGGATCAAAGAAGCATGCCTACACATGATACATTGCATCTCATTGGCATCAGAGTGCACGCCTGCACATATAAATATATGTGAGTGTGTGTGTGTGTATGTGGTGTGTATATATATAGATATATATATGTATATTATTTCGGTCGGAGTGCACACCTACACATATATATATTATTGGGATCGGAGTGCACGCCGCATATATTATGTACCAAGGATCAGAGTGCATGTTGCAAATAATATTATATGTATTATTGGGATCGAAGTGAATGCCACATAGTATATGGACCTCTCAAGTCCCTCATGGGTCCCAACTAGTCATACAGAGCAGCGAGTGTATACACAACATATGCATTGCATTCATATATTCGTTTCTTTGATTTAACTATGATAAGTGTGTATTTTTTGAACTTGTTTTATGACTGAGAGTTTGAGAAATTACTGTCTTATCCTACTTGCTCGAGTCATCCTTGTACTATGAGGTGATTGTTATATAATTGTTGTTGCCTGCTATATCTGTTAGACTAGGGTGGTGTTTCCTGAGTACAGGTTGTGGTTTTTTGGATGGTTGTTGTTCGTGTGTCTTACTACTGCTTTGAATTAGGGTCGGTCGATGACATTACTGGTTACATGTTGTAGTACTCACCTTTACTTTTCTTTTTTGTATCTTAAATGTAGGTACTAAGCGGGCAGCCCCTGAGCATTGATTTGATATCCGGTGTTGCAATCTAGAGATTGAGGTAGTGGTTGTTGGATCTTAGAGCTTACTCAAATCTTTTCTATCCTTTATTTCTTATGCTTGTTTTGCATTTGAGACATTCAGATTACTTTGTTGTACTAAGTTTAGAGGATTGTATTTGGTGACTTCCAGACCTGGATTTGTATTGATGTTGACTTTCCCACTTGTGTTTAACTGTGAATTTATTATTGTCCCATTAATTTTCTACTTTCATATTGTTCTGGATTATTGTGTTTTGGTATGGGATAGGCTTACTTGTACCGGTGGGTGCAATAGGCCTAGGTGCCATCACAGTCTCAATTTTGGATAGTGAAAAATAGAAGTGTTATTGAGTTGTAACTATTCCTATTATTTGTAAGTGTTTGTGAGCTTCTGAGAATTGTAAAAGAAGAAAGTTTATCCTTTTTAAGAGCAGCATAGTAGTTAGAGTTTATTATTTGGTGAAGTAGTAAACTTAGTCCCTTAGATTATAGAATTTATAATCTGAAACCACTCTTTGAATTTAATGAAGTTGGTTGGAAATCCTACACACTATCAGTCATGGTTTGACTTCCTTAAGCAGGGAGGTTTTTCACAAAAAATTAAGTGTTCTTCATTTTACTGTTTTAGTAAAACTTAACCAACCCAATTCCTTAAAGGAAGTAGTTCATGCTAGTTTATTTCAATTAGTATTAGAGCAGGTGTTTTCACTTAAGGTAATACCTTGAAAAAAATCATATGGATGCTCCACCAAACTGCTCAAGAAGGTGAGTCATAGACCAGACCACCTTTCTCAATGGGAATAACTATGGTGGAAGGTTAGAATGACGAATCACCTAATCGGTGAGGATTCTAATCTCAAAAATATTGTCCTTGGTATCAGAGACTCATTGGTTTCACAAGTACAAACCGAGTCTAGTAGAGTCTCATAGATCGATGCAAAGACGGTTGTTATCTATCTTCAAGCGTCTGTGGAACTTTAGGGAACTTTCTTTCTTCTTTCTTTTTTCTTTTTATGCGCATAATTCCTTTGATTGATTACTGAGATTTTTGTCTAATTCTCTTACAAATGGTGAGGGCTCGTGCATCTTTTGATCGAGATTAGGAGCCCATTCCAACATCTAAGCCAACTGTCCATACCAAATGAGGTGGGGGACATGACAAAGGTCGTGACAGAGTTCGTAGCAAGGATAAAGCTAAGCAGCCACTTAGATTCTTATTAGGGTGGAGTCCCCTGAGTTTGAGTATGAGATAGATAATGATCAGATTTCAGCCAAGGAGGTGGGCCCCGAGCAGGATCACCTGGTCTTGTTGCTATTCTAGGGGTTTTAGTACATATTGGCTTAGATGTTGTGTGTATTGTAAGGTTTGGCCTAATATGTCCAATTTACTGGTGCACCTCAGGTTTTTCAAACTAAAGCAAGGGCCCAAACCCTAAATTAGCAGCCTTATCTAGTCTACCATGGTCTAGCAGTTCAGTTAGCACCTAAGTATAATGGTATGTCTTTACTAAGAGTGGGAGCCACGGGTGGAGCTAGGGTTGCTTTATCAGACAAAGAGAAATATAGATTTATGAGGTTCAGAAAGATGGATCCGTCCCAGTTTAAGGCTGGCTCGGGTGAGGATGCATAGGAGTTTTTGGTTAGCTATCATAAGAGGCTCTAGAGCGTGGTTTTAGTTGAGTCCCATGGGGTTAACTACATGGCATTATAGATGAGGGATTTTTCCAAGCAGTAGTGGCATTTATATGTTGATTCTGGGCCAACAGGTTTTTCTCCAATGATTTGGGTTATTTTTGCATCGGCCTTTCTTGACAGATTTGTCCCTCACAACTTAAAGAAGAAGCGTAGGCATCAGTTTGAGCAATCGACCCAGGAGGGTATCTTAGTGACCGAGTATGAGATGTGTTTTTATGCTTTATCTTTCCATGTCATGTTGATTCTACCAGATGATACTGAGAGAATCTGAATGTTTATGAGAGGATTGACTTTCAGGCTTAAAGAGGCAGTCTTCTTTACAGCTCTTTCTAGAGCGCCTTTTTAGAGTATAGTTGAGGCGGCTAAGGAGTTCGAGCTTATGCGCCTTAAGGGGTTTGGGGATCTGAGGGATAAGAAGTTCTAAATTTTTGGTCAGCTCAGTGGTATATCATCTGGAGGTAGGGGTTCTTTTAAGTAAGATTTTTTCCCTTAGCATGGTAGGCCAGTTCATGTAGTGATGCAGGTGTTCGAGGATAGAGGATGAGGTTTTCATGGTTTGAGGTAGACTTCTCAGGGTTTGTATTAGAGGTCTTCAGGATGGGGTGGCCATTCTGAGTATTTAGGGCATTCTTAGCAATTTATGGCTCTCAAGTCCTGTTTTAAATATGGTAGTCCAAATCATTTTTGGAGGGATTATCCCTTGTACAGATATAGGTACCCATAATAGGGTCATTATGCTCCAGTTAGGGTAGTAGCATCCCTAGTTAGGGGTCGGGGTGGGCCTCATAAAGGTAAAGGTGCACCGACAGTCAGTCAAAGAGGTGGCAGAGGTATCATTCAAGCAGGAGGTAAAAAGGCTCAGTGGTATGCTTTTCCAGTTATGTCAGAGGTAGAGTCTTTGGATGCAGTCATTACAGGTATTATCTTAATTTTCCATTAATCTACTTCAGTATTATTTGATCCTGGTTCCATATTTTCTTATGTGTCTGCTTACTTTGCATCGGGTCTTGATATAATATATGAGTCTATAGTTGTAGTGTTTCTAACCCTGTAGATAATTCTTTAGTGGTGGATCAGGTGTACCAATCCTGTGTTATGACCTTGTTAGGGTATGACACTTGGGTAGATATAATTATTCTTGACATGGTTGATTTTGATGTGATTCTGAGTATGTATTGACTTTCTCCTTACCATGCAATATTGGATTGTCATGCCAAGACAATTACATCATTCATGTCGGATGTCCCAAGGATGGAGGAGAGGGGTTCCCAGGGATCATGTCCTAAGAGGGTGATTTCTTTCATCCAGGCTTAGCGGATAGCTCAAAATATGTGTCTTTCTTATTTAGTGTATGTTTGGGATACTCGTGTTGAGATGCCTTCTTTACTGTCAGTGAGAGTGGGTAGGGAGTTTGAGGATATGTTTCCTACCTATCTTTTGGGTGTTCCTCCTGATCGTGATATAAACTTTGGCATTAACTTAGAGCCAGGCACTAAGACCATTTCTATTCCTCCCTATAGGATGGCTCCAATGGAGTTGAAGAAATCGAAGGACCAGTTTCAATATTTGTTGAGTAAGGGGTTAATTAGGCTGAGTGTTTTCCCTTGAAGTGCTTCGATTTTATTTGTGAAGAAAAAGGATAGGTCTATGAGCATGTGTATCGATTACAAGCAGGCGAACAAAGTGACCATCAAGAATAAGTATTCTCTATTATGCATTGATGAATTATTTGATTAGCTTCAGGGTGCTTCGACATTTTCGAAGATTGATTTGAGATTGGGGTATCATTAGTTGAAGATTAAAGCTGCAAACATTCCTAAGACAGCTTTCAGGAAACTTTATGGACATTATGAGTTCTTAGTAATGTCTTTTGGCTGATTAACACCCTGGAGATGTTTATGGAGTTGATGAATGGGGTGTTTTAGTCATAGCTAACTTTTTTATAATTGTTTTTATTGATGATATCTTGCAACACTCTAAGAGCGAGGTAGATCTTGTGAAGCATTTGAGGATTGTGCTTTAGAGGTTGAAAAAGGAGAAGTTGTTTGCAAGTTTTCAGTGTGTGAGTTTTGTATTAGTTCCATGGCATTCTTGGGGCAAGTGGTGTCTAAAGATGGTATTATGGTTGATCCAGCCAAGGTTGAGGCGGTTCAAAATTGATCTGGCCTACTTCACCTACCGAGATTCATAGCTTTGTTGGTTTGGCCGGGTATTACAGGCGGTTCGTGTAGGTCTTATTTTCTATTACAACTCCCTTGACTAGATTGACTTAGAAGAATGTTGTTGTCCTTTGGTCAGACAAGTGTGAGGAGAGCTTTCAAAAACTCAAGACGTTGTTGACTTTGGCGCCTATTCTGACCTTACTCGAGGAAGGTGAGGGCTTCACAGTCGATTGTGATGCTTCACGTGTGGGACTTGGCGGTGTATTGATACAGAAAAAAATGGTGATAGCCTATGCTTAAAGGAAATTAAAGACCCATGAGAAAAATTATCCTACTCATTACTTGGATTTGGTAGTGGTGGTATTTATGATGAAGTCGTGATGGCATTATCTATATGGAGTTCATTACGAGTTGTTTACTGATCACCGTAGCCTTCAGTACATCTTTAGTGAGAACGATATGCATGTGAGATAGCATCAAAAGTTATAGCTATTGAAGAATTATAACATGACCATTCTCTATCATTCGGGCAAAGCCAACATGGTGGTTGAGGCCTTGAGTGGAAAGGCAGTAAGTATGGATAGTTTTTCTATGTTAGTAGCTGAGGAGAGGCCTTTAGCCATGCATGTTCAGCGGTTGGCTAACAGCTTCATGCGACTTGATATCTTCAAGACCGATTGGGTTCTTACTTGTGTTGAGGCGCGGTCCTTATTGGTGGAGTTGATTTGAGATAGGCAGCTTGAGGATGCGAAGTTATGTATTATGTGGGATAGGGTGTTGAGGGGTGAAGCTAGGGATGCGGTCCTTGATTCAGAGGATGTTTTGTGTATTAAGGGTCAAATTTGTGTTCCCAGAGTGGGTGACTTGATAAAGTTGATCATAGAGGAGGCTCATAGTTTGAGGTATTATATCCATATGGGTGTGACGAAGATGTATCATGACTTGAAGAGGCACTATTGGTGGTGTAGGATGAAGAGGGATATAATGAAGTTTGTGGCCAAGTGTTTGAATTATCAGCGGGTGAAGTATGAGCACCTGAGATCGGGTGGTCTGATTCAGAGGATGTAGATATCAACGTGGAAGTAGGGAAGTTTGACTCCATTTGGATGATTATGGATAGATTGACCAAAATCAACTCATTTCATTCCTGTGAAGGTAAATTACAATGCGGAGAAATTAGAGAAGATATATTCGAGAGATAGTTTGACTTCATGGCATTCTCATTTCCATCATTTCAGATAGAGATACTCAGTTCACTTTGAACATTTGGTGTTCTATGCATCCAGAGTTGGGCACTCAATTAGAGATAAGTATGATTTTCACCCTCAGACTGATGGTCAGTCGGACCATACTATTCAGGTGTTGGAGGATATGCTCCGAGCTTGTGTTTTGAAGTTTGGTGGTCATTAGGACCAGTTCTTGCCCTTAACAGAGTTCTCCTACAACAATAATTATCTTTCCAGCATTCAAATGACACGGTTTGAGGCATTGTATGGAAGGAGGTGTAGGTCCCTTATTGGATGGTTCAATTACTTTGAGGTAAGTCCTTGGTGTATGGATCTTTGAGACACTCTATAGAGAGGGTGAGATTGATTCAGGTTCAACTTTTGGCTGCCCAGAGTAGGCAAAAGAGTTATGTTGATGGGAGGGTTCCTGATTTGGCATTTATAGAGGGTGAGCAGGTTTTTTGAAGGTGTCACCCATGAAGGGAGTGATGTCGTTTGGCAAGAGGGGCAAGCTCAGTCTGAGGTTTATTAGCCCTTTCAAGATTCTTCGAAAGGTTGGGGAGGTAGCCTATGAGTTGGCTTTACCTCCTAGCCCTTCAGCTATGCATCTTATTTTTTATGTCTTAATGTTGAAGAAATATCTTTCCGATGGTTCACATGTGATTCGATGGGACTTGGTAGATTTGGATCAGAATCTAACTTTTGAGGAGGAGCCTATAACCATTTTGGATAGGCAGATTAGGAAGTTGAGGTCCAAGAGTATTGATTCAGTGAAGCTTCAGTGGAAGCATCATCTGGTTGAGGAGGCTATATGGGAGATAGAGTCTAACATGCAGAGTAAATATCCTCAGCTTTTTGACAGTTCAAGTACCTTCCTTATCTCTACGTCTGAGGACGAATGCGTGTTTTATTGGTGGATGATGTAACGGCCCTTACTTTGATTTTTGGATTTTTACATATTTTAACCATTTTACCCCTCCCTATTATTGTATTTTGGTATTTATGGGGTACAAATATGGGTGGCATAGTTTTGAGGTTTTTAGTTAAGGTTTAGGAGAGTTTTTCATTTTGGAAGATTATAAAAGTGGAATGGTTAAACTTGGTCAACATCTGGAGCTCCGAGTGTTATATGAGAATTCTATCAATTCCATCAACTTCAAAACGTTAATTTTGGGTTAGTATCATAGTCGGTTTGGGTCCCGCAGCTTTCATTATGGTTTTGAGCATTTATATGAGAAGTTTAAGCTTAAGGGTTGACCTTAGTCAATAATTGATGTTAACGACCTCCGTTGGAAATTCTGCCTACACCGTTGAGTCTGGAATGTCAAATTTTGTCTACTGACATGTCGGATTATTTTTGTGGGTTTCCAAACTCATTCTGAGGGGTCCTTCGGGGAGTTTCCGCCTTAAGATTTTGTTGTCAAGTTGTAGTTTTTGTGTAGTGGATTCACTTTTCACATTCACGACCTCCCTATCGTGATCTCGAAGAGCAATTTTTTGCTTTATCACAATGGGGTTAGAGTCATGTTTGCGATGAAGGACTATGTCGGGTTTGGGTTTGGAAGATCTTTGTGCAACGTGATCGTGATCGGGTCATCATGATCAAGATGGACCCAGGTTGGTCAACCTCGCGATCGCGAAGGTTTGATCACTATCACGACAAGCATTTCCCTGGCAGCTTACATTAGATTTTTCTCAAACCCAAACCCAATTTCCTCCATTTTTACAGCTTAGGAGCTCGAATTAAAGTGATTCCAAGTGGAATTTCGAGATTTCACCTGTGGGTAAGTTCCTAGAGCTTGATTTCATCATTCCCCATTAACTTCACCATAATTTTAGCTTTAAATCCTTGTTTTTCAACCTTAAATTTTGGGATTTTACTGGATAAGCCAAAACATGATATTTCAACGATTTCAAACTCGATTTTGAGCCTTTTTTCAATGGAATTTCAAATTTAAACGCCCTAAACTATGGGTAACATAATTTTTCAATAAAATTCTCCTTTTACCCTTGTGGTCCTGGGTTCACTTTTTGGGTTGACTTTTGAACCCGGAATCAAAGGATAGTAATACGGGTATCGTTATCTTTGATTTCTTACTTAGAACTCATATTTGTATAGATTGGGCTCGTTTGGAGCCAATTCGGAAGTCCAAAGCTTCGATTTGATTCATCGAACTTTCTTAAGGCAAGTTGAGAATTTCTTTTACCTCTTTTTTGAAATGCTTATATTATAAATGCTTGTAATGAGAGTAATAGGGAATGGGGTCCCGCATAAGCGAAGTGACAAGAACTTATGCAGGTACCGCTGTTATGTGAAGGTCTAAAAATGTCTAATTGACTTGTCTGGATTATTTTTCCTCTACTTGTTACCAAGATCCATGTAAATTATGGTTATAGAGTAAATTGTTTGATATGTTATTTGAGAAAGATACCTGTTTGATGAGATATATCGGTTGTAAATTGATATCAGTGATGCCTTGTGATATAAGATGCATTGATTAAGATACTTGCATGCACACACACACACACACACATATATATATATATATATATATATATTATTGGGGTCGGAGTGTACGCCTACACACACACACACACACACACACACACACACACACATATATATATATATATATATATATATATATATATATATTATTGGGATTAGAGTGAATGCCTCACATATTATACACCAGGGATCAGAGTGCATGTCACACATAATATATATATATATATATATTAATATTATTGGGATCAGAGTGCACGCCGCATTGTATTTGGACCTCGCGAGTCCCCCATGTGTCCCAGCTAGCTATACAAAGAAGCAGGTGTATACACGGAATATTCATTGCATTATTACATTTTTTTCATTGATTTAAATGAGATAAGTTTGTTTTTTTTGAACTTGTGTTGTGACTGAAAGTCCGAGAAATTACTATCTTGTTCTACTTGCATAAGGCATCTTTGTACTATTAGGTGATTGTTTGTGATTGACGTTGCCTGTGATATCTATTAAACTAGGGTGGGTTGTCTTGAGTACAGGTTGTGGTTATTTTGGATGGTTGGTGTCGGTGTATTCTCACCACCGCTTTGAATTAGGGTCGGTCGATGACGCTTCTGGGTATATATTGTAATACTTACCCTTGCTTTTCCTTTCTGCACCTTACATATAGGTATCGAGTGGGCAACTCCCTTAGCAGTGATTTGATAACTGTTGTTGTAGTCTAGAGATTGAGGTAGCAGTTGTTGGATCTCAAAGCTTACTCAAATCTCTTTTATCCTTTATTTCTTATGCTTGTTTCGTATTTGAGACATTCAAACTACTTTGTTGTACTCGGTTTAGAGGCTTGTAGTTGGTGACTTTCAGACCTGGGATTTATATTAATGTTGACTTTCCCTCTTGTGTTTAATTGGGAATTTATTATTGTCCCTTTAATTCTTTTTCCTATTATTCTGGGTTATTGTGTTATGGGATAGGATAGGCTTACCTGTACTAGTGGATGTGACAGGTGCCATCACGGTCCCGATTTTGGGTTGTGACAAATAGGAGCGTTATTGAGTTGTAACTATTCCTATTATTGATGAGTGTTTGTGAGCTTCTGAGAATTGTAAAAGAAGAAAGTTTATCTTCTCTAAGAGCAACATAGTAGTTAAAGTTTATTATTTGATGAATTACTAGAGTTAGTTCCTCAGATTATAAAGTTGCAATCTGAAACTGCTCTTTTAAGTTAGTGAAGTTGGCTGGAAATCCTACACATTATGGGTCATGATTTTTACTTTCTTAAGCAAGGAGGTTTTTCACAAAAAATTAAGGGTTCTTTATTTTATCATTTTAGTAGAATTAACGAACCTGATTTCTCAAGGGAAGTTGTTGATGCTAGTTTATTTCAATTGGTACCAAAGTAGGTCTTTTCACCTAAGGGTAACACCTTGAAAAGGATTATATGTATGTTCCACCAAACTACTTAAGAAGGTGAGTCATAAACCAGACCACCTCTCTCAATGGGAAGAACTATGGTGAAAGAATAGAATGCGGATCACCTAATCAGTGAGGATTCTAATCTCAGGAATGTTGTCCTTGATGAACCAACAACTCCTATGAAGTTTGGAGAAGATGAGAAATTCAAATACCAAAATATAGACTTGAGGTGAATGTTATAGACAAGTTGGTAGTTCAAAATAATGCCAAGGAAAAGAAAATCCTAGTCTGTGGAGTAGGTCTTGACGAGTATAATCGAATTTCAACATGTACTTCCACTAAGTAGATTTGGGATATTCTTCAAACTACTCATGAAAGTACCAGCCAGGTTAAAAAATCAAAAAATGATATGTTAAATAGACCGTATGAGTTATTTAGGATGAAGAAAGGAGAATTTATTAGGATGTGCATACTATGATCACGTCAATCATTACTGAAATCTTCTTTCTAAGAGAAGTCATTCTTACAGGTAAGGCAGTTTGTAAATTACTCAGTGTGCTACCTGAGTCTTAGAAAAACAAGGTTGAAGAAATCTCTAAGGCTCGTGATCTGGACATTCTCACTATGGGTGAGCTAATGAGATACTCATATGCGTCCTCTCCTTGTCCAACTTATACTGGAAGAGTCTATCTTCTTGAAGCACTCAAACCTCTTCTGCACCTCATCGGACATAACAGGTCTAGCAACCACAAGCATTTCCACGCCCATCAAGGGTATACCCCCTAATCTGATAGCTGTTGTTGTGGCTGATTAGCCTATTGGGCCTTAAAAACCTAGAAGCAGACACTAATCAGGAGTCTTAGTAATTAATGGAATCAAGTATGCATAATAAGAGAGAAAGAATAGAATTTTTCTAAAGTCTTATATCATCTCAAAGATAAGTCACGAACATCATTCGCACCTATTCTTAAGACTACAATAGACATGGCTTGTACATATGAGATCAATGAACCATGCTTTAATACCAAGTTTTCACAACCCAAAAATTTAAACTTTGATGACACTTAGCCCAACCCCACTAAGAGGGAAGACAACACTTAACTGACAATGAAAGGATAGAAAATGATAAATTAAATACTCAAAATAAGCATAAGTTCTAAATATCTTCTTTCATAAAAGCGTAATGAAATACATAAAGATAAGTCAAAATAAAATTCACAAAATTTGTTGTCATAGTGTCACACCTCAAGTCCCATTGAGGAAAACTGGCACCCGAAGCCGTTAAGGCCCGAGAGAACCAATCTATACATTCGTATACCTTCATATGCATAACACCACACAAACAACATTTTGTCTCATATAGATAGAAGATGTCAAAGACGGAAGTTATGGAAAGACATTCACATAGATATGAAACTTGGCCGTTAGGGCCACCACGAACCTACATTCCTTCATTTATCCCACAACGTCTACAAAGCCTCTAATAGATACATAACCAACCTAAAGTCGGGACAAGTCCCCGCTTTATACAACCCTTACATAGTACCAAAACAAATGTACACATGACTCGAAAAGCCCCGAATCAAGCTGGAGCTCACCAACAATCTGCAGATGACCTGTACACTACTGTGGAGGTCTACTAGCACATGTGCCTGCAGCAAGTAAGGTAAGTCCCACAAGGGGCGTCAGTACGAAAGAATGTACTGAGTATGTAAGGCCATAAATAACTGCCTGAAATACAAGAACTCCAAATGGAATCAAATACAATGAATAATCAATATGGATAAACCACCATTCTGTATGTGTGGGACCATGTACATTACATTCATTACTTTCTTTGCTTTTACGTTCATTCATTATCATCACTCATTCATTCATTCATATAATGCCCGGGCCCCAAGCTGATCAGTGGGAATTAACAATAATCAATCGGGAACGACCCATGCTAGGCTTTCTTTTTACCCCTAGGATACCACCCGTGGTAGTGGGATTGACCCATGCTAGGTGTTCCTTCCACCCCTGGGATACCACCCGATATTGGTATCGACCCATGCTAGGTGTTCTTTCCACCCCTGGGATACCACCCATACTCAATAATCATTCGGGATCGGCTCGAGCTAGGCTTTCTCCCCATTGAGCTACCACCCGTACTCAAACAATAAACAACTATGCATTACTTCGTTCCTTTACTTTTGTAAGATTGATACATTGGTAATTATAACATCATTGGAGCTTTGGAACTTTAGTCAATGAATAAGATCCACGTGAATAACAATGCATAACAAACCTGAAATGAGATACTTTAGAACATTTCGGAATGGAAACAAGTTCGGTAGCAATGAGGACAATAGGTGCTGCCAAAGGATACGAAAAAGTAACCTTACATACCTTATCTTTCCAATGCGTAACTATAACAATTCATATCTTCCTTAAAGCGCTACTCTACAATAGGAATACATAACGAAACATACTTTAGAATTCAACTACATGACAAGTTTACACTTTACACTTCCTTTTCAATGTATCGTCACATTTACTTCATTACGTCACCTAAACACCTTTCACCTCAACACATTAAAGACAATCCATAATTGATACAATCCAAAATACTTCCGTACTACTCCTTTAAAGTCATTAAAAGGGCACCATAATTTGATGATTGCATCCAAGAAGGGTATAGGGGCCTTGGGGGGTCAAAGAGATGCAAAAACAATCGAAACGAAGTTCTGGAGGGACCTGCGAAGCCACATGCACCCGCAGGTGGGTGAGGTGATGCCTCAGGTTCCCATTGGCCTTGTCTAGGTCCACCTGCGTTGGCATCTCCACTCGCAGGTGCCCCATCCGCGAAGGCGGATGGCCGGTTCGGCCAAAATGGGTCTCTTTTGGGTCCTTTTTTGTAATAAATTGTTCATGGCCATAAGTAAGCTTATATTTTCATATTTTATGTTAAATTGGATGCCAAAAAACAACCATGGTCTCACAACGCACACGAACATCACAAAACTACATTTTTCCCCTTAATACACCACCGGTTCCATGCACAATTTCACAACAACAATTCCAAATGTTATACACAAAGAGAAAGAAAGTTAGGGACATACTCACATCTTAAATGTTGACATTTAATCCATCAAATTCACTTCCTTCAAGACCTCAAGTCCACTTTCAAGTTTAGAAGGCAAAACCCTTTACCGATTAAGCAAAAGTAGACTGTTTTACACAGTGGACTGCTCAGCACTTTGACAACATAACTAACATGATTTATACACCATATTATTCATATAATATACTAAACCATTAGATTAAACACTTACCAAAGCTTGCAAAAGGATGATCTTGTCCAAAGGAAATGTTGCTTAGGGTTTCTAAGAGAAGTAAAATATTGTTGGAAAATTCTAGAAATGTGCATGTGTCTTTTGGTGAATAAAAATCTGATTTTGTGCCTTATATAGTGTCTCATGGTCATCCTTATCCAACACTTAGTCAATAATTGAGGTGTTTACTTGGTCAACTTAAGAATGGATCATTTCTCCATTTGGGCCATGTCTTTCTTGTTAATTTTGGGCCTCATTTGAGCCCATAATCACAAGACTAATTCAGCCCAACAAAGTTAATGTGTAATACACCAACCATCTCAAGTTTAAATAATTCCATAAATGTTATGGTAATCAAATAGGTTCGAAAATGTACGGGGTGTTTCATCCTTCTCTCCTTAGAAACATTCGTCCTCGAATGTTAGTGACATTATCCAATCTAAACAAATTCAAGTCTAAGTTTATCCTTCATGTTATCATATACACATAATGCTTATAGATACTTACTTGCTATTGCTCCAATTCCGCATCTTGAACTTGTTCTTTCGTTTGAAACAAATGCGGGTACTTAGACTTCATCATTTCTTCAGCTTTCCATGTGATCTTTTCTACCTACTGATTTCTCCAAAGCACATTTTACGGAAGCTACTTCTTTATTCCTTAACTTCTTCACTTGTCGATCCAAGATATCAATAGGTACTTCCTCATATGTGAGATCTTTCGTAACTTGTACATCTCCAGTGGGAGCAATACAAGATGGATCTCCTATGTACTTTCGAAGCATTGAAACATGAACTACTGGATGAACTGTGGAGAGTTCTTGGGGTAGTGCTAATTCATACGCAACTTGCCCAAATCTTCGGACAATTTCATACGGCCCTATATAACGTGGACTCAACTTTCCTTTCTTTCCAAATCTCATTACCCCTTTCATTGGTGACACTTTTAAGAATACCCAATCACCTAGGGCAAATTCTATCCCCCTTCTTCTAACATCGACATATGACTTGTGTCGACTTTGGGCTGTTTGTAGCCGCTGTTGGATCATCTTAACTTTCTCCATAGCTTGATGAACAAGATCTGGACCAAATAAGACAGTTTCACTTGCTTCAAACCATCCAATTGGTGATCTACACTTTCTTCCATATAAAGCTTCATAAGGTGTCATTTTGATACTTGAATAATAACTATTATTGTAGGCAAATTCAATAAGCGATAAATGATCATCCCAACTACCTTTAAAGTCCAATATGCAGGCTCGTAGCATATCTTCAAGTGTTTGGATAGTATGTTTTGCTTGTCCATCTGTTGAGGATGAAAAGCGGTACTTAAATTCACTTGGGTACCCAAACTCTTCTGAAAAGATTTCCAAAAATGTGCTGTGAATTGAGCTCCCCTATCTGATATAATAGAGATTGGAATTCCATGTAGTCGCACTATCTCTTTAACATACAACCGTGCATAATCTTCAACTGTATAGGTGGTTTTGACCTGTAGAAAGTGTGCTGACTTGGTAAGCCTGTCAACTATTACCCATATGGAATCAAATTTTTGAAGTGTATGAGGTAAACCTGTGATGAAATCCATGTTAATCATGTCCCACTTCCAGACTGGAAGATTTATACATTGCATATAACCTCCAGGTTTCTGATGCTCTATTTTTACTTGTTAACAATTTGGACATTGAGCTACAAATTCTGTAATGTTCTTCTTCATGTTACCCCACCAATACATGTATCTCAAATCAAAATACATTTTGGTGGCTCCCGGATGAACAGAATATCGTGAGTGATATGCCTCTACCATAATTCGTTTCCTTAGCTCATCTACATTCGGTACACACAATCTACCTTGGCACTGAAGCACTCCCTCTTGCGTAAGATCAAATGCCTTTGTCAAACCTTGTTGTACATTCTCCTTCAGCTGCATTAAAATAGGATCCGCATACTGTTTTTCCTTCACTTCAGCTACTAATGAAGATTCGGCCTTATTTTGCACAATAACCCCCTCATCTGGAGATTCAAAAAGATGAACTCCCAAGCTGGCCAGTTGATGTAGATCCTTGACTATACCTTGTTTTTCCGCCAACTGGCCACTAATGCCTCCTATTGCCTTGCGGCTTAATGCATCGGCTACCATATTTGCTTTTTCCGAATGATATAAGATGTCAATATCATAATCATTTAATAGTTCAAGCCACCTTCTTTGTCTTAAATTTAAATCCTTCTGTTTGAAAATATACTGCAAACTATTATGATTAGTATATATGTCAACATGAACCTCATACAAATAGTGGCACCATATCTTTAAAGCAAATATCATAGCTGCTAGCTCAAGATCATGTGTGGGATAATTTCTCTCATGTGGTCGCAACTGTCGTAAGGAATAAACTATTACATCACCGTGCTGCATCAATACACATCCTAAGCCGACTCCTGAAGCATCACAATATACTGCATACCCTTTTGTGCCTTTGGGAAGTACTAATACGGGTGTAGAAGTCATTTTATCTTTCACATCTTGGAAACTCTTCTCACATACATCATTCCAGTGAAACTTAGTTGCCTTGTCGGTTAGCTTTGTTAAAGGTGCCGCAATGGAAGAAAACCCTTCAACAAACCTTTTATAATAACCTGCCAACCCAAGAAAACTATGAATCTCTGTAGGCGTCATAGGCCTTGGCCAATTCTTCACCGCTTCTATCTTTTGTGTGTCAAGCCTTATTCCTTCATCTGACACAATATGACCCAAGAATGCTACAGATTTTAACCAAAATTCACATTTAGAAAACTTTGCATATAACTTACGGTCACGAAGAATCTGTAACACTTGCCGTAAGTGATTAGCATAGTCCTCTTGTGATCTTGAATAAACCAGAATATCATCTATAAACACGGTCATGAATACATCCAAGAATGGCTTGAACACCCTCTTCATAAAATCCATAAAAACTGTTGGTGCATTCGTTAGTCCAAATGACATAACTAAAAATTCATAGTGACCATACCGTGTTCGGAAAGCTATCTTGGGTATATCTTTTTCTCTAACCCTTACCTGATAATATCCCGATCTCAGGTCAATCTTTGAAAAGTATTTGGCACCCTGTAATTGGTCAAACAAATCATCAATTCTGGGGAAGGGATATTTATTCTTGAATTTCACCTTATTCAGTTGTCGATAATCAATACACATTCTCAATGTGCCATCTTTCTTTCGTACAAATAACACTGGTGCACCCCACGGGTACATACTAGGCCTTATGAATCCCTTGTCTAGCAAGTCTTTTAATTGCTCCTTCAATTACCGTAATTATGTCGAGGCCATTCTATACGGAGGAATAGAGATAGGCTGAGTACCTGGAAGCACATCAATACCAAACTCTACTTCCCGTTCTGGAGGCAAACCTGGAAGATCTTCAGGAAATACATCAAGGAACTCATTTACCACCGGAACCGTTTGAAGAGTTGGTGGTTTCACATTGGTGTCCTGAACTCTTACTAGATGACATATGTACCCCTTGGAAATCATTCTCCTTACCTTAATATAGGAAATAAATTTACCCCTCGGTGCTCTAACATTACCCCTCCATTCAAGGACGGTCTTCTGTGGGAAATGGAAATGTACCTTCTTAGCTCGGCAATCTACCATGGCTAACAAGAAGCCAACCAATCCATACCCATTATAACATCAAAATCTACCATTTCCAGCTCAATAACATCAGCCAACGTATCATAACCACAAACATTCACTATACAATTACGATATACTCTTTTAGCTACAATAGATTCACCAACTGGTGTAGATACCTCAAATGGCTTGACTAGTAATTTCGGTGTTCTTTCAAATTTTTCAGCAATCAATGGAGTAACATATGATAGGGTAGAACCCGGATCAATCAATGCATATATATTATGTGAAAATACGGATAATGTACCTATCACTACATCAGGAGAAGCCTCCAAATTCTGTCGATCTGCTAGAGCATAGGTACAATTCTGTACTCCACTAGAACAGGTTGCTCCTCTAGCATCTCTACCACGACCAACAGGCTATACACCTCTACTTAGGGAAGGCACTGATGATGATGCAACGGTTGATCCCGTAGGTCGTACCACACTACCCAAGCCTCTTCGTGGGCATTCTCTCATTACATGCCCCGTCATACCACACCAAAAGCAAACATTTGTCCCAAGTCGGCATTCATCTAAATGAAACCTTCCACAATGCTGACACGACTGACGAGAAAACCCTATTGTCTGTGAACCTCGAATCCCACTACTCTGCCCAACCTGACTGCCTCAAAACCCTCGAAGTTGGGATAGAGTACCTGCTGTAGGATTAGAAAATAATGGTCTAGGCGGTCTAGGAAAAACTCGAGGCCTAAATTCTCCTTGGGACGCCGTGAACTGTCCTATATGTCTAGCCGTCTTTGACGGCCCTCTTTCAAATTCTTGTTTCCTTCTCCTTTGCCTATGATCCTCCATCTTCTGTGCAAAGGCTTGTATTCTGGCTATATCCATATCTCTATTCAATGCAGCAATAGTACAGTCCCTCACCAAATATGGCTCCAATCTGTCCACATACCGATGGACTCTGTCGTCCATTGTGGCTACTACGTTAGGAGCATACCTAACAAAAGAATTAAACTGAAGACTGTACTCTATATCGCTTATATTCCCTTCACAAAGATTTAAAAACTGGTCTGCACGAGCCTCTCGGATCTCATATGGAAGATAGTGATCAAGGAATGCCGCTTTGAATTCTTCCCAATTAGCTGGAAGTGCACCGATACCCCTAGATCGTTTCTAAGCTTCGTACCATAATATAGCCTCTCCTTTCAGTCTATATGCTGCAAGCTCAACCGTTTCTATACCAGTCACATGTATAACATCTAGAGCCCTTTGAATTTGGTCCACGCCGGTGAACGTGGGAGGGTCTAATTTCAGAAAATCTTGTGTCCTTCGACTAGCTACCCTATCCGCACCGTCATTACTTGTAGTTGGACCAACTTGTCCTTGATGTTGTGCAGCAACTATACTAGTCAACATTTGCACCGCATTTCTGAGATCCTGCTCAGTAGCATTAACAGTTTGTTCTGGGATACTTCTCTCCTTTGTGGCCCTCCTGGAAATGGGAGAGGAGAAGATGCCCGCGATGCAAACTCAGTTTCAGCCCCACCTTGACTAACTTGATCAGGTGGTGATTTACTCATTCCTTCTCCAGCAAGAATGTCTACCTTCTTACCTTTGCCCCTACCTCGTCTTATAATCGGCATTTTACTATAATAAAGAAAACTAAATTTCAACAGTCAGATATGATTCCACCTATAAATTTGGCTCTAATGCACGATCTAGGAAATGGAGAAAAGAAAAAACTCCTAAATGCCCCATAGCCTCCTGCTAAAAAATGTGGTGCACAACACATCCATAAGCAAGACTCTACTCGGACACGGCTTTGTAAACACCCTAGGACGACCCGCTCTGATACCACTTTTGTCACGCCTCGAATTCCAACGGGGCGGACTGACACCCAAAGCCATTAAGGCCCGAGAGAACCAACCTATATATTCGTATACCTTCATATGCATAACACCACAAAAATAACATTCTGTCTCATATAGATAGAAGATGTCAAAGACGGAAGTCATGGAAAGACATTCACATAGATATAAAACTTAGCCGTTAGGGCCACCACGAACCTACATTCTTTCATTTGTCCCACAACGTCTACAAAGCCTCTAATAGGTACATAACCAAACTAAATTAGAGACAAGTCCCCGCTTTATACAACCCTTACATAGTACCAAAACAAATTTACACATGACTCGAAAAGCCCCGAATCAAGCTGGAGCTCACCAACAATCTGCAAATGACCCGTACACTACTGTGGAGGTCTACTAGCACCTGTGCCTGTAGCAAGTAAGGTAAGTCCCCCAAGGGACGTCAGTACGAAAGAATGTACTGAGCATGTAAGGCCATAAATAACTACTTGAAATACAAGAACTCCAAATGGAATCAAATACAATGAATAATCAATATGGATAAACCACCATTTTGTATGTGTGGGACCATGTACATTACATTCATTACTTTCTTTGCTTTTACGTTCATTCATTATCATCACTCATTCATTCATTCATATAATGCTCGGGCCCCAAGTTGATAAGTGGGAATTAACAATAATCAATCTGGATCGACCCATGCTAGGCTTTCTTTTTACCCCTTGGATACCACCCGTGTTAGTGGGATCGACCCATGCTAGGTGTTCTTTCCACCCCTGAGATACCACCCGATATTGGGATCGACCCATGATAGGTGTTACTTCCACCCCTGGGATACCACCCGTACTCAATAATCATTCGAGATCGGCTCGAGCTAGGCTTTCGCCCCATTGAGCTACCACCCATACTCAAACAATAAACAACTATACATTACTTCGTTCCTTTACTTTTGTAAGATTGATACATTGGTAGTTATAACGTCATTGGAGCTTTGGAACTTTAGTCAATGAATAAGAGTCACGTGAATAACAATGTATAACAAACCTGAAATGAGATACTTTAGAACATTTCGGAATGGAAACAAGTTCGGTAGCAATGAGGACAATAGGTGCTGCCAAAGGATACGAAAAAAGTAACTTTACATACCTTATCTTTCCAATGCATAACTATAACAATTTAGCTCTTCCTTAAAGCGCTACTCTACAATAGGAATACATAACGGAACTTACATTAGAAGTCAACTACATGACAAGTTTACACTTTACACTTCCTTTTCAATGCATCGTCACATTTACTTCATTAACTCACCTAAACACCTTTCACCACAACACATTAAAGACAATCCATAATTGATACAATCCAAAATACTTTTGGACTAATCCTTTAAAGTCATTAAAAGGGTACCATAAGTTGATGATTGCATCCAAGAAGGGTATAGAGGCCTTGGGGTGTCAAAGAGATGCAAAACCAATCGAAACAAAGTTCTGGAGGGACCTGCGAAGCCACCTGTGCCCGCAGGTGGGTGAGGTGCGGTCGTAGGTGCCCATTGTCCTTATACAAGGCCACCTGCGTTGGCATCTACGCCCGCAGGTGCCCCATCCGCAAAGGCGGATGGCCGGTTCGGCCAAATGGGTGTCTTTTGGGTCCTTTTTTTGTAATAAATGGTACATGGCCATAAGTAAGCTTCTCTTTTCATATTTTATGTTAACTTGGATTCCAACAAACAACCATGGTCTCACAACGCACACGAACATCACAAAACTACATTTTTCCCTTCAATACGCCACCGGTTCCATGCACAATTTCACAACAACAATTCCAAATGTTATACACAAAGAGGAAGCAAGTTAGGGACATAAACACATATTAAATGTTGAAATTTAATCCATCAAATTCACTTCCTTCAAGACCTCAAGTCCACTTTCAAGTTTAGAAGGCAAAACCCTTCACCAATTAAGCAAAAGTATAATGTTTTACACATAGTGGACTGCTCAACACTTTGCCAACATAAAAAACATGATTTACACACCATCTTATGCATATAATATACTAAACCATGAGAGTAAACACTAACCAAAGCTTGCAAAAGGATGATCTTGTCCAAAGGAAATGGTTGCTTAGGTTGTAAGAGAAGTGAAATATTGTTGGAAAATTCTAGAAATGTGCATGTGTCTTTTGGTGAATAAAAATTTGATTTTGTGCCTTATATAGTGCCTCAGGGTCATCCTTATCCAAACACTTAGTCAATAATTGAGGTGTTTACTTGGTCAACTTAAGAATGGATCATTTCTCCATTTGGGCCATGTCTTTCTTGTTAATTTTGGGCCTCATTTGAGCCCATAATCACAAGACTAATTCAGCCCAACAAAGTTAATGTGTAATACACCAACCATATCAAGTTTAAATAATTCCATAAATATTACGGTAATCAAATAGGTTCAGAAATATATGGGGTGTTACACATAGGTACAAGCCTCTAAGAAAAATCTCAAAGTATGACAAAATTACTACAATGTTTTGAGGAACAAAAAGACATGAATAAAAACATAAAGACAGAAGAGGTATGAGAACTGTGAATTAGACAGGCAGCTAGCTCCAAATCTTGAATAGTCCACCAGCAATGAGGATCGCCTACAACTGGTGTTCGTCTCAACATCTGCATAACAAAGATGAAAAAAGACAAAAGTGAGTACGAATACACATGTACTCATCAGCACCATCTACTAACCCTAACATGAAGCAATGAAAAGGGTCAATCCTACATTGCCCTATCCTATACTCAATAACGTAATAGATTTACCTCTTTCAGACTAGGACTAGCAGTTAAAACTAATGGCAATATAATCAGTACAATGGTAGATTCTCAGACAAAGACTATTAAATACCAAGTCAATTTCACCACACATAGGCACAAAATTATTAAGAAATTCAACAACAACTAAGTGAATGATACTGAATGAATACATATATTGCTCCTGCTACCTTTGTCAAATAGTGAAGACCCATAATAGACTGGTGAGCTCCATATACTGGGTAGGTGTGCTATTCAATAAATATATAATATTAGACAGACATGTCAATCTAATCCATATATAATACTATGCATGTGTACAATTCTAATCGATAAATAATATTTGGTAGCCTTGTCACTCAGATCCATATATAATGTTGAGCATGCATGCCATTCTGATTGATATATAATATTGAGCAGGTGTGTCACTCTAATCCAAATAAAGTATAATTCATGGTGTGCAAGCATGGAAATTATAGTTTGCAGACATGGAACACTGATAGAATAACTCAATTTCACCATCATTTTATGTTTGCCTTTTAATCTATTGGTTCATATAAAAATCTCATATTTCCCAAAGTAAAGTTAGGATAACAACTGTTACAAAATATTGTCATCATCCGACTCTGAATCCATAAAAGAGAGTAAAATCACCAACTAGCATGTACCTGAATCAAATAAATCACAAAAGTCATATATATCATGCTCTCAAGGCAAGAAATCAATCCAAGCAATTTAAATAGTCACATAAACCCTTAACATAAAGTCGGTACCCACATAAATACTCTTTATCTCATTTATATGGGACTCAATTATCAGTAACTCCTATGTTCAATCAAAAAACACATTAAAACTTCATAAAGAGTCAAAGAAAGCCTCAACTTACTTTAGACAAATTAGCCCTAAAAGTCAAATGATAGCTTTGCCTTTCCGTAGAGCCTCTAAATGATCCCAAACTGGTAAAATATGTGATCTAGATAAGTAAACGAGTAGGTAAACACTTATATTACTATACGTCTATAACACCCCATACATTTCAAAACATATATGACCAAATTAGCACTGACGAAAGTATTTAAACATGAGATAGTAAGGAGGTATTTGGGCTTAAAATTAGAGTTAAGAGTTAAGTTAAAGTAGATGGATTAAGATATTGGAAAAATAGGATAAAATAAGTGAGGTGCTTGCTTGATTTAATTAAACTAGTAGGTGACGTGTAGGTGCATCACCTACTTAAACTAATGGGCCAAATTGAGGCCTACATTAAATAACTAATTTAAGGCAAAACTAAGTGAAACAAAATGAGGAGAATGGTAGCCCAAGGCCAGATATTTGCAAGCCCACAAAGAGGTAATTAAAATTTCCTAGTAGGTGCACCACTTACTTGGTATTTTGACCAGCTTAAATGACCAAAGTAGATACATCACCTACTTAGCATTTGTGGCCCAAATTAAGACAAATGGTGGCTGGAAATAAAGAGGAGAAAGAGTCAGCAAAAAGAGTCCTTTAAAGGCCAAAAATCTGATGGAAATATCCCATTATTTTCTCATCAAATTAAGGTTGTCTAAGTCTCTCAATCTCTCTCTCTTATCCTCCAAACAGCCACCCTATTTTCCCATTAGGGTTCTACATGTTCCTCAATTTATTTCTTGCAAACTAACCCACCAAATCACCTTCTCTCCTCCTTAGTTTCAAATATATTAGAAATCTATTCAAGGGGAGTGAATATATAGGTGTTGGCAGCCAAGGTGCTGCCACTATCTTCCAAAGATTAAGGTAAGAATTTTATGCTATAAGCTTGGGTTATTATTCTATTTTCATATGATACTTGTGTTGATGTTTCTTTCCTATTTTTTGGTTTAGAGAAGGTTACAAAAATAGTAATTAAGGGAAAACTAACAGATTAAGACATCCAAGGAAAGGTGTTTCTCCAAGTTCTAATTATTAACTTATTTGCGCATTCTATTACTTGTGTATTGGAACTCATGGGATGGTAATTAGAAGCTGTGAGCTCAACTGTTCTGATTATATTGTGATGTTGGGGGATGTATTACTGTATTGAGAAGTTTGGGAAGTCGTGGTTGGCCCTATAAAATGACTGGTTAATATTATTACGGGCAGAAAAGAAGGGTGTGAACTTGGGGAGTTGTTTTGATGGTTTATGGATTTTGTGACTGCTTATGGGCTATTTTATATGTATTATTGTTATGAGGCAGTGAGTCACCTTATAGGATGGTTGAATAGAGTTCTATTAAAGTATAAAAGGAGGGTGTGGTGATACACCATGTGTTTGGGGGTTTGGACAGTCTTACTGTCCGTCAAGCATTTAGCTACTATTTTACAGGCTTATAATGTGATTAGCTTCATTATGTACTTATACTGTAGAGTAACACTTAAAGGAAAGGTTGAATCGTTGTAGTAACATTGGTCGAAAGACAAGGTATGTAAGGCTATTCGATTTCCTGTTTCTTTGGCATGAATCCAACACTTGTGTTACAAAGTAAGCTTTCTAAGAGCTCTTGGTAGTAAATGATACATAGTGGCAGTATATGATCACCAATGTAGCTAATGGTCTCATTCCCATTCCTTAGTGCGTTAAAGTACTTCAATATGAGTTTATTAATATATCTGCATGCGTACTCTACCAAGTATTAACATGCAAGGCTTAAACCGGTTTCATCGTTAAAACACAAACCCTTGTCATATGTTTCTCTTACATGAGTCAATAAGATCCTAGATTACACATGGTAAGTATGTTCATTTGTTGGGTACGCAACCAGCCCACTTACTGCCAACTTGCTTCAATTGGTCTATTTTAATCATATACTTTATTTTCTCACATGCTTACATGTTTCCTTCATTAGATATCACTCCCATTGTCTTACTCAATAATTTTAGCTCACGTAATCTCTACTTGTTCTGTTATATAGTTTATATGTCCTAACTTCGAACGTGTATTATCCCTAAGTTGAATTTGTCCACGTGCTTGATTAGTTCCCATATTCATGTAACCCTTTCATTTGATATCATTTACCAAGTATTTGGCCATCATATCACTGTATAAAGTCCATATCTTTTGGCTTGATGAGTTAAATGTCTCTATTTGATAGGTGTTTCAATGTGAGCTATCAAAATGCTTATTGTGTCACACAAACGCCTAACTATTATGTTGTTGTTACAGTTTCTTCCTATGTCATTGTTACTACCTTAAGTCCATATTCACATGTCTCCTGCTATGGTTTGTTTTCCCCAAGTTGAATAACACTATCACCACCAAAATAACAATCTCAAAGATTAAAGAAGTGATGTAAAGCAAATATAATTATATATGGGTGGTAGCTCAGGAGCAAAAACCTAACCTAGGCTGATCCCAAGTCATAGACTTATGGGTGGTATCCCAGGGATGGAAGGAACACTTATCATGGGTTGATCCCAATATTATGGGTAGTATCACAGGGGTGAAAGGAAAGCCTAGCATGGGTCGATCCCAATTTGTGTATTAATGAGAAACATATCCTAGGGGTAAAATGCCTATCATGGGTCATCCTCTTTTACCACTGATCAGCTGGTCATATGTATCACATGGCTTATAAAAATTATAAAGCAAGGAAGATCACAAAAAGAATGTAATGCACATGATTCCACAAGTATAAGTAAAGGTGGTCTTTCATCCTTGCCTATATGTTCAAGTATTGACACCTAATTTCATTGAGATTTTGTTTTACATATGGCTACTTCATACCTTACATATTCAGTACATTTTTTCATACTGACGCCTCTCACGGGGGACTGCATTCCATGCTGCAAGCACAGGTTCTCTGCTAGTAGATCTCCCTCATTGAAGCACAAGATACTCAGTGGTTGTGGGCTAGCTCTATATTGATTCGAGGTTGCTTTAGCATATATATTTTGATAGTGGTATAGTCTTGGATCCTATTAAAGGCTTTATATACATTGTAAAGGCATCATATGTATTTATAGTTTCATTTGCCATTTGTACTAGTTTAGCTAGTTGTCTGATGTTGTATGTATAAGCTTCTCATTAGAAATCCTATTTATATAGTGATTCTTTTGCTCATCATGGGTCATTTGTATAGCATGTGCTCATCTGGTGCTTTTTCACCTCACCAGAGTTTGGGGTGTGACAACTTCAATCTCGAGCCCAAAAAGTCAGCCAAAAAATCAACTTAGAGCCTCCAAGGTCAAAAGAGTAATTTTATTTCAAGATTAGAATAGCCATAGGATAAGGAACCCAAATCTAAAATTTCATTAAAATGGAATTCAAATTGACCTTGAAATCATCAAAATTTAATTTCTTAACCTTGCCAAAAATCCCCATTAGCCCTGCATGGTAGCTCAACCTCATTAAGGGCTAGAGAATAACTAGACACTTTAATGAGTTTCAAGTAAAAATGAAAACAAGTCTTGTGATGGAAGAAGAGTTAGGCCAAGAAAATTAGTTTTGACATATATCTTGACTATGGTATATCCACTGGTGAGGTTAAGTTGTTCAGCAAGAGAAAATATGGTATATTTGCTTGGTATTCATATGATTTTGGTCTACCTAATGACCCACTATTGTTTAAAGAGCTTATAAATAGTTTTTAGTGCTTATGTTGGTAATTGCATTGTTATATTAGACAATGTAATGCTTGAATATTAAAATGGGTGTTTTTGCATAAAAGAGCTAAGTGGGTTAAGTGGTTTCATGGTTACTACATGGTATTATTTCTACCAAATAATTATTCTACTTTCTTTGTTTAGTTCCCACTAATTGTGATAATCTAGTTGGTTGTAGGCATTGGTGATTTGAGGTCAAATCTTCTTTAAGAGGAAGAGAATGATAGCAACCATGGAATTTAAAGAATATGAAGGAGAAAATATAGTGAAGGTCAAGATTCGAGGACGAATCTTCTTTAAGAAAGGGAGAATGACAGCATTCATGGTAGCTCAACCTTATTAAGGGCCAGAGAATAGCAAGACACTTTAATGGGTTTCAAGTAGAAATAAAAACAAGCCTTGTGATGGAAGAAGAGTTGGGTCAATGAAGATATTTTTTCCAAGTCTACATTTATTTGGAGTCCCAAATTCAAGTCTAAGGTGAAGTGGACTGAGGCCCAAATCTACCCCAAAATGGAGAAATACAGTCGTCTAGACTTTAAGAGCTGTTTCTAGATCTCTATTTAAAATTTTGTTTTAGTCTATGTTGACTACATTGGTCTTAGTGTTGGTAGTCTTCTATGCACCTAGGAAATTTAAGCTTATTTTTAATTTAGTTTGACCACCTTTAAAGTTTAGAATGTCTTTTAGGTTGAAGCACCATTTACTCCTATATAAAGGAATGTTTTCTTCTACATTGTAACTGAGTTTGATTTAACTAATATATTAACAGCCTTGTGGCTTTGGAGATATTTAAGTTTCTCTTTAAGGTTATGCCCTTATTGTTCTACCTTGAACCATATCTTGGATTTCTTCAATGGTAAGATTACTCATTTGAGTTCCCTCCCTCTATTCTTATTCTTCCTCTTCTTAATTTATTCACTACTTGTTTTCCTTTTAAACAAGGTTTCGAGTTCAAATACTTGAGCTTGTGTTCTTTTCTCACGAATCAATTCTTTTCCCCTTTCAAAAGTCTAATTTTAAAGTCTTCCACTATCTGTGTTGTTATCAATTCCTAATTTAAATAACAATTTAATGATAAAATCAATGACAAATTAGAGAGTCTATGTAATTTATGGATAGAATCATACCTTACGAAAAAAATCTCAAAATTTCCATTTGAATCACCCCAAAATGTAATCCTAACTTCCAAAATCGAGTTTTGAAGTCTAAGTTCAAAAATGGAGTTAAATTTTCCCAGGTAATACCTTCTTCATGAATGTGAAGCCCCTATGGAGAATGTGATGTTGACCCGATCCAACCCTCTTAAACGTAATTCTTCCTCCGTGAACATGATAGAGTATCGAACCCGACCACAATTATCCTTTCTGAATGTTATCGAGTCCTTGCAAATGTGAAGGTCGACCAAACTCCTCCTTTGTGAATGTGACGTGAGTCTCGAGAATACAAAGAAGACACCAGATATCAGTTGTTGACAACAACTAAACTTTTCCAAAATCTTTGAATGGATCCTTGGGATTCATTCAAAATATCGTGAAAACAAACCAAACATGTAAATTGACTAAAAATCACATTACAGATTGTTGGAACGATCAAATCACCGGTCCAAGGTCATCTTGACTGAATAATGATCGAAGCTAACTCTAAGTTTCTTAAACTTCAAAAATCCAACCAATGATCACTCTCAAATGTCTAGGGACCTGAACTAATTTTCCAAATGTTGACTTCAGTCAAACTTTTCAATTCTCAAACCTTCAAACTTAAAACTCTCTTAAAATGCATCCAATCACTTCAAAATTCATGCCACCCACCCCCACATATCACAATTATCTCACTAAAACTATGAAAATGAGTAAGATAGAAAAAATACATAGAAGTTGCAAAATGACCATGTGGATCATTATAGTTTGATGAGATAGAGTGTTGGCTAGTCAAAAACTCCATATTCAAAAGACGAAAGCTGCAGAGATGAGGATGTTAAGATATATGAATGGACATACTAAGAATGATAACAGTATGAATAAGAATATCTGATCCAAGATGGGATTTAAAGCCTCCGTGGTGGACAAGATGAGGGAAACGAGCTTAGATGGTTTCGGCATGTGAAGAAAAAATGCATAAATTCCCACTTGAGGAGGAGCGATTGGTTGGATATAGTGGGTACAAGGAGAGGTAGCGTTAGGTTAAAAAATATTGAAGAGAGGTTATTAGACAGGACATGACAGCTTCAGCTTATCGAGGACATGAACTTAGATAGAATAGTTCGGAGAACGCAAATTAGGATGGAAGGTTAGTAGGCAATGGAGTATTGTCTTGCTTTTCGACGAACTTAGGCTTGGTAGTGTTTGTCGTAGTATTAGCCTTATTTTTATAGTGTCTCGCTTTTGATTTCTATCATCATCTGTTGTTTATAGTGTTCTAGTTATTGCAATATTTTGTTGTTGTTATATTGTGTCCTTATTAGGTTCTATGTTCTCTTCACTGTCGTTTTTCCTTTTTGTACCTACTTTTATTTGTTGTACTCAAGGCGAGGGACCTATGAAAATGACCTCCCTACCACCACAAGGTAGGGTTAGGGTCTATATATACTATACCCTCCCCAGACCTTACTTGGGGGAATTCACCGGGTGTGTTGTTTGACAGGGTATCATAGTGACTAGTTCATTTCTTAAAAAAAGTAATTTTCAGTCATCTATGATACCAGCATAATATATATCATACACTGGAAAAGTATCATAGATGATTGATTCATTCTTTCAAAGGAAAAAAATTATTAAAAAATACAACTAGAGTTAAAATTTAATTTCTCTATTTTAATTTTTATATCTTTTTAGCAAGTTATTTTTTGTAAAAAAAATAAAATAGAGTCATATTTTAGATATAAGTTTTATTTTTATTTGCAAAAGAGAAAAAATATATTTAAAAATATATTTTCTATTAATTTAGATTTTAATATATACGCTACTGACTTTGATATTTTTATTAATTATCTATTATTATAGTCTAATTGTTTAATTTTTTGTATTTTTATTAATTGAAAAATAATTAACTATTTTTTTTAATATTTTATTCTTATCCTTCAAAATTTATGTGTGAAGGTTCTTAGAAATGTTTATTGAACTTTTTGCCCTTCATTAAAGATTTTGCAATAGACAAAATTATCGTTTACTATTTTTCTCAAATAATTGTCATGTTGTTACTAATATTTAGAGTTGTCTTTCCTGTCAATCTCGGCGAGCCAGTCTACTTCTCCAATCGGAGAGAAGAGGAGTGACTTAACCACTTAGGAAAAATCAAAACCATAAAAAATATTCCTGCTTCGTCGTCCTTACCTTCAATTCAATCTGATTCAGTTTTATATATTTACTTATTTATAAAAGGTAACAACTTTTAACATTTAATACTTTAAAATTGACTAAATTCAACTAAAATTCTACTCGAAGAAAATTTTCCATATTTTTACTACACGATTTATTTGCTTTTTAAATTTTTTTCCTAATTTGACCTACCTAGGAAGTTCTACTATTTAGAATTTAATAGCAACTAAAATTTACCTTATATAAATCTTGTTCTATTTAATGCCCTAATACATGTAATAGTCACAAATCACAATTAATGTTGGATGAAAATTTATTGCTCGAATCATAGTTCTTAGAAAACTATGATTTTTAGGAACTTCTACTTTTTAATATTTTATTCATCATTGTTTCACATAAAATTTGATTTTTTTTCAAAATCTTACCTTATGTAAACTATAGTGAAGTATCAAAAACACACCTAAACTATTCCCTTTTTTGAGTTTCACACCTGGGAGTGTGGGTTTCATACCTAAACTATCACTCTTTAGTTTGAGAAACACACCTCAACTAATATGTGATTGTTTGTGTACTACACTCTCTCTTTTATTTAAAGAATCTCGTCACGTTGATCTCCATGTCGACAAAAAATTTCACCTTGACAAAGGCTAAATAATTATTAGTATTAAGAGGTTCACCATGTGAACCTTTTACATCGAACGTCTTCTTCTATGTTGATGTACAATGTCAAAATACTACTATGGTACAATAACCGAGGAGTATGCAAAACTAACCTCTACTACATCAAAACACCATAATCAATAGCCAAGCTTAGATGATCTATATTCATTAAAAACCATTGTGACCAAAAATGTTCTCTTCTCTCTTCTATTTGCCTATGCAAACCCTAGCTTCATAGTTCATCAAAGTTGACTGCCATGGCCATCCTGGCCACTGGTCAGCGGTTAGTGGCTGGCCAGAAGTATACTTTAACATTTTCAGAAAATTTTCCTGACTTATATCACCCAAAATCCCCTTCTAAACCGATAGATTTGCCTAATTTGCCTGATAAGCCTAGCGTAGAGCCCATATGTCAAGAGCCCTCAAGTTCTCCTGAAGAGATTTGCTATGATAAAATTAAGTTTGCGAATTTGATGAAACCTTGTAATAATCAACAAGGTAAAGGAAGCAATTTGGATTCAATCCCCATGAAAAAGGTACCTATCATCAATAGTGTTCATCATGTTACATGGACTGAGAAGGAGGTACAAAAGATGAATATAATGGAGAACCTTCAATACATTATAATTGGGAAATTTTCCTATGGGTGGCCTGATTTGGATGATCTTAGGAATCAGATTCCTGAGCAATGCAATATTAAAGGCGATTGTAAAATTGGCCTGTTGGGAAATAAACATCTTTTGATAAGGCTAAATCTTATGGAAGATTATGTGAATTTAATGTCAAAAAATGCATACTATGTAGTAACAAAGGATGGTATAGCCTATCAAATGAGACTGTTGATTTATGATGCAAAAATCAAATTAGATGAGGAAACAATACAACAATGGCTTGGATATTATTCCCTGGCCTGTTAACTATTTTTTCTCAAAGAATCTTTATTTTCTCTTACTTCAGCGGTGGGTGGGCCCATTCATCTTAATTTGGCTACTATCAACAAGACTAGATCAAGTTGTACGAAGGTAAAGGTGCAGGTTGATCTGGCAGCAGTATTACTTGACCAAGTGGAAATTGAAGTGGTAAATGATAGTAATAGTGGAACAAGGGTTGAAACTATCAAGATTCGCCTAAATATTGCCAAACATGTAAACTCTAAGGTCATAATAAAGTGGAGTATAGAATTATATATCCAGAATTGAAGTCTCAGTTGGAGTTTAACAAATAGGATGGAGATAAAGTGGAGAATGAAATGAAACATGAGTTTAACAAGCAAAGGATTGTGGCTAGAGGGAGGTTCAATGCTGGCAGATAGAACCCCAAAAATAGGAGATTCAGGCTAGAAAAGGATTCTGATGAATTTCTTAGTGATAAAGCTACTGCTATGTCTCCTTTAGGCAAATATATCACCATTGATAATTCATTTGAGGTCTTATTAGAGGAAGGGGAAGAGTACTATGGCTAATAATGATACTAATGCAGCACAACAACTAGGGGTTACCAACAAAGAAATACATACTAATAATGCAGCACAACATACTGCAAATATACAAAAAGATGGTGTAGAAGACTCAACAAACATGTCATGTCAAAAAAAAATGATTCAACATTGCCAATTGATACTCCTTTTACCAGTGGAGGATAAAACTCACAACAACACCTTGGAAACCCTCTCAATGAAGTGACTCATAGTTCTTCACCTAGCAGAAACAACATGGTAAGCACAGAGTTAACAGTTGAATCTAGCAATCAGATAAAGGGATGCTACAGTACTGTAAGCAGTCACAATGAAGAGGGTACAAAATGAATTGCAGACAAATGCTCTTGTTTCTTTTAGGGTTCAATAGATACAGTAACAAAATGAAGATCTAGACAATATAGTGACACAATATCCTCAAATTGAAAAGGACAACATGGAAAGCACGGTGGTGATGAGCATGGAAAATAACAGTGATGAAAATGATGCAAAGGGGAAGACAACTGCACTAACACTGATGCAATAAGCAAGCATGGGGATGAGGATAATAAGCTATCAATTCTTAGAATGCAGAGTGATATGGAGAATGTGGAAAATGTAGCTTTACCTTTACAAGTGGTCCCACATGTACCTATACATGAGAATATGTTGATTGAGTAGGTAAAATCTTTTCACAAGGAACTTGTAGTAGTTCCTGAAGCACTCAACATCTTAGGGTGCAGGGATGATTCTATGAAGAACCTGCACAATATTGTATCTCATCAATGTACTAAGAACTTGGAGCAGCAAACAGATATATAAAAGATAATACTAGTAAAGTTGAAGACAAGGATGAAAAAGAGAATCAGCAAAACCTAATTCATGTCATGAAAGAGGTTGGTCTATCCCCACAAGATCTTACAAAAGGGAATCAATCAAAATGGAAAAATATAATTTTTGTACAGGAAAATATTCATGTGGAGGTACTGACAGATTCAGAGCAATAATTGATTGTTCAGATTACTTTTCAAGATGGTCAGAAACTTATTACCACTATGGTATATGCTAAATGTGATGCTCTGGAAAGGCTACAACTATGAGATAAAGTCTACTATCTCATGAGATTGCCTTAGTTAGTTGGTTTGATTTTAATGTGATAATAAGTGGAGAAGAGAAGATTGAGGGTCTCCCTGTTTACCCCAATGAACATCAAGATTTTGCTTTCTGTATCAATGCTTCTGATTTATTTGATATCAATTTTAAAGGGAGCCCTTTCATTTGGTGGAATGGTAGAGCTGATGGTGATTGCATTTTTAAAATTCTTGATAGGTTGGTGATTAATCAAGCCTCTCTAGGTCTTTATAGTGGTATATAGGTGGAATATTTGGTTAGGACTGGATCAGACCATGCCCCTCTCTTACTGTCATGAAGTAATCAGCCTTCTCATTTTGTTGGACCTTTTAGATTCTTAAAGTTCTGGACTAAAATAGATGATTTTAAGCAAGTGGTCCAACAACGCTGGGTATCAGATGATATTTTCATTTGTTTGAAGCAGTGTTTTAAAATACAGTTTTAAGGCTCGCCTCGAGGTTCGCCCTGGGGCAGAGCATTGGCAAAACACCTCGAGACATAGGTGTGAGGCTTAAGTCCTGTAAGGCTTACGCTTTAAGTGCCCGACTGTATGCCCTAAGCAGGCATAACGCCCAACGCTAGGGGTTCGCCTAACAAATCTTAGGAAAATTATATGTTGAATTCCTTAATTGACATTGTTGACCCTTAGAATTCTCTAATAAGTAAATGACGCTTAATAATTTTTTCATCTATAGAAATTAGAAGATTAGGAATAACTCAAATAACAAGTCATTGTATTGCATATTTATTATTTGAAAGCACCATGAGGGTGAATATCATTTAATATTTCTTTTAAAAAATACTTAATTAGCCGATTTTTACATCTTCACTTATCAATATTGGTCTTCATATTATTTCCATATGTTTCAAAATAATCGCTATTTGAAAGTATATTATTATGTTTTATTATCTCAAAATTACCGTGAGGGTACTAATAAAGTTTATTGATTATTTTCTTCAAGGATGTAAATTGCATAGTACGATCACAATATATTTTACAAAAATGTGATTCTTTTATTATTTGAAAGTTAAGATGTTAAAGTTGATTTGCATCTCATAGTAGCTATTATAGCATTTCTTTCTTTACACTTGTAAAATTATATTAGAAGTTTTATTTTCTATGAGTTTGTTGATCATGTTTTTAATTATTTTAATTTCTAATTTATTATTTATAATTTTTTCTTTATAACACTATTTTATTATATTATATATTAAAAAATTTAAGATCCATGAGGCTTACGCCCCATTGCCTCGATGCTTATGCCTCGCCCCACGCTAAGTAAAATGCTCCACCTTACGCCTTAGCCTTTTGAAACACCGGTTTGAAGCAAAAGTTGAAGAAGACTAAGTTAGCTTTGGCTTCTTAGAGTAGAGAAAGATTTGGTGACATATTCAAGCAGTTGTCTATTAGAAAAGATATTGTCAGAATTAAAGAAGACCTGTTTGAGGAACATCCTACTGCTGCTAAAAAAGTGGTACTTCAAAGGGCTCAAGTTGAGCTTAAGTAGTACTTACATTATGAAGAAGAATTTTGGAGATAAAAAGCTGAGATATAGGTTCACTGATAGGGACAAAAACACTAGATTTTTCCACAGTCTAGTGAATAAAAGAAGGAAAAGGCTTATTATAAACAAGATTCAAAATGGTGATGAGAATTGGGTAAAGGGACTGAACAGATTGCCACTGAGGCAGCATTCTTTCAAGATCAATTCTTTGGTATTCCAGATGTAGAGGAGCTGTCATTGTTGAGACATGTTCCTTTTATGATTTCTGAAAAAGCTAATTATGATCTGAATTCTATGCCCTCAGATGCAAAAATAAATAAGGTAGTATTTGAATTAAATGGAGATGGTGCTAGTGGTCTGGATGGATTTACTAGCCATTTTTATCAACATTGTTGGGATATTGTAGGTGGGGATATTGTCAAGGTTGTGAATGCTTTTTTTCTTGGTGCTACTCTTCCAAAGTCTATTACTCATACTAATTTGATCTTATTGCCTAAAACATAAAGTGTTTCATTTTTCTCTGACATGAGGCCTATTAGTTTGAGTAATTTTTTGAACAAAATTATTTCAAGAATTTTCCATGAAAGGTTAGAAGGCTTGTTGCCTAAGGTCATCTCACTAAATCAGTCTGGATTTGTGAAAGGTAAAAGTATTACAGAGAATGTTTTGCTTGCTCAGGAGATTATTATAGACATCAGAAAGAGAGATAAGCCCAGCAAATGTAGTTATTAAGCTGGACATAGTCAAGGCTTATGATAGTTGATTGGAAATTTCTAATTAAGGTATTGGAGAAAATGGGCTTTGACAACCAGGTTGTTGATAAGGTTTGGAGGTTGGTGGCTAATAACTGATATTCTGTTCTCATTAATAGACAAGTAAATGGGTTTTTTCACTCTTATAAGGGTGTATAAGAAGGAGACCCTCCGTCTCCTGCTCTTTTTATCCTAGCTGCTGGAGTGCTTTCTAGATCTCTTAATAATTTATTTCTTCACAGGGAGTTCACAAGTTTTGGTATGCCTAAATGAAGTGAAAAAATTTTGAGCGAGAAAAGACATAAAATCTCCCTTAAACTTGTTCGTCAAATTTACTTTAGCACTTTAACTTTACAAACATTTATATACCCCCTAAATAACTTTCAAGTGAATTAAATATCACCCAGGAATATAATACCACCCTCACAGTGGGAGGTGCATTACACACACGCCATATCATTGCCACATCACTGCCACATAAAAAATTATTTTAAAAAGAAGATTGTCCCACTAATATATACTTCCCCCGTTTCAAAAAGAATGACCAACTTTCTTTTTTAATCCATTTAAAAAAGACTGACCCTTTTCTTTTTTTGGCAACACTTTATTTCCAACTTTCCACGTGCCATGTTTAAGACGACCGCAATATTAAAGGACATTTTGGTACATTTGACATAACATTAATTTAAGACCACATGATTCAAAAGTTTCTTTATTTTCTTAAACACCGTGCCAAGTCAAAACATGTCATTCCTTTTGAAATGGAGGGAGTATATTATACAATAATTAAAAAAAAATCCACTTTCTTCTTCAAAACCCCCAATACCACTCATACCTCATAATTCCACCCACTGCCATAATACAGAGAATTCCACCATCAACACCAAAAATTCTCACCCTTCACCCACTACATAGAGAACAACAATCATACCTGTACATTAACAAACACATTTGGATTTTCTTTATGTTGGATGACAATTGATAGAGAGGAGAAAACAACCGACCAATTCATCTCCTCCATCGGAGATTAGTCTCATCGCAGCCTCACCACTGTCACCGTCGACTTCCTCCATCGACACCTTTAAAACACCCATTTTCCCGCCACCGCTAACAACGACTTCCCTCAATTTTCAATTTCATTCCAATTTTTCAAACCCACAACACATCTAGTACTAGCTTCTTCTTGTCATCTCAACTTCAATACAACAACGAAAAAAAGAGGCTAACCTCAATCAGCAATCAATGTAAGCTCCAGTCCTTTGAGATCGAGGTGTTTAAATTTGGCAGAAATAGAAAGGGGATGGGGGGTGGAAGGAGGAGAAAGAGAGTGGGGTTCGCAAAAATAGAAAGTGGGTGGGGGTGGGGTGAGGTGGCGGTTTGAAGAAGAAAGGGAGTGGGACAGAGGGAGGGGGGAGTTTTTTTCTTTTCTCTTTTTCTTTTTCTGTTTTAGTGGGATCATTTTTCTTTAAAAAACAAGAATTATGCGTTTTATATTTTTTCTTTTCTTTTTTATGCCACTTCAGCTTTAGGGTGATATTTATTCACTTTAAAAAGATTTAGGGGATAAATAATTATCCATAAAATTAAAGTGCTAAAGTAAATTTGGACGACAAGTTTAGGGGAATTTTATGGCTTTTCCCTTTTTTGAGTAGAACAAAAATTTCATGAACGGCCCAAGAGATGAGCAGGTCAAAAGCCTAAAAAGTTCAAGCCCAAAATGAAAGTAGCCGACTCGTGGGCGAGCCCATTCGTGATTCGCTCTTCAGGCAGACAGCAGAAAGAGGAAAAGCCGCAGGGCTAATCGGAGAGCTAATGAACGACATCCCAACATACTTCACTTGCAACAGTTTACACTCGCTGCTTTCCGGCCACCCAATTTTCTCAGCTCCTAAGTAATCTCCAATTTTCTCTGTTTTTTTTTTTTTTTTTTTGTTGCTTTGTGAATTTGACTGTTTTATAATTTTCTTTTATGGATTGCTTTCTGGGTTTTGGACAAATCTTTAGCTAACAAGGCGGTATCTTTTGTTCTTAGTTGTACAAGTATATTTACGCACTACTAAATGGACAAGCCAGTAGTAGAAATCTAGGAAGCTGGGAATGAGACGGATTTTGATTTTATTTATGACATTTGTCTTGCTCATTAACTTGCTAATCGCTAAAACAAGGCTTCGTTGGCAATTTTTAGTTTAAACCGAAATTCAGATCTTTCTTTTAACTCCTAGTTTGGTAATGTCTATCCATGAGCACTCCGAGTAGTGTTCGGATGGCTTTACTAAGGGTAGCATCACAAAGTCAACAACCCTTGTGGTGCACCCAAGGGTGTGGCCTAGTGGTCATTGAAGTGGGTTGAGAACCACGAGGGCTCAGGTTCAAATCTCAGCACAGACAAAAAACACTAGGTGATTTTTCTCATCTGTCCTAGCCTTGGTGGATAGAGTTGCCTAGTATCTATTGCTGGTGGGAGGTGACACGGTATCCCGTGAAATTATTCAAGTGCACGAAAGCTACCCTGGACACCGCAGTTATTAAAAAAAGTCAAGAACCCTTGTGGCTTGTATGAACTTTGGAAGAACATAAAGGGGAAAATGTGCCTTCCAAGTTAGTTGTTGGAGTATTACATCGTTAATGATGTTTTTCTGAACTGATACATGTTTACCAAAATTTCTGTTTTCCAATTGAAGTATCTGGTGAGAAGATGAGTTCTCGGAAGAAGACACCTTTCCAGAAGCATAGAGAAGAGGAAGAGGCAAAGAAAAAGGTATGAGCTGTAGCAATTTTAGTTCGCTGTGGAAAATGGTCAGGCGATTTTCCATTTTGCTCAATATGTATTTCTTCTATTGGCAGAGGGCAGAGGATGAAACAGCTCGTCTGTATCAGGAGTTTGTGGAATCATTCCAAGCGGACAATACGCCAGGTTCCAAGGCATTTGTTAGAGGGGGAACCATCAATCCGAACGATAAGTTGAAGATCGATTCAGAAGGTCCGTTGCAAAAATCTATACTATGTTATTCTTCTTTCTTCGATTACATATATAAGTCTTGTTTTATTAGTTCTTACAAATAAAATGATTTTTTTCTTACATGAATAAATTATTAAACATATGGACCTTTTCTATTCATTCGAGGATGGCAGGTGGAAATTCTAAAGATGAGGGTTCAGGTTTAAAGAAGGGAAGTAGGTAAACTAATGCTTTTGATTGACCATGTTACTGTAATTTAGGATACTGAATACCAAGTTTTTCATGATAATATCACTGTTCTTATTAGGCTTTTATATGTTTACTTGTTTCCAGATTGCTTTGTGTCAGTTACAGTTAGTCTCCTTAGATATTAGATTTGTGCAAATTCAGTCTTCCTTTGACTTAACTTCAAATGATAATATGTTGCTATATGACAATTTCATATGAAATAGTCAATTGTAGCTTGAGATCACTAAATCTGCCTTTGCATTAGGAGTTTGATCACTCAATTTTCAGGAAATTTCCATACAAACAATTTCAATGAAATTCTCATGATCGATTCAACCTCCGATAAAAAAGATATACCTTGGTTATATTTCATCTCTTCAACAACTTTAGTAATGAGCATAACAACCCTATTGTTCAAGTGTCAGTAGGAGAACATTTTTGTCAATCGGGGAAGGTATATGTGTTTTTGCGGGTCTTAGTGTAACTGGTTTTACTGGAAATACACATATCCATATTTTTTGACCACGACTTGCATTTCATGTCATTGCTCGTCGACTTGCTTCTATTTGTTTAGGTATAATACAAGCAGGTTGAAGTGCCAATTTCTGCATATACGCCCAAACTGGTCAATAGTGTCAGCATATGATAAATCGGACTAAGTAGGCATTTGGCCATGAAAATAAAAAACGTATTCACTTTATTTGGAATTTATAAGTTGAAAATAGAGTTGGAGTTGTGTTTGGCCATAGTATTTTAGAGTTAATATTTAGAATTCAAATGTATTTTTTTTTTAAAATATAAAAAGTGAAAATAAATTTAATTTTTTAGAATTTTATGAAAATGTGGTTATTTTATGAAAATAAAAAATTTAAAATTTTTTGAAAAATAATAATTAAAAAGTGAAAAAAGTGAAACCAAATATTGTGAAAACACCCCCTGCAAAATTCCCAAATACAACTTCAAGTTGTATTTGGTTTATTTATGGCCAAACAAGTATTCCGGAATAAAGGGAATACGTATTCCGGAATATAGTGAATACTATCTATGGCCAAACGGGTCCTAAATCAATTTACTAATCAATTTACTATTGGGATGCCCTAATAGGGCATGCATTATAGTATCATAAGCGTTTTCTCATAGGAATACTCTTTGCGCTTTGTCTGATAGACATGACGATAGCATGACGATACATTTATGTTTAAAGAACTTGAATAAAAAACTTAATAGCATGACGATACATTTATACAAAACTTCTAACCTTGAATAGAACTAAGGGTTTTCATTTTTATTTGAGGCAAATTCGAAATAATCATCAATTACTAACATTCCACCGAAAATTCTCTGCCCCCGTAGTCCAACACATCACAACAACAATGATTAGAACATTTATAACTCCTACTTTTTTTATTCTTTTAAAAAAGCATAAAAGGGTCAATTTTGCCCTTGAACTGTTTGAAATAGGACAACTTTTCCCTGTCGTTTTTGGTTTAAAAATTCCCCCGCCTTTAGCCAAATAGCTCACATATGCCCCTCCTCACTAAGACTTCCACCTCAAGTAAAAATCTTGTAATTTCTTTCACTGATATGGAATTCCAACTTGGACAAAAGCCATCCCCCACTGATTTTTTTTATCAATATCTTCCTCTTCGTTGACGAACATCCTCCATGGCTATATACTTTCGTTCTTAAATTTCTCCAGAATTGTAAGTTCTCATGGAGAACTATAAGAACTAAAATATGCCGCCTATGCAATTTCACCTTCTTAGCCATATTTGCTTTTTCTTTGTTACACCTCTAATCTCCAAAGTGTAACTTGTCCAAAACATTATACTCAACCATGCATATAAACACTCATTCCCATATAAAGATGGAACTCGAATTGACTTTGCTCAGATAAAGAAACTCAGTCTTTGACCAAACAAAGTTTTCAATCTCTTTTCTTGATAAGGGTTCTATTAATTCCCAATGGCAAGTTTTAGAAGCCAACAAAGCCTCACCCACTTCAGAAGATCTTGAAATCACAAAAAATAATGGAGCATAATGATAAGTTTCATACCGTATTTGATTTCAATCATGTACTTATGTATTTGGTTTTGGGAGATGAATTTTAGCTAGCCTTGAAATTGAGCTCAATCATTTTATACATTAGCGCCAGACTTCATCGCCTCTCTCACAGTCTCCTAAATTATAAAAATTCTAGCTTAGTTAAAATTTCCACTAATGATGCTTGTTGGATTGCTCCATACTATTATTTGATGCAAATGTCATACACTAGTCTCTTCCTCTGAAGCACTTATGAAAATCCTCCTACATTTCATCAACGTATTGACGAATTATGAAAGATTCAGAGATTGTTGGACTTTCTTGTCGGGTCTTGTTGGACTTTTATGTTGAGAGTGCTTTTACCCAAGTTTGAATTTCATCTTAGCAAAACAATGATTTTGTGAAGTTTTAATTGAGGTGGAGCATGTGTGAGCTATTTGGTTAGCGATGAGGGGTGTTTTAGAGATAAAAAAGAAATAAAAAGCAAAATTATTCTATTTCGAATAGTTTAAGGGTAAATTTGATCCTTTCTCTTTTTAAAAATATGATATGTGGTGTTGTTAGAGGAAACATAGAAGTGTAATGTTCTAATTGATGTTCAAGAGCAAGTGCACTGGAAGTGCACTCAAGTCTTTACCCATTATTGATTAAGGCACAAATGAAGAAAAAATAAGTACGAACTAAACAACAACTATATGGGGGAGGGTTTGAAAATCTGCAATTAATGTTTACTTTTAGTAGGTATGCGTTTGGAAAATATTTGGTTGAAGTTGAAAAAAAGAGTATTTGAAGTTGATGTTCAGAAAGATTATTTGGAAGTTAAATTATATTGGACCATAAAACAAACTTAATATGGAAATTGAAGAGAGAGCAGAATAAGGAAATTTCTTGAAGTCAAAATAATGCAAGTGTATTAGAAGCAAATGGAGAAACGATTGATGATAAAGAGCCTAACGAAGATTGCATGAAAAACTTCTACTAGTATTTGTACCTAACGATGATTGCATGAAAAACTTCTGCAAGTATTTGTACTAAGAAACCCAAAAATGGAGACCAAATTGGGGAGATGCGGAATTGCTGTGTCTAGATTGAGAGGAAAGCGAATTACTCCAAAGAGGTTTTGAATAGAGAAATAACGGAAGCAATTAGCGCCTGTGCAGGGGATAAGGCACTAGGTCAGAGTCAGACGTTTAATATGATTTTTATTTTTATCGAAAAGGGATGATCAAGGAAGATGTAATGATTGTTCGAGATCACTTTCATGTGAATGAATATTTTGTTAAATGTATAAATGCCACTTATAGTGCATTTTTCACAAATAGTACAGAGTGAAGGAGTTGAACGATTTTAGGCCAATTAGTCTAATTAGGAGCATTTACAAAGTTATAGCAAAGCTGTTGGCGACAAGACTGAATCAAGTAATCAGCAAGCTAGTGGATTGGAACGAGATGACGTTCATCAAGCTAGTGGATTGGAACGAGATGACGTTCATCAAAGGAAGAAGAATAAAAGATGTATTACTAATAGCGGAGGAGGCTTTGGATCTAAAAGAAGAGACAGGGTAAGGGTTTTATTTTAGTTAGACAAAGAGAGTCTATAATCATGTTAATTGGGATTCCTAATAGACTATTAGAAGTCATGGGTTTCAGACATAATTGGAGAAAGTGGGTAGAACTTTGTATATCAAATGTAAGATTCTCTATCTTGAATCTTGATAGTTAGATTTTTCTCAGGGCTCTAAGGTAAGTTAGGTGACCCTCTGTGTCCCCTCTTGTTTATCTTAGTCATGGCTGTCTTAATAGAATGATTAGAGTAGGCTTCATAAGTGGGTTGGGTATAGGGCTTCCATTTAGAGGACAAGGAGCTACGATGATCTCTCGCTTGTTTTATTTTTTGAAATGTAAGAGGTTTTAATGACTTTTAATAAATGTATTGCCTTCAAGACACACAAACTGAGTTATGACAGGTGGGATGATATGCAATACATGAAGCACAGGGAACCGGGGGGGAGAGGGGGGGGGGGGGGAGTAGGGTGTTATCATCATTATTTGGGATAAGAGGGTATGTAAGGGAAATATTCTTCTCAAAGGATTATATTCTATTTCCCTATATTTGAGCATCTGGAAAATAATTTTTCCGAGGAATTTCAAAACTGAAAAAATAATACTTATAAGGATCCTAAAAATTCTACAAACTGTTCTGAATCCTCTAGGCCTATCTCTTACACCAAAAAAAGATAGATACAATACAATTCCACTTAACCTTATGAATGGAATCGGATATATCTTCAAAATTTTTCCTTGAATTTGTCTGGTGTCTATGCTCCTAATAGAGTGGGTAGAATTCCTCTATTTCTTGAGTTAGCAACTGCTGGAGGTATCTCAAATGACCTTCGGCTTATTTGTGGGGATTTCAACACCACAAAAATTTCCGGGTGAATGATAGCATAATAATACATACAATCAGGGATGACAGTTTTCTTAAACTTCATTGAAGACATGAGTCTGATTGATCCCCCTTTATTTGGGGGTTGTTACACTTGGTCTAGAACTTTTTTAAGCTCTGTGGCTTCTAAGATTGACAAATTTTTTGTTTTTTGTTGATTGGGATAATCATTTTAGCACCATTAAGCAATCAATGGTCCCACACACCTTTTCAGACCACTCTCCCCTTGTTCTTGAATACCGTCAATGCCAAGAACTCATTATTTCAAATCCAAAAACATGTGGTTGGAACATAATGGGTTTAGGGATTTGGTAAGTAGGGATGGCAATTGGGGCAGGGCAGGGCGGCGAAAGCTCTTTAACGGGGCGGGGCAAATTATATTTGCTAAAATTTAAATAGAGCAAGGCAGGTAGTGGGTTTAAAAAAAAAAAAAGTCAGGATCCAGCTTATTGAGTCCACTGTCAATGGGTATATCTACAGATTCAAAATGAAGAGGAAAGAGATTATATAACACATTTCAAGATTGTAGAATATAATTTCTTATTTAAATTTATTCAAAGCAAATGTTAAAGAAATCTGAGGATCATAACTCAAATTTCTTCATAGTTTTTATTTTTATAAGATTTTAGTATATTAAAATATTGCAAGATCATCTCAGAGTATAACTCTGTTTTAAATTCTAAGGTGATTTTAGGCCAATTTATTTTTATCTAGATCTTATTATTTTCTTAATATGTAAAGGGTAAGGTATATGCTACTTTCACTAGAATTAGTAAGGTAATTGCTGTGGTCCTCCTCACTTTTAATTTGCTATTACTAAAATTTTCAATGTCAATAAAATTCTTAGAGAGATCATTTTGGAACCTGGGTGATTCCTAAAAAAATAAATAGAATAAATATAAAATATTAGTCTATCTTTTTTGCTATTCCTTCTTTCAAATTATTATTCTATTGTGTGATCTTATTGTGTATATTTCCTATTAATAATGAAATAATGGCGATAGCTTAATTTTCATTACTGTAACGTTAATGAATATTTTAGCTAATTGCCAATAGTTTATGCTATTTTAAAAAGTATGACGTCGACATGAATAATTTTGCAACATTACACACACTGTAGGTTCCTCCTCTCAAGTGTAGTAATTAGTATAGAATGGAAGTAGGGGCAGGGTGAGGTAGGGCTTAGTGGGGCGGGGCGGGGCAGGGCAAAATGTTGGGGGAATTCTAAATGGGGCGGGTTAGGGCGGGTTGAAATCTTAGCGAGTCAAGGCTTGCCCCACCCTATTGCCATCCCTATTGGTAAGAGACTAGTGAAACTCTTTCAATAATCAAGGAAGACTAGACTTCGTTCTTGCTAAGAAATTGAAGATGCTGAAAATTAAACTCAAAAGAGTGGAATAGGTCCTCTTTTGGTCACTTGGAGGACAGAAAATCCCTCGTTCTCAACAAAATCTAGGAAATAAACCAAGAGGCCGAGATTACTTCACCTTCCGACGAGACTCTGATTTTGAGGGCAAATTTGTATTGGAGCTGGAGGAGATTAGTAAAATGGAAAAGATCTCTTGGCATCAAAAGTCAAGTGCCTTGGGTTGCAACAAGGCTATAGTGTACCGGATTTTTTCACAAAATGCCCAATGCACATCGATGATGCAATAATATTAATAGTTTGGAAGTCGATGGTATTCTCATGGATGACAAGGAAGTTATCACAAATAAGATCTTTCATTTTTATGAGAATCTCAACAAAATAAGTTAGGAGACCCCAATGGCAATATGAAGACAGGGAAGAGGATGAATGGCTACCAAGATCTTCCCCGGAAGAGGAAATTCTTGGGGTTGTTAAAAGTTGTGACAGCGATAAAGCTCTTTACAATGGGTTTCTTTAAGGAGTGTTGGGCGACCATCAAAGGTGATCTGATGAGTGCTTTAATTACTTCCATTCTGTTGATCTTTTCGTGAGGAGTCTCAATTGCTCTGAAGAAGAATAGTGACAAAGTCCTAAAAGATTATAGACCATTAGTTTGATTGGTTGTTTCTACAAGATCTTGTCAAAAACACTTACTGGAAGGCTGAAAACGGTGATCTCTAAATTAGTCAATACATCTCAAATGGCTTGTAAGTGATAGAAATATCACGGATGCTATCCTGAGAGCAAGTGAATGCCTGGACTTGAGAGTAAAGTCATGATGTACTTTATGCAAATTAGACATCGAGAAAGTCTTTAATCATGTAAACTAGAATTTTTTGCGGAATCTATTGGTTTAGATGGGATTCAGTTCTAAATGTATAAATTGGATTAGGTTTTTCATCTCCTCCATAAGGTTCTCTGTTCTTATTAATGGTACACTACATGGTTTATTCTCGGCACATCTAGGACTTGAGATAAGGAGACCCTCCTCCCGTTCCTTTTTATTCTGGTTATGGAAGGACTCAGTGAGATGCTTTGCAAGTACGTTAAGGTCAACTAGATAATTGGTTTCTCGGCAGTTTCTCAAGGCACCGAAAGATGGAGTGTATCTCATATTTTATATGTAGACAATACCTTGATTTTCTGTGATGTTGAGGAGCATCAACCACTGATGCTGAAACTGATTTTGACAGTTTTTGAGGCACTTTTTGGACTTCACATCAACTACTCAATAAAGCTCCCTTTTTTGGTTAATCATGTACTAAATATTCAACATGTTGCTAGCATCATAAATTGCAACATTGGATATCTTTTTACAAAATATTCGGGACTTCCGTTCAGAGAAAAAAATAATTCTTTCCACATCTGGAATGAGGTAATAGAGAAGATAGAGACAAAATTGGAAAATTGGAAGCAGCAGTATCTATCTTTGAGGGGAAGAGTGACTCAGCATATGAACAAGTTGAGAAGAGATTTTCTGTGGAATGGCAACACAAAATAATTCCATTTGTTTAGTTAAATGGAACAACTTCACCAAAGACAGGAAGTAGGGGGATTTGGAATCAAGAACTTGAAATGCTGTAATGAAGCCGACTATTGAAGTGGCATTGGAGATTGAACAAGGATGAAAATGCTCTCAAAGTTCACTTTGGAAAAAGTTAAAAAAAGTTCACTTTGGAAAATCCATGGTTAACTAAAGATTTAAATGCCCTCCCACATGGTACATGTTTATGGAAGTACTTCCTTCTCTCAGTAGTAAGTTTTCTGAAAATTTTAGGTTTTCTCCTGGAAATGGCAGGAAAATCTGATTTTGGGAGGACGCATGATTGGGTCATTCACCGCTCAAAGATAGTTTCAGGATATTTGCTGCATCTCCTCTCTTCACAATGCAGTGATGACTGAATTCTTTACTAATTAAGGTTGGAAGTTCTCTTTTAATAGGAATTTGAATGTTCGGAAAGTGCCTAGGACTTGCAAGTTGTTATCTATGCTCAACATCTCCCTGGACCACCAGAAGGTTGATTCCTTAGTATTGAAAAGACACCCAAATGGTCCTTTTTAGTAAAATCTTGCTTCCAAAGGCTGTCTCTTAGTGATAGCAATGTGACTTGGCCTTGGAAAAAAATATGGTTTAGTAATGCTCCCTTGAAAGTCTTTTGTTTCTCCTGGTTAATAGCAAGAGAGGCTTGCCTTCACTTAAAGCAACCTCCAGAAACTTTGTAGCAAATGCCTTCTCTGTGAAGACCATTTTAAAGATGCAAATCACCTGTTTCTCCAATGCAAGATTTCATCTCATCCGTGGAATTTATTTGCTATCTAGGCATGAGTTGGACCTTTCTCCACTTTAGAATTTCTTACATGTTGGAATATAGGTGGAGCAATTTAGGGGACTGCCGGGGGTCTAACGGAAACAGCCTTGCTACTTCTTCTGAGGTAGTGGTATGGACTGCGTACACTTTAACCCCCCCCCACGACCCCATGGGAATACACTGGGTATGTTGTTGTTGTTGTTGTCTGGATAGAAAGAAACAACAAAATTTTTGAAGGCAAACAAAAAAGACATTCTTAGCCTTAAGTTTAGAGATATTTTGTTGCTAGCTTTTGCAAACTAGTTCTGGGTCTAAATGTGATTTCTACCAGATTTATTACGGAGCCCAGACTTGTATCAGTTGTAGACCCATTTAACGTGAAATTGAAGCAAATAGTCACTGTTTCTTTAATCAGATACAGGAAAAGTCTATAGTGGAGAGGTCGGAGGGAACTAACGAACAATCTGCAAGCAATTGCGTGGAGGGGGCGACATCTGCAATGAAGAGGAAGCCAGTGATGGCTCTTTTAAGTAAAATACTTGCGATTTCTGGATGCGTTAATATTAAGAATCAGGTTACCGAGGTTCAGAAAGGAGGACCCATGGAGATTGAAGCTTGTGACCTTAGTAGGTTACAGATAACTCCTATGCAACAGTGAGGACCCTATTTCCCTGAATATACAAATACAGATAGTCGAGTCAGATGCATCTCTTTGGGTACATCAAAATGTGATAAACTAAGCAGGCAATTCGGGGTGGATTTTCAGGGATGCGAATTGGAGGTATTCTCTCTTCTCATGAAATTGGACAGGAAAAGAAAGGAGAATTCAATTTGGCTAGCAACTCCAAACCAAACACCCCAAAACAGAAAGTTATAAAAGACGTGAAGAATCATGAATTTGGGGTCAAATTCAAAGATGGGGAACCACAGAGTACTGGGAGGAGCAACAATAACAGTTATCAATGAAGCTACACGTCATTTCTTGGAATGTGAAGGGGTTGAATGGGATTGACAAGAGAATGGTTATTAAATCACTAATTCAAGAATGGAGAGAAGATATATACTGTTTTCAGAAGACCAATTTGGAAGGGAATTGTGGAGCTATTGTGAGACATTTGCGCAATAGAAGGTGGCTGATTACGTGTTTTGGAAGTCAATGGCCAGAATGGTGGAATATTAATATTGTGGGACAAAACAACTCTAAAAGGGGAACTTATTAACACTGGTTTTCATAGTATCACATGCAAAAGCTCTTCTCTTCACAATAATTTCAAATGGTATCTAACATGGGTGTATGGGGTAAATTGCATAAGGAAGAGGCAGGAGTTATGGTTGGAAACGGCAGCCAATAGAGGGCCATGGATAGTTTAAGGTGACTTCAATACCACTAGGTTTGCAAATGAAAGAAGAAATAATTGAATCTTCACTCGGGCGATGGGTGATTTATGATTTCTCTGAGATAATGAGATCATTAGAGAACTAGAGCTTGTTGATCCTCCAATGCTGGGAATGTAAACTTGAAAAAAGGGGACAACCATGACTTTGTCCAAAATTGATAGATTTTTGTTCTCACCTGAATAGGACGAGGAGTTTAGCAACATCAAGCAATCCTTGTTTCCAAGAATTGGTTCAGATCATAACCCAACTTCGTTGTAATATGGGGATTGGGAACTTTCAAAGTTTTTTTAAATTCGAAAATAGGTGGTTGGAGGTTGAAGGGTTCAAGGAGAGGTTGGAAGAATAGTGGAGTTCATTCCATATAGAAGGAAGACCTGATTATGTATTGGCTTGTAGATTTAAATGTTTGAAAGCTAACTGAAGGAATGGAATGCAAACAATTATGGGAATTTGAAAATAAAGAGGATAGAGCTGCTGAATCAGATTTCAGTGTTGGATAACATACATGAATTGAGGTTCTTTATGAGGGTGAAATGTTACAAAAAGCTAATCTTTTTATGGAGTTCCAAGAGGCAGCTAAATATGAAAAGATCTCATGGAGGCAAAAAGTTTAGAACTCTTTGGTTGAAGGAAGGAGACACAAATACTACGTTTTTTAGAGAATGGCCAACTCTCGTATAAGGTTTGGCCATATTGATAATCTGAAAGTTCAAGGGGAAACATTACTGGTGAAGTTTAAATAGGATATAATAGGCTATTATCAAAATCTTTATACTGAAATTGAAACCCGGAGGCTTGAATTCAACATGACAAGGGGCCTTCTATCTCAGAAGAGGAGAAAGAGTGGATACCAAGAGAGTTTGATGAATGTGAATGTTGGAAGGGTTGAAACTCTTGTGTTGCTGACAAAGCCCCTGGCCCTAATGGGTATACTATGGTGTTTTTCCATTGGTGTTGGGACATTGTCAAGGAAGATGTCATGAAGACCATGGAAAATTTCATTGTAATGAGTAATTTGAGAATAGCTTCCATGCTTCTTACATAGCACTGATTCCTAAAAAAAATGGGGCAAGGGAATTGAGGGATTTCAGACTAATTAGATTAATGCTTTATATACAAGATCATTACGCTGTGGGTGTCGTGTTTTCTTTAGCACCTAGCCATGTATTATCTCTTTTTTGTGTTTGTTTTTTGTGTTTTCTCTGTTATGGTGATCTGTTCTGAGCCGGGGGTCTATCGGAAACAGCCTCTCTACTTCACCTGAGGTAGTGGTATGGACTGCGTACACTTTACCCTCCCCAGACCCCAGCTGGTGGGATTACACTGGGTATGTTGTTGTTGTTGTATACAAGATCATTTCCAAAGTGATGATGGAAATATTGAAGAAAATGGTTGATAAACTAGTTGATGGGCACTAAATGGCATTTATTGAAGCCATATTGTGAAGGTTTAGGAGAGGGTGGTGGAGCTGAGGAGGGCCATGTCTATTTTCTAGAATTAGTTCTGTTTCATGTCGGGACGTTCAACTAAAGAAGCCATTCATCTGGTTAGGAGACTGATGGAACAATATAAGTAGAGGTATAAGGGTTTTCACATGGTGTTTATAGACTTAGAAAAAGCTTATGAAAAAGTTTGGAGGGAGGTTCTATGGAGGTGTCTGGAGGCTAAAGGTGTTCCTATGGCGTACACTAAGGCTATTAAGGACATGTACAATGGAGCCAAGACTCGGATAAGGACAGTGGGTAGGACTCGAAGAACTTCCCAGTTGTAATGGGGTTGCATCAGGGGTCAATTCTTAGCCCATTTTTATTTACCTTGCTGATGGATGGATTGACTTAGAGAATCCAAGGTGAGGTGCCATGGTCTACTATTTGCAGATGACAGTTTTGATCGATGAGACTCGCGGCGGATTTAACACTAAGGTTTGGCGACAAATTCTAGAGTCTAAAGTGCTTAGGTCTAGCAGGATCAAGACAAAATACTTGGAGTGCAAGTTCAGTGACACAACACATTAGGATGATGGGAAGATGCTGCTGGATACGCAGGTCATCCATAACAAAGGAAGTTTCAAGTGTTTTGGGTCTATTATATAAGTAGTAGGGAAATTGACGAGGATGTCATACATTGTATTGGTGCAGGGTGGATGAAATGGAGGCTTCATCCGAGACTTGCGTGACAAGAAAGCCAAGTTCTCCATAAAGAGGTGGTTAGACCAATTATGTTGTATGGAGTAGAATGTTGGCCAGTCAAAAACTCCCATATTTTGTAGTTGAAAATTGCGGAAATGAGGATGTTGAGATGAATGTGTGGGCTTACTAGGAAAGAGGAAATCAGAAATGAAGATATTCGAACAATGTAGGAGCGGCCTCGATGGAGGATAAGATGCGGGATACAAGGTTGAGATGGTTCGGACATGTGAAGAGGAGATTCACGGATGCCCTGGTGTGGAGGTGTGAGAGGTTGGTGATGAATGGTTACAGGAGAGGTAGAGGTAGACCGACTAAGTATTTGGAGAGGTGACTAGACAAGATATTACGCAATAGTTAGGTAGTTGTGTGTTGTCTCACTTTTTCTTTCATACTAGTAGTTGCATTACTCTGGAAGTTTCTTGTTATTCCATCTATGTTACTATTTAATGTTTCTTGCACTTTGATTATCGTATTATTTTGATGTAGTGACTGTTCCTTTTTTAGTATGCTTTGTCATGCTTTTTAACATTTTGTCTTGACTTCTTCACTCTCATTGTTTTCTTTTTTTTGAACTGCTTTGTAATGTTTTTACTTGAGTTGAGGGTCTATCGGAAACATGACACAACTTTGGCTCACCGAGGATATGACGCTTGATAGGAGGGTGTGGAGGTCGAGGATTAGGATAGAAGATTAGTAGGTAGTCGAGTACTTTGCTTTTCCCGGAGTATTACTATTAGTCTTTTATTTTTCGTTTTCATAGGTTTCTATTTCCTTCGGTTATTTCATTAGCTCTGATTATCGTCTTTTATTGTTATCGTTCCTGCTTGTTGCTACTGTCGTCTTTTTCATCTGTTTTTGAGCTGAGGGTCTATTGGAAACAGCCCCTCTACCTTCTCAAGATAGGGGTAAAGGTCTGCGTACACACTACCCTCCCCAGACCCACCAGTGGGATTATGCTGGGTTTGTTGTTTTGTTCTTGTTGTTGTCACTGTTCAGGAATAAGATTATTGGTAGCAAAAATTCTGGAATGTATCTTGTGTATTGCAGGTATGTGCCTTCTTTCTTGCCACCTCCTATAGCAACTAAGGGCAGAGATTATGAGAAGAAGGTTAGTGGGTGTTTGAAAGCTCTTTGTTGCAGGAGGTAGTAGTCTTGTAACTAGTAGATATCTAAATATGTTGGTTACTTATAGCAGAAGGAGGATAAGCCAAGGGAAAAAGAGAAGGGCAAGGCTAGGAACATTGATAATTTTATGGAGGAACTGAAACATGAACAAGAAATGAGGGAAAGGCGCAACCAAGACCGTGAACAGTGGCGTGATCGGCATACTGAAAATTCTACTGTAAGTGGATTTACGATTGGCAAAGAATTTTTTTTTTCAGATTGTTGGTTTTAATCTTCTGTTTTTAATTCTTGAATGCATGTATCAGATCTGAGGAGATTTGACAAAAATCAAGATTACTTATAATGTAGTAGTTGCTATTCAGAATGAACACGTTAAAACTTAAAGACTGTTGGGTGCACACACAAAAAAGCTTTAGGCAGTTAGTTACATCATGTTCTCTCAATGATATCTGGAGCTGAATCTTTTGTGGGAACTGAAGAAGCTATTTACATACTTAGAAGATTACTTTTACCACATCTGGAGTAGGCACACAAGATTTGCACGAAAATCTTACATGTACACATCTTGTTGTAATTGCTTAAGTTCTATGAGTGCGTACTATCAGTTTTCTCTGAAATAGAGCAACACTTCAACAGCTATGAATTTATGATATTATCACATGATAACAGTTTGTCATACTAGCTGCATCTACGTTTCATTTTCCTTTCTTTACATCTGGGATCTGATTTATTTTGACATAAAAATGATCTTTTCATGCATTCAAGCATTTGGTCATCTTAAGACGAATTCACCTTTATGTATATGTTATATATATCGGATGGAGGAAAACATTACATCTTTGATGATCCTTTCTTTAACTGTATCATTTTCATCCACAAAAATATAACTCCTCCCCACTCTTCTCTACTCATTGGATCACTAAACACCCCAAAGTCCTATCCCAGCCCTCTACTACGAGAACATGCCTCCAATATCTACATCTGGCCTGCACCTGAAACTGTGTTAGGAAATGATCATTGTCAAATATTTACGTGGAAAAATATTGATTCAAAATATGTGATGCCTAACTAAATGGAGATTTGATTACACATCTTGTTGTGTTGTAAATTGTAATGATGATATTGGTATATCCTTAAATCTTACTCTTTTCTCAGCCATCTAGTCGGTTTGATGAACTACCCGATGACTTTGATCCTAGTGGAAGGCCTGGATCATTTGATGATGGAGACCCACAGACGACAAATCTCTACGTAGGAAATCTATCACCTCAGGTAAGGTTTGTGTGCTTAATTTTGATATCATTGTTTTTTTGATTTAGGTGTTATTTTTTTGTGTGATTCCTATTTATTTTATTTACTTGCAGGTTGATGAGAATTTTCTTTTGCGCACATTTGGGAGATTTGGTCCCATTGCAAGTGTAAAAATAATGTGGCCAAGGACAGAAGAAGAAAGAAGGCGACAAAGGAATTGTGGTTTTGTAGCTTTCATGAATAGAGCTGATGCTCAGGCTGCAAAGGATGAGATGGAAGGTTAGCTTCAGATTCTTCATTTGAATGGAAATGCATTTCTTTATCTATTCCTTTCTGTTTGATAAGTGTGGTTAGTGTTGCTTTCTGTAGAACACATCTATTGCCACCCTTTTTCCCTCCAGACGCTTACGAATTGTTCATTAGGTTCTTAGTGCTTGACGAAGTTGACTTCACGTTTTTGTTTCAGTAGAGTTATAGGATCCTCAATGACAACTGGTCAGTAGCCTCAATAAAATGATATGAAGTAGATAAATAGGATATATATCTGTTTACAAACATACATATTGGAGTTGCCTCCAAGGTTTTGTTCTAGTGGTTAGAGCGCAACACATGATGTGTAGAGTAGGCTCATGTCACGGGCTCGAACCCTGCTGCAAACACAAGACCAGTATTTAAGTGGAGAATGCCCATTTTCCACCAAGTTTCAAACTGTGTGCCACCGGTCCGGGGGCATTTCTCGGTTTATAAATAAAGAAAAAGAAAAACATACACTTGGAGTCTACAATGCACAAGTGTATGAAGAGGGAAAAGGAAGAACTTCTGATAGACAAGGCTGTTATATTCTGTATTAACACAAGCAAACAAATGTTGCTGATCTAATTTGTTTGTTTGTGTATTGGTTTCAGTTGGCTGTGTCCACCCTTGTCCTTTTCTTGGGTTTCCTCTCCTTGTTTGCTGTGTGCCTGTGTCTGTTCTTATTCTCATTTTTGTTGAGATATACATTTGGTAATAGAAGGATATTCACAAGGAACGAGGTTTTGGATCAGTAATTTTCCAATCTTTGTTTTTCGATAGTCTTCTTAGGAAGTAGTCAAAAGCGAAGTGCAGAAGTTGAGGTGCGCGCAAGCTGGCCCCGATACCATGATTATAAATAATAAAAAAAGCAAATCACCGAAAAGGCCAAAGTTGGTTTGAATTTTAGGCGCAAAGCAGAACAAAAGCGTAGACTTTAATGAAGGAGTGCTAACGAAGAAAGGACTAGAAATATATATGTAATACAAGGAAAAAGATCTACAAACACGAACAATGATTGTTTGGACAAAAGATTTGAAGAAACTATAAACAAGCAAAATACATGAAGTAAAAGTCATGTCCAAGGTTTAAAAACCATTTAAAATTTCTAATTTAGATGGAAAAAAATATATTTTAATGCTTATATGGTTAGTTTTCTTGTACTAAATTTATAATATCTAATTGCTGATCACTAAAAATTCATGACGTTTTTTAACCATTAATATAATAGTTTACCAACTATATTTGTAATCAACTGCTGTGCTGTTGAAGGCAAAGTCCATAGATGATGAGGCGCTTGTCTTAGCACGTGAGCGTTGAGACTAAAACACCATCTAAGTGGCTTTTACTGAGCTTCAGTGCATATGCGCCTCAACCGAGCCTTTAATAACATTGCTTCTTAGGATGTGCCTCCTCTAGTTTCAGCTATATACTCATTCCAGATTGGTGTCTTTTCCATGGCCAATATAGATTTTGGTATGAAACTGGAAACTAAATAGTCGTGTGGTTTTGCATGGGGATGCTAGCATGTGTACTAGTTCCTCATGTTCTCATTTTATTGCTTAATATTCTGTATCTTTTGCTATACTCCACTTGGATATCTTTTAAGCAATGTATTTCTGATATCTAAACCTTATTGTTCTTATCCAGGAGTTATTGTTTATGAATATGAGTTGAAGATTGGGTGGGGTAAATCTGTCTCTCTGCCTTCTCAGGCACTCCCTGCTCCCCCTCCAGGACATATGGCAATCAGGAGTAAGGAGGTTTGTCTATTCTTTTGAGTACAATGCCCTGTTATATACATGTTATTAATTTGATAAATGGTCCAAGTCGAGGAGTTTGTGTATTAAGAATCAATAAGTGATAGAGTGAATGATTTGATGAGTTATATCATGTCAAGATATTGCATGATCAGTTGAATATATGTTAAAAACAAAGACAATGGATGAAGCATGTGTTAATGTTGAAATAAGTTGTGTCTTGCATGTTTATTTGTTGGTTTGATATGCATAGACATCCTGTAGTGGTGTATTGCACCCTTTCCTTGGAAATGTTTCCATGTAATAGCTTCTGTTAAAGCTATAGTTCAGCATGCTGGAGATGCTTTCTATTGTCACTTCCCAGTTTCTCCTTATGATATCATCTTTTGCTCATGCACTTATTCAAGAGATCTATCTTCTTTGGTTTTCAGGGTGCAACTGTTATCTTATCGGGTCCATCAGGTCCTCCAGTTACTACTGTTCCAGGCCAGAATTCTGAGTTGGTATGATGATCAGTTGATATTTGTGCATTTCATTGTTCATCCTTTCTTTCTTTCTTATTTTCCTTGTTAGGATAATTATCTGGTCTCTATAGCTCTTCTTTACAGTGTTATTGAAAGATATCATGATTGAGTGAAGCAAAATGTTCAGAGAGTTTAGGTCTATTGGAGTAGATTTGAGAGGGTTCTTGTTAGCTTCGTTTTAAATTGTAATCTTTGCCTTTAAGTTTTATCTATAAAATAGGCATTTTACTTGGTTGCGGATTGTTGTTTGAATAAAAAAGGTAACTGTCTAAAGAGGAAACCTGGGCACTTATTACCTCAAAGAGGAGTAGAAGACTGATCTGTTTTTCTTGTTTGGCAAGTAACATCGAGGAGAGTTTGCAATAAATGCAACTTTATAAGGAAGTTGTGTTTAGTTGTGAAAAAGTGTGCTCTAGGGTGCTAATGGCTAGGAAGGATTTTGAGTTTTTGACTGATCTGCTAATTTATGCTCTTCATTTTGACTTTGAGGTGAACTCATGAATTTGATTTGTACCAAGTCTGAATTACTTCTTTTAATTAAAAAATTCTCAGTATACTTTTGGAGACTTATATGTAACTCATTTAAACAATTTATGCGGCAAAAAACTCTTCGAGTGTTGAACGGCCTAAATTCCATAATTCCACTTTAAGTTAATCTCAATAATCTGTATTTGCTGGCCTTTTTACTAATGTCCAGCATTAGGTAGACTGAAGAAAATTATGAGGGACTTACTGTAGGAAGAAAGGACGGGTGGAAGACTATCATTTCGAAAATTGGATGCAAATAATGGACCCAATAATCGGGGGACTAGGGATACAAAAATTATCAATGTTCAATATGGCATTGTTTGAAAAGCAGTCACGGAGAGGAATGTATTGATCAAAAACTTGATAACTGTTAAATAATGGATTCTTAGAGAATCGATGGTTCTTGGGAGATGTGACAAACTCCCACGGAGTTGGTTTGTGGAAGAACAGATTTTTACAGTCTATAGGATTCACAATTGGTAATAGCATGGGGATTTGGTTTTGGAAAGACAATTGGCTTGCTGGAACTACTCCAGAGGAAGCATTTCGTTAGAGTGGTAATTAACAGGGACACTGGCGTTTGACTTTTCTGTGATGAGAAAGTCAGGAAATCACATGGAATATATCTTTTAAGAGAAGTTTACAGGACTGCAAATAGGAGGAGACTGAGAAATTTCTTCGCATGCCATATGAGCGGCCTACAAGAGGTGGAGGTAGATATATGGTATGGAAGGGGTTAATCCCGTGAAATCTTTTTACTTAGCAAAAGCAGGTGGAATGGAAGGGGTGAGGAAAAAGTCTTTCACAGAGAACTATTTGGAGATGGGTATAGGAGGGAGGTGTTGAATACCAAGGCAAGTAAGAATCTAACTCCTTTACTTGGTAGTTGTGCGAGATGCAATAATATCAGCACATAATATAAGGAAGATTTAAGAAAGATGAGGAGGCTTGTGATGAGTTGATGTTGCCGTGTAAGGAATGCGAGGAAGATACAAAGCCAATCTTATTAGTCGCAAATTCACTACACAGCTTCGGAATCTCAACTTCCATTGCTGGATGTGACTTTGATGATGCCGAGCACTGTGGCAGAAACAATCACAAGTGAGGATAGACAATGAGAACAAGGCAATTTGGAGAATTATGCCATGGTGCAATTTTTAGTCTTATTTTGAATGAGAGGACTTGCAGATTGTTTTATGATAATCTGATGAATATTAGATGCACTAAATAGCTTTTCTATTTCATTTATTTTGTTGGTGTGAAGAGAGATACTAGTATGCATATTGGGATAACTTTATAGAGAAGGGAGGTTGAGCCACTCACTCCCGTTAGTTCCTTGCACCATCTTGGTGTTATCAATGAAATGTTGTTTTAATTTAAGGGGAAAAAGAACTGGTGTAAGAAGGGGCTTTGTCTAATCCTAAAGTAGCATCTTCATTGTGAAGAAATATGAACTATGTATAAATAAGTGGCTATCTCTGTAGCGGTGTGGCTAGTACTACCTTTATCCAATAGCTTTTGCTTAGACTTGGGCCTTCAAAGCTGAACTAACCTTTAGTCAAACCCTCTTTTAGGGCTAGATTTCACACAGTGTGGTGACAAAATGGCAAATACTATGAACTGCATGACAATAATTACGTACCTTGTGGGATTGGAATTTAAGAATATTGCATTAATGTATCTAAAAACATGTTAGACAATTAAAAAGTCAACTTGATGAATTTTGGATGGAGATACTTTTTAATCTTGAAAGTGTGCCTTAAATTGAGTCATTAGGAATCTATTGGCAAAACACATACCAGAATTTGCGAGTAGAGTTACCTTTACTTGTGCTTGTGGGAAATAATAGGAGCAATTAGTCTAGGTGAAGCAAGCCGGCTAACACACATTCATTTGTAAAGTAAAAGTATCACCTCTTTTTTTTCTTTTTAAATTTCTTCATACAACTTTGGATGCGTTTAGGTGTCTGGCATTTTGTTTGAGTACTTGCCTTGTTTGCTATCCCTGAAAGGATAAGGGTGGCTGAAATGATTTATTTAGCCTCTGTAGTAATATCTAAGCACTGATCATTAATAAGAACTAAATAACAAATATCCATACATGTGGAAATTAGTACAATCCACCTTTTTATTGTACGAATGCTATCAATGAAGTTAGTATAATTGACCTTTTAATCTACGAATATTAACAACGAAGTAAAAGAATGCAAAAAATTAACATTCTTTATGGATATTTATCAAAAAATGCAATCAATTAGATATTAATCATGAGAAATGTTGACTAACAGAGTTTTGATGGTTAGAGTTCCAACTCTATATTGTGATATGCGAACTTGGAAGTGTTCGGTCACTGCTTTCAGAGGGTAGGGGTTCAAAAAGTTGGTGCACTCGCACTGTTGCTCTCCTCTCTGGCTGCCCAAGTGTTGCCGTATCTTCTTAACAATGTTTGTGTGTGTAAATAAACTCTTCTAAGGTGCAAGTAAACTAGGTAAGATGTTCAGCCTAGAGTTTGTGGCCATTCATTATGCAAAAAAAATATTCACTGACTTCTTTCTGACACAGTAATCTGAACGTCTGAAAACGCCACATACTGGATAACCTGCTTTTTAAAGTCAGTGATCATTTTAAGTACTCTTGTAGTTGCTATTACAATAGATCTCTAACTAGATCTTTTAAATTCGAGTTATTGCCTCGGATAATTGATACTTTAAAGGGATATATAAAAAATTGCCAATCATCCACTTGAAGGAATTGATGCACCCAAACCAGATTTAGTACATGTTTTTGAAGTTACTTGGTGTTAAATGGTGCATGCCAGAATCTCCTAAAGACCTTCTACCTATGTTGTTCAGCTCCTTCAAAATCCTTGCATCTGATGCAATTTTGTTGTGGTGTGGGATCTGTACTTGATTTAGTCAACCCAACTTGGATGTTTTGACTGCACCTAGGCCAAGAAGTATATATTAATTGGGTATTTGTTTTGATTATCGGTTATATCATATATATATATATTCATATCAAGTATTAGAATATTTCGCTCTTATATGAGATAACTTATGAATATAATATTTAGTGTTCACAAAATACTTAAAATTATCCTAGCTTTCATTGAAGAACCTCAATTTAGTAACGAAATATATACTTATATATGTCGTAATAAATGTTTACTGGTTGTATTTTAACACATGTACCCATACTCCCTCGATTCCTATGATTTAAGTGATAGCGATCCAACTTCTAGATCCGCACCCGTATCAAGTGCCCAAACTTGTATCCCGGCAACATAGTCTGCTACATTTTTGGAATAGAAGATAACCACAAAAAGACGACAAAAATTTGTGGAACACTATACCAGTGGCTATATGGCGGACTGTGTGGAAAGAAAGAAGTTAGAGATAATTGGCAATAAACGAAAATATTTGTAACTTAAAAGCACAAATGTTTAGCTCTCTTATCCTTTTGGTGAAAGAATGAAAATGTACAGGATGGCTAATGTCCTTGGTTCTTTTCACATGTAGCTAGGTGTACTGAGATGCAGTCATATTGCTGATGGTTTTACTTGTACTGCTCATCCATTGCACTCTCTGGGTGCTACTCTTTAATAATTTTTTTCACTACATCTTCAAAATGGGAAACGTTATCAGCAGAAAGTTTTCTTAGTATATAAGAAAATGTTGAATTAGGGAGTATTATCTAGCACTCTAAGGCTTCATGATTATGGTTATTGTAGGCGTATTAAGGTTGAAGAGGTTAAGGAGGTTGCATAGGGGTAGAGCAACTGGGCCAGACGAGATTCCGGTGGATTTTTGGAAGTGCACAGGAGGGGCAGGTATGGAGTGACTGACTGGGTTGTTTAACATCATTTTCAGGACGACGAAGATGCCTGATGCTTGGAGATGGAGTACGAGGATTCCATTGTATAAGAACAAGGGTGACATTCAGAATTGCAACAACTATAGGGGTATCAAGTTGTTAAGCCACACTACGAAGGTGTGGGAGAGGGTAGTAAAGTTGAGGTTGAGGAGGATGGTGACGATTTCTGAGAATCAGTTCGGATTAATGCCAGGTTGCTCGACTACTGAAGCCATCCATCTCGTAAAGAGATTGGTGGAGCAGTATAGGGAGAGAAGGAAGGACTTGCACATGGTGTTTATCGACCTAGAAAAGGCCTATGATAGAGTCCCTAGGGAGGTTCTCTGGAGGTGCTTCGAGGCTAGAGGTGTACCAGTGGCGTATACTAGGGCGATTAAGGATATGTACGACGGAGCCAAGACTCGTGTTAGAACCGTGGGAGGGGACTCGAAGCACTTTTCCGTCTTGATGGGGTTGCACCAGGGTTCAACTGTTAGCTTTTTATTTGCCTTGGTGATGGATGTATTGACGTGGCAAATTCAAGGTGAGGTGCCATGGTGTATGCTATTTGCGGATGATGTAGTCCTGATTGACGAGACCCGTGGTGGAGTTAATGCTAAGTTGGAGGTTTGGAGGCAAATCCTAGAGTCTAAAGGGCTTAGGTTGAGTAGGTCCAAGACGGAATATTTAGGGTGCAAGTTTAGTGAGGTGACGCCTGAGGCTGATGTGGTTGTAAAGCTTGATGCTCAGGCCATCCAAAAGAGAGCTAGTTTCAAGTATCTTGGGTCTATGATCCAGGGGAATGAAGAGATCGACGAGTATGTCACTCACCGTATTGGGGCAGAGTGGATGAAATGGAGGCTCGCCTCCGGAATCTTGTGTAATAAGAAGGTGCCTCCTAAACTCAAAGGCAAGTTTTACCGAGTGGTGGTTAGACTAGCTATTTTGTATGGGGCGGAGTGTTGACCAGTCAAGAACTCGCTCACCCAAAAGATGAAGTTGACAGAGATGACAATGCTTCAATGGATGTGTGGGTTTACTAGGAAAGATAGGATTAGAAATGAGCTTATTCAAGATAAGGTGGGAGTGGCTTCAGTGGAAGTCAAGATGCGGGAAGCAAGGTTGAGATGGTTTGGGCATGCGATGAGGAGGTGTCCAGATGCCTCAGTGAGGAGGTGTGAGAGGTTGCCTACGGATAGATTCAAGCGAGGTAGAGGTAGACCGAAGAAATATTGGAGGGAGGTGATTAGACATGACCCCAAGATAGGAAGGTGTGGAGGATGCGAGTTAGGGTAGAAGGTTAGTAGGAAGGAGTGCATCATTACTAGCAGGTAGGAGGTCTTTGTTTTGTTATCCGTGCTAGTAGTCATAGTGCTAGTCTTGTTTCAGAGCGTGTTATCATTTGTCATATTACTTGGTGATGGTCTTATTTATGTTATTATTTGGTGTTAATACCTATTGTTTCGTGTTCCTTTATTATCTCTTTTCTAGATTGTTTTTGTCTTGAGCCGGGGGTCTATCAGAAACAACCTCTCTATCTCACCTCTGAGGTAGTGGTATGGACTGCGTACACTTACCCTCCCCAGACCCCACTTTGTGGGAATATACTGGGTATGTTGTTGTTGTTGTTGTTGTTATCTATTAATGCTAGAGTGTATAAAGTAAAGGCTCGAGTGTATTGAACATTCGATATGGAAATAGAGCAGTTTAGATAGAGAAGTGGGTTAAGTCTGATGTGGACCTTGAGTTTTGTATTTTTGATGAAGATATGTGAATTTCAAGAAAGTGTGTATATATGTAGAATAGATAACTAAGTCCGTCGAAGGTGATAGAACGTTTAAGGTTCAAAATATGGATTGCATGCGTGAGTTTGTAAGGACACAGAATACGTCTTAGATCTCATAGACAGGGATACATTCAGCTTTTCTTTTGGATGCTTACTATTGATGTGGACACTTTTGGAAGCACTTTCTCAGTGCTATTTCAATATAACTATTACCTTTTATAGAAAAAGAGTTTGTAAGAGACACAGGTAGTATGCTGGGATGGTACATACTACTCCCAATCGATAGTATGATACGTTGTAGGGCCTTAAGGCAGCTAGAAGAACTTGACTGATATAACAATCAACCTTCTTCTGATGCGTCCTTCTGTACACATGTACTATACTCTGGAGTATCTCCAATCTATAATGAAGATGATTATTAAGCATCTTTTTTCCCATTTCATCTGAAGTTTTATTTTTTGGTTCTGCAGGTTCTCACTCCAAATGTACCAGATATTATGGTGGTTCCACCTGAGGATGATCACCTTCGCCACGTTATTGATACAATGGCTCTGTATGTTCTCGATGGAGGTTGTGCTTTTGAACAAGCCATAATGGAGCGAGGCCGTGGAAATCCTCTCTTTGGTTTCTTGTTTGAGCTTGGTTCAAAGGAACATACTTACTACGTTTGGAGGCTTTATTCTTTTGCTCAGGTAACTTGCTGCAGCTGTAAAGTCTGGATGAATATTATTTGCTTGCAATTATATTTTTCCTGTTAAATGGAGTTAATAATACTTATGACATAACTTCATCTATCACTTTTAGAATCCATGTGGATACTTCAAACAACGCTTCAATGGCGGAAAGCCAATAGTTTCATGCAATTGTAGCTGAAGAGAATTTGGTCCTTGTCCATTACTTGTTTCTCTTTCCATGTTATGTAAAGCATTATGACTAGTTGTACTTATGATATAATCAGTCAGTGAAATTCTTCGTTTATCTGATACCTTCTGCAGGGATTAGGACATTTTGTCCTCTTATGCTATTCTTTCCCTGCTAATAATTTTTTTTCTTTGCCTTATTTGAAAAAAAACAGGGAGATACTCTTCAACGGTGGAGGACAGTCCCTTTCATCATGATAACTGGTAGTGGGAGGTAATGCAGTTCTTCTAACCTATATCATCTTTCATTACACATCCCATATTCAATCCTTCCTTTTGCTGAAGAATCGGAATATTGATGCATATGTTTGTCAGTTCTTGAATGCATCACTCTTTAGTCACCACTGTTTCTTAGGAAGCTTCTACCAATATCCTTCTGCAGGATATGCTTGCTGTGAAAGAAAGAAATCATCTAATAGAATTTATCTTTCAATTTTGCAAAGACTGCAGTATTCTGCAAGGCTTTGACGAAGTCCTGCAGCTTTTTTAAAGTTCTCCTTGAAGATTGTGCTCTTCAAATACACTCCCTCCATCCCATTAGTTGTCCAGTTTCCACTTTACACGCCCCTTAAGAAATCATAAATAAGAAGGGTAGTTTTACTAATTTACCCGTTAAGAAACTTTTTTAGAACTTTACAAACTTGTTTACACTTTCAAAAAGAATTAATTGTTAGGGTAAAATGAGAAATTTAGTTAATTATATCTTGGTTTTGTAAATTGACAAGTAATTTGGGACAACTTTTTTTAGTAACGTGGACAACTAATATGGGACGGAGGGAGTAACAAATTTACATATGCAGGTGGATACCACCCTCTCTACCAACACCGAAAGGAGCTGATCATGAAAAAGAAGCTGGGAGTACATATGCTGCTGGAAGAAGCAGGGTATGCCCTTTTTCTAGCTTTCTGTTCCAAGGCATTTAAGAGTTTGCATGTTGACTTTGACACTTCAATGAAGTTTCTTTGCTATTGATGTTTCTTTCTATACCTTGTTCAGCGAGTGGAGGTTGAACGGACATTGACCGATGCTCAGAGGGATGAATTTGAGGATATGCTTCGTTCATTGACGCTAGAAAGAAGTCAAATAAAAGAAGCAATGGGTTTTTCTTTGGACAATGCTGATGCTGCTGGAGAGGTAACCTTTAAGCTGGTTTCATGCAGCAGTCGAAGAGCTCACTTGTGCGTGAAGCTTTTCTTTCATATTTAACCTTTCACTCTTTCAGAAGCAAAACTGCTGATTTTGCACTGTGTTGTGTCAATTTCATAATGCTTCTCGTTTCCCCTTGCACTTGCATCTATTTTGGCTTATTTTTTGTCTTGTAGTATTAAGATAAGGATTTAGCATGATCTGTTACATGTACACTTTGGATAGTTCTCATTCTTGACCATATTTTAACACAGTTGCACTGCTGATTATAATTTGCAGGTTGTTGAAGTTCTGACAGAGTCTTTGACACTTAAGGAAACTCCAATACCAACAAAAGTTTCTAGGCTCATGCTTGTCTCTGATATTCTTCATAATAGTAGCGCTCCAGTGAAGAATGCATCTGCTTATCGCACCAAATTTGAAGTGTCTTTACCAGACATAATGGAAAGCTTCAATGATCTGTATCGAAGTATAACAGGACGTATTACTGCTGAGGCACTTAAAGTAAGCTGTGCCCATCACCTACATTTGATTTGCACTTGCTGCATTTTTCGTATCCTTTTTTGCGCTATGTGGTTAAGTTTTTCCTTACATGTTACAGGAGAGAGTTCTGAAAGTGCTTCAAGTATGGGCTGATTGGTTTTTGTTTTCGGATGCCTATGTCAATGGTTTACGAGCTACCTTTCTTCGAACCGGGAACTCTGGTGTGATACCCTTTCATTCTCTGTGTGGTGATGCACCTGAAGTAGAACAAAGGACCAGCTCTGATGATGCAGGTGATGGCAGCAAAGTTAACCCAGATGGTGCGTTGGCAATTGGGAAAGGAGCTGCAATGAAAGAACTGTTGAACCTTCCCCTTACTGAGCTAGAAAGACGTTGCAGGCACAATGGTTTGTCTATCGTAGGCGGTAGGGAAATGATGGTTGCTCGGTTACTTTATCTGGAAGAGGCTGAAAAGCAGAGAGGTCATGAACTAGATGAAGATTTGAAATTTGCGAGCCATTCAAGTTCTGCTAGGTTCCCCAGTAGCCGGAAAGATAGCAACCTTGAGTTGGATAGGATGGCTCCTTCCGGATGGAATAGTCAAGTGGATTGTGACGTACAACTCAAACAACGAGAGTCTGAATCTTCAACCCCAGCAAATTCTGCTCCACACCATAATTCAATTGACTTTCCCAGTGAGGGCAAAAGTGACACAATTTTGCCTACATCAAAATGGGCCAGGGAGGATGATGAAAGTGATGATGAACAAAAGAGAAGTTCGAGGGACCTGGGGTTGACATATTCATCTTCTGGAAGTGAGAATGCTGCTGATGGACTTAGCAAGATCAAGGATGCAGAGCTTACAACTGACACAAGCAATTCAGCATACCTGGAAAGTGGAATGAATGAAGAGTTGAGGTATATGTAGTTAAGCATTCTTAGTTGGATTATTTCCGAAAATAGGTGCTATTTTATTGTCATGTCATCCATTTAACTTTCAATACTTTCCTAATTCAGGAAGATACTCTTTTGGGTTATGGAGGATCACTATGAACAACTTTGGAATGAAATTTTTCTAGGATTAAGCTTTCTTTACTTACAAGACTTAGAGATTAGGAACTTAATGAAAATTACTACAAATTACTTTCTAACTTTGTATCTCAAATCATTGAAGGAAAAGTTTTAAAAGGTAGGAAACTACTCTACCTTGATCTGCCAGAAAACAAGAGAGAATTTCATACCTCCCGAGGGTGCACTTTTACGAAACGAAAGACAGTGCATGTTGACTTTCATAATATTCTTAGGAGCAGGGATGTTAATATGCCAAGTGTTGGAAGCTTAGGATGTTTCCCTATTTCAATAATATTTGGAGGGAGATTCTCCTTCTGTTTCAAATTTTTGTGGGCTTCTATGCCTCAAGCGTTAAATCTGTTTCTTGCAATTTTCTTGTAAGCCTCAGCATGGTGTAAATTGGAATATAGATGATAGGGAAACCTTGTTGCAGTTCCTCTTACTATCCTTTACTTGTAATGATAGCAGTTTCGTAGAGCTGGCTTTTGACATCAATAATACTTACCATTTCAAAACAAAATTGCTTGTAGTTTTGATATAGGCATATAGCCAATCTTCAATTTTCTCTTGTATTTTGAATTTTGATATGGTTGTGGATTTGTTACAATCCTTAGTTTTTCTCCTGTTTGGATTTTGATATGGTCTCTTAACTAATTTATCAGACAAAAGCTGAGGCGTCTTGAGGTTGCATTGATTGAATATCGTGAATCTCTTGAAGAACGAGGAATAAAAGGTCCGGATGAAATTGAGAGGAAAGTTGAAATCCATCGGCAACGCCTACAATCTGAATATGGTTTATTGAATATCAGCGAAGATACTTCAAAAAAAGGTAGAGCTCTAAACTAGTCAGTAGTTTGAGATGTCCGTGTATTTGATTGCCTGTGCAGGTCGAATCTTAGGTTTATACTGCTGTATCATACTCCAATCCTATCTTATTTGTTGAAAATTGTTCTCTCGAGACCCTTTTTTGCCTTATGCCCATGTCATGCCTTTGATCAGTTCTCAGATGCTTTGTTGATGATGTATATCTGGTTTTATGGTAAACAATAGCTGAAGCAGGCTGGTTTAATTGCTCAAATTAATATTTATGGCTTTCAATAGCACAATCAGGATATTCTCTGGATCACAGATTACTAAGCTGCTGCTTAGGGGACTCTATTTTTCCTAAACTCTGTGTTAGTACAACAAATTCTTATGGGATGAGGCAAATAACACCTCAAACATGTTTGCACTTTGGTGGGTATTTAGCTTTCACAGTATTTGTAGACGCAATGTCCTTTTGACAATATTTTTTCTCGGTATCTATGAGATGAATCACTTATTGCTGGATAGAGTTGGTCATCATATTTATGGGAAGATTAGGTATCTGGTGTCCCTAAGGGTTTGGTGTATTGGTAGATTGTGATATGGATTAGGCGCATGTTACGAGCTCGAGCTTTGCTGCAGACTAAAGCTTGGTGTTCAAGTTGAGAAGGGTAGAGGAGGGGCCCATATCTAACGAGTATTGAACTATGTGCTAGCTGGTTCTTGGAGATTTATCAGTTTTTGGAAAAAAAAAAGAAAAGAAAAAAAGATCAGGTATCTGGTTGAGCAGGATACTGGACAGGGCAACTTTTATTAGCTGTGAGAAATGCCACTTGACTGCCTCCCTTCTATTCATTGTCATCAGTCTTTTCTGGGGTAAGAAAAAGTTTGCGGAAGAGTTTTTTCACATTGGCGATCAAAGTAAAAGAATTATTGTCACTTCCTGCTTTGTTATATTATTGATTTTATGTTTTTATATACAAATTGTCTCATATTTCTGCTTTCATAACAAACAGCAGGTAGGTCATCTTTGGAGAGGAGAGAGAAAAGAGACGATTCTCGTGAAGCTTCTAGGAAGCGTCAGCGCAGCCGGAGCAGAAGTGGAAGCCCTCAGTGGAAATCTTCCAGCAGAGACCGCGATAGTGATAGGGAAAAGCGTCGTGAGAGGGAAAGGAAGAGTGGAAGCAGGGAGAGGGATGATCACGATAGAGACATATCTAGGGAGAGAAGACGGGCAAGATGAATACATACGCGCTGTGCAAAATTACCATATATCCAGAGTAGTTGCACTTCCATTCCCCGGCAGAGATGCATTTGAGCATTTTATCTTTTCTGGGTTGCAAGGGCTGCATGATGACCCTTAATGGCCCCTGGAAGTAAGGTCATCTTCTGTTAGTATGCTACGCGGTGTGCCACAGAAAGAAAAAGATGTTTCCTTATGCAGCTCCTTGGTCTAGCAAATTGTACAATTGCAGAGAATCTCATGAGTGGCTGTTAACTACATCTTGCTTTATGCTTCAAATTTTAGCTTGCATTTGGTAATGCGTTTACTGGAGATTTTGTACCTTCCATCTATATTGGACGAAAGTAGTTAATGGTTCCTAGTTTTCATGTAACCTCCTTTACATTGATGTACTGTCTGAGATAGTATTGTTAGTTGCTTCATGCTTGTCCCCTGTTATTAAAGGTATGAGGTAGAGTGTTGATCTTTCTCAAATTGTACTTGAAATATTTTCTGTTTACATGGCCCTTCGTTATGTAGCCTTGAGATAGATTATGCCCACTTGTCCACCATAGCCTTCAACTTCAAATAAAAGTTTGCTCATTCCTCGGTTGCTATTCAATTCCGGATTAACAACTTGATTATTGCATACTCCAGTAAAGAGGCTCCTGCAGAAGCAAGAAACTCAACCGAACAGTCTGATTTGTTGAATAAATTGACATTTTCCTTATTTCTTATATACTCGGTCATGTAGGTAAGAAATATGAATAAAAGCCAAAAAGAGACAAAAAAGAGTGGAGGATGGTGATCTTAGGTGTATTTGTACTCCTAAGTGTCATAATCCATGTGCTTTTAGCTTAGTTTTGAGTGACTTGAGGTGCTTATTGAGTAATAAAGTGTATATACGTGTATTTGTGTGTTAAAGTACATGTTTATGGTGTTTAAGGTGCATTTGAAACAAGTCGAGAGTCAAAAGATCAAGTAGAACTTAGATGAGAAAACTAATGTCGCTAGCTTGAGCTATGCTTGTTCTAGTGTACTTTGATTAGTTCTATTGTGTTGTATGGACTTATGGTTGTGTTGAGATGTTGTAGGGGATCAGTTGAGGAGCTATGGAAGCTAAATCAAGCCTACAAACAAGCCACAAGACGTGTGGGAGCAAGGGATGCGAGCACGAGAAGGATGGACGCAACCCCTCACACAATGGAGGAGGGCATGCGCTACACCCTCCATGGCGTGTGGGAAAGCATGCACCGCACCCTCAATCGCACATGAGAGGGTGTGTGCCGCACCATGTAGCACACCATGCCACTGGTTTGGGTGTGCGATGAGCCACACGGTGCACCACCCCTATATCTGACCCAAAGTTGGTTTTTAACTTGTTTTTAAGTGAGGGAAAAGTTGTAAATGCATGGGATTCATTTGGGGCACCTCATGGACGACCTAAAGCACTATAAAAAAGAGTACTTAGCCACATTTATTTAGATCTTTTGAAATCCCTTGGAAGACACACGAATTGGAAAGGAGGAGAAGGCAAAGAAGACTCTACACTAGGGTTTTTCTTCTTTAACTTTTCATTCTTGTAGTTTAAAGTTATGAACTCTTTCATGGAGATTGATTGTATGAATATGAGTGGCTAAACACCCTCATTCTAGGGTTGAGGCTACGAACATGATTGCTTAATTATGGTTTTATAGTTGGTTTATTTGTCTATCAAGTCATGTGGTTGTTCTTGCATTCTTGTTTTACTGTTCTAAAGCGTCATGAACTTTAGGATAAATCTTAGTCTCGAAACGAGTTGACCATAAAAGTGGAGAGATGGAATGAAGAACATAAGGAGTGGATCATGTCTTTAATAGTTATATATTGATTGTTGAAGAATGATTTGTTGTTAGGATAGTACTATACTTAAACGCCCCGCTAGGTTAATGAAACGAGAAGATAGTGTAATGCATCTGAATTAAAGACTCATATCACCACTCAACGATGTAGTTATGAGATTAATTGGGTAGAATACGTAGAGGATGACCATTCCCAAGTTGAATATCAACCCCGCAGATCATCAATCATGATAGACACTAACACTGGCTAGAAACCATAATTAGGCATGAATATGAAGTAAATGCCTCAATCCTGGAATTCTCCATATATTGTTTACAATCCAATTTAATTATCGTTGTTATTTATATTTTGTAGTTATAAAAACAAACTAAAATCTCTCTTGGTTACAAATCGCACTTGTTTAAATTGAATAGTAACACTTGAATTAGATCGCTTGTTAAACACAAGTCCCTGTGGGATCGATATTCTACTCACGAAGAGCCACTGTATTACTTGTACGACCACGTATACTTGCATGTGCGCTTGGGAGCGACAAGTTTTTGGCGCCGTTGCCGGAGATTTGAAAATAGCAACCTTATAATTTTCAGTTTTACTATTCTGTTTGATAAGTGCTAACAGCTTGGTCTAAGCTACCGAATTTGTCGGTACAGGTTTGAATTTTGAGTAAGGTGGCAAGGGAGAGGGAATTGGTTGAACCATATCCTGAACCTGAGCGATGCTTGCACCAATTTAGGAGAGAAGCAACACTTCTCTATCAAATCCCGCAAGTTCAAGAGGACGAGACTATTCCTATAGCAATGGGTGATGAACAACCACCTCGGAGGACAGTGCGCGATGTGGCAATACCACTCGCCACTAATGTGACCTCCTATATTCAAAAGCCAGATGCAGGAGGAAGATTTGAGCTGAAGCAGAACATGGTGTAATTGTTGCACACAAACGGGCAGTTTACAGGATTATCACATGAGGATCCTCAGGTCCATCTACAAAACTTTTTGTAGATTAGTGATACTTTTATTCCTGCAGGAGTCTCCACAGACTATGTAAGGCTCACACTTTTTCCATTATTACTTTTGGGAGAAGCGAAGAAATGGTTGAAGGCAGAACCTTCAAACTCAATTACAACTTGAGACGATTTGGTAAAGAAGTTCCTCATCCGATTCTTTCCTTCGGGAAAAACTGCAAGGTTAAGGAGTGAGATTCTGAGTTTTAAGTAAAAGCCAGATGAGAATCTCTATCATGCATGGGATAGATTCAAGTCACTTCTCAGAGATTGTCCACATCACGAACAAATCAATGAGGTATTAGCCCATACTTTTGTTGAACGTCTTGACCACAATACGACAATTTTGTTAGATTCTGCAGCAAGTGGTCATGCTTTGGAGAATACCCATGATGAGTTGTACACTCTCCTCAATAGAATTGCACAAGGTTTTCCAGATTGGAATGGTGATATGTCTAGAAGCATGGTGAAGAAGCCTGCAGGTTTGATTGAGGTAGATGGTGTCACAACATTGTTCGCACAATTGGCCAACTTTCAGAATCAAATAATGGCCCAGTTCAACAAGTTGAGTGTGGCTCAACCTCACGCACAAGTTAATGCAGTTCAGCAAGTTCAGGCTTGGTGTGAAACTTATGGAAATAGTGTTCATTCTTCAGACTTATGTGCAACAAATACAGAGTCTGTGAATTTTGTGGGCAATGTGCAAAGAGGAAATTAAAGTTATGGTAATGCCTACAACCGCAACTGGCAGAGTCAGCCCAATTACTCATGTGGCAATAATCAAGCTCAACCTCAGCAATTTCAGCAGCTACAAGGAATTTATAATAACACTCAGGCCAGCAATATTGAAGGCACTTTGAAAAACATACTGGCCAACCAAGAACAAATGGCTGCGGAAACCAAAAATCAGCAACTTGCCCAAAAGAATTTGGAGATACAAATGGGTCAGTTAGCTCAGGTGCAAAACTCAAAACCTCAAGGGGTCTACCTGGTGATACAGAGCAAGCACCTAAGCAATTTATGTCAATCACATTGAGAAGTGGTAGAGATTTGATTGATATACCTCCAAAGAAAAATCATGAGGTGCAAGCAGAATTAACCACACCTGAGCAAGCAGAAAAGCAAGTTGAATCTAAAGAAGTTGAAAAAAAGGGGAATTCTGAGTACCTTTATAAGAAGCCTGTTGAGCAACCTCAAAATAGACTACCACCACCTTTCCCTTAAAGCCTTAATAAAGCCAAAGAAGATGCTTGTTTTAAGAAGTTCTTTGACACATTCAGAGAACTTCATATTAACCTTCCTCTTGTAGATGTTTTGCAGGGGATGCCAAAGTATGCTAAGTACTTGAAAGATATGGTGACCAACAAAAGAAGGCTTTGTGATATTGAGACAGTAGCACTTACTGAAGAGTGTAGTTCTGTGGTCATGAGCAAGATGCCCACAAAGCTCAAGGACCCTGAAAGTTTCACCCTCCCCATACAAATTAGTGAAAGTGACGTTTTCCATGCTTTGAGTGATTTGGAGGCAAGCATCAACTTGATGCCCCTTTCAATTTTTAATACTCTTGGTTTGGGAAAGCCGAGGCCCTCCTCAGTCGTGTTACAAATGGCGGACAGAACAAAAGTGGTCCCCGAAGGAATTATAAAAGATGTTCTCATTAAGGTTGGTACATTCATTATTCTCGCTGACTTTATCATTCTTGGTTATGATGCAGATGACAGGGTACTAATCATATTGGGACGTCTATTTTTGGCGACTGGTGGAACATTGATAGACGTGAGAGAATGCACTCTCAAGATGAGATTGAATGATGAAGAGGTGGTCTTCAGGGTGTACAAAGAACTTAACACACCCTCACACTATATAGATCTGTGCATGATCACAACTATGGAAGTGGATGAGTGTGGGGTGGAAGAATGCAGACCACCAATTAGTTCTTCGGACTCTCTCATAGAGTTTCCCAAGTTGACCAATAAGACTAAACCTGCAAAGCTTGAATGGAATCCTGAAAAGGTAGGTGTAAGAAAAGTTGCAGACCTTGATCATGAGCATTTGAGAGGTTAGAAAAAAAGGAGAAGATGGGTTCCAAGTAGGAGGAAGAGGATGAGAGAATACATATGATGAAGTTGTGATGTGAGTCGTACCTCGAAAATAAATTAGGCACTACTTGGGAGGCAACCCAAGTTAAGGTAGTTGTTTTATTATTTTTTTAGTTTTCTTTAGTATCACCTTTGTTTTTGTTTTTTTGTTTTGAGTTGACAGGTTGAGGGGAGTCTGAGTACCCGAGATCTTAGCTAAGGGTCATGAAAAAAACTGAGTGTGGGGTTCCCTAGACCTCCTTGATGAATATGATGCTACTAACTAGGCCTAGAGGCCTCAGGAAGTATTTCTATCCTTACTTTTTATTTATACTTTGGGGACAAAGTGTGATTTTAAGTGTGGGGTTGGAAATCCTCTGATTTGGTTAGGGTGGAGTGTGCTATATGAGTCTTTTGGTTATTTGATTTTTGCTTATGTTAATGAAAATTTGAAAAATACAAAAAAGATTTTATTTTAGTAATTTTTAGTTTTATTTAGGAGAACACTTCACCCACCCCTCGGTTTTTCTTTTCGGTTCTTTTCTAGAGGGGGAACCCTTTGAACCCAGTATCCTTTTTGATTTTTAGGAGTAATTTTAAAATTTTTGAGATACTATAGTTAGATGCTACGCATGATTACTTGATGCAAGTTGGTGTTGAATGTTGAAGCATGTGTAGTAAATTGAATGACTGTTGTGAAACACTTAGGCTCATTTGTTTGACTCTTGTGTGATGTTGGCTTAATATTGAATTCTTGCTATTGCTTGGTTGAGGGTCTATAGGGATCCTTCTTGACTTAAACATGTGCCATGTGTGAGTGAGAGTTTGTTATATTCCATATTGCATATTGATGTCTAGAACTTGCCCGGTGTGTTTGCCAAGAGAAATAAAGAATGTTAAGTTTAGGAGATGATATAGGCATTTCTTTGATAGCCATGTTTTATATCCTCTTTATCTATCCTGTTTACATGATCTTAGTTAACCCCGTTGAGCCTTAAGCCTATTATTTGGTAGCCTTATATGTAGCTTATTCCCTTTCTTTCAATTGACGGTAATTTGATCCAAAAACTCCTAAGTACTTTAGTTGAAAAATTAAGATGTTAGGGAATGTAAAATTGAAGAAGGAAAAAGTGAAAGTGATGCCCCAAGGAAATAGTTGTTGGTGTGTTAAAAAGTTTTTGTGTTGTTAGTTAGGGGTAATGTAATGATAAGAAAATGTCACGCCTCGAATTCCAACGGGGCGGAATGCCACCCGAAGCCGTTAAGGCCCGAGAGAACCAATCTTCATTCATATACACTCATACGCATATCACTCAATGAACATCCCTATCACATATAGATATAAGATGCCAATGGCGGAAAGCATGGAAATTATATGATATATATATATATATATATATATGAAACTTGGCCGTTAGAGCCATCAAGTCAAAAGCATACGTTTCCTACATTCCCTTTATTTGTCCCACAACATATACAAAGCCTCTACAGATACATGGATATAACCAACCTAAAGTCGGGACAAGTCCCTGCTTTATACAACATTTGTAATACCAAAATCAATGTACATATGTTACTCGGAAAGCCCCGAACCAACTGGAGCTCACCAATGACCGACAATGATCCTCAACCTACTGTGGAGGTCTACTAGAACCTGTGCCTGCAACAAGTAAGGTAAGTCCCCCAAGGGACGTCAGTACGAAGAATGTATTGAATATGTAAGGCTATGAGAAGCTGCATCATATATAAGAACTTCAATGGAATCAAATATAAGAGAATAGTCGATATGGATAAACCATCGTTCTGTATGTGAGGAATCATGTACGTTATATTCATTACTTTCTTTGCTTTTACGTTCATTCATCATTCTATGACCGACTGATCAGTGGTAAAAGATGATAACCCATGCTAGGTATTTTAACCCCTGGGATGTGATTAACCCATGCTAGGCTTTTCTGTAGCCCCTGGGATGTTACTGTGATAACCCATGCTAGGCTTTTCTGTCGCCCCTCGGTTGTTACTGTGATAACCCATGCTAGGGTTTTCTATCGCCCCTGGGATGTTACTCAAGAATATACAAATACTCAAGAATATACAAACAATTATACATTACTTCTTTCTTCCATTATAAGAGTGATACATTGGTGATTGTACATTATTGGAACTTTGAAACATTAGTCTATGAACCATGAGACATGTGAATCACACAATTGGTTATGTGAGTAATACTATATGATAATCTGAAATGAGATACCTTTGGACATTTTGGAATGGAACAAGTACAATTGCAATGTGAACAATATGTGCTGCAGTAGGATACGGAAAGAGTAACCTTACATACCTTATCTGTCCAATATGAATACACAGTCCTATATGTGAATACAATAATCCAGCTCCTTCCTTACGTTTTACTCTACAACACAAGTACATAACGGAGCTCACGCTAACAACTAACTACCGTACAAGTGCATAAGACGACAATGAGTTACATGATTGCCCTATAACGTCATTTCACCCTTTACAATACAATTCACGACATTTTCATACTAACAATACCACAACATTCCACACATTGACCAAGACATCATAAACCAATAGCATTTCACACCAAGTTTATCCTTTACGCTTCCTCATGAACACTACGTCACAACTATTCCATAAAATCACCTCAATACCTTTCATAATAACATATTAACAAAAATCCATAATTTATATAATCCAACATGCCTCCAAACGATCCCTTAAAGTCATTCAATAGGTATCATAAGTTGATAATTACTCCATCAAGTCACCTCAATACGTTTCACAACAACAATCCCACAAGTTATACACATAGAAAAATAACAAGTTAAGGAACATAACCACACCATACATGTTGATATTTCATCCACACCATTCACTTCCATCAAAACCTCAAGTCTCCTTTCAAGTTCAAGTCACATAGATGACACATCTTTTAGAAAAAATCAAAAGTGCCCTACTCAACACTTTAGATATAACCATCATGATCTACACAATCTCTCATGCATATAATATATTAAATCACAAGAATAAACACTTACCCAAGCTTACAAAATGATGATCCTGTCCAAAGGAAATGGTTGCCTTAGGGTTTGTGAGATGAGAAATATCTTTAGAAATGTCTAGAAAGGCATGAGAGTTAAAATGAATAAAATCTGATTTTTGTGCCTTTATATAGGCCCTCAATTCATCCTTAGCCAATTCTTGGGCATTAAATACCATGTTTACTTGGTCAACCACAAGAATGGGTCATTTTTCCCATGTCTTTTGGCTTCATTTTGAGCCTCAAATTGAGCCCATTAACACATATTAATTTAGCTCACCAAATTCCATGCATGATCCACCATCTATCTCATGTTTAAAGAATTCCATAAATGTTACGACAATATTCAATTCACGAGATTCATGTTCGTAGCCTCAATCCCAAGAATATGCAATTTTAGCCACTCACGACTTAATTTGATAAAATAATTATGAAGAAGAATTAACCCCAACTTGGATGCCAAACTCGCCCAAGAGTAGTCCTACTACGATGTGATAATAATTCCATAACCCAAGAGTCCTATTTATAGACTACTAGTCGGAGAAGAAATTTGGCAAAAAGCACCCCGGCACGCTGCTTGGCGCGCCCCTGGGCTGCCCATGCCAGAAAAATTTCTGGCAAAGGCGGCCTGGCACGCTGCCTGGCGCGCCCCTATGCTGCCCATGCCAAAATAATTTCTGGCAAAAGCGGCCTGGCACGCCCCTGGGCGCGCCTGACACTTAAAATTTGATTTTCTTCCTTTCTTCGACTTTTCTTTGCGGACATTAGCACAATATCATTAGTCCATAAACAACAATACAAAATACGCACTTATTGCTCTCAAAACTAGGGTAAACATGGTTCAAATAAGGCATACAAACCCCAGAACACCAATCAAGTAGGGTCGGAAATGTACGGGGTATTACAGAAAAGTTGATCAAAAGTGAATCATGTGTTAATAGCCAATACTCCCTACTAAAGATAAGTAATCTAGCTTAAAGAGATAGGGAAAAATGAAAGAGAGTTGGGAAGATGATAGTGGTGTAAAATAGGTTGGTTGGAGATGAGCTTAGTGGAAATTGTGATGTATTAAAGCGCGTAGAGAAAATAGTCACTATTCTTGACAAAATAGTTCCTACCCGTCCCTTAGCCTACATTACAAACCTTAAAGTCCTACTTGATCTTTATCTGTGAAATTCTTATATTAGTGGAGTACTACACTAAGGGAAATCTTATGGTTCATCTTATGTGACATGTGAATTTTTTTTGTGAGAGTGAGCGAAATTTGATTCTTACTCCCATTCTTGTGATAAATTGCATACTTGTGAGTGAATATGGGTGAATCTCTTGTGGTGAGGGCGCATGTTTGATGATAGATAGGTGACATATATGATATCTTTGTTGACTAATGTGCATGAGTTTTCCAACTTGGTAGAGTAAATTCTTGAAGCTAGGAAGTTTCGAAGTAGTCTTCATGCGTTTCAAGTTATAAGATAACATGCTGAGTATAAAGCTTGCTATTCATATGGTCTGTGTAGTTCTAGCTTGAGTGTATTAGTTGTATTAATAATTTAAGAGTCTTCCTTGATGTTAATTAATGTAAAGAGTTGTTCGAGGTCGAACAAGGCTTTAAGTGTGGGGTGGTGATCTTAGGCGTATTTGTACTCCTAAGTGTCATTATCTATACGCTTTTAGCTTAGTTTTGAGGATACCTTGAGGTGATTATTGATTAATAAGTGTGTATATGTTTATTTTTGTGTTAAAGTACATTTTTATAGTGTTTAAGGTGCATTTGAAACAAGTCTAGAGTCAAAAAGATCAAATAGAACTTAGATGAGAAAACTAGTGTCGCTAGCTTGAGCTATGATTTTTCTAGTGTACCTTTATTTGTTCTATTGTGTTGTATGTACTTATGGTTGTTTTGATATATTTTAGGGTATAATTTAAGGAGCTATGGAAGCTAAATCAAGCCTACAAACAAGCCACAAGACGTGCGGGCGCAAGGGATGAGAGCACGAGAAGGATGGAGGCAACCCTTCACACAATGGAGGAGGGCATGTGCCGCACCCTCCATGGCATGTGGTAAGGCATGTGCCTCAACCTCAATCACACATGAAAGGGTGTATGCCGTACAATGTAGCACACCATGCCACTGGTATGGACTTGCGATGAGCCACACAACGCACCACCCCCAAATCCGACGCAAAGTTGGTTTTTAACTTGTTTTTAAGTGGGGAAAAAGTCGTAAATGCATGGGATTCGTTTGGGCCACCTCATGGACGACATAAAGCACTATAAAAATTTGTACTTATCCATTTTATTTAGATATTTTGAAATCCCTTGGAAGACACACGAATTGGAGAGGAGGAGAAGGCAAGGAAGGCTCTACACTAGGGGTTTTCTTCTTTTACTTTTCATTCTTGTAGTTTAAAGTTATGAATTCTTTTATGGAGATTGTTTGTATGAATATGAGTGGATAAACACCTTCATTCTAGGGTTGAGTCTACTAACATGATTGCTTAATTATGGTTTTATAGTTGGTTTATTTGTCTATTAAGTCATGTGGTTGTTATTGCATTCTTGTTTTACTGTTTTAAAGCATCATGAACTTTAGGATAAATCTTAGTCTCGAAACGAATTGACCATAGGAGTATAGAGATGGAATGAAGAACGTAAGGAGTGTGGATCATGTCTTTAATGGTTATATATTGATTGTTGAGGAGTGATTTACAGTTAGGATAGCAATATAACTAAACGCCCCGCTATGTTAATGAAACTGGAAGATAGTTTAATGCATCTGAATTAAAGACTTATATCACCATTCAAAGATGTAGTTATGAGATTAATTTGGATAGAATACTTAGAGGATGACCATTCCCAAGTTGAATAGCATCCCCGTATATCAACAATCACGATAGACACTAATACCGGCTAGAAATCATAGTTAGGCATGAATGTGAAGTAAATGCCTCAATCCTGTAACTATCCATATATTGTTTATAATCCAGTTGTTATTTCTATTCTGTAGTTATAAAAAAAACTAAAATCTCTCTTGGTTATAAATCACACTTGTTTAAATTGAATAGTAATGCTTGAATTAGATCGCTTGTTAAACACAAGTACCTGTGGGATTGATATTCAGCTCAAGAAGAGCCACTGTATTACTTGCACGACCACGTACACTTGCGTGTGCGCTTGGGAGAAAAAGATGGTGAATGGAATTCCTAAATACACATACATATCCTATATGTATACCTGACCTCTTGTTAGAGAGATGGTTTGACAGACTATTAGTACTCTAATAGTGGAGAAACTCAAAGAGGCATCTTAAAGACATTCTTTATCTTGGCCAAGCCTCGACATGGGAGGAAGTCGATCAAAGGTACAAAGGAACCAAGATTCAGGCTCTCAAATGGACATACTTAAAAGAATATATTTACTAAAGACTTCATCTTGTGGGGAAGTTTACTAGTTGGGTGGGATCACTGAACATGGTTACCACTTGGGTTGTGGAGGCTTGTAGAATGAAAAAGGGGCTGAAGGTGTCAAAGCTGAGAGATCCCATCTTCATGTTTTGGTTCACATTGGAATTAGAAGCTATTGTGATGATTGATGAGGGACATAGGTGGATGAACACAGAGTGTTTGAGGCTCGATAGATGGCATGGCAGCTCTGGTTGTACAATCGAGAACAATCCGAAGGTTCAAGACAAGGCAAGGCTTTGGCAAATTAGTGCATTCAGGCTTGTGTTTGAGGTAGGTTATGGATTAAATTATAGTTATAGACTTGATTTGGGTTCCATGCTTATTCTTAAGTTAAATATTTGTAAATTGGCCTTCAGGCATACTTGTGATTGGTAAGTTGCTTGATATTGATTGTATACATGAAATGGTGAACATTGAATTTGACTAAGTGACTAGATAAAGTGTATACTTGCATTATTGGTGCACTGCATTATATCCTGAGTGATAATTGATTTTGATATCTTATATTATGATATTTGGAATGTTGGGTACCATGTCGGTACATGTTATTTATTTATTAATATTTAGAGGGTCGGGTACCATCCCGGTACGGTACATAGGCGAAACTGGTGCCCTATAGATCATGACTATTGGGAAGATAAGTCCCTTTACTGTGTGTGTACATATTTGAGAGGAGTTTGTGAAGGTTATGATGCATTGTACATTTGATTGTATAAGGTGTTGTAGTGAATCGAGGTATCATTATACTTGTGATTTACGCTTGTGGTATTTATAGGAGTCATAGAACCTTCCCTTTTGTTGTTGAACTTATACTTGTGATTGTAATTGTGAAATTAGTGATAGGGTGAAGGTTGGTCTTGGTGGGGTTATTAGTTGTCTAAGTGGTTATCTGCGGATGGTAATTTGTTGTTTGAAATTACTTATTATGTGTTGATTTCTAATTTACTCATATTTGATCTATGTTTAAGTTTGGTTTTGATTTAAGTCAGCCGGTGATGCCTACCAGTACATAGTGTTTGTGCTGATACTACCTATGCTCTTCTTTGGTTGAGCGCAGACAATGTTTCATAGATTGAGATGAGACCGCGGATATAGTGTGTGACTAGCAACTTTTGATCCAAGGGTGAGCATCTACCTTCAGGAAGCCATGGATCATTCTTATTAGATCATGTTTATTCTTTCAGACCGTGATGCTCTTTTGTTATTAGTTTTTGGATATTTACATTAGACATCTGTTTTTGTTTAGAAGTTTTTGTACGGTGACTTTTGGTTCCTTGGAATATTTGTAATAGGTAGTTTTTTTCCGCACTTTATATCTACTGCTTTATGGAGTTTATTAATTCTTATAGTTGAGATATTGCCTATTATTGTTTAAAAAGGCTATGTACTTGGGTGAAGATTTGAATTAGATGGTTCTCCCATCGGAGGGTTATTGTGGGTGCCACTCAAGATCATTTGGGTCTTGACATTTCAAATAGCTAAAGGTGCATCTGTACCCCTAGATTGTTTCCAAGCTTCGTACCATAATATAGCCACACCCTTTAATTTCTATATTGCCTGCGCAACTGCTTTCTTACCAGAAACATGCATAATACCCAAAGTCCTTTGGATTTGATCAATAAAGTCTTGTGGGTCTTCATTGAAATCTGACCTGGTGAACGATGGAGGGTCCAAATTAATTTTTTTTTTGTATCCGTACACTAAATGCCCTATCTGCACCACTAGTACTTGTAGTTGAACCAGCTTGTCCTTGTCCTTAGACAACAACTATATGAGTCAACAATTAGAACACAGTTTTTAAATCTTGTTCAATAGCATTAATGGGTGGTTTTGGGGATACTCCTGTCCTTCTTAGCTCTTATGGAGATGGAGGAGTCGAGGAAGTCTGTGATAAAGACTCATCTTGAGCCTCACTTTGATTAGCTAGTATAGGTGGTGATCGGTTGGTCCCTTCTCCAACACCCACATCTACTTTCTTACCTGTACTCTTAATTCTTCTTGTAACTAGCATCTTTGCTATAAAGAAAACAATTTAAAGGTTAGATATAATCCATCTACAATATTGACTCTATTGTATGATCTAAGAGATAAAGGAAAGGAGACAACTCCTAAATGTCCCATAGCCTCCTATTTAGATGTGGTGTACAACATACCCATAAGCAAGACTCTACATAGACACAACTTTATAGACTCCCTAGGTCGACCTGCTTTGATACCACTTTTGTCATACTAGTATTTGAAAGAACAAACACATGAATCTAATAATAAACACATGTTGAAGTATTTTGACACATTTGTGAGATCATAAAGAGTGGTAAAAAGGTCATTAGTTACACTGGAAATATGTCATCACTATGTATTCTTTACCAGAAGGAGCACTTAGGAAGTTCACTTTGTTGGTAACAACACAAAAATGAAACTTCATGCCAAAGAATATGAAATTAAATTGCCTTACATACCTTGATGTGCAACTAGGATATTACAAGGAAATATCCTTTTTCATTTAAGATTATTAGTCTACAATGAAATAAGTGATAAAACTAGTACTAGTAGCTAATCAATAGATTTGGGCTACTTGATTTCACCAAGACAAAAATGGGGAAGTAAGCCTGTACTTGATCAACTCAATGGTGTTCTTTCCACCCCTCTTCTTTAATCACATCTATATATTATACTACCTTCTTATAAGGTCTCCAAAACTCCTCGAGCTTCACAATACCTACAAAATAGTATACAAAAGTGGTAAAACTAGTACTAGTAGCTAATCAATAGATTTGGACTACTCAATTTCTCCAAGACAGTAACGGGGCAGTAAACCCATAATTGATCAACTCAAGGGTGTTCTGTCCACCCCTCTTCTCTAATCGCATCTATATGCGACACGACCTTCTTATAAGGTCTCCAAAACTCCTCAAAATTCACAATACCTACAAAATAGTATACAAAAATGTGGCGAACAGTAAGTTTGCGTTAAACCCAATTAAGTGGTGTATCACTACACCCTTATTTTCTTCTTTAATACAACTACAAGCAACCATCCTATAAGGTTGGCCACTACCTCCCAACAACAGTACATAAAACTAGCCATTAAACAACGCCAAAATTATGACACAGTAGGAAAATTTAAATACATGGCTTCCAATCACCGTCCAGTAAATTTTCAATAAAAACACATCTAGAATTCTTTACTCAATCTTATATACAAAGAGGGATGAAATAGGGAAGAATACTACCTCAAAGTCTAGAATTTTATCCTCTTAACTTGTAATCCTTCAAGGACCTAAATTATCCTCCAAACTTAAACTAAAGAAGAAGAAAAATCTCTTTGAAGTTTAAAGAAAAGTGGGTCTGTAAAGCTTTAGAGTGGATTGTCCTATGCTTTAGATGTAAATAACATAATTCTCATAGTCTTATTAAGCTAAGCTCATGATTTATTCTTTTACCTTTAGCATGGAAAGAAAGAAAATTACAAGAACCCTAATAGAAATTTTAGAGCTGCTGTAGAAGCTAAGTGAGAGCAAGAGAAAAACTTGATAAATTTGATTTCTTTTGAAAGTTAAAATGAAGCAATGAGATGATATTTATACAGGACCTACTTTGGATGCCTATCTTGGATAATTTTGAGCAACAAAATGGCAAGTAGGTGATGCACCTACTTGGCCATTAATCTTGGGCCTTTGTGGACTTGAACTTATTAGGACTTGACTGCCCATTCTTCTTCTTCTTCTTTTATTTCACTTAGTTTGAGCGAGAATTTGTCAAGTAGATGATTTCCTTTAAGCTGGTCAAAAAAATCTTAGTAGGTGATGCACCTACTTGGTTCTTTAGGATGGTCAATAGGTCTAAGTAGGTGATGCACCTACTTGTCACCTGCTAGCTTAGTTAAGTCAAGTAAGAATCTCACTTATTTTATTCTATTTTCTTAATCTTAATCCCTTTACTTAGCTAAACATTTATATATACTTGGCCACTTTAAACCTCAAGCTAGAATTCAACCTTATTATCTCAAGTTTAAATACTTCCATCGAGGTTAACTTGTCCGTCTACATGCTGAAATGAATGGGATATTATAGTATTGTTCAAACCTATTTTAAACCAGCACAACTCACATAAGGAACTTGGTCCCTCACATATATAACAAGGCAAAATCTAGTGCCGTATAAATAGAACTAATATATGCATAATACGGGGTGTTACATCTTTTTTCTCTTTAGTTATATTATTGTTGTTCTATGTTCTAATCGGGGAAAAACAATTTATGCTCTATGGAAATAGAATTTCAATTTTCTATTCAATTCAAAATTCAAATTAAAGTATGATACTCTTTAAATATTTGATAATTCTTTATCAAAAATATATATAAATAATATATATTCATCTAACAATTTCTCATAGGGGTTTGTATATACTCAAAATTATTGTTATAATTAAAATTGAGTTCCTTTTTTTGTTGTATTTCACTCAAAGGGTTAAAAGAAAGTATGTATCAAGTTGTTCGCTAGGGCCAACTTGATCCTTTTCCCTAGAGATCTCAGATGAGGAAATCCTAGGACCCAAGGAATGAAAATATATCCTCGATCTATGATATAAAAAATAGGAAAATCCATATCAAACTTGAATTTATTTTATCTAATCTTGGGTTAATTTATTTCACCTAAAGGGAAATCGTAAACCATAATTTCAATCTGAAGTTTAGGTCTAACGAGAATAATAGATTGTTTTCTCTTTCTACTCACACTCTTCCAGCTAAACATCAATTCTTTCATGATTTTTGACATTAAATAGAATGTCAAATCACCTAAACATATCCCACCTAAACATTATCCATGGTGTCGCTCTCCTCCTTATACATATAACATCAACCGACACGAATAACTTGACACTTGTAAGATTTTCTGTTGTCAAAATCACCCCTCTAGTGGCTATCAAAGTGAAATGGCATACCTTTCTCGATACTTTTGAAATCTATACTGCATTACATGGGAAAACGTGATCCTCTCTAACTAAAAACTTCACATAAAACACTTCATTATTTCCCAAGCCCCACCATCAAACATCGAAGTTATCAATCAAATTTACTTGCTTGTGAAGTAAGACTAGCAATTTTGAAACTCAATCACTTCCCATTCTTGAAATTCTTTTCTAAATCTCAAATCCCAAAAAGTCTCTTCACCTTGTGTCCCTCTAGTTTGTTGTATTATCGAGTCTCTTTGGCAAGATATTCTATGCAATCTCTGAAATCTGCATTCAATAATATGTCTCCACACCAGTTATGACCCCCAAAATGTATTCTTCTTCCATCTCCGACCTTGAATGATATATTTTTCCAAAAATATTCTCTATCTTTTCATGATATTTCTCTATAAACCACAACTAAAAGGCAAAGTGATATCTCTAGTTCTCTAACCCTATTCTATAATATCATATTTATCAGCTATCGTCCCTTTATTCAAAGCTTGTAACACCACCTACGAACCTCCAAAACCATTTTGCCAATAAAACTTTATGAAGACTTTAAATTTTTTAATGACACAACCTCCCCATTATTTAGGAGATGTGACAATCTCCCATCGTACCAAGTGAAATTTCTTTGACCCATTTACCGTATCCTATAAGAAATTTCTCTAAGTCTTTTTTAACTTTTCATTGACTGAAGTTGGAGCATGACACGGAGACATGTAGTAAGTGGAAGTGTTCGATATTGTTCTCATAATAAGAATTTCCTTCCCATTTTTAAAAAATATATTTTTATCACCCTACTAGTCTCTTCTTAATCCTCTGAATAAATACATTCCACACCATATGCTCCTTGTTAAATGTACCTAATGGTTGATGTGACGTGGTTTCATGACACTTTCAATGCTTAAAAACAAGGAAAATATGCAATAACTTGGGAATGTTTAGTTGGTATGATGTGTTTCTGTTCTATATTGAAGGTGAATAGGTTTTTGGAGGCAAAATGGACAAAGAGAAAGAATCATGAATGAGAACGAAGTATTTGAAGATGAAAGAGGCAAGTTAGGACTAGAGGAGTGACTCACGTCACATGAGTCGACCTACGTAACGTTATTGATGGCGGATCGTACTATCAAGAAGCCTGTGGGCATATTATTTGATGTTTTGGTCAAAGTTGAAAACTTTATCTTTCCTGCTGACTTTGTTGTCTTGAACTGTGAGGTTGATTTTGAGATGCCCATAATTTTAGAGAGACCATTTTTAGCCACCGGTAGGGCATTGGTAGCTATGGAGCGGGGTGAGCTAAAATTCAGATTGAATAATAAGGAAGTCACGTTCAATGTTTGCAGAACTATGAAGCAACCAAAGGACATGAGGTCGGTTTCGGAAATAAATATTTTAGATGACCCTGGAGGCCAACCCAAGGGATATCTTGATGAAGTCTGAGTAATCAAGACACCCGCATCGTACCGCGATGTTAAATCACGCGTTGTTTGGGAGGCAACCCAAGATTTCTTGCTATTACTACATTTGCTTTGATTTTTGTTATTTTGATCGAGATTAGACACACGCACCTAGGGTGCTATAGGTATGTTCCTAACTCCCTTATTTTAATTTGGTCAAATGCATTGAGGACAATGTATGCTTATTTGGTGGGGGCGGAGGTACTTGTGGGTCTATATGTCCTCTTGGGTTTTTTTATTTCCGTGTTTCTTTTTCCTCGAGTTCTATAATAGTAGAATCGGCATGTTTAGGTTGTTATTTATATTATTTATGTGTTTTTGTGTCTAATTAGGAGAAAAATAGGGGAACCTTAGTGCAGTCCAGTTTTAAACAAGTTTTTGATAATGATGCTTTTTGACTGTTTAAAGGACACCCCTCCTGAAAATTTGGTTTTGAACTCTGTGTGTAGTATGTTAGTTTGTGACAGTTGTTGGATCTTGTTATGGCATTAGTAGTATAGGCAACATTATGGTATTTAGAAATGCATGAACTGGATAGGTAGTAGTTGATAGTGTAACCCTGTGCTATGTATGTGTGAGGTCATTACTTAGTTCACTTTGTGTGTGTGATCCAGAACTTACCCGGTTAGTCTTGCCTAGGTTATAGGATAGTGGTTAGGAAAGAATCATAGGCCATTCTTGAATGAGTTCACTTTTAGCCTAAATGCCTGACCAAATGAAGTAAATATCCCTTGATCCCGATTTTGAGCCTTAATTGACCTATTTCTTTCATTAGCTTATTCACCTTCCCATTTTGACTTACAATAAACCTGTCTTGGCCCTGGTCCCTCCTTGGACATTGTGTACCTCAACTCAGGCAAATCGCCTAAGTTGAGGGTGGCTATTATAGGGGTGCGTAGTTTGACGTGGGTATAAAGAAGGGGTTAGTAAAAGAAAAAGAGAATAGATTTGGGTGTGAAGAAAAAAAAAAGAGTGAAATAAAAAAAATAAAAAAAAAGAGAAAAAGAAAAAGAAAAAAAAGTTGTGTTTTGAAAGTATGAAGAAAATCACACCCAAAAATCTGAATATAAATGAAGGAGAATAAGGGAAAATAAAAGGAGAATGGTTGGAAAGTGGAGCCAAAAATAGTGTAGTGTCAAGGAGGGTTGAGTCACTATATCCATATGTACCATACCTGTCCCCAAGCCTACATTACAAGCCGATGAAAGTCCTATAGTGATCCTCGTCCAACTGTCCGAAAAACTAAGGCATAGAAAATAAGGCCAAACCTGTGGTATTTCATGCACATTGTTTGAACTTCTTTGTGAGAGAGAATGTTTTGACCAAGTCCCTACTTTGATATTCATTAGTATACTGTAAGTGTATGGGACTTCTTTGTTGTGAGAGTACCTGGGTTGCACTGTTAGCTGCTATTTGTTCGAATAATGTCATTTGCATATATGCTAAGTTGTTTGTTCATAATCTGATGCCATCACTTTATCCCTTCTGTGTCATGATAATATGCTACATATATACACACGGTGGATTTAATTTGCAAATAGGAGGGGTAGGAAAAGTTTTGGTACCAAAAGCGATAAGTAGACTGTCGTAGGTCTCTTAGGTTTCTCTTAGTTAAGCATCATATGTGTTTGTTTTGTTTTGTTTGCCTGAGGACATGCAAACATTCTAAGTTGAGGGTGTTGATGTGCCGTAGTTTCATGACACTTTCTATGCTTAAAAACAAGGAAAATATGCAACAACTCGGGTATGTTTAGTTGGTATGATGTGTTTTCTGTTTTATATTGCAGGAGAATAGGTTTTTGGAGGCAAAATGGATAAAGAGGAAGAATCATGAACGAGAACGAAGTATTTGAAGACGAAAGAGTCAAGTCAGGACCAGAGGAGTGACTCACATCACGTGAGTCGACCTACGTGACTTAGGTCAGTGCCGTGGGTCGACTCCTGAAAGTTTTTCAAGTGACCTGATTTCCACAGCAGGACCCACGTCACGTGAGTCGAGCTACGTGACGTAGGTCGGTGCCGTGGGTTTATTCCTGAAGATTGTGAAAAAGCCTCATTCTCACGGCAGGTACCCACGTGACGTGACTTGGTTCCACAATACCAAGTCACGGTACCGTGGAAAAGTACCAACTTTGTTCTCTTGTTTTGTTTAGGATAGCATTCATCTTGTATCTATAAATAACCCTATGTTGTCCTATTATTGGTGGGAGTCAGTACATTGTTTTGAGAGATATTTTTCATTATTTTTGAGTTCATAAACACATTATTGGTTTTGTAATCTTGGAACAAAAAATTCTAGGGTTTTATTGATATTGATATTTCAAAGTTTTCTTCTTATTGTGAGTTTACAATTATGTTTTCATCATTGAATTCTTCTTGTGCTCTTGTAATCATAAGTAGCTAAACCCATCAACTAGGGTTGTGTGAACCAAGAGGAATTAACGAAACGGGTTAAGTGCAAAGCAATCCTGAACCGTTGTGAATGCATGTATTGTTATTACCTTCATTATAATTGATCTTCTAACGGTCGCAAACGTTAGAAACTCGCCTGTATTCTAGACTTCCTCGAGAGAGAGAGGTAGATATTTGGAAAAGGGAATAACAACAGAGATTTGAAGTTATCAACCTTTATCTAATAACTTGAGCCATAACAGTGATAGTTATCTGAGATCTAGGACAAGGGTTAGTAGTACGACACTTGGAGACCGAGAGGAGAAGAGTGAGATTCGTCTAACCAAGGTCGAGAGATGTTTATATGAACTTAACTTGTTAGATTTTGCTTGCAATGCAGTGGGACAGTTTTGCCAGCATAAGTAACCGGTGGAGTTAAGGAATCATTGGGGATCACAGTCCTAGTGTATTTTTCATGTTGATTCCGAATCCAAAAATCGACAATCATTACTGTTACTACTTACTTATAAACCCCCCCAGTTTTACTTACTTACCAATTACTCGGACAAGCACTCGACATAATTTCGTCCTATTCCCTGTGGGTCGACCCCAACCTAGTTGCGTTCTATATTTGATACATCGATCGCATTATACTTTTCTGGAGGTATACTTTGGGCGACATCAATGGTACACCAAGATATATTGTCAGAAGAACCTGTACCCTACAATTCAAAACTTGAGCGAGCAACCAAATGTCATTCAGCTCCTCAATCAGAATAATCTCACACTTTCTCAAATTAACTTTATGGCCCGACACTACCTAAAATTAAGTGAAAACTTGGCTTAAATAATATAATTGAGATTTGAATACATCACAAAATATCAAGGTAGCATCCGTGAACAACAAGTGAGACACCAATACTGTCCCTATACCCCTACCACGACATCATAACACTTCAAGTAACCCCCACAAGACAACTTTATCCATCATCCTGCTCATAACTTTCATAATTCCAATAAAATGCACTGTAGATAGAGGGTACCTTGCCTCAAATCCCTCGAACTTCCAAAAAGTCACAGGTTACCATTTATCAATACAAAAAATCTAAGTCAAAAGTTGCAAAAATAAATTCATTTCCTCCACTTGACCCCCAGTCCGATTTGAAGCATAATGGAATCTAGAAATTTTCAATTCACATGATCGTAAGCCTTTACAAGATCATGTTTGCACAATACACCTAGAATTACTTGCTTTCTCATTGAATCCACCAATGGATTTGCCACTAACATGACATCCAATATTTGCCTTCCCTCCATAAAAGCATTCTTCAAAGTAGAAAAAAGTCGCATCCAACAACTTCTTAAGTCTAATGGAAAGAATCTTAGAAAGCCTTATAAATATTTCTCACTAGACTAATAAATCTATAGTCCTTCATACTCGTAGCTCCCTTTTTAGGGATGATATAATGAACTAGACATTCATAATTTTTTTGAATTCACCTCTTTTATGAAACTCTACATAGTATCCATCGCATCAATTTTGACCATATTCTAGCTTTGTCACCCACACAACACTACATCTCCCTTTTCATCTCCTCCCCGACTTCCCTCTTTGTCCACTCATATCTTTACCTCCAATTTGATTGAACTCTAAACCCCTCAAATTCGGCCTCCACTCCCTTCCTATTTAAACAAATGTTTATAAAATCTACAATTTTCTCCTTTACTTCCTCCCCCCCTGACTCACCCGATTGATCTTTCACCGATTCTATATAGTTTCTTTTCATGTTAGCGACTACTGCCCTGTGAATTTTTTTTGTTTTAGAGTCTCCTTTGTTCAATCATAATACCCTTATTTTTTATCTCCAACTTACCTTTTAAGCAAGGCCAAATCAGCTAGCACCTTCTTTTTTCTCCTTTTCCCTCTCTTCTAACTCCCTCCCCACTTTTACTCTCTCTAAATCTCCAACTTTGTTCATAGTATCACTTATTTTCACCTCTACCCTCCCAAACACCTCTTTATTCCACACCTTAATGCCTACTTTAAGCAATTTCAACTTCCTGACAAACCTATATGAAAGCCTCCTCTCCACCACATATCTACTTCACAAACTATCTACTATATCCCCAAAATCAGTCACATGTATTCATATATTTTCAAATATAAATGTGAATCTCATCCATTTTTCTCTACTACAATCCAACAAAATAGATGGATAATCAGATAACAACCTTAGAAGAGGAATGTGGATCACATTGGGTGTCAACTCCTCTCACAAAGTAGACATTCCAAATTAGTCAAGTCTCAATATAGAATACCAGCCCTCTGATCTGGTCCAAGTGAAAGAGCCACATGTTAATGGAAAATCAATAAGAAAGAGATTATTTATAAACTCTAGAAACTCCTCTATGGCCCTAGAAACCAACCTACTCTCAACCCTTTCCTTAGAGAATCTTACCATGTTAAAAATTATCCATAACACCCAAGGAATATCCCACCTCCTTATACCATTACCTAACTCCTCCCAAAAAATCTCCTTTGATCCTTCCCTCACAAGTGCATATATACCCCAAACCCCCGCACTCTTTTTCATTATCAAAGTTTTTAAATCTCAATCCTAACAAGAACTCTCCCCTATAAACCCCCACACACTCAAACTTTCTTACATCCCAAAGAATAAGAATTCCTCCCACACTTTTGCTGGAATGTTGTCATACTCCCCCATCCCCTCTCCGCCCACTCTTCTAACAATGCTATATGTCAAACTTTTCATTTTTGTTTCTTGAAGACAAATCACATTCGAACCGCATCTCCTAAAATATGTTGTCATGATGGATCTTTTGTTAGGGTCATTCATTCCCCTAACATTTCAACTAATGATTTTAAAATCCATCAAACACCACCATCTACACTCCACTTTATCCCTTTCCCTACCCTAAATTTCTCCATTTTCCACCTTATTTCTCTTTTTGTACCCCACCATCTTTCCTTTCCCCTCTTGTGCTTCAATAGGTACCATCTTTTTCTCTGCTGCTTCTTTGGCATTTTGTCTCGCCTCAGGATAAATGCAACACAATATGTCAATTTCATTATCCTCTATTCACTTGATAGAAATCCCTCAAGAACTTCCGAAAATTAAGATATTTCTCTTTTGCCCACTTGAAAAGCTTTTGATTCCCTTTCAAAATAGCCAAAGATTAGGGTTCATCCTTTATTTCTGTAATTTACATTTATTAGCAAAACCTACAACCTTTGTCAATCTAGAATCAGATTTAGACGTTAAACAAGCTCATCTACAACTATTAGCTGATTATGTTAGATAGAACCACCAAAAATATCATCATACTAAGCATTTAGCACATTGTTTTGACTTTCAAACCAGCCCCAACCCTCAATGGTGCTTTTTTAATCACCGACAATGTTGTGAAGTGACTGTTAAGAACCTGTGATTGGCCAATAGTTATGTTACTTGTGGCATTTTCAGCATAAACTGCATTCCTAGCTCCAATAGAATTATTTCGAGCATGCCCCAAGTAGTTTCGCCAATTTTAAAGTCATCGGAGGTTGTATTTCGACAAGTAGGCTAAGTGGTTCTCTTGTTTGCATGGTCAGTATCCTTTTTTTTTTTTGACTTTTTCAGTGAAATTAGTTCCTTAGGCCTCACTAGAATATTCTGACTAGACCCCCACCTTTTCATTTCCATTTTTGAGGTCACCGAAATTGCTTTTTCGGCATATGACCATGCTGAATTTGAATTGAGAAGAAAACTACTGTAGCCGATCCTTCTTGTCTTTGAAAGCAGACTTGTACTTAGGTGTATTACCTTTGGATATGTAATTAAAGTCCCCTGGGGTCGATTCGACTGCATAAGAGTCTTTTCTTTCGATGGCTTACTGCGATTATGATCAAGTAAGTCTTATGCAAGGTTCACTTAATTGAGGGTAAAATACACCTTTTATTCATTTATTTTTATTTTTGTAACTCACCAATTTGAAATCCCTTCCTCTCTTCTAAATCTGTTACCTGATAATGGCAAATGAGCTATTTTCCCGACCAAATCGTCCTCACTTTCAGATTTGTCCCTTCTAACTTCCTATATTTTCTGTCTCTCTCTCTCTCCCTTCTTCCTCTCCCTTCCCTTCCCCAGAATACTCCATCACCTCTGGGTAAAATTTTGGGTATAGCCAAACCCTAAAACTCCTACACCCATCCTTCAAAACCATTAAAACCAGAATACTTACCCTATTTTTTACATACATCTTAACTTTTGACATCTCACATATACAACACCTCATATCCACCGCTGTATATATATCCCACCTTTTTGAACAAGTTTACTTACCATAAATGAATTGGACACCAATAATATTAATCACAACACATCCTAGGCATTCATTGATTTTACCCTAGTTCATAGCCTACAACATGAATTCGAGGGTTTTCACTTATTAATCCACCTCAATTCCCTATATTTCACATTAGAGGGAAATAATTATACACTAGAAAGTATAAACTAACATCGTAGAATCATTAGCAATCACTTTTAGGACTACCCATAAGAAATTCTTCCCAATTCCATCAATTTTGGGCCAAAGCCCAAAAATCCACTATGAACACTTGTTCTAGCGATTCTACGTATTTAAAGGAGTAATCCTACATTGGAAGAGTGTAATGAACTTACCTCAATAGTTGAAACTTCCCAAATATGAAGGAAATTGCTTCTCTCAATCCTTAGGTTGAATATTTGAATGTTAGAGAGAAAATATGACCAAAAATTGGGACTTCCAGGCATTTACTTGCTGATGCTAGCTATAGTGGGTAGGGACCCACTACAGTGGTTCCGCTATGGCGGTATGGGACCCGCTATAGCGATCCTAATGATTCCTTCACCAATCTCCACGACAGTCGACTACCCGCTACAGCGAGAAGGGTCCCGCTGTAGCGGTCACTAGCAGAGATTCAGGGAAGGTTCTAAAACTTCCTTATTTTGCAACACCCCGTTGGTTTTTTGACAACTTAAAAATATCCTGTCATGGCAAACGCGATAATCGGAGTTCTACAAACCTAAATACCATTCTGAAAGTTTTTATGGATCATTAAACCTCTTATTTATCATGCCACACCTACAAAACCATCAAAAATATTACCACAAGATACCGACAATCTCTAAAACACATAACACTCGATTTTTATTTTTACTCACCATAGTATGAGATTTTCACAACTCACATCCTAGGGAAAACTCTACCCGGGTTCTTACACTGCAAAAAATGCTATAATGAAGGGATGAATCATTACATCAACTACTAATTAAACAATCTTTCATCCCCAAACAATAATTAGAAAGAAAAGAGAAAGAACAAGCAATAATTACCTAAATAGGTGAACAACTGTGGATATCTCTTACGCAAGTCCGCTTCAGTCTCCCAAGTGGACTCCTCAACAGGATGATTTCTCTACTAGACCTTCACAGATTGAATCTCTTTTGTTCTTAACTTCCAAACATCCCTACCAATAATTACAATAGGTTACTTTTTCATAAAAAAGGTTCTCATCAAGCAAAATCAAATTCCAACGAGTGATATAATCACCATTCCCATGATACTTCATGAGCATCAAAATATGAAACATGGGATAAAATCTCGACAAACTTGGAGTTAAAGCCAACTATAAGCCACCGGACCCATACCCTTTAAGATCTCAAAAGGTCCAATGTACCTTGGACTAAATTTATCCTTATTTTTGAATCTCATCACACCTTTCATGGATAAAACCTTGAGCAACACTTGCTCACCTTTCATGAAATGCATGTCTTACACCTTCCTATCCGTATACTCTTTCTACCAGTTTTGAGCTGCCACAAGTTTCTCTTGTATGAACCTTACCTTTTTCATCAATTCCTTCAACAAATCGGTGCCCCAAGATCTCAACTTAAAGGCATCAACCACCCAATGGGAAATCTACACCTCTTTCTATACAAATCCTTAAAATGAGTCATGTAAATACTCGAGTGATTGCTATTATTTTATGCAAACTCACACAATGATAGAAAATGGCCCCAATGACCCCCAAAATCCATAACACATGCCCGGAGCATGTCTTCCAACACTTGGATTATTCGCTCAGACTACCCATTAGTCTGGGGGTGAAAAGCGATACTCAGATCCAATCTAGTGCCCAACTTTTCATGAAGTTTCTCCCAAAAGTTAGAGGTACACTGCGTACCCTTATCAGAAACAATAAAAATGGAGACACCATAAAGTCAGAAAAAATCCTTGAGATAAATTTTGGCCATCTTAGCTTCATTATAAGTCACTTGCACTGAAATAAAATGTGCAAACTTAGTAACCTATCCACTATGACCCATATCAAATCATACTTCCCCAAAGTCTTGGGGAGACCAACAACGAAGTCCATGGATATTCTCTCCTACTTTTATTCAAGAATGGGCATCCTCTAAGGAGTACCACTAGGTTTTTGATGTTCATACTTTAACTGCTTGCAGTTCTGACTCCTAGCCACAAAATCAACAATATCTCACTTCATTCGGTGCCACCAATAGTGCTGCCTCAAATCACAGTGCATCATGGTCGCACCAGGATGTGTGGAGTATTTCAAACTATACGCCTCAGCAAGTATGGTCAAAATCAAGTCATCCACATGGGTCACACAAACTTTTCCCCTAATCCTCAAAATGCCTTTATCAACAACAATGACCTTCTCAGCCTAACCTTGCAATACCTTATTGTAAATCTTACTCAACTTCACATCTTTAAACTGTTTAGCATTAATTTTGTCAAGAAATGTAGACCTCACCTCCATATTAGCTAGCAGTCCTCCTCTCTTGGTCACCTGCAGTCTCAAAAAGCTGTTAGCTAGGGTCTAAACCTTCCTAGCCAACAGTCATCTAGAAAAATCCAAACATGCCAAATTACCCATACTCTCCATCTTCTGACTCAATACATCTGCTACCATATTGGCCTTAGCTGAATGGTAAAGAATTGAAATATCATAGTCCTTGAGAAGTTCCATCCATCTATGTTGCCTCAGATTTAGGTCTCTCTAAGTAAAGATATGCTGCAAGCTACGGTGATCTATGAACACTTCACATTTCACCCCATACAAATAGTGTCTCCATATCATAAGTGCAAACACCACAATAGCCAACTCCAAGTAAGAGGTGGGATAGTTCTTCTCATGCACTTTCTGTTGCCTGGAAGAATATATAATCATATTCTTTTCCTGTATCAAAACCTCAACTAAACCAGAATGTGAGGCATCAAAAAACATAATAAAGTCCTTACCCTCTACCGGCAAGGCAAAAATAAGAGCTGAAGTCAGTAGAGTTTTGAGATTTTGGAAGCTCTCTTCATACTTATTGGTCGTCATAAAAAGCACCTCTTTCTAAGTTAACCGTGTCAAATGAAAAGCAATAGAAGAAAACCCCTTCACGAACCTATGGTTGTAACTAGCTAACCCTATAAAGATGCAAATTTCAATCACTGAGGTAGGTCTAGTCTAATTTTTAATCGCCTCAATCTTTTATGGGTCTACCATAACACCTTCCTTCAAAACCACATGCCACATGAAGGACACGAAGACAACTAAAACTCACACTTAAAATATTTGGGCTAGATTTTCTTCTCCTTTAGAAACCCTAACACAATAAGCAAGTGAGCCTCATGCTCCTCCCTACTCTTGGAGTACACAAGAATATCATTGATAAAAATGATTACAAAGAAATCCAATTATGGATTGAATATCTTATTCATCAACCCCATAAAAGCAGCTGGGGATTTAGTTAAACCAAAGAAAAGATTATAGTTCCTATAACAGAATCCAAAAAGTAGTCTTAGGTATGTCCTCAGCCCGAATCTTAAGCTGGTGATACTCGGAGCTTAAGTCAATCTTGGAAAAAACTAAAGCACCCTAATACTGATTAAACAAATTATCTATCCTGGGCAATAGGTACTTGTTACGAACCATAACTTTATTCAACTATCTATAGTCTATACACATATATAGACTACTATCCTTGTTCTTAAGAAACAAGCCAGGGGAACCCCATGGAGAAGCTCTAGGATGAATAAACCCCATTACCTAACAATTCCTACAATTGAGCCTATAACTTTTTTAGTTTAGCTGGTGCCATTCTATAAGAAAGGATAGAGATGGGACAAGTGCTTGGATCGAGGTCTATGCAAAAATTGATGTCACAATCAGGTGGCATACCATGATGATTATCAATAAATACCTCTAAAAACTCATATACCACCAAAACCGGCGAAATAAAAGGGACCTCAGCACTAGTATCCCAAAGATGAGCTAGAAAATCCTGACACCCCTTCCCAACTAACTTCTTGGCACGAATAAAAGGGATAAATCTTAGAGAAAAAGGCTTATAATTACCCTCCCACTCTAATCTGTCCATCCCTGGCATGACCATAATTACTATCTTGGCATGACAGTTAAAAATCACATGGTACAAAGATAACCAACTCATCCCCAAGAAGATGTGAAAATTCACCATGTCTAGAATTACCAAATTAGCCTAAGTCTGATATTCCATGAGCAATACAGAACAATCTCGATAAACCTGATAAAAAACTACCAAATCCCCAACTGGTGTAGACACATGAATAGGAGTATCAAGCATTTCATATACCATATCCAAACACAAAGAAAATTTAACAAAAACATACGAAAATGTTGAACCCGGATCAAACAAAATAGTAGCCATGCGATCACTGACAACAATAGTACATGTGATCATCGTGTTAGAAGCCTCAACCTCGGGCCTTCCAAGAAAAGCATAGAAGTGGGCCTTATCACCCGTTTGAGCATTACACTTGCCGTCCTGAGCACCATCTCGATCTACATGTCTACCACCTCAGTTTAATTGTTTTCCACACACTATGGCCCACCCTATGGACGACCCCTACCATTATCTCCATCTCTTTTACCTATTGGAACCAAGGCACGGGAAGTCTGTTGCTGGCCAAACTGACCATTGTTTGTAATTAGGACAATTTCTTAGTATGCGATCAATCCCATCGCATTCATATCATGTATGATTTGGGGTAGGTCGTTGAGCTGATGATAACGAAGGAACATAACCCCCAATGTCTAAAGACGACTGGTTGTCCCCTGACGGACCCTAGCGGACACCTATATTGTAGATTGAATGGGGAGGATAGGCTAGCCTTGTGAACTCTAGCCCTAAGAATAAGAACCACTATAATTTGCCACCTTGTGGGACTTCTTTACCCCTAACTTGGCGTAACTGTATTGCCTCACACCTTCTACCTTTTTCAAAAAATCAACTATTTCCTGGAAAGTCTTGCCGATAGATGTCATCCAAAGAGTAAAAACCTGATGACCGGTAGTCAACCCTTTAACAAACAATCAAATTCTCACCTTCTCTGAACTCAACAACTGTGAAGAATATCAAGACAAAGCATGAAATTTTACTACTACAAAAGACATACTTCCCTGCTCAAGGCTAGTGAATTCATCCTTCTTCATGTATCTTAGAGTACGAGAAATATATTTCTCTAAGAAGACATAATAAAACTGAGTCCAGGCCAATGTAGGCAAACCTGCATCTCTACACTCGACGAATGTACTCCACCATATTTTAGCATCCTCCTACAACTGAAATGTAACAAACTCCACACCATATTCTATACTACACCAATCTTGTGAAGCCTCTCGTGATAAGCAATAATGAATTATAGGTATCTTCTTACTCGGTACCATGAACAATAGGAGGATTTATTTTAAGAAACTTACAGTGCAAGTCATGCTCATCTTCAATCATCACCAGACCAAAAACTTGATGGGGGAAGCACTCGTCTCTAATGCCTCATCCATCATGGGTGCCACAATAACAGCATGTTGTAACCTTGGATGCTGAATAATCAAAAGTATTGGTGTAGCACCTGTACCAAATAAACAAATCAAAACCCCCAAAACATACTGAATGAAATCCGACGACATCTGTAGTAGTGCTGCACCTCCCTGAACTGGTACAATATCTCCCTAAATGGGTAATCACCATCCTCTACCAACACCTTTTCATCTAGAACCATCCCTCTAATATCCTCGAGTGAGGAGGAGATTTCGATCTCTGCCTTGTCAGACCTCTGGCGGCTTGAGCTCTACCCCTGGCAGGTGATTCCACTCGGCCTTTTTCTTTCCCTCTCACCACACTCTGACCCTACCATATATTATGGCCCCAGTGCTCGATTTGGCTGCTGCTGCTCTTTTGGTGCATGTCCTAACCAGCTACGATACCAGAGTTAAAAAAGTCAAATATTAATTTGGATCACCAGCTACCATTTGAAATCAAGTACTAGCACAAACGAAAGAAGAAGAGTGAAATTTCTTAAAGTCCTGTAGCCTCTTGAAAAAAGTACAAACGTCTCCGTACCATTCCACAAGCCTCTACTACACTCATTCTTATGTGATGAGATCGACGAACCTAGGGATCTGATACCAAATCTGTCACAACCCAAATAGTCATGAGTGACACCCACACTAACCCTCTGGTGGGAGAACTATCTAATCTGAATCTTCACCCAAGAACTTAGCCATTTTTAAACAATAATAGGCAATATCTCAACTATAAGAGTTAATAAACTCTATAAAGTAGTAGATAAGTATAAAGTGAAGAAAACAACTACCTATTACGAATATCCTAAGGATCCAAAAGTCATCGTACAAAAAATTCTAAACAAAAATTGATGTCTAATGTAAATATCCAAAAAACTAATAAGAAAAGAGTATCCCTATCCGAAAGGATAGACATGATCTAATAAGAATGACCCATGGCTTCCTGAAGGTAGATTCTCACCCTTGGATCAAAAGTAGTTGGTCACACAATATATTTGTGGTCTCATCTCAATTTCTGGAACATTGTCTGCACTCAACAAAAGAAGAATACAGGTAGTATCAACATAAACACTATGTACTGGTAGGCATCATTGACCGACTTAATACAGACCCACACCTAAACATAAATCAAATATGAGTAAATTATAAATCAATGCATAGCAAGTAATTTCAAACAACGAATTTCCATCCACAGATAACCACTTAGACAACCAATAACCCCAACAAGACCAACCTTTACCCTATCATTGATTTCATAATTACAATCACAAGTATAAGTTCAATAACAAAAGAGAAGAGTCTATGACTCCTTTAAATACCATAAGTGTAAATCACAGCTAACCATTTATCACTTAACCATCTCACAAAAGTAATCTAATGTTATCGTAATTCACTACAACACCTTATGCATTCAAATAAACAGTCAAATGACTCAAGATATGTACAATGCATCACAACCTTCAAAAAATCGTCTCAAATCTGTGTACACATACTAAGGGGATTTATCTGCCTAATAGTTATGATCTGTAGGGGAACAACTTTGTCCATGTACCGTACCAATATGGTACCCGACCCTCAGAATATCAATAGATATATAACATGTGCAGGTGTGGTACCCGACCCTCCGAATATCATAATATAAGCTGTAAAAATCAATTATCACTCATGATATAATGCAGTGTAATAATAATGCAAGTACACACGTTATCTAGTCACTTAGTCAAATTTAATGTTCACCATTTCATGTATACAACCAATATCAACCATCTCACCAATCAAAAGTATGCCTGAAGGCCAATTCATAAACATTTAACTTACGAATAGGCATAAAACCCAAATCAGGTCTATAACTACAATTTAAACCATAACTTACCTCAAACGCAAGCTTGGATACACCAATTTGCCAAAGCCTTGCCTTTTCTTGCTACTTCTAGAAACTAAAACACATTGATTCTCTATCTAGAAATAACAAACAAGGATTAATTAACAACTTACTCACCACTTATAAGCATTAAAAACTAAAATGCATTGATTTTACCCTAGTTCATAGCCAACAACACCAATTCGGGGGGTTTTCACTCATTAATCCGCCTCAATTCCCTATAATTCACATTAGAAGGATGTAATTCTACACTAAGAAGTATAAACTAATATCATAGAATCATTATCAATCACTTTTACGATTACCCGTAGGCAATTCTCCCCAATTCCATCAATTTTAGTCTAATGCCCCAAAATCCATCATGAACACTTGTTCTAACGTTTCTACAGATTAAAAGGAGTAATCCTACATTAGAAGGGTGTAATAAACTTACATTAATAGTAGAAATTGCCCAAATGTGAAGAAAATCATTTCTCTAAAGCCTTAGGTTGAATATTTGGATGTTAGGGAGAAAGTTGGACCAAAAATTGGGACTTCCAGGTATTTAACTGCCGATTCCTGCTATGGCGGGTAATACCCCACTACAGAGGTCCTACTATGGCAGGATGGGACCCATAATAGCAGTCCTAGCAATTCCCTTACCAACTGCCACGGCAGTCGGCTACCCGATACATCAGAACCATTATGGTGAGAAGGGTCCCGCTGCAGTGGGCACTGGCAGAGAGTTGGAGGAGGTTCCAAAACTCCCTCATTTTGCTACACCCCTTGGTTTTTTTATAACACAAAAATACCTTATTACTGTAAACGCCATAACCAGAGTTCTTCAAACCTAAATACTATCTTGAAAGTTTTTATGGATCACTAAACCTCTTATTTACAATGCCACTCCCACAAAACCATCTAACATATCATCATAAGACACAAACGATCTCTAAACCACACAACACCACAAATAATGCTATAACGATGAATGTATTTTCACAACTGTCATCTTAGGAAAAACTCTACTCGGGCTCTTACATCGCAAATAATGCTATAATTATGGGATGTATCATTACATGGAAAGAGTTAAAAATGGGATTTCTTGACCATTATCTTAAATATCCACCAAGGGAATATGAGCGTGAGAGAGTATAGTCTCCAGTTTAATTCTTTGGTCAAGTACACTTTGGTCAAGTACACTCCGATTGTAACAACTACTATAGAGGATAGAGTTCATTGATATGTGGATAGGTTAGATTCGTATTTGGTTAGAGATTGTACTATTTCTACTTTAAATAAAGATATAGATATAGAAAATATGCAAGATTTTGTATAAAAAGTGAAGGATCAAAGGCAAAGAAGAAGAACACAAGAGTCGAAAAGAGGTCATTCCAACAGGGATAGATTTATGGGGTCGTTTATTACATTACAACTTAAGTTCAGGCCTTGGTTCTCTAAGAAATTACATAGTCCATCATCTTCCTACTCTACAACTAGTTCTCTACCTTGGTTTGAGTACAAAAATGATAGCCAAGGTTCACAAATTGTGAGGTACCAAAAGCAGGGAAGTATGAGCTAACCAAGACCTCCTCAATGGTATTATAAACAATATAGAATAAATCATCTAGGTATATGTCAATTTGGGACAAATGGTTGCTTTTGGTGTGGTACATCGGGACATATAATAAGGAACCTGACCTCAAAGGGGCATGGATTGCATGGTACAACCTATTAGATCGACTGTCTCATTATTATCATCATCAATGCCTTCTTTAGTCAAGTGTCTACAGGTTCCCATAAGTCATGGTAGAGGTGTTAGAGGAGTAGTTAGTTCTAGCGGAGTTCAAAATTATACATATGCTCTAGTAGGTCGATAAAATTTGGAGATTTCACCTAATGTGGATACAGGTACATTGTTCATCTTTTCACATAACGTATATGAATTAATTGATTAGGGTTATACACTATCATATGTCACTCCATTGATTGTTAGGAAGTTCGAAAGAACACCAAAATTATTGGTTTAACTTTTTAAAGTGTCTACACTGGTTGGTAAGTCTAATACAGCTAGAAAAGTTTATCATAATTGCATAGTAACTGTTTGTGATCGTGATACATTAGTTGAGCTTGTTGAGGTATAAATGGTATATTTTAATTTTATATAGGTATGAATTAGTTGGCTTCTTATTATGCCACAGAAGATTGTCGAGCTAAGATGGTGCATTCATAAGTGGTGATTTTTCCACTTATTTGTGTAATCCATAATATGAGGCTAATTATTATTAAAAATGTATTAATTTCTAGGTAATTTCAGGTTTACAGGGAATGCTGATGAAAAAAAGTGAAATCGAGGCAAAACAGAGTTGAAACAAAGAAAATAATCTGGCAGCGCAGTTATGCTTCACGAATCTTGAAGTCCAGCCATGAACGTAAGGGTCGAAGTCAACTACCCTTCATAAGCACAGCTAACTGACCACAAATACGGGAGTCAAAGTTTAGTAAATGTCGCGAATGCGAAGACTAGACCGCGAGCGCATAGAAAAAAAAAGTACCAGGCTTCGGGGCAGTTCTAGAATTTTATGATTTCAACCACAATCCATACAAAACTCAATACCCATCCATTACAAGACTATCATTGGAATATTTCTCAACCTTGGAGTCTAGAGTTCTTGACCCAACACCCTTGGAGTGAAGATTTGGAAGCTTTCTAGTGACTATTTCTTAATTCTTTCTTCAACTCCTTGCTTGGTATTGAATATTTGGGTGTAGTTAAATTCATTGGATATTTTTTTTTTAGAAATAATGCAATATTTATGTTTTGAATTTGGGTTTTGATTTTATCTTATTCTTTTGTATTAATTGATTACTCTTGATTTATGAATGAGTTTTACTTGTTTAAATTAATCTCATACTTTAATGATTTCTACTTTAATTGAGCTTGAATAGGAAATTAGAGTGGGAATTGCCCATCTACTCCGATTAATGCTTGAAAGATCTAATTGAGGTTGAGAAAGGTTAATTTGGCACGATTTGGGATGTATGACCCATATAATGGATTTGATACAAGAAATGGTAAAATACTATTGTAGCCAGAGATTGGAACTATTTGTGTTGGCACTTGGCTAATATTTGAAAGAATTTAGCCAAGAAATATGTGTCATTCAATCGACAGACGTGGCGGATGCTTGAGGTTCCAAGGCTAATTTACTAACCCTTGATTAGTTTTGAGTACTTGATTTAAATATAATGGATCGACGATAGAATTAATTCCTCTTTATCATTTCCATTGTCTCGTATCATTTGTGAAAGTCATTGATCAAATTGTTAATATTATAATTGATTCTATCTTGTTACATTTTTATATTGAAAATCCCCAAAGTATTTGTAGACTTTGTTTGGATTAGAGTGAGTTGCTTTTATTTCTGTCTTTCTCAATCACTAGGCACATTATTACTCGTGGGATCGACTCTGACTCTAAGTTGAGTAAATATATTGCTAACGACCGCGTATATTCCTTTCTAGAGTGTATTTGAGCGTTATAAAAAATGGCGTCGTTGCCGGAGAATAATTTGGTAAATTGAGTTAGCTTGAAATTTAGCTTACTTGCTTTGATTCTAACTTTTTAATATGTGTTTGTGATTTTCTTTTGTTTCTTGTGTTAGTTAGATTTTTGTTTTATTATACTTGTTACTATGACATCATGGAATGAAAATGTGTTTGGTGGTTGCAAGTTTTATGTTAATGACTCATGTCCATATTGTGGAGGACCCCACTTTTGGAAAGACCATGAAAATGCCCCTGGGGGAGAGGTGTGGGAACCATCTCAATCCTATAGGGAGTGTGATTATTACTTGTGTGGTGGTCGAGATAGACATTAGAGTGATTGTCCCAATTATTGTTCCCCCTCCCCTTGTTATGCTAACAAAAATGCTAGTTGTTCTTTTGAGTTTGATAGGAATCATGATTGGCACAGGAAGAGCAATGTGCCGGACACAAAGGTATTGAAGCCGTCAAACTATCTTGGATCGGGTGACTAGCGTGGGTGAGAATATACATATCTTGCGCCAATCTATGACGTCATTTGGAAAGGAATATGAAAAAAAAGAAGACCCTTGTGAAGATTCCAATCTTTCAAGTGCCATGGATTTTCCTATTCTTCAAAATAAAGTTGTTGAATAAAAGATTTCAAGCTATGTGGTTGAGCCAAAATTGTGTGATGAACATAATGAAAGTTACCAAAGGTAAGAAGTGGCTCAAATTGAAGAAGAAGAACAAAATTGTGATGAAGAAATCTCGGATTCTCCAAGGAAACAATTTGAGGAGATGTTGAAAAGCACAATGGAGAAGAGTGAAAAATATGGAAAAGTTTTGGCTAAATGGTGGGACCTAATCTGATATGGTTATGATGAAGTTGTTCAAAACATTAATTTTTTCATGGGTGGATTATTTTAAGCGGGTGATTGAGTTCCAAAATGAAGAAAAACTTGACAAGGACAAAATTGTGAGCCAAGAGTGGCTATTGAATCAAGCTCAACAACTTGAAGTCAATAAGGATCAACTTAATAGAATTTTAATAATGACGGTTGAATCCCTCAAAGTGCATGTTGAGCAATGTCAAGTAATAAGTCAAATTGAGATGGCTACCCAAAAATTAGAAACCGAATTGAATGCAAAAATTGAGGCATGTGAATGTTCAAAGTCAAATGGTCATAAATAATTGCGGTGACATGGTTTCCAATGAATATGTGGTCAAGATTGATGTTTAAAAATTCACGGCGATTTGCCAACTATCCAATTCAAAAATAATGCAAGATGCCAAAATTGATGAAATGATACTAAAGTTGTAAGAAAAAGTCAATCAAATCTTTTATAAATACTCTAGTTCATTTCAAAGTGAGAATGTCAAGAAAGATGCAAATTTGAAAATTGAGAGGCTTAGACCTCATTCTAACCATTTTCGACATTGTGCTTGGTTGATGAGATGGAGATTGAAATAACTAGGAAAATGGAGAATTTTGGAGATGAGGGACATGTCCCTATATTTTGGAGTTTGTTATTTCAAGAGGGGAAAATGATGTTCCTCACTTAAAGGACAAGAAGTGCAAAATGTGATGTTTAACAAGTGGCCTATTGATCTTCTCACCAATGCCCAACGAGCCTAAATGGAATTTTAATGTGAAGTTGTGTAAAAGATTTAAGTCTTCCAAATGGCAAGATAGAGTTGGTCTCGTTGCTTCTTACATTTGTTCCACGAGCTTCATAGAATCATGATGTAAAGTTGGATCGAAGGTTCAAATCCTCAATGTGAAGAGATAAATGGTAAGATTACTTGCGTCGTGCCGTGACGTTAAATCACGCGCTTGATAAGAGTGACCCATAATTCTAAAAAATTTTGCATTTACTTTGGATATTTTAATTTTTAGAATAGCTTAGGATTAAGTTTTGACTAATCCATAAAATTTTAGAGTTTTTTGAAGTGATTTGAAAAGGTTTGAATGCAAACAATTTGATTGGAGTGGAGTTCGGGGTTGTATTACCTTAAAAGTAGGAATTGGAACACTTTTTAGGAGTATTTGGATTGCCAAAGTCAGTTGCGAATTGCAAAACTAGAAGGGTCTATTGCCAAAGTTGGCAGAAACTGCCCAGGTTTGGCAGTTTATGCCTTCTTCGCAAAGGTAGCCCACCAGCTGTGAATGCGATAATCAAAGTCAGCAGAGTGTGCATTTTTGTTGGATGTTCTTCTGTGACCTTCACTAATGAGCCCAATAAGTTGCGAATGTGAGGGTCAATGTTCAAAGACTTCCATGAATGTGACCACCGACTATGAACGCGGGTAACTTGAATGATTTTAACTAAATTTAAAAGGCCAAAACTGAAGCAAAACACCCATTTTTAAAAAACCAAACAACATATTGGCATTTCTTCAAGCCAAAATTCACTTCAATCTAGGGGTTCAATTTCATAGCAATCTAAGTTTAAATCGTCAAGGTATGTTCCTTCACTCGTTCTCTTCTTATTTTTATGCTTTAACAGTTAGCAAAGCATGTATCCATAGTTGGGGCTTAATTTGAATCTTTAAAATCTATGATTTGTGTGTTTAATTTGTGTTTCTTAGAGATCTTGGTTAGAGACTGGACAGTTTATTATGAATATTACGTTTTGGGGGTTGGTTAAGGGATGCAAATGGCTGTAAAAAGCTGATTAAAGTGCATTGTAACACCCCGTACTTTTATTACCTCACTTGATACTGTGGGATCATACCTACATAGGTGTTGAGATTCCATGCATATGTGTTTTATAGTGTCATTGGTGAAACATTTGATATCGGACTTAACATGTGCCATTAGACCTTCGTAGGAGGTGTTTTGTGATTTCGTGGAGCATTTGGGTAAGAACTCGTACACATTTTAACCTCATTTGGTGACTTTAAGTCATGTTTACTTGATGGTTAAGATCACTAAGTAAGTATTTTGTAGTGTTTTGATAAGGGATTGGACGATACGTAAACGTTGGATAAGTGGCCGGAAATTTCAGCAAAATGCTGAAACTTGAGCCACTACCCTGTTTCAGGGGTGTGGCGCAAGCCACCAGCCTGCAGAAAATTCAGAGAGGCTGCATTTCCTGCGCCACTACCCTGTTTCAGGGGGTGTGGCGCAAGGAACAAAAGTTTAGCCTTTCCGGCGTCGTTTCGTAATGCAATTCTACGACGATTTCTCGATGGTTTCTTTTGGTTCTTTGGAGTTAATTGAGCATTGTTACAACTTCAAACACTTCAATATACTCCTACATACTCCTACATGATCAAATCATGAAATGTGAATAGTGATCCAAAATGTTCAATGAAGCCAAGGGCGACTAGAATTCCAATTTTTGCGATCGAAAGGACGAATGAGAAATGTTTAAAAGAATATTGTCGTGACATTATGAAATTATGTAAACATGAGATATATGGTGAATAATTCATGAAATTGGATGGGTTACATGGGTATGTGTTATTGGGCCCAAAGTTAGGCCCAAAATGGAATTTACAAGAATTGGCCCAAAGGGGCAAAAAGACCCATTCTTCCACTTTGACCTCATTTAATGCCAAGAGTGGCTAGGCATGACTTCAAAAGTCTATAAAAGGAGAACAAAAATCAGATTTTTAAGACAAAGAACACACATGCTTTTTCTCTCTTTTTCTAGACTTTTCAAGAAAGTTTCTTTGGGGGCTCCCAAACCCTAAGCCATATTTGGATCAAGATCACCATCTTTCAAGCCTAGGTAAGTGATTCTTATTATGGATTAATTGTGATATGTTATGGATAAGAAAGTGTAAAGGAGAAGTATTGTGGTGAAATGTATTGATTTTCATGTATTGGTCAATGTTGGGAATATTAGGGAATTTTTGGAATAGTAAATGTATCAATGGTTTTGTCAAGGGGAAATGGCATGCTTCCGGGCCAATATGTGATTTATTGATGTTACATGCATTTGAAGAGTAGTTGGTGGTTAATGTGAATTTCGTTATGTATTTCTAGAGTGACACATAAAGAAGGAGAGGGATTATTATCTACGCATCTAAGGTTGTATATTCGTATTGCGAATCCAAGGTATGCAAGGTTATTTTGTCCGTATCTTTCTACGGCCAATAGTGTTCACATTGACATTTCTTTAGTTCTATTCCGAAATGTACTAAGGTATCCCATATGCACTTATCTATGATCATTGTCATATATTTCCTACTCATTGATCAATTGTGAATCTCATGTCTCATATTCATGGTTAATGTTCCGAAAGTTCAAAGAAGGCTATGTTCCAATATTCCAATAGTGCCTATACTTGTGTCTCTTGTTCATGGATTATTGTCCAATGGTTCCAATGGTATCATGGTGCTAGTTATATTATATTTCTCATTGATATTTATTCACATGTCCTTCACTTATTGGTCAATGATTTAAAGTTTCCAACAATGTTATGTTCCAAAGTTCCAAAGTGATGTTATGATTATCAAAGTATCAATCTCAAAGTAATGAATAAAGTAATGCAAATGTGGTCAATGATCAAGTACGGGTGGCAAGTCTAGGGGCGTAAGCCTAGCTCGACTCGATCCCGAGATTTGGATTTATGGGTGGCAAGTCTAGGGGCGTAAGCCTAGCTCGACTCGATCTCGATGCATTGATGTATGGGTGGCAAGTCTAGGGGCATAAGTGTAACACCCCGTACCTTCCCAACCCTACTTGATGATGCTGAATAATGTTTGCTTAGGTGTCGAGAGATATAAGTATGTATTTGGCAATGCTAATGACGAGAAAATTTAAATTTGGCCACGCACATGCGAGTAGACCTTCGTAGAAGGTGTTTTGTGCTTTCGTGGAGCATTTGGGTAATACCCCGTACACATACTAACCTCATTTGGTGACTTGAAGTCATGTTTATTTCATGATAAAGCTCACTAAGTAAGTATTTTGTAGTGTTTTGATAGGGTATTGGACGATATGCAAGTGTTGGAAAAAGTGGCCGAAAAATTCAGCAAAGTACCAAGACTTGCGCCACTCCCTGTTTCAGGGTGTGTGGCGCAAGCCACCTGATTCATAGGGCAGCAGGATCTCGCGCCACTGCTTGCTTTGCAGCAAGTGGCGCAAGGCACAACATATTGTGCCCTTCCGCGCTCATTTTGTAACGCGATTCTACGTCGATTCTTAGATGGTTTCTTTTGGTTCTTTGGAGTTCTTTGAGCATTGTTAAAGCTTCAAATACTTCAATACACTCCTACATACTCCTACATGATCAAATCATGAAAGATAAATAGTTATTCAAGATGTTCAATAAAGCCATGGGCGACTAGAATTCCTATTTTTGCGAATGAGACTACGAATGAGAAACTCGTAAGAGAATATTGTCGTGAGATTATGGAATTATTGAAACATGCTATATATATGGTTGATTATACATGGAATTTGGTGGGCTAAGTTGAGATAAGTATTGGGCCCAATTTGAGGCCCAAAGTGAGCCAAAATGAGAAGAAAAGCATGGGCCAAAATGGGTCAAAAGACCCATTCTTCCATTGACCTTCTAGACAAAGTATTAAATGCATTATTAGTGGATAAGGATGGCCAAGAGGGTCTATATAAAGTCCCCAAAAATCAGATTTTTAATACACACAACACACATGCTTTTCTATTTTTTTTTCTAGAATTCTCAAGAAAGCTTCTTTTGGACTCTCAAACCCTAAGTCCACTTCTTGGGCAAGAGCATCATCCTACAAGTATTGGTAAGTGTTTATTCTTGTAATTTAATATATTATGTACATGAGAGGTTATGTATATCATGGTAGTTATGGTGGCAAGGTGTTGAATAGTGCACTTTTGGTTTTTGATAAAAGATGTGCATTCTTGTGAATTAAACTTGAAATATGACTTGTGGGTTTGATGAAAAGGCATGGTATGGATAAAATACCAACATGTATGGTGTGATTACATTAAGAAACTTGTTATTTCCATAAAAGTGTAAATTATGGGATTTTGGCCGATTTGTTGTTGTGAGGTGTATTGAAGTAATTTGATGGCATAATTGTGATGTTGTGGTGATGGAGAAGTGTAAAATATGAACTTGGTGTGACATGATCTTGGCTATCATGTATTGGTCAATGTATGGAATATTGTGGGATTATTGGAATAAGAAATTCATAAATGATATTTTGGTCAATGTTGGGCATGTTGTGGTATTATTGATATGACCATGCCGAAAAGGATATTATCAAGGGGAAATGACATGTTAAAGCCAAACATGTGACTTGTTGTTATTGTATGCATTTGTAAGGTAGTTGGTGGTTAATGTTGGTTCCATTATGTATTTGTGATGTAGAGTGAAACGTAAAGAAGGAGCGGAATTGTTGCTCTCACATATTTGATTGTGTACTTACATTGGGAAGACAAGGTATGCAAGGTTACTTTGTCCGTATCTTTCTACGGCCAATAGTGTTCACATTGGCATTTCTCTAGTTCTATTCCGAAATATACTAAGGTATCCCATATGCAATTATCTATGATCATTGTCATATATTTCCTACTCATTGATCAATTGTGAATCTCTTTTCTCATATTCATGGTTAATGTTCCGAAAGTGCAAATAAGGCTATGTTCCAATATTCCAATAGTGCCTATACTTGTGACTCTTGTTCATGGCTTATTGTCCAATGGTTCCAATAGTATCATGGTGCTAGTAATGTTATATTTCTCATTGATATTTATTCATATGTCCTTCACTCATTGGTCAATGATTCAAAGTTTCCAACAATGTTGTGTTCCAAAGTTCCAAAGTGATGTTATGATTATCAAAGTATCAATCTCAAAGTAATGAACAAAGTAATGCAAATGTGGTCAATGATCAAGTACGGGTGGCAAGTCTAGGGGCGTAAGCCTAGCTCGACTCGATCCCGAGATTTGGATTTATGGGTGGCAAGTCTAGGGGCGTAAGCCTAGCTCGACTCGATCCCGAGGGTGGCAAGTCTAGGGGCATAAGCCTAGCTCGACTCGATCCCTATATGATGATATGAAAGACCCACTGATCAGTCGGGGCCCGGGTACATTGTGATGTAATGACATGTGAGCATTGAGATAAAGGAAGTAATGAAAATAATGAAAGCAATCCACATGGTTTCCAAAGAGTAACATGGTGACTTATTCACATTGATTATTCATATGTTTTGAGTTCATTGACATATTCTTGTATTGTACAGTTTCATCTGAGCCTTGCATACTCAGTACTTATTTCGTACTGACCCCTCTCGGGGAATTTACCTTACTTGCTGCAGGCGCAGGTCCCAGTAGGCCTCCTCAATAAACTACCAGTGTTAGCGGTTCTTTGGTGAGCTCCCGCTCATTCGGGGCTTCTCCGAGTCAAATTGTATATATGTTTTGCTATTGTACATGTTGTGCGGGGACTTGTCCCGACTTATGGTTCATTTTGGTAAATGCTCTTGTTAGAGGCTTTTGTAGACCGATGTGGGTGTAATAGTGTAAAAGACACATGTTGTTTTGACTGGATGGCCTCAACGGCCAAGTTTCATATGTATGCCTAAATATGTCCCTTGTTCTCCTTTATTCGTATGTCATAATATTATGCAATGGTGGTTATGAATATTATATGCATATGATTGAGCATAGGCAAAGGTTGGTTCTGTCGGGCCTTATCGGTTACGGGTGCCAATCATGTCTCGATGGGATTCGGGGCGTGATAATAAGCCTAGCTCGACTCGATCCCTACACAATGATATGATATGAAAGACCCACTGATCAGTCGGGGCCCGGGCACATTGTGATATGTAATGACATGTGAGCATTGAGATAAAGAAAGTAATGAAAATAATGAAAGCAATCCACACGGATTCCACAATGCAACATGGTGACTTATTCACAGTGATTATTCATATGTTTTGAGTTCATTGAGATATTCTTGTATTGTACAGTTTCATCTGAGCCTTGCATACTCAGTACTTATTTCGTACTGACCCCTTTTGGGGAATTTACCTTACTTGCTGCAGGCGCAGGTACTAGTAGGCCTCCACAGTAGGTTACTAGCTGTTGCAGATCTTTGGTGAGCTCCAGTTAATTCGGGGCTTCTCCGAGTCAGAGTGTATATATGTTTTGGTGCTGTACACGTGATATAAAGCGGGGACTTGTCCCGACTTGTAGTTCTTGTTGGTCAATGCACTTGTTAGAGGCTTTTGTAGACTGATGTGGGTGTATAAATGTAGAAGGGATATGTCGATTTTGACTTGGTGGCCTCAACGGCCAAGTTTCGCATATGTATATATATATATATCATGTTCCATGAATTCCATTGCGGGTATTTAAAGCTATTGTGTGTTTATGGGTTTCTTATGGCATGTATGGGAACAAATAGGGATAAAGCTTGGTTCTCTCGGGCCTTGTCGGCTATGAGTGCCAATCATGCCTCGTTGGGATTCGGGGCGTGACATGCATGTCCATCATATGTTTGATAAAATATTTCTGAGAAATTGGGGCTAGTCAAAGAAAATGCTCTTCACGAACGCAGTCCTTTGATTGCAAACCGGAAGAACAACATTTTTTTAAAATTTTTTTTAGCCTTCGCGAACGTGGTCATATGGCTGCAAACATGAAGAGAAATTTTCTTTTGCTTTAATAAATGCGGTCTCTGGACTACGAATACAAAGAGGAATTTCTTTAACCTTCACGAACGCGGTCAACAGGATGCAAACGCGAAGGCTAAAATATGGCAGTCCCCAAAATAGTAGCTTCACATAACTCAGCCTGGGATCTTTTTCACCTATTTCTTTGGCTTAAATACTTCCTAATACATTATTTTAAGTGTCCTCAAGAGATTTTAACATGTTGGCTTATTTTGTAGGTGTTTGTGGGCATAAAATGGCTTCTAATGACATAGAAATTAAGCACAAAATTTCCCCGGAGGTTAACAATGTAGAATACTTTGATTTAGAAAGGTTTGTGTTTGTATCTTGTGAGAAGAAATATGATGAAATCCTAGCTAGGAAAATTATCAAGGAAAAAGGCATCCACATGTATAAAGTTGAAGAAAAAATGCTGAAATTTTATGAAAAGTTGGTGGGAAGTATATGGATTTGTTTTACTACAGAACTAATTATGGCTAACCATACGGTGGTGATAAAATTCTATGCCAATGCTTCAGCAACCACCCTTGGGAATACCTTGGTCAAGACTGTTAGGGATGTGCAAGCAAACTTCAACCCGAAGCTAATCAATAGTCTCCCAGATATGGATAACCAAGTTTATAAAGATAGAGCAAGAGTAGGAGAAAATCAGTGGTTGGTTGACAAGTAACATAATGGGGTTACTCCAAATTGGTTAGCATTGAAAAAGGGGGTTGATTCGTATGACTTCACAACCGAAGCCAAGACTTGGCTTTCGATCATATATGCTAGAGTCATACCCTCCACTCATGACATATATGTGACACCAAAGAGAGCATTAGTGATTACGGCGATCATGGACCGTGTAGATATGGATGTGAGGGAGATTACTGTCAGTCAGATTGAAGAAGAAACAAATGGGAGGTCTAAGAGTCTATTTTTCCCATTGTCGATCACTAGGTTGTGTTATTATGTTGGGGTTTTAAATCACTCAACTAATATTAAGCGGGGTTTGGCTACACCAATTCATCCATTGAATAAAAAAAGGCCAAAGGACAAGAGCAAAAAGAGAAAGATTAATATTACATCCACTTCATTTGGGCAGTTCACGGAGTCTGCATCTAGGAACAAAGATTCTTTTACAGTTGTTGCTGGGACATAGGAGCCCATGGGACCACTACAGTCTAGCCCTTATATCATAGACCACCTTTCTAGTCAGATTCATGGTTTGAGTACAAATGTCCAGTAGATGATAGCTGGCTTCCTACTGGCCCACCTAGGGTTGGTACTGTTGAGGCTGCCCTACCTACAAGCACTAGTTCTTTACCTTCCCTTATGAAGGTTATCTCCGAGCAAAAATCCATGAGCTATAGGTTGGAGCAGATAAGTCGCAGACAAGGCAAGGCTAAAAAGCGACAAAGAAAGATCAAGGACCATGAGAAGAAGAATACCAAGTTCTTGGACAAGATAATGAACATGTTGATGTCATTTTACGTATCGAGTGCTTCAAATGATGATGAGGATGCTCAGCTAAAATTCTCCTCCACCTTTGGTTTGGATTGACATGCTTTAAGGAGCCCCTCAAACTATTTTGGTAACCTCTTTATTATATTGATTTGATATCATTATGTGAGGACACTGCACTATTTTAGTTGGGGGTGAAATATTCTATTTGGATGCATGATTTGGGCCCTAGGCGGGCTTGACTTATTTAGTTTGTATTTTGTTCCATTGTGTGACTTTTGTGCCCTTGTTAGGATGGATTATTATTTGATGCTTTATTGTGTTCCCTCGCTAGGCTTGACTTTGATTGTCCCATTGTTGGGTTTTTCTTTGTGATTATGGAGATTGTGCGCTTTTGTCAGACTTGTTTTTGATTGGTGATTTTGTTGGATTAGTCATTTTTATTTGTTTTTTTGTTTCTATCTTAGCTTCTTGTAGATTTTTCTTTTTATAGTAGTTTTTAGTGACTATTCCTGATGATAGATTGAGTGATGACTTTCTTAAGGGAAAAAGTCGCTTCATTGGGTATTGGTGTCATTTATGTAGGGAAAGTCTGAGTACCTATAGCCATTATGAACTGGGGTTGTGATTTTTGTTATGGTGAAGTCTGAGTAATCAATTTCTATGGTAAAGTCTGAGTAGCCGTTGCATTATTGCCCTTTTGGAGTCAAAATGAGGGATTGTGGCTTGTTTGGTACTAATAGAGTTAGTCTTGCATTGTGAAATGTTAAAATGAGCATAACCCTCCAAATATTTTGTGAAAACAAGTGCATGGAAGTAAATGCTGTTTGTGACAACACTTTGACTCTTTTTGTTACTCTTAACTCATTAGGTGGTATTAGTTTGGATTGTGAAACATGACTCCTTTTGTTCTCGTATAGGAAATAAAATTGAGCCATCTTGAATAGTTTGCATGCCATATGTGGTGAGTTTTTATTCAATAATTCTTGTGCTTACTCTTATCATCTAAAACTTGTCCGGTTGGTCTTTTAATGCTAGTCTTGATTGCATTTGGTTGGAGAAATGATCTCAGGCCTTCTTTGTAATTTTTTTTTTTGAAAACCTCTTTAGCCTTAAAGCCCAATTATGCATAAATTCCATTACTAGTTACCCCATTTGAGACTAATATCCTTTCTTTGACAATCATATTACAAGGGTTGAACCTTTCTGAAACATTCCCTCGTTTGAACCCTACCCTCCTTGAACTTGAAAATTCCAACTTGAGGCTAAAAGCCTAAGTTACGGGTGGTGGAACTTGGAAGAGGTGATCATGTATCGTGATTTTGTCAATGAGTGCCTTAATAACAAATCAATGATTGAATAAAAAGAAAAGACAAGAAAAAAAAGAAATTGAGAAAATAAATGAAAAAGAGAAAGTTGTCAATAAGTGGGTAAACTAGATTGAAAAAGAAAGGTGCTTTGTGTTGTATGGAAATGAAGAGGCAAATGATCAAAGTTTGAATTGTAAAGTGTTGTGTAGAGTTCAAGAAGGGTGTAGTCACTTTTATCCTTAATGCTTATCCTACCCCTCCCTAAGCCTACATTACAAGCTAGAAAAAGTTCTTCGAGATCTCCAACAGATGCTTTTGAGTTAATGGCTATTGAAAATAAAGGAAAGCCTATGGTATGGTAATTGTTTTCATTATAAACTCTTTATTGAGTGTGAGTGTTTGTGCTTTTGTCCGTTGTGTAAGTATTGTAATATTGTGAGTTTTGGGACTTTCTTTCTTGTGAGGGCATGTGAACTAGGATAGATTGTTGAAGTTGATAAATTACAAAAATGAGTCAAAGGAGCATGTTTGTTTAACTATTGGATTTGAGTCACTTCTTGTGAATTAGTTGTTTTTACTTGATTATTCTTGAAACTTCATTATATTCTTGAAAGTGTGTTTGAACTTGAGGGAGTTGCTTGGGTGAGACTCACATGCTTGTTGACTAATTATTAGTACCAACTAAAGTAATAGTCATTGTGCCTATTTTGTAAACATGAAGTGAAAGAGTTGATGTTCATTCATGATCTTGAATTGATAAACCTTATTGAGTTTGATTTTGTTTTGTTTGAGGACAAGCAAAGTCTTTAAGTTGGGAGTGTTGATAAGTGGCGATTTTTCTAGTTATTTGTGTCTCTTTGCTTATAATTTGTATCGTTAATCCATAATATGAGGCTAATTATCATTTGAAAGGTGTTGATTCCAGGTAATTTGAGGTTTATAGGGAGTGTTGATGAAAAGAAGTGAAATCAAGGAAAAATGAAGCTGAAACAAAAAAAATGATCTGGTAGTGCAGTTGTGCTTCACGAACGCGGAAGTCCATCCACGAATGCAAGGGTCAAATTTAACTACCCTTTTAAAATGCGGCTAACCAACCGCAAATGCAGGAGTCAAAGTTTAGTAACATCGCAAACGCAGAGACTTGACCGTAAACACATAGAAGAAAAAGTGCTCGGCATCGAGGCAGTTCTGGAATTTCATGATTTCAACCCCAATCCATACAAAACTCGATCCTCAGCTATTCCAAAACTATCTTTGACATATTTCTCAACCTTGGAGTCTAGGGTTCTTGAACCAACACCCTTGGAGTGAAGATTTGGAACCTTTCTAGTGACTATTTCTTAATCATTTCTTCAACTCCTTGCTTTGTATTGAATATTTGGGTGTAGTTAATTTCATACTTGGATATTGTTTTTATAAGTAATGCAATATTTATGTTTTTTAATTTTATCTTATGCTTTTGTATTAGTTGATTACTCTTGATTTATGAATGGGTTTTGCTTGTTTAATTTAATCTCATGCTTTATTGATTTCTACTTTAATTGAGCTTGAAAGAGGAAATTAGAGTGGAAATTGCCCATCTACATCAATTAATGCTTGAAAGAGCTAATTGAGGTTGGAAAAGGTTAATTTAGCTCGATTTGGGATGTATGAACCATTTAATGGATTTGATACTAGAAATGGTAGAATCCTAGTATAGCCATAGATTGGAATTATTTGTGTTGGCACTTGGATAATATTTGAAAGAATTTAGCCAAGAAATATTCTCCATTCGATTGACAAACTTGGTTGATGCTTAAGGTCCCAAGGCTAATTTGCTAATCCGTGATTAGTTGTGAGTACTTAATTTAAATACAATGGATCGTCGATAGAATTAATTTCCCTTGTTTCCCATTATTTGTGAAAGTCATTGATCAAATCGTTCATATTATAATTGGTTCTATCTTTGTTACGTTCTTACATTGAAAATTTCCCAAACAATTGTATCCTTTGTTTGGATTAGAGTGAGTTGCTTTTAATTCTTACTTTCTCGATTGCTAGTCACATTGTTCCTCGTGGGATCGACTCCAACTCTAAGTTGGATAAATATATTCCTAACGACCGCGTACGTTCCTTTCTAGAGTGTATTTGAGTGTTATCATGCATATTTATTTTCCAACAGAGGTAGTTCTTAAATGGAGAGGTACTATTGAGGAATCAAGAGGTAAATTTATTTCTCATCTTAAGGCAAAGAAAATATTGTCTAAAGTGTACATATGCCATCTAATAAGAGTGAAAGATGTAGATTCGGAGTAATTAAATGTTCAATCCGTACAATGGTAAATAAATTTTCTGACGTATTTCCTGAAGAGCTTCTGAGTTTTCCTCATGAACGAGAAATTGAGTTTGGCATTGATGTGATTTCAGGTAGTCAAGCTATCTCTATCCCTTCTATAGAGTGGCTCTGGTAGAATTAAGAGAATTAAAGAAGCAATTAAAGGATTTTTTTGAAAAGGGATTAATAAGGCCTAGTAAGTCTCCTTGGGCGCACTAGTGTTATTTGTACATACGAAAGATAGCCCATTGAGAATGTGTATTAATTACCGACAGTTGAATAAGGTGATGATTAAGAACAAATATCCTTTTCCTAGAATTAATGATTTAGTTGATAGGTTACAGAGTGCTAAGTGTTTCTCAAAGATTAACTTGAGGTCGGGTTATCACCAAGTGAGGGTCAAAGAGAAAAATCTACCCAAGATGGATTTTCAAACATAGTATGGCCATTTTGAGTTTTTAGTCATGTTATTTGGGCTAACAAATGCACCAACAACTTTTATGTATTTGATGGATAGGGTGTTCAGGCCATTCTTGGATGTGTTTGTGATAGTATTTATAGATGATATTTTGGTGTATTCAAGATTGAAAGAAGACCATGTTAATCAATTCTGACAGGTACAGATTCTTCGTGATCGTAAGTTATACATAAATTTCTCTAAATGTGAGTTTTGGTTAAAATATGTGGCATTTATGGGGCCACATTATATTGGATGAAGGAATAAGGATAGATGCCTAAGAGATAAAATCCATGAAGAACTGGACAAGACCTACAATGCCTACAGAAGTTTGTAGTTTCCTTGGATTGTCATATTATTATACGAGGTTTGTTGAAGGATTTTCTTCCATTTATGCACCCTTAACAAAGCTAACACACGTTTTAATAGAGTTATACATGCAAAAGAATCCTTCAAGAGTTGAAGAATAAGTTGACTTCTATGCTTGTAAATGTACTTCGAGAAGGCACAAAAAGGTATGCCTAGTTGTGATACTTCAAAAGTGGGCTTAGGATGTGTATCATGGTAAAGTAATAGATTATGTCTTAAGACAGTTGCAGCCACATGAAAAATTATCCAACATATGATCTTGAGTTAGCAACAATTATATTTGCTTTGAATATATGGTGCCACTACCTATATGGGGTACATGTTGATATATATAGAAACCATAAGATTTTACAATATATCTTTAAGCAGAAGGACCTAAATCTGAGGTGACAAAAATGGTTTGTGGTATTAAATGATTATGAATTGATATCTTGTATCATCGAGGGAAAGTAAATATGGTAGTCGATGCTTTAAGTTGTAAAACAATGGCCGGAACCTAGTGGTAGTCTCTTGAAAGACAAAGAATAGCTAAGGATCTATTACAACTAGCTAGCTTGTGGTTCACCTTCTTGAATCTCCGAATGAAGGAATTGTTGGCAAAATTAGGCAAAATATTCATTAGTAATTAAAGTAAAAGAGAAGCCGTGTAAGTATCCTATTCTATAATAGCTTAAGTAGAATGTACAACAAGGTATGATAAAGGCATTTGAGCTTACGCAAGATGGAGTACTTCGGTGCCAAAACAGATTGTGTGTACCTAATGCAGATGGACTAAGAAAGAGTATTATGACAGAGGCATACCATTTAAGATAGTCTGTCCATCCAGGATCAACTAAAATATATCATGAATTGAAAGAAGTGTATTGATGGCTGGTGACATGAGGAAGAACATTACAAAATTTGTGGCTCAATATCCAAATTGTTAACAACTTAAAGTAGGGCACCAAAAGCCCGGTGGTTATATGCAACGTAAAGATTTTCTAATTTGGAAGTGGGACATAATCAATATGGATTTTGTCACTATTTTACCTGGCTCATTTTTGGAAGTTTGATTCCATATAGTTAATAGTTGATAGACTCATCAAATCAGCACACTTCTTATTGGTCAAGACTACTTATACAGTTGAAGAGTATGCAAGGTTGTATATTAAAGAGATAGTTCGGCTACATAAAATACCAATATCTGTGGGGAGCTCAATTCACCATGGATTTTTGGAAGTCATTTGTACAGAGTTTGGGAGTGCAAGATTATTTAAGTTCAACCTTTCACCCTTAAAGGGATGGTCAGGCAAAACGTACATCCAAACACTTGAGGATTGTGGCGAGCTTGTGTATTGAACTTCAAAGGTAACTGGGATGATCATTTATCACTTATTGAGTTTGCTTACAATAATAGCTACCATCAAGTATCAACATGGCACTTTATAAAGCTTTATATAGAAGAAAATGTAGATCTCCAATTATATGATTTGAAGTGGGAGAAACTGCCTTATTTGGGGTCTATTTATGTTGGTTTTTATTACTACAACTTATATATACTTTTCAAAGCTTCATAACTGTCATAGTTATATGCATGGTAAGCATAGGTTGTAAGTTGGTTCTTTTGGGCCTTTAGGGCATCAGGTGCCTGTCCATTTTAATGGGACTTGAGCTATGACAAATGACAAATATTATATATATTTTCACACGTGTTTAAGCGATATAAACCTTCTTTCATTATATACCATATCATTCCAAATAATACTTACATCCTCTGTATTATCATTGTTGCTAACATAAATACTATTTTTACTTCTTCTTTAGGAAAGAAGTTCATAATTCATGGGCCTTCTACCTCCATACAACATTGCTTCGTTAGGCTTTCACCCATTGCAAAATATTTTTCATTTCCACCTATGGTAGGAATCTTGATCGTGTCTCAATACAGGTGTGGTTGATTATTCTCTAAGACTTGTTACTAATCACCCCCTTGACAAGCTATTATTGCACCAACTAGCTAATCAGATGTGAGCCCCTTTTTTGGAATGGTGGTGTTGGGAGGGGTTGATAATAATGTATTGAAAAAATATAATTCATCGTGATAATTAAATTGTTATTTTACTGACCCCCTAAATTTTCCTAGGGAACAGGTTATTCTATCTTTTCCTTTGTCATTTACTTCAACGGTGTAGAGTACAACAAGTAAATTAGAGACACAATATTTTACGTGGAAAACCCCGGCTCACAAAGGGTATAAAACTACGATCTGCACCCCTGCAGGATTTAACTCAAACTTCAATAAAACAATGAGCCTTAATTAGAGTTTAGATTACAAGACTTGCAACCTAGAAATTAACTCTAATACATGATATTCAACAATTTCCCTAGAATGTCGAATCCGACTTCAAGTTCCCCAACTTGAAATTTAGATTATAAAACTCTTGCAACCCTAGGAACTAACTCTAATTCCTATAACTTCAACAATCACTCCTGACTGTTGAACCCACTTCAAGTTATCCCAATTGAAGTTAATTCAAACTCAATATTGTTTCCTATACAACAAATCTAGGAAAGCAATAAATTACAACTCAATAAGAACAACATCAAAACTGACTCAAGAATTGTAAATCATAATCCTATGGAACAGGTTCTTCAATCTATTTCTTTGTACTAGCAATACTTGGATCTTCAGTCAGAACTCTCTCAAATATGAAATCCCTCTATTTGATTGTGTTTTACCATTTTCTCTCAATATAAGTGCGTAGGGTTCTTTCTGAAACCCTATATTTATTTATAAATATGAGTCTTCTCCTTCTTCAAGCAAACTTTTTTTTGTAAGGAATCTCATTCCTTATTGGACTTTATTTACTGACCTTCCTTGAGATTCCTTTCTGTATAGAATTCCTCTATGAAAGGAAACCATATTCAAGCTAGACTCTTGACTTAAACATGTTTCATACACACACTTCAATGCCTTTACTTATTGGGACTTTACTTGGTTGACCTTTTCCTAATCCTAGTTAGACTCTATCTGACAGGAACATGTAGTAGTAACCTGTTCCCGACATATGTTCCTCAACATTGTCAATCATCAAAATTTTCATATATCCAACAAATTCCCCCTTTTGATGATGACAAACCATTACTTCTTGTGTGTTGAGTTCAACCTGTGTCATGTCAGTTTCTTTAGGCAAAACATCAAAGAAAACACATTAGAGGACTAGGTCAGACCAAATAGGTTATAAGTATTACAAAAGTATGCACTTCCCCCTTTTAGCATCATAAAACAAGTTTAAGGCATATATCAAACTCAGCGAAACAAATTTGATACCCATAGGCACTGAGGCTATTACCTATACAAACACCTAAAGTAAGAACTCAATTAGATATATCAAATTATTTACAAAGACAAGGAAATAGATAGAAGCAAGAGACTAAGACTGAACAATTCCATTGATCATTCATAAGATGAACTATAGATTTTTAACAAAATTAAAAACAAAATAAAGCACATGTGATGAGAATATGAGAGGTTTGGAATAGTCCACGGATAAGAGGTCTAGCCTTTTGGTGAATCTAGAGCAGAAGAGGAGGAGGGATTACTCTTCTTAAGTAGTTCATACAGGCTTGAGAGTTGGCAACATTTGTGGACTTTTCCTTTTATAGTTCAGCCTTAAGGCATGAATTTCCTCCCTAAGAGCATCATACTCAATGATATACTGCACATAAAGCATATCCAAGGCCTCAAGGTAAGAACACAAAGTGATGCAATCTCATCATCCTTGGCAGCCATAGTAGCTCTTAAGGGCTACATAAAACATTAGTCCCCCTCTGAGAAACAAGTACAACAACCTGATTTTCATAGTTCTAATAACATCTTTTGTAGTGTATGGTTGTTAGGCCTGAATATGAAGCTTAAGCATCTCACACACAGCCTCCAACCCAAACCCATAAGCCAATGCATTCCCCTTTTTCTTATCCAACCTGTTAGTCATATATGTATGATGCACCATTAAGCGAGGCAAATTGATTGGGATCCTAGAGGCTAGCTATTCCACATGAGTGAGGTCAAGAAAGTTAGCCTCAATACACCTTTTATGCTAGCTAAGATCATCTTGTGAACCACATCAAACACCAAATAGTGCGTAAGAATCATAGACCTTTTATCTACTACAACATGTTCCTTTAATTCAGGGCCCTCCTCTCTTAGAGATTCAGAGAAACCGCTTTTCTTAACTTGAATCACTTTCCTTTAATTTTAGGTGTTCTAGAAGGAACATGTCTCTTGACCTATTTCTTAGGCTTGCTGAAAAACACAACATCTTTACCCTTTCTTTTCCTCTCAGCAACGTCCACCTCCTCATCAATAATCTCAATGGGGTCAACGTGAGTAGTGGATTTCCCTTTAGCAGAGCGAGTCTTTTTGGTAGAACTAGCCCTAGCCACTAAGATTTCATTAAGAGCCCTTTTTCTACTCCTAGTGAGATGAGAAGGAGTAGGTGGAGTAGGTAGAGTAGGTAGTGGTTCATCCTCATGAATTACCACAGGCTTACCAATTGCCTTCCTGAGATATGACCTTACCCTTTTGGTGACCAGTTTGGCTATGAGAACATCAACATTATCTTACAGTGCAGAAGAACCAGTAGCATAGACTTATTCCTCAGATGTGACTATACCAGCTCCAGTCTAAATTTTAGTAGATTCAGACACCATTACTAAGTCTCTTTCTACATGAAGCCCAACAAAAGAACTTGGTTCTACTAAGGGATCCCCCTATTGTTTCCCCCTAAATAAATGCATCCAATTTGAACTTGATAGGTGAACTTGGTTCAGCTATAGGGTCCCTAAGATGTTCCCCCTCACTTGATGAATCCTCCTTATCTCTCTCATCAACCATTTCTTCAAGACAGATTCATTCTAATTTACATCCCCAGATGATACCCTCTCACTTAGTACCTTAATTTTTTATTGATCACACACAACTAGGGTACCCTTATCAATAACAAGCTTAATAGTAGGTACACTCTCAAAGTTACTATCCATATAAGCAATCCCTAGATTATCAACCAAAAATACCTTTGTAGTTAAACAATACTGACCTATTCCTGAGGTAGAACCAGAGCTAAGTTGGTAGTATAAATAGTGAAACAGGTAAGAGAAAGTACAGAAGAAAGGTGGTTTGTTGGGTAGAGATGTCAGATTTTAAAGAGCTTGGTGAAGAAGACAACTTAGTTTTCATGGCTTAATAAAGAGAAATAAAGAGAAAGACGAAGGTAGATGGAGGCATTTGGAAATGGAGAAAGTCAGAGTTGTGAAAAAGGAGAGTGGACGTGAGTTTGAATAGGACCCAAATAGATTTAGCCATTTCAAACAATTAAGAAGTCCTTTTAAGTTGGAGTTCAACTTTGTAAAGATGTGTGAAGGGATAGAACTATCAACTTTATCAAAAAGAAGTCATGATTACCTTGAGCTTCTCCCTTTTTGAAAAAGTGGCAATTATAGAGCCCTTTTAGGAGTCAATTTCGTTTAGGCATTTTGTAAGGAACAAGTACAAATGCTTTATAATCATTTTTAATATTTTAAAAAAACCTTTAGTGCACATACCTCGATCAACAATTTAGTGCTCGATCCCATTTTCAATTTTTAAGCCATTATCCTGTGACATAGGCAAATATAATGTTATATTGCATGAATTACTTGGACTTGAAAATGGTATAGGGACATACAACTAAATGTACAAGACTAAGCATAAAATTAAAACTTGATGTACATTTTGTACAGTGTTCTTTAGCCAATCATTAGGGGATACTTATGTAATCTTAATCATCCCCAATTCCAACTTCTCCCTTTCATATATTCTCTTCCTTAGTGCCTTTGTGAATATTTCAACAATCTATTTTTTAGTTACACATAAGATTATGAATGATCCAAAGTGTTTCATACATGTAGTACTTTTTCTATCCTCTAAGTGCCCTTCATAGTCAGTATCAGCATAGCCAGCAAGATCAAAGTTACTGCTTTTTGGATACCATAACCTCAAATCACTCGTAATCTTCAAATGCCTCAATATTAGCTTTACTACCTCAAGTGAGATTCCTTAGGATTATCTTGAAACCTGGCATATAATCCTACACTGAACACCATATCAGTCCTGCTGGCAGTGAGGTACAAAGGAGAGACAATCATGCCTCTTTACAGTCTTTGCTCCACTGATGGACCTATTTCGCCCAGGTCCAACTTTGTTGCTGTATCAATGGGAGTATCTATAACCTTTACATCCTCCCATCCTACTTTCTCATCATAGCTACTTTCAGAACCTATTTCTTTTACCTGTTCCACTCTGAAATCTTTGTGATTCATCTTTATCCTTTAATCTCCTCCAAAGACTAACTTTCTACTCTTTCCTTCAGTAAGTGAGAGGAATTTATATTTATCTCCAATCATATGCCTTGTGTAAGCACTATTTATGTGCTAATTCTACTTGCTACCCCTCAATTTTACCTGCAACTAAATTAAAGGTTCATTTTAGAAACCCAGACAAGCTTGGGTCCTTTTCTTTGAACAAAAGAATGAATAAGATATATTTTGGTCCAGTTTGGCAAAATATAACTAAGTTTTTCCCTTTTTACATACTTGTTCCTTGGATGTGTTTCATCACTTTTAACAGGCTTTGTCTTTCTATTCATAATAGCTCTTAGGTTCTTGTTATCCTGACATATAGACACTGGACAGATTGACCTTGTGTGACCAGTGTTACCACAGTGTGTGCAAAAATCATCTTTATTCAAAGGTATTTCCATAACAAAACTTATCCCAACCTTAACACTTTTATTATGTGGTGTTTCCTTAACAAAACCTAACTCAACCTTTGCACTATCTGCTCTATCACTAAGTTGACTTATAATCATTGAAGAGTGGTTCCACCTATTTGCTCTCTGAAGCTCATACTTAGTTTTAGCTAGTTCAAGATTCATCCTCCTAGATTTTTCCCTTTATAGGTACAATTCATTCTTAAGTTTCTATAGGTTTTGTTCACATCTGACTTGATCATCACCTATTTTATATTTCCCTTTACCAGTGTTAGACAACTTTAAAACTTTAGATTTGAGAAATAAAGTAGATGAATCAAGTTGCTGGACCTGTTCTTTTAAGGACTTTTTTTCCTTTTCAGTTCTGATTTTGATATTCTCAAGATCAATATACTCATACTTTAGACTGGCTAAGAAGTCCAACAACTGTTATCTCTTCTCATTGAAATCATGAAAGTTTTCAATGAGAGTCATCATTAAAGAGGCTAACTTCTTTTCATAGAATAGTTCAAGCTTATCTTTCAGGTCAAGAATACTTACCTCTTTATTTTCAGTGTCTGATTCTGATTTTGACTCTGAGTCCTCCATAGCCATCATGAAGATGTTATTTGCGGATTCATTAGCTAAGTCATTAGAACCTGATCCCCGAATGGCTAACATAACCTTTGCAGTCTCTTTCTTATTTTTGTTTTTAGATTTCTCCTTTTCTTATGTTCTCTTTTAGCTCTTCCATTCTTCCACTCAGCCTCTCACATGGGATAGTCCTTGATTTGATGGTCAGTTTTCTCACACTTGAAGCAACCTTTGGATTGTCCTTTCTTTGAGCTTTTTCCTTTACTTGAGGTTGTCCTTTTCCCAAAGTTTCCTCCTTTCCTAAAAATCTTTTTAAAGCTCCTGGTGATCAAAGTAGCATCCTCATCATCAAGATATGAACCCTCGCTCTCAGTAGTTTTGAGATCTAGTAGCATGCCCTTACTTTCTTCACCCCTTTTAAATCCATCCATATTCATCTCATAGGTTTTCAGATTACCAACCATTTCATCTAGGGTCATAGTGGTTAGATCCTTGACTTCTCTAATAGCGGTGACCTTTATTTCCCATGACTTAGAAAGAGTCCTAAGCATATTATCGACCAGTTCCTCAGTGTTATGAACCTTTTCTAGAGATATCAGCTCATCACTATGGTTGTAAATCTTGTGATCATGTCTTGAAGTGACTCACCATTCTTCATCTTGAAAGTTTCATACTCAGTGCATAACATAGCAATTCTAAATTTTCTCACTTGAGTAGTTACTTCATGGGTGTTTACCAGTCTATCCCAAATTTACTTGGTCGTGGAACAACCTGAGATATGGTTGAATTCATCAGGTCCAAGTCCACATACAAGGATGCACTTGGCTTTGACATTTTTCCCAAGCATTTTGTAATCAGCTTCATTGTACTCAGCCTTGGTTTTGGGCACGTAATTGTTCTCAACATAATTTTTTTGTTGGGCACCTTGGACCATCACTGATTCCAATCTAAAGTTCATAATCTTCAGCTTGAAGAAAATCCTCCAATCTTTCATTCCACCATGAGTAGTATTGTTAATTGAATAATGGTGGTCTGTTGATATATTACCATTCACCATGTTCCAAAAGGGGTGCAAAATTCACTTTGATCTTTTCTTAAGTGGATAAACTCTAATAAGGTTGTTATGATACAAATTAGTATTTTACAGACCCTCTAACTTTCCTAAGAAACAGGTCATAATATCTGTTCATTTGTCAACTGTTTCAGTGTAGAGTAAAGCAAGTAAAGTAGATACGATATTTTACGTGGAAAACCCTGGCTCACAAAGGGTAAAAAACCACGATCTGTACTCCTGCGGATTTAACCCAAACTTACTAAAACAATGAGCCTCAATCAGAATTTAGATTACAAAACTTGTAACTTAGGAATTAACTCTAATCCCTAATATTCAACAAACCCTAGACTAATGAATCTCACTTCAAGTTTCTAAACTTGAAATTCATATTACAAAACTCTTGTAACCCTAGGAACTAACTCTAATTCCTATATATTCAAAAATCACCCCTGACTATTGAACCCACTTCAAGTTATCCCAACTTGAAGTTAACTTAAAGTCAATATTATTTCCTAAACAACAAATCTAGGTAATTAATAAATTACAACCCAATAAAATAATACATCAAACTTGACTCAAGAACATAAAACATAATCCTATGGAACATGTTCTTCAATATCTTTCTTTATACTGGCAGCACTTGGATGTTCAATCAGAATACTCTCAAATATGAACTCCCTCTATTTAATTGTGGTCTGCCTTTTTCTCTTAATGTAAGTGCACAGGGTTCTTTATGAAACCCTCTCTGTATTTATAGATATGAGTCTTCTCCTTCTTCAAGCATACTTCTTTCCTAGTAAGGAATCTCATTCCTTGTTGGACTTTATTTGCCAACCTTCCTTGAGATTCCTTTCCATATAGAATTCCTCTATGAAAGAACACCTAATGCAAGCTTGACTCTTGACTTAAACATGCTTCATTCACACGCTTTAATTCCTTTGCTTAGTTGACCTTCTTTTAATCCTAGTTGGAGTTTACATGACAGGAACATATAGTAATAACCTCTTTCCTTTATATATTCCTCAACTTTATCAATCATCAAAATCTTCACGTATCCAACATAAATGAAATAGATCTATTTTATTTTATATTTTAAATTCTTTAGAAAACGTGAATACATTTATTTAGATTTCTTCCTTCACTAATTTTTGCTTGCCTTGTCTAATCTCTTTTTTTTTTTTCTTTGAATTGAATCTACACAATTTTTGATATAAGAAAAAAAATTATTGATGATCCAAGATCATACATATTGATAAAAAGAGTTTCTATTTATTTGTTGAATAAACAAGTAGATAGAAAAAAATCATAACTATAATTAATAATAAAACACTCTAAAAAGCTCACATACAACAAAAATATTTTGTTGCCGTTGGAGATAGAATAAGTTCAGCTTATATTAAGTACCAATGGTCGGTATATCCTTGAAAACTCAGACAAAGAGAATAAATGAATTTTTTGAAGGCTACTTAAGTCATTTTAATACAAACTAGAAAGGCTAAAGATATTGAATGTTGCACAGTTGGGGTCGTTAGGTAGAGTGTATAAGAATAATGCAAAATATGGTGTGTTAGTAATACTTTTACTTTCTTATGTAGTGTTTCGTTTGGTGTATTAAAAATAACATGAATTGCATATTTTTTTAAAAAAATATTTGTTTACAAAAATACCCTTCATAAGGGACGTGGAAAAGATTTTGAGGGATATTTGTGTCTTTAACTATGCTAATACATGCATTAGAATCCATTGCAATTACTAATACCATAGATTTTCATGTATTAGTAGTACACTCCCTTACTATCAAATAGAATGTATAACTAATACAAGCATTAGTTATACATATAATGATAAAGTGTACCAAACAAGGTTTTAGTGATACACAAAGTTAATACATGCATTATTTTTCTAATGCAATCTATCAAACCACCTATTGTACAGATGTAAGTAACTCGAGGAAGAGCATGAACAAGGCATATATTATATCCTGGAAAAGTATCATGATCAAGTGTCCACTGAACAACATTGAAGTCATAAAGTTGGATTTTTTGAGTGTAATATTCAAGAATAAATATTTGAAGTTTAGATATATATGTTTTGAAGTTATGTTTCTGGAAAGACCAGTTTTAAACCTATATATCTAAAAATAATAATTCAGAATATCAAACCTGTAAATTTTGAAGTTGATTTTAAATTTTCACAATTATGAATTTAGTTATACATTAATATCGATCTTCAAATATGCTATTTCTGCACTTTAGCTTTCTTGGACGACTCACATATTTATGAGGAATAGATTGTCTTGGTGGCAGTGTGCATATAGTCAATTTTGAGGCTCCTATTTAATTCATATCCTAAGTTCATAAATTTTTATAATTCTGATCACTTTATACTCAACTTCAGACATACACAATTGAAGTTGTAAAATCTTCCTCTAAAGTTATATTTTCTCTTGAAATTTATTTGTCAAAACCTAACTTTAGGTACTGCATGCATGTATGAAGTTATAGGATTATTGTCATGTCAATAACATCCTGAACAAACTAGTCGCTTCTCCCAAATTTCTTCAATGACATATGTTATACATTTATAGCTAATTGTATTTGTATATTAGTGTCTGGGTGTCCTTTTAACTACCTCTACATATTCAGAAGAAGGTGATCACCTATGGATAAAATATCTAAAGCAACATAATTCGATAATTATTGCTTTGCTTCAAGAAAATTAACAGGTTATGGTGTAATATGGTAAAAACTTATCCGTGCCAAGTATTTACATCAAGTAAATAAATTTTAGATGAGTGTCTTTATGCACTTAACATTATCAATTTGTACTCAATTTGCCTAATTCAGGTATAAATGACCGTACTTTAGAACTTCAGACATCTTCTGTCTCTCAAATATAATTTTTCCTTTTGTGCAATGCTAATCTTAGAGTATGGCTGGAAATGGTATGGTATTGAATATTCTAGTTCGGTAATTTTGATTTTAAAAATACTATACCATATTAGTTCAATATAATTCGATATTCTTAAGTGTGATTTCATTATTTTGCGGTATGATAAATCAATAACTATAATTTGTTCGATTTTGACTTACATATATAATCATATAATAGAGAATTATGACCTCAACTTTTTAAGAAATATCTCAATTATATCATACTAATACCTTGAACATGTAGAAATATTCAAAGAAAGTACAAGCAATTCCCTTGGTTAATCAATTACACAAAAAAAGTATTTTCATTCAAGATAGAATAGTCAAAGTTCCAATGTCTGAACAATTAATTTTTTACTTATACTAGTTTATAAATTTACTAGTATTACAATAATACATAAGAATTGTATATATAATTATATACTCTGGTATGGTATTTGGCCGAATAACAAAAAAATTAAAATGCATGTCAAATACCATAATATCGAAATTGTGGTGTTAAAAATTTCAATTTTGATATGGTAATTCGATATCTACCCACCCCTATCTGAGAGTAGTTTATATCGACAGTCTTCAACTCTGCCAATATTTCAAAACTTTTTTAATAACGTTCACTTAATTTAATCTCACTTTTCATATTCGAAATTTAAGACCCACTTTTCAAACTTGTAAAAAATGTAATTTTTAGATGATGTTTTAAGAAATCTTGTATATAGGAACTGTTGTAATTATTTCTTTAGAATTACCCTTTAATTCAAGCATTATAATTCAGTTATTGTATAAGAAATTTGAACACACTATTTCACACCAACTAAGAAGAGGAGGACCATCACTTTTATCTAAAGTTTATTACTCCCCCTGTTTCAATTTGTTTGTCTGGTTTGATTTGACATGAAGTTTAAGAAAGTACAGAAGATTTTTGAATCTTTTGATCTTAAACTAAATATGTAGAATATACCAAAATTTCCTTTAATCCTGTGGTCTTAAACATGATATGTTAAATAAGTTAAAATTAAAAAATTATCAAAAAAGGAAGGAGACATTTTTTTAAATTAAAAAGGAAAGCAAGACAAATAAATTAAAACGGAGGGAGTAACATTAGCTACTAATTAAATAGTTTTACAAAATTAAATACTATACCTTAAATAGTAGTAGAATAACTAGAGGGTGTAATTCCTATGATTGTCTTCCACACTTAAATTTCAAACTTGAAAGAAGTTAAATATAGACCACTTCTACTATGACGAAACTACATATATGTAGGACGTTTACACCACCATAATTACTAGGCGCCACCAATGTTTCAGAAATACAGCATTTATCTAAAGGTTAAGTTAGATACATCGCCCAAAATTGTGTATCTCAAATACATGAGATTATGAAAAAGGAAAACAATATTTTCTTCAGTTGAAAGTCATTTAAAAATGCTAAAATCAACAGAGTATCTTGCTAAAATTATTTGCTTAAATTTTTATGTATCTTCAGTAACATAGTAATTAGATACATGAATTTGGTTGAATTTTAAGTATATATTCAGTAGCATATTACTTAGACACGAATTAGCTTGAACTTCTGTGTATCTTAAGAAGCATATTTCTTAGATAAATGAATTAGCTTGAACGTCTGTGTATCTATAGTTTACAACTTGATGTATCTGTTTGTATCCGTGTATCTATCAATTTCATTCAATGTACAATAACAACAACAACAACAACAACATACCCAGTGTATTCCCACAAAGTGGGGTCTAGGGAGGGCACAATGTACGCAGTCCATACCACTACATCAGAAGAAGTAGAGAGGTTGTTTTCGATAGACCCCCAGCTCAGACCACAAAATAGTATACAAAGATGTAATAAAACATAAAAAAAGCTACAATAGCACACCAATAAAGAAGAAAAAAGAAACCCACAGAGTACTACTATAAACTATCTAACCGAAAGCACACACCACCAAATCACCATGTACAAGAAACTCCAAGATACATACATAGCACTACGACTACTTGCAAGGCTACCACAAAGCATCCCTATCAACTAGCTAAGACGCGCTCCAACAACCTAACCCTCTACCCTAATCTGCATCCTCTACACCTTCCTATCTAGGGTCATGTCCTCAGTAAGTCATAACTGCTCCATGTCATGTCTAATCACCTCCCTTCAATACTTCTTTGGCCAACCTTTACCCTGCCTAGAAACATCCATATCCAACCTCTCACACATCACATGCCCAAACCATCTCAACCTCACTTTCCGCATCTTGTTCTCCACCTAAGCTAGCCCTACCTTCTTTTGAATACTCTCATTGCTAACCTTATCTCCCTTAGTAAGTCCACACATCCAGCAAAACATCCTCATTTTTTCCACCTTCAACTTTTGGATGTAGGAGTGCTTGACTGGCCAACACTCCGCTCCATACAGCATGGCCGGATGGACTGCCACTCTGTAAAACTTGTCTTTAAGCTTAGAAGGCACCTTCTTGTCACAAAAAACTCCAGAGGCGAACCTCCATTTCATCCACTCTTCCCCAATATGGTGTGTGACATCCTCGTCTATCTCTCCATTCCCCTGGATCATAGACCCAAGACACTTGAAACAATCTCTCTTTTGAATAGCCTGGGAATCTAGCTTTACTACCACATCATCTTCATGTGTCAAATCACTGAACTTGTACTCCAAGAATTCCGTCTTGGTCCTGCTCAACTTGAACCATTTAGATTCCAAGGTTTGCCTCCAAACCTTTAATCTATCATTAACTTCTCCCCGAGTCTCGTCAATTAGAACTACATCATCCGCAAATAACATACACCATGGCACTTCCCTTTGAATATTCCGCATCAAAACATTCATCACCAAGGCAAATAAAAATGGACTAAGAGTAGATCCCTGGTGCAACCCTGTCAAAATAGGGAAATGCTCTAAATATCCTTCTACCGTCCTCACACGAGTCTTCACTCCATCGTACATATCCTTAATCAATATGATGTACACCACAGGGATACCTCTAGCCTCCAATCACCTCCAAAGAACCTCTCTAGGGACTTTGTCGTACGCCTTCTCAAGGTCGATGAACACTATGTGTAAGTCCCTCTTCCTCTCCCTATACTACTCCACTAATCTCCTCACGAGGTGAATGGCCTCTATCATTGAGAGACCCATCATAAAATCGAACTAATTCTCAGAAATAGACACGATCCTCCTCAACCTCAGCTCGACCACCCTTTCCCAAACCTTTATAGTGTGACTCAACAACTTAATACCCCTGTAGTTGTTGTAGCTCTGGATGTCACACTTGTTCTTGTACAAAGGTACCATCATACTCCATCTCCACTCCTCGGGCATCTTCACCATTCTGAAAATACTGTTGAACAACTTGGTCAGCCACCCCATAACTGGCCCACCTGTGCACTTTAAAAAATCCACTGAAATCTCATCTGGCCCAGTTGCCCTATCCCTACGTATCCTACGAATAGCCCCTTTGACCTCCTCAACCTTTATATGTCTATAATAACTGTAGTCGCGACACACCTCTGAGTGCTCCAAGTCCCCTAACACAATGCCTTTGTCCCCCTCGTCATTCAAGAGTTTATAGAAATAAGACTGTCACCTCCTCCTAATGAGGATGTCCTCCACCAATACTCGGTCATCCTCCCTCTTGATGCACTTTACTTGGTCAAGGTCATTGGCCTTCCACTCCCTAGCCTTGGCAATCCTATACAACCTCTTCTCCCCGCCTTTCTCTTCTAATCCCGCATACAAGCTTTCGAACGTAGTTGTTTTAGCATCGTAACTGCTAACTCAGCCTCCTTCCTAACTAACTTATAGTCTTCCCTATTTGTCTGCTTCTCCTCTTCATCCTTACTCTCAATCAACTTTGCATAATTTCATCCAATGTATCTAGTGTTAATTCAATATATCCCGTATCAATTTCATCTAGTGTATTTTGTATTAATTGATGTATCCAGTATCAATTTGTATACAATGTATCTATCAATTTAATCTAGTGTATCCAGTAACAATTTGATATATCCCGTATCAATTTTGTCTAGTGTATCTAGATACCTGTATCTGGTATAAAAAATATATTATCTGGTATTAAATTTGCACTGATACATTCATCAAATATTACTTCATACACTAGATACATCAAATAAGTTAGTATCACATATTTGTATGTCACAACCTAAAATTCCAAAGTCATGATGGCACCTATTTCAATCCGACCTTGGTAGGTAAGCCCAACACAAATATAGAATAAATTACAATAAAAATCAAATAATGAAATAAAAACTCAAGACTTTAGAATAAAATCAAGCTAACAACAATACTAACTCAATATCTAGAAATACATCTCAAAATCACAAGAAATAACGTCATGAGTATAGAGAGACTCTAAACCAGCATCAAATACTAATACATAAAGTATATGGCTCTGAAATAAAACAAAAACATAAGTAGGATAGATAAAACCAGAAATATGCTATGAACGGGGAGCTCACCGTGGCTTCGATAACGCAGAAATACACGATCATGGTCCGTAGGTAACAATCATAGTAGGATCTGCAGCAAAAGGGTACAGAAAGTAGGAGATAGTATGGTCCACTTATACTCATTAGGCATTTGTCACAATTCAAAATCTGAGGTGATGATGGCACCTACCCCGACCCAACCTTGGTAGATAAGCCCAACTCTAAATGAGAATAAATAATGAAACGAAGATAAATAATAAATTAAAAAAATGAGACTTTATGATAAGGTCAAGCTAACAGGATAACAAAGACAAAAATCTGAATAATACAACTCAAATCTCCAACGATCTAGTGTCATGAGTAAGAGCAACTCTAAAATTGACATAAAGTATGAATACATAATATCTGTCTCTGAAATAAAGTAAGCCAGGAATAGGCTACGGATATAGAGGTCACCCTGACTTTGAAATCTCAAAGCTGCACGAAATTATGATCCGTGGGTAGCACTAGAACTAAGATCTGCACCAAAAGGGTACAAAAAAGTAGGAGTGAGTATGGTCGACTTGTACTCAGTAGGCATCATAGGTCGACCAAGCTAAGTAGACAACTAAATAAGTAAAATAATACTATGAATGACATATCTGCCCTACAAACAAAAAAGTCCCAAAGGCTCAAGTCGTACAGTTCCTAACAATATAATAGTTCAATCTAAACAACAACATAAGGATATCAATACCACATGTAAAGAAGTCCAATTTACAGTATCATTCACTTAAAAAAGATGAAAGGTATGTATGTAATGCTCAAATGTTCACCTCGTATACACTCTAAGTACCTAAGCCTCCAGGAGAGGACCCATGGGGGGTTCACAACCCATATACTAATCACAATCTCATCAATCAACCTTGCCGGCACTTTCCTCAGCTAAGGCATTTTATAAAATGGTTCATTTTTTGTAAAAAAATTGAAGTAGCATAGTAGCATCAGTTTCATGAAAAATGAGTGATGAATAAGTATGTGTAATCATAGCAAAATCAACAACATACAATAATCAGCTCAATAATGGTATGAATGGACTCAAATCATTCAAATCTCAATAAATCATAATATAAGCCCCGCATGACAACACAATAGTAAAGAACAGTAGTAGACATCAACAAAGTCAACACAAGCCCCCACTCGGGCATCATAATAATAATAAACTTTCCAATAAATAATAAAATCAACGCAAACCCCCACACGGGCATCACTATAATAATAAGCTCTCAAATCAATAATAAAGTCAAGACAAGCCCCAAATTAATAATTATCAATCCCAAATAACATAAACATCAAGATTACACTCAACCCGTAGCATACTTTACATGAATAGTTATCTACCCAACTAAGTATGAAGAAAATTAAGCCATAACCTACCTCAAAACCCTAAAACGCGAGTCTGCACCCCTCAACACAAAGCATTTCCCTTTCGAGCAGCTTCTAAACGCTCCTAATCTATCAAAAACAGTTTCTATGCATAATTAGGAGTCTATTGATACCCATATTGGTATACTTTAGTTCCGAGTCCAAAATCGCTACAAAAATAGACCCCAAAAATAAAAGGGTAAAACTATAATTTTAATAAAAAATTACTTTATCCATAGTTTAAAATTTCTAAATCTGAAATCTCATCGAAAACCGAGTTGAAATCAGGTTAGAAATCATCGAAATACTCATTTTTACTTTACTAGGAAAAATCCAAAATTTTAAGTTTAGAATCCAAGTTTTGAAGATGTTTTTACAATATAATCAATGGGTAATGGATAAAAATGTGTTTAAAAGCGTACTCAAATCAAAGTTGATGAAAAACCCTCTTAGATTCTCCAAAACCGTGTTTTCCAAGCTTGAAAATGGTGAAAATAAGGTAAAATTGCGAAAATGAAGTTTTTATATTATTCTGGTGAATAGTCCCTTACCATCGCGGCACCTACCACACGATCGCGAGGGTCAATATTTGACCACAACAAGTTTGATCATCGCGATCGCGAGAATGGGCCTCGCCACCGTAATGCATAACTCGACCCAGACCTCACGATACCGATGTCCCAACACGCGATAGCCATTAATAAGGACTCACTCTTTGTGATCGCGACCCCCATCCACTTGATAGCGATGAGTAAATGTCTGATGCACCAGAAGTTGTGCACCAGCAACTGTCCAAGTCCCAAAATATTCCAAATGAACCCTCAAAATTCATTTGGGACCCCATCAAATAACCTGATAATGCTACTAGGCTAATTTTGACATTTCAGACTGAACGAAACTATCAGGATTTCCAAAATAGGTCATTATCAAAAATTTTTCACTCCAGGAATCCCTTTAGGCCAAATAAACTAGTTTTTCGCTTAAACACTCAAAATTATAATAGAGCCTCGGAACTTGAACCAACCATGCTACTAATCCAAAATCGACAATTCGAATATAATGGAATTGACATAATTTGATGCTTGGATCTCGAAATATTTAACAAAGTCAACTATATCACTTTAAAAGCTACTAAAAACCTCATACTCGTAAAAATCGCTCTCGAATGCTTCGGGGTCCGTGTCAATCATCCCCACAACTTATAAATGATATAAAGCAACAATAGGGAAGAGAAAAATAGTCCAAACATAGAAAAAGCTAAAAATCACCATGAGAGTTGTAACGTTATCCATCAATAAAATATGTGTTCATCCTCAAATGAAAAAGCAAGGAAATACCTGAACTGGTAAAAAGTTGGTGGTATCTACTCTGCATATAGGACTCAACCTCCTACATAGCCTCCTCGATCGGGAGATGTCACCATTGAACTTTCATAGAGTCAATATTCTTAGACCTCAACTTTCTAGTCTGCCTATCCAAAATTGCACTAGGATCCTCCTCAAAGGTCAAATCACAGTTTAAAGCAACTAAATCCCACCCGGATCACATGAGAATCATCATGAAGGTATTGCTTCAACACCAAACATGAAATACCGGATAAACAGCTGAAAGGTTCGAAGGTAAAGCTAAATTATAGGCCACATCCCTAACCTTCTCAAGAATCTCAAAAGGTCCGATAAACCTCAAACTAAGCTTTCCTTTCTTTCTGAATCTCATCACACCCTTCATAGGTGATACCTTCAACAAAATCCGCTCATCTAGTATGAACTTCACATCACAAACTCATCGATTAGCGTAACTCTTCTACCTACTTTGGGTAGCCACAAGCCTCTACCGAATAATCTCACTTGATCCATTGAGTCTCTCAACAAGTCCATACTCCAAGGCCTAATCTCAAAGAAATCAAACCATCCCATGAGGGATCTACACTTTCTCTCATACAAAGCCTCAAAAGGCACTATTTGAATACTAGAATAGTAACTATTATTGTAGGCAAACTCCGCTAAAGGAAAGAACTAGGCCCAGTGACCACCAAAATTCAAAAACAAGCTCGAAGCATGTACTCTAATGCATGAATGATTCGCTCTGACTGACCATTCGTTTGAGGGTGAAATGCCATGCTCATATCAAACTAGGTCCCCAACTCATTTTGCATAGAACTCTTAAAATTTAAGGTAAACTGAGTACCTCTATCAGAAATAATGGAGATAGGCACGCCATGTAACCAAACAATCTCTCGAATGTAGATCTTAGCCGATTTCTCCACATTGTAATTCACCTTCATAGGTACAAAGTGCACTGATTTGGTCAACATATCCACAATCACACAAATGGAATTGAACTTCCCCAAAGTCGGGGGTAGACCAACCAGAAAGTCCATAATAATCTGCTTCTATTTCCACTCTGGGACAGGCATCACCAGTATCGTACCACCCGGTCATTGATGCTCATACTTTAGCTACTGAAAATTAAGATAGTTTACCACAAACTACACAATATCTTTTTTTATTCCACACCACCAATAATGTTGCTTCAAGTCATGGTACATCTTAGCTGCTCTTGGGTGGATAGAATACCTCCAACTGTGAGTCTCCTCCAAGATTAGTCTAATCAAGTCACCAAACTTTGGCACACAAATATGACCACTAATACTCAAAACACCCTCGGAATCAAGAATTTCCGCCTTCGCCTCACTGCTCAACATTTTATCAAGAATCTCTCAACTTCTCATTATCAAACAGTCGAGCTCAAAACTGCTCCATCAATAAGGATCTAGGCTCAACACAAGCTAAAACATGTGCGGGTACTGAAATATCAAGTTGAATCAATCGATTGGCCAAAGACTGAATTTCTAAGGTCAAAGGTCTCTTCTCTATCGGAAGATAAGCCAAACTTCCCATGCTTGCTGCTTTATGACTCTAGGAATCCGCTACTACATTAGCCTTGCCTTGATGATAAGGAAAAGTGATATCATAATACTTAAGCAACTCCAACCATCTATGTTGCCTCATATTAAGATCCCGCTGACCGAAAAAGTATTGAAGGTTGTGATGATTGGAGAAAATCTCATAATGAACCCCATACAAATAGTGATGCCACAACTTCAACATAAACACAACTTTTGCTAACTCCAAATCATGAGTAGGATAGTTCTTCTTATGAACTTTCAACTGTCGAGAAGCATAAGCTATCACCTTACCTTTTTAAATCAACACACCGCCCAAGCCAACTCTGAAAGCATCATAAAACATTGAAATCCATGCCCTCTTCTGAAAAAGTCAAGATAGGAGTTGAAGTCAAAAAGGTCTTGAGCTTTTGAAAGCTCCTCTCACACTAGTCCGACCACTAAAAACAACCTTTTTTTGAGTCAACTTAGTCAAAGGGGCGTAATGGAAGAGAAATCCTCTATAACCGTCGATTGCAGCCCGCTAACCCAATAAAACTCTGAATCTCGATAGGAAAAGTAGGTTTAGCCCAATCACGCACTGTCGCCACCTTGGCCGAATCAACTATGATACCATATTTGGTCACCACATGACCCAATAAAGAAATAGAATCCAACCAAAACTCACACTTAAAGAACTTGGCATACAACTGCTCATCTCTCAACCTCTAAAGTACGACCCTCAAATGCCTTACATGTTTTGCCTCACTCTTGGAATAAACCAAGATATCGTCAATGAACACAATCACAAAAGAATCAAGATATGGCAAAAACACCCTATTCATTAACTCCATAAATGTTTTTGAGGAGTTGGTCAGCCCAAAAGACATAACCAAGAACTCATAGTGGGCATACCACATCTTGAAAGTCCTCTTTGGAATATTTGAAGCTCTAATCTTCTGTTGATAGTAACCAGGCCATAATTTAATCTTAGAAAACACTATAGCACCCTGAAGCTGATCAAACAAATCATCTATATATGGAAGAGGATATTTGTTCTTGATAGTCACTTTGTTCAACTACCGATAATCAATGCACATACACATGGTCCTATCTTTTTCTTCACAAACAAAATAGAAGCACCTCAAAGCAAAAATATAGACCTAATGAAACCCTTACTTAATAAATCTAGCAATTGCGCCTTCAATTCCTTCAACTCTGTCGGGACCATCCTATAAGAAGAACCAAAAATAGGCTTAGTGCCAGGCTCCAATCAATAGCAAAATTGATATCCCTATCCTGAGGAACACTAGGCAAGTCTATAGGAAACACATCCATGAACTCCCTAACAACTCTTAAAGAATACAAAAAAGGTGGTGAATCAACATGAGTATCCCACGCATAAGACAAGTAATATAGACACCTCTTCTCTACCATACGACAAGCATGAAGAAAAGATATAACCCCTATAGGACATAGACTAGGAGTACTCTTCCACTCTAACCTCGGCTAATCTGGGCTGACTAAAGTAACGGTCTTGGCATAACAATCCAAAACTGCATGATAAGGAGATAACTAGTCCATTCTAAAAATAACATCAAAATCTACCATATCAAGAATGATCAAATCAACCTAAGTGCCACGCCTTAAAAGGGTCACTACATATGACCGGTACATCCGATCCACCACTAAATAATCTCCTATGGGGGTAGAAACACAAATGGGTATGACAAGGGACTCACACATAGAATCAATACTAAAAGCAAAATATGTAAATACAAAATAGAATGTAGACCCAGGGTCAAACAACATAAAATCAGGATGATCACAAATTGGGATAATATATAAAATCACAGTATTAGAGGCCTCTACCTTAGGTATCCGAGAAAAGTATAGAACTGCACGCATTTGATACCAGACTGACCAACTCCTTGTCCACTACCACGAGCTCCCTGAGTTCCACCCCTGGTACCTCGAGATACATCTCTACTGCCCTGTACACCCTTCTAATAGGAGGTCCTGGTGCTGGACAAAGCTAAAGCTGTAAACTCTGTTGTGGAGGACCTATCAAATGCTTAGGCCAATCTCTAGCTAAGTGACCAAAATCATATTACACATAGCATCCTCTGCTAGACGAATCACATTGTGAGTGCCCAGAAGAACCAGAACACCCTGCATAACTTGAAGAGACAAAATGAGACCCTAGGCCTACATGACCTGACCTCTGACCACTCGAAGCCTCAGAACCCACAAACCCACTATCTAAACCCTATAATACTACCTGAATTGGTCTGTTATGGTAATTATGAGAAGCTCTACTAGAAGAATCCCTACATCAGGATGAGTGACTACTAAAATTACTTTGTCGGTATAACCTCTTACCATCGCTACCCTGAGCACCCTGGCAAATACTCTCGACTCTCTTGGAATTATCCACAATACTCTGAAAGGAGCCACCTATAGTCACTAACTGAGTCATAGCCAACTGAAGAGTAGTAGTTAATATCTTCATAAACTTTTTGATCATCTCGGCCTCTATAGAGATGTTGGCCATAGCATGCCTAGACAATGCATGGAAATAGGCCTCGTACTCAACAACAGTCATGGAGCCCTACTCTAAGTCATTGAACTCATCCCTCAGCTTTCCCTCAAGCTGAAGGGCACATACCTCTCAAGGAAAATCTTTGAGAACTGGTCTAAGTTAAAGGAGTGGAACCAATAGCCTAAAACCAAAAAAGGACCTCCACTACTATTTGGCTACGTCAGTCAACTAGAAGGTAGTGCAATCAACTGGAAGGTAGTACACTCAATGCCATAAGACTCAAGCAAATTGAGTTTATGCAACCTCTCCAGAAAACTGACCAAGAACTCATATGCATCCTCACCAATAACACCATTATACTTGGAAGGGTCCAATCTCATAAAACTCTCAAATCTCTTATGCTCATCAGCAGACATCACTGGACCAGGAACAACAGGCGGAGCAATAATTTTTGTTGGTAACACCTTAATATATGGGGCCACAACAATAATTGGTTACGTCTTGGGAGACTAAAAACCCTGAAAAGGAACCTGCTCTGGTGGCTAAACACACTCTTTTATCTATAAACCATTTGGTGTACCCAATAGAGTACCTACCTGAAAGGTATCATTTAAGTGGCTCAAAATCCAAATCAGAACATCCTGATACACAGGAGTAGCAATAAAACCCTAAGGGGTCTGGGCTAGTACTGCACCCTCGGGATGATAAGTCACATCAACTTGATCAATCAATAGCTTGAGAGAGGCCACTCTAGCTCTCCCTCTAGCTAGAGTTACTCCTCGTGCTTTGCCTCTACAACGGTCTCGACCGCGACCATTGCATTGTCCCCTGACTAAGGCTCCTGCAATAGATGTTAGCTCAACATCAACACAACTCCTAAATGATTTTTCAACATCAGCACAAAAAGAGTGAGATAGAAGTTTAGAATACTATGTATAAACAACACGTACAACAAAGAATCAAATTAGAGAATTTTTGTAAATACGTCTATAGCCTCCCGAAGATATATATATATATATATATATATATCAATGTATTGATCCGCGAGACTCTATTAGATATTTTTCTCTTTCACTCATGAGAATGGTGAACCTATCACTCTGATACCAACTTGTCATGATCCAAAATCCGAGGTCATGATAGAACTTACTCTGATCCAGCCTTGGTAGGTAAGCCCAACTCCAAAAGAGAATAAATAGTGAAAAGAAGATAAATAATAAAGAAAAACATGAGACTTTAGGATAAAATCAAGTTAGCACGATAACAAAGACAAATATTTTAATAATATAGCTGAAATCCCCAATGATCTATTGTCATGTGTAAGAGAAACTCCAAAACTGAAATAAAGTATGAATACATAATATTTGTATCTGAAATAAAGTAAAGACATAAGAGAGCTAGATAAAGCCAGGAATAGGCTCCAGATAGAGAGCTCACACTGACTTCAAAATCTCAAAGTTGCGCAAAATTATGATTTGCGGGTGGCATTCGAACTAAGATTTGCACCAAAAGGGTACAAAAAAGTAGGAGTGATTATGGTCCACTTGTACTCAATAGGCATCATAGGTCGACCAAACTAAGTAGACAACTAAAGAAGTAAAATAATACTATGAATAACATATCTGCCCTGCACACAAAAAAGTCCCAATGGCTCAAGTCGTACAGCTCCAAACAGTATAATAGTTCAATCTCAACAACAGTATAAGGATATCAACACCACATGTAAAGAATTCCAATTCACAGTATGTGAACTATCATTCACATAAAAGAGATGAAAGGTAGTGCTACACAATAATATAGTATGCATGTAATGCTCAATGATCATCTCGTATACACTATCAGAACCTAAGCTTCCAGGAAAAGACCCATAGGGGGTTCACAATCCATATTCTAATCACAATCTAACAATCAACCTTGCTGGCACTTCCCTCAGCTAAGGTATTTTATAAAATGATTCATTTTCTTTCACAAAAAAATTCAAGTTCCATAGTAGCATCAGTTTCATGAAAAATGAGTGATGAATAAGCATGCATGATCATTGAAAAATCAACAACATATAATAATCAACTCAATAATGATATGAATGGAATCAAATCACCCAAATCTCAATAAATCATAATATCAGTCGCTCATGGCAACACAATAGTAAAGAACCATAATAGACATCAATGAAGTGAACACAAGACCCTACTCAGGCATCACAATGATAATAAGCTCTCCAATGAATAATAAAATCAATACAAGCCCCCACACGAGCATCACTATAGTAATAAGCTCTCAAATCAATAATAAAGTCAACACAAGCCCCAACTTGGACATTACGATAATAATTATCAATCCCAAAAAAAATAAGCATCAAGATTACACCCAACCCATAGCATACTTTATATGAATAGTTAACTACCCAACCAAGTCTGAAGAAAATTAAGTCATAGCCTACCTCAAAAGTCGAAAACACTAGCTTGAACCCCTCAACACAAAGCCTTTTCCTTTCGAACGGCTTTTGAATTCTCCTAATCTATCAAAAATGATTTCTATACGTAATTAGGAGTCTATTGATACCATATTAGCTTACTTTGGTTTCGGATCCAAAATCACTTTGAAAATCGACCCCAAAAATAAAAGGGTAAAACTGGAATTTTAATAAAAAATCACTTTAACATATTTTAAGAGTTCTAAATCTGAAATTCAATTGAAAACTAAGTTGAAATCAGGTTAGAAATCATATAAATGCTCATTTTTCATTTTATCGGGTAAAAACCCAAATTTCAAGTTTAGAATCCAAGTTTTGAAGATGTTTTTGCCATATAATCATTGGGTAATGGATAAAAATAAGCTTAGAAGCTTACCCAAATCAAAGTTGATGAAAAATCCTCTTAGATTCTCCCAAAATCGTGTTTTCCAAGCTTGAAAATGGTGAAAATAAGGTCAAATCGCGAAAATGGAGTATTCATACTGTTCTGGTCAACATTTGATCGCAACAAATTTGGTCATCGAAATCATGTGAATGGGCCTTACAACCGCGATGCATAACCTCGACCCAGACCTCGCGATAGCGGTGTCCAAACACGCAATAGCGATAAATAACAACTCAACTCTTTGAAATCACGACCCTATGCCATGCAATTGTCATGAGTAAATTCCTGGTGCACCAGAAGCTGTGCACTAGCAATAGTCCAAGTCCAAAAATTTTCTAAATAAACCCTCGGGATGCATTTGGGACCCCACAAAAATAATCCAATAATGCTACGATTCTAATTTCGACGTTCCAGGCTCAATAGAACTATCAGAATTTCCAAAAGAGGTTTTTATCAACAAGTTTCACCTCGGGAACCCATTTAGGCCAAATCAACTAGTTTTCCGCTCAAACACTCAAAATCATAATAGATTCTCAGACCCGAACCAACCACGCTACTGACCCAAAATCAACATTATGGATCTAATAGAATTGACAAAATTACCATCCAATGCTAAGATCTCAAAATATTAACCAAAGTCAACTATATCACTTAAACGGCTACTCAAGACCTCAAACTCGCATAAATCACTCCTGAACACTTCGGGGATCATGTCAATCATTCTCACAACTCATAAATGATATAAATCAATAATGGAGAAGGACAAAATGGTCAAAATATAGAAAAAGCTAAAAATTACCTCAAGGGTTGTCATAGCAATATAGGCTAACCGAGCTAGAGTAGACAACTAAATCAAATAAAGTAAGCTGCGAGTGAAGTAAATGCCTTGCAAGAGTTCCAAGAGGATGAAGCCGCAAAACTTACACACTATAAGAATGTCACGATCCAAATGATCGTGAGAGTCACCCACACTAACCCTCTGGTGGGAGAACTATCTAATACAAAACTTCACCTAAGTACTTAGCCATTTTTAAAAAATAATACACAATATCTCAACCATTAGAATTAATAAAATCCATAAAACCGTAGGTAGCTATAAAGTGCGGAAAACAACTACCTATTACAAATATTCCAAGAACCCATAAGTCACTGTACAAGAACTTCTAAACAAAAACGAATGTCTAATATAAATATCCAAAAACTAATGACAAAAGAGTATCACGATCCAAAGGGATGGACATGATCTAATAAGAATGATCTATGGATGTCTGAAGGTAGATGCACAACCTTGGATCAAAAATTGTTGGTCACACACTATATCTGATGTCTTGTTTCAATCTCCGAAACATTGTGCACTCAACAAAAGAAGATTACAGGTAGTATCAGCACAAACACTATGTATTGGTAGGTATTATCGGTCGACTCAACTCAGGCCCGTACTTAAACATAAATCAAATATGATTAAATTAGCAGTCAACACATAACAAGTAATTTCAACCAACAAATAACCATCCACAGATAACCACTTGGACCACCAATAACCTTGACAAGATCAACCTTCACCCTGTCACTGATTTCACTATTACAATCACAAGTATAATTTCAACAACACAGGGAAAGGCCTATGACTCCTATAAATACCAAAGTACAAACCACACCAAACCATTCAGCACTTAATCATCTCACAAGAGTAGTCCAATGCTACCTTGATTTGCTACAACACTTTATGCATTCAAATAAATAATAAAATGACTTAAGATATGTACAATGCATCACAACATTCACAACCTCCTCTCAAATCTGCACACACATACAAAGGGTAATTATCTACCTAATAGTCATGACCTGTAAGGACCAGCTTCGTCTATGTATCGTACCAGCGTGGTACCCCAACCATCTGACTATCAATAGATAAGTAACATGTACCGTTGTGGTGCCCGATCCTCCATATATCACAATATAAGATATCAAAATCACTTATCACTAAGGATATAATGCCATGCAACAATAATGTGAGTGCACATTTTATCTAGATACTTAGTCAAATTCAATATTCACCATTTCGTGTATACAACCAATATCAACCAACTCACCAATCACAAGTATTACCGAAGGCCAATTCACAAATATTTAACTTATGAATAGGCATAGAATTCAAATCAAGTCTATAACTATAATTTAAGCCATAACCTACCTCAAACGCAAGCCTGAATGCATTACTCTACTAAAGCCTTGCCTTTTCTTATAGTTTTAGATCGTTCTTGATCTAAAAATAACAAAAAAGGAGTAATTATTAACTTATTCACCACTTTTAGGCATTAGGAAATAAAACCCATTGATTTTACCCTAGTTCATAGCCTACAACACTAATTCGAGGGTTTTCACCCATCAATCCGCCCCAATTCCCCATAATTCACGTTAGAGGGAGGTAATTCTACACTAGAAAGTATAAACTAAGATCTTAAAATCATTATCAATCACTTTTAAGACTACCCATAGGCAATTCTCCCCAATTACATTAGTTTTGGGCCAAAGGTCAAAATCCACCATAAACACTTTTTGCGGTTCTTTGGATTAAAAGGAGTAATCCTACATTAGAAGAGTGTAATATACTTACCTCAATAGTAGAAATCGTCCAAGTGTGAAGAAATCATTTCTCTCAAGCCTTAGGTCAAATAATTAGATGTTAAGGAGAAAATAGGACCAAAAATAAGGACTTCCAGGCATTTAATTACCGATTCCCACTATAGCGGGTAAGGACCCATTACACCGGTCTTGTTATGGCAGGATGGGACCCGCTATAGCAGTCCCAATGATTCCCTCACTAACCACAGCGGACTTGCTATAGTTAAAAGGGTTTCGCTTCAACGGCCACTGGCAGAGAGTCAGGGGAGATTCCAAAACTGCCCCATTTTGCATCACCCCTTGGTTTTTCGACAACACGAAAACACCCTATCACGACAAAAGCCATAATCGAAGTTCTACAAATCCTAATTCTATCTCAAAAGTTTCTATGGATCACTAAACCTCTTATCTATCATGACACATCCATAAAACCATCAAATATATCACTGTAAGACACAGACCATATCTAAACCACACAACATTTGATTTTCGTCTAAACTCACCCTAACTTGAGATTTTATCAACTCTCATTCTAGAAAAAAATCTACCTGGGCTGTTACACTACAACCGATGCTATAACAATGGAATGGTTCATTACAAACAATGAATATCAACAACAAAATATATACCATGTATAAAGATATCTAAATTAAAATATTACCCAAATAAAATAAATACAATGTAATGCAACACGATGATATGGAGTGGATGCAATGGACAATTGTACTTACTATATATACCTTTCGAGCCTAAGATCCATGAAAGGACCCATGGGGGGTTTTCAACCCTGATCTCGCCCAAATTACACCTCTAAACAAAGTATAAAGTGGTCGCTGATCAATATAGAACCCAACTAGGTTGGGATAGATCCCACAGGGAATAGATCAAAATATCAATCAAGATGTTTATCTAAGTGATTAGTGAATAATTTCCAGTAAAGAAGGAGGTTTTGTAAATCAAAGTTCAGCAGTAACAATTTTTGATTTTTTGGATTTGTAATCAAGATGTGAGAAACACTAGGACTGTGTTCCCCAATAACTTTATAACTTTGTAGGTTCCTCGTACTTAGTGACCTTTCGGGGTGCTTGGCATGGAAAATCAATAGGTTATGTTCACCTAAATGGATTTACGCACTTGTTTAAGAAACTATCCTCAAGTAAGTTATCTCTTCTCCGGAGTTTTGACGCATCACTTCATTATAGATTTAGACTTTTTAGAGCCCACAATGCCTTATGCTCAAGTTCAATTGGCAAGTGGCAGGCCATATCGAACACAAACTAATATGGGAAAACACCGATAGAAGTCTTAAATGTTGTCCATTAGGCCCATAATGCATCATCTAACTTTCTAACCCAGTCCGTTTTATTGGCATTCACAGACTTTACCAAAATGGACTTGATCTCCCGATTAGAGACCTCAACTTGCCCGCTTGTCTGAAGAGGGTAAGCTTTTGCCACCCTATGCTTTAAACCATATTTCTCAAGAAAGGTTTTGAATAGATGAATGCAAAAGTGAAAACCCCCATTACTAATGATTGCCCTCAGTGTACCAAACCTAGAAAATATATTCTTCTTAAAAAATACTATTGCTCTCAAACATACACGCAAGTGTACGTGGTCGTTTCAAGTAATAAAGTATCTCTTCATGAGTCGGATGTCGAACCCACAGGGACTTGTGTTTAACAAGCGATCAAATTTAAGCGTTACTATTTTGAAGTAAACAAGTGTGAGTTGTAACCACAAAAAAGTTGAGTTTTATTTTTATAACTAAATACTAAAATTAACAATGATAAGTAATTCGGGTTATGAACAATATATGGAGAGTTCCAGGGTTACGTCATTCGATACAATCTTGCATGGTAGTTATTCTATTCAATGATCTTTATTTCTAGGATTATGGGTTTTGGGGTTAAGTGTTGATCCGGGAATTTTCAACCTCCAAACCGTCTAATTGAACTGGTCTCACAGCTCCATCGTTGAGTAGGGATGTGATTCCAAAATTCAAGTTCGTTCATTAATCATCCCGTTATAACCAAATAAGGCTCCTAGGTATACATCTATCCTAGTTACGAATCAACCCTAACTTACACTAAAGATGATCTTGTTCCTTAAGTTATTCATCCTATTCATACAATCCTATGATCAGTTCATGCATGAATTACTCATATATTCTAATGTTGATTAGACATCAAAATAGTATAATCAAGAACAAAAGCATAACCGAATGAGAAATGATGTTAATGAATAAAACAAACTACTAAATAATCATGTTCTGGCCGTAACCCCAGAATGAGGGTGTTTAGCCACTCATATTCATACAAACAATCCCCAAAATAGAGTTCATAACTTTAAATTGCAAGAATGAAAAGTAAAAAAGACAAAACCCTAGTGTAGATCTCCCTGCCTTCTCCTTTGCTCACCAATTCATGTGTAAGGTGTATACTCCTTTTAATTGTGGCCAAGTACGCATTTGATAGGGATTTTGGTCATCAAAGAGGTGTCCAAGTCGAATCCCAATCAATTACAACTTTACCCCAACTTAAAACAACATTAGAAACAAACTTCGGATGGGTTTGGGACTTGGTGCGTCGCGTCCTCTATCGCGTGGGACTAAAGGAGTGATACGAGCTCAATACAGGCTCAAACCAGCAGTTACTTGCCCTAACATGTGTGACACACCCCTCATTATGTGTATCGTAGGGCGCGACACTCCTCTCAAAGCAGCACCTAATTTAATGTCGCGACATGACTCAAATCACAACTTCATTATCCACATTCTCTCATCCTCTTCCTCCTACTTGGAGCCCATCTCCTCCTTCTTTTCTGACCCCTCAAGTGCTCATGATCGAGGTCTGCATATTTTCTTACACCTACCTTGTAACACTCCATACATTTTCGACCCTACTTAATTGGTGTTCTGGGGTTTATATGCCTTACTTGAACCATGTTACCTTAGTTTGAGAGCAATAAGTATGTACTTTGTATTGTCTTTGATGGAATATTTGATATTGTGCTAGTAAATGTGATTGGACACATGGGGGAGGAGTTTGTGAATTTTTGGAGAAATTGTGGAGTGAAAAGTGAGGCTTGAAGGACTTCCAAGCAAAGGATATTAAAGATAAGAGGCAAGCTAAAGACTTGAACTTGAAGGATCCAACCAAATCCGCAAAGAAAAGTCAAAATCAGAATTTAAGTGTGGGGCGCGCCCAGGGGTGTGCCAGGAAGCTTTTGGCCAAAATTTTTATTCCATGGACAGAAGAGGGGCGCGCCAGGCAGCGTGCCAGGCCGCTCATGCTCACCCTTTCAAGTGTAGAATTTGTGTAAGTCCCAGGCGCTCCCAGGGGCGTGCCGGGGTGATTTTTGCCAAATTTCTTCTTTGATCATGAGTCTATAAATAGAAATCTTGGGTTATGATATCATTATCCATCGTAGTAGGACTACTCTTGAGCGAGTTAGGCATCCAAGTTGGGGTTAATTCTTCTTCATAGTTATTTTATCAAATTATGTTAAATTAAGCCATGAGTGGCTAAAATCGCTTAATTCTTGGGATTGATGCGACGAACATGAATCTCGTGAGTTGAATAGTGTCTTCACATTTATGGAATTATTTAAACAAGACATTGTTGGGGTATTACACATCGAATTTGGTGGTCTAAGTTAACATGTGTTAATGGGCTCAATTTAAGGCCCAAAATGGAGTAAAAGATATGGCCCAAAAGGGCAAATGACCCATTCTTCCATGTTGACCAAGTAAACATGGCATTTAATGCCAAGAATTGGCTAAGGATGAATTGAGAGATTATATAAAGGCACAAAATCTGATTTTTATTCATTATAACTCTCATGTCTTTCTAGATATTTCTAAAAGCATTTTTCATTTCACAAACCCTAAGGCAACCATTTCCTTTGGACAAGATCATCATTTGGAAAGATTTGGTAAGTGTCTACTCTCATGGATTAATATATTATATGCTTAATATGGTGTGCATATCATGATGGTTATGTTGGAAAAGTGTTGAGTAGTGCACTTTTGCTTTTTGCTAAAAGATGTATCATCTATGTGACTTGAACTTGAAAGGAGACTTGAGGTTTTGATGGAAGTGAATGGTGTGGATGAAATATCAACATGTGTGGTGTGGTTATGTCCTTAACTTGGTTTTTTTCTATGTGTATAACTTGTGGGATTGTTGTTATGAAACATATTATGGTGACTTGATGGAGTAATTGCAAAGTAGTGTTAATGAGGAAGCGTAAAGGATAAACTTAGTGTGAAATACTATTGGTTTATGATGTCTTGTTCAATGTATGGAATTTTGTGGTATTGTTGGTATGACAATGACGTGAATTGTGTTGTAAAGGGGTAAATTATGTTATAAGGCAATCATACAACTCGTTGTCGTCTTATGCATTTGTAAGGTAGTTGGTTGTTAACGTGAGCTCCGTTATGTACTTGTGTTATAGAGTGAAACTTAAGGAAGGAGCTGGACTATTGTATTCACATATAGGACTGTGTATTCATATTGGGAAGATAAGGTATGAAAGATTACTCTTTCTATATCCTTCTGCAGCACATATTGTTCACATTGACATTGTACTTGTTCCATTCCGAAATGTTCAAAGGTATTACTCATAGGACCAATTGTGATTCACATGACTCATGTTCATTGACTAATATTTCAAAGTTCTAATAATGTACAATCACCAATGTATCACTCTTATAATGAAAGAAAGAAGTAATGTATAATTGTTTGTATATTCTTCAGTAACATCCCAGGGGAGACAGAACAGCCTAGCATGGGTTATCTTAGTTGTAACACCTCGTACCTTCCCAACTCTACTTGATGACGTTGAATAATGTTTGCTTAGGTGTCGAGAGATATAAGTATGTATTTGGTAATGCTAATGATGAGAAAATTGAAATTTGGCCACATACATGCGATTAGACCTATATAAAGCCACCACAAATCAGATTTTTATTTCTAAAAACACACATTCCTTTGTGGAGATATTTCCAATATATTGCTCTCAAACTCTCAAACCCTAAATTCTCTTCTTGGGCAAGAGCATTATCCTACAAGGATTGGTAAGTGTTTATCCTTGTGATTTAATATATTATGTACATGAGAGATTATATATATCATGGTAGCTATGTTGGCAAGGTGTTAAATAGTGAACTTTTGCTTTTGCTCAAGATGTGCCATTTTTGTGAATTGAACTTGAAAAGCGACTTGTGGTTTTGGTGGAAATGCATGGTATGGGTGAAATATCAACATGTATGGTGTGCTTATGTTCTTAAACTTGTTATTTTCACATAAGTATAAATTATGGGATTTTGGCCGATTTGTTGTTGACAGATGTATTGAAGTAATTTGATGGCATAATTGTGATGTTGTGGTGATGTAGAAGTGTAAAGTATGAATTTGGTGTGACATGATCTTGGTTATCATGTATTGGTCAATGTATGGAATATTGTGGGATTTTTGGGATAATAAATTCATAAATGATATTTTGGTCAATGTTGGGCATGTTGTGGTATTATTGATATGACCATGCCGAAAATGGTATTGTAGCGAAAGACATGACATTTTAAAGCCAAACATGTGACTCATTGATATTATATTCCATTGTAAGGTAATTTGTGGTTAATGTTGGTTCCGTATGTACTTGTGTTGTAGAGTGAAACATAAGGACGGAGCGGGACTATTGTATGCACTTAAGATTGTAGAATCGTATTGAGAATACAAGGTATGTAAGGTTATTTTGTCCTTATCTTTATGCGGCAAATAGTATTCACATTGGCATTACACTTGTCCTATATCAAAATGTGCTAAGGTATCCTATTTTCGGTTTTCAATGGTTATTATCACATGTTTCCTACTCATTGATCAATTGTGAATCACATGTCCTCTATTCATGGATAATGTTCCAAAATCCCAATAAGGTTGTGTTCCAAAGTTCCAATAGTGGTTATGCTCATGTATCTTGTTCATTGATTACTATCCAATGGTTCCAATAGTGTTATGTTTCCACGAAGGCTATGTTTCCAATAATGTTTATTTACATGTCTCTTGCTCATTGGTTATTGTTCCAAAGCTTCCAACAATGTTATGGCTACAAAAGTATCAATCTCTCATAAGCCAAGGGTATCCTATTTCCGGGTATCAATTATGGTTTCTCACATGTTCTTTATGCATTGATCAATTGTCATTCACATGTCTCATATGCATTGACTAATGTTCCAAAGATTCCATGGTTCCACCAATGTTATGTTCCAAAGTTCAAAGTGATATTATGACTATTATTGTATCAATCTCAAAGTAAAGAACAAAGTAATGCACATATGGTTAATGTTTGAGTACGGGTGGCAGCTTTGGGGGCGAAATGCCTAGCTCAAGCCGATCCCGAAATTATTGGATCGGGGGGCAGCTTTAGGGGCAAAAGCCTAGCTCAAGCCGAACCTGACAGGGGGAAGCTCTAGGGGTGAAAAACCTAGCTTGAGCCGAACCTGATATGTTGATTTATGGGTGGCAGGTCTAGGGGCATAAGCCTAGCTCGACCCGATCCCGATGCATTGATTTATGGGTGGCAGGTCTAGGGGCATAAGCCTAGCTCGACCCGATCCCAACATAACGATATGTTATGTAAAAACCCACTGATCAGTAGGGGCCCGGGTACATTGTGACACATGTAATGAGGATTAAGCATTGAAGTAATGAAGCAAAGAAAGCAATGAAAGTAATACACATGGTTTCCAAAATGCAGAATGGTTACTTATTCATATGAATTATTCATATGCATTTGAGTTCACTGAACTATTCATGTATTATACAGTTTCATTTGAGTCTTACATACTCAGTACATTCTTCGTACTGACCCCCTCAGGGGACTTACCTTACATGTTGCAGGGGCAGGCACTAGTAGACCTCCACAGTAGGTTGACAGTATTTGCAGATCTATGGTGAGCTCCAGTTAGTTCGGGGCTTCTCCGAGTCACCGTTGTTCATATGTTTTGGTATTGTACATAGTGTATAAAGAGGGGACTTGTCCCGACTTTCAGTTGGTTTTGGTAAATGTATTTGTTAGAGGCTTTTGTAGACGTATGTGGGTGTATGGATGTAAGGTGACACATGATGTCTTGACTTGATGGCCTCAACGGCCAAGTTTCACATATGTATATATATATATATATATATATCACATGTCCCATGAGTTTCGATATTAGCATTTTAAAGTCCTTACTTGGTAATGGTGTTTCTTATGACATGCATATGAACGAATAGAAGCAAAGCTTGGTTCTCTCGGGCCTTATCGGTTACGATTGCCAATCACGCCTTGTTGGGATTCGGGGCGTGACAACAGTAACATCCCAGCTCCAGAAGAGACGAGAAGGAGAGAAGACCCTGTCAAAACACCTGTTAATGTTAATGCTACTGAGCAGGATATAAGGAATGTAGTGCACCTGTTGACTCAGATAGTCATTGCACAAAATCAAAGACAGGTTGGTCCAGCCTTTGCACAAAAAAGATGGAATCAAAGGCGAAGGAGAATGGCACAAGAGTATGAAAGAAGGCTATCAAAGAGGGCTAGACACATGGGACAGGTTATGGCATCCTAAGGAGAATTTAGGTCTCGGGTGTTTAACAGACCGCCTGGACAATTATTTCCTTATTCTACAGTAAATGCTCTACCTCGATCCAAAGGGTTTAGAGGCAATCAGTTTGGGTAAAGAAGTGAGATTCAGGATTCAAGAACACTGGGGTATCAAGCACAAGGAAGTAGGAGCCAACCAAAGTCTCCTTGTCAGTCGTATCCGCGCTGCGGAAGTTTTCATCTAGGTAAATGCTGATTGGGGATGATGTTTGCTTTTGGTGTGGTATGTTGGGACACAAGATGAGAGAATACCCACAAAGGAGCATGGGTAGAGGTGTGAGAGGAGCAACTAGTGCTAGTGGAACCCAGAACCGTACCCACGCCTTAGCGGATCGACAGAATTCGGAGGCTTCTCCTGATGTAGCTACAGGTACACTATTAGTATTTTTACATAAGGCATATTCATTGATTGATTCGGGTTTTACCCTATCATATGTTATTCCCTTAAAAAAAAAAAAAGAACCCCAGAATTATTAGTTAAGTCATTTGGAGTATTACACCTGTGGGTGAGTCTATTGTAGCTAAGAAAATCTGTCGTACTTGTATAGTAACTGTTTGTGGTTATGATACACTGGTTGCTCTTATTGAGTAGGATATAGTAGATTTGGATGTTATAATGGGTATGGATTGGTTGGCTTCTTGTTAGGCCACAGTAGATTGCCGAGCTAAGAAGTTACATTTTTATTTTCCATAAAAGAATGTTCTTGAATGGATGGTAATATGGGAGCACCGAAAGGAGAATATATTTCCTTAAGAAAATGAAATCCAAGGGGTATATATGCCACCTAGAAAAATTACGGGATACCGATGTGAAGTCACCACCTCTTCAGGAGGTTCCAGTGGTAAATGAATTCCTTGATGTATTTCCTGAAGATCTTCCAGGTTTACCTCTAGAACGGGAAGTAGAGTTGGTATTGAGGTAATTCCAGGTACTCAGTCTATCTCTAGTCCTCTGTATAAAATGGTCCCAGCAGAATTACGAGAAGTAACAAAGCAATTAAAAGATTTGCTGGAAAGGGATTCATAAGGCCTAGTATATCCCTTTGGGGTGCACCAGTGTTAATTGTACGGAAAAAAAATGGTACATTGAAAAAGTGTATTGATTATCGGCATTGAATAAGGTGACAGTTAAGAATAAATATTCCCTCCCCAGAATTGATGATTTAAGTGAGCAATTACAAGGTGCCAAATGTTCCTTACAAGATTGACCTGAGATCGGGATATCATCTGGTAAGGGTTAGAGACAAGAATATACCCAAGACAGCTTTCCAACCATAGTATGGTCATTATGATTTTTTAGTTATGTCATTTGGGCTTCCAAATGCACCTGTAGTTTTTATGGATTTGATGAATAGGGTGTTCAAGCCATTTTTAGATGTGTTTGTGACCATGTTTAGAGATAATATTCAAGAGCACAAGAGGACCATGCTAATCACTTGCGGCAGATGTTACAGATTCTTTGTGATCATAAGTTATATGCAAAGTTTTCTAAATGTGAATTTTGGTTAAAATCCGTAGCATTTTTGGGTTACATTGCATTGGATGAAGGAATAAGGATTGACACATAAAAGATGGAAGCAGCGAAGAATTGGCCAAGGCCTACGACGCCTACAAAGATTCACAGTTTTCTTGGGTTGGCAAGTTATTATCGAAGGTTTGTTGAAGGTTTTTCTTCCATTGCTGCACCTTTAACGAAGCTTACACACAAGGAAGTCAAGTTTCAGTGGAATGATGCATGTGAGAAAAGTTTCCAAGAGCTGAAAGATAAATTGACTTTCACACATGTATTAGTACTTCCAGAAGACACAGAAGAGTATGCAGTATATTGTGATGCATTCAGAGTTGGCCTAGGATGTGTGTTGATGCAGCACGGTAATGTAATAGCATATGGCTCACGACAGTTGCGGCCACATGAGAGAAACTATCCCACACATGATCTTGCATTAGCAGCCGTGGTATTTTGTTTAAAGATATGGCGCCATCATTTGTATGGAGTTCATGTTGACATCTACACTGATCACAAAAGTTGGCAATATATCTTTAAGCAGAAGGATTAAATCTGAGGCAACAGAGGTGGCTTGAGCTATTGAAAGACTATGATATTGATATTCTCTATCATCCAGGAAAAGCAAATGTGGTAGCTGATGCATTAAGCCGCAAGGAAAAAGGAGGCACTAGTGGCCAGTTGACGAAAAAGCAAGACCTAGCCAAGGATCTACACCAACTAGCCAGCTTGGGAATTCATCTTCTTGAATCTCCAGATGAAGGGGTTATTGTGCAAAATGCAGCAGAATATTCATTAGAAGCTGAGGTGAAAGAGAAACAATATGCGGATCCTATGTTATTACAGCCGAAAGAAAATGTACAACAGGGTCTGACAAAGGCATTTGATCTTACGCAAGAGGGAGTACTTCAATGCCAAGGTAGATTATACGTACCAGATGTAGATGAGCTGAGGAGACGAATTATGTTAGAGGCGCATCATTCACGATATTCTATTCATCCGGGAGCTACTAAAATGTACCATGCCTTGAAAAAAATGTATTGGTGGGGAAACATGAAGAAGAACATTGTAGAATTCGTAGCTCAATGTCCAAATTGTCAACAAGTAAAGGTAGAGCATCAGAAACCTGGAGGTTACATGCAATGTATCAGTCTTCCAGTCAGGAAATGGGACATGATTAACATGGATTTCATCACAGGTTTGCCTCGTACACTGTGGAAATTTGATTCCATATGGGTAATAGTTGACAGGCTTACCAAGTCAGCATATTTCCTACCAGTCAAGACCATCTATACAGCTGAAGATTATGCAAGGTTGTATGTTAAAGAGATAGTGCGATTACATGGAATTCCGATCTCCATTATATCAGACATGGGAGCTCAATTTATTGCACATTTTTGGAGATATTTTCAGAGGAGCTTGGGTACACAAGTGAAATTGAGTACAGCTTTTCATCCTCAGACAGATGGACAAGTAGAATGTACTATCCAAACACTTGAAGATATGCTACAGGCTTGCACGTTAGATTTTAAGGGCAGTTGGGATGATCATTTACCTCTTATTTAATTTGCCTACAACAATAGCTATCATTCAAGTATCAAAATGGCACCTTATGAAGCTTTATACGGAAGGAAGTGTAGTTCACTGATTGGATGGTTTGAAGCGGGTGAAACTGTTTTGCTTGGGCCAGATCTTGTTCACCAAGCTATGGAGAAAGTTAGGGTGATACAACAGTGTCTACAAACGGCCCAAATTCAACACAAGTCATATGCTAATGTGAGAAGAAGAGGGCTCGAATTCATCATAGGTGATTGGGTATTCTTGAAGGTGTCACCGATGAAAGGGGTAATGCGATTTGGAAAGAAAGGAAAGTTGAGTCCCCATTATATAGGGCCATATGAAATTTTTCGACGATTTGGACAAGTTGCATATGAATTGGAACTACCCCAAGAACTCTCCACAGTTCATCCAGTATTTCATGTTTCGATGCTTCGAAAGTGCATAGTAGATCCATCTCGTATCGCTCCCATGGAAGATGTACAAGTTACGGAGGATCTCACCTATGAAGAGATACCTATTGCTATTCTGGATAGACAAGTGAAGGGGTTAAGGAATAAAGACGTAGCTTTCGTAAAGGTACTTTGGAGAAATAAGCAAGTAGAAGAGATCACATGGGAAGCTGAAGAAAAAGTACCCATATTTGTTTCACACGAAAGAAAAAGTTCAAAGTGCGGAAGTGGAGCAATAAAAAGTAAGTATCTATAAGAATTATGTGTATATGTATATATGCTAATATGAAGGTGCATTTGTTGTACATGAGACAATGTTATTAACATTCGAGGACGAATGTTTCTAAGGAGGGAAGGATGTAACACCCCGTACATTTTCGACCCTACTTGATTGGTGTTCTGGGGTTTATATGACTTATTTGAACCATGTTTACCTTAGTTTGAGAGCAATAAATACGTATTTTGTATTTTCTTTGATGGAATATTTGATATTGTGCTAGTAAATGTGATTGGACTCGTGGGGGAGGAGTTTGTGACTTTTTGGAGCAATTGTGGAGTGAAAAGTGAGGCTTGAAGGACTTCCAAGCAAAGGATATTAAATATAAGAGGCAAGCTAAAGACTTGAACTTGAAGGATCCAACCAAATCAGCATAGAAAAGTTGAAATCAGAATTTAAGTGTGGGGTACGCCCCTGGGCGTGCCAGGCTGCTTTTGGCCAAAATTTTTATGCCATGGATAGAAGAGGGGTGCGCCAGGCAGCGTGTCAGGCCGCTCATGATCACCCTTTCAAGTGCAGAAATTTGGCTAAGTCCCAGGCGCGCACATGGGCATGCCGGGGTACTTTTTGCCAAATTTCTTCTTCGATCATGAGTCTATAAATAGGAATCTTGGGTTATGGTATCATTATTCCATCGTATTAGGACTATTCTTGAGTGAGTTGGGCATCCAAGTTGGGGTTAATTCTTCTTCATAATTATTTTATCAAATTATGTTAAATTAAGCCATGAGTGGCTAAAATCGCTTAATTCTTGGGATTAATGCGACGAACATGAATCTCGTGAGTTGAATAGTGTCTTCACATTTATGGAATTATTTAAACAAGAGATTGTTGGGGTATTACACATAGAACTTGGTGGTCTAAGTTAACATGTGTTAATGGGCTCAATTTAAGGCCTCAAATGGAGTAAAAGATATGGCCCAAAAGGGCAAATGACCCATTCTTCCATGTTGACCAAGTAAACATGGAATTTAATGCCAAGAATTGGCTAAGGATGACTTGAGAGATTATATAAAGGAACAAAGTCTGATTTTTATTCATTATAACTCTCATGCCTTTCTAGATATTTCTAAAAGCATTTTTCATTTCACAAACCCTAAGGCAACCATTTCCTTTGGACAAGATCATCATTTGAAAAGCTTTGGTAAGTGTCTAATCTCATGGATTAATATATTATATGCTTAAGATGGTGTGCATATCATGATGGTTATGTTGGAAAAGTGTTGAGTAGTGCACTTTTGCTTTTTGCTAAAAGATGTGTCATCTATGTGACTTGAACTTGAAAGGAGACTTAAGGTTTTGATGGAAGTGAATGGTGTGGATGAAATATCAACATGTGTGGTGTGGTTATGTCCTTAACTTGGTTTTTTTCTATGTGTATAACTTGTGGGATTGTTGTTATGAAACATATTGTGGTGACTTGATGGAGTAATTGCGAAGTAGTGTTAATGAGGAAAAGTAAAGGATAAACTTAGTGTGAAATACTATTGGTTTATGATGTCTTGTTCAATGTATGGAATGTTGTGGTATTGTTGGTATGACAATGACGTGAATTGTGTTGTAAAGGGGTAAATTATGTTATAAGGCAATCATACAACTCGTTGTCGTCTTATGCATTTGTAAGGTAGTTGGTTGTTAACGTGAGCTCCGTTATGTACTTGTGTTGTAGAGTGAAACTTAAGAAAGGAGATGGACTATTGTATTCACATATAGGACTGTGTATTCATATTGGGAAGATAAGGTATGAAAGATTACTCTTTCTATATCCTTCTGCAGCACATATTGTTCACATTGACATTGTACTTGTTCCATTCCGAAATGTTCAAAGGTATTACTCATAGGACCAATTGTGATTCACATGACTCATGTTCATTGACTAATATTTCAAAGTTCTAATAATGTACAATCACCAATGTATCACTCTTATAATGAAAGAAAGAAGTAATGTATAATTGTTTGTATATTCTTCAGTAACATCCCAGGGGAGACAGAACAGCCTAGCATGGGTTATCTTAGTTGTAACACCTCGTACCTTCCCAACTCTACTTGATGACGTTGAATAATGTTTGCTTAGGTGTCGAGAGATATAAGTATGTATTTGGTAATGCTAATGATGAGAAAATTGAAATTTGGCCACATACATGCGATTAGACCTATATAAAGCCACCACAAATCAGATTTTTATTTCTAAAAACACACATTCCTTTGTGGAGATATTTCCAATATATTGCTCTCAAACTCTCAAACCCTAAATTCTCTTCTTGGGCAAGAGCATTATCCTACAAGGATTGGTAAGTGTTTATCCTTGTGATTTAATATATTATGTACATGAGAGATTATATATATCATGGTAGCTATGTTGGCAAGGTGTTAAATAGTGAACTTTTGCTTTTGCTCAAGATGTGCCATTTTTGTGAATTGAACTTGAAAAGCGACTTGTGGTTTTGGTGGAAATGCATGGTATGGGTGAAATATCAACATGTATGGTGTGCTTATGTTCTTAAACTTGTTATTTTCACATAAGTATAAATTATGGGATTTTGGCCGATTTGTTGTTGACAGATGTATTGAAGTAATTTGATGGCATAATTGTGATGTTGTGGTGATGTAGAAGTGTAAAGTATGAATTTGGTGTGACATGATCTTGGTTATCATGTATTGGTCAATGTATGGAATATTGTGGGATTTTTGGGATAATAAATTCATAAATGATATTTTGGTCAATGTTGGGCATGTTGTGGTATTATTGATATGACCATGCCGAAAATGGTATTGTAGCGAAAGACATGACATTTTAAAGCCAAACATGTGACTCATTGTTATTATATTCCATTGTAAGGTAATTTGTGGTTAATGTTGGTTCCGTATGTACTTGTGTTGTAGAGTGAAACATAAGGACGGAGCGGGACTATTGTATGCACTTAAGATTGTAGAATCGTATTGAGAATACAAGGTATGTAAGGTTATTTTGTCCTTATCTTTATGCGGCAAATAGTATTCACATTGGCATTACACTTGTCCTATATCGAAATGTGCTAAGGTATCCTATTTTCGATTTTCAATGGCTATTATCACATGTTTCCTACTCATTGATCAATTGTGAATCACATGTCCTCTATTCATGGATAATGTTCCAAAAGCCCAATAAGGTTGTGTTCCAAAGTTCCAATAGTGGTTATGCTCATGTATCTTGTTCATTGATTACTATCCAATGGTTCCAATAGTGTTATGTTTCCACGAAGGCTATGTTTCCAATAATGTTTATTTACATGTCTCTTGCTCATTGGTTATTGTTCCAAAGCTTCCAACAATGTTATGGCTACAAAAGTATCAATCTCTCATAAGCCAAGGGTATCCTATTTCCGGGTATCAATTATGGTTTCTCACATGTTCTTTATGCATTGATCAATTGTCATTCACATGTCTCATATGCATTGACTAATGTTCCAAAGATTCCATGGTTCCACCAATGTTATGTTCCAAAGTTCAAAGTGATATTATGACTATTATTGTATCAATCTCAAAGTAAAGAACAAAGTAATGCACATATGGTTAATGTTTGAGTACGGGTGGCAGCTTTGGGGGCGAAATGCCTAGCTCAAGCCGATCCCGAAATTATTGGATCGGGGGGCAGCTTTAGGGGCGAAAGCCTAGCTCAAGCCGAACCTGACAGGGGGAAGCTCTAGGGGTGAAAAACCTAGCTCGAGCCGAACCTGATATGTTGATTTATGGGTGGCAGGTCTAGGGGCATAAGCCTAGCTCGACCCGATCCCGATGCATTGATTTATGGGTGGCAGGTCTAGGGGCATAAGCCTAGCTCGACCCGATCCCAACATAACGATATGTTATGTAAAAACCCACTGATCAGTAGGGGCCCGGGTACATTATGACACATGTAATGAGGATTAAGCATTGAAGTAATGAAGCAAAGAAAGCAATGAAAGTAATACACATGGTTTCCAAAATGCAGAATGGTTACTTATTCATATGAATTATTCATATGCATTTGAGTTCACTGAACTATTCATGTATTGTACAGTTTCATTTGAGCCTTACATACTCAGTACATTCTTCGTACTGACACCCTCGGGGGACTTACCTTACATGTTGCAGGGGCAGGCACTAGTAGACCTCCACAGTAGGTTGACAGTATTTGCAGATCTATGGTGAGCTCCAGTTAGTTCGGGGCTTCTCCGAGTCACCGTTGTTCATATGTTTTGGTATTGTACATAGTGTATAAAGAGGGAACTAGTCCCGACTTTCAGTTGGTTTTGGTAAACGCATTTGTTAGAGGCTTCTGTAGATGTATGTGGGTGTATGGAAGTAAGGTGACACATGATGTCTTGACTTGATGGCCTCAACGGCCAAGTTTCACATATGTATGTATATATATATATATATATATATATATATATATATATATATATATATATATATATATATATATCACATGTCCCATGAGTTTCGCTATTAGCATTTTAAAGTCCTTACTTGGTAATGGTGTTTCTTATGACATGCATATGAACGAATAGAAGCAAAGCTTAGTTCTCTCGGGCCTTATCGGTTACGACTGCCAATCACGCCTCGTTGGGATTCGGGGCGTGACAACAGTAACATCCCAGGGGCGACAGAAAAGCCTAGCATGGGTTATCACAGTAACATCCCAGGGGAGATAGAAAAGCCTAGCATGGGTTATCACAGTAACATCCCAGGGGGGGAAGAAAATCCTAGCATGGGTTATCATTGTAACATCCAAGGGGTTAAAATACCTAGCATGGGTTAATCTCATCCCAGGGATTAAAATACCTAGCATGGGTAATCCTCTTTTACCACTGATCAGTTGGTCATAACGATAATGATGAATGAACGTAAAGGAAAAGAAAGTCATGAATGTAACGTACATGGTTCCAAAACACATAAACAGAGCGAAGGTTTATACATTTCGAATACCCACTTGTACTTGATATCATTGAAGTACTTATGTATCATGCAATTTCTTACAGCCTTACATACTCAGTACATTCTTCATACTGACGTCCCTTGGGGAACTTACCTTACTTCCCGCAGGCACAGGCGCTAGTAGACCTCCACAGTAGGTTGCAGGTCACTTGCGGATCATTGGTGAGCTCCAGTTGGTTCGGGGATTTCCGAGTCACATATGTACATTTGTTTTGGTATTATAAATGTTGTATAAAGCGGGGACTCGTCCCGACTTTAGGTTGGTTATGTATATGCATCTATTAGAGGCTTTATAGATGTATGTGGTGAGATGAATGAAAGAATGTATGTCCGTTTTGACTTGGTGGCCCTAACGGCCAAGTTTCATATTTATCATATATTTTCCATGACTTCCACCATTGACAACTTATGCCTATACGTGATGGTGATTTTTATTAAGTGACATTCTTATTAGTGTATGTGAATGAAGATTGGTTCTCTCGGGCCTTAACGGCTTTGGGTGCCAGTCCACTCGTTGGAACTCGAGGCGTGACATACCTTTTCAGTATGCCACTTAAATTTTTCGGGTTCAGGCTTATTTGTCAATTTGGGAAACTCCATGAGAGAGTTCGAATAAGTAATTTGTGGTTTGCACTCTTCCACCCCATACTCATCCACTTTTATAGCTGTGACCATGCATTGATCTTTATAGTGTGAAGGTGTGTTGAGTGCTTTGTACACTCTGAAAACCACCCCTTCATCATTCAATCGCATCTTGAGTGTGCCTTCTCTCACATCTATCAATGGTCCACCAGTGGCCAAGAATGGGCGCCCAATATGATTGGTACCATGTCATCTGCATCATAATCAAGAACAATAAAGTCAGCAACAATAATGAACTTACCAACCTTAATGAGAACATCTTCTATGATTCCTTCGGGCATCACTCGTGTTCTGTCCGCCATTTGTAACACTACTGAGGAGGGCCATGGCTTTCCTAAACCAAGAGTATTAAAAACCAAAAGGGGCATCAATTTGATGCTTGCCCCTAAATCACTCAAAGCATGGACAACATCACTTTCACCAATTTGTATGGGGAGGGTGAAACTCCCAAGGTCCTTGAGCATTTTGGCCATCTTGCTCATGACCACAGAATTGCACTCTTCAGTAAGTGCCACCATCTCAATATCACCTAGCCTTCTTTTGTTCGTCACCACATCTTTCAAGTACTTAGCATACTTTGGCATTCCCTGCAACACATCTACAAGAGGAAGGTTAATGTGAAGTGCTCTAAACATGTCAAAGAACTTCTTGAAACAAGCATCTTCCTTTGCTTTATTGAACTTTTGAGGAAAAGGTAGTGGTGGTCTGTTGCGAGGTTGCTCATTCGGCTTCTCCTTTAGGTACTCAGACTTCCCCTTTTCATTGGCAATTTTAGACTAAAATTTCTTGTTTTTCTGCTTGGGTGTGAGCAATTCAGCTTGCACCTCGTGATTTTTCTTTGGATGTGCATCACCCAAATCTCTACCGCTCCTCAATGTAATAGCCATAAATTACTTTGGAGCTTGCTCTGTATCACCCAGAAGACCCCTTTGAGGTCTTAGATTCTACGCTTGAGCTAACTGAGCCAATTGTATCTCCAAAATCTTTTGGGCAAGTTGCTGATTTTTGAGATCTGCAGCCATTTGCTCTGGGGTGGCCATGATTTTCTTCAATGACTCTTCAATAATATTGGCCTGAGTATTAGTCTGCGTATCTGACTGTTACTGAAACTACAGAGATTAGGCTTGATTATTGCCCAAAGAGTAGTTGGGTTGAGCCAGCCAATTACTATTGTAAGCATTACCATAATTCTGATTTCCTCTCTGAGCATTGCCCACAAAATTTAAAGATTCCGAATTTGCTGCACAATAGTCTGAAGAGTGACCACCATTACCAAAAGTTTCGCACTAAGTCTGAGCCTGTTGTACTTCATTAACTTTTGCCTGAGGTTGAGCCACACTTAATTTTCTAACTTAGGCCATCATCTGATTTTGAAAGCTGGACAGTTGTGCCGTTAATGCTATGAGACCATCTACCTCAATTATACCTGCTGGCTTCTTCACCATACTTCTAGACATATCACCATTCCAGACTGGATTACTTTGTGTGATTCTTTTCAGTAGAGTGTATTGCTTATCATAAGTTTTTTCTAATGCTTGACCATACGCAGCTAAATCTAGCAAAATTTTTGCGTTGTGGTCAAGTGCTTCAACAAAAGTTTGAGCCAGTACCTCATTGGTTTGCTGGTGATATGGGAAATCTCTGAGGAGAGACTTGAATCTTTCCCATGCATGATAGATATTCCCATCTGGTGTTTGCTTGAAACTAAGAATCTCACTTCTTAACCTTGCAGTTTTGTCTGATGGGAAGAATAGAATGATGAACTTCTTTGCTAAGTCGTCCCAAGTTGTGATTGATTTTAAATATTCTGCCTTAAACCATTTCTCTGCTTCTACCAAAAGTGAGAATGGGAAAAGTGTAAGCCTCACATAGTGTCATGCCTCAAATCTTATTAGGGCGTACATGGCACCCGTAGCCGTAAAGGCCCGAGAGAACCAACCTATGATCGTGTACATTCATATGCATGTCATTAAGTGAATAAAACTTCTTCCACATGGAGATATAATATATCGAGGACGGAAGTTATGTATAGACATACAAAATTGATACGAGACTTGGTTGTTGGGGCCACTACGTCTAAAAGAAAAGACACTTCTACTTTTGACTTTACAAAGTCTACAAAGCCTCTAAAATATATATATAACCATGACTAAAGTCGGGACAAGTCCCCGCCTTATACAACTACTACACAGTACCAAAATATATACAAATGACTCGAAAAGCCCCGAATCCTACTATGAAGGTCTACTAGCTCATGTACCTGCAGCAAGTAAGGTAGGTCCCCCAAGGGACGTCAGTACAAAAGAATGTACTGAGTATGTAAGGCTATACTGATAGACTGAGTAGGAACTCAAATGGAATCAAATACAAGTGAATAGAAAATACTGATATACCACCGTACTGTATATGTGGAACCATGTATATTACATTCATTTCTTTCCTTTTACCTTTATATCAATATCAATCATACAATGCCTGGGATCAACTGATCAGTGGTAAATAACATTGGGATCGGCACGAGCAAGGATTATGCCCCCAGAGCTACCACCCATAAATCAATAAATCAGGTTCGGTTCGATCTAGGCTTTTGCCACCAGAGCTACCCGCTGTATCCAATAATCAATCGGGATTAGCTTGAGCTAGGATTTCGGCCCCAAAGCTACCACCCATACTCAACCAGATATGCATTACTTCATTTATTTAATTTTTGTGAGATTGTTACATTGGTGGTCATAAAATTATTGGAACTTTGGAACAATAGTCAATGACTAAGAGACACGTGAATAGCAATTGTTGACAAACCTGAAAGGAGATACTTTAAAACATTTCGGAGTGGAAACAAGTTTGGTAACGATATGAACAATAGGTGCTGCCAAAGGATACAGAAAAGAGTAACCTTACATACCTTATCTTCCCAACGTGTGACTACAACAATTCAGCTATTCCTTAAGGCATTACTCTACAACACAAGTACATAACGGAGCTAACATTAACAACTAACTACATTACAAGTTCATAAGATGATAAGTAGTTACTTAATAGGACGTAAAAACTATCCAACATCCCAAACACATGGTATATCGTTCCACCTTCCTTTCTACTGCCATAAAAATCCATTACACCCTCCTACAACACAATTTACTGCCTTACAATACCAACAATGCCAAAAAAGTCCACACATCAACATAGACGTCACAAACCAACAAGATTTCACACCATGGTTTCAAAATTTACATCAACATCACAAGAAAATATCCTTTTTCCACTACACCACACGTTCCATGCACAATTACGTATAAACATGTCCACAAGTCATAAACAAGAAGAAATGAATTAGGGACAGAACCACAATTAAATATACTAAAATTTCATCCATATAATTCAATTCCTTCAAGAACTTAAGTCCCCTTTCAAGTTTAAACCACATAGAAGGCAAATCCTTTACCGATTAAGAAAAAATGGACTGTTTTACAAATAGTGGACTGCTCAACACTTTTTAAACATAACCAACATGATTTACCGAACCTATTATGCATATAATATATTAATATATAAGGTTAAACACTTACCAAGGCTTGCAAGTGGAAGAACTTGTCCAAAAATCCTTAAGGAAAATTAGGGTGGCTAGGGTTTTGAGAGGAGAGAAATATTTGATAGAAAATCTGATTTTTCCAAGTGTGTTGTGTAGAAAAATAAGCTGAATTTCAGCTTAAATAGTCCCTACTAAACCCTCTCTCTCATGGTCCAATTTTAGCCACACTTTTGGTCAAAAAGTCCAAGTAGACTTGGTCCATTTTTAAATGGATCATTTCCTCTAGGACCCATGTTTATTTACTTAATTTTGGGCCTCAATTGAGCCCATTAGCATAATATTAATTCAGCCCAACAAATTTAGTGGGTAATACACCATCTCAAGTTTAAATAATTCCATAAATTTTAAGGTAGTCAAATAAGTTCGAAAATGTACGGGGTGTTACATCATTCCCCCCTTAGGAACATTCGTCCTCGAATGTTAGTAACATTATCCAATCTAAACAAGTTCAAGTTTAAGTTCATTCTCCATATCATCACATACACATAATACTTATATATACTTACTTTTTATTGCTCCAATTCCGCATCTTGAACTTTCTCTTCCGTTTGAAATAAATGCGGGTACCTACACTTCATCATTTCCTCGGCTTCCCATGTGATTTCTTCTACTTTCTGATTTTTCCAAAGTACTTTTATGAAAGCTACGTCTTTATTCCTTAACCTCTTGACTTGTCTATCCAGAATAGCAATAGGTACTTCTTCATAGGTGAGATCTTCCCTAACTTGTACATCCTCAGTGGGAGCAATATGGGGTGGATCTCCTATGCACTTCTGAAGCATTGAAACATGAAACACTGGATGAACTATGGAGAGTTCTTGGGGTAGTTCTAATTCATACGTAACTTGAAAAAATCTTCGTACAATCTTATACGGCCCTAAATAACATAGACTCAACTTTTCCCTTCTTCCCAAATCTCATTACCCCTTTCATTGGTGACACTTTCAAGAATACCCAATCACCTATGGAAAATTCTAGCCCTCTTCTTCTAACATCGGCATATGAATTGTGTCGACTTTAGGATGTTTGTAGCCGATGTTGTATCACCTTAACCTTTTCTATAGCTTGATGAACAAGATCTGGCCCAAATAAGGCAGTTTCACCTACTTCAAACCATCCAATTGGTGATCTACACTTTCTTCCATATAAAGCTTCGTAAGGCGTCATTTTGATACTTGAATGATAGCTATTATTGTAGGCAAATTCAATAAGAGGTAAATAATCATCCCAACTACCTTTAAAGTCCAATGTGCAAGCTCGTAGCATATCTTCAAGTGTTTGTATAGTACATTCTGCTTGTCCATCTGTTTGAGGATGAAAAGCCTTACTTAAATTCACTTGGGTTCCTAAACTCTTCTGAAAAGACTTCCAAAAGTGTGCATTAAATTGAGCTCCCCTGTCTAATATAATAGAGATTGGAATTCCGTGTAGTCGAACTATATCTTTAACATACAACCACGCATAATCTTCAACTGTGTAGGTGGTCTTGATCGGTAGGAAGTGTGCTGACTTGGTAAGCCTGTCAACTATTACCCATATGGAATCAAATTTCTGAAGTGTACGAGGCAAACCTGTGATGAAATCCATGTTGATCATGTCCCACTTCCAGATTGGAAGATTTATACATTGCATATAACCTTCAGGCTTCTGATGCTCTACTTTTACTCATTGACAATTTGGACAATGAGCTACAAATTCTGCAATTTCTTCTTCATATTACCCCACCAATATATTTATTTCAAATCATGATACATTTTGGTGGCTCCCGGATGAATAGAATACAGCGAACGATGTGCCTCTGTCATAATTCGTCTCCTTAGCTCATCTACACCAGGTACACACAATCTACTTTGGCATTGAAGTACTCCCTCTTCTGTAATATCAAATGCCTTTGTTAAACCTTGTTGTACATTCTCTTTAAGCTGAAATAAAATAGGATCCGCATACTGTTTTTCCTTCGCTTCAGCTACTAATAAAGATTCTGCCGTAATTTGCACTATAATTCCTTCATTAGGAGTTTTAAGAAGACGAACCCCCAAGATGGCTAGTTGATGTAGATCCTTGACTATACCTTGCTTTTTCGTGAGCTGGCCATCAGTGCTTCCTATTGCTTTACGGCTTAATGCATCAGCTACTACATTTGCTTTCCCTGGATGATATAAAATATCAATGTCATAATCTTTTAATAGTTCAAGCCACCTCTGTTGTCGCAGATTTAGGTCTTTCTGCTTAAAGATATATTGCAAACTATTATGGTCGGTATATATGTCAACATGAACCCCATACAAATAGTGGTGCCATATCTTTAAAGCAAATATCACAGCTGCTAGCTCAAGAGTATGTGTCATATAATTTCTCTCATGTGGTCGCAACTGTCTTGAGGCATAAGATATTACATTACCATGCTGTATTAATACACATCCTAAGCCGACTCCTGAAGTATCACAATATACCGCATACCCTTTTGTGCCTTCTGAAAGTACCAATACAGGTGTAGAAGTCAATTTATTCTTCAGATCTTATAAACTCTTCTCAATTTATTCTTCAGATCTTATAAACTCTTCTCACATGCATCATTCCACTGAAACTTGATTGTCTTGTGTGTTAGCTTTGTTAAATGTGCAGCAATAGAATAAAATCCTTCAACAAACCTTCTATAATAACCTGCCAACCCAAGGAAACTATGAATTTCTGTAGGCGTTGTAGGTTTTTGCCAGTTCTTCACAACTTCTATCTTCTGACTATCAACCCGTATTCCTTCATCCGACACAATATGACCCAAGAATGCTACAGATTTTAACCAAAATTCATATTTAGAGAACTTTGCATATAACTTACGATCACGGAGAATCTGTAACACCTATCGTAAGTGATTAGTGTGGTCCTCTTTTGATCTTGAATAAACCAGAATATCATCTATAAACACTGTCACAAACACATCCAAGAATGGCTTGAACACCCTATTCATCAAATCCATAAAAACTGCTGGTGCATTTGTTAGCCCAAATGACATAACTAAAAATTCATATTGACCATACCGTGTTCTGAAAGCTGTCTTGGGTATATCTTGCTCTCTAACCCTTACTTGATGATAACCCAATCTCAAGTCAATCTTTGAGAAGCATTTGGCACACTGTAATTGATCAAACAAATCATCAATTCTGGGGAGGGGATATTTGTTCTTGATGGTTACCTTGTTCAGTTGTCGATAATCAATACACATTCTCAACTTGCCATCTTTCTTTCGTACAAATAATACTGGTGCACCCCAAGGGTACATACTAGGCCTTATGAATCCATTGTCCAGCAAGTCTTTTTATTGCTCCTTTAATTCCCGTAACTCTGCCGGGGCCATTCTATACGGAGGAATAGAAATAGGTTGAGTACCTGGAATCACATCAATACCAAAATCTACTTTCCGTTCTGGAGGCAAACCTGGAAGATCTTCAGGAAATACATCAAGGAATTCATTTACCACCGGAACCGATTGAAGAGTTGGTGGCTTCACATCGATATCTTTCACTTTTACTAGATGGCATATGTACCCCTTGGATATCATTTTCTTTTCCTTAAGATAAGAAATAAATTTACCTATCGGTGCTCCAACATTACCCCACCATTCAAGGACGGTCTTTTGTGGAAAATGGAAATGTACCTTCTTAGCTCGGCAATCTACCATGGCATAACAAGAAGCCAACAAATCCATACCCATTATAACATCAAAATCTATCATTTCCAGCTCAATAAGATCAGCCAACGTATCATGATCACAAACAGTTACTATACAATTACGATAGACTCTCTTAGCTATAATAGACTCACCAATGGGTGTAGATACTTCAAATGGCTTGACTAGTAATTTCGGTGTTCTTTCAAATTTTTCAGTAATCAATGGAGTGACATATTATAGGGTAGAGCCCGGATCAATTAATGCATATACATTATGTGAAAAGATGGATAGTGTACCTGTAACTACATCCGGAGAAGCCTCCGAATTCTAACGATCCGCTAAGGCATAGGTACGATTCTGGACTTCACTAGAGTTTACTGCTCCTCAAACACATCTACCATTCCCAGTAGGTTGTACACCCGACGAAGGATGATGCAACGGCTGATCCAGTAGGTCGCGCCATACTACCCGTGCCCCTCCATGGGCACTCTTTCATTATGTGCCCCGACATACCACACCAGAAACAAACATCTGTCCTAAGCCGACATGCACCTAAATGAAGCTTTCTGTAGTGCTGACACGTCTAAAAAGAAAACATCAATTGGGTCATTCTTCCTTGTTCTTGATACCCTCTGGTCTGTGAACCTTAAATCCCACTACATGCCCAACTAGACTGGCTCTAAACCCTCAAAATTGGGATGGAGTACCTGCTGTAGAATAAGAAAATGATGGTCTAGGCAGTCTATTAAAAACTCGAGGCCTAAATTCTCCTTGGGACGCCATGAAATGTCCCATAAGTTTAGCCCTCTTTGACGGTCCTCTTTCAAATTCTTGCGTTCTTCTCCTTTGCCTCTGATCCTCCATCTTCTGTGCAAAAGTTTGTATACTGGTTATATCCATGTCTCTATTCAAAGCAACAATAGTACAATCCCTAAACAAATATGGATCCAATATATCCACATACCGATGAACTCTATCGTCTATAGTAGCTACTACTTTAGGAGCATACCTGGCCAAAGAGTTAAACCGAAGACTGTACTCTCTGACGCTCATATTACCTTGATGAAGATTTAAGAACTGGTCTACATGAGCCTCTCGGATATCATATGGAAGGTAATGATCAAGGAATGCCGCTTTGAATTCTTCCCAACTAGATGGAAGTGCACCGATACCCCTAGATCGTTTCCAATCTTCGTACCATAATATAGACTCTCCTTTTAATCTATATGCTACAAGGTCAACTGTTTCTGTACTAGATACATGAATAACATCTAAAGCCCTTTGAACTTGGTCCATGAAGTCTTGTGGGTCTTCATTAAGATCTGACCCGGTGAATGTGGGAGGGTCTAATTTAAGAAAATCCTGTGTCCGCCGACTAGCTGCTCTATCCGCACCGTCATTATTTGTAGTTGGACCAGTTTGTCCTTGATTTTTTGCAGCGACTATATGAGTCAACATTTGCACCACATTCTTTAAATCCTGCTCAATAGCATTAATAGGTGATTCTGGGGGTACTCCTCTCCTTCTTGGCTCTCCCGGAGGTGGAAGAGTAGAAGAAGCCCGCGATGCAAACTTATTTTCAGCCTCACCTTGATTAGCTTATCTAGGTGGTGATTTACTGGTTCCTTCTCCGACAATTTTGTCTAGCTTCTTACTTTTACCCTTGTTTCTCCTTATAAACGGCATTTTGCGATACAGAGGAAACAAAAACATAAAACAAATTTAGTGGTTAAATATGACTCCACCTACAACTTTGGCTCTATTGTACGATCTAGGAAATGAAGAAAAGAAACAACTCCTAAATGTCCTATAGCCTCCTACTTATAAATGTGGTGCAAAACACATCCATAAGCAAGACTCTACTTAGACACGGCTTTGTAGACACCCTAGGACGAGCCTCTATGACACTATTTTTGTCACGCCTCAAATCCTATTGGGGTGGACATGGTACCTGCAGCCGTAAAGGCCCGAGAGAACCAACCTATGATCGTGTACATTCATATGCATGCCATTAAGTGAACAAAACTTCTTCCACATGCAAATATAATATATCGAGGACGAAAGTCATGTATAGACATACAAAATAGACACAAGACTTGGCCGTTGGGGCCACAACGTCTAAAAGAAAAGACACTTCTACGTTTGACTTTACAAAGTCTACAAAGCCTCTAAAAGATATATAACCATGACTAAGGTCGGGACAAGTCCCCGCCTTATACAACTACTACACAGTACCAAAAATATATACAAATGACTCAAAAAGCCCCGAATTATCCTGGAGCTCACCAATAGTCTGTGGATGACTTGTATCCTACTGTGAAGGTATACTAGCTCCTGTGCCTGCAGTAAGTAAGGTAGGTCCCCCAAGGGATGTCAGTACGAAAGAATTTACTGATTATGTAAGGCTATAAGTAACTGTATGAAATATAGGAACTCAAATGGAATCAAATACAAGTGAATGGACAATACTGATATACAACCGTACTATATATGTGGAACCATGTACATTACATTCATTTCTTTCCTTTTACCTTTATATCAATATATATATCAATATCAATCATACAATGCCCGGGACCAACTGATCAGTGGTAAATAACATTGGGATCGGCTCAAGCTAGGCTTATTCCCCCAGAGCTACCACCCATAAATCAATAAATCAGGTTTGGATCGAGCTAGGATTTCACCCCCAGATCTACCCCTTGTATCCAATAATCAATCGGGATCGACTTGATCTAGGCTTTCACCCCCAAAGCTACCACCCGTACTCAACCACATATGTGTTACTTCATTTCTTTAATTTTTGTGAGATTGTTACATTGGTGGTTATAACATTGTTGGAGCTTTGGAAGAATAGACAATGAATAAGAGACACGTGAATAACAATTGCTAACAAACCTGAAATAAGGTACTTTAAAATATTTCGGAGTGGCAACAAGGTTGGTAACGATGTGAACAATAGGTGTTGCCAAAGGATATGGAAAAGAGTAACCTTACATACCTTATCTTCCCAACTTGTGACTACAACAATTCAGCTCTTTCTTAAGGCGTTAATCTACAACACAAGTACATAACGGATCTAACATTAACAACTAACTACATTAAAAGTTCACAAGATGATAAGTAGTTACTTAACGGGACGTAAAAACTATCCAACATCCCAAACACATGGTATATCATTCAACCTTCCTTTATACTTCCATGAGACTTCATTCCACCATCCTACAACACAATTTACTTCCTCACAACACCAATAATTCCAAAACAGTCCACACATCAACATAGACGTCATAAACGGACAAGATTTCACACCACGTTTATACTTTACATTTCCACCTCAATACAACATCATATATTTATTCCATCAAGTCACATAAATACCTTTCGTAAAAACATACCAAAAACAATCCACCATGGTTTCAAAATTCATATCAACATCACAAGAAAATATCCTCTTTCCACTACACCACACGTTCCATGCACAATTACGTATAAACATGTCCACAAGTCATAAACAAGAAGAAACGAATTAGGGACAGAACCACAATTAAATATACTAAAATTTCATCCCTATAATTCAATTCCTTCAAGAACTTAAGTCCCCTTTCAAGTTTAAACCACATAGAAGGCAAATCCTTTACCGATTAAGCAAAAGTGGACTGTTTTACAAATAGTGGACTGCTCAACACTTTCTAAACATAAACAACATGATTTACACAACCTCTTATGAATATAATATATTAATCTATAAGGTTAAACACTTACCAAGGCTTGCAAGTGGAAGATCTTGTCCAAAAATCCTTAAGGAAAATTAGGGTGGCTAGGTTTTTGAGAGGAGAGAAATATTTGATTGAAAATCTGATTTTTACAAGTGTGTTGTGTAGAAAATGAGCTGAATTTCAGCTTAAATAGTACCTACTAAACCCTTTCTCTCATGGTCCAATCTTAGCCACACTTTTGGTCAAAAAGTCCAAGTAGACTTGGTCCATTTTTAAATGGATCATTTCCTTTTGGACCCATGTTTATTTACTTAATTTTGGGCCTCAATTGAGCCCATTAGCATAATATTAATTCATCCCAACAAATTTAGTGGTTAATACACCAACTATCTCAAGTTTAAATAATTCCATAAATGTTAAGGTAGTCAAATAAGTTCAAAAATGTACGGGGTGTTACACATAGTCTGTGGAGACTCAAGCCAGAACGACAGTGTCACTCATCTCCAAAAAATTCTGAAGGTGGACATGTGGATCCTCATATGACAAGCATTTAAATTTCCCGCTTGTGAGCAACAATTGCGCCATGTTCTACTTCAGTTCAAATCTGTCGCCTGCGGCTGGCTTCCAAATATAGGTGGTCATAGTAGTTGCGAGTGGGATTACCACTTCGCGCACTGTCCTGCGAGTTGGTGGTTCTTCAGCCATTGGTGTAGGAATGATCTCATCTTGCTGAGCTTGCTGGGTTTGTAGGAGAAGTCCTGCTTCTCTCCTGAATTGATGCAAGCTTGGCTCGGGTTTGGTATATGGTTCGATCAATTTCCTCTCCTTTGCCAGCTTACTTGAGATTTAAACCTATACCTACAAATTCAGTAGCTAAGACCAACTAGTTAGCACTTTATCAACCAAAATAATAAAACTGAAAATTAGAAGGTTGCTAATTTTCAAGTCCCCGGCAACGGTGCCAAAAACTTGTCACTCCCAAGCGCACACGCAAATTTATGTGGTCGTTTCAAGTAATAAAGTAGCTCTTCATGGGCCGGATGTCGAACCCACAGGGACTTGTGTTTAATAAGCGATCTAATTTAAGCGTTACTATTTTGAAGTAAACAAGTGCGAGTTGTAACCAAAAAGAAGTTGAGTTTTATTTTTATAACTAAATAGTAAAATTAACAATGATAAGTAATTCGGGTTATGAACAATATATGGAGAGTTCCAGGGTTACGTCATTCGATACAATCATGCATGGTAGTTATTCTATTCAATGATCTTTATTTCTAGGATTATGGGTTTTGGGGTTAAGTGTTGATCCGGGAATTGTCAACATCCAAACCGTCTAATTGAATTGGTCTCACAGCTCCATCATTGAGTGGGGATGTGATTCCAAAATTCAAGTTCATTCATTAATCATCCTGTCATAACCAAACAAGGCTACTAGGTATACGCCTATCCTAGTTGCGAATCAACCCTAACTTACACTAAAGATGATCATGTTCCTTAAGTTCTTCGTCCTATTCATACAATCCCATGATCAGTTCATGCATGAATTACTCATATATTCTAATGTTGATTAGACATCAAAATAGTATAATCAAGAACAAAAGCATAATCGAATGAGAAATGATGTCAATGAATAAAACAAACTACTAAACAATCATGTTCTAGCCATAACCCCAGAATGAGGGTGTTTATCCACTCATATTCATACAAACAATCCCCAAAATAGAGTTCATAACTTTAAATTACAAGAATGAAAAGTAAAAAAGGACAAAACCCTAGTGTAGATCTCCTTGCCTTCTCCTTTGCTCACCAATTCGTGTGTAAGGTGTATCCTCCTTTTAATTGTGGCCAAGTACTCATTTTATAGGGATTTTAGTCATCAAAGAGGTTCCCAAGTCGAATCCCAATCAATTACAACTTTACCCCAACTTAAAACAACATTAGAAACCAATTTCGGATGGGTTTGGGACTTAGTGTGTCGCGTCCTCTACCGCGTGGGACGAAAGGAGCGAAGCGATCTCAATATGGGCTCAAACCAGTAGCTACTCTCCCTAACATATGCGACACACCCCTCATTATGTGTATCATAACGTGCGACACTCCTCCCAATATGGGTGGTGGAGGGTGCGACGCGTCTCTTGTCCAAGGCTCTAGTGATCCTCTATCATGTCAGAAAAAACAGACATCATGCAACGTTCAAAGGTCCCTGGTACATTACACAGACCAAAAGTCATTCTCTTAAATACGAACATCCCATATGGACAAGCGAAAATGATCTTCTCTTGGTCCTCGGAGGTAATGAAAATCTGATTATAACCCAAATAACTATTAAGAAAATAGTACCATCCTCTTGCAGCAAGATGATTTAACATCTGATCCATAAAAAGCATCAGAAAGTGATCCTTCTCAGTTCATGCATTCATCTTCTTATAGTCCAAGCATACTCTCCAACTCGTGACTGGCCTCATAGGAATAAGCTCGTTCTTTTCGTTTGGAACCACAGTGATTCCACCCTTCTTAGGCACACATTGGAGCGGACTCACCCATTTGTTATCGATAATAGGGTAAAACCACCCCTTCATCTAACCACTTGATAATTTCATTCTTCACTACCTCTAGGATATGAAGATTTAGCCTTTATTGATACTCAATACTAGGCACAGAATTCAGCTCAAGTTGGATTTTGTGTATGCAAATTCCAGGCAATTCCAATGATATCAGCAATGGACTTTCCAATAGACCTCTTAAACCTCTACAACACATACACTATATCCTTAACCTACCAATCTATCAAATCATCTGCAATAATAATCGACAAAGTATTAGTGGCTCCTAAAAATGCATAACAAAGATGGGGTAGAAGAGCCTTAAGCTCTAAGACTGGGCGTTCCTCGATAGAGGACTTAGCCGATGGGGTCACTCTATTCTTTAAATCAAGATCAAGCTTTTTTGGTATGAAATTATATGAAACTCTACCTTAGAGTATGCTCACCACCTCATCATAGCCATCAATGTCATCACCCTCAAAGTTCATAATTTCTACTGCAAGTGTTTTAACTCCAAGCCTCTCCTAAATAGGGGCAACCAATCCATCCTAACCAACTGTGTCAATCACAAAAATCACAAGCATGTCCTTCGGTTGCTTCATGAATTGACATATATATTGAAATTCACATGTTAGTTATTTAAGCTAAACTTTACCTACCCAGACTTCATATCAACCAAGTCATAAGGAATGGTCTCCCCAAAATAATGGGAACCTCAAAATCAATCTCACAGTCAAGGATGACAAAAATCAATCAAAAAGATAAAAGATGCAACCTTCACTAAAACATCACATAAGATCCCCATGGACTTCTTCACAGTATGATCAGTCATGAGAAGTTTCATTATGTCAGTTTGGGTGTCCCCAACCCCAAAAGATTGTACAATGCTATCACCCAAGTCACACAAAGCTTTTGCAAAGTTGAAAGACCCAATAATGCATGGAATCATGAATGCTCCAGGATCTTTCTTATTCTCAACCAGAGAGCGAGAAGCTATTGCACTACAATGGTGTACATTATCATCAAGCTCAAAACTCATAATCCTTTACTTTGTCACTAACACCATTACAAATTTTGCGTAACCTGATATTTGCTCAAAAGCCTTAACAAGAGGGATGTTCACCGATAATTCCTTCAACATAAAGATGAAATTTTGATAATTTCCCTCTTTAGCCCTTATGGAAAAAGAGGATGAGGCTGTGGAATGGGAGTCAATGATTGTGTGACCTCCTTTTCCTTCCCCTTTTTCTCCTTAGCCTTTTTTTCAGCAACTAAAGGCTTTTCAGATTCATTCTCATTAACAACCAAAATTTTAGATTCAGTTGCATTCTCATCATTGACAATCACAGGCTCTACCTTATTCTCAACAACCATGGGTTTAGGTGGATCAGCAGTCATTTTACAGCTCCTAGTAGTAATAGCCAGGCAATGACCATTATTTTTTGGATTTTAGATGGTGTTGCTCGAAAATGTCCCTTGTTGAAGCTAATTCAACGCGGTGGATATCTGACAAAAATGTTGCTCAAGCTACTTGATAGCGGTAGCATGTGATTCAACCTTTTAACTCATGCCCAAAATATCTGCTCGCAGCTCCTTAAGGCACTCATCATTTTTCTCTACCTCTTTCAACACTTTAGCAAACATGTCTTCCATCCTCGAATTTCTTGAATCAGCATCTCGATTTCCTGATGGAACATACAAGCCAATTTTATCCTTGTAGTCATTCTTTCTCCTCCAATCACCATCTCTTCCTCTACTCTTATCTCTATACCTAAAATTATTACAGTTGTTGTCTTTATAGTAGTTTTGACCTTGATTCCCTTGCCCATAGTTTCAATTTTCTTAATTAGACCCTTGTCCCTTGGTTTTTAAACCTGCCACCTGATTGTCTAAGTACTTAGCCTCCTTCTCAAAATTGAAATCATCAGGCCTAGGTGTGTTACCTTGCGGACCAACCGCATTTATATTTTTTGCTCCTGCTGTTGCAAACTGCTTGGTAAATAAACTAAGCTCCATCCTTAACTGATTCACCTCTTGAGGGACTGAATCATCTAGCGCTCTTTGCTCTGTGGATGCTCCAATCATATAAGTTCCTGCGGGTATGTCTATTTCACGAGTGTGCCAACCCCAGTTGATTTTAGTAATCCGATCTAGAATATCAGAAGCCTGATCGCAAGGTAATCTCATGAACGATCCACCTATGACAGTTTCTACTACAACCTTATTATTTGCATTCAAACCTCTGTAAAAGATCTTAGGGCCTAGTATCCTATAATTTGGGGCATTCTGCAGCTTCTTCTTAAACCTCAACCTAGTCTCGTATAACACATCCAAATGTAATTGCCTGAAGTTATAAATCTCTTCTTTCAACTACAAAATTATGGACGGTGGGAAAAATCTCTCCAAAAATTGAGTTCTCAAGTCATTCCAAGTTATGATCGACCCACGTGGCAACTCTGTCAACCATAACGAAGCTTTCCCATCAGAGAAAAAGAGAACAATTGCAGTTTAATGCCTTTTGGCTCACTCCTAGTATATTGTAGGAATTGTACATCCCTACAAAGTTCATCACGTGAAAGTTTGCATCAGCAGTAGCAAGGCCTGTGAATACCCACTTTAAGTTTAGTAACTATATCATAGCACTGGTGATGTCAAACTTTGTTCCTGAAAGCAATGTTGGTGGAATAATAGCACTTATTTCAACCAGCTCTAGAAAATCAAGCTCTTCTTCCGCATCATTAAACTAAGGAAGATACTGTTGTAGAGATTGTTATCCTCTATTCCTTCTCTGTTATCTCGTTTCTCAAGTGCATCTTAATGGTCTGCTTCAGCTTGTCTTGCCTTTTTTACCTTGTTGCCTGCCTGGCAGCTTCTTGTCTCACATTCTCCTCTGCCATCAATCGATAAGTAGTTTGCTCCGTAATTTCCTGAAGCCCTGGGTCTGGTAACCCTTGGTTCAGAACTCCTTCAGTATAAACTCCTTCATTAACCATCCTTCTTCTAACTTTTAGAGTTTTTTCAATTGACTCCAACTGTTGGGCATGCACCAGTATGCATCCTAGAAATAATTAAAAATTAAAATTAGGAAACAGAAACCAACAGCTTGACAAACACAATCAATCAACTCTGTAACCGTACTCTCCGACAACGGTACTAAAATTTAAAGTTGCCGAAATTACACCTCTTAATAAAGTACAAAGCGGTTGCTGAGAACCAAACTAGGTTGGGGTCGATCCCAAAGGGAATAGGTCGAAATATTTATCAAGATGTCTGTCTAAGCGATTAGTTATTAATTTCCAGCAAAGAGAGGAGTCTTATAAATCAAAGTTCAGTAGTAATAGTTGTTGATTTTGTTGAATTTGTAAATAAGATGTAACAAGCATTAGGACTGTTTTCCCAATAACTTCATAACTCCATAGGTTCCTCATACTTAGTGATCTCTCGTGGTGCTTGGCATGCAGAATCAATAGGTTATGTTCACCTAAACGCCTTTACGCACTTGTTTAAGCAACTATCCTCAATTAAGTTTTCTTTTTTTCCTGAGTTTTGCATTACTAACCCCTATTTTGGATCCCAACAATAACTTTTCTAGATTATTGGAACATGCTAGTAATTGAAGGATGATAGCTCCAACAATCTGTTTTTTATTCTCTTTTCCCATTCTTTACCTCCAATTTCATCACGAGTAAAATTAAAGTGAGTTCTAGCATCTGCAGCCACTAAAAAGTAATCAAACCAAAGAGAACAAACAATACACACCCAAACACCCCTTGAGAATCACTTCTTACTATGAACACTACTTTGTTAATCCGTCATGGTTCCCATACTTCTTGTCTTATGTCGTCATCCTGTCTTGCAAGAACACAAGAATAATTCTAATAAGAGAGCATAATTATGAACTTACGAGAATAAGATGAAAAACCACGAATCTCAATATATGAATAAAACCCTAAAATTGATGTTTATACTTCAAAGAACAACAATATGTCTCAAAAGTACTATTACAATGTAAACTGAAACAATAAACCTAATAGGAGTATTTATAGACAAACATAAAACCTATCTTAAACACAATTGGATTTGTTGAGTCAGCACATCAAACGAAATAAGGGATAATCATGGTAAGATACCACAATCGTCCTTTGTGCTTGTAGGTTAGCTCTTGACATTTGCATCTTTCAGGTTTTGGTTGGCACGATGCTCAGTTCGTGCTCGTGGTATTGTTGTACGATTGTGTTTCCCTCTCGTAGATTCTTCCTTTGATTTTTCACTTTGTAGAACATTTCTCCCATGATCCTCAGTACGATCACGTGGTATAAACCTACAATCATAGAACCCTCTGGTTTGATCTCCTCACACTTAACATTTGCAAGACTAACTTTTGCACTCTTTCCCCATGATCAATTGTATGCTCGTGTCATCATCCTACGATCGTGGGAAGCTTTTGTCTGCATAACACCTTATTGTCAACTCTCAAGTTCAACCTGTGATAGCTAGGTACAATCATGATCAGATCCCACGATCGTGGAATGTCCTCGTCTGATGCTTGTAAGCCTAAATAATCTGCACTTTCTTTTTTTGGACCTTTTTTACCTGCAAATATCACAAAAACACATCATACCCACATAGAAATACCTTCATACTTATAAATATCCATAGTTTTAAGTGTTGAAAGTTCTGTAAGTTAACGGCACATTAAACCCATATACTAATCACAATCTCAATATTCGATCTTGTCGGCACTTCCCTCGATCAAGTTGTTTTATAAAATAGTTCATTTTCTTTCATAAGGAATTTAAGTTCCACAGTAGTACCAGTTCTATGAAAATGAGATATGAATGAGTATGCATGATCAAGATAAGATCATCAATGCACAATAATCAGCTCAACAATAGTATAAATGAACCCAATCATTCAAAGCTCAGTAAATCATGATACAAGACCCCTCATGGAAACACAATATATAATCAATGCAAGGTATTGACAAAATCCCTTACAAGCCTCCAAAGTGGGCACCACAATAGTAAAAGAACTAAATAAGAAACCAATGAGGTTCACACAATCCCTCACTCAGGGATCACAATGATAATAAGCTCTCTAATCAACAGTAAAGTCAACGCAAGCCCTCACTCTGATATCACAATGATAATAAGCTCTCTAATCAATAATAAAGTCAATACAATGATAACAATGAACCCCAAATCACGTAAACAATGAGATTTTACTCAATCCATAACATGTTTTACATGATAGGTTCTATACACAGTGAATTCTGAAGAAATTTAAATCATAACCTACCTCGAGGCAGCACCACATGACCGAAAATACTCAACTCAAAGTCTTCCCCTTTCGAGTGGCCTCAGAATGCTTTTAATCTATCAAAAATTAGCTTCTACACGTAAATACGAGTTCATTGATATCTATATTGGTATATTTTAGTTTCAAGTTCCAAATCACCTCAAAAATCAACCCCAAAAAATAAAAGGAAAAATCCAGATTTTTGTAGAAAATCACTTTACCCATTAATTGAGAGTCTCAAATATAAAATTCCATAAAAATGGAGTTGCAATCGAGTTAGAAATCATTAAAATGACACTTTTTTACATTATGGGGAAAACCCCAAAATCTCAAGTTTAAAAACCATGATTTGAAGATGATTTTGCAATATAATCAATGGATAATGATCAAAGATAAGTTTAGAAGCTTACCTAAGTGAAAGATTATGAAAATCCCCTTTCGATTCCCCCAAAAACATGCTCTCAAATTTTGAAAATGGTGAAAATAGGGTTTAAGACAGAAACGGAGGTATATTTATGTTAATCCAGTGACCAGTACCTTCTCCGTGTGTGCACCCAACCCACCGTGTGCGCATAGCTTTATTTCTGACCCGAACCTGGCTTAAGCCTTCGCGTGCGCAGTGATATGCATTGTGTTCGCAATGAATAGGTCACAGGTTTCATCGGGTGCGTGAAGAAGGGTAACCTAGTGCACCAGAAATTCAGCTACAGCAGAAAACCAAGTCCAAAAATCATTCGAGCGGACCCTCGGGATTCATTCAGGACCCCACAAAAATAAATCGATAATGTTCTAGGATAGTTTCTCGCCCATACACTCAAAGTTTATAATAGAACCTTAAAACCCAAACCAACCACGCAGCTACCTCTAAATAGACATTTCAAAACTGATGGAATTGATAGAATTTGCATCTGACGCTTGAATCTCAAAATACTGACCAAAGTCAACTATATCAACTTAAAAGCTCTCAAATCTAAAAATTTGTATAAAAGACTCCCAAATGCTTTGAGAACCATGACACCCATTCCCATAAGTCAGAAAGCCTATAAGGCAACAACAGGGAGAGGAAAAATGTTCAAAACATAGAAAATTCTAAAAATCACCATGAAAGTTGTTACACTGTGCATAGATACATAGTTAGAATAAGAAAAAACTCTGGGAAATCACCACTACAACAGTAGCCCCCATTTCTCCATATGGATTTTTTTTGCCAAAATTCCCATATAAACTCATCGGAGAAGGAACAATATTGGGGTTTTTGGATTTTGAATAGAGAAATTTAGAAATGGAAGGCATGGGGTCATTTGGTGGTATTTGTGGTGGGGGTTTTCCAGCCAATAGTGATAGAGAAGCATGCGATGTTCATGTGGATAATTGGTGATGTTTTGTTTTGGTGAGAAGGGAGAAAAAGAGATGAGGACGATAAGAAAGGGTAAGAGTGGCGGTTAGTGTTATTATGGTGGTTGTTTAGCTAGAGACTTTGCTGGATCTAGTGGTGCAGTGGTGGTGTTGAGAAGAGAGAGAAGAAGGATAAGAGGAGATAAAAACATGAGAGAATCGGGTTGTGGAACGGTGAGGGATAAGAGTGTATCTAAGAGGTTTGCTGTGAAATTTCAAAAGTCGTGCTATAATGTAATTAATTTAAACTTATATATGGTTAGGTACATATAGTGGGGATGTTTGCCTATTTATGTAGTTTATTCTTCTACTATTATTTAAGATTTGGTGGTGGGCTCATCTATCTGATAATCAAGAGGGGGGTGAATTGAAATTTTTATACCATAAGTCTACTATAATAACCAGTTAGTCGACTTCCCTGCATAGCAAAGTTGGTACCAAAAATATAATAATAACAGAAATAATGTAAATAACACGGAAGACTTTATCCTAGTTCAGAACTCCCTTGTGGTGCCTACTTCCAGTCCCTTTGGGTTACAAGAGGTTCCCTTAGAGCAACTTGAATGATTACAATGGTTTTCTCACAAGCTTTATGGGATAGCTTTATGAGAAAGGTAGCAGCCTCTACTTGTATAGATTCTAGCCTCTTCTCTCTTTTATTTTCACTATAACATATTACAATGATTTGTATACGAATAAGAAGCAAATAGAGTTTTTGCTCAAGTGAAGTTGTAGAAGAAAAAACCTAGGTTGCTATACTATATTTATACATGGAATCGAAGAATGTAGCATTGTATAATCCTGATCGATCTCCTCTTTGCTGTTGTGATTAATCTTCCTTGATTTGGGGGAATTAGAATTTCCTTATTCTATTAAATTGGGGAACCCAAGGAATTTTTGCGTGGTCATCTAAGGATGAATTAAATTCCTAGATGATGTCATATATTCGTATCAGATATGTCCATATTTCTTGCCTTATGTCGTCATCCTGTCTTTTATAGAATCAAGTGGTATATTCAACAAATATACTCCTTCCTTTCGTGCTTCCAATCTACCAGTTTGATTTGATTTTTTTCCTATTGCGAAGGACTTTTATTTTTTATTGAGATACTTGTCTAATTCCTTCTATATTTATCCTGCAAATTAGTAGAGATTAGTTTAGTCATTATGAAAACCACATGGGACTAAAAATCTCTCCATTTTTTGATAATGACAATAGTAAAAACATTTCAAATAATTTCACTTCCATGAACATCTCTAAAGTGCATTTGCAGGTGCATTTGTTGAACATCTCTGAAGTGCATTTGCTCCCCCTTAGGTTGTGTTGGCTTCCCCTTAACTTGTGTTTTCTGTCTTTACCTGTCGCTTCTCCCTCTTTGGCATAATCAAAAAGAAAAGACATATACACAGAGATATATAGCAACAAGAAATTGAAAATAACATACTAGAGCATGAGGGAAAGGTCTGTATAGTCCCCACAGTAGGGATACAGAGTCAAAAAAAAGTGTATGAAGTTAACAAAAATATTGTCTGAAAGGGACACACCCCTATTGAATCAATGAGTCGAGGAAGTCAATTTTTCTTAAGAAAATAGGTCAAGGTGCTAATCACGTCCCTGCTGTTTGGAAAATAATGGCAAGCTCATTCTGGAAAAAGCTGGCTCCATCCTTCATAGAGTCAACTTGTCGGATTAACTTGTTTACGGCATGAACACCTCCACCTTTCAAACTGTCCATTGCTAACCTGAGCTTGGACATATCAGTACCTGTTTCTTTTATAACCTGGCATATTTTTCCCACTGATTCCTGTAAAGAACATATGTCATCCTCCAAGTCCATCAACTGCTCATGTAGGCCTTCTACCTCCTTAAGAATAACTGTTGCAGAATCAGTCGGGGCCTTTTCTGGCTTAGCTTTTATGGATCGAGCCTTGACAGAGTCATTTTTTAACCATTGGAAATCAACTAGCATATATCCCATGCTTTTGAAGGCTCTAGAGTCATAGGTGCCAACTATATCCACAACAAGAAAGTCAGAGAGATCAATCATAGAGTATTGAAGGATACGAGTAACAAGGGCTCTATAAGGTAAACTGGTCAAAGTGGTAAAGTCCTGGGTACTATCAAAAATATACTCGTGAAACCACATACTCCAATTTAGGTGATAGTTCTTGATCAGACAATACAAAACAAGCAAATCACTGCTAAGGGAACATTTTTGAGGAACAAAGGTGGTAGCAATCATGTGAGCAAGAATTCTATTTTTGAAACACAGAGATAGAGGACTAAATCCAGATAAATCAGTACCAGATTCAGCAACGACGGCTTTAGCTCCTTCAAAAGACACTTCAAACTCATCAAGTCAAATACTATTCATATACGAAACACTACTAGTAGAGTTGATATCAAACACTTTAGCGAACAAAACATCATTTAACACAATCCTAGTACCCAATACTATGGTTTCAAGTTCTTCACTATCTTTTAAGAAATGAAGGTTTGCATAGAACAGACGAACTGGATCTTCAAAAACCTCAAGACCTCAAACTTTAAGAAAAAATTTCAAGTTGAGGGCTTTGAAAATATCACTTACCGAAAAATGACATTCTTTGAGTTGCTTCAGATTGATCACTCTCCCAGAGACTACAGAGAGACCTTTGAATTTTTTAAAACTTCTCCTTCTGTTCAACTCCCCAAAACTTTTGCATGCTTTCTTGAGTGAAAGATCAGTGGGGTTCTAAGCAATATTTCTTGCAAGAAAAGCCTTTGTCACCAAAAGCTCGCTTTTTAGAGACCTTTTCTACAGAAACATGAGATTCTCCCACAGAAGAATCTAAAGAGAGATTGAGGATGTCTGTGGAGAATTTTTGGGATAAGTTGGCTGGAGATTCAGGAAGAGAAGCCATGGATTTCGTAGTAGGAATTGAAGCAGAGTGAAAGAAAGGGGGGTTTATTGAGAGAGAAAGAAGGAGATGAGAAGTTCGTTCTTTGAATCAACTGAGGGGATGTGAAAGGTTGTAGTAATAAAGGGTGACGGATGTGTATTAGACAGAGAGAATTAAAGAAATACGGGAGATGAGAAGTTTATTTCTAGAAACACACGTAATAGTTTCACACATAAGGAAATAAATACACTTACACAAGGAAAATGGGATATACATTTAAACTAGTAATACCGAATCTTTTTCGTAGGAAACAAAATCTTTCTTCTAAAAGAGGTTTTATAAAAATATCGGCAAGCTGATTTTCTGAATCAATGAATTTTAGCACAAAATCACCATTTTCAACATTATCTCTAATAAAGTGATGCTTAATGTCAATATGCTTAGCCTTCAAATGATGAATAGTATATTTAGAAAGGCTAATAGCACTAGTGTTGTCACACATAATAGGGACCAGTTTATATGAAAGATCAGAATCAAGTAGTTGATGTATGATCCAAAGATATTAAGTACCACAACTTCCTACAACTACGTATTCAGCTTCGAGGGTGGACAATGCAACAGAAGTTTGTTTTTTTGCTATGCCATAAAGTTAATACATCTCCAAGAGTTGACATTTTCCACTTGTACTTTTTCTATCATTCTTGTACCTGCAAATTCAGCATCTGAATAACCAATTAAATCAAAGTTTGAGCTATGAGGATACTATAGTCCAAGGTCTTGAGTCCCAATGAGGTATCAAATTATTCTTTTCACAACCGTAAGAAGGGATTCTTTTGGCGCTGATTGGAATCTGGTGCATTTTCACACACTGAACATGATGTCTGGACGACTAACAGTTAGATATAGAAGTGAACTGATCATCCCGTGATAAGTCTTTTTGTCCACACTCTTCCCTTGAGCGTCTGCTTCAAGACAGGTTAAAGGACACATTGGAGTTCCAAATGCTTTCCTTTTTTTCCATGCCAAATTTCTTGATAAGTTCCCTAGTGTATTTGTTTTGACTTATAAAGGTTCTAGAGGCCTACTGCTTAATTTGTAGCCCCAAAAAGAAAGTTAAGTCACCCATGAGGCTCATCTCGAATTCTCCTTTCATAAGATTAGCAAAGTTCTCACACAGCGAGGTGTTAGGACTTCCAAAAATAATATCATCCACATAAATTTGTATAATAAGAATGCTTGAGTCTAGATTTTGAATAAAAAGGGTGGTGTCAATCTTACCCCTCTGAAAATTATTATTTAACAGAAAGATACTTATCTCTCATACTAAAATTTTGGAGCTTTCTTGAGACCATAAAGTGCATTTGAGAGTTTAAAAACATAGTCGGGACAGGAAGGATTTTCAAAATTGGGAGGTTGTTTGACAAAAGCTTCTTCATTAATAAAACCATTTAAGAAGGCACTCTTTACGTACATTTGGAACAATTTAAAACATTTGAAATATGCAAAAGCTAAAAGAATATGAATAGATTTCAACCTCGATACTGGAGCAAAGGTTTCATCATATTCTATACGTTCTTTTTTAGAGTATCCTTGAACTACCAACCTTGATTTATTTCGAACAACCTTACCTTCTTCATTCATCATATTTCTGTAGACCCATCTGGTCCCAATAACCAAGCAAATCTTTAGACGTTTTACTAAGGTCCATACTTGATTTCTTTCAAATTAATCCAGTTCTCCTTTCATGGCTTGAATCCATGATTCATCTTCAAGTGCTTCATCAATTCATTTAGGTTCAATCAGTGATACGAGGGCCACAGATACTTATTTTTTCAATAAAGCTCTTATTTGTATTTGATCATTTGGATTCCCAATTATGAAGTCATTTGGGAAGCTTGCACTGTGTCTCCATTCCTCAAGAACATTTTCTTTTGGAGGATCAATAGAGAGAGTTGACTCTAGTATTGCTGTAGTCGGTTTTGTGTCAGCTTGTATCTCAATTTCTGTAGTAATTTTAATTTGTGAGTTGTTTCCCTGTTCTTCATCAAAGATCATACTCACAGAAATTGGATTAGATTCATTAAATACCACATGCATAGATTCTTCCACACTTAAGGTTCTTTTATTAAAGGCTCTATATGCACGACTAGTGGGAGAGTATCCAAGAAAAATACCTTCGTCACTTCTAGGATCGAACTTTTCTAGAGTATTCTTACCATTGTTATAAATAAAGCACTTGTAGCCAAAAGGATAAAAGTAGCTGATATTTGGATTCTTCCCTTTCCAAAGCTCATAGGGAGTCTTTTTTAGAATGGGCCTGATCAAACATTGGTTGAGTATATAGCATGTTGTGCTTACTGCTTCTGCCCAAAAATGGTCAGAAAGACTTTGTTCCAATAGCATGGTTCTAGCAGTCTCTTGGAGAGATCTATTCTTTCGTTCAACTACCCCATTTTGTTGAAAAGAGCGAGGTGAAGAGAAATTCTGAGTATAGCCATTTAGTGCATAAAAGTCTTCAAATGCTTTATTTTCAAATTCCCCTCCATGGTCTCTGTGAATGGTAGATATAAAGTATCTTGCTTCTCTTTGTACTCTTCTACAAAATATTTTGAAGTTATGCTTCATGCTTGTGAGCAAGGAACATTACCCATGTAAATCGTGAGAAGTCATCTATAATAATAAATGCATATCTTTTCCCACCAATATTAGGTGTTTTGTTGGTCCAAACAGATCCATGTGGATAGTTAGGAGTGGCTTGGACGTGCTAACGATGTCCTTGACTTTGAATGATGTTTGATTCTGCTTACTGAGTTAACAAGCATCACAGATGTTATCTTTTTCAAACTTGAATTTAGGCAGAAGTTTAACCAATTCAAGTCTAGAGAGCTATTGGATAGCATACATACTTGCATGTCCAAGCTTTCTATGCCACAACCAGGGATCACAAGTTTGAGCAGTAATCCAAGTTAAAGTAGGTAAATCAACATTATTTAAAACATAGATATTCTTAACCCGATCACCAATTAAGGTGATATTTCTTGAGGTATTTCTGATGGTGGATTTCACGGCACTGAACAACACTTCAAATCCAGCATCACATAGTTGACTGATGCTCAACAAGTTATGTTTGAGTCCTTCCACCAGGTATACTTCAATTAGATCACTAGAAGGGGTTAATTTTTACAGAGCCGACTCCCAAGACTTCTCCTTTAGCATTGTCACCAAACCTTAAACTTTCTTTCTTTCCTGTCATATGTCTGGAACACTAGCTGTCTATTACCCATATTCCTTTCTTGTAGGTATTTTTGGTGTTTTTTTGGCTTGACTCTCCCAAAGCGATGAAACACATATTTGTTGCTTCTGCATCATCCTCAGCTTCATCTTTATCACTCCAAGCACCAAAGTTCTTATTTTTTTGTGATGATCTTTCTCTCCGTTCAGGACAATTTTGTTTAATATGACCAGGCTTGCCTCAATTGTAGTATCAATCATCATTCCTTGAGTAGTCATTATTTTTGAAGGATCGTTGAGGTCTTTGTCGTCTTTGTCTTAAGATATGCCTTACTCCTCGATTTATGAGAGACATTCCTTTACTGTTTTCCTCATCAATACTTCCTTTTAATTAGGATTCATGGCATTGAATACTACAGTCTTCTTTTTCTCTTCTTTGTTGTACCTGTTGATAAGATTTTGTTCATAGGTAAGAAGATTACCTCATATTTCATCATATGTCATGTTGTGTAGATCTCCATCTTCTAGAATGGCTGATTTTATCTCCCATACCTTAGGAAGACTTCTTACAAGCTTTTTTACTTGTAAGCTATTTGAATAAGTCATTCCTAGAGATTTGAGTTCACACACAATTTTACTGAACCGTGAAAACATGGATTCCACGCCTTCATCATTGCCCATTTTGAACAGTCCATATTCATTGACGAGTGCACCAATCCTAGCTTCTTTTATTTTAGTAGTTCCCTCATAAGTGACTTCAAGATTGTCCCACATTTCTTTAGCCGTTTCACAAGTTGAGATCTTGTCATACTCCGATCCACTAACTGTACAGTAGAGTAAACTTATTGCTCTAGCGTTAGTTTCAATTACCTCTTGTTGTTCCTTTGTGACCTCAAAGGTTTTGAGATCGATGGTACTGCTTGACTTTTTTCCTTTGTCTTTGAGTCCTGAATTTGGTTTGGATCCTTTATTGATCACTACCTAAGCTTGAAAATCAGTTGATTGGACAAAGATTCTGAATCTATTTTTCCAGTGAGAGAAATGTTTTCCATTGAAGTATGGGGGCCTATTTGATGAGTGATCGTCCTGAAATATTGCTTCTGGAATTTGATAGTTTGCCATTTGATCTTTACTCACGTGCGGCTAAGCAACGTTCTTGTGAGACTTGCTTTGATACCAATTGATAATCAAGAGGGGGAGAATTGAAATTTGTATACCTTAAGTCGACTACAATGACCAGTTAGTCGACTTCCCTACACAGCAAAGTTGGTGCCAGAAATATAATAATAACAGAAAGTAAATAACAGAAATAATGTAAATAACACAGAAGACTTTATCCTAGTTCGGAACACCCTTGCGGTGTCTACTTCCAGTCCCCTTGGGTTACAGGAGGTTCTCTTAGAGCAACTTGAATGATAACAATAGTTTTCTCACAAGCTTTATGGCATAGCTTTATGAGAAAGGTAGCAGCCTCTACTTGTATAGCTTCTAGCCTCTTCTCTTTTTTATTTTCACTATAACGTATTACAATGATTTGTATAAGAATAAGAAGCAACTAGAGTTTTTGCTCAAGTGAAGTTGCACAAGAAACAACCTAGGCTGCTATATTATATTTATACATGGAATAGAAAAATGTAGCCATTGTAGAATCTTGATCGATCTCCTCTTTGCTGTCGCGATAAATCTTTCTTGATTGGGGAAATTAGAATTTCCTTCTTCTAATTCCTTGCTCTGTTAATTCGGGGAACCCAAGGGATTTTTGCGTGGTCATCTAGGGCTGAATTAAATGCCTAGATAACGTCATATGTCCGTATCAGATACGTACCTATTTCTTGCCTTATGTCGTCATTCTGTCTTGTATAGAATGCAGTGGTATATTCAACGAATATACTCTTTCCTTCGTGCTTCCAGTACAACAGCTTGATTTGATTCCTTTCCTATTGCAAAGGACCTTTCTTATTGAATGAGATACTTGTCCAATTTCTTCTATATTTATCCTGCAAATTTGTAATGATTAGTTTTCTCATTATTGAAACCACATGGGACTAACACTATCCACTCCATATGATTGATAACTGGTGGTTTGAACAAATAGGTCATCTTCACAAATCATAGCTACCCCAAAACAAAATCCAAAAAGGCCCATTAATCGGGTTGCGGTTTTGCTGACCCAATTTATCCCTAGTATGCAGTAGTAAGTCATGGGTCCATCCATTTACTCAAAGTACATATGAAAAGCAAGTAAAGTCAAAAAAAATGGGTAAACTACATAAATAGCCCCCATAGTGGGTGGCTTTGCTTTTTTGCTCCCCATAGCAAAAGTGCTACAAAACTACCCCTCCTTCTTTTTTATGTATGGAACAAATACATATTTGCCCCTCTATATATCAAATATTTTCAAACAACTCTTCATGCTCATTTATCTTTTAACCTCAATTTTTTTTCTCTGTTTTATCTTACTTTGATTTTTTATTTTTATTTTCTCTTCTTTTTTTTTTAATTTTTCTCAACCTTTACTTTTTTCCTTTATTCTTTTTCTCCTTTCAACTTCTATTTTTTTTTTCTCTTTTTAATTTTTCTTTGATTTTTATTTTTTCTTTTCTTATTTTTTTTTTCTCAACCTTTAATTTTCTTTTATTTTTTATTTTGACTTTTTTTCTTTATATTTTTTTTTCTCAACTTTTTTTTTTCCTTTTCCTCTCTCAACTTCTATTTTTTTTTTTTCTCTTTTTCATTTTCTTTGATTTTTTTTAATTTTATCAACCTTCATTTTTCTTTTGTTTTTTATTTTTCCATAACCTTTATTTTTTTTCTTTTCTTTTCTTCGATTCTTTGCAAACAACAAGTCACGTCCCATAGGCAAGAGTTGACACTACCACATTGTGTCTTGATTTATGAGATGTTATATTACTCTTGCCTTAGAAGCAAGACTTAACCTAAGGACATTCAAACAACAAGTTACGTCCCATGGTCAAGAGTTGACACTATCACATTATGTTTTAACGTATGAAATGCTATATAACTCTTGCCTTAAAGGCAAGACTTAGTCCAATGACTTTCAAACAATAAGTTATGCCCCATGGGCAAGAGTTGGCACTACCACATTGTGTCTTGATTTATGAAATGCTCTATAACTCTTGCCTTAGAGGCAAGACTTAGATCAAGGGTTTTCAAACAACAAGTTACGCCCCATGGGCAAGAGTTGACACTACCATATTGTGTTTTTTTTTATGAGATGTTCTATAACTTTTGCCTTAGAGGCAAGACTTAGCCCAAGGGCTTTCAAACAACAAGTTATGCCCCATGGGCAAGAGTTGACACCAGCACATTGAGTCTTGATTTATGAGATGTTCTATAACTTTGCCTTAGAGGCAAGACTTAGCCCAAGGACTTTCAAACAACAAGTTATGCCCCATGGGCAAGAGTTGACACTACCACGTTGTGTCTTAATTTATGAAATGCTTTATAACTCTTGCCTTAGAGGCAAGACTTAGCCTAAGGATTTTCAAACAGCAAGTTATGCCCCATAGGCAAGAGTTGTCACTACCACATTATGTTTTAACTTATGAAATGCTATATAACTCTTGCCTTAAAGGCAAGACTTAGCCCAATGACTTTCAAATAACAAGTTATGCCCCATAGGCAAAAGTTGACACTACCACATTGTGTCTTGATTTATGAGATGCTCTATAACTCTTGCATTAGAGGCAAGACTTAGACCAAGGGCTTTCAAACAATAAGTTACGCTCCATGGGCAAGAGTTGACAATACCATATTGTATTTTTATTTATGAGATGTTCCATAACTCTTGCCTTAGAGGCAAGACTTAGCCCAAGGACTTTCAAACAACAAGTTATGCCCCATGGGTAAGAGTTGACACTACCACATTGAGTCTTGATTTATGAGATGCTCTATAACTTTGACTTAGAGGTAAGACTTAACCCAAGGACTTTCAAACAACAAGTTATGCCCCATGGGCAAGAGTTGGTACTACCACGTTGTGTCTTGATTTATGAGATGCTCTATAACTCTTGCCTTAGAGGCAAGACTTAGGCCAAGGACTTTCAAACAACAAGTTACGCCCATGGGCAAGAGTTGACACTACCACATTATGTTTTGACTTATGAAATGCACTATAACTTTTGCCTTAAAGGCAAGACTTAGCCCAATGAGTTTCAAACAACAAGTTATGCCCCATGGGCAAAAGTTGACACTATCACATTGTGTCTTGATTTATGAAATGTTCTATAACTCTAGCCTTAGAGGCAAGACTTAGCCAAAGGACTTTCAAACAACAATTTACGTCTCATGGGCAAGAGTTTAAACTACCACATTATGTCTTGATTTATGAGATGTTCTATAACTCTTCCCTTAGAGGTAGACTTAGCCCAAAGACTTTCAAAAAACAAGTTATACGCCCCCATGGACAAAAGTTAGCACTACCACATTGTGTCTTTGATTTATGAGATGCTCTATAAGTCTTGCCTCTAAAATTAGACTTAGCCCAAGAATCTCCCGTAAAAATAAATTACTCCTCATGGGCAAGAGTTAACACTATTTCATTATGTCTTAATTTATGAGATACTCTATAATTCTTGCCCTAGTGGCAAGACTTAGCTCAAGGGTTTACAAATAATAAGTTGATGTTCTATAGATCTTTCCTTAGAAACAAGACTTATCCCAAAGGACTTCCAAACGGCAAGTCACGCACTTAAGTTTCCTTTGATGTCAAAGAAAGAAGATTTTTTTTGCGGATTATCCAACTTTCTATTGTCACACCCCTTTTTGGCTCGTTCGTCGAAGGGTTTTTTCCAATTGAAGTGACGGTTTTGAATAGGGATTATTTTATTTACAGAGTCGCCACTTGGAATTGAGTTATGGTGTTCCAAGTCACCTTTTTGAATCCCTAATCAAAAGGAAGTTGACTCTTTAATATTGGTCTGCGAACTAGAAATCCGAGTAAGGAATTCTATTGACCGAGGGGAAGGTGTTAGGCACCCCTCGTGTCCCGTGGTTTTAGCACGGTCGCTTTTATCAACTTATTCTTAGGATAAACTATTTTTGGATAAATTGTGTTCGTAGGCCTTGATTCGCTCATTTTTAATGTCTAATTTTCATTGGTTTCAACTTAGATGCATAATTTCATCCTAAGTCTTGACGGGCAATTTTCTTCACTCAAATGCACCATATCTATGAGATTTCGTCTACAAGTCTCAGTTTTAATTAATTAATAAGACAATCATTTCCAAGGTGCAATTTTGCATCCTCAAATTTAATATTTGTTATTAAACTCATCGAGAAAGATGCATACTTGCATTCTTAATCGAAACCAAATTTATGGAGGGGCCTAAAGCTTATCTAGCGCTAAAGACATTTGTTCGTCTCATGTAAACTTGAAACCATTTTTTGTTATCCGTTTTTACTCTCCTTCGCTCTTTTCTTTCTTTACCATTTCATTCCATCAAGATCACCTAAATATCTATCTATATCCAATAGGAGAGACAAAAACTGCCACGTGTCAGCACTACAAAAACAATGTTTATCATTAAAATTTTTAATTAAAATAAACATGATTTGCTTATTCAATACTTCATTTTGAAACATTATATATTTACCTTTTCTAATTCCATTTCCTTTTACAATTTCACTTCACCCCTAAAAAATTATTAAATATAAAACTTTATACATTTTTAACTTAATTTGAAAATAAAACTAATGAAAAGATAATTTTTAAAACCTTTTCAATGATTTAAATTGCACAATTAATAAAATAACGTAAATTTGGACTCTTCGATTTATTTAATATTTTAAACAAAAAAAAAAACTGATTCTTGAATTTATCCTAATTAATTTGGACTCTATTTTTTCCCAATTGAAAATTGCATTTGAATTTACCTAATCAGAATACTTATTGGTTGATATCTTATTTCGTTCTCGATTTTTTTTTTATATCCATTTTATGAAATTCGCTTAATCTTGAATGAGTTCAATTTATTGAATTTCTTTTGTCTAACTTCCTATGCATAGAGGATATTTATTTGGTGTTTGCTAAATCTGTTTACTATATGCAAATATTTGTTGTGTTCTGAACATATCTAATCTAACCGAAAATAAATATTGTGGTGTTACAACATTAATATAATTTAATGTGTTTGAATAAAATGAATCACATTTTGATATGATAATTATTTTTAGAAATTCGCGTCTCGCGCGGGTACGCATACTAGTTGCTCTAATTTTCTTAATGTCCAGTAACTAGTACTATACCACTAAAAACGAGACCCTTATTTTTACCCAAACTTAATCAACTTTTAAAGTTATTTCCTCTTAATATTTGAGCACAGTCTAATTTAATTAACGTTGATTCAATATAGTAGACAACCTACAAATAAAAATAATGAGCGAGAAGTTCACATAAATAATAAACTTTACATACCGAATAATACATGAAACCATTTAAACAACTTTTCATACTTTGGTTCACAATAAAAACTTATAAAATAATAGTGTAGGATCGAATAAGAACCTGTATAATGAACTAAACGAAAGTGTAGACACGTGATTTTTGACCCTCCCCGAGCTTTAACCTATTTTTTGCATTAAATATTTATTCTATGTTTAATTATTATTTTTAGCTTTTATCTCATTCTTATAGGTTTTATTTGTAGAATTTTTTTAATAAAATAGAGTCACATTTTAGGATAAGTTTTGTTTTTACTTTTCTTATTAAAAAGAATTTTAAAAAAAAACACATATATTTTTCTTAATTTAGATTTTAACAAATAAGATAGTAATTTTAATATTTTTCTTAGCTATATATTTTTAGGACTAGTTATTTTAACTTTTCTATATTTTCATTAATTTAAAATAATTAGGTAATATATTTTACTATTATATTATATTAAAAAAAAAAAAAATCAAACCTAAACTACCAAACCACCCCACTCCCTCACATCCCCCCCCCCCCACTTTTTCCCATCTTCTGCATACACCACACACATACGTACACAACACATTCTCATGCACACTACTCACTAGTACTATATATAATATACACACACACACGAAACAAAGAGGAAAAAAAAGAGAGGATAGAGATTAGGAGGAAGACAGAAAGAAAAGGAAGAAGAAAAGAACGGACAGAAGAAGAGAAAAAAAAAAGATAGAAAAAACAGAAAAAAAAAGGGCGGATAGAAAGAAAAAAAAAGGTGGAAAAGATAGAAAGGGAGAAGGAGAAATTATTCTTGAAAGTTTGTGGGTTTGAGTTTAAGTTTGGTCCTTGTTTCGAGTTTCCGGTGAAGTGTTCCTGTTTCAATTATCAGTTAGTTCATCACACAGGTTCTTACTCAATTCATTTACATTTATTTTGTTATAATTTTATAACCGAATCATGAATGAAGTTATTCGGGTGATTTCATGCGTTATTGGATGTTCAAAGTTGTTTATATATGAGAGACCCAATTTTATCATGTCTCATTAATTTCAGTGCTGATAGAATTTTATGTAACACGAAATGAACTTGTCTTGTACTAATTTTGTTTTGTTCTTAGTTTGGTTGAAGTGGATATTTGGATAAACACATATAATTATTTTTTTTCTTCCCTTTTCTAATTATGGAAAAAGAAAGGAAATTTGCCTTGGGCAATTAATCACTGTTTTGCAACAATAGAACTAAGTGGTAATATGTACATGCCTAATTTCGCCATTAACCTTTACGGATAGTCAAAATTAGTAGATATAAAAATGAACCACGGATTTGTGTTGTATTTATCGTTTATTATTTATTTGAGGATTGTCAAGTAGTTTGTTCGAAGGCAAAAATATAATTATTCACTCTTCATTAGGCCACTATTTTATTTTTGCTTTATATGTTAACCATAATTTGTTAGGAGTTAAACTTCGAAACATCCAATGGGTCAAAAAAAAAAAAAAAATTAGACTAAAATTAACTTTGAAATTAGAATAAATTCGTGTTTCCTAGGCTACATTATTTGTCTTTGTTCACTGGACTATTCCTTTCTTATTATTAATTGTTAAGAGTAGTTTAAATGAATTGGGTGATTTTCAATATGTTTGGTAAATTCTTTTTGAGAGTAATGTATAAGCATAAGCTTGATGAATGGTTTGTCAGTTTATTGCGTAAACGCAGTATGGGATTAAACATTAGACTTGTTAGTAATTGTTTGAATTTTGTGCCATTAAATATTTGAATTGATGCTGGTTAAGGTCTTTCAATCGTAATTGCTTAATACCTATTTCAATCCTGCAGTATCAACATTACTTTGGGCCTAGACTTTATTTAAGACCAAAATAAATCAACTAGCGTGAGTTTCAGTGAGGTGAGTTCTGGATTAATCCAAGACTCGTTGCAAATTTGAAAGAAAAGGGTGAAAAGAGAGTAAAAATGGATAAGAAAAAAAAAATAGTCTCAAGTTTACAAGAGACGAAAATGCCCTTAACGCTAGATAAGCTTTAGGCCTGATAAAACTTTATTTTTGATTAAGAATGCAAATATGCATCTTTCTCGATATGTTTAATAACAAATATGAAATTCGAGGATGCAAAATTACACCTTGAAAAAGATTGTCTTATTAATTAATTAAAACTGAGACTTGTAGACGAAACCTCATAGATAGGGTGCATTCGAGTGAAGAAGGTTGTCTGTCAAGACTTAGAATGCAATTATGCATCTAAGTCGAGACCAACAAAAATTGGTACATTAAAAATGAGCGAACTAAGGCATACAAACACAATTTATCCAAAATAGTTTAAGTTAAGTATAAGTTAATAAAAGCGACCGTGCTAGAACCACGGGACTCGAGGGGTGCCTCATACCTTCCCCTCGGTCAACAGATTTCCTTATCCGGATTTCTAGTTCGTAAACCGATAATAAAGAGTCAACTTCCTTTTGATTAGGGATTCAAAAAGGTGACTTGGAACACCATAACTCAATTCCAAGTGGCGACTCTGTAAATAAATATAATCCCTATTCAATACCGTCACTTTAATTGGAAAAACCCTTCGACACCAAAGACAAAAAAGGGGTGTGACAGAAAGTACGAGTGGGAATGCCGTCACCGAAAATTCAAACAGGGACCAAACTTTTAACTCAAACTCCAACTTTCAAGAATAATTTCTCCTTCTCCCTTTCTATTTTTTTTTTCTATCTTTCTGTCTTTTTTTTTTTTCCTATTATGTCCGTGTCCGTTTTTTTTTTTCGTTCTTTTCCTTTCTCTCTTTCTAATCCTATCTTACTCTCTTCTAATTGTATTCCCCTTTTTTTGTATTCTATCTCTTAATCTTTTTTTTTTTCGTATGTTGCTGTGTGTGTGTGTTATATATAGTAGTGTAGATAGTTGTGTGTGTACTAGTGTTGTGATTGTGGAGGGGTGGGATTACGTGTGTGTGTGCAGATTATGGGGGAGGGGGAATGTGAGAAAGTGGGTGGGGCGTGTAGGTGGGGAGGGGTTGTTTAGATTAGGATTTTTATTTTTTTATTTTTTTTTAATAAATAAATAAATAAATTTATAAAAATAAATAAATAACTAAAGTAGTATTAACTAATTAATTAAAAAAAAAATAGACAAGTTAAATAGCTAGTCCTAAAATATTGATGAAGAAAATATTTAAAACATTAGATTATTTATTAAAAATTAAAAGAAAAATATTAATTTTTTTGAAAATTTTCTTTTCTTTTGACAAGTAAAAACAAAACTTATCCTAAAATGTGACTCATTTATTGAAACTTTTTTTTTTTTTTTTTACAAATAAAACCTATAAAAATGAGATAAAAGCTAAAATAATAACTAAACGTAAAATAAATATTTAATGCAAAAATAGGTTAAAGCCCGGGGAGGGTCAAAAATCGCGTGTCTACATTTGCCCCTCTTTGTCTGTGAACACGAAAGAGTTTTCAGACAAAGAAGTAGACAACGAGACGAGTTTTGACCCAACTGTTATTTGAAACGAAAAAGGAAAGAAGGAAAAGATAGGACCGAGTCCTGGTTTTGGACAGCCTACATATCCCGGGTTATAAGGGAATCAGGTCCCGTGTAGTTCAATGAGATGGAAGGGTGAGACGATGAGTTAGAGGTCGAGTGAGGTCCCGTCGAGTCTCCGGTTCGCGGCTCCTGGTTTTACATCAAAATGAAAGACAAGAATACAAATGATCCTTCAAGTATAAGATCCTACCTATTCAGCTTCTATTGAATCTTGACTTGAATCTTCACGCTTCTTCAAGTGATGATACATCTACTCTCCTCTTGATTTGAACTCAACAATGAACATTTCTTCATGTCAATTTTGTTTATTGGAGATGAACTTGAAAATCGGCTCTATTCTTCTAGCGGACACTTGCTCCTTCTGACTTTGAATTTGAAAATAGCCATGTTTTCCAGGCGGGCTCCCGAACTTGAATTGAAAATTGACCCTATTCTCCAGGCGGGCTCCTGAGCTTCAAAACTGAAAATAATCCCTGTTCTCCAAACGTGTTCCTGAACTCAAAATAAATAGTGAACTAGAAAAGTAAATCCCATTTTTCAGGAGGGTCTTGAGCTGACAAGTAAAATCTCATTTTTCAGGAGGGTCCTGTTGATCCCATTTTTCAGGAGGGTCCTGAGCTGAAAAGTAAAATCCCATTTTTCAGGAAGGTCCTGAAATAAAATTAAGTCCCATTATTCAGGAGGGTCCTGTTGATCCCATTTTCCAAGAGGGTCATGAGCAGACAATAAAGTCCCATTGTCTAGGAGGGTCCTGTTGATCCCATTTTCTAGGAGGGTCCTGAGCTGAAAAGTACAATCCCATTTTCCAGGAGGGTCCTGAACTAAAAAAATAAAGTCCCATTTTTCAGGAGGGTCCTGTTGATCCCATTTTCCAGGAGGGTCCTGAGCTGAAAAGTACAATCCCATTTTCCAGGAGGGTCCTGAACTAAAAAAAAATAAAGTTCCATTTTTCAGGAGAGTCCTGTTGATCCCATTTTCCAGGAGGGTCCTGAGCTGAAAAGTACAATCCCATTATCCAGGAGGGTCTTGTTGATCCCATTTTCCAGGAGGGTCCTGAGCAAAAATAAAGTCCCATTATCCAAGAGGGTCCTGTTGATCCCATTTTTCAGGAGGGTCCTGAGTAGAAAGTAAAGTCCCATTTTTCAGGAGGGTCCTGAGCCAAAAGGTAAAGTCCCATTTTTCAGGAGGGTCCTGAGCAGAGAATAAAGTCTCATTTTCCAAGAGGGTCCTGAACTAAAAAATAAGGTCCCATTATCCAGGAGGGTACTGAGTTGAAAATTAAAATCCCATTTTCCAGGAGGGTCCTGAACTAAAAAAATAAAGTCCCATTTTTCAGGAGGGTCCTGTTGATCCCATTTTTCAGGAGGGTCCTGAGCTAAAATTAAGTTCCATTATTCAGGAGGGTCCTGTTGATCCCATTTTCCAGGAGGGTCCTGAGCTAAAAATTAAAATCCCAAATAACACGAACAAAAATTTTGCCCCAGTTTGTACCAAAAATTTTCGTAAGTGTTTGAAAAATCATAACTATTTAAAAAACGAGGAGGGTGAATCCAAGACCTGCCCAACTCCCGAAAGTGCCTCTCACAAAGGTAAAAGATAATAATTTTTTACTATGACTGTAATCTAGCAAGCTTATGTCGCAATATTGCTTCTTGCATTCGCTGAAGTGAAGAATTGCCCCTTTCTGAAATCCAGGCTTCGAAGCCTTTGATTTGCAGGCAACACCTATCTCTGTTTCAGACAAAGAAAAATTTTGAGTTTAACAACATGGTGGTTGGTTCATGGCATTTGACTTTTGATGCAATTGCTCCTGCACTTATCATGTTCAGCTCTGTTCGAGCCGTTGACGAGTATCGTTAACTTGTTGTAATATTGACCCCAAAAATTCTGGTTACCCAATGACTGTAAGTCAAATCGTATTTTCATTTCATAGCGCCTCTGAATTCAACTTCTGTCGCACCTTTGTATTCTTACGACTTCAAACACGGTTAGATGACGACTATTCTAAGGTATTTGGTTTCACTTTGGATCCTGTTACTTTCATGTGCATGGTCCTTTCCCCTGCTTTGCATCATTGAAGGAGTTGGTAGCAAGTTTTGAAGTCCTTTCTCACTTGTTTTTCCACGGACTTGACTCAAAGACAACAGAAAAATAAGGACGGTGATTTCCATTTTGATAACAAAGACAAGAAATAAAAATAGAAATATTGAACGGAAAGAAAGGCGACAAACGTCCCAATTTCCAAAAGAATGAAGGAAAGAAAACTTATCTGAATGTCATAGCCGGCTCTAGTGATTATGACATGCATTTGAGATCAAGCAACCCGACCTTCCACTCTCAATCATTTATCAACTTTTGCCAACCTATTGAATTGAAGACTTGGTTTTGCTTTTGAGCCTGTTGCCTTTAGATCACAAACTTCATCCGGCTAGCGAAGCTCCAAAGAGTTTTCACCAGCAAACCTCTCTCATTTTCATTTTCTCTCAAATCACCATTGTCTTATGGTGCCCGTGAGGGTTTTCACCAATATGACTCTCTCATTTTTATTTTCTCTCATCTTACCATCGCCTTATGGTGCCCGTGAGGGTTTTCACCAATAAGACTCTCTCATTTTTCATATCTGTCGTATTTCCTTTATGCTGATAAAGACAAGTGTGTCCCAAAATATAGAACTTCATATCACCATACCATGCTTAGCCTCAACATTTTCAAAGATTGATCTGAAGGTCTTTCTTTGGTTATAACGTGGCTTTTGGATAGGGTTAGAAAGAAAGGGTGGCATGAGTCTCAAAAGACACTTAACATAGGGTGAGACTTACAACTTTTGGAATCGACTCACGAAGAAAATAACTTTTGCCCCAGTTTTTTTTAAACTGGGTAACTTGAAATTTTTATTTGGTTGGACCGAACCCCAGAGTAGGGCTGCCTACGTATCTTGTCGTAGCAAGAATCAGGTCAAACGTAGTTCAGGCAACTTGTTCTTTTGATTGATTTTTTTTTTCTCTGACTCAATTTTTCTTTTTCGACACTTTTCTCATTTTCCCTTTTCTGATTCTATTTTGATTTCAAAAGAGGGGTACGAAAAAAGTTAAACTTAAGCTCAAATGGGATAGACAACTGATGACACAATATTTGGATAGTAGAATAAAATGTCTTTGTCATATCAATCTTTTAAATATGCCGAAACCAAACATGTAAATAGTAATAACGATAAATAAAGATCATATATAATATCTTTTAACTTCATCGGCATTGATAGCCACTTCTACCATTTTGCCTTCTACATCGGTCAGATATAATGCACCATTGGGCAACACTTTCTTCACCATGAACGGACCTTGCCAGTTCGGGGAAACCTTGCCTTTAGCTTCAACCTGATGGGGGAGGATGCGCCTTAATACTAACTGCCCAACTTCAAAATGTCTGGGCTGCACTTTTCTATTATATGCTCGTGCCATTTTCTTCTTGTATAGTTGGCCATGACATACTGACGTTAATCTTGTTTCATCGATCAAACTCAATTGCTCCAATCGGGTCTTGACCCACTAATCATCGTCAATCTCAGTTTCCACAATGACTCGAAGAGATGGAATCTCAATTTCTGCAGGTATAACTGCTTCGGTCCTATATACTAACGAGTAGGGAGTCGCACCTATTGAAGTACGAACTGTAGTACGATAACCCAATAAAGCGAAAGGTAACTTTTCATACCATTGTCGGGAACCTTGCACCATCTTTCGTAGTATCTTCTTTAGGTTCTTATTGGCAGCTTCTACATCCCCATTTGCTTTGGGGCGATATAGAGTTGAATTTCGATGCGTAATCTTAAATTGTTGGCATACCGCTTGCATCAGATGACTATTGAGATTTGCAGCATTGTTTGTGATAATTACCTTTGGGATACCAAATCGGCAAATAATGTTGAAGTGAACAAAATTTACCACAGATTTTTTGGTCACCGACTTGAAAGTTACTGCTTCCACCCACTTTGTAAAGTAATCAATTTCTACCAAGATGAACCTGTGCCCATTTGATGCTTTCGGTTCAATAGGTTCAATCACATCCATTCCCCAAGCCACGAAGGGCCATGGAGCAGACATTGTGTGTAACTCGAAAGGAGGAGAATGTATTAAATCCCCGTGCACTTGGCATTCATGACATTTACGAATGAATCGAATGGAATCTCGCTTCATGGTAATCCAATAATAACCTGCCCGAAGTATTTTATTTGTCAAAACATACCCATTCATATGCGGCCTACAAACTCCAGAATGTATTTCAGTTATGATAGTGGAAGCTTCTCTGGCATCTACACACCTTAAAAGTCCTAAATCTGGAGTCCTTTTGTACAATATCCCTCTGCTTAAGAAAAATCCGCTAGCCAATCGTCGAATAGTTCTCTTTTGGTTACCATCGGCATGTATTGGATATTCTCCAGATTGAATGTATTTTTTGATATCATGGAACCAAGGTTCACCATCGAGTTCTTCTTCGACCACATTGCAATAAGCATGTTGATCATGAATTCGTATATGTAAGGGATCAATATGAGTCTTGTCGGGATGTTGAAGCATCGAAGATAAGGTTGCCAAGGCATCAGCAATCTCATTATGAACTCTGGGAATGTGTCAAAACTTTACCAATACGAATCGTCGACAAAGGTTTTGCAAACAATCTCGATATGGTATAAGCTTCGAGTCCCGAGTTTCCCAATCTCCTTGGATCTGGTGCACCAACAAGTTCGAGTCACCTAACACCAATAATTCTTGGATTCCCATGTCAATAGCTAGTCGCAAACCCAAGATACAAGCTTTATATTTCGCCATATTATTGGTACAATAGAATCGAAGTTGGGCTGTTACGGGATAATATTGTTCTGATTTCGAAACAAGAACAGCTCCTATTCCAACTCCTTTCACATTAGCAGCTCCATCAAAGAATAACTTCCAACCTAGATGGCTATCATCGAAAATAGCTTCGTCGACACATGATACCTCTTCGTCAGGAAAATAGGTCTTTAATGGCTCATATCCTTCAACAACAGGGTTTTCGAGAACATAGACAATATCAAATTCTGTGAGCAATATCTGCCATTTTGCAAGTCTGCCTGTGGGCATAGGCTTCTGAAAAATATACTTTAAGGGATCCATGCGAGAGATGAGGTAAGTGGTGTAGGATGAAAGATAATGCTTCAACTTTTGTGCCACCCAAGTCAGGGCATAACACGTCCTTTCGAGAAGTTTGTACTTAGCCTCATACGTGGTAAACTTCTTGCTGAGGTAGTAGATAGCTTGCTCCTTTTTTCCTGTGATATCATGTTGACCCAATACACAGCCAAAAGAGTTGTCCAAAACAGACATATACAATATCAAGGGTCTGCCCGGCTCAGGTGGAACCAATACAGGTGGATTCCCTTTTGATTCTATCGAATGCCTCTTGGCATTCTTCAGTCCATTCAACTGCAGCGTTCTTCTTCAATAATTTAAAAATGGGCTCGCATGCTGTCGTGAGTTGGGCAATGAATCTACTGATATAATTCAACCTTTCCAGCAAGCTCATCACCTCGGTTTTATTCTTTGATGGAGGCAATTCCTGAATAGCTTTTATCTTTGAAGGATCTAATTCAATACCACGCCGACTGACTATAAACCCCAAAAGCTTTCCAGACGGGACCCCAAATACGTATTTTGCTGGTTTAAGTTTGAGATTGTACCTGCGAAGCCTATCAAAGAATTTCCTCAGATCTTTGACATGGTCTGACTGCTTTCTTGACTTAACTATCACATTATCCACATAAACCTCGATCTCTTTATGCATCATGTTGTGAAACATAGTGGTCATCGCCCTCATGTAAGTTGCTCCTGCATCCTTTAGTCCAAATGGCATGACTCGATAACAGTATGTCCCCCATGATGTGATAAATGATGTTTTTTCTGCGTCTTGATGGTCCATGATGATCTGATGGTATCCCGCGTAACAATCCACAAAAGATGCAAGTTCATGCTTGGCACAATTGTCCAGCAGAATATGGATGTTAGGCAGCGGAAAGTCATCATTGGGACTCGCTTTATTTAGATCCCGATAATCAACACATATTCAAACTTTGCCATCTTTCTTTGGCACGGGGACGATATTGGCTAACCAAGTAGGATATTGTGCAACTCGAATGACTTTAGCCTCAAGTTGCTTTGTGATTTCCTCTTTAACTATTACACTCATGTCAGTTTTAAGTTTCCTCAACTTTTGTTTGACTGGAGGAAAGGTGGGATCCGTCGGCAACTTATGAACTACTAGGTCAGTGCTCAAACCAGGCATAACATCATAAGACCAAGCAAATATGTCTTTATAATCTAGCAAGGCTTCGATTATTTCTTCCTTTTATTGTGGTTGCGCATGTACACTTATCTTAGTTTCCCTAATATTTTCATGATCTCCTAGATTGATTGACTCTGTTTCATTCATATTGGGATTGGACTTATTCTCAAACTGTTCGAAATCCTTGCTTATTTCCTCTAATACTTTATCTTGATCATATTCAACTTCTTCATTCGTTATTTCATGATTAGTTTGAGTTTTAAGATCTGGCTAAAAATTTCGCATGCATGTCATATCACTAGAATCAGCATAGAAAGAACTGTATAATAGAAAATAAATAAGTAAACATTAGACTCAAAATAGAAAAAGGGAAACTGCATTTCATTAAAAATAAAAATAGGAGGGTTTGAACATAAAATAAACAAGATAAAGATCTGAATTACAACCCTGGAATAATTCAAATTACAAAAAGGAAAATAAAACAAACTACCAAGACTCCTTCTTAGTGTGAAGAGGAGTGGCCTCCCAATTGTTGAGTTGGATATCAGGGACAATAAACTGCACATCTGCATTACTAGTGCCTTCCCCAATTTCAACCATATCAGCTTCAAAAAACATGTTTTGGAAAAGTCCAGTCAACTCTGTATCATCATCAACCATTGGCTCTGAGACTGGTAACATGAAGGACCTAATAGCACTGGTTCCGATGAAAGACTAGTTGAGTGGCGGTATCAGCTTGGCGAGTGACCATGACTCTTTTTTCCGCTTCTTAGCTTTTTTTATGTCTTCAAAAGTGGGTTCATACCCTAAACCAAAGGTACCAAGGTTCTCACAGAGGCATATTGGATGAGCTCGGCTTTGTAAAGACATCCCTAAACCTTTTACTGGTTCAAAACCATAGTTTAACATTTCACTTACCACCATGACAAATGCAAAGGGCAATTGTGGTCTTGGAATGAGATTCCCCTCGAGGATATGCTCAACAACCACTACCTCAAAATCCTGATAGATTAGCGCTCTATGTACATTTCCTGCCTCAATAAAGGAGATGGAAGAGTCTTTGTACATAGACAAGTCTCCCTCACCGTGAACGACTATTTCTTTTCTGTCATGTTCGAACTTGATCATTTGATGCAGTGTAGATGGGACTGCCCCAGCCTAATGAACCCATGGCCTTCCCAATAGCAGATTGTAGGAAGCTTCAATGTTCAAGACTTGGAAATCTACGGCAAAGTCAATAGGCCCTATTGTCAGTACCAACTCAATTTCACCAATGGCATTCGTTTTTGCTCCATCAAAAGCTCTAACACATACATTATTGGGTCGAATCTTTTCCGAATCAACATTTAATTTTTGCAAAGTTGATAGAGGATAAATATTAGCACCAGATCCCCCATCGATCAAGACACGAGTGACATAAGAATGCTCACACTTTACGATAATGTAGAGGCCGCGATTATGTCCAGTACCTTCCACGGGTAGTTCATCATCCGAGAATGTGACCCTATTTACCTCAAAGATTCTTCCCACAACTTTCTCCAATTGATTCACCGTAATCTCACTGGGTACGTGTGCTTCATTCAAAATCTTCATTATAGCCTTGCGATGCTCTTCTGAGTGGATCAATAACGCCAATAAAGAGATTTGGGCTGGCATTTTCCTCAATTGTTCCACAACAGAATATTCTGGAAACTTCATCTTTTTCAAGAATTCCTCAACCTCCTCTTCAGTAACTGGCTTCTTGACTGGCCTCCGGCCGTCTCTGTCTTTTCTCAACTCTTCTGGGGTAAAGCATCTCCCTGAACGAGTTAATCCCCCTATTCCATCCACTTCTGCAAAGACTTCTTTTCCCTTATATGTCACTGCCGTGCGATTATAGTTCCAAGGGACTGTCTTGGTGTTAACCATTGGAAGTTGTGACACTGCTTAATAATAATAGGAGTTGTGAGAGCTCCTTTCACAATTAAGAGGGGCTTGGCAGACAGTCTTGGAGCAATCAACTTTGGGACTATCTGGCTTGACCCAGCACTTCCTGAAGCTCTTTTCACAATAACCATGGGAGTATTCTATTGTTTGGGCTTTATGGGTGTCTCGTTCACTCCTGAAGATACTACTTTTGTCAAATCCACCACATTTGTTGTCTTTTCCTCATCACTTTTGATCTTAATGATAGGCTTGTAGGAAAATGTGGATTCTTCACCGCCGTGTATCAACTAAAGCATATTTGTTTCAGTATGAGTTGGCAGACGGTTTTGATTAATGTTTGGAGCATCTGAGTTTTGCACCACAATTTGTTGTGTATCAATCAACTCTTGGATGGCCTTTTTCAAGAACCAACATTTCTCTGTATCGTGCCCTGGGGCATCAGAACAGTATGCACATCTTCGAGAATAATCCACATTTTTTGGAGGAGGGTTTGATACTTTCCTCTCAATTGGGCTCAAAACATTCAAGGCCCTCATCCTCTGAAATAAGCTAGCATACGATTCTCCACTAGGAATGAAATTATCTTTGGCTATGTTACCCCTTTTATACTCTGCCCTAGGTCAGAAATTAGGCTTAGGAGGGCCTTGGTAAACTTGTAGGAGTGGAGGATGATTTTGAGGGGCTGGTGCAAGCCATTGCGGGTAAGAAGAGGGTTGGGCATATGGCTGTGCATTATAAATGGGATACTGAGGAGATGGTACGGAATATAGTGGGTAGTGTTGTGGGTGATTATATGGGTCTTGGGTATATATATGGGGTTGAGATTGTGCGTATTGGTGAGGCAGACCTCTTGGAGTTTGTCGTGGCCCTGGCACAATAGTAGCCACATCTTCCTTCCTTTTCTTTCCCCCAATACCTCCCGAACCATTTTGAATTGCCTGTGTCGTAGCTTTTAAAGCAGCTTGGCTTATAATTTTTTCTGACTTAATTCCATTTTCTACCATTTCGCCAACCTTAATGACTTCAGCAAATGTTTTTCCAACAGCAGAAAGTAAATGATGAAAGTAGTCAGGTTCCTGTGCCTGGAGAAAAATATCAATCATCTCTGACTCTTTAATTGCGGGCTTAACTCTGGCAGCTTGCTCTCTCCACCTAATAGCATATTCACGGAAACCTTCAGTAGTCTTTTTCCTCAGATTGGAAAGTGTGGTGCGATCTGGAATTATGTCAATATTGTATTGAAATTGCTGGACAAAATCCCGAGCCAAATCATCCCAAACATGCCAACGAGAGATATCCTGATCGATAAACCATTCTGAAGCTATCCCCGTCAAACTCTCTCCAAAATAAGCCATAAGTAACTCTTCTTTTCCCCCTGCTCCCCTTAGTTGATTACAAAATCTTTTCAAATGAGCTAACGGATCACTATGGCCATCGTACTTGTCGAACTTTGGGGTTTTGAAACCTAGAGGCAAGTGGACGTCGGGGAACATACTTGTCGGACTTTGGGGTTTTGAAACCTAGAGGCAAGTGGACGTCGGGGAACATACACAAATCTTTGTAAGAAACACTCTTGTTCCCTCCTAGTCCTTGCATGTTCCTCATGCTTTGCTCCAAACTTCTCATTTTTTTGGCTATCTCCTCTTGTTCATCATTCTTTGTCGTCTTTTCAATTACTATAGGGGAGTTGTGCAGATAAGTAGGATTGGAGGATCTTGGGACCTTAAAAGTTACTCCAGTGGAATAGAATTGATCACGAGGTAGCTCACCCACAAACTTTGGTATCAACTTTGGTTGAGGATCTATAGTAGTTGGTACTGCAGGAGTGAAGAGCGGGTTATTTGTGAGAGATGGATTTGGGGGGGGCACAGTAGAGGTCCCAACTGTGCTAGGCACATTAGTATATGGGCCGAATCCCGGTGGGTAAAACGGATCGTCGGTTTGGGACTGAGTGGAAATTGGGACAGTCGTGTTCGAAAGTCCAGGAATTGAGGAAGGTGGTGCTTGCCCATTTATCCAAGCTTGATACATTTCTGCCATCTGCTGTTTCAATAACTTATTCTCTTCTATCGATGCAAATTCTTGTTGAATCAACTGATTTTGGTCATCTTCGCTGTCAGACTCTATCCCCTCTTTGTGTGTCATTTTGCCCTTTCCTTTGGATCTGGTATTATACGGATGAGATGTCAGTGTAACCACAAACCAACCACCTTATAAAATTCTAACCTTTTCTGTAACAAGTGGCAAATGGGTAAGTGTTGCACATTTTTAAAATTATAACACATTGTATGTTATGCCTCTAAATGCATTTCCTATCTTAATGTGGGAGGCCTTATGTTTCATCCCGGCTTATCTAGGCGCATTTTCTTCTCTCTCTATATATATATATATATTTATTATTATTATTATTATTATTATTATTATTATTATTATTATTATTATTATTATTATTATTATTATTATTATTTTCATTTTTTTCTTATTTTTTATTTTTTGTTTTTTATTTTTTATTTTTTATTTTATATATATATATATATATATATATATTATTATTATTATTATTGAAAAGCTTTGATCGAACCCGTTGTAGGGTTGCCTACGTATCGTTTTGGGACATGAATCAGATCATTGCGTAGTTCGAAGAAAACTAATAATAAATTTTATTTATTTATTATTCTTATTATTTATTTATTTATTTATTGTTTATTTAATTAATTTTATTTTTTATTTTTTTCAGGATTAAAAAGTAAAAATATATATATAAAAAAACAGAGATAATTTAAAAGCTTCCAACACATTCACCTTCATTAAATATTTCTTTTCAAACACAAATACAACAGAAAAAAGAGAAAAGACACCTAACAACAAGCCCTACGAACTGACACTTGAAAATAAAACTAAACTTAAATAGACAATATTAACTAAGAGACATAAATTTTGAGAAAAGATTTAAAGACTAAAACTGAAACAATGCAACAGAAGGAAATAAAGGTCCATCACTACAAGTAGTCTCTAAATGTCTCGAAATCTGCTGGTGATCTTTCTGGCCTCGAACTGTCTGCTCATGGAGATTTTGGGCTCAGATGACCTCCCAAACCCAAGTATATATCTTGCAATGAAGTAGTGAGACGTTGAGCAAAGGCTGGTACTTGCACCAGAAACTGTTCGTGAGTCAACTCTTGATAATCCAGGCCCATTTTATCAGTGTGCCCCGCCACACGACGGACCTTCCCACGAAGAGAACTAAAAGCCTGATCCCATTGCTGCATCTGCTGATTACGGGAGGCAATCATCTCCTTTGCGCACTGCTCTCGAGCGGAAGCGACCTCTATCTTTTCTCGCAATATTTCCCTTTCACACATCCACTGAGACCTTTCTTGATCAAACTCTGATTGCATTTTCTTTTCATATTCCTGCAATTGTTGGCGGCGGGATGCAGCGAGTTCTGTGACATGTGACCCCCTAGTTGTTGCCAGCTTGATTTGTCCCCGGAGTGCAACCTCAATCTGAGCAAACTTAGCCTTTTCTTCAGCAAATTCCCTTTGTTGTTCCTCGATCCTTTCCCTAGCTCTTTCCAAATCGGCATTCAATACCTGAATAGTAGACTAATAATCTCTCTCCACATCTAATCGAGCTTTCTTGAATCTTGCCTCATTCGCTGCATCACTCTCTGCTTGTTGTTGAGTCAACGCTGCCTTAGCACATTCCAACTTTGCTCTCAAAGCCTGATCGGCAGTATAATGATCTCGCATAGCCATCTCAATTCCTATCCTTATCGCAGCCTCTTGATCTATCGACCCCTTAACCGATCTTTCTGGCTGACTGGCGGAGGTGGTTGTTTCTTGAACCATTCAGAGTAACCCGGGTGTACTTCCCCATCCTCGCGTTCTACCACCATCATTTCATTTCCCATAAGACGACAACCATCCCAAATCTGTTGGGCCAACCCCTCTGGAAGGGGAATCTGTAACACCTCGTACCTTCCCAACCCTACTTGATGATGTTGAATAATGTTTGCTTAGGTGTTGAGAGATATAAGTATGTATTTGGTAACGCTAATGACGAGAAAATTGAAATTTGGCCACTTACATGCAATTAGACCTTTGTAGGAGGTGTTTTGTGATGTCGTGGAGCATTTTTGTAATACCCCGTACACATTCTAACCTCATTTGGTGACTTGGAGTCATTTTTACTTGATGGTTAAGATCACTAAGTAAGTATTTTGTAGTGTTTTGATAAGGTATTGGACGATATGCAAGTATTGAAGTAGTGGCCGAAAAATTCAGCAAGGTGCTGAAACTTGCGCCACTGCCTTGCTTTGCAGCAGTGGCGCAAGGCACAAAGATTTTGCCTTTCCGGGCTCGTTTCGCAACCCAATTCTACGACGATTCTTAGATGGTTTCTTTTAGTTCTTGGGAGTTCTTTGAGCATTGTAAAAGCTTCAAATACCTCAATACACTCCTATATACTCCTACATGATCAAATCATGAAATATAAATAAGTATCCAAAATGTTCAATGAAGCCATGGGCAACTAGAATTCTTATTTTGGCAATTGAGACTACGAATGAGAATCTCGTAAGAGAATATTGTTGTGACATTATGGAATTATTTAAACATGAGAAATATGGTGAATTATATATGAAAGTTTATGGGCTAAGCTACATGTGCAATTGGGCCCAAAATTAGGGCCCAAAATGGAATAAAAGACATGGCCCAAAGGGCAAAAATGACCCATTCTTCCACTTTGACCACATTTAATGCCAAGGAATGGATAAGGATGACTTGGGGTATATATAAAGGCCCCAAAAATCAGATTTTTATTCTAAAACTCACACAACACATTTTGAGAATTACAAGACATGTTCTTTTTGGTTCTCTCAAACCCTAAGAACCTTAAGCCTTTTCTTTGGTGAAGATCATCCTATTCCAAGACTTGGTAAGTATTTATTCTCATGGATTAATATATTATATGCATGGGAGAGTATGTAAATCATGATAGTTATGTTGGAAAGGTGGTGAATAGTGTATTTGTGCTTTTGGTGAAAGATGTGCTATCTTAGTGATTTGAATTTGAAAAGAGACTTGATGTCTTAATGAAAGAGCATGGTATGGATAAAATATGAACATGTATGGTGTGATTTTGTTATTAAACTTGTTATTTTTCTAAAAGTGTAAATTGTGGGATTTTGGCCGATATGTGCTATGAGGTATATTAAGGTAATTTGATGGATTATTTGTGATGTGATATGGATAAGAAAGTGTAGAGGAGAAGTGTTGTGGTGAAATGTATTGATTTTCATGTATTGGTCAATGTTGGGAATATTGTGGGACTTTTTGGAATAATAATTTCATCAATGGTTTTGTCAAGGGGAAATGGCATGTTGAAAGGCAAACATGTAACTCATTGACGTTACATACACTTGTAAGGTAGTTGGTGGTTAATGTGAATTTCGTTATGTATTTGTGTTGTAGAGTGATACATAAAGAAGGAGCGGGGCTATTGTATACGCGTCTAAGATTGTGTATTCGTATTAAGAATACAAGGTATGTAAGGTTACTCTTTCCGTATCCTTCTACAACATATTGTTCCTATTGACATTGGGCTTGTTTCAATTTCGAGCGGCTTGAAGTATATCAATTCAGGGTGACGTGTATTGTTATTCATATGTGCCCTATTCTTAGATGAATTATGATTCACTTATCTCTTATTCATTGATTGAAGTTCCAAAGATGTCATGACGTTGTAATTCCTAAAAGAACTATCTCAACGAGAGTAATGAGGTAAAGAGAGCTTGTTTAGTTTGAATAGCATTATTCCGATCATGTATTGTTCTAAAGTCCTATAGGATGATGATTATCCTTGTGCCAATTGTTCATAAGTAAGAGTGACAATCTCATAAGAGTAATAAGAGGGGTGATGTGCAAGTTAGTATAATTATTCCTCATAAGTGAAGTTGTCAATCTCATGAGGTGAAGGAGTGAAGTGAGATGTGCATATAAGTGTGTGCTTAGTTAAGGTGTTAATCTCATGAAGTATAAGAGTAAGGTAAAGCATATTGGTGTGTTTCAATTAGTGTCATGATCCTTAATGTATTAATCTCTCATAAGTTGATATATCAATTTCTCCCACCATAGAGTGGATGTATGTTCTCCCACCATAGAGTGGATGTATGTTCCCCCCCCCCCCATAGAGTGGATGTATGTTCTCCCACCATGAGAGTGGATGTAGGTTAAACCACCAATAGAGTGGATGTACGTTAATAGAGGGGATGTACATTAATAGAGTGGATGTACGCAAGTAGATGAACAATAGTGATCATGAACATAGAGGCAAGAAAGAATCTCTTGGGTATAGAAGAATCTATTGGAGGCAAGTCTCTTGAGTGAAGGTATTTTCCCTTGAAAGAGAGTAGTTATAAAAGATGGTATATAAAATGATGATTTATACACATTGACTATTCTCTCCTAGTTTATTCTATTGACACTCTCATGTATGATGCTATTTCTTATGAGCCTTACATACTCAGTACATTCTTCGTACTGACCCACTCGGGGGACTTACTTTACATGTTGCAGGTGCAGGCACTAGTAGATTTTTACACAGACAGTAAGTTGACAGTTAGTTGCGGGTCTTTGGTGAGCCCCAGTTGTTTCGGGAGTTATCACAGTTGTACATTCGTTTTGATGTTGTAAAGATAAAGCGGGGACTTGTTCTGACTTTTAGTTCATTTGGTCAATGCATTTGTTAGAGGCTTTTGTAGACGGATGTGGGTGTATAAATGTAAAAAGGGATATGTCGTTCTTGACTTGGTGGCCTCAACGGCCAAGTTTCGCATATGTATATATATATATATCACATGTCCCATGAGTTCCGTTTTTAGCATTTTAAAGTCCTTACTTGGTAATGGTGTTTCTTATGACATGCATACGAACGAATAGAAGCAAAGCTTGGTTCTCTCGAGCCTTGTCGGCTACGAGTGCCAATCCGTCCCGATGGGATTCGGGGGGTGACAGAATCTCTGGTCTGACTTCAAACATAAACCTTATCATGTCTTCAGTTACAGGTATTATTTGACGTCTGCCTAGCTGACGTAGAACCCGCAATGGCACATATGGCTGAACACCTCTAATACCCATCAATAGCAAGAAAGGGCGACTAGTAGACCGATGTATGACCCGCCTCCAAGGGAATCAAGGGAGGTTCCATGTGACCTTATCTGCTGTCAGCGAGCGAAAACACTTATCCCAAGCAGTAACCCCTTCTGGGAATTCATATCCTTTCATCCTCTTTTCATAGTCTGTGATGTGATCATTTTGCTCAGGGACAAACCTTGCTACCGCAGGACGCTGGTAAAGATGTTCCACAATCCACATTTGCAGTAAGATGTTACACCCTTCAAAGAAACCTTTCCCTTTCTGACAGACAGTTAGAGCGCGATATATGTCTGCTAAGATCATCGGCACCAGGGTGTGATCCTCTTTCTTAATCAAGACATGTACCACTCCAGCTAAACGAATGTTAATCTTTTTCTCCCTCCTCGGGAAAACCATCGTTCCCAAAAAGGCTACCATGAATGCGAATCGCCTATGCTCTTTCCAGGTTTCAAAATTTCCCTTGTTAATGAGTTGTTTTCCGAACTGCTTAAACCCCTCTTGCCTTCCATAACTTTCATATAAAAACTGCAAGGAAACCCAGCCTTTTTCCAGTGATTTTTCTTTTGGAACGCGCATGTTCAGAAGCGCATAGAATCTGTTCACTGAAATGATTCTTGGGGCTATAAGTCTTTTTCGATGCATGTTCCCATATCCGATATAACCAGCTATCTCTTCTAAAGTTGGAGTCAACTCAAAATTTGAGAAACGAAACACATTGTTCAATGGATCCCAAAAAGATAGTAGGGCTTCAATTACATCCCTCCTAGGGTTGATTGTCATGATTTTTGTCAGAAAACCCAAATATTTGAATGTCTCATCATGATCCGAAGAATCCATCTCATTCCACCATGTCCAAAGCTGCCAGGGGGCACAATCCACAACCTGCAGTGGTACATTCCCATCCCTTTTCCTCTTCTGACACTCCCCACGAACTGGACGAGACATGTTGCACCTATGGATAGAGACACGGGATTAGGAAACGTCTAAACTCCTAACGAAACTCAATTCTCAAATTTTGACTTGACTCGTGAATGTTAGTGCAAAAATTGAACTCCAATGAAAAAATAATTTTATTCAAAATGGGAGGTGGGGAAAACCTAAATATCAACATTTTTTTATTTTTATTTTTAGAGACTGATTCTTGTCTATACCAACCTTACAGGGACATTTTCCAAAGATAGACCTCTATATAATTTCAACGAGGAGTTTGGGGGGGAATAAGATGCAACCAAGTTTTTTTTTTTTATTGATTTTATTATTATTATTATTATTATTATTATTATTATTTTATAAAAAAGAATAAAATAATAACAATAGTGACACAATTATTTTATATATTTTGCAAAACTTAACTTCATGACCCCTAAAGGTTCGAGGTTATTAAGACATATAATATTTTTTATATTATTATTATTTTTTTTCTTATTATTATTATTTTATTTTATTTTTTTATTTTTATAAAAAACTTAGCCTCACGACCCTTAAAGGTTTAGGGCTATTAAGTTATATAAATTTTGTAAAAACTCAGGCTCACGACCCCTAGAGGTTCAGGGCTATTAGGATATATGTATATATATATATTTTATTTTTATTTTTTATTTTTTTTCAAAAACTTAGCCTAAAGACCCCTAAAGGTTCAGGGCTATTAAGTTACATAAATTTTGTAAAAACTCAGCCTCACGACCCCTAGAGGTTCAGGGCTATTAGGACATATGTATATATATATATATATATATATATATATATATATATATATATATTATATTTTTTTAAAAAAAAAAACTTAGCCTCAAGACCCCTAAAGGTTCAGGGCTATTAAGATATAAATATAAATAATAAATCTGGGGATAAAAAAATAGTAGTCATATTTTCAAAATGACCCTCAATCGATAGGTGATCTTTTTTTCCGTTTTATTCCTCAAAAATATATATATTTTAAGAAGACAGTTATAAAAGTTTAGAGGAAAAAATACCTTTTCTATTTCATTAAGTTGCCTAAAGCCGGTCAACAATCGAATAGGCCTTCCAAATAAATGTCAAAGAGCACATAGGATGCACATGTTGGTCATATAAAGAGGGACACCTGTCCTAGACGGACCCGGCCCCTGTGCCGAGTACCACTAAGTTAAATGCACGTGATGCAGATAAAGCGAAGCCTAATGGGGATAGCCACATCTGAGTTTCAGTTCTACTAGGTTTAATCTGATGGAGATAGGAGTCTAGACTGGCTTACCCGAGCGGACACCCGAATTAGGGAGGGGCAACTTGTTCGGTAGCAGTGCTACTCCGCCTTCGTTGCTGGTCCAAACCCCACCTAACATGTGTGACTAATAATCCTTCACCAGGTGCCTTGGCACTCTGGCTTTATCTCAAAAAGAAAGTAGGATGCATGCTTTGCATTCCTTCTATCCTATATTTCAGAGACTCAGAGGGGTACGCGAGAGAAGACAGTTTATAATACAATTCAACAATATCAAAACGGTAAAGGAGCGACAAGTAGCACGTTAGGCCAAAAACACAATATCCAAATAATTAAAGCAAGTATAAGTCAATGTCATAAAGCTCGAATTCTAGTGAGTCCCCAGCAGAGTCGCCAGAGATGTCACACCCCTTTTTCGCTCGTTCGTCGAAGGGTTTTTTCCAATTGAAGTGACGGTTTTGAATAGGGATTATTTTATTTACAGAGTCGCCACTTGGAATTGAGTTATGGTGTTCCAAGTCACCTTTTTGAATCCCTAATCAAAAGGAAGTTGACTCTTTAATATTGGTCTGCGAACTAGAAATCCAAGGAATTCTATTGACCGAGGGGAAGGTGTTAGGCACCCCTCGTGTCCCGTGGTTTTAGCACGGACGATTTTATCAACTTATTCTTAGGTTAAACTATTTTTGGATAAATTGTGTTCGTAGGCCTTGATTCGCTCATTTTTAATGTCTAATTTTCATTGGTTTCAACTTAGATGCATAATTTCATCCTAAGTCTTGACGGACAATTTTCTTCACTCAAATGCACCATATCTATGAGATTTCGTCTACAAGTCTCAGTTTTAATTAATTAATAAGACAATTGTTTCCAAGGTGCAATTTTGCATCCTCGAATTTAATATTTGTTATTAATCTCATCGAGAAAGATGCATACTTGCATTCTTAATCGAAACCAAATTTATGGAGGGGCCTAAAGCTTATCTAGCGCTAAAGACATTTGTTCGTCTCATGTAAACTTGAAACCATTTTTTGTTATCCGTTTTTACTCTCCTTCGCTCTTTTCTTTCTTTACCATTTCATTCCATCAAGATCACCTAAATATCTATCTTTATCCAATAGGAGAGACAAAAACTGCCACGTGTCAGCACTACAAAAACAATGTTTATCATTAAAATTTTTAATTAAAATAAACATGATTTGCTTATTCGATACTTCATTTTGAAACATTATATATTTACCTTTTCTGATTCCATTTCCTTTTACAATTTCACTTCACCCCTAAAAAATTATTAAATATAAAACGTTATACATTTTTAACTTAATTTGAAAATAAAACTAATGAAAAGATAATTTTTAAAACCTTTTCAATGATTTAAATTTCACAATTAATAAAATAACGTAAATTTGGACTCTTCGATTTATTTAATATTTTAAACAAAAAAAAAACTGATTCTTGAATTTATCCTAATTAATTTGGACTCTATTTTTTCCCAATTGAAAATTGCATTTGAATTTACCTAATCAGAATACTTATTGGTTGATATATTATTTCGTTCTCAATTTTTTTTTATATATCCATTTTATGAAATTCGCTTAATCTTGAATGAGTTCAATTTATTGAATTTCTTTTGTCTAACTTCCTATGCATAGAGGATATTTATTTGGTGTTTGCTAAATCTGTTTACTATATGCAAATATTTGTTGTGTTCTGAACATATCCAATCTAACCGAAAATAAATATTGTGGTGTTACAACATTAATATAATTTAATGTGTTTGAATAAAACGAATCAAATTTTGATATGATAATTATTTTTAGAAATTCGCGTCTCGCACGGGTACGTATACTAGTTGCTCTAATTTTCTTAACGTCCAGTAACTAGTACTATACCACTAAAAACGAGACCCTTATTTTTACCCAAACTTAATCAACTTTTAAAGTTATCTCCTCTTAATATTTGAGCACAATCTAATTTAATTAACGTTGATTCAATATAGTAGACAACCTACAAATAAAAATAATGAGAGAGAAGTTCACATAAATAATAAACTTTACATACCGAATAATACATGAAACCATTTAAACAACTTTTCATACTTTGGTTCACAATAAAAACTTATAAAATAATAGTGTAGGATCGAATAAGAACTTGTATAATGAACTAAACGAAAGTACGAGTGGGAATGCCGTCACCGAAAATCCAAACAGGGACCAAACTTTAAAATCAAATTTCAACTTTCAAGAATAATTTCTCCTTCTCCCTTTCTATTTTTTTTTCTATCTTTCTGTCTTTTTTTTTCCTATTCTGTCCGTGTCCGTTTTTTTTTTCTTTCTTTTCCTTTCTCTCTTTCTAATCCTATCTTACTCTCTTCTAATTGTATTCCCCTTTTTTTGTATTCTGTCTCTTAATCTTTTCTTTTTTTTCGTATGTTGCTGTGTGTGTTATATATAGTAGTGTTGATAGTTGTGTGTGCAGTAGTGTTGTGATTGTGGAGGGGTGGGATTACGTGTGTGTGTGTGCAGATTGTGGGGGAGGGGGAATGTGAGAAAGTGGGGTGGGGCGTGTAGGTGGGGAGGGGTAGTTTAGATTAGGATTTTTTTTATTTTATTTTAATAAATAAATTTATAAAAATAAATAAATAACTAAAGTAGTATTAACTAATTAATAAAAAAATAAAAATTATAGACAAGTTAAATAGCTAGTCCTAAAATATTGATGAAGAAAATATTTAAAACACTAGATTATTTATTAAAAATTAAAAGAAAAATATAATTTTTTTTGAAAATTTTCTTTTCTTTTGACAAGTAAAAACAGAACTTATCCTAAAATGTGACTCATTTATTGAAACTTTTTTTTTTTTTTTAACAAATAAAACCTATAAAAATGAGATAAAAGCTAAAATAATAACTAAACTGTAACACCCCATACCTTCCCAACCCTATTTGACGACGTTGAACAATGTATACTTAAGTGTCGAAAGCCACAAGAATGTATTTTTAATGTTATTGACAAGAAAATTGAAATTCGGCCTCGTACATGTGATTAGCCCTTCGTAGGAGGTGTTTTGTGATTTTCGTGGAGCATTTGTGGGGTTCAAAATGAGGCTAGGAGGGACCCAAACAAAGTATATTAAGGTTAAGAAGTAAGTTAAAGAATAGGACTTGAAGTATCTAACCAAACCCGCGAAGAAAAGTCGAAAAATAAAATTTTTGAAAATTCTAAGGGAGGGGCGCGCCAGAGGGCGTGCCACGCCGCTCTGGGCTAAAATTTTTAGTCCAGAGGCAGCAAGATGGCGCGCCCAAGGGCGTGCCACGCTGGTTTTGCCACTTTTTCAAAGTTGGAAATTTTCTTAAATTCCAAGTGTGCCCGGGGACGTACCGGGCCGATTTTTGACACGTTTCTTCTACAACCATGAGTATATACATGAAATTAGTAAAGTATTATATTGGTATGATAAAATTGCGCGAGAACGGGTTTGGCATCAAAATAACCATTTTACCCTTTGATCCAAATAAGCCATACGTGGCTAGAATCACTTGTTTTTGGGATTGAGGCTACGGATATGAATGGCGTGAGTGGGAATATTGTTGTAACACGTATGATATGATTTAAACACGAGAAATTATTGATATTATTGGGTTATATTGGGCCCAAAAAGGACCCAAAAGGTGAAAGAAAACATGGGCCAAATGGGTCAAATGACCCATTCTCCCTTTGACCAAGCAATTATTGATCACAAATGGCTAAGGATGACTTTAAGGTCCTATAAAAGGCACCAAAAATCAGCTTTTATTCATTTAAACACACAAGCACTTCTAGTATTTTCCAAGAAACCAAAGGAGATATTTCTCATATCTTAAAGACCCTAAGCCAACTCTTTGGACAAGATCATCATTTGGTAAGTCTTGGTAAGTGTATATTCTTATGATTTAATATCTTATATGCATGAGACTATGTAGATCATGTTGGTTATGCTTGAAAGTGTTGGATATGAAACTTGGGGTTTTTGCAAAAAAATGTGCATCCTTGTGAATTAAACTTGAAATATGACTTGTGGGTTTGATGAAAAGGCATGGTATGGAGGAAATACCAACATGTATGGTGTGATTATGTTATTAAACTTGTTATTTTCATAGAAGTGTAAATTATGGGATTTTGGCCGATTTGTTGTTGTGAGGTGTATTGAAGTAATTTGATGGCATAATTGTCATGTTGTGGTGATGGAGAAGTGTAAAGTACGACCTTGGTGTGACATGAGCTTGGTTATCATGTATTGGTCAATGTATGGAATATTGTGGAATTATTGGGATAATAAATTCATAAATGATATTTGGTTAATGTTGGGCATGTTGTGGTATTATTGATATGACCATGCCGTAAATGGTATTATAGAGGAAGAAATAACATTTTCGAGCCAAACATATGACTTATTGTTATTATATGCCATTGTAAGGTAATTGGTGGTTAATGTTGGTTCCGTATGCATTTGTGTTGTAGAGTGAAACATAAGGAAGGAGCGGGACATTGTATGCACATCTAAGAGTATATATTTGTATTGAGAATACAAGGTATGTAAGGTTACTCTGTCCGTATCTTTCTGCAGCACGTAGTATTCACATTGACAGCGCACTTGTCCTATCCCGAAATTTGCTAAGGTATCCTATATGCGGTTACCAATTGTCAATATCACATGTTTCATACTCATTGATCAATTGTGAATCACACGTCTCATATTCATTGATAATGTTCCAAAAGCCCCATAAGGTTGTGTTCCAAAGTTCCAATAGTGGTTATACTCATGTACCTTGTTCATTGATTATTGTCCGATGGTTCCAATAGTGCTACGCTTCTAATAATGTTTATTCATATGTCTTTCACTCATTGGTTATTGTTCTAAGCTTCCAACAATGTTATGGCTACAAAAGTATCAATCTCTAATAAGTCAAGTGTATCCTATTTTTGGGTATCAATTATGGTTCATCACATGTTCTTTATACATTGATCAATTGTCATTCACATGTCTTATATGCATTGGCTAACGTTCCAAAGATTCCATGGTTCCAATAAGGCTATGTTTCCAACAATGTTAAGTGCCAAAGTTCAAAGTGATGTTATGACTGCCAAAGTATCAATCTCTAATATTTACAGAAGGTAATGTGAAGTAAAGGGCAAAGTAATGCACATGTGGTTAATGATTGATTTAAGGGTGGCAGCTCTGAAGGCATAAGCCTAGCTCGAGCCGATCCCGAGAATTTTTGTATTAGGGGGCAGCCCTAGAGGCGAAAGCCTAGCTCGGGTCGAACCTGACAGAGGGCAGCTCTAGAGGTAAGAACCGAGCTCGAGCCGAACCTGCTATATTGATTTATGGGTGGCAGCTCTAGAGGCATAAGCCTAGCTCAAGTCGATCCCAGGGTGGCAGCTCTAGAGGCATAAGCCTAGCTCGAGCCGATCCCAACATAACGATATGTTATGTAAAGACCCACTGATCAGTTGGGGCCCGGGTACAGTATAGCACAGACAAAGATGCATAAGCACAGAAGTAAAGAAATAAAGAAAGTAATGAATGTAATGAACGCAATGAATGCAATATACATGTTTCCAAATGCAATGGCTTATTTACATTGAATACTATTGTGATGAAGTCTTTATGTTATACTCAGTTTCTATGGCCTTGCATACTCAGTACATTCGCCGTACTGACCCCTTTGGGGGCCTTACTTTACTTGCTGCATGCACAGGTGTTAGTAGACCTTCACCGTAGGCTACGATATATCAGCAGATCATTGGTGAGCTCCAGTTGTTTCGGGGCTTCCTAAGTCACTATGTACATTTGTTTGGTGTTGTCTTGATACTGTATGTATGTATAGAGCGGGGGCTTATCCCGACTCTAAGATTGGTTTTGGTTATGCATTTGTAGAGGCTTTGTAGATGTTGTGGAACACGTGAAGGGTATGTAAGAGACATATGTTTGTCATGATGCCCCAACGGCCAAGTTTCATAATTATTATATATATGTTTCATGAATTCCGCTATTGACATTTTATATTCATTTGAGATGGTGTTGTATATTGAGTAGCATGCATATGAGTGTACATGAGCAAAGATTGGTTCTCTCGGGCCTCAACGGCTCCGGGTGCCAGTCCGGCCCGAATGGGATTCGGGTCGTGACATAAACGTAAAATAAATATTTAATGCAAAAAATAGGTTAACGCCCGGGGAGGGTCAAAAATCGCGTGTCTACATCTATTCATTAGCAAAATATAATAGAACCTGAGAAAAAAGAAAAAAGAGAAGGAAAAAAATAAAGATTGAGAAAAAAGAAAAAAAAGAGAAGAAAAAAAATAAAGGTTAAGAAAATAGAAAAAAGAGAAAAATAAAAAAAAATAAAAAAAAAAAGTTGAGAAAAAAAAATGAGAGGAAAAAATAAAATAAAAATAAAGTTTGAGAAAAATTAAAAAGAATGTGAAAAGAAAAAAACAAAAAATAAAAAAATAAAGGTTGAGACAATGAATTAAAAAAAAATAAAAATAAAAAATAAATAATGTTTGAGAAATAAAAGAAAAAAAAAAGTTGAGACAAATGAATTAAAACAAGAAAAAAAAGAGAAAAGAAAAAAAAATAAAAATTAAGTAATAGTAAAAAAAAAAAAAAAAGGTTGAGAGACAAATGAGCATGTAAAGAGTAACACAACATTTGAGGTGTAGAGGGGCAAAAATGTACTTGTTGTATACATAAAAATGAAGGAAGGCTAGTCTTTAAAGACTTTTCTTATGGAGGACAAAAATACAAAGTCACCCACTATGGAGGACATTCTATGTAATTTCCTGAAAAAAAATAAAAAGGATTGAAAAAGAAAATAATCTGCAATATGGTGTGACGTAGGACCAATATATGTTGATATTTGAGTGGATTAGAAGACAATTTTCTTTTGGTTTTAAGTCTATATAAGAAATGAATGTCCAATGTACAAAGTTCATGTTATGCACGAAGGTTGAAGAAGGTTTGAATCACATTAAATTTATATGACATGTTTAAAATCATAAAATTAATTCTACTCACGATTATGTCTCTTTCCTTTTTTCCAAGATTAATTCTAAAGAGACAATATAATTCAACCGGTTGCTTCATGAAATCAATTAATCCAAACACATAAACGTGTTTTTCAAAAGTAGAATACCTCGGAGAACTTGACACATGATTACTCTCTTTAGGTGCGTGAAATTGAAATAAATTGAAAAATTACCTTCTAAATAGGGTTATGTAGTTTAATGTTTTAAAAGGTGAGAGCACAAGGCAAGACATTTTACACTATATGGGATGAGGCGTAAGCCCCAAAATACTGGATGTGAGTCTCATGAATCTACGGAGCGTATATACCATGTATCTTTCAATCTTATAATATTATTACTAAAAAGATAAGTAAAAGTAAAATTTTCAATAATTTTGTAAATAAATTCAAATAAATCACTAATATAGGAAAAATTTAAAAATTATTACTTAAAAGAGGTAACAATTCAAAAAATGATAATAGTCGAGATAATCTTTAAAATGAAATCATCATCCATTTCATCATCGGTCTCCACATTTACTAGTCCTTCTCACACTAAACTAATATTTGCACTGATTATTGTTTATATATTTCAAAGAAGGAGAAAGATAAAAAGTGTAAGAGCAATGACAAAAAGGGATAAAGTTGCCTCAGAATATAGTGCTACGCAATCTCTATCATATCAATGCAGACATGATTATCTTAAAAACTATTTATGGCAGTGTCATTTTCTATGAGAGTGGCTTTATTTATTTATATATTTTAGGAATTCACTACAACATAAAAATATGATAAGCGTAAAGTATAAATATCATTACACCAATAACAAAAATATGATTTATAGAAAAAATACTTTTAAAATAATAAACAATAAATTTAACGTCTAGGGCGTATGCTTTTATGCTCGGGGCTTACGCCCCAAATTCTAGGGTATACGCCCTATAAATATACGACTTTCATTTGTGCCCGGGAGCATTTTTGGTACACCCCGCCCCAAGATTCGCCCCGAAACACCTTTAAATGATGTAATTATATACAATAATTTATTTATTCCATTTGTTTTTTTGCTTCTTCTTAATATAAAATGCATATCTTATTTCAATATTAGATCTTTTTTATTTCTTTTTAGATGCGATATCTATTTGTTTAATTCTTTTTTTTTTTTTCAATTTTGTAGACAAAACTGACTGGAACTCTGTTATTTTTAGCCAAATAAATTTTTGTAGCTAAAATACTGGAGCTCCAACTATTTGTTTCTTTTTATACTTTATTAGATGCAGTGACTATTTTTCCCAACTGTATTACTTCTTTTTCGAGTCAAATCTAATAATATTTGGATGGAACTCATTGTATTAGTTGAATAATTTCTTTAAGCTAAAATATTGTAGTTTCAATTATGTATTTCTTCTTTAAATGCAATGGTTATCTATTTAATTGCATACTTCTGGGCCAAATCTAGTATTTACAATTATGCTCCATTAATATTACTTTTAACCAAATAAATTTTTTTATCCCAAATAATGGAGTTTCAATTTATATATATATATATATATATAAATATGTAAAGTTTTGAAGAAACTGCATTACGTTATAGGTAAACGTACTACATTTGGATTCGACTTTTTCATGAGAATAGTATGCATTTCTAATCTTTAAAAGTAATTTCTAATATCTTTGAGCGAGTCCCGTCACCTTTCGACGTGGCTCCTCTCCAGTGATTTTCTCTCCATTTCGTCTGGTATATACTTAGATAGTTGACACCTGTCACATTGAAATTTTGTTGTAATTAGTGTAATCTTCGAAAATGGATGATCCCTTTAGGGATAATTGATGAAGAAGAAGAAGTAGAAATGAGAGAGGAGGAAGAAAGAAGAGAGAAAATAATGTATTGTATTGATTAACTGATTAAAAAATGTACAATATTGGGTATATATACAATCACTCTAATAGCTAACTTATGCAGCTATTTTAACTAACTTGATAGGACCTTCTAACCGACTACTAAGGCAATGACTCAACTATCCTTGCTTGTTGTTTGTAGTCAACACTCCCCCTCAAGCTAGGAGTAGTAAAAATGTCACGAAGTCCAAGCTTGGAACTAAGATAGTGATGTTGAACCTTTGTAAGTCCTTTAGTTAATAAGTCAGTTGGTTGATCCCTTGTTGGTACATATCTGATTGTCACCATTCCTTGATTGATATTTTCTCTAATAAAGTGGCAATCTATCTCAATGTGTTTGGTTCTTTCATAGTAAACTGGATTAGCTGTTATCTACATTGCAGCTTTACTATCTGTAAACACTTGAACAGGTTGCTTCACTTCAATTCCCAGCTCTTTCATTAATCCCAAAAGCCAAATTAATTCAGTAACTGTTGTAGCTATAATCCTGTATTCAGATTCTGCGGAGCTTCTAGATACTGTGATTTGTTTCTTTGATTTTCATGAAATCATTGAATCACCTAGCTTCACAAAGTAGACTGAAACTGACTTCCTAGTGTGAGGACATGAAGCCCAGTCAGCATCACAGTATGCTATGATGTCAGTGTTGTGTTTACTGGACAGTAGCACACCTTGACCTGGATGGTTTTTGATACATCTCACAATCCTCAAGGCAGCTTCCATGTAAGATTATTTTGGTTGTTGTAAGTACTGAGTTAGAGTTTGTACTGCAAAAGCTATATCAGGTCTTGCCATGGTGAGGCATAGCAGTTTGCCTATTAGACTTTGATAGGTTCCTTGATCAGCTAATGGATCATTTGTACAGATGTTTCAGTGCCCTTGACATGATCATCAAACTCTTTGGTTGTTACCTTTGTGTTTGTATCAATAGGTGTTACTGCAAGTTTTACCCCACCTAGTCCTGTTTCTGCAATAAGTTCCAAGTAGTACTTCCTTTGATGCATTATGATTCCATGCTTAGACCTAGCAAATTCAATTTCTAGGAAGTATTTTAACTCTCCTAGATCCTTCATCTTGAATTCCTTCTTTAGTTTTGCTTTAGTTTCTTCTATAGCTTTGATGTTGTCACCAGTTATGAGCATATCATCAACATATATGAGCATTATCACAATCCCAACTTCTGACTTTACTTGAAGTAGCATCCTTTTTCAACAGCTTGAATGGGAATACCTTTTCTTTGAAAATAACATCTCTGTTAACAAAGAATGAGTTAGTTTTCATATCATAAAGAAGGTAGCCTTTCTGTACTTCTGAGTATCCCATAAGTACAGCAAGCCTTGATCTAGACTTGAGTTTATCAAGCCCTTGAACTAATTTAGCATAGCAAAGACAACCTATAACTCTAAGGTGACTTATAGAAGGCTTCCTATCATGTAATTTTTCAAATAGAGTCTTATTGTTAATGACAGAGATACGCAACCTATTTATAATATATGTAGCAGCTTGAACATAACAACCCCAAAATTGTGTAGGTATAAGAACTTAAAACCTTATGGCTTTAGTCAGTTCAAGAATATGTCTATGTTTCCTCTCAGCAACACCATTTTGCTGATGGGTGTACACACATGTTCTTTGGCTTATGATGCCTAGCACACTGAATTCACAAACTCAGCCCTATTATCAATTCTAATTATCTTCACTTTCTTGTTGAATTAAGTATGAACATACACAAGAAATTGTTCAAGTACTTCACACACATCAGACTTGAGTTTAAGTAGAGGTGTCCATGTCATTCTTGAGAAGTCATCAACTATAGTTAAGAAAATTCTATTTCCATCAAATGTAGGCTCTTTGTAAGGCCCCCATAAATCCATATGGACTAGATCAAACACAGACATGTTTTTAATACTACTAATAGGGAAAGAGAATCTAGTTTGTTTAGCACATGGACAAATTTGGCATTTATTCAATATTTCAGTAATAGCATCTATTTTTACAAAAAGGATTTTCTTTAGAAAAGAAGAGAAAACATGTCCAAATCTCTTGTGTCAGATATCTATGTCTACATCAGTAGTAACAGAATGAGAAAGCTTAGGATCTAAATCAGTGTTAACATATGAAAGTCTTTTCCATCTAAAGTAGATCTGTTTGTCAAAATGTAAAGGCCATCTTCATGTCTACCAATCATCTTCACCTTCCCATTATAGAGCTCTTGAAATACAAAAAAGTCAGGAAAAAAGAAAGCAGATCGAACATTGCAATTCATCAGTTAATTTTGCAACAGACTATAAGTTATAATTGAACTGTGGTAAGTGCAAAACATTAGTGATTATATGTCCTTAAGTTAAACTACTAGCTCCTGTATGTGTAACCAAGGATATATCCCCATTAGAAAGAAATACATTCCTTGGATTATCAGATTTTCACACTGACCGAGTATCTAACATACTCAAATCAGACACCATGTGGTTAGTGGCTCCTAAGTCAACTATCCACTTATTGTTGTCATTACATGCAGTTAATGTTGTACAGATACATACAGTATTAGCTGAATATGAGGAATTTTTGGCCTTGTTTGTGTGATTCAGGAATTGAATGAACTGCTGATACTGATCTTTAGAGATGGTGCAGTTGTCCAGTTGGCTTAGCTGTTCCTGAGTCAATTGAATGCCTTGTCTTGAAGTACTAGCATGTCCTACACCCTGATCATCAATAGATCATTTTTTTCCTCTTCACTATATCAACTCCAAAATCTTCAACTTGAATATTATATGCTGTGTTAGAAGGCTTCTTTCTGTTATATCTTGAATATTGAGGATATCCAACCAGTTGTAGCAAACATCTTTGGTATGCCCTTTGATTTTGCAGAAATCACAGACTAAATTGTAATTCTTCTTGATGTGTTGGTTACCACCAGTTTTTTAGTGCAAGACTGCATTATAAGCCCCTTGAAGTACAGCAGGATTGGCTCCTAATTAATATCCCAGAACTTGCACTCGTGGATTTTTGACTTGCATCACTAATGATCATAGAGTAAGCCTGATTAACTGAGGGCATAGGGTTCCTTAACAAAATACGACTTCTAGCCTATATGTAGGAATCATTAAGCCCTATTAAAAACTGAAACAATCTCAACTTCTCCATGTGTTGCACATACTTTTTTGATTTTTCACAATTGCAGGCAGGGGCTGGAACAAGAGATTCAAACTTCTCCCATAGATCTTTCAGCTTTAAGTAATACATAGTCACAGAAGCAGTTCCTTGACTCAAGGTGACTATTTCTTTGTGACTATTAAACGTTCTTGCCCCACCAACCTTGTGAAACCTCTCATGCAATTCTTCCCATACAGCCTGAGCATTAGAGGCATACATTATATCCCCTAACAGACCCTTTACAGAGTTCATAAGCCAAGAAAGGACACTGGCATTGAACCTTTCCCAATGGTTTTCCAACTCTGGGAACATTTCTTTTAGGCATGAACCATCCACCATTCCTAACTTATTTCTACCCAACAATGCAATATGCATTGACCTATACCACATAGCATAATTGGAAAGAAATGATATGAGAACCACTTATATCAGAGGGTTGAAGGAACAATGGATAATTGTAATCCATGGTAGAGGCTTGAGTGCTATTGGAACTTGAGCCAGTGTTGACATTCACGTTGTTAACTCCATCAGACGCCATTGTTGCAGGCCAGAATTTTCAAGAAACTGCAGATATGAGTGATCAAGAACAATAGGAAAAACTCTTTGAGGAAGAAATTGATCAAGAACAGAATCGACTAGTTATTACTAGTACGCTCTGATACCAGTGGCAGATCTATGTATGAGGTTGGGGGTTCCACGGCACCTGAAAACCTAGGTCGAAATTTTGTATATATATGTATATGTAAATAAAATAGAATATATTGTAGTTCTAGCACCCGAAACGCCATAAGGGCAAATGGTGCCAGTGGCTAAAGGAGGAAAGTGTCACCCATTTGATGAGGGTTCGAATCCCATCTGCAGCAAAGCTATTTTTTGGCTTAGTCTTTTTTCTTGCTGGCAGCTATTTTTTTTTTCATTACTTCTTCTTTTCTATTCTTTATAATTCAAATTGGTTCTTTTATTTTTAATTAATTTTTAATTTTTTTTATCTTCCACTTTCACTAAGTTTCAAACTTTTGATACGCATATTGTGTGAGTATTCCATAACAATGAGTATTAAATTTTAAATATTACATAAGTAATAAAAATGTATTTAAATAATAAATTTTTTAAAAGTATTTTAAGTTTTAAAATGGATAGATATTATTATGTTAGAGTTTTTTAAAATTTAAAGGTTATTTTGATCTTTCACCGATATTCACGCTAAGTAAAGATGATCGGATTGAAGTTACAATTCTTGATATTTCAAAATATAAAGGCAATAATATATGAATATAACGATATTAGATGGTTTATACAAGTTTAAATTTTTAATGTGGAACTTTTTTTCTCTCAAATTTTGGATAATAACTTCTTATTCCTACCAAAAAAACGTGGATTGTTTAAATATATTTAATTTCAAAATATATATAAGAGCATATTACTAAATATACATATTCAATTTTATCTATAAAAATCGATAAAGATGAATAACCCAAATTGTAATCCAAAATTGACAAACCCCGACCTATTTATTATTTAGACAATGTAGCACCCGATACCTCCAAATCCTAGATCTGCCTCTGTCTGATACCATATTGTAATCAGTGTAATCTTCAGAAATGGATGATCCCTTTGGGGATAATTGATGAATAAGAAGAAGTAGAAATGAGAAGAGGAATAAAGAAGAGAGAAAAGAATGTGTTGTATTGATTAACAAATTAAAAAATGTACAATATTGGGTATATATACAATCACTCTAATAACTAACTTATGCAGCTAATTTAACTAACTTGATGGGACCTTCTAACCGACTACTAAGGCAATGACTCAACTACCCTTGCATGTTGTTTGTACTCAACAAATTTTAATGATCAAGATCTGTGTAGTATTAACCCTGGGTCCTTTTCAAAATTCAAAACTCTCATCAGCTTCTTCTAACTTCTTCGCATTTTTTTCTTTCTCATTTTCTTAATTCACTTTTCACAAGAGAATCAAGGTTGCACAGTTAAGTATGGGTGTGAATCTGAATTCTTGAAGAGGGGGGGGGGGGGGGGGGAAGTATGGGTTCTATGAGAGAGAAGTAACTTAACACAATTAAAACAAATCAAATCTTGATCGCTAAAGAATTAATGCTATACGCCACCTTTTAGCCAAGTTTGTACATTTCAACTTTAATAAAAGTTTTGATTTTTTTTAATGAAAAATAAAAAATCGTACTCAACTAAATAATTGTACAAGATTATATTTTTAAATGTTTAAAAGCTTAAAAAGATATTTTTCATGAAAAAACTAAAATATATCAAGAGGCTTTGTAGTTTCTTCTCACTTGACTTGGATAGAGTTTGATCATAGATTCTCAATTTTTTTTGGAAAAACCAACTTTGGGTGAAGTCTGAATTGTTTTTCAAAATGTATTTGACCATTATATGATTATCATAGTATAGTACACTCTTAATCTTTTCAAAACAGACTAATGCAACAATAGCGGCAAATAGTTTGGAGCGAACGGAGTACGTAGTAACTTATTAGCATATAGCCCTGCCGAAAAGATCAATGATTGAACACAATGAAGTACACCATATATATATATATATGGATATAGATATAAAGAAAAATAAACCATATCCTATCTGGTCAGTCAGTTCTTAAATAGAAGTTAAAGTTGACTAGTTGAGATTTTACTAATTTTCCTGTTTGTCTGTTTCCATAATTAAAATTCACATGAGGTATTGAAACTGAGTCCCCAATAGTTTTGGGAAGACAAAGTGCCAAAGATGCAATAATGAGTGAAAAAAGAGAAAATTGACAATTTTAGTGTTTGTTTCCTGATAGTTTCGAAGAAGGATAAATATTATAAGGTCGTGTAAAAGGGCAGTGTGGTGAACTAAAGCTCCCCCTATATGCAGGTTTAAGGAAAGGATCGGATCAAAAGAGTTTGTTTTACGCAGTCTTACCTTGCATTTCTGTCAGAAAATGTTTCCACATCTTGAATCCATAACCTCCTGATCACATGACAATAACTTTACCGGTTACTCCAAGACTTCTCTTCCTTTCACCTACTCAAAAGTATTATTACTATATCTATTTCTTCATATAGGGTCGTTGTTACTGTCAATTAGCACATGAGACATGGTTATTTTGTCTCCACTGCTGTTGCATCAATAATAACCATGAAAGGGAGCTGAGTATAGGCCTACTAGCTATGCATATTCTCAGCGTAAAACTTGCATCTTGTTTGTGTACTGCCAGCAGCTTTTCCATCAATGAGGTACGTACCAGTAACCATTATATGTGCCTGCTCCAAATTTCTTTCATTCATCTTTGGCTGAAAAATATTTAATGTTTTACTATTCTATCTTTGGTTTTTGACCTCTTCTTTGCACTTAGCTATCTGTGTACTCTATCCAATCTTGCATTTTGACCTGGTATGGACCTGCAGTTGGACGATTTTTGTCTTTCACATTTTTGGCCCTGTAGTCATATTCAATAACACTCATTATGGTTTTGTTTGAACGGATTTAAATTTACATTAACAAGAAGTATCTCTGGGACACCAAGTAAAACATTTTGATACTCTCAGCTCAAATAAAGAAACGAAAAAGAAAGGAAAAGAAAAGAAAATAAAGAAAGGGAAAGCATTTCAAAGTAGTTTGGGACATATAAAATATAGAAGTGAAGAAATCATGAAAAATAGTAAGAAAAGCATTACATAGCATTATGAAATAAAAGAACAGTAGCCACAACTAAGAATATGATAATTGAAGTACAAGAACAATAAATAATAACAAAAATCAAAGAATAAGAAATTACAAAAATAATATTCCCTCCGTCTCAATTTATGTGAGTTAGTTTGACTTGGTACGGAATTTAAGGAAAAAAAATAACGACTTTTGAAACTTGTGGTCTAAAATAAGTCTATGATGTTTGTGTGGCTGTAAATCATTTCATTAAGGGTAAAATGAATATTTTATAATTAAATTGTTACTAAATATAGAAACGTGTCATTCTTTTTGGAACTGTCTAAAAAGAAAAGTGAGTCATATAAATTGGGACAGATGGAGTACTAATACTACTGGTAAGAAGAAGATGGAGATACGGTGCTTCAAACTACCACCAAGCCCATCCCATTGGAAATCGAGTCAATGCTCAACTAACAACTAATGGTTTATCTTACTTTGCGACCTTCACATCCCCTTATCTAAGGTCATGCCTTTGATAAGCTGAAGAAGTGTCATGTCCTATCTGATCACCTCTCTCCAATACTTCTTCAGTCTCCCTCTACCTATCCTTGCATCCGCTATTGCCAACCTCTCATACCTCCTCACTAGGAATCTGTGCATCTCCTCTTCACCTGCCCAATCCAGGGGCGGCTCAATACTTTTGATGGCCTAAAGTGGAACTTCAAAGAGAGGCCTTAATTTCTCGTCATATATATATTTCTAACTTTTAAATTTATTTTCTAACTTTTTGAGATGCAAAATTATAAATAATTGTCTTATAAGCGATTTCTTCTAATAATTGTTTTTCAATTGATAATATACATCATTTACTCAACTTTTCTAGAGACATTATTGATCTTAAATAAGATTTTCTAGTTGACATATAACCAAATTGAATAAACAGATTCATATTTTGTAGTTGACATAATATACTTAAATAAACAATAAAAGAACTATGCTAATTAATAAACATATCAAGAAAAATAAATTTTAGATGAAAAAATAATAAAATGAAAAGGATGATTATTGTAAAATCAAGAAAGGAAGGGCAATTTTTTTATCAAATCAAAGTCTAAAGTTCCCTTTCCTTTCTAATAAAATATTGTAGTATTCCCTTAGTTTTATATTATTTTACCCTTATTGATTTATCACATTTTCTAAGAAAGTTTTAATTCAGGGTTTATTTTGTTAAATTAATTTTATTAATAATGATTTGAAACTCTAAGTTTAACTACTAGTATTATTTTATGTAACTATTTAATACTAAGGATAGTATGAAAAAAATAATAATATTGTTTTAATTTATTAAATTGAGCAAATAAAATGAAACATCTATTTTTAATATATAGACCAAATAAAATAAAATGAATGGAGTAACTATATTTGTACAAAATGGGCCCCTCAGAAATTGGAGGCCTAAAACCCAAGCTTTAGAAGCTTGACCCAAGAGCCGGCCATGGCCCGAACCACCTCAACCTCATTTAGTCATTTTCCTCATCTTGTCTATCAGGAAAATCACTCCGACCTTGTCTTGAACAAGACTTTGAATGCAAACCTCCATTTCATCAACCTCATACCAATACAATATGACATTATCATCATGTAAGAAAATAAGAACAGTATTTGGAAATTTTCTGATTGATTTCTTTGTACAGTTAACCTCTTATTTATACAAAGTATTTCCCAACTAAGCAATAAAAATAATTCTAAATCTATACAATTTTGTCTACACCTAATTGGTTGTTAGAGTAACAACCATGTAACAAAAAATATTTTTTCTCTATGCTAAGGAAACTTCCAAAAAGTCATCATCCATCATTTTCCACCTCATCTGGGCTAGACCTGAAAATGTTGCTTATTTTTAATATGGGCTCAAAACTGATCCAAATGTGAGCCCATTTTATAACCCGACTTCTGTGGCCTTTTATCCTTTGCCGACAAAGACTTCGTATTCATCGAAGTTAAAAGCCTCTTTGTTTGTTCGTGTCTTTCATTTCTAGATCTTGATAAAGAAGAAGAAGCCATAGATGAAGAAGGTGATGAATGTGAAAGTTGAATTCCAACATCCCCCTCAAGATGGAAGGGAGGGTAGTGACCCCCAGCTTGCTCAGAATCCCATGGTGTACTGGGCCAGAAAGTGATTTAGTAAAAATGTCTGCAAGTTGGTCCTTGGAAGGGAAAAATGATAAAGAGATAAGCCCAGACAAATATTGTTGACGGACGAAGTGACAATCAAGCTCAACGTGCTTCGTCCGTTCATGAAAGACAGTATTTTTTGCGATATGGATCGCGGCTTGACTGTATGAATGCGTCGGCACCGACAAGAGCGGAGGAACTGAGAGATATGCAAGTAATCGGGTAAGCCACATTAACTCTGCTACTAATCTCCTCATTGAGCGATATTCCGCTTCTGCGAAAGAGAGGGAAACTGACACTTGTTTCTTGGATTTCCAGAAAATGGGAGATTGCCCAAGCTAATGAAGAATCTGCTAATGGATCTTCATGAATCACGGCAAGAAGCTCAGACGGCATCGTAAAAGACATTGAGAGAGAATGATGGTGAAGATGAAAGGAACAAGCCCTGATTTGGGAAGTCTTTGAGGTAACAAACTACCCTAAAGATGCATTATAGTGATGACTGCTTGGTTGTTGCATAAATTGACTTAAGATCAAAACAGAATGTCAAAGATCGGGTCTTGTATGAGTCAAGTAGTTTAATTTTCCAACAATGTGTCTGTATGAAGTTGGATCAGGCAAGAAATCTGATGTAGCTGTTGTTAATTTGACTGTAGGATCCAAAGGGGATGAAATAGAAGGCAAGTGTGAAATATCAAATTCCTACAAAAAATCTGAGGTATAATTCTTTTGACTCAGTATAATGCCATGTGCTACTCTTAGGATCTCCATACCCAGAAAGTAATGTAAAGTTTTAAGATTTTTTATATGGAATTCTGAATGAAGAAAAATCTTTAGATTTGCCATTTCTGCATATGCACTGCCTGTAATCAGGATATCATCAATATAAACTGCAACAATAGTAATAGTATCACCTTTCTTATTGAAAAATAGAGAATAGTCATTGAGTGCAGAAGTAAAACCCTTAAAACTGATTGCCCCTGCAAGTCTGGCATACCATTACCTTAATGCTTGCTTGAGGCCATATAATGACTTTCTAAGTCTACAAACTATGTTAGGAGAAGGGGAATCCAATCCAGCAGGAAATTACATGTAAACCTCTTCTTGTAAGTCACCTTGCAAGAAGGCATTATTTACATCAAATTGAAATATTTCCCACTATTTTTTGGCTGCAATGGCTAAGAAACATCTGATAGTAGTCATCTTCACTACTGGGGAGAAGGTTTCATTGAAATCTATCCCTTCTCTTTGAATATCTCCTCTAATAACTAGCCTTGTTTAAGTCTCTCAATAGTACCATATGCATGTTGTTTTACCTTGTAAATTCATTTACAAGGTAAAGTTTTTCTTTCTTGAGGTAAGGGAACAACATCCAATATATAATTCATCTTTAAAGCCTCAACTTCTGCCTCTTTTGCTTTCCTCCAACCTGGATGTGTAGAGGTAGTTTTGTAGCTAGTAGGTTTAATGATGTTGGATACTAATTGAGAATGACCTGACTAGGAATTAAAAGAGCATTGAAAGATAGACTTTGAGGTTTGATAGAAGTAGAAAAGCAAGAGTCAAACACATTTCCTAAGAATATAGTATTACAGAAATAATATTGGAAATGAGATGGCATGATTCCTTTATTTGCTCTGTCTGATATTCTCACTGAAATAATGAGAGAATAAGGATTAGGTAAAGATGTAGAAGATGTAGAAGATGAAAAAGGTGAAGAAGGAGAAGAAAGTGAGGGTGAATAGGATTGTTGATTAAAGAAAGGAGAAATAGGTTCGGTATTCATCTCAAGTGGTAGGTTTTGAGAGTGAGAATTGTCAAGAGGAACAACAAGGTGAGTGAGCTAATTTGGAAAAACAGATAGTGAAGAAAATGGTGTCTGTGTGATGAAAGGAAAAATGGTTTCAAAGAAATGGACATCCCTAGACGCAAAGACTTGTATACTTTCCAAACTAAGTAATTTGTACCCTTTTTGGTCATTTGGATACCCTATAAACACACAACCTTTAGTTCTAGGTTGAAACTTGTCCCTCCCTTGTGCTAGAGTATTTGCATAACACAAACAACCAAAACACTTTAAATTGAAATAAGAAGGGGGCTTGCCAAACATGAATTCATAAGGTGTCTTCCCTTTAAGCACTTTAGATGGTAGTATATCAATGAGGTATGTGGCAGTCAAAATGTATTCTCCCCAATAAACCAAAAGTACATTAGATTAAAACATGAGAGCTCTTACAATTTCAAGTAAGTGTCTATGTTTTCTCTTTACAATACCATTTTATTATGGTGTAGCAATACAACAAGTTTGATGTACTATTCCTTTGGATCTAAAGTATTGTAAACCTACTTAACTTTTTCCTAATTCCAAGGCATTATCAGATCTAATAATTTTAACTTTCCTCTCAAATTGTCTCTCAATTTTGTGAATAAAAGATTGCAACACAATAAATGCATTGCTTTTAGTAGCCAAAACAAAAGTCCATGTTGCCCTACTAAAATCATCAATAATGGTAAGGAAATACTTATATTGTTGTAAGTAAAAACCCTATAAGGTCCCCAAGTGTCAACATGTATAAGTTCAAGAACACCTTTAGTGGAAACTTGACTGATAGGAAAAGGCAATTTGGATTGTCTAGCTTTAGGACACACATAACAAAAACAAACAAAAGTATGAGGAAATGAAATGAAACTGACATTTTTCATTGATGAAAAGGGTAAATTCCCCATGCTAATGTGCCATAACTTAACATCAGAAGTTGCATTAGTACATATTAAAGAAGAAACTAAAACAGAATTCTCAGGAACTGCAATAGAAGACATGGAATTTATGAACTAGGAATAACATTTGAGCTAAAACTTGGACTAAGTTGCTTAGGATTGGGCTGGAGCAGATATAAATCGTCCTTAAATTCACCAAAAAACTTGACCTTTCTTCATTGAAGAGTCCTATATCATATAGGAATGTGAGGTAAAAAATAGTGAACATTCAAATAGAATGCAGAATCTATTAACAGACATTAGATTATATTTGAAATTTGGCACATATAACACATTCCTTAGACTAAGATTTGAAAAGATGGACACAGTTCCTGTATGTGTGACTTGAATTATTTGACAATTAGAAAGATTAATAGTTAAAAGGGCATTAAGAGGGGACATGGAAATGAAGGATTCAAGATTAAAACACATATGCTCAGAAGCACCTGAATCTATGATCCAAGTGCTAGAATAAAGAACTAAAAAACAAGAGCCAATATACTTAAAAATAGTACCAGCCACTGCATTACTGCTGATCTCAGAACCTACATTTGCCTGTGATGGTTCTTCCATTTTCATCTGCCTAAACATCTGAAAAAAACTAGTTATATTGCTCCTTGTTTTAGTTGTGATTTGTATCGATTGGATCTACCTGATTTCTAGCTCTACCTTTCACTTCCTCCATCAACATAACATTGTTTCCCCTGATTTATCCTTAATACCCTTTCTCATGGGTGACCATCTGGCCCTGATTTTTCTTCTCATTTGTGAACTAAAAATTTTCAGAAAAAACTATGAATCTGTAACAATCCAGGTCTACATGTCCAATTTTCCCACAGAAGTTACAACTAACATTAGGGTGATATTTTGCCTTTTTCCCTATAAACCTTTGGAGTTATTTCTGAAACCTTTGTAATGATTTTTAAAGGTCCATTTTGGGGAATGGATTTCCTGCTCTTTGAGTTTGAGTGGGAAACCTTTGAACTTGTTTTCCTTTGAACTGATTGAAATTTCAAACCATGAAAGATGAAGAGTCAGTGGGGTTTAGAGGACTCATACATGTCTCCCTCTGATTTTCATCCTGCAAATTTAGAGAATAAGCATGGTTAATATCAGGTAGAGGGTTGATCATCAATATGTTTCCTCTAGCCTGTGTATAAGTGTCATTCAAACCCATGAGAAACACTATAAATCTCTCATCTTCTATTGATTTCTTCAGTTTTTATTTGCCTTCACAGTTATACACACAAGTGAAGTTGATATTAGAGTTGAGAGAGTCAAGATCATCCCACAACCTCTTTAGTTTTGTGAAATATGTTGCAATACTGCTATTCCCTTGTGTTAACCTACTCAATTCTTTCTGTAGATGAAATAATTTTTCTCCATTGGTTTGTCCAAACCTATGTTCCAAGCTCATCCAAAGTTCCTTGGTTGTGCGTGAATAAATCACACTGACTGCTATCTCCTTTGACAGTGAATTCAAGAGCCAAAAAGTGATCATGTCATTGCATCTACTCCATTATGGCAGATTTGAGGAATTTGATGAAGGAGCAGCAGCATTTCCAGTGATGAACCCCAGTTTATTCTTAGCAGAAATGGCTATGAAGATGGATCTCTTCCAACCTTGATAACCCTTTCCATCAAAAGGGTTGTTGACTAATGCGATACCAGGAGAATCAGAAACATAGAGATGATATGGGTGGTTGGTATCCACTGTTGGAGGTAGTGCAGCAGTGGTAGTGATGGTGGCGGTTGTTTCAATTTCCATGGAAAATAAATTGGGTTGAAATTAGGGTTGATGATGATTGATTACTGCTCTAATACCATGTAAGAAAATAAGAACAGTATTTAAAAAAATTCTGCTTGATTTCTTTGTACAGTGTAACCTCCTATTTATAATAAGTATTTCCTAGTTAAACAATAAAAAATAATTCTAAATCTATACAATTTTGTCTATACCTAATTGATTGTTAGAGTAACAACCATGTAACAAAAAATATTCTTTCTCTATGCTGAGAAAACTTCCAAGACGTCATCATCTGTCATTTTCCACCTCGACTGGGCCAGACCTAAAAATATTGCTTATTCTTAATATGGGCTCGAAACTAGTCCAAATGTGAGCCCATTTTATAACTCGACATTTGTGGTCCTTTATCCTTTGCTGACAAAGACTTCGTATCCATTGAAGCCAAAAGCTTTTTTTTCTGTTGAAGATGATGAATGTGAAGGTTGAATTCCAACACATCAATGTCTCCAAGCAAATTATCATGTACGACAAATGGAATACATTGGCACATGTTATAACATTTACAATGGGTCCATATTTTTGACTATGTGCAGGTAGGTTCATCTTTCCCACCTTAAATTTACTTATATATTTATCAGAAATTTGATAGTTGGTTAGAGTTAAGCAGATATTAATAATACAAAAATTAATTATGAAGAAATTTATGCATTATTATATATATATATATTACCTGAACAAGGTTATTTTTTAATTCATCCATCAAAATCCGGCTCTAGAAAAAGTGAGAAAAATGAGTGGACTATGGATCTTATCTTCCCAACTTGTGTTTAGAATGCTTTATGTATGTTCCAACATTTAGCCTTAATATGAATTTAGGCCCATTGACCTATTTATAACTCATGATATCCTAGGTTGGGATTTTGGAGGGCACTAGCATTTTTATGTTAAGAAATTTGTCTTTCACTCTTAAGCTTAAAATGAGGAAAGATGGACTACTTCCATTGGTACCAAAGAGTCAAAATGGACTCATCCATAGAGTCTACATATATCACAAGTAGGGTTGGGTTTAATTTGGTTCAAACTGAAAAAACTGAAAAACCAAATCAAAATTTAAATTTGGTTTCAGTTTTTCAGTTTTTTCGGTCGGTTTTGATTTCAAAATTTAAAATTTCGGTTAATTGGTTCGGTTTTCAATTTTTCAAAAAAAAGTAGGTTAAACCGAAAAACCAAAATTTATATACATAGTATATTACTATATTAGTACTTAATATACATATATGTTACTCCCTCCGTTTCAAAAAGAATGACATACTTTCCTTTTTAGTCTATTTCAAAAAGAATGACCCTTTCCTTTTTTGGCAATCCTTTAATTCCAACTTTTCACATGGCATATTTAAGACCACAAGATTAAAGGGCATTTTGGTACATTTGACACAACTTTAATTTATGACCACAAGATTTAAAAGTCTTTTTTATTTTCTTAAACTCTGTGCCAAGTCAAAATAGGTCATTCTTTTTTAAACTGAGGGAGTATATTATACACCCAATACCCAACCCAACCCGCAACAACAGCCCAGCCCAATCAGCCCAAGACTCTGATATAATCTTAGCAACCCTAATAATCAATCTCTATTCTCTTCACCTCCTACACTCAGACACTCTCCACTCCAACTCTTACACTCTCTCCCTCTCTGCCTCATTTCATTCTCTCACAGTCACACTCTCTCCCTCTCCGCCTCACTTCAGTCAACAACGTCATCATCGTATAGTCATCGTTGTCATCTAGCCATCATCGTCTTCTAGTCAACGTCGTTTTGATCTACTTATGAAAGAGACCATGCTTGTGTTATTGGTGACTACTACCCAAGAAGCAAAAGACTGCTTCCTAGTAGTTGCTAGTTTTTTTTATTTATATCAGATTTTTGGTAGTTAAAGAAGTTGAACTTTATATTTGATGAAAGTATTGTCGTGTAGAGAGATGTTATTGAGATTCATATGTCTCAGTGGTCAATGAAATATATGTCTGCCGATTTGGAAATGTAAATCACGTTTGTGAATTTGTCATGGTATTGTAAATGGAAAAATTACACAACATAGATAAAAAGGGTTCTTAATTACCTATCATAGTTAATGTTTAAAATAATTACCAATCATGGTTAATATTTAAAATAATTACCTGACATAATCAAAAGTTAGTTAAAGAACTATTATTTATGTGGGCCTTATATACAAATATGATAGCTTGTATACCTTTTCTTTTATGAGCATTCAACTAATCTCTCTCATCAAATTTGATTGAACATTAAAAAAGTAACAATTTTCTCTCTCTACTAATTTTCTCTGTCTTCTCTCTACTCACATTTGAATTCACAACTCAACTCCCAATGACCTCTATAGATCCAACGATGGAAATTGACCTGAAAATACCTCCAAAACCTCTAGATCCACCCCATATTACAATGCAAACTACAAATCCTCAATCATATAAATCTTCTCAGTTATTGTTTCAACCCAGTTTCAATTTTAATAATATTGAATGTGTTTGTGTTTTATACGTGCCTAATTTTAAATACTATAACTTAATTCAAGTGGTTGGTTTTAAAATATGTTCTGTCACTTGCTATAACGGCCTAAAAAATTAATTCCAATATTTACATATGATGCATTTTGCTTAATCATTGGTAATTTGTTTAAAATAAACACATACAATTTTTTTTTTATGATACTTATGTATAAACATTGAAAGTTAGTCATTTGTTAATAACAACTGAATATGTTTGAGATGCATATAAATTGCAATCAACTATATATACATACTTCTATTTATGTATATAAATTGCAATCAACTATATATACATATTTCTATTTAATAACACTTCTATTTATATATATAAATTGCAATCAATTATATATACATACAAACTAAATATAAATAACTACTTGTGTATACAAAAATACGTTTGAGATGCATGAAAATATTTCATATATGAAATACAATTTTATATGTATGCACTTCAGTTAAAAATATGTATACACAACCATATGTATAATCCAACGTCTGTGTATCATTTTTAAAAGTATATATATGTACATGTATATACACATTTAATTGTTTATTTAATTGTTTGTATATACAATAACATAATGTATATGAATATTTAATGCTTATAAATAATGTGTAATATACATATTATATATACTTGTAATTGTAGTATTATTGTTTGTATACGCAATCCTTTGAATATACGTATTAATAATACATAATCCACATTATAAAGCTTCTGCATATAAAATTGTATATGGACATCATTATCCATAATAAACCCTTTCATAGCTTTAACATGTATGTTGTATATACATATATTAATTACATATACATGGAAACATATAGCTATATACTAGTATTACGTTGTAGTATTACGTCGTTTGAATATACGTATAATTGTACATATGTATATTTTATTGTAGTACAAATTCATATTATATAAATACCTATCCCAGAACAAGATTATATTTGATTTAAAATTTATATACATGCAGATTTCTATATATTTCAATCACATATACATTTACTTGAATGTATATTTTGGTTAAAAAATATTTATATACAACCGAATAATTTTCTATGTAACACATATGTATCAGCAAGTCATCTTATACATGATAGTTTTTCGATAAGGAGAAGAAGCTAGTTTCATGAAGGGACAATTTCAAGATAGACTGATTCACTTTCATCATCATAAACGCAAAGTTTCAATAGTCTTGAAACACTTACAAATCAACTTCAAATAGAAAATAAGAAAGTATTCAAAACAATTAACCACTAACATCAGTCATAAGCAGTAACTGGAGAAATATTTCTAGAGTTTCTAACATAATACTTTTCTGCTTCTTTTCACAACTGATCAACGATATCCTTTTATCCTCAACTGTTCACAGAATTATGCAACATATACGCTTTATTGAGTTTTAATGCTCACTAATAGAAAGAGATTATTGTGGGAAAGTTGGAGAAAATAATGGGCACTGATTGATATCCCTTTCCTTTTTAATCTTTGTTTTCTGTTATTGTAACTGACAAAGGGAAAAAAAAAGGTTTTATGTTTTTGTATAAATCCTCCTTAAATACATGTAGACACTAACTGCTGTCTATAGAATGTAAATATTGAAAGTCAGACTAAGAATTTAGTTAAGAGGGGTCTAAGATGTCTATATGTGAAGTTTTGCCATTGTAAATCACATTAAAAACTAATGAAAATCAGGTTTGGAAAGCTATTTTTCTAAAAAAAATTATCCAATTTCAAAAGCCCAGTTATGATAAAAAAAAGGCCCACTATTTTGATCTTCAAACCGAAAAACCAAATCGAAAGAAACTGAATTGAATTGGCAAAAACCGAATTGAACCGAATTTATTTCGGTTGCCATTTTAGCCAAACCGAAATTCAAAAACTAAACCGAACCAACCGAACACCCACTCCTAATCACAATGATTGATAAATGATATATTTCATCGTTCATTTTATTTGTTACATTTTTGACTTGGCATGCCCATTAAAAAAATAATGATTGCATAGTAATTTTACTACATTGCCCTATTAATTGATACTTAATCTCAATAATTGTAAGCAAAGTCCCAAATGTATTTATTAGAATCACTATGAAGTCCCAACTTTCAAAATCAGAATATAAAAGATGGTTTTTAAATGGAGTAAGTTCTAAGTGGTTTAATGAAGGGGTTCATGAGTCAATCCCAATGATAAAAATTGGTAGTTGAAATTGACCATTTAATATTTCAAAAAGTGTTAGTAAATGAATTAAAGGTAAAACATAAAAAAAAAAAAAATCTTTTTTTAATATGTCAAAAATGATAAGTAAAAATGAAGGGAGTAACTAGTAATTTTAGTGTTTCAAAAAGAATTTGACAGAATTTAAATTTTAGAAATTATATACTCCCTTGTTATGTTTCAATTTATATGACCCATTTTCTTCTTTAATTTGTTATACAAAAGGAATGATTTCTTTCCGAGTTAAAAGAAAATGTATAATTTTTATTTTTGATTTTACCCTTAAGGATAATTTTTATTGTCATGCATGTACTATGAGATATTTAAGATAACAAGTTTTAAAAATTTTAAGAGTATGTTTAAGATCACAAATTTAAAAAGAAATTATTTTTTTCTTAAAATTTATAACAAGTCAAAGGATTCACATAAATTGAAACCAATCAACTAGAAGGTTACGCTCCTTCTGTTTTAATTTGTTTGTTTGATTTTGACTTGGTATAGAGTTTGAAAATGTTTTTTAAAAAATACTTTTGAATCTTATGATCTTAAACTAAAGATATATAGAATGTACTAAAATGTCCTTTAATCTTATGGTCTTAAACATGACATAAGAAAAGTTAAAACATATTTAAGGAGTTGTTTTTAAAAAGAATGAGACATTTTTTTTAAAATAAACTAAAAAAAGTATGACAAACAAATTGAAATGGAATATATATTAGGAATACAATCTTTTATACATTTAAAAAGTAATTATGCCAATCAAATCGAAACAATTGAAGTAAAAATAAGTGACCTTTCACAGGCACCCAAAATAGAGAGTCCAAAAGGCTCATTAATTGGGTGCTATTCTATGGGTCCATTCATTTACACAATTATGTCAAAGTAAAATTATATTAAAAAGAAAGAAAAATCCAACCAATATGAGTATTGAGAAACTTATTAGTGTCATTCTTTCTCTATTGAAATGATTATTTTCCAGTTTTTTTAAGTATTCCCCCTGATTTCAAAGTCATCTGAATTTGGGCCTTCATCTACGAATTGTAACATGGCAAATACCACAAATCTATATAAATCGTCAAGATTTTCTCCATAAATGTTCCAACAAATTTTGACGATCCATCAGAATTTGCAGCCAAACCTTAATGCTTATCCTAACATGTTGTGCTGGTAAATTTTTACACAGTATGTTAAGGTGGTTACTAAGATTTAACTAGAAATTTTGATAATCACCATTACTTCTTGTTAGATTTTGTTCTCAGTTCATACGAAAAATTATTTTTCGAATATTTTTTTTTTTTAACGAGTTTAATTAAATTGTGGCACCAAAAACTCTTACTTTCCATGATCGCCCAAATAAATAAAATTGACACTAAAAAAGCCATATAGTTTCAATTCTTAATCTTTGAGAATAGGACTTCTTGTTCGCCTGTTTAATTTCGAATGTTAAAAGTCACATATAGAAAATGAACGAGGTAAAATTGATCAAAGGGAAGCAAAGAAAAAAAAGGAAGATGCATGGTGACAAGTGAGGCTTTTTCTTTGGATGTAACCTGGATTGATAATTTAGAAGTATGAGCAGGTCCATCACCTTTTGTAATGTGTTTTCACAAACCCTAAAATTATTGGGATTGGGATGTCATATCCTGTCACTCACATGGGGTTTATTTCTAGTATCATCGCTTGCAAAAATCATCCATCCGGGCCCACACTATGGACTTATAGGTCATACATATAAGTAGGCGTTTGGTCCCGGAAATTTTTTCACTTTTTTTGAAAAAATTATTTTTCTATAGTAAAAAAAGTTGAAATAGTAATTTTTGATCATAAAAATTATTTCATTTTAATGAAAATTATTTTTGGAGAAATAAAAACAAGTGAAGCTTGTTTTTACTTTTTTTATTCCTATTTCTCTCACAAAATTCCCAAAATAATTCAATTTATATTAATGGTCAAACACAACACCAACTCTAATTTCAACTCTAAAACATTATTATATCATAGCCAAATAGATAGCGGAGTCAGAAATTCATGCAAGAGATTCAAATAAATTAAATCGTCATACCTGGGATTTAAACTTAAAGACCCAAGGAAATTTGTATTACTATTATGCTAAATTTGTCTCTTATGTTAAAGTGGATTCAATGATTCATATATAATAAAATAAATTGTTTGTAGCACAATATAATTCGTCAGAGATTCAATTGAACCCTTTAGCTACGTACGGCACCACTAAATTAAAGCCATATATGCATTCTCAACTTGTTTAGTAAGTAATACTTTCATTGTCTTTTTAGTTTATTCTCAAAAGAATGATATTTTTTTATATTTAGAAGTAATTTAACTTTAAGCTTCCTTTTTTATCTTCAATGAAATAACTTAAAACTAAGTCATGTTCACAATATATATGAATGATTTTATAGATCATACATTTTAAAAATCTTACTTTCTATCTTAAATATTTGTATGTCATAAGTCAAAGTACATCACATAAAAATGAAACAAAGAGTGTATTTTCTTGATGTATTTGTGTGTATAACATGACAAAATACAATCTTTTCATTCATTCATGTTTTAGGTCAACAAAGTTTACCCACATAATGCTACTAGCTGTGTACCCTACACCCCCGCGCAAGCACCCACTTCCGGAAATCTCTAGAGTATCTGCTGCATATATGTTCAGCTCCCAAATGGTGTGTGCATTTTCTTGGCTTTACCAATTTTGGTCCACAAATCATCCACTTTGTGGTGTTCTTTCTATGAGCCAAAATTTAAGGGGTACCACAAATATCAAATTTGTTTGCAAGTTGAGGCCTTGAGGGGTGTCTTATGACATTACCCTTATTATTTGTAAATCATGGACCTTCCACTAATTACATAAATGGGGTACATTGGCACATGTTAAATTATAATGGGTCGTTTGGTAGCTAGTTTGGAGATGAGACATGCAGATACTAAATTTTGCATAAGTAATATCACATTTGATAACTGGTTAGGATGTAAGTTATTCATGTATATTATTAATACGGTATTCGATTTACAATTTAGAAATCTACATAACTAATACATGTATAAGGTATGAGAGAATCTATATATTATTTTATATAGGATAGAAGGTGGAATAAGTAATACGTAAATAACTAATACATGATTAACTAAATCCTGCATAATATAATATATAAATTTTCTCATAACTAATCTCTGTATTACTAATACCTGCATATATAATTCTAACCAGCTACCAAACAACCCATAATTGTCAAACTAAAGATCTTCTCGTAATACTTTCATTCTCTTGACTACGATATTGAAACGGTAAAGGGCTCAATATACTTTTGTCTTATCAAAAATAGTTTAAAATATTCCTCATTATATTTTCGGTCCAAATATATTCCTTATGTTATATTTTTGGTCCAAATATATTCCTTATGTTATATTTTTGGTCCAAATATACCTCTCTCCTTATACTATTCTGTTGATTTACTCTTAATTTTTTAATAGATGAACACGTCAAGTTTAGAAACAAATAACTCATTCCAAATTTAAAATATTCGATTCACTTTATAAACTCACTCATTTATCCCATTCTCGATCCATTCCCTCCGCTTTAGTTAAAATTATATCTTAAATCACGTGCCGACCTAATTCCTTTTTGTGGACCAAACATGTGAAAAAAAATAAATTTAATAATGAATAACGAATAGACTCGAACCTAGAACTTTTACTTGTTTAAATACTATATAAATATAATTATCTCATCTAAATGCGTAAACTATTTAGGGATAACGCACTTATATTTACTTTAGTTATATCTTCAACAGGATTAGCCCGACGTATCTAATGTCTTAACAAATGATGATTTGGACAAGAGAAAAATCCAAGTAGGTTGATCTCATCTATCACACCACGTAGGTTGATCATGTTTTTATATATCTTCCTACCGAGTACCGAGTAAATATTTATTGTCCAAACCAGGCCGGGCGAATTTATAGGCAAATTTTGGAACACGTGAACTTGTGGTCTCTCTGTAAAACTAGGTATTTATGTATATATTTTTAAAATTTATTTAATATTATCTAGTGGCGTAGATGCTACAAGAAAATTAAATTGTGCACTTGGTTGAAGATTGAGTTATTTACTTATAAGTCTTATAGGTCAAGGGATCAATTCCTACTAAATACATTTTTTCTTTTTTTAATGATATGCCTATGTTTTAGAAAGGAAAAATTATGTGGAGTAGAAAAAATCAAGTCATAATTATCAGGCGTATCTAATATTTAAAATAATATACATTTTTTTTGTATTTGTGTTTTTGTATATTTTGGAGTTCATATACAAATCTCTAATTTCGGGGGCGCTCTAATTTTGGGGCCCATATACATTTGTATTTGTATACAAAGTGAATTTTGGGGCTCAAATACAAATCTTTGGGCTCATATACAAATTTCTAAAGTGAATTTGTATTTATATATACAATCTCTAATTTGTATGTTAGCTATTAAATTATAGTTTCATTCTGTAATTAAGTAAATTTTAGCTACACGCTTTATTTATTACCTAAATATTAGTAATTTCTAAAATTTTGCCTTTTAGAAATCCTAAATTATCCACTGATCTAAATGCATATATCAGACGTGGCGCGGGCGGAACGTCAACTTCATCTAAAATTTTACGATGCATGGATGTGACATTTTCCCTCATACAACACACTACATTCACTTCAACACGTTTTGTGTTGTTTAATTGTTTTGCATCCCATGATAGTACTACAGGCAGCATAGCTGTTTCATGATTTCACAAAATTTATTATGGGAACCCACTCCCCTACAAGGGTGGCTGTAGTGCAGGAGGTGTCGTAGACACAGGGTTCATATTTGTGGAGAAAAAGAAGATATATGGCTATTTTTGCATCTGTCCATAGCCACTTGTCAATCATTTGAGGGCTCATTAATTCTATTTCTATTTATATTCTCTCCCGTGTTACTAATTAATTAGTATGTTGCTAGTAATTATCAACTTTTAATACCAACTTTTCATTAAAAGTTTGGTCATCAATGAAAAATTATCTCATTTATAACGGGATTTGAAGATCGAACTACTTTGGCAAGAATATGATGCTTAAAGATCTCATTGATCGATTGAAGATAAGAAAAGACAATACAGCTGATGAATAAAGGCTAACAGAAACTCAACAATAATAAGATCAAACATTGTTGAGGTTGTCAGTTGTTCCAACTAATTTTCGAAAAAGATAGATGAAGAAGCTTTCTGGATAAAAGAAATATACCATCAAAAAGAAATACAAAGGCAGTTGTTATAACTAGAAAAAGATTGGACGCAAGGACGAGAACTATCATTCTCCAAAGAAAAACAAGAAAAAGGGTCAAGCAAACATGATTAAAATAAACGAGGATATTTCATTAAAGTTTATATAAGCTTTTCTAGATTAATTGTTTTTTATTACTTATATTCTGATGTACTGTTTTGAACACAAAATATTAACATTTTTTATGTTGGTTTAGAAAAATAATAAATACATAATATAGTTTACTGGATTATCTCATTTTAATAAACAAAAAAGGGCCCAAATTGATCCTAACATATGGAAAAGGGTGTACAAATACCCTCATTCAACCTTTTAATATAAAAATATCCTCAATCTTTATTTTTAATCTAAGACTACGTCTCTTTCCATTTTTTGGTCTAAATATACCCTCAACTTTTGTATTTGGGCTAAAAAAAAAACCTCAAACTAACAACTTAAATTTGGATCAAAATGACTCTGTAAAATAGCCACATAATGATTTACCATATTTTTAATTCAAAATTAACATTAAAAAACGCCCATTTTTAAACATGCCCCGCTTCTAATAATTCTGATTCGTGTCTTTTAACCCTTAAACTTAAACTCCCGATCCTTCTGACTTAACTATTAGGTAAATTAACAATAAATGAGCAATTAGCAAACAATTACTAACTTCTAATATTTATCCTACAGCATGATCATGATCCATAATAATATAAAGATTATACATATTTAATAATGATTTTAAAGGTTTAGGTCATTAAATACGAACAGGTGGCGGATGAAATCTATCAATATTCTTGACATAGATGATGGGACATATATATATATATATATATATATATATATATATATATACACATTAACATTTTAATCCATCCAAATTCATTAACCTGTTGTTCATTTATTAACTCAACTTATTTTGGTCCGTTTAAATTCAACCCAGCCCCCCGATGTTACACCTCTAGTTTATTTGGTGGTATCTTTGAGTCTAAAAACAAAGATTGAAGGTATTTTCAGACTAAAAGGTGGAATGAAGAGTATTTTTGAGTAAAAAAAAATAAAGATTGAGGATATTTTTAGACCAAAAAGTGAGAGCAAGAGTACTTTTGGGTTAAAAAAAAATGTTGCGGACATTTTTAGACCAAAACGTGGAAGAAGGTATTTGTGAACCATTTTTTATAGGGGTATTTTTGGTCCTTTTCTATTTAATTAAAGTAAATTGATTTCTTATTTTTAAATTATGTCATTTAGGTTATAGTGGAAAACAATTATTAATTTTAATCTTGAATTTCTAAATTAATAATTATTTTCGAATAATTTTTTGATTTGACAGAACTATTAATTCGGACAAACGGAGTATTATATTATGCTACTCATTTCGTACATTTTTACTTGTCAACTATACTAAAAATAAATGTTGTTTGTCTAGTTTAAAAAATCAAGAAATAATTTACCGTTTAATTTTTATGTACCCTTATTATTAACTGCAATTATTTTTCAATATATTTTCCCAAATATTAATATTTAATACTACATTCAAAAAGTAATATAATAAATTAACATTCTTACTTCTTAAACAATACTAGTGCTATTTGGCTCGTGCTAAGTCCGGGCTCAAAATTCATATTAAAAATTCAACTTGTAATTTTTTCCCCTGCTCTTGATGCATTAAGTTATCGAAATAGAAATTCCATAACTACAAAGCCTATCTATAATGTTTTACGTGTGACCATATTGTATAACGTTTGCATACTCTATATTATCGCTATTGTTGGCACAGAATTACATATTATGATTTCAAAAAAAATTTATATAAATATTGATCCATAAGTTTATATTTTCTAAATAAAAAAAAAATTTATAATTTTAAATTTTACAAAAATAAATTCATGTTTGACGTGAAATTGTCATTAAAGAATATTTAGTTACTACTATTGTTGATTTGTCGGATCAATGAATCTTTGTAAAATTATGTATATTTTGAAAGTTTGTAATGACCCTGTAATTATAAAAGAAACACGAAAATATATAATTTATTAATTCGAGGCCTTAAAATATTTCGATATGTTGTCTGTGAACTATGATTTACTCATGTAAGATTCTATAAGAATTCAGAAAGCTTTGATACTTCCTTCATCCCAAAATAAGTGTTACCTTATGAATTCAAAACAAAAATTAGTATTTTTTTCAATTAATCCAATTATAAAGGTCCAAATGAAATGATTATTAAATAATGAATGAGGACAAGAGTAATGTGTAGGCAAAAGTAATAGACATATATAACAATTTTATTGCATAATTTTTTTTGTGAGGATTACTAATCTTATTCTATTCTCCCTTATATATAAATATAATATAATAATATGATATTGTACGAACGATGAGAGTAAAATTTATACAGAAATTAACTCTCTTAAATCGACAACCAAACAGGCTTTAGGGATTATAAATGACAAGTAAGATTTCAGTTGTTGCCGCGAAAATGGTGCCTAAAATAAGTGCGGAATTCTAAGCAAAAAAAGAAGGGAAAATTATGTAGAATCCACTATAATTATTTACAAGTAAAATGATTCAATTTTACAAAAATTATCCAAAATGGCCCATGTTGTATATTTTCTGTAATAAAACACATTTATTATTAATTCTCTCTTACACACTACTTCATCTCTCTCTAAGCTTTCTTTTTTTTTCCCCAATATTTCACTGCACCATTATTTGCTAAATTATATCTTTCAATATTACATTTGAACGTTGAATATAAATGATAACCTATTTTTTTATATTTTTCTTTTCTGCACTATTTTTAAAAAAACTTTTTAATTGTTTTTTGTTTGTTGTGCTATTTAAAAGAAAATATTCGTTGTTGAAATTTTTTTTTGTTGCTTTTTTTTAATTGTTTCACTTTTTTTGTGGAAAAAATAAATATTTATGTTGTTTTATTATTTTTTGTTTATACTTTTATTTTGTTAAGGTGAGAACGCATGATAGTCAAATAAATATCGACATCGATACATAACATTACATAATTGTTTATATAATATTAATACACAATTATACACCATTTATACAATGTCAATACATTATATACCTATTTATACAATATCAATACACATTTATATATACACATTATATACTATTTATACAATGTTGATACACGCTTATACATCATTTATACAATGTCGATACATTACATAACTATTTATACAATATTGATACACTTTTATGCACATTTATACAATATCAATATATTACATATACACTACATAACTATTTGTATATCATATATACGTGTTTATACACTATTTATACAATATTGATACATGAAAAAATTGCATTGAGAAAGTTTTGAAAAAAAAAGGGAAAAGTTTTTTTTTATTAAAAAAAAAGATGTAGCAAAAAAAAAAAAACAGCAAAAAAATTTTTTTAAAAAAAAATTAACGCTGAAAAAAAAAAGGAAGCAAAAATGACCTAATGGCATTGGGTCGAATTGAGCTTTGGTGAGCCCATGACCTTTTTTGACTATTTTTTTTATAAATAAAAAATTAATTACTTTTTTATAAATATTTTATTTTTTTTGTATATAATTGAATTTTTTCCAAAAAAGAATCAAATTTGGTAGTACGATTATGCAATTAGTCTCTATAAGGGACCCAAAGATTATCCACAAAATTTATTGTTCAAGTACGTTTAGTAGCTACAGGTAAGAGGAGATAATACATATCTCGCCCTTTTTATTTTACTTGCTCTATGTTATTTCTTTCGTTTCATTGTTACAAAAAAGAATTAATCTTGCTATAATTAAAATAATTTAATTTAAAAGTTTTTACTTCTATTCTTAATGACATTATTTATAATCACACTAATATCTAATAATTTTTTTAAACTCCAAATTTTAAGAATCTTTCTTTTATTTGTAAATTTTATATCATGTCAAACGATGCCACATAAAATGGGACAACAAAAATATTAAATTGACACTCTCTTTTAAAATATATTTGTTAGGGAGTATTTATTTTATTAAATTTAAATTTAATAATTAATATCTTATATAATATCACCAAAGAATGTAATACCGTGGATGGGATTGCTCCTCCATTAATCAGAGGTCTCGGATTCGAGTCCTTAATATAAAAAAAAATTCTTAGTAGGGAGCGCTTTTCCCAAATGGGCTCTATACGACATGAATCCGAATTAGTCGAGCTTCAACGCGAGTATCGGATATCGAATGAGAAATCAAAAAAATCTTATATAATTATTTAACGATAAAAAATATAATATATTTAATTTTTTAAAATAAACAAATAAAAAAAAGTTATTTTCAATATAAGATCAAATAAAATGAATTGATGGGAGTATAAAATAATAGTAAATGGAATAAGATGGGTCAAAAAGTATTTGAACTTTTGAAGAAACAAGGGCCCCAGAAGATTTTAGGAATCTGTAGCTGATACTGACATTGATAACGACTGTCGGCAATCGGATTTCGCGCAACGTGTACATTCTTTAGCATATACACATTTACTAATCCCTCCGTAAATATTTGTCTCATGTTGACTTGAAACCACCTTTAAAAAATATTAGGAGTTTATTTTATCAAATTAATCTTATTAATTATAATTTAAAAATATAAATTGAAGTATATACAATTTATGAAGCTATTTAATTATAAAAATAATATTGAAAGAACATAATAAAATTATCTTAATTTCATAAATGAAATAATTAAATTGAAATAAATATTTTAAGCAAAAAGACTAACTAAAATGAAATAGATGAGTACATTTTAGTACTAGATTAATAAAGGTATTTACTTCCTCTGTAGTTATTCACTTTTACTTGTCATATTTGAAATTGTCATGTCTATGACTAGTTTACCATACTAGCCTTATTAATTAAAGTTTAGTATTCACTCTGTCTAATAATAGTGTCCATTATTAATTTAATACACATTTTAAAAAATAATATATAATATGAGTAATTTTATCTTTGAATATAATAATTTTAATACTTTGAAAAATGTATTGGATAATGAATACTCCCTCGTCTCAATTTATGTGAATTTTTTCTTTTTAATCCATTCCAAAAAGAATGTCATCTTTTTATATTTAGAAAGAATTTAACTTTATGAGATGATTTACAACCACATAAATATCTAAGTTTTTTTTGAACCACACATTTCAAAAGTCTTTCTTTCTTTCTTAGTAGGCGTTTGACCATGAAAAAAAAATTTAGAGTTGGGAGTTAAAGTTGGCGTTGGTGTTGTTTTAAAATATAAATTGGAGTTATTTTGAATTTCTGTGAGAGTGAAAAAAAGTGACAACATACTTGTTTGCACTTTTTCAAATACTACTTCAAGTTGTATTTGAAATTCTTATAGCCAAACACTATTTTTGAAATAAAGTGAAAAATTTCTGAAAAAAAGTAAAAAATTCTTATGATCAAACGGGGCTTTAAACTCCGTGTCAAGTCAAATGGTGTCACATAAATTGGGCCAGAGGGTGTAGTATTTAACACCAAGGGTAAAATAGAACAAATGAATAAATTATCCGTTGGTTTTCTAAACTGAACATGTATTGTTGGATATTTATTTTTAGAAACATGGACAAGTAACGATGGACGAAGGGAGTAGGTCGTGAAAAATGATTTAGGGAATAGTAATTAATGCTAAGGATTAAACATGGAAGCGAATAATTTTTATTTTTTTTGATATGTTTAAAGTGATAAGCAAAAATGAAAATATATTTTTAAAATAATGGAGGGAGTAAAAGATTTAATCATAGAAGTATTTTTCGAATCTAGCGTTATATCTCCCTGCCTGGATTTCTCAGTTAGTTATCACTGTATTATTAGCTGAAATAAAACGGTAGCACTTAAAACTAATTAATGATTTAATTTTTATTAAATATGTCCAATATTTGAATACAAAACTTGTCAAAACAATTAATTGGGACCGAAGGAAGTAGAGTTTCGTTCTAGAGCAAAACATTTTTGCTTTATAGAGAATAAAATGTAAAGTTTTTAACTTGTTCGTTTGCAATGAAAAGTATGCTAAATTGGAAGAGAATAATAAAGTGTGCTAAATTGTAATGTCCGTTAATTTTTTATTTATTATTTTCTTGCTTAATTTGGACACAGCAGCTGTTACAAGTTTAACCTACAAATACGTATTTTGCTCCTTCGTAAATACACCCCAAAATCCTCTTTTCGTTCTACTTCTCTGCTAAATTTTTAGTTATGGAGTATATTAGAGGAGTTTAATTAATGAGGAATAAATTGTTCTTAACAAAATATTCTTAACATATCTCAAGCTTCATTGATTATTGTAGCTCTCTAACGTCCTCATAAATTGTTCTTGACAAAATATTCTTTACATATCTCAAGCTTCACTGGTTATTACAGTTCTCCAATGTATCAAACTCTATACGAATAACAAATATGTAGTTAATTATTGTGACCGTCTAGCAACATGAAGTAAGTCCATTCTTTAACGTGATTGCTCTTTAATTCAATAAATTTCAAGAAAAGTAGGTAGAACGTAGAAACAACAATGTAGAAGTTCATTATTAGAGCAATTGAATGTATTTTGTCCCACCTCTGAGATTATAATTACGTAATAAAATATGTTTTCTCTAGTCTCTAACCACAAATTAAATTTTTAAATGAGATAGTCATATGCTATAATATGATAGGCCGAAAGTTTGAAAATCAAATATCATTGATATCTATTACTAAAAAAAAATAAAATAAATTTATGTGCCTACACATGCATGAGAGGACATGTTCAGATTATACTCTTAAATACTAAATAATTAGATGAGATCGATACATAGTGCCCAAAATAATATAATTCCAAAGTGCATTTAATTACAAGGAAAAATTTTCTTCTTATTTTCTGAATATAAAATATAAGGAGAATGTTTGAAGTGTGCAACATTGATTTGTCTCAACACATGAGTAGATAAACAAAGAGAAAAGAGTTGTCTTCACTCTTCCCATTGTCTTGTGTTGGAAATACATGTATATGTCTACCATGTATTTCCAACACATGTATATGTCTACCATTTCTGAGACTGAAAAACAACTGTCACTATCGATCGTTTTAATTGTGGCATATATCCTAAGAAAACTAACCCTATTTCAGGTGCCACAAGTATGAAATCTTGTATCAAGATTTTCAATGTTTGCGGCTAAAAGTATAACATTTTTTTCAAATTACAAAATCTTACCTAATTGTACCACAAAATATATAATAAAATCTTACATAAAATTGTTTTCTTGTTGCCGACTGTTTAGACAAGAATATACGCCTTTTTCAGCGTACTTTTCAATTTTAATGGCTGAAATAGGTTTTCATTGACTGATGAATTAATATTATTCTCCAACTTCTTTGGGCAGATGCTAATAGATTTGTTACTCTTCAATCAATCAATATATAATAATAAAGAAGAATGTAGAGGAGGTGCTGTGGTACCTTCCAATGACTTTTATTCCTATTTATCTTTTTACTCATTTTTTTGTCATTTTTTTCAATATTTTTCTAATTAACTTATACTTAAAAGCTCAATAGGAAAACAATAAAAAATTGTAGTAAATGAATGAAAAAGAAAATGAAGAGTCAATATCATATACGAGAGTTACCCAATATTTAGCATATGCTCTCTTAATGCTTATTACCATTACCATTTTCTTTATTATTAGTAAAGACGTTATCTTATGATTTACAATGCTAATTTAAACTCAACAACTCAATGAAAATCTGTAAATGAATGTTATAGTTGTTCTTTTGTTGTTGGGTTTGTGTTTTCAAGGAAATCATGCATGTGATGAGGAAGTTGGGTAACAATAGTAGATGACTAATTTTGTTATTAGAGAATGATCGGTTGAAAAGATTAGTGACATTTTCTCAGGTTGTGCTTTCCGAGTTTTGACACTTTTCTTTTTCTTGTGGTGAGCGCAAGTGGTATTGATAGAAAGAGATGAAAAAAAAATCTAAGAATTAATTTCTATGAATCAACTTTGTTTTTTTGTTTTTTTTTGCTTAAAAATGATTTATTGAAACAAACATAAAGTATGTCTATTACAGACAAGGAACTATACAGGAAGTTCGTGAAGTATGAAAGTCTCCAAAGACTTCTTGCAAATTAAAAGGGGGAGGGGAATCAAATGGCACAACATTATTTCTCATCCTAAGAAGTTGGAGCTTTCCAAAAGAAGCAAGTTTATGGATCAACTTTGTTCTTAGCACTAACCTATTATATTTTTAAAAATTATTGTAGGGACTATTTTAGAGCACATCAAGCTTATACTAACACCCACAAAGATCCAAAATCCGCAGGTATTAGTGAATGAATGATTTTGTTATTGGAGAATGATTAGTTGAAATGATGAGTGACAATTGTATGTTTAGGTTGTGCTTCCAAAGTTGTGAAATATTTTTTTTTTCTTGCGGTGAACACAAATTGTGTATGATATGGAAAGAGATGAAAACAGATTCAAGATTTAAATTCTATGGATCAACTTTTAATGTTCTTAGCAATAGCCTGTTATATTTTTAAAATTATCACAGGGACTATGTTAGAGCACGTCAAACTTATAGTGACATCCACAAAAATCCAAAATCCGCAGATACTCATATATTAATTTTCTCATTTTTTTGTCAAAGTTGTGCTAATAAAGTATTTGACTTTGTGCATATATATGAAATCGTTTTTTCGTTAAATTTGTAGAAACTCCGCACGTCAAACTTTTTTTTTGGTCTTATTTCATCACTAAATGTGTTTTCTTGCTTTTAAAGAAGAATCTAACTCTGTAATGGTTAGTGAAATGGTGACAAGGATTGAAGTTTCCTTTAAATTTATATAGACGGTGGTACATATTCTAAATGGTAAGAACAACTGACAACGAAAAAAGATAATTCTAAGAATTTTTCCAAAAAATTAGACGGCGATTAGATAATTTTTTGTATTTCGCGTGTTATTTTCTTTTGCTATTTCGTTTTTGGCCTTCTATTTACTTTATGTTTTATTGAAGAGCAATTTAAATAAATTCTACCTTACTATTAATAACTATTACTAACACAAAATATTAAGAGAGACAATACTTTAGATGTGTATCCTTCAAGATTTTACACTGTCATTAATGTCTTTGTCCTGGATCTTTTATTTTTTTTTTCTTCCTTATTAAGTTTACATATAAATTGAAATGAGTTGTTATAGTTTTAATTTGGGATTTTTTTCATAAATTTTTATTTTAGATGATTACATATGGGATGTTAAGAATTTATTTTAAAAAATGGCAGATTTGTTATTATAAATTTTCTTTCATTAAAATAATACTATAGTTTTATAACCGTGCAAAATACAAATAGATACACTGGTTAATAATAACGTTTGCTTGCTCAAACTGCAGATTGTATAGAACAAGGTGCTGTTTGTTTGATATGAGGCATGGTTTTTTAGTTAAAACAGACAATCAATAAAAACAATATGGTAAGTACTAGTGATCGTTACCTAGTTCAAATAGTTAGCCTAAGACTGTACAACTAAAAGCTCACTTTTCTGTTACTAGAAGTTAACCATTTTTATACTATTAGCTCCCTCTAACAGGTTACTGGAGAAAAATTAGGAGGTCACCCACTTTCAAAACTTAATTAGGTATATAGCCATCAATTTTTTTTTATTTAATTTTTAGGGTTTTGATAAAAAAGGATCAAAAAGTGAGGGTCATCAGTTTAATAAATTCTACCTTGGTCCCATAAAAGTCATTTTTAATTTATGTAGGCCAATTTATTCTTTCTCAATATTTACACAACTCCCAACTCCTTCTTCTTTACTGTTTACACAACTCCCGCTTTCTCCACTCTCTCTCTCACCCAACTGTTCAACTCCCAAGTTTACCATTATCGATTTCTCTTCTCTCCCAAGGTCGCAGCTTCAAAATTCTCATTACCAGGTAAGTCATCATCTTTTTCCGATCAGTTTTTGGTGCATTTTGTGGTGTTTCTATTGCTTTTTTAAAAAAAAGTTTTTTAAATGTAATGAGGTTTGTTGTAAAGATTTTTAAATAAAATGAGTGTTCTGACGCCTGAATTTCTTCTTAGTGTGTTATAGCAGTAAGGATAACTTTTTTTCCCCTCTGAAGTATAGAGATTTTTTTAGAATTTTATCGATTAATGACTATAAAAATTTAGAGTTTTTTAAAAATAAATTTGTGTTCTGTAGCGTATTTGAATGTCGATTGATGTGGATAATGGGATTTTCTGGGTAATGTTGTGTAATTTTTTAATTTTTGTTCTTGGCCTCGTGATCGATTAGTGTTAATGTTAACGGTATTCAATTTCTTGTAGATCATAAAAAATGGCTAGAAGAGTAGCAAAGGGTTCAAAGAAAGCTTCTACCCATGTTAGTAGGAAAAGAAGTGTTGCTGAACTAAAACGAGATGCCAAAAAGAAAATCTTCACAGTCTGAACATGAGTTAAATTCGAAAACAATGAAGAAAATAAAAAATTATGTCGACGAACCAAATGCTGAGAATAGTGGGGCTGAATTAGATAGAGGTAGTGGGGCTAGTGGAGATGGTGTTGGGGATAGTGGTAGAGGTGGTGATAGTGGTAGTGGTAGTAATAATGGAGGGAGGAATAGCGTGCCCGACAGTTGTGGGTATGGAAATAAGGATGATGATGATCCTCTGTGTATTCTAGAGTGTTCACTGGTGCTTAATGTTGAAAAATATAATCTTGCTATCTATATAGATGAACTTGGATCATTCCCGATAAAAATTTTCGTTAGGTCAAGGGTGTAGCTTTTTTATCAATTTAAGAGAGTTTTAGTTGAGTAGAAACTCGTTCGTAGGTTCCAAAAGTCTTATTTTGAACAGTTTGAAGGAATGTCAGACCATTTAAAATTTCATAGACAGTTGGTCCGTTCATATGCTTCTTCGTCCTATCAAATCTGACTTAAAACTAATTTATGAGATGTGATTTTGCATTAATGATAAGCCAGCTTATTTTGGCTTGACCGAATTTGCTTTGATCACAGGATTAAGGTGTTCAGCATATCCTCGTAAATTAAAATTATTAAAGGTGTATAGGAATAGGGAAAGATTTTACTATAGGATTAGCCGCAACAAAAAAGTTACTGCAACAAGTCTTTTAAATTTGGTTAAAGGTAGCAGGCTGAAGCAGAAGGATAAGTTGATGTGTTGTTGATTTGGTTCTTGCATGTGATGTTGCTAGCAAGAGATGTTTCCAAGGCCGTTGATCCAAACTTCATAAGAATGATCTATTCTGTTGATTTTTTTTAGGAATACCCATGAAAAAAGGAGCCCTTTGCATTGACATTGGACTACTTGAAGAAGAAGAAGACATACATGAAGAAGCATAAGAAAGCACATCTTGAGAAGGAGAATGGTGCATCTTATGCTCTATTTGAATTCCCCTGGGCATTCATAGTATATCATCGACCGTCCAGACTATTTGATTGTAGACTTTGTTTAACAACCATAATTGATTAATTGCTTCTTTTTTTTGTGTGATTACAGGTTTGAATCTATGAAGCCTTTTCCAATGTTGGAAGACATGCTGGTAAATCAGGTTGGGTAATTTGAAACGCCTACCAATAAAAAATCGACGCGTCGCTGGTGGATTGGGTCTCTTGAAAAATGGAGCACTGTTATCGAGTAGTAATAATCACCTTGGTACACAGAATAGACTCATTAACAACTTTTTACCACTTGAAGTAATTAAGCCATTTTATACTTGTAAATCAATGATGTGGATTATAAATCAAATAGACTAATATATTGTAATCAAATATTGCAGTTTTTTTTTTAATTTTATTTTCCACCGACAGTAATCCCAAGTAATTAGCATTACATTGTTATAACTTAATTTTATACTAGCATAGTTTAATTATATTATACTAAAATAATTTAATTACCATCATTCTTTGAGGAATTTCAAATTACTTTGAACTTAAAACACAAAGACAAACAAAAACTATTAGTAATGTGCAAAATTTAATTAAATTGCCTTTGAGAAATTACAATATACTTTGAAATAAAAAATAAAAGCATTTACGTCTATTCAAGCTGCAATTTTTTCTTTTGTGGCCACTTCTCTTGCATAATGAGCACTTGTTCTTTTTCCTTGCCCTTCTAGTCGGTTTCAAGACAGCAAGAACACGTTTCACTTTTTTCCTTCTGGACTTGGGCACGTAATGGGGTGACAGCAACTTCATCTCTTTTAAATACCCGAAAACAACCCATTTCGCCTTCGAAAAAACTACATAGAGAGTGCCACTATATGCACTTAAATAATGTTCAACAAGATAGACGGGGGAAGTAAATTCATAAATGCTTTTTCCGTAATCATCTCCAAACTTCAACCTCAAAGCTGCCATAGCATGAGCACAAGGGATTTTCACCAAGTCAAACTTTCTATAAGAACATGTATATTCTACTAGATTGACTTTGACAATAGCATCACTTTCGATTACTTTGTACTCGTACGCGTCCCCATTTATGTTACTCATATGTAACTTATCCCCGACGTAAAAAAATTTATTGGTGGCTTTAGCATCTCTGCATGCCTCTCCTTGAATTTTATAGCAAACTTCTTGTCTATAGAATTGAATATGGCAGCCACAGAAAACTCCTTTTCATCTGTTAATACCGCGTTAAGTCATTCTGCGATGTTTGTGATCATTACATCAAACTTATTCCCGAGAAAGTATGTCCTGCTCCACTTTTAAAATTCAATAGTAACCTCAAGGCACTCGACTGCTTCGGGAAATTTTCTCTTGAACTCCAAAAAATGTTCGGCAAACTCGCTATAGCTAAATGTCTTTGCCGCATTGTAGTACAAATATAGATATTCACTACATCAAAAATACTTTCAGAGGTTTTCCTTATGATGCCTCATACAAAGTCCATGGTGAGCATGCCTATAAACCTTGGAAAAGTCATTGGCTATGCTCGCCTGCCTATCGGAGATGATACACAACTCTGATTCATAGACCATTATAGACTGCAACTTCTCAAAAAAGAAGGTCCACGAATCATCGCATTTTTATCGATCACACAAAAAATAATTGAAAAAATGTACTTCTCTGTATCCTGGGCAACAACACTCAACAACATACCTTCATATTTATCAATCAAATATGTGTCGTCAACGAAAATTACCTTTCGCATATGGTAATATCTCCGAACGCAAGATCCATAAGCGATGAAGTAGTACATGAACCTGCCATCTTCAATATTATACCTAATGGTGTTTGTGGTACCAGGATTTAGTTCCTGTACCATGTGGGAAAAGTCCAGCAAGCAAGCATATCCGTACTTCGGAGTACCCCTAGCCATGTTCTTGGCCAATACACTTGCATACCAACACCTATAGCTTGCTTTGATTTGAAACTCTCTGAAGACGGTCCTCTTTATTTTCTTTGGGGTTAGCCCGTTGCTGTCAATATACACATTTGGCAAGAGTGAGGCCATTAGAGCAGATGAGATGTTTTTGTGTATGTCTCTGACATTTTCAACACCACAAGTGTGATGATCTACGTATTTGTAGATGCGAAACCTATCCAATCTCTCATAATTTCTAGCATACAATAACTATCCACAATTACGACTACTACATCTCAAATTATAGAACATTGAACAACTTTTAACCGTTTTAAAACAGAAGGACTTCTTCACTGAAGGTTGAGTGACAAGTAATTTCAACGGTGCCTTGTCATCAAATGTTTGATGCAACACAAATTCAGTTCCATTAGGAAAGGAGTGGATGGGGGGAGGGGGGGGGGGTCAACACCACCACCTTCACCCTGTTCACCCTCTTCTTTTGAACTTCCAGAGTTATCTCCATCTGATGCTTGATCATGGACCCAATCATCTACTCAGTCATATTCCAATGAATCATCATGATTGGAGATTGAGGTAGAGGTGGGGGTGGTGCAGCTGATGTCGAAACTTCTCCTTCACACCTTTCCTTAACTTTTATTCTTAGAAAAGGCCTAGAACCGTCTACGCGAACATCAAGCATGTACATTTCCACTTGTCTGGCATTCTTTATGAATGTTGGATATACTTTTTCCCTTCCATTCATCAAATAACTAATTACAACATCCGTAGGATCACAATTTAATTCCTCGTATTCAATTACACTAGCAATCATATCTTCGTACGAACTATTGCGATGTAGGGCAATGGATACGAACTGCTTGGACCAAGATTTACAATTCCAATATTTTGGAGTCTCCTCCCACTCACCCATAAAATCACTACCAACTACAACATACTCAGCTAGTAAGGTTCTAGCTAGTGACATAATGAAAACACTGATCGATTCCTAAGTCTATGAATTCCCAACGGGTAGATGACAGTTCAAAAATAAGGACAAAGCAATCCCTTATCAAAATATACCTCAGCTATAACAATGGAGCCTCAAGTATAAATGGACTAGTTTCGAAGCTGTAGGATTTACCTATTGGTGAAAAAACAAGAAAAGATGAAGCTTTTGCAAAAAATAGTGAAAATAAAATTTTGGGGTGAAACGAGCTCTATTGCGGAAAATATTGAAAGCTTGGAATGAAAATGGCTTCCAAACACTAGATTTGACAAAGAAATATTGAAATTTCACCAAAAAATCAAGAGTGATCGGGATTTTTTTTTGACGAAAATGACTTTTTGCAGTGAAGCTTCTTGGAGACCTTTTGATCGGATATTTTTGTTTTTGCTTTTGTCTTTTTTAAATAGGTATTAAATGTAGGGTGAAAAATGGCTAATGAATGGAGGGATAGGGGACTTCTTTGTATTATTGTAAACTTTTGGGTAAAAATAAAATAAGAAAAGGGTGATGTCATAATAGGTGGGTATATGCCTGGCACTTTCAAACTTGTGGCTATATGCCTAACTAAGTTTTGAAGGTGACTATTTAGCCAACTTACCCAGGTTACTATAGGTACTTATTTAGAATTAAAAATCTTAGAAATAAAGTAGAAATTTTGCTATGTTTAAATAGAGTTATTTACAATTACATTTTAAGTGGTTTTGTCTCTGGTTCTTGTATGCAAGAAGGGTTTAATATCTGAGATATAGATAAAGTGATAAGTTAGGTTATACTTATACTGTACTTACTAGGTTCTTATTTTCAAATAATTGATTATTTAAGGGCCACTACGATGTTTATAACTCTACTGTTACTTTGATTCGACTATTTTATAATAATTTCATAGGCTAAAAGAACAAAAATCTTGAATTATGTACGTTGTATTCGAACTCTAAATCCATTTCAAATGAAGAGAGTTGAGAAAATGATAAAATTGTTCTTTAATGATAGGTTAATTAAATACTCTTAAAAGGGTTTTGATCCTTGAAATTTGTCAATTTTTCTACTAGAGCTTCTAATAATTTTATCACAATTTTAATAAAATTTAACAGCTAAAATTTATTAAAATATTTTAACATAAATAGAAAATTATATTATGTTTTAAATTTGATGAGAATCAAGGTTCAAAGGTTTTAAGCTCCACAACAATGGAGTCGATATTTTTAGAGAGAAAAGGAAAAGGAAATGAGACAAAGGCTTCTGAACTATTGACAAGTTCAAAGCCTTTTGACTTGTCTCCCCACCTACCAGACTTATGTGGCAAAGATCAATCCCTTCATTATATTACTTATCAAGCTACACATCTGAGCCGTTCATTTAAATCTGTGCCAACTCACTTCATGCCTTCTAGACAATTCCAACATAGACACGTGAGAGGCACACAAGTGACATAGAAAAGAATATTTTCTGTTATTGTACAATGAATGAGAAATAGACAAGTAAGATAGGATTTAAATATTCTTTCTTATATTTATTTTGCTAGAATAGTATAAATACATGTATACACTATACAGAGTAATACAACGAGAAATTTTTTGAAAATTGTTCTTCATAATTTCTACATGGTATCAGAGCACTAACTATCTTTCACTCAAATCTTCATAAAAATTTTCGTCTTCTTTTCTCGTTTAAGATATGGCTGAAGCATCAAATAGTCCTGCAAATGTCACCACAACTATATGGAGCACTTCCACGGTTGATTTGAACAATCTGTATCACCTTCATGCCTCTGATGCTCCTGGTATGACCTTGGTCAATAACCCCTTTGATGGGAAAGGTTACCAGGGGTGGAAGAGATCTGTTCTTATTGCTTTGTCAGCAAAGAACAAACTTGGTTTTATCACTGGATCTCAAGCTGAGCCTTCTGCTGAATCTCCATATCTACAAGCTTGGAGCAGATGCAACAATATGGTGACATCTTGGCTCTTGAATTCACTATCCAAAGACATTCTTGACAGTGCCATTTACTCCAGGAATGCCAAACAGCTATGGGATACCTTGGAGCATCGATTTGGACAGTCCAATGGAGCAAACTCTATCACCTACATAAGGAATTAAGCAGAATAGTTCAGGGTACTAATAATATTGCTGGCTGCTTCACTAAGCTCAAAAGGTTGTGGGATGAATTGGATTCTCTCAATTCCAACGTCAAGTGCACTTGTCAAGGAAAACAGAAGCTGGAAAAATCCTTAGAGGATGAGGTAACATTTTGATGATAAACCCTTTACCAAATATCAATCATGCATATTTCTTGTTCTTACAAGATGAAAATCAAAGAGAAACTTACATGAGTCCTATTGTTTCCACTAATTCTTCTGCTTTCATGACTGAAAATTTGAGTCCATATAGAGGACCAAGGCAGCAACCTCAAAAGTTTGTAGGTAATCTACAAAGATCTGGAAATGCTTATCCCAGATCTGTCAATTCTAAGCCACAAAAGTTTCAAAGGCAAAATCCAAAGCATAAGATAAGAAGGGCAAAATATAACTCTAATGTCACATGCACTAATTATGGAATAACAGGACATGTTGAAGATGATTGTTACGGAATAATAGGATTTCCAATTTACAAATGATAAGGGGTTTCAAGGTCACATTAGATGAAATGGGGTATTATCGATGATATAAGATGATAGCAGAACCAACAACAATTATGTTGAAACAAAGTCTCATGTTCAACAAAATACAGCACAATAGTTCCCGAGTCAACAATACAACAAGGAGCAATACAATCAATTTGTTCAAATGTTTAAACAAATGAAGATGGAGGAGGCAACTAGTAGAAGTGGTGCACATGAGATCAATGCAAATTCAGTGGCTGGTACAGTCTTAAAATACATTTGATCATGTTTTTCAGTTATAAATTTTAGCACCTGGATAATTGATTCAGGAGAATTTGAGCATATGTGTTTTAATTCAACTTCTTTCACCTTTATGTCCCTTCTTCAAGTTCCTTTAACTATTAATCTACGTAATTTTCATACTATTCAGGTAACTCATACAGGGACAATGTCATTAATCTCTGATCTTGCTTTAGAAAATGTTTTATATGTTTCAAGTTTCAAATATAAGATCATGTTTGTGCATAAATTCTCAAGTCAATTTGAATGTACTTTGTTTTTCACATCAATTGACTGTCTGATGCAGGGCCCTTTAATGAGGAGGCCACAAGTTTTTGGTGAAGCAAAAGAAGGTCTCTATTTCGTCCAGCCCAACACTAAGAAGTCTAGTTCAATTTTAGCAAGGATTCATCACTTATCTAAAAAACTGTCCCTAGTAATTCTAGTTCATTTTCTTTTCCTGTTTCAAGTTCTATTTCTAGTTCTATTTGTGGAAATGCAACTTCTGATGTAAAAGTTTGGCACATTAGATTGGTGCATTTACCCTTTTCATCAATGAAGAATGTCAGTTTCATTTCTATTCCTTCTTACTCAAATTATTTTTGTGATATGTGTCCTAAAGATAGACAATCTAGACTTCCTTTTCCTATCAGTCAAGTGACAACTAAGTGTAATTTTGATCTTATCCACAATGATACATGGGAGCCTTATAAAGTACCTACGTATAACAATTATAGGTAATTTCTTACCGTAGTGGATGACTACAGTAGAGGTACTTGGACCTATTTGTTGACCACTAAGAGCAATGCTTTTTCAGTTTTACAATGTTTCCTACAGATGGTGGAAAGACAATTTATTACTAAAGTAAAGGTGATCAGATCAGATAATGCATTGGAGTTGGAAAAAGTACAGCTGCCACTAATTACTTTAATTCTCAAGGTATCATCCATCAAACTTCATATGTTGCTACTCCTCAATAGAATGGGATTGTTGAGAGGAAGCACATGCATCTCCTTGAGATTGCAGAGCTTTGTTATTCAAATCTCAGGTACCTTTAATTTACTGGGGAGAATGCATTCTTACTACAACTTTTCTGATTAACAGACTGCTATCTAGGGTATTACATGGTAAAACTCCATATGATGTCCTATTTGGGAAGTCACCTTCCTATCAATATTTTAAATGCTTTGGGTGTTTGTGTTATTCAAGTACATTAGCTTATGGTAGAGGGGAATTTCAACCTAGAGCAAAGGCTTGTCTTTTCCTAGGTTATCCTACTCATCAAAAAGGATATAAACTTTTAGACCTTGAAAGTAAGAAGTTTTTTGTCTCAAGGGATGTGGTTTTTCATGAAAACATTTTTCCTTTTGTCACTAACCTTAATTCTTTCTCACCCATTTTTCCTACACCAACTTTTGACACATAAGTGTTTGAAGATCCCTTTTCCTCAGAAAATCATGATACCATATATACTCTTGTTGACCCTATATCTTCACCTACCTCTTCTTCTACTCCTACTGACCCTACTTTGTCTTCTTCTATAAACTCTTCACCTCTATTTGATTCATCACCCATAGGGGCTTCAAATGAAGTACCTCATCCTAGAAGGTCTGATAGGGCAAACAAAGGTAGCCTTCCAACACATCTTAAGGACTATTTTTGTAACACTATTTTTCTCAGCCCTGTCACTGACTCATGTTTTACTGCACCACCAACACAACCTACTACACTTTCTTTTGCTGGACTTTCCTTATCTAATCAGCTCATGCTTAAGTCAGTTTCACAAATCATAGAACCTGCTATGTATTTTCAGGCTTCTACTCATTCATGTTGGAGCAAGGCTATGAAAGAGGAAATTGCAGCCTTGGAATCAAATCATACATTGGATGTGGTATCACTTCCTAAGGGAAGCAATGCACTCCCTTGTAAGTAGGTTTACAAAGTAAAACATCATGCAGATGGTACTATAGAAAGGTTGAAAGCAAGGATTGTCACAAGGGGTGATATTCAAAAAGAGGGAATAGATTTCAATGAAACCTTTTCCCTTGTGGTCAAGATGACCACAATCAGATGCCTATTGTCTATTGCAGCTAAGAAAGATTGGGAAATTTCTCAATTCGATGTCAATAATGCATTCTTGCAAGGAGATTTGGAAGAAGAGGTCTATATGAAATTTGTAGCTGGGATCAGTGCTTTAAAAGGAGGGGGCATGAAGCGAGGCGTTTTACATAGCATGGGGCGAGGCATAAGTCCCGAGACATGGGGCGAAAGTCCTAAGGATCTACGGGGCGTATATCTCATGTATCTTTATTTTTATAATTTGATTACTAAAAATATAAGTAACAACAAAATTTTCAATGATTCTACAAATAATTTCTTAAAATATACGACTATCATACTATGCAATTTACCTCCCTAAAAGAAATAATCAATAAACTATTAATATTATAATTAAAACACAAACTCTTTCATGAATAAAAATAAAATACTTTCAAATAACAAAATAAAATATGATAATTTTGAAATATAGGACAAAAACATAACGATCAATGACAAGTGAATATATAAAATTCGAATATGTATTTTAAACAGAAATGTTAAGTCATATTCACCCTCACAACATTCTCAATTAGTAAATAAGCTAGTTACTTTTAATTTTCTTATTTCCACATATGAAAAAAACTATTAAGCATCATTTAATTAGTAGAGAATTATGAGTATCAACAACGTTGACTAAGGAATTTGACACAATTTGTGTAAGAACTATTAGGCGAGTCCCAGACGTTGGGCGTTAAGAGTTTTCAGATCGTACAGTCGGGCGCTTAGGACGTAAGCCTCACAGAACTAAGTCCCACACATGAGCCCCGAGGCGTTTTGCCAGTGCCCCACCCCTGGGCGAGTCCTAGGGAGAGTTCAGACTCTGCCTTTTAAAACACTGGCTGGGATGACACCACCTAATCCTAATTCTATATGCAGACTTCGAAAATCTTTATATGGTATAAAGCAAGCAGCCCGATAATAGTATGCCAGACTTGCTGGTGCTTTAAGTTTTAAAAGTTTTACTGTATCATTAAATGATTATTCTTTACTCTTTAAACGAAGAGGAGATTTGATTTCTATAGTGGTAGTATATATCGACGATATACTAATTACAGAAAATGATGCAACAGAAATTAAATCTCTCAAGATGTTTCTTCACAAAGAATTCAAAATCAAGGATCTAGGTTGCCTACATTACTTCCTAGGAATGGAAATATTACAAGAAGAACACGGGATAATAGTCAGTCAATGAAAATACACCTTAGATTTACTTCTAGAATTTGATGTTTCACACCTCTCACCAGTTTCTTCTCCCATGGATCTTTCCATCAAATTATCTGCAGATTCAGGAAAGTTCATGTCAGATCCAACAATTTATAGAAATCTAATTGGAAAGATCAATTATTTGACTCACACAAGACTGGATCTTTGCTACGCAGTTTTGACTCTTAGTCAATTTATGCAACGGCCTTGTGATAGTCATTTTACAGCAGGGTTGAGAGTACTACGTTACCTGACAGGAAATCCAAATCAGGGACTTTTTCTATCTGCTTCACCATCATTTTCTCTCAACGCCTTTTGTGACGCTGATTGGGCTTCTTGCCGAGATTCGCGCCGATCTGTAAGTGGATTTATTATTAGTATGGGTGGATCTCCTATATCTTGGAAATCGAAGAAACAAACATCTGTTTCTCTATCTTCTGCCGAAGCAGAGTATAGATCAATGTGTCATTCAAGCCGCAGAGCTTACCTGGTTCACTCGGTTCCTTTTCGATTTGTCCATTTCAGCAACTTTACCGGTTCTTCTGTATTCTGACAGTTAAGCAGTGACGCATATTGCTCGAAATCCCGTATTTCACGAGAGAACGAAACACGTCGAGCTTGACTGTCATTTTGCTCGATAGCAATATCTCTCCGGACTCATTTCACTCTCTTTTGTTTCTTCCAAAGACCAGTTAGCAGACATCTTCACAAAGCCCTTATTAAGGCCTTCTCACCACCATCTCCTTCGCAAGCTGGGACTCACTTCGCTCCCCTCTATCTTGAGGGGGGATGATGAGAATCAAGGTTCAAAGGTATTAAGCTCCACAACAATGGAGTCGACATTTTTAGAGAGAAAAGGAAAAGGAAATGAGACAAAGGCTTTTGAACTATTGACAAGTTTAAAGCCTTTTGACTTGTCTCCCCACCTACCACACTTATGTGGCAAAGATCAATCCCTTCATCATATTACTCATTAAGCAACACATCTGAACCGTTCATTTAAATCTGTGCCAACTCATCTCAAGCCTTCTAGACAATTCCAACATAGGCACGTGAGAGGCACAATTGTACAACCAATGAGAAATAGACAAGTAGGATAGGATATAAATATTCTTTATTGTATTTATTATGCTAGAACAGTATAAATATCTGTACACACTATACAGAGTAATACAGTGAGAAAATTTCTCAAAATTGTTCTTCACAATTTCTACAAAAATTTCAAAGACCAAAACTGGCTCACGAATATATTCAAGAGGTTATTTTAAATCTAATCCCAAAATATAAGACGTCATTTTTGTCCGTTTATCGAATAATCTTTTTTTTTCTCTATATATGGAAGAGTGTTCAGCTCCCCAAAAGGCGAAGGACGAATAATCTGTTTATGTACAATCACTAGAAACATCTTTTCTGTTTATTTTTATTATTATGTCCACCTTTCAACGCTATAAATGTTTTGAGTTTGACAAATAATTATGGCATACTCAGTAGAGACTACTAGTAGCCTCATAAAAGGAGACATTTTCCACTGAATAACTAATTATTGAGACATTTCTTGATTATATCTTCATTTTTTCTTTTCAATATACATATGTGACATCGCTTTCCTTTTTTCTTTTTGTTTCTTTTTTCCTCTACTTGAAGCTCCCTGCCGACTTTGTGAACAATATGTTAAAAGGAAAAAAAAAAATCAACTAAAGAAACGATGCCGACTTGAATATTAATTTGTTAACTATTTTTCCATTCTCCCTACATCTCATTCACATATTGGTGCATTAAAACTCTCGTTTAATGCAAGTTTTGAAGAAGGGTAGAATCATAAAGATTTATTGTACGCGGTTTTATCTTGTATTTTTGTAAGAAATTATTTTCACGGTTTAAATCCGTGACCTACAAGTCATATAACAACAATTTTTACTATTTACTCCAACTCTCCCTTTCCATTTTATGGGATACTTTTCTAAAAACATTTATTTCAAAAAGAAGGAAAAAACTTATAAAAGCATCACTGAATTTGAGTTGAATTTTCAATTTACACTTCTTTTTTGTCCAGATTTTAATTTAAATTACATTTTTATTTAAGATGAAAAAGATACTTAGGTTATCAAAGGATGTTTAATCTGAAGCTTTATTTGAGATATATATGTGTAATTCATCCTAAGCTCGTAGGCTAAAAATTAATTGGGTTCAAGAGACATAAAATTCAGCTTTTACGAACATGAAATCATGCTTCTAAGAGATTGAACATACTCTCTACGCCACATCATCAATTAAGAGTGTATTTATTAAGTATACTTGTAAAGAGTTCAGGTGATAAATGGACCCCTGTAAAGTACTATAAGTGTGTGATTAATAATTTTAGACAAGCTTAGATGTGCTTTAGCCCTTTCCACCAAAGAGAATTCTGTCTAAAAAAATAAAATAAAAAAATTGTCTTTTTAAATTAAAAGCTATTTCACTTTAAATTTTTGACTTTATTATTAATGAGATGATTTATTTCACAAAAAAACCTATGTCTTTTTTTTTTTTTTTTTTTTTTTTTAAAAAAAAAAACACTTCTGAAAAATGCACTTAGAAATTTTTTGAAACTTCAGTCACTCTTTAATTGATGCTTAAAAACACTTTTTAAATTGATTAGTTAAGCACCAACTATTTATCACCACAAGTATTTTTAAAATTTTTTAAAATAAGTTGATTTTAGAAGATTGACCAAACAAACTATTAATTAGGCGTCCAGTCAAACAATATCACATAAATTGAGTCGAAAAAAAATTATTAGACTTAATTCTACATTATACTTAATATTAATTAATTTAAAATTCAAGAGTGTTCTTATTTACGTGTGCTTCTACAGTAAAAAAATTGAAACCATTGATCACAAACTTGTGACGCTCACAGGACAGAAAGAGTAAGAGTGTTGAATAATGTAATCTCGTAATTTTATTATGTTTGGCTTATATTAACTTGACACTAATTTCTTAAGAAAATGTTTTTTATGGATTTATTTTACTAAATTAATTTTATTGGCTATGTTTTAAAAATCTAAATTTAACTATTAATATTTTATGTAGTCATATAGTGATAAAAATAGAATTGAAAGAAAGTGATAAATCTATATAGATTTCATAAATTAGATAAGTAAATTGAAATAATTATTTTTAGGCTAAATTTAACGTGGGGAGATCCGTTGGATGAAAACATACAATACGTGCAAAATTTTTGGGTGATGATTAATCTAATAAACCAACCAGCTAGTCCTAATAATGAGAATGATGACTCAGAAAAGGACCTTTAATGTGTTTGTCTTCTATAGAAATTTAGTTAATGCAGAAATGCAAGGAATCAAGAAATTATGTCGATCAATTATGACTCACAAGACGAATTGACCATATTAGACGTTCAAGATATATATGTGGGGTCTGGAATCTGGATGATATACTCCATTCGTTTGCTTTTACTTGTCATTTATTTTTTAATTAAAATAAGAAAAAAATAATTTTTTTCCCTATTTTACCCTTAGCATTAATTATTTATTTCCAAACTAATTTTAAAACACAATAGTAAACATCAATTAATAGGGATATTATGATAAAATAGTCATATTAATAATTATTTTCTTTATGAATGTGCAAAGTCAAAATGTGAATATTAATCCTAACTTGTATGCTTCAATTTTATTCTCTTTTTTTTTCTTCAAGCTTTATAATTTTCATTTTGTGATATGGAAAAAATGAAAAAGCTTATAATTTTGAAGCTTTTCTTTCTCTTTTTTGTGTCCAACATAACTAGATTAATTGAACCGTGCCATCCAAAAAATGATTTAAGTTGACAATCTTTTAGAAGGCCGATCCTATTTGGGCTCAGACCTGAATCGGTCCAAATTTATACCCGCTTTAGGAAAATTTTCTATCATACGACTCACACAACTAAGTATTCTTTCAATTGATATTAGTTATGTGAAGCTTTTTTAATCTCACAAAAAAGTGAACTCAAATTTCATATGTTTGGATTCACAAACTTTAAATTCACTTTTCTTATGAGATAAAAAGAAACTTTACACAACTAGTAATTAGCTGTCAGTGTCACAAAATACAATTTTTCAGTTTTAAATGTGAAAGTGCAAGAGCTCTTTAGGTTCACTCGAAAATTAAGGACAGGAAATTCAAGCATATGATACTTCTTTATTCATTTTTTATCTACCATGTTTGATTTGACACATTTTTCTAAAAAGTATAATAATTAGTACTTTATCCATTTATTTTTATTTATACATTATATCAAAAAAAATTTATTTTTACTTGTCACTTCTAACATATTAAGAAAAAATATTTTTTTTTTATGTTTTACTTTTAACATTTATTACTTATTCTCCGAATATTTTTCCGACAAGACCTAATACTAAACATCAATTAATATAAGTATTATAATAAAATATTTATATCAATCATTATTTCTTAAGGGGCGTATAAAGTTCAAAGTGATGATTGAGATGATTTTTGGTGATGATATAAAATGTTTTCGGGTGATGGATACAGTTAGGTTGAGGTGGTTTTTAGTGATGTTACAAGTGGCGATAATTGGGGTAGTTTTTGAATGATAATATATGTGTATCTCATAAAATACAAGTGTGGCACCCTTAGATACAATGACATACACAAGTGTATGTGAAGTCCATATTGTGTATCAATGGCATGTGTGGCTTTTTGGGATATATTAAAGTGCGTTGTATGTATTAACAAAACTCATATAGAACACAAATACATATGTCTTGCTTGACCAAAGATATAGAGCATCAAACAGATGTAGAGTGAACAAATGCAAAACAAATATATACAATAGATACAAAAGGAAGCATATTTGATAAATACAAAACGATCTGATAAAACTTCAAAATAATATCCATAAACCGTAATTAAATAATTTATCTTTCAAAGTACAGTTGTCTATGAAATTTCCTCACTTTAAAATGATACTTACTATACCAGTATAGTTTTTTTCAATGTTGCACTGTAAAAGTGATTATGGGTCAAAATCATGTGTCCCTTTTGCTACCGTTACTGAAATCAGCAGCTATAAAAGTGACTATTAACCAAAATCATCCTATTCTAGTGTGGGACCCATGAAGAATCCCAAGTCAAACACATGTAATTAAATATTGATAAGAAAAGCCAATGGTCTTGAAAGTGGCACGTAGTCTACATTCTCCTCTTCATTGATTAACTAGAACTGAAATCTTTTTTAATGATATAATTATAATAAAGATTATCATCAAAGATTCTTCACTACTATATTTAATTTACGTTCGAAAATGACCCTATGTATTAATGCCGTTATTAGTATAAGGAGCTAGCCGAAAGCTACCTTCATTTTTCGTATTATTCTCTTTTTTCTTCGCTTTCCAAAATTAATCATTTACGTTCCCACTATGTTGATAAGTTAAGAGAAAAAAGAGCCAATAAAATTTGGTAAATAAATATATAGAATCCAAAAGCTTCCTAAAATAATTGGAGACAATACCAATAAGAGAGTTTTTCTTTTAAGAAATGCCATGTTTGTATTATTTAATAAAGGGAATAATTCCTTTTTAGGGGGTACGGGGAACTTATATTATAATTATTATTAGTGCGTCCGACGACAAAGCAACGACTGCTTATTCGGAGACAAGAAGCAAACGTTTGGAGTAATTAAAAATTATTGAGATCATATTAATTAAATCTGGTCTATAGTAGGTTAACTAAAAAAATGAATTAGCAAGAAAATGAACAAAATTTGGTTTGTAAGTTATCGGTTATAGTTAATGGTATATTATGCCACCATTACTTTATTTCGTACAAGTGATGAAATCCAATTTTGGCCCCCGTAATTAATAAGTTTAATCATACTTTGAATATTATAATCCAGGACTCTTTGATGGATCAACGTGGATTTCGTCTTACCAAACATAAATGTTTTCATGAAATGCGGTTTAATACTTAAAATTTATATATATTTATTTAAAAAATTATTGTAGCTAATGAGACGAGAGGATGATTAGTTTGCATAGTTTAATTTGTATATATATTATGAAGTTAGTATTTATATAAATCAACATACAAGTTGTCTAATGGAATCTCTCACTCTCTAAAGTGTAGATCAACATATAGAACTAGACTAGATGTCTGTCTTTTAAAAAATTATAAATTTTTTAGAAACAATTACGTATAACAGAAATTTAGAAAATATACTTTAATAAATCCCTTTAGGGAACTAACTGAGTGCGAAGTGACAGAATGTATGAAGTCGAAGATTCAGCCAATGAATTTTTTATTTCGATTGGAGAAACAAACATATTCATAAGAAGTTATTACACAATTTCTCCATAATAAGTTACCAGTATCTTTTTAAAAAGAAAACTATGATTATTTTATTTCACAAAAAGTTTTTTTTTTTTCAGTAGAAAGACTACAGTTGTTAAGTATGTGTCATCAACTTAATTACCCTATCAATTAGTAGAATTGTACTCCTATTCGAGACACATCAAACTCTTTAAACAGAATAAAATGGTCGATAAATTTAGTGCATTTGTGAGCGAATATCTATTCTTGTTAATTTTTAAAATATTAAAAATCGTATGAATTTTATATTAATATGTTGTATAACATTGATATGTCACAGACTATTATTAGAATATTTTTTTCAGGACCATGAGATTGTCAGGTTCAAGTCCCAACAAAGACAAAAAATATTAGGTGATTCTTTCAATCTGTCTTGACTTTGGTGGATAAATTACTTGATATATGTTACTGGTGAGAGGTGACAGATATTACGTGAATTTAGTCGAGGTACAAGAAAGTTGGCCCGAACACCACGATTGTAAACGAAAAATTTCAAGACTTTAGAGTATGGAAATGATTAATATACAGGTCGACAAGCTACATGATTGACCAATTAAAAGAGCTGAGGGACTAGCAGTAGTTTCATTTCATTGGTGCAAGTTGCATATCTTTTTTATTTTTTGGTGCAAACAAGTTGCATAATCTACCAAACTTTAAAGCAAGAAAGACATTGAATAGTCGATCCATATAATATATGTATTCTAAATTATTGTCAATAGCTTCATCTGTTTGGTGTCAAATTAAAGAATAAGGTCAATATATACAACTCGATCATGTATTTAAAGACATGTCTCTGACTTCCTTTGGGAATTTACTCTTCTCAACTTTTGTTAATTTTTTTTTGATGAAGAGCTCTTGTTTTTTTCTTCACTTGATTAATTAGGAGAATGGAAAATATCTAACAAGACAACAATGACTAGAAGGTCCATGAAATTCAAGTCACGAATGAAGCGTTTCACAAACAAGATCCTCCTTTTTAATATTTTTACTTTTGCAAGATTTGATGTCTGTTCGATTTAGCGGATTAAAAGTAAATTATAAGTGTTGAAAATTATTTTTAAGTATTGAAATTAATTTTGTAAGTTAGCAATTACTCCCTCCATTCACTTTTACTTATCACTTTTTGACATGACACATCCATTAAGAAAATAATTATTGATGTAGTGACTTTACCATATTGCCCATATTAATTAATGCTTAGTAATATGGAGTATTGAAAAATGATTTGGAGAATAAGTAATTAATGCTAAGGGTAAAACATGAATTTTTTTTTTGTCTTTTCTTGATTTGTCAAAAATTACAAGTAAAAATGAAAATTAAATTAGGAAGATAGTGACAAGTAAATCCGAACGAACGGAGGGAGTATGTGCTTAAGTAAAATTATGAAACTCACAATATATAGTTTGTGCATGGTAAAATAATTTTATTAAGCATATTTTCAAATGACTAAATATGTCGCTGAAGTTATTTACACAAAATATAAATTTTACTTTTAATTAAAAAGAACGAAAATGTAATATTGAGCGAGTTAGGGTTTTCTTTTAGAAGGAGTATTTAATTTGGAGATTACAAAAAAATAAAAATAAAAATTACAGATAAAATAGTTAAATTTATTTTATCAAAGTAAAAAATGCTTATAAGCTTAAATGCCATTGAGGTGACTAATTTTTGACTTTTGATTGATCTGACTTATAAACATTTCTGTTATTTATCAAACGTGTAAGTAAGGTAAAATATGCTCTAATTTGAGATATTTTCAAAGATACCTTCTTTTTATATGTAACTTTAGCTGATTTTTATAAATCAGTAATTTTTAGTTATCCAAGGAACTAAACATAATAATGCTAATGGAGCAATAAGGATAAACTATCCTATTCTAACAATATTCAGGAACTAAAGTGCCAAAATACGATTGTATGCATTTGATGTATAAATAATGAAAAATTATAAGGAGATTTTGTTTGTATTAGATCGTAAGATGCTCAAACAATTGATCAATGCTGGCCAACATATTTTTAAAATCATAAGTATAATCAGCGCCCCTAGTAAACTAACGTTCCAATTCAATTCTATTACATTTATTTATTCGAGTTATTGACATACTATATAATAGAACATATTTCTGATATTCACTATCATGATGTGAATGATCCAAGATGCAATGGTCAATTCAAACTTTATTAACTAGGTAATTCAACAAATAGATCTACTTCATGTTATAGTGTCACAAGCAATTGTAGTTAGTTGTAATTAGACGTAGTGCTATTTCTTTGTTTTAAAATTAACTCGAAAATAAGAATAGTGTAATGTATTTCAAATTTGTATATAAGTCTAGAAATTCAATAAATAGTGAAATTAAAAAGAAAACAGAACAAGTGTGAAAGATAGCCCAAAATATCCCAAATAGTGAAGTCAAGAAGTTACTACAACTTTGGATACAACGATAGCCCAAAATATCCCAAATAGGAAGTCAAGAAGTTACTACGACTTTGGATACAACTTCAAGGGTCGCAACTTGAAAATAAATCAAAGATGGAAAACAAAAGTCTCTATTTTAAGCTGTCATCTTTGTATGAAGAATCAGGTTTTTCAACAGTAATCAAAAAGAAGTATGGAACCGTAAATCATGAGATTTTTACGTGAAAAATTTCTTGTTTAAGAGAGTCAAAACTCAAACCTATCTTTGTAAGATTTGCCTCAAATTTCCACTAAATCAAGAGCGATGTTAGGTTACAACTCAATAACTAAAGGATTAACTCCATAGTACCTATTCCTATTGCAATTTTCAAGACTTTACCCAATCAAGAAATGCTTACAACTCAATGCAACACCTATTACAAAACCTCTAATAAAGTAAATAAGTTACAATTCAAGACCAAAAAACCAAACTGAACAACTGTAAGCAATATTTTTCTTAAGTAAATGTTCTTCTTTGTTGTCAATTGATTCTCTTTACCAATGACAGTTAATATATTTTCAATTTGTGCAGGTGGTGTTTCTCGTAGTCAACTGCATCAATGTGACGCTTTATATAGGAGTAGGAATGATTGTGTCTTCTTCTCCAAATCCAAGTGATAATTGGTTCAAGAATCCAAGAACCCAATCGAAGTTAAACTTGGTTTCCTTAATATGTGTCGGCTTTTACACGTTTTCTTCTATTTCTAAAGTTCTTTTCATATTTGCAATTATGGAAATATTTTCATGTTGAATGTTATATTCCTTGACTCATTAGATTACCCACAATCCTAATTTCTCAAGGAACCCATCTTGCATATGGATTCTGCTTTCCATCTTGATCAACAGTCTTAATTCTGCTAAGGATCGGGTTCTTTCGATGATTGTCTATCATGAACATTACTAGTCCTAATAGGAAAAAAGTTTAGACATTGATTCCTGTATAATGTTCGTTAATTTTCAAAACTTCATATTTAGTAGAACTCAATTAATTTTTCTTTTCGATGGTGACAAATTCATAACAAAATTCGCATGTGCACTTCATTGCAAATTCACCTCTAAGAATCAACTTTGATCAATAACAATATAACTTTTAGTAAAATAAGTGATCTTATATCCGTTCCACTATTATTGAAATATCCACGATAAAGACGTAAGAATTTAAATTTTTTATCAATTTGAATTTGAGTTCGGGATAATGTGTAATTTTGTTTAATAATCATTGAATAAAATAGAGACAAAAGAAGTGAGCCCGACCTGACGAAGTATACCGCAACGGTCCATTTTCCGCTACAACGATTTAGCTGCAGAGGAAATACTACTGCTGTAGCGAAGCCCGCGAACCAAAATCCTGAAGTAAATTTTATTTCAGATTCCAGCTCTCATTCTAAGGGTGGTTCTCTCCTAAAAATGCCCCTAGGTTATTCCCAAGTTAAAACACCAAGAACCGAAAGGAAAAGCTCTCAAAGAAATGTGATTCCATCGTCATTTTTATGGATTCTCCATTGAAAATTTTGGATCAAGAAGAAGGAGCAAGGTTTCATGCACCCTATGGCAGCAACTTGGCGTCAAGGTAGGTTATGATTTATTGAGTAGTAGACTTAGATTAGCGAATCGTGTATACTATGTAGAATTGACGGGAGAAGGCAAGATTAGGCCTTCAGGCATGGTGTTTGGTTGGATAAAACATATATATATATATATATATATATATATATATAAGTGGTTGTTATTGTGTGTTCTTAATCCGAATAAGACTAATGTGGGTAATGGTGGAAAGATTGTGTATTAATATAATTATAAACCCTAAACTAATAAGGTTATGAGTCAGAAAGGATTGCAAGATTGAAAAACCTAATTGCGTGTATTCTTGATGACGTGTTCACCTTGAGGTGATTTGTCCTTGTTGTCACAATCCAAATTACGAGGTTGTGCGGGCACATATACGATTTTAACTTGATAGGAGAAACCCCTTACTATTCATTGTTAAGTGGAAGTTCTTGAAAACAACATTATTATAGTAAGCAATTCAAGGAGAATTCATAATCATATTAAAAATCTCAAATCTTTACAAGTGTTTAGTTCAAATAAAATACAATATTTTCAAGGACCTAGTTAAGACATGTACAAGAGTTTCTAATACAAACGTAATGACAAGAAAATAAAAGACACAACTTCCATCTGAGGAATGAGGAATGTAGAAGTTGATGATGAATCCTTGCCACTTCAACCAAGAAACTTCAGTCAACCTATAATACACCTACACCCCAAAAAGGGTATAGCAAGAGTAGCATCAACACACCACACGTAATGTATAGGCATCATCGATACTAAGATTAGTTCACGCAACACCATGTATAAATCAACATGACAGTCTTGTACAACAACTTCACGTTCTAAATTCACACCATTATTACTTTATCTCAACAAGTCACAAGGTTTCAAATTATCTTCCTTATTTAATTTCACTCTAATAAGTATTACTAAGCATTCTGTTTTACTTGTAGTACGTTCGACAAGCATAAACAAAATTATTAACACTAAGCATTATCAAGATTATGTACACCCATTATCACCACTTGACAGTTTAATTATCATCAATTATTACTCTTAAGTCACTTACCATCTACTACAAATTTCTCACCACAACCCAAATCAACCCAGCAATAAGGCATAATAGTACATATGTTTAATCTCAGAAATCAAGAGTCCACAACCACAGGAAGTACTATATATTCGGACACATCAAGTCAAATAATCAGGACACATAAGTCACCAATAGACATACCAAGTTAGAAAATAGGATATATAAGTCACCAACAGACATATCAGGACAACGAATAGGACATATAAGTCTCCCAAACAAAATATCAACTCATTACGAACTCTGCAATTATAAGCAGTCACATCACCAAATATGGATCTTGTTTATACTAATTTCACAGTTGTATAGCCTCTGTATCTTATCAGTTTCGCTCTAATCACATCAGGTCTCACAATTAATCACTTATCTGTACACACATGCTAAAGAATTTTATTTCTACCCAACTAATCATGACCTGCAGGGGACAACCTAGGGTCCATGTACCGTACCAGAGTGGTATCGGCTCCACATCAGAATATATATATATATATATATATATATATATATATAAGAAAAGTTATTATCTAAGAAAATCTTCAGCCAGAAAAGTTAAAGTTTACTAATTCTGATAGGGGCAAATATATTTCTTCCTAATTGCCCCTCCAATTTTTCAACGAAAAATGAATAATATATTTGGTAAATACAAACATTTTGTGTTAGTTTACATAGATGATATTCTAGTATTTAGTAATAATATGAAAGAGCATATAGAACACTTATATATATATATATATATAACTTTTGTATAGTCAGTAAATGATCATGAAATTCACTTGGAATGATTATACATATTTACATTGATAGCTAGCTAAGTAATAATCGCCATTCGCATACATTGTTCACTTAAGAAGTTTTGACAATTTCTGGTGAAATAGGGTTGACCGACGAGCTCATCCTCCGATTTGCTCCGATTTTGCTTTGATTTGCTCCGATCTAACGCCGAAAGGGGGTTTTCCGAGCTTATCCTTGTGGATCTGAACGGTAGGGCTCAGATCTGACCGGAAAAGCAGTCGCCGGCGTATTTTCCGACGGGCAAATTTTTCCTTTTCCTGCTTCTCTCTTTTCTTCTTTTTTCTTTGTAACCCCTTTCAGGTACAACAAGCCACGTACATCATCTAAGGAAGCTCGGGCCGTACATTCCTTCGGCGACCAACTTTAGGGGCGAAACCTACTGCTGATTGAGGTTCACTCCACGCTCTCGCCGGGCCAGGTGCACTCGTTGCATAATCGTATTTCTTTCATATCTCTCTGCATACCTCCCTTAGTTTCTTTGTCTTGTGGACTTCCTATTTTCTAGGGTAGTTAGTTCTTGTTACTGACTGTTGTTGAATAAACTTGCGTTTTAGTAATTTGGTTTAGTGTCGTTGGTTGTTTGGCATACGCTGTTGTATCGTATTTTTTACTTGTATTTGGTACCTTTTATTTATTATTTTTATTTTTTTCACGCGGCGTCTTTAGCCTACTTGCCCTCCTTCTTTTCGGATTGAGTAGTGGCTGTGGTGGTCGATGGTAGACTAGGGTCATGTCATAGGTCGGGGTCTGCGTTGGGGTTGGGTTTAGGGCCTGGGTCTACGGTGAGGGCTAGTTCAGGGTCTAGCCTAGGGTCGAGTTCGGGGGCAGGGGGTACTAGGGGTAAGTGGGATAAGGGAACCTCTAAGATGAGAGTTGGTTCTTGGAACATAGGGACTCTTCAAGGAAAGTCCACAGAGCTCGTGAGAATTCTTAGAAAAAGGAGGATTAGTATAGCGTGTATCCAGGAGACTAAATGGGTAGGTTCTAAGGCGAGGGACGTGGACGGGTATAAGTTGTGGTACTCCGGTAGCTTGAGGCATAGAAATGGGGTAGGTATCTTAGTAGATGATGAGCTTAGGGGGCAGGTGGTGGAGGTTAAGCGGGTCAATGATAGGTTGATGTCGATTAAGTTGGTCATTGGAGGGTTTACGTGGAACGTTATTAGTGCCTACGCACTGCAAGCGGGCTTGGATGAGGAGGAGAAGAAGATCTTTTGGGAGGTGTTGGAAGAAGTGGTGAGAGGCATTCCGAGCACTGAGAAGCTGTTAATAGGAGGGGACTTCAATGTCCATATTGGGTCTTTATCGAGAGGTTATGATGAGGTGTATGGAGGTTTTGGTTTTGGGGAAAGGAATGAAGGAGGAACTACACTTTTGGATTTTGCTAGGGCCTTTGGGCTGTGGGTGGTGAATTCGATCTTCCCAAAAAAGGAAGAGCACCTTATTACCTTTCGTAGTTCGGTGGCCAGGACTCAGATAGACTTTTTGCTCCTTAGGAAGGGGGATAGAGTGGTATGTAAAGACTGTAAAGTCATACCTAGTGAGAACCTTTCAGCCCAACATAAGTTGTTAGTGATGGATTTGGAAATCAAGAAAGGCAGAAAAAAGAGGGGCGTGGAGGATCGGCCCAGGATTAAGTGGGGTAGCTTGAATTTGACAAGTGCTTTGAAAATAGGGGAGAAGCTAACGAATATGGGAGCGTGGGAGAGTAGAGGAGATGTGGATAGTATGTGGGAGACGACTGCCAGTTGTATCAGGGAGAGCGCTAGAGAGGTGTTGGGTGATTCGAGAGGCCGATTTGGCAAACACCGGGGGGACTGGTGGTGGAACGCAGAAGTGAAAAGGAAGGTGGAGACTAAGAAGGTGGCCTATGCTAAGTTGGTTGAGAGCAAGGATGACGAGGAGAGGCGGACGAGTAGGGAGGAGTATAAGGTAGCCAGAAAAGAGGCCAAGTTAGCGGTTACGGCGGCTAAGATAGCAGCTTTTGAGAGTTTATATACTGCCTTAGAGGAGAAAGGAGGGGATAAGAAGTTCTATAGGTTGGCCAAGGCTAGGGAGCGGAGGGCCCGCGATCTTGACCAAGTGAGATGCATCAAGGGGGAGGATGGCGAAGTGTTGATGGAGGATGCCCTCATTAGGAGGAGGTGGCAGTCCTATTTTCATAGACTTTTGAATGACGAGGGGGAAAAAAGTATCGTGTTGGGGGACTTGGAACACTCAGAGAGGCCTCGCGACTATGGTTATTGTAGGCGTATCAAGGTGGAAGAGGTCAAGGGTGCTATTCGTAGGATGCGTAGGGGTAGGGCGACTGGGCCCGACGAGATTTCGGTGGATTTCTGGAAGTACACTGGCGGGCCAGGTATAGAGTGGCTGACAAAGTTGTTTAACATCATTTTTGGGGCAACAAAGATGCCCGAATCTTGGAGATGGAGCACGATGATTCCATTATATAAGAACAAGGGGGACATTCGGAGTTGCAACAACTATAGGGGTATCAACTTGTTGAGCCATACTATGAAGGTTTGGGAGAGAGTGGTAGAATGGAGACTGAGGAGGGTAGTGACTATCTCAGAGAATCAGTTCGGTTTCATGCCAGGTCGCTCAACTACTGAGGCCATTCACCTGGTAAGGAGATTAGTGGAGCAGTTTAGGGAGAGGAAGAAGGATTTGCATATGGTGTTCATTGATCTTGAGAAGGCATATGACAAAGTCCCCAGGGAGATTCTGTGGAGGTGTTTGGAGGCTAAAGGTGTGCCCGTGGCGTACACTAGGTCGATTCAGGACATGTACAATGGTGCGAAGATGAGGGTGAGCACGGTAGGAGGGGATACAGAGCACTTTCCCGTGTTGACAGGGTTGCACCAGGGATCGACTCTCAGTCCGTTCTTATTTGCCTTGGTGATGGATGTTTTAACGTGGCGTATTCAAGGGGTGGTATAGTGGTGTATGCTGTTTGCTGATGATGTGGTATTGCTTGACGAGACCTGGGGAGGAGTGAATGATAAGTTGGAGGTTTGGAGACAGACCCTTGAGTCTAAAGGGTTTAGGTTGAGTAGGACTAAGACGGAGTACCTGGAGTGTAAGTTTAGTGATTCGAGGCATGAAGCTGATGTGGTAGTGAAGCTGGACTCCCAGGCCATTCAGAAGAGGGAGAGTTTCAAGTATCTGGGTTCTATGATTCAGGTGAACGGTGAGATTGACGAGGATTTCACGCAGCGTATTGGCGCAGGGTGGAGAAAATAGAGACTCGATTCGGGAGTTTTGTGCGATAAGAAGGTGACCTTGAAGCTTAAAGGTAACTTTTACAGAGTGGCCGTCCTCCCAGCCATGTTATATGGAGCCGAGTGTTGGCCAGTTAAAAACTCCCACACCCAAAAGTTGAAAGTAGCGGAGATGAGGATGTTGCGAGGGATGTGTAGACTTACCAGGAGTGATAGAGTTAGAAATGAGATTATTCAAGAGAAGTTGGGAGTGGCGTCAGTGGTAGATAAGATGCGGGAAGTGAGGTTGCGATGGTTCGTACATGTGAGGAGGAGGTGCACGGATGCCCCGGTATGGAGGTGTGAGAGGCTGGCTGGGGATGGTTTTAGGCGGGGTAGAGGTAGGTCGAAGAAATATTGGACGGGGGTGATTAGGCACGACATGGAGCAATTACAGCTTACAGAGGACATGACCCTTGATAGGAAGGTGTGGAGGACGCGGATTAGGGTAGAGGGGTAGTGGTGCACGGACGTGAAAGGTGTCCGTTTTTAGCAGGAAAGCGTGTTTGCTTGTATCTTTGACTGTTGTTTCTTAGGCAGAGTCTTGTTTGCGCTGTTTTGGTGTTATTTGTGATCTTGAATAACTATTCTATAGTGTTGATCTGTGAGTGCCTTGCTTCGTTGAGTTGCTAGCAATTTTGTGACCCCTTTTGCTGTTGGTTTTCATGATTTTTGTTGATGATGTTTACGATTTCTTAGGATTTGTATGATTCTTATGATTTTTGATTTATGATTTTTATGATTGTTTTATGTTGTTTATGATTTTTGATTTATGATTTGTTATTGTTATCGGTTTTGAGTTGGGGGTCTATCGAAAACAACCTTTCTACCTCATCTGAGGTAGTGGTATGGACTGCGTACACTTTACCCCCCCCCCCCCAGACCCCACCTGGTGGGAATACACTGGGTATGATGATATATATATATATATATATATATATATATATATATATACATCGTACCGATATGGTACCCACTCCATAACATAATCGCTTAGCTGTAAACTTACATCGGACTCGAGTCACTCAATCAATAGAATAAAATGTATAATCTTAACTTTTTTTCAACATATCTCAGTATGTCCTCATATTCCACTATATCTCGTGATATCACAATAAGTACACAGAATATAACAAATGCGCTTCACAATCATACGTCATTTAAAGACATGCTTCAACAAATATAAGCTTATTCATTCAAGCAATGTCAAGCTAAATAAATCAATCAACCACAGGTTATGTCCGAAGACCAATCAACATGCTGATCAATTCAGAATACATACAAGAAACTATTTAAGTCTAACTCCACATAAATTCTCATTAATTACTCTTTATTTACTCATCAACCATTACTACGCTCAGGGCCATTAAATATGACTCCCTAAGTGTAAGGGCCCGTCATTAATATTGTTAACACCTTTATGAGTACCACATCACTAGCCATTTACCAGACTATTGTCAACAATCATCTACCAAACCAACCTTGATTTATCCACTTTTCACTACGGATCATATTTTAACACTTCGTCAAGTTTTCACTTAGGCATCTACGTTATAACACTACTTCATACTTCCTATCTTGACCACAAGAACTGATTACATCAAGGTGAACATACCATTCAGAAACACATACATAATCATCTTATGAACTCCATAATTTCATCCAATCCATAATATTATTAATTTTGTTTATAGTTGTATTAGCGCATTATCGTTTCATTGCTACTCAAATTAGCCTTATTCGAATTAAAAACACATAATAATAACCACAAATAAGTCGCACATGCAGACTTTCTTACATTATTCTAGGCACTATTTATTCGAATATTATGTCTGACGACCTAATTATGCTTTCTCCCATCAATTCTACACAATATATATGATTTGCTAATTAAAGTCTATTACTCATAAAATCATAACCTACCTCGATGCCAAGCTGCTGTCATTTGATGCATACAACCTTTTTCCTTGTTCTCAACCCATAAGTTTCCAATGGAGAATCCACTAGGATGATGATGGAACTACATTTTCTTGAGAGCTTTTCTTCTTTGTTCTTGTTGTTCTAACTTGAAAATAACCCTAGGAGAATTTTTAGGACAGAAGCTCCTTTGAAATTAGAGCTGGAGTCTAAAATAAATTTTAATTTGGGATTTTGGTTTGCGGCCTTTGCTGCAATGGTAGTATTCTCGCTGCAATGGGCTTACTGTAGCAGAAAATGAGCCGCTGCGATGGGCCTTTCCAGGTCAGGCCCACTTCTTTGACTCTATTTTATTCAATGATTATTAAATAAAATTTACTCTTTATTCCGAACTCAAATTTAATTGACAAAATTTTTAAATTCTTATGTCTTTATCGCAGATATTTCAATGACGTTGGAATGGATTGTTACACTTGTGATCTAGATATGAGGTGTGAAGTAGTATCATAATGTATATATCCTAAGAGGAATACATGACTAATTATCAAAGTGTGATCTGTAGTAAAAGGTGAATAAACTAGGGTTGATTTTGTGCATTGAATGTTGACAATTTGTCTGATAAACAGCTAATGATGTAGTGTTCATGAATATGATAATAATATTAATAATGGATTCTCATACTAATAAACTGGATTCAAGAGTTCTTAGTGTAATCATAGTTGTTGATTAATTGAGAAAAACTTATGGGTGTTTATACAGAGTTAAACTTAAAATAATCTCTTGTATGTGTTCTGAATTAATAAGCATGTTGATTGATCTTCAAACATAATTTATGGGTAATTAATTTATTTGGTTTGACTTTGCTTATGGGAATAAGCTTATAATTATTGAGGCCTGCCTTTAAATGACTTATGATTATAAAGTGCACTTGTTATGTTCTGTTTACTCGTTGTAATATCCTGAGAGATGGTGAAGTATGACGACATACTGAGATATGCTGAATGAGGTTGAGAATATACATACTATTCTGTTGATTGAGTGGCTCGAGTCCGATGTGAGCTTATGGACAAGCGATTATGTTATGGAGCAGGTACCACGCCGGTACGGTATATATATATATATATATATATATATATATATATATATATTCTATTATGGAGCGGGTACCACTCCAGTACGGTACATAGACCTTAGGTTGTTCTCTGCCGGTCACGACTAGTTGGACAGAAATAAAATCCTTTGGTAGGTGTGTACATATGAGTGATTTATTGTGAGACTTGATTAATATAATGCTAAGGCTTATGTGATGTTGATTCATTGACTCCTATATTAGTGGAGAGTCACTTGATTGTCAAGTCTATGAAATTCTTGTAGAGCTAATTTACTTTCTTATGAGTGTGAGTATATTGAAGTGAAATTTTTCAAGAGGTTACTTCACATTTTTATTGGTAATACATGAACATATTCTTTCTAGGAATACATTTCAAGGATTATTACAGTGATTTAGCTTCGATTTTCTGTAGATTAGCATAATCAATAATACGTATTTTATGCATATTGATAGAATTGGTTTTAATTGAATCTTGTCTTTATTATTTTGTGCATCAAAATTTGGTAAACTTAATATTTTTTAATTTTCTAGGGATGAGCTAATATTTAAGTATGGGGGTGTTCGATGGATGAACATTTCTCAATTTTTCATGATTACATTTTACATGATTTTTTATATGAAGTAAGAAATTTTGTAGATGAATATTGCTAATTTGTGTATAGATGAAGATGAGCCGAAGTTAAAAATAGGAGGAATAAATCAAAGAATAAATAAGTAAAAAAGTAAATAAAATAACAATGTACGATCGCACACCTGGAAGCTCCAGTGCGTAACAGAGGCAGAAAGCAAAAATTCACTGGAACAACTATGTGGTCAATTGTCACGATTCAAAATTTGGAGAAGTGATGACACCTATCTAAACCATCATAGGTAAGCCAACCCAAATTTTCAACTTAAATTAGGAAATACTTACACGAAATTTAGTAGTTTAAAACAATACAAGTCATAAAGTAATTATTTCATAGAATCTCAAAGTGCGGGAACATCAACAAAATCATTCTCAAAACTTAGAAGTCACTAGTACGAGCATTTATAGATTTGAATACAACTCTAAAGAACTCAAAATATCTAAAATGGAAATAAAAGGAATAAAACAAAGAGAAGATCCAAGAAGGCTACTGATTAGACAAGCAGTTATCTCAAGATCTTAATAAATCTGCTCCGGACAGTTATCTAATTAAATGTCAGAGACTCCCAGCTCAGAACTACACAATAAGGTGTAAAAATAAACGTGTGAGTACTAATTCAAATGTACTCAATAACATCATCGACTGACTCAAATTTGAAGCGATTGTAAAGGTTGGTCTAACTATTCAATTTCAAAACCTTTCACATATATTACTAAATCTAAATAAAGACAGATCCAAACTAGCTACTAATATCAACAACAACACATATTTTCCAACTCAAATATCTAAATTCACAATCATCTTAGCATAAAAATAGTAAGGGCACTGTCACGATCACTAATAACTTTTCACATCACACACAGTGCAAATTAAATAAGAAGGATGTAATGGATGCATATGCCTCCTACCTAGATAGAAATTATGTATACACACTATCACGATCCAATACTTGGTTGTGATGACACCTATCACATTTATCATGTAATAATCCACATACTAATTTTTGGCTTCTGATGTGTTTTAACTGTTTTACCTCTCCCCATAGTTGTATTATCATATTTATGATATACAAGAGTAGGTGACATAATTTCCAAGGTGGTTGGTTGTGTATTATATTAGTTTTTTATTTTGAAAGGTTTTAAAGTTATTACGGTTGACTTTAATTAACATTTGGTGATTTTGAGGTCGTATGCTAATTCTTTCAACTCTATTAACTCTGGAATATTATTTTTTGGTTAGTAGATTTGTTGGTTCAGGTCCCAAGATGTTCCAGTGGATTTTGAGTAGTTAATTGAAAATTTAGAAAGTTAATGCCCAAAGTTTACTTCGGTCAACATCCATTGATAATAATATCCGTTTGAAAATTTGATGATTTCATTAAGTCCATAATATTAATTTTAGTCTAGTAGTGTAGTGGTTTGTGTTCACGGGGATTCGAACGCATTCTGAGGGTGCATTCAGAGTTTTTGAACTTATGCATTCAGTTGCTGGTTGCTGTTTCTGGTGCAACCATTTTTCCTTCTTCATGATCACGAAGATCTAGCTAGCTGGGGTACTGCACTTGCGATGTAAGTCTACATGATTGGAAAGAGTGTTTGGGTGAGGTTCAGGTACATGTTTGATTTGGCCGTCACAACCATGACCCGACCATTATGATTACAATGGTTTTGGGTTGGGTGACCTCACAATCACGAGGGTGGTGACCGTGATCGTCAAGAAGACTTCACCTAGGAAAGATATTTAATTCCTTTTTCAAATAAAGACCCCATAACTTAATTTTTGATGCTTGATAACTCATTTTGGGGAGATTCAAAATGTGATTTTTGATATCTTTTCATTGGATGAATTTCTAAATTAATATTTTAACATTCTTCAATGATTATTTCATGATTTCATCTTCAAATCTTAGTTTTTCAACTTAAAATTTGGGGGGGGGGGGGGGAGGGGAGAGTTCATGGTAGAGTTAAGAAATGGTATTTTGATGTCGATTTCAACTCTATATTTGATAAAATTTCATATTTTAACTCCTTATGTTATGGGTAATGTAATTTTCTAATAAAAATTTAATTTTTTCATTGTGGGCTTGGGGTTGACTTTTTGGACCCAAAATTTAAGTATAACAATATGAGTATCTACCGATTTATTTTCTTATTTAGAATACATATTTGACTAGATTTGGATCATTTGAAGATGCTTTAGAAGGGAAAGGATTTGATTTGACTTCGTGGGTCTTCTTTTAAGCCAAGTTGAGGTTCCTTTGACTCTTTTTTAAAGTTTGTACATGCCAGTTGTATCTACAGGGAGTAATGGAGATTTTGGTGTCTCATATAGATGAGATGATGAGCATCTATGTGGTTACGAATGTTATGTGACAGGATAAAAATAATTAATTGATTTGTTTGGACTGTTTCCCCCTATTTTCTAGCATGATTGTTATGTATTATATCTGAAAGTGAATTTTTGGGAATGCTAGTTGGTGATTGTACTCATCTTTTAGAATTTGAGTCGAATTATGGTGATATTTAGGGAATAGATTGAGATTCTTGATATTTGAGTATTAAAAATATGTCTATATCGGTGTTGGAATTCGAAAGAGGTGAACTTAAACTGTGTGTTGAATTGGCTTATGATATGAAATGCTTAGCTTGATATGTACTTGTTATTTTGAGATCGGAGTGTCATACCTGCACATGATATATTGCATTTCATTAGGATCGGAGTTATTCAACTACACATTATATATATATATATATAAATTCATACTCAGGTCAGAGTTACATGCTTGAACAATATTATATTGGGAACGGAGTGTCAAGCTTGCTCAATACATAGACCTCGCGAGTCCCCCGTGGATTCCAACTAGATATACATAGCAGTAGGTGTGTACACAATATATGCATTACATTCATCTTTCCTCTTTTACTTATTTGGTTTGTGTAAGGTGTTGGTTGAGTTTTGGACCGTGACAAGTTGGTATTAGAACCCTAAGTTCATTGGTCTCACAAGAACAAGCCGAGTCTAGTAAAATCTTGTAAATCAGTGCAGAGACATCCGTTTTCTATCTCCGAGAGGCTACAAGACTTTAGGAAAAATCTCTTTCTTATTTCTTATCATACGAAATTGATTTCTTCATTTGATGACGTTCTTGGTCTTATTCTATCACAGATGGTAAGGACTCATGAATCTATTGATGGAGATTATAAGCCCGTTCCAGTGCCCAAGTCTGCTGCCCGTGCTGGGACAAACGAACATGGTAAGGGAAGTGGTAGGGGCTAAGGTTGAGGTAGACTCAGAGGTAGGGCTCAGGCAGCCGCTCAAGCTACTGTTATGGGTGGAGTCCCCTGATATCTAGTATAAGGTTAAGGATAATCATGTACAGGAAGATAAGGTAGGCTTAATTCAGGCTCTACCTAGTTTTATTATTACTCTGGCTCTCAAAGATATTTTGGTTTGAGTATTGGGCATTTTAGAGAGTTTGGCTCTAAGTGGAGTCATAGAAGGTACTCCGTAGGGTTCATAGACTAGAGTGAGGCCCATACCTCAAATTAATAACCCATCTCAATATTCAAGGACCCCGTGGGTCAGAAAATGGTCACAACACCTAGATATGATGGCATGCCCTTTACAGAAGTGGGAGCTTGGGTGTGGTTAGGTAAAATATGTCAGATGAGGAGTAGAGGAGGTTTGAGCTATTCAAGAAGATGGATCCACCTCAGTGTCAGGGTGAACAGAGTGAGAATACATATAACTTTCTTGTGAGTTGCCATGAGAGGCTTCAGGGTGTGAGGTTAGTAGAGTCGTACGAGGTTTATTATACAACTTTACAGATATGTGGCCCTGCAAGTAGTGGTGGCATTGACACTAGGCCTGCAGGGTCTCCTCTAATGACTTAGGGATTATTTGCATAAGCTTTTCTTGACCAATTCATTTCTCGTAGCTTGAAGATGAAGTTAGACATCATTTCAATCACTTGACTTAGAATGGTATATCAGTTTTATATGTTGTCCCATCAAGCCGTAGTGATTCTACTGGATGATACTGAGTAGATTTTGAGGTTTGACCTTCAGGATTTAAGAGGCGGTATTTCTTATAGCCTAGTCTGGGGCTACTTTGCAAAGGGTAGTTAAACCAGCTAAAGAGTTTGAGCTCATTCACCATGAGTAGTTTAGGGATCTAAAACACAAGAGATCCCACACTTCTGTCCAGTTTAGTGGTACTTCATCCGGAGGTAGGGTTTTTTAGATGAGGTTTTCATCCCCAACATAGTAGACAAGTTCATGCGGCTATCTAGTCATTCGAGGGTGTATATTTCGGACGAGACTATTTTAGTCTAAGGTAGAATTTTCATGATTCTTCTTAGATATTCTTAGACCATGGTGGTCATTTAGGTTATTCAGGGTCTTATCAGCAGGTGATGATTCCTTGGTCTTGTTATGAGTGTGGTAGACTAAAGCATCTCAGAAAGGATTTCCTTAAGCTTAGAGGTGGGGTCTATAACAGGGTTTTTAAGTTGTAGTTAGGGCAGTATCACTCCCAGTTAGGGGTCGGTATAGATCTCAGGCATGTAGAGGTACACCATTAGCTGATCGAGGAGGTAGTTGGGGAGTTGTTCCAGCAGAAGGTGACATGGCTCAATGTTATGCTTTCCTGGGTAGACCTAAAGGGAGTCTTTTGATGTAGTTAGCATAGGAATCATCACGGTATGCCATTAATTTACTTTAGTGTTATTTGATCCTAGTTCTACTTTCTCCTATGTGTCTGCATATTTTGCATTGGATCTTGACATGATGTGTGAGTTTGTTTCTTTGCCTATTTGTGTTGCTACCCTAGTAGGTGATTATTTAGTGGTGAATCAGGTGTACCAATCCTATATTGTGGCACTTTTGGGGTACGATACTTAGGTAGACTTGATTATTCTGGATATGGTAGATTTTGATGTGATTTTGGGTATGGGTTGGCTTTTACCATATCATGCTATCTTGGATTGTCATAGCAAAAGAGTTACTTTGATTATGTTGGGTGTTTTGAGTTTAGAGTAGAGGGGTACCCACGGTTCGTATCCTAAGAGGGTGATTTGTTTCCTCCAGGCTCAACGGTTGCTTGAGAAGGGATGTCTTTCTTATTTGGCTTATATTTGAGATACTAGAACCATAATTCCTTCTTTAAAGTCAGTGAGGGTGGTTAGAAAGTTTATGGATGTGTTTCCTATAGATCTTCCAAGTATTCCTCCTACCAGAGACATCAATTTTGCATTGATTTAGAGCTGGACACTAATCCCATTTTCGTTCCTCCTTATAGGATGGCTCTGACTGAGTTGTAGAAGTTGAATGATCAGTTGTAGGATATGTTGAGTAAGGGATATATTAGACCCAGTATTTTGCCTTGGGGTGCTCTTGTGTAGTTTGTGAAGAAAAAGAATGGGTCTATGTGGATGTGTATCGACTATTGACAATTGAACAAGGTTACCATAAAGAACAAGCATGCTCTTCTGTGTATTGATAATTTATTTGATCAACTTCAGGGTGCTTCGATGTTTTTGAAAATTGACTTGAGGTTAGGGTACCATCTTAGGGCTTCAAATATTCCTAATAAAACTTTTAGGACTTGGTATGTCCATTATGAGTTCTTACATACGTCCTTTGTATTGGCTAATGCTCCAACGACATTTATGGAGTTGATAAATGGAGTGTTTTGACCTTATATAGATTTCTTCATGATTATGCTCATTGATGATATCTTTGTTTATTCTAATAGCGATGAGGAACATGTTCGACATTTAAGGATTGTGCTTTAGAGGTTAAGAAATGAGAAGTTATAAACTATGTTCTCAAAGTGTGAGTTTTAGATTAGTTCTGTGACATTCTTGGGACACGTACTGTCCAAGAAGGGTATTATAGTTGATTCGACCAAAGTTGAGGCAGTTTGGAACTGGTCAAAGCCTACTTCACCTACGGTATATTATGGGTTCAGGGTTTACTTTTTGGATCCGAAATTTAAGTATAGCAATATGAGTGTCTATGAATTCATTTTCTTATTTAGAATACATATTTGACCAAATTTGACTTGTTCGGAGATTCTTCAGAAGGGTAAGACTTCGGTTTGACTTTGTAGGTCTTTTTTTAAAGGGAAGCTGAGGTTTCTTTAACTCTTTTTTGAAGTGTTTATGTGCTAGTATGTATGGGGAGTAATGGAGATTTAGGAGTCCCGTATAGATGAGATGACAAGCATCTATGCGGGTGCCGATGTTATGTAAAGGGCTAAAAATAATTAATTAACTTGTCTGAATTGTTTTTCCCTATTTTCTAGCATGATTCTTATGTATTGTATGTAAAAGTGAATTATTGAGCATGCTAGTAGGTGATTGTATTCCTCTTTGAGAATTTGAGTCGGATTATGGTGATATTTAGGGAATAGATTGAGATTCTTGATTTTTGAGTATTAAAAATAAAGTCTATACCAGTTGTGGAATTTGAAAGAGATGAACTTAAATTATAAGTTGAATTGACTTATGATATGAAATGCTTTGCTTGATTTTTACTTTGTTATTTGGGGATCAAAGTGGCAAGCCAACCTAGTACATAAAGCTCATGAGTACCCCATGGGTCCCAATTAGCTATACAGAGCAGCGGGCGTGTACATAACATATGCATTACATTCATCCACTCTCTTCTCCTTATTTGGTCTGTGCAAGGTGTTGGTTGATGAATATGTATTTACTTGTTGAGAAACATGGTAACTGGTTATCTGATCCTATTTGATAGTTGATGTCCTCGATTTGAACTGATATTGGCTTTTGGAGTGTGAAAGGGTGAGTTGATTCTTTATCCTGGTTGGATATCTTTAGATGTTACTTGTGTTGTGATACACATACGCACATGCGCGTGCACACACACACACACACACATATATATATAGAGTTTGAGTGGTTCTCACCATTACTTTAAATTAGAATCGGCCGACGATGCTGCTGAGTACGTGTATTTTAGTGCTCATACTTTTTTCTTCTACACTTTTATGTGCAGGTGCTGAGTCTAGAGATCTGGTCATTGATTGCCCAGATTTGATTTTTGAGATTCGAGGTAGCTACTGGCTAATTAGTGGCTTTTCTAAATTTCCTCTATGTTTACTTGTTATGGCATCTCTTGCTTGTATTTTGAGTATTTCAGACTCCTAGTTATATGCTTACTGCTATTAGAGGCTTGTAATTTGTGACTACCAGGTTTTGGGATGATTGTTGTTTTTAGTACTTATTTACCCTATTGTTTATGAGATCCAGTTTAAGACTAATTATTATTTTACTTCCTCACTTTTTGAGTTGTTTTCTGTGCTTGAGTATTGGGATGACTTACCTATCGTATGGGGTGATAGGTGCCATCACGATTTGTGTTTTGGATCATGACGCCGCGATAGGTAAGCCAACCCAATACTCAATAGTAATTAAACAAATTGAAAGCACGAAGGAGATTGTGGCGATAATAATAAGTCTCAACAGAACCATAAACCAACCCAAAGAGCATCTAAAGTAATGAATACAAAGAATAGTTCAAAATATCTCAAAGTTGTGAAACAATCATAAAGACAAAGATAATAAAGATCTAGTAGTCCATAGGATCAACAACTACTACATCAAGAATCTCTAGAAAGTAAACCCGAAGATAATTATAGAATCAACATCTAGGGACCACCGACTCAGTACCTGCATGTAAGGTGCAGAAAAGTAAACAAGTGTGAGTACCAACCACATGTACTCAAAAGTATCGTTGATTGATCCTAATTCAAAGTGATGGAGAGGACCACCCTATACCACACTGTCCGACACAATTCATATAAATCTGCAATCATAAAGGTCACACTAGTCTAACAGTAAATATCCACAACAATATACATAATATCTATAAAGTAGATCAATAACTTCCAGCTATTCAGATCAGAAAGGGAAATATCACTGGCACAGTCAATCAGTCATCTATCACACAAAGGGAAAATAAACAAATAAATATGATGAGCATGATACATGCATACAAACAAATGGGGATGATGAATATGGTGTATATGATGCATGTCTATGTAACGAACCTTTCCGTCGCTACAGGTAAGTCCAACATACAAAAATTTAGATTAAGATTTTTCTCGAATTGGGAGTTAAAATTTTTAAGCTAGGCTAGTCTAGCACGAAATTCGAGAAAGGTATGGTCTAGGATAATTCGGAAATGGATTTAGTAAATATAATAAAGTTTAGCATATTTTTATGTTAGATTAGATGATAACGAATTCATAGGATTTTTTGGAAGTGAATTCGAGTAAGTAGAAATCCTGATATCGAATTTAACGTAAAAGGGTTAGTTCGGAATGTCATGGTTTGAGATGCATTGTGGAAAAGGGAAAACTGGGAGTAATCCCTAGTTTTTTCCTTGCCACACCTGCTATAGAGGGTGGCGTGCCGCTATGGGGCCGCCGTTATAGCCGATAAATTCCCGCTATAGTGGAAGTCAAAGCAGGTTAATCCCGTTATAGAGGACGACTTCCACTATAGCGATGCCACTATAGCGGGAATGAGTTGCTATAGAGGGGTAATTGCTGTTTAATGTAAATTTTTTCCCAAAATAGTTTATTATTTTCTAAACTTATTTTGGGGAAAACTTAGGCGATTTTGGGTGATTTTCCACTATAGTTCTTCATAAAGGTAAGTTAATCACTCTCATTAAGTAGTTTTTCGATTACTAAACCTTAGAATCACTAGTTTACAGGTTTTGAGGAGGATTTAACTTGACCTAGGTGATTTTTCTAGTGCAATAGGGTAAATTAGGTGTAAAACCTTTAGGTTTTGGTTTAAGGCTAATGTAACTATGGAATTGGTATTTTCAAGGTGAATATATCGTGGGAAAACCCTAGGATTGAGGGAATGATCATGAAATTGGCCTTGGAGTTTGGGATTAGGTTATAATTCTCGATGTTGTAGGTCATTTAGTTGATTATGTGTTACATTCATGCTTTTAGACCATAATCAAGCCGAGGTTGCAAGAAAAAGGAAGGCTCAAGTTCGTTAGAGCATTTCAGGCTTGGATTGAGGTAAGTGATGATTTAATATAGTTGAAACCCAATTTGTTTTATGTGTGCATGATAACTATTCCTTCGTATTGTTTGCACAATGCATGTTCAAGAAAATTGGACGACTGTTTGATATCCTAAGTGTTAATCACATGTAATGAACTTATATGAAAGTTTGTTGGTTTTTACAAGTGTATTTTCTGTTACCATTGTAATTGTAATTGTTGTGATATTTGTCATTATTATGGGATGTACCTGTAGTTGGACATCTTTATGGGATTTAGTTAGTATAAGGTTGGCTGGTACTTGATGTCTGGGATTTGGTGCATGGACAAGAGCTCGTTCCCTGTAGGTCATGGCTAGTGGGCGATAATAAGGCCCTCAACATGTATGTACAAGGTATTTATAAGTGTGACGATTCCTTGAGTGAACCGGGGATTATGTGTTTACTGTTAAATTGGTTTCTTGAGTAAACCAAATTTAAGTGTTGACTTGTTGTATTGGTTCTTTGAGTGAACCGGGTTCTTGTACTTGATTACTAAAGGTGGTTTCTTTATGTAAACCAGGTTGTATGATAATTTCCATTGTTTTTATTCTTATAGATCCTTGAGTAGTCCAGGATAATTTGTAAGTTGTGGCATAACTCTTTATTGTCTATTACTTGTGTAAATTAAGATATGGTTGATGTAATTACTGGTGACATGGTTGTTGACTTGGAGTCTTATTGGTAGTCATGGTCTTGACTTGACTTGTTATCCAAGTTGACTTATAATGACTAAGCTCTATAATGTTGTTGAATAAGGATAAGTGTTATGAATTTGAGGTAAGGTTACATGGTAGGTGTTCATGGTTGTCTTGTTTTACTAAGTTATGGTTATGTATTCATATTTCTTATTTTGGGTTGGCCAATGACCCTACCAGTACACCGTTGTTTCTTGTGTATTGATACTACACGTGCTTTTCTTCTTATTGAGTGTATAACATATTTCGGTGACTGTTTCGAGACCTCAACTATGATTCAGATTGTGTTTGAACTCAAGGGTGAGCTACATCTTTTGGGCTGCCATGATTTCTTCATTCCGTCTCTGGTCCATTATTTTGCACTTAGACATTTTTCTGTTGTTTTGGGTTTAACCCATTTGTTGATACTTACTAGTGTTTTGGTATAATGACTTTCAGGTTTTAGGAGATTTGTTTAAGTTTCATTTAATTCCGCATTATTTATCATTTAGAATATTGGAGACATTATCTTATTTAATGAAAAAATGATTAGTTGCCAAATTCTTTTGGGCTGAGTGTTGAATTGAATATTGAGTTAGACTGTTCTTCCACCGGAGGTTAGTGTGGGTGCCATTCATGGCGGATTTGGATCGTGACAGTCTGTCCTACCTGTGTACACCCGTCGCTCAGTATATCCAGCTGGGACTCATAAGGGATTTATATGGCCCATGGAGTAATAATTAAATAATTGTAGAATTCGGCTCTGCCTATAGGGCCAATAGATAATAATCATGTATGCACTCAATCTGGATCCGCCATTAAGGCCCTCAGAGAGTATCCCAAAAATCATGGTGTCTCAAGTGATATCAGACCTCCGGATCCACCCCTAGGGGCGCCCGGAGAAAAAAATAGAAATATAATAACAAAATGCATGGGGGAGGGAAAAAGAAATACAATAGAATAGCTCAACACCACTCCAACACTACCAGTATTAGGAAAGAGACATTTCACTTTCACAATGACCACAACAATATCCGAACACATTTTTAGACTCCCAACATGCTAATAAATGAAATAAAGGCTCCACGATTTCAATATCAACCATACAAAGCACATAAGCAAGAATTTCAGGAGCACAATCCAAATAGGTAATTAGTTGCATTTGACTTATTCACAAATATACTGGTACCCACATAGATGCTCTTCATCTCATCTATACGGAACCTCTACATCCTCATTACTGCCAATACAAGCAACTAGCACTTGAATACTTCAAAGAAAAAGAGTCTAAGAAACTCTCAACTTACCTTAAAGAGAGTCCGAAAGTCAAAACAAAGCTTTGTCTTTTGAAGATCCTCCGAATGAGTCCAATCTGGTCAAATACGAATTATACAAAAGAAAATGAAGCCATAGATACCCATATTGCTATACTTAAATTCCAGGTCTAAAATACCAACTTAAAAGTTAATCTTGAGCCCACAAAGGAAAAACCAGAATTTTAATAGAAAGTAATGTTACCCATAACTTAAGGAGGTCAAATTTAAAATTTCATCGACTACAAAGTTAAAATCGACTTTGATATTATCAATTTATTATTCTTTAACTTTACCCAAAAATCTCCAAATTTCCAATTTCAAAAATCAAGATTTGAAGATGAAATCATAAAGAAAACATTGAGGAATGTGTAAAAGTTGTGTAAGAATCATACCTAAGGAAGAAATCTTAAAAAACACTTTTTAAATCTCTTAAAAAGGAGTTTCTAAACATCAAAAATTAAGTTGTGGGGTTTTGGACCAATTTTTTTTTTAAATCACCGATAGCGATCCCTTCTTCATGAAAGCAGGACCTTAATCGCGTTCGCAAAGCTGCCCAACCCGAACATATAGCGATCGTTGGGTCTGGTCGTATTGGCATAGAGGAAAATCGACCCAGTCAGGTTATGACAGAAATCCTTCTTTGTGCTCGCGATAAGGCCTCCCCACAATTGCGATGGAGAAGAACTTTCTTCTTTGCAATAGCAATAGTGGCATTGCGAATGCGATGAAGAATTTTCCTTGCACCAGAAAAAAATAACAGTTGGAAATAGATCAAAACCTCTACGAATGGGCCCTTAGAATTTGTTTGGGATGCTATCAACACAAACCAGCTATGCTAGTCGACTAAAAAAGACATTCCAGACTCGATGAAATCGTCAGATTTTCGAACAGAGATTATTAGCGATGGATGTTAAACAAAATCAACTATAAGTCATAAATCCAAATTTCCAACTAACTACTCAAATCCATTAGAACACCTCGGGACCCAAACTAAAAGTCCTACAAACCCAAAAATGACATTCCGGAGCTGACGGAATTCCCATATGTCTTTAAAATCTCTAAATATTGACCAAGTCAATCATACAAATTTCAAAATCTTCCAAAATGAAAAAGTGACATAATACTCAACTAACTAACTCGAGACCTGTTCCACCACACTCACAGATCATAAATATCATAATACAACTTTAGGGAGGGGTAAAATAGTCCAAAAGTACCAAAAGTCAAAAATTAGTATAAGGATTGTTACACTCAAGCTGCCTTGGCTAATTGGACCCATGAGAGACTCGCGAGGTTTTATAACTTCTCTAGATACTACCCCTTGGTCTCTCAAAGTTATCTCAATCCAAATCCTTCTTCTAGTCCATCATAGAGTATCTTAATTTCAATCCTACCGATAGCTTATGGAAAAGTATTTTAAAGTACGCACTATCTCTCAACTGTTACTCGTAATATATGAATCCTTGATGTGCCATGGTTATATGGCACTTTCGATGCTTAAAACAAGGAAAATATGCAATAACTTGGTTGTGCTTTGTTGGTATGATGTGGTTTTTGTCCTACGTTGCAGGAAAACAGGGTTGGTCTAAAGGCAAAATGATTAAGCAAGAAGAATCAAGCCTGAGAACGAAGTTTCTGAAGATGAAAGAACAAGAATCTGCACCTGAGTGTAACCCACGACACCACTCACGAGCCGTGGTTACCACTCACGAGTCGTGAGTGGATGTTTTGAGCCAAGTTCCAGAGGGATTACATGTCGCCTGAGTTTCACGACAGGACTCACACCATGTGAGTCGACCTACGTGGCGTGTTCAATCCTACCGATAGCTTATGGAAAAGTATTTTAAAGTACGCACTATCTCTCAACTGTTACTCGTAATATATGAATCCTTGATGTGCCATGGTTATATGGCACTTTCGATGCTTAAAACAAGGAAAATATGCAATAACTTGGTTGTGCTTTGTTGGTATGATGTGGTTTTTGTCCTACGTTGCAGGAAAACAGGGTTGGTCTAAAGGCAAAATGATTAAGCAAGAAGAATCAAGCCTGAGAACGAAGTTTCTGAAGATGAAAGAACAAGAATCTGCACCTGAGTGTAACCCACGACACCACTCACGAGCCGTGGTTACCACTCACGAGTCGTGAGTGGATGTTTTGAGCCAAGTTCCAGAGGGATTACATGTCGCCTGAGTTTCACGACAGGACTCACACCATGTGAGTCGACCTACGTGGCGTGACTTGTTGGCGTGAGTCCACTTCAGAGATCCAAGAAAGAAAGCCTGATTTCCACGACACATGTCACGGGCCGTGACTTGGTTCTACGACACCAAGTCACGACACCATGAAAGTTGCCGACTCTGTTCTCCTATTTTGTTTTGGATAGGACTAGTTTTATCTCTATAAATACCCCTAGGTAGTTCTAAGTGCGGGAGTTGGACAATTTACTACTTTGAGAGTTATTTTGCACTGTTTCAGACATATATTTGGTTTTGTATTCATAAACCCTAATTTTGAGGTTGATTGATAATTGAAATTTCGATTTTTCCTTCATTCTTGTGAGATCATAATTATGCTTTCATCTTTGGATTATTCTTGTGTTCTTGCAATTATGAGCAGCTAAACCTATCAAATAGGGTTGTGTGAACCATGAGGAATTAACGAAACCGGTTAAGTGCAAAGTAATTTTGTACTGCTGTGAATGCATGTATTGATTATTTCCTTCGTTATGATTGCTTTTCTAACGGTTGCAAACGTTAGAAACTCGCCTGTATTCTAGACTTGCTCGAGAGAGAGGTAGAGATTGGGGAAAGGAGATAACAACAGAGATTTGAAGCTATCAACCTTCATCTAATAACTGGAGCCTTAGCGGGAAAGGTTATCTGAAATCCAGGACAAGGGTTAGTAGTGCGACACTCGGAGTCCGAGAAGATAAGAGTGAAATTCGTCTAATGAAGGTCAAGAGACAGTTATATGAACCTAACTTGTTAGATTTTGCATGCAGCGCAGCGGGGTAATTTTGTTAAGCACAAGTAACCGGTGGAGTTAAGGAATCATTGGGGATCACAATCCTAGTGATTTTCTCTTATTGTTTACAAACTCAATATCAGCCAGAAATCGTCATTGTTACTATTCACTAGCAAACCCCCTAGTTTTATTTACGTTCCAATCATTCCACCTGGTAGCCTACTCATACTTCGAACTATTCCCTGTGGGATCGACCCCAACCTAGTTGGGTTCTATATTTGATTCAGTGACCGCATTGTACTTTTTCGGAGGTATACTTTGGGCGACATCAATCCTGCCCATAGGCCATGAGACAAGAGCTATGTGATTCAATAAATAATATGCATGTGAACTCATAAACGAACATAAGAATGCCTTTAAATCACGAAAAGATCATAGTATATATAGAAATCATATATCTTTCCTACTAAGCAAACTATGTAATTGAAAAACAACTAGCCAAATTATTTATCATGATCCATATATCTATAAAAATCATAAATCAGGTAAACATTCAATGTCCCACCTCTGAGACAATCATATCATTAGGAAAAAGCTAGCCAAATTATTTATCATGCTCCTAGTATATATAGAAGTCATAGATCCGTTAGACAATTAATATCTGACTCCTACCCATAATATGACACATATGCTATTTTCAAATATCAATCACCCTAGCATATATCAGAGAGAACACTAGTATAATTACCAATGCTATAACTATAAAATAGGCTCACATAGGTAGATAAGTCAACAAAACAGGGATACATTCTCAAATATCCATAATATGACACCAGTACCCACATAAATACTCGTGATTTCACCTATATGAGACTCCCATTACCCATTTCCAAAGCACACAATCACATAAAACACTAACACTCCAGAAAAGAGTTAAAGAAAGTATCAACTTACCTTAAACGAAGTCTGAAAAGTGAAATATTAGCCTTTCCCTTTCGTAGAGCTTACGAACAAACTCAATCTTCTCAAATATGCACTCTACATAAGGAAATAAATCCATAGACACCCATATTGCTATACTTGTATCCCGGATCCAAAGAGTCAACCCCAAATCCCTAAGGTTAAGACTGGAATTTTATTTGAAAAGGATATTACTATAATGTAAGAAACTCAAATATAAAATTTCATCAAAAATAAAGCTCAAATCGACCATAAAATAAACAAAATACGTTTTTCTTAACTTTAGGCTTAAATTTTTTAATGTTCATGTTCATATGCGGTTTAAAATGATAAAATAATCGACAAAACAGAAAATTGATGTCAAAATTGATTTACCCTAAATACAAGGATCTGTAAGTCCCAAAAATTAATAAAAATCCATCACAAATTGATCCTCAAATCAATGATTTTCAATTTCTTATATTTGAGGCTCAAAATCTTTTGATAAATTAAAATGTGGAAACAGAATGGATATTTGCCACGACCCAAACCCCATCTCGAGTGGCACCCACACTAAAATTCCAGTGGGAGAACCATATAACTCAAATACCCAACACCAATACTTAACAAATTTTAAATAAAAATAATTCTATTATCAAGATAATAATTCGAATAGTTCTAAAAATGCACAATGCGGAATAAATCATATCTAAATGCCCCTAGAAATTGAAAGTCATTGTACCAAAATATCTAAACAAAATAATCTACGTGTACAACCAGGAAAACTAGAACAATCCCAAAATAAATAGACAACCCATGACTGTCCGAAATATGAAGCTCACCCTTGAGCTTGAATCGGTTACTGTCTACAACTGAGGTCTCTTTTGAGGTCATAGACCGACTCAACTTAATAAATATGAATATATAACCAACAATTTATAAACAAAAGCAACCATGTAACACTTAGCAATTACACCTTCACTTAGTCTTTTCTCAACACATAATCAAGTAAACCAAAAAGCATAGAACAAGTACAAACATTCAACCAAGTCAACAACTATGACTCATAAATGCTAACTCAACTTGCCACAATTACCTCTATTATTTCACTTCAACAATATCAAATCAATTCAAATATATCAATAGCCCGAACCACTCATGGATCCAAATGACAACAAAAATATACCCCGGTCCACTCAATGAACTAAAATAACAACCACAATATAACCATGTTCACTCATAAAACCATCAAACTCACTAATACTGTGTACACACATGCTATGGGTCTTATAAATGCCCACTAGCCATGACCTGCAGGGTACGAGCTTAGTCCATGTACCAATAATCCAGACATCTAGTATCTGCCACCCTTATTCCAAACCGGTGTTATACCGCCCTTATTCCAACGTCCGTACCCTTATACTTCCTAATATCCACCAATTCTGTGATGATGACCTTTATCGGTTTATCTCACAATATCAACCCATGTCATAAAATGTACAATAACATAATGAAATAATTCAATCACACTTGCACTTAAAAACAAGCCTTTTACATAATCTCATTTCAGGTGATCCACAACTTATAAAATTATCCAACAAGTTAACATTCAATAGCATGCATTGCAACAAGTAGACAAATGGACACTTAACATGCACACATAAACTAAATTGAGTCTTTAACTACAATTCAACCACCACCTACCTCAATCCAAGCCTCGCAATGCTCTAAAAAACTTGAGCCTTGCCTTTTCTTACAACCTTGGCTTGATTATGTTCTAAAAATAATAATACAAGCACTAATCAACTAATGCTCTAATAAATTCAAGGATTACAACCTAATCCCATAACTCCAAGGTCAAAATAATAACCATTCCCTGATTCTAGGGTTTTCTACTTTAATTCTATCAAATTCATGTTTTCAAGACCAAGTCTAACCATGTTAGTAAAACCCATCCACCCTCGATCAAAACTTAAAGATTACACCTTGTTTTTCGCTAATTTACATTAGAAAATCAACTTAGGTCAAGTTAATTTCTCCACCATGATTAAAACCTAGTGATTCTAAGGATTAATCATCGAAAAACTAGTTGAATAAGTGGATTAACTTACCTCAATGAAGGAATTTGGGTGGGAACTGATGAAATTCACCCTAAATCGCTCTCTCCTAGTCTTGAACGAGTTTGGAATGAAAAATACATTTTAAGTCTAAAAACTGCATTTAACTACACGTAGCCCGCTATAACGACCCAATTTCTGCTATAGCGGCCTTGCTAGAGTAGAATTTGCCTGTTATAGCGGGACTGACTAACTTTGACTTCTGCTATAGCAGGACAATTCTCGCCATTGCAGGTCTATCGTAGCGGCTTACCTCGCCCTATAGAGGCCTAGGTAAGGTAGAAAGTCCGTTAGTCCCAGATTTTTTCCAATTTTGTAACACACTTCCAGATTTTGACATCTCGAACTAACCTATTTATGTCAAAAACTATATCCGAAGTTCTACTAACCCGAATTCAATTTCGAAAGTTTCTTCAAACTCCTTAACCTCTTAGCTATCGTATTATGGCCTCAAATCACACAATCAATAACCTATCCATTACTAAATTTAACTAGACCGCAACAAAATTGGAATTCATCTAAGACTAGCCTATAATGAAATTTTAAACACTTCATTCGGGGAGAATCTTAACCCAAATTTTACCACGCTAAGTTATACCGTAACGACGGAAAAGATCATTATAGTATTCTTGAAAAATGAATAAAATTAAAGTAGAATAACATATCTAATGTTCATAAGATAAAAATGCATCAAGAATTGCCTCAATCGAAACTTCCTAACTCTCAAAATGTAAAACATACTAAATTTACCAAATATATCTTTTTTATAAAATTGCTGGGACTTTTAGTGGCAACCCTTCATGATAAAAAGTTTGCATTTGCGATACCTTTAGTGGCTACTCTTTGTATCTGCGAAAAGACCCATTTTCTCCAAGTCTGGCTACACCAGCAATAATTTTCCGTGCTGAAATAGTCATATCTCCATCGTACAAGCTCGAAATGTGATGATTGTTTTTGCATTGGTTTTAAAATTTCAATATGGATCCATTACTTCTTTCAAAACACCATTTGCTAATCATTTGCTTTAGGTGTACTACTAAGTCTCAATGACATAAGCCTCCAAATTTTTAACAAGTAACCAATACTCATTCAAGACCTCCCGAACACAAAGTAATAGTGCAAATCAATCATAAAATATGTTTTGGGCTAGTTGGAATAATCAAATCACTCGTCTGAGGTCTTCTTGACCGAATGTTGACCTTGGTTAACTCAAATCTTATAATTTTTTAAATTTTTATTTGATGACTCAAAACTTATCCAAAAGCTTCGTATCCTGAACTAAAGGTCCAATCAACTTAAAATCACCTTTCCGAGTTGGTGGAATTGTCGAAATTCTATTTTGAGCTCATCTTTATTAAGTGTTGACTTTGGTTAAATTTTTTCACTTCTCAATCACCTTGAAAATCATGCCACCCATTCTCACAAGTCATGAACGACATAATAAAGAAACAAAAAGGTTCAAACTAGAAAAACATGTTCAAAAGAAGAAAAATAAAATGTGATCGTTACATCAGTTACATGTTTGAAGCTTCAACTGTGTGATCACAACAACTCAACAAGGAATATTAAGATAAATCAATTCTAAAATTTCATATGTAGATCCCTAAAAGTATTTACAGTTTAATATCATCCTAATCGGGAATATTAGATTCCTGAAGTAGCTTTTGAGGAAAAGACTATGTGAAAAGGACGATCAATGAAAATATTCAATCAGTTTCAATTCAATGTTAGAGTTTGATTCAATAGGTAGGTTACAATTTCTTTTAGCTTGTTAATTCTTATTGTGGTATAATTTTCCTCCTTCATGGAGTAATTTATATTATGAGAATTTGATGATTATTTAATTTAGATCTTAGTTTCTTGGTTTAATACATATTTTGTTTGTTTAATGGTACATCCCTCGAGATCAACTTCATTATGTTTAAAGTGATCACACCCATCACAATAGGTAAGTCAAAAACCTAACCATGTATTGTATTAAATTAAAGCGAAAGAATGTAAAATAATAAACCAAGTCCAAAATAATACTCTAAGATGAACATAAAGGGAAAAAAAGAACCAATCTTAATCCTAAATCTGAAAGTCACGGTACAAGCCTCTAAATACAAGAGTAATGCAACAAAAGGTCCAAAAGTTTCAATGCAAAAAAAAAGAGCATAGATAAGGATAGAAGGAGAATTCAGGTTAACTGGGATCAAAAGACACTACCTCGAAAATCTCTGCAAGTAATAACCAACACATCATCAATAAATGTCCGGGGACCACCGGCTCAATACCTACACTTAAGGTATAGAAAAATAACAAGCGTGAGTACCAAAAACATGTACTCAACAACATCATTGACCGATCCTAATTTAATGCGATGACTAACTCTTATGACTTACGGATATTTACACAGATTTATTATGAAGAGTTACAAGATGTTTTAATTCTTTGCATTAATTAAGAAGGGATAATCCTTCAATCCTCCACTAATGAAAAGATAAGAATGGAACAATTTCTGGGCAAAAGGAAGGAACTTGTACTTGAGTGTCAATATATTTCGAGTTGAATTGACACGTAGTGATATGAGGCAATAATAAATATCCAAAAAGTGAAGTACTCTTGAATTATATAGACATAAGTTGAGACCCCCACAACACATACTATATCCTTGATTTTAAGCAACCTCTGCGATACTACAAATTGCTTTTATGGTCATGCACACAAACCTTGGGTCTCATGAGTGCTCTAGAAAGACGACCCAAGTCTTTCATAAAAGGTGACCAACCTTTACACTCACGTAGGTGATCCATCAAGTCTATCTCATAGACCACCTTAAGGCTATGGATCATTAAGAGCAAAATAAGCTCAACCTTATAATACACTACCTCATGCCATAGGGATAGGATATATAGTGTTTATTAAAGTCCTATATGGCTTCGTTTGACCAAAAAATGGGTATCCACCATATTACCTCAATCCATGGGCTTTAGCCTCATCCCCCTCGACGATTCAGGGAGCATTTTTCTTGTCAAACCCTTGGTCATAGGATCCGTCAAATTTCTTTCAGACCCTACATATTCCAAGGATATAATACCTTATCTTAACAATTGTTTAACTACACCATGTCTGATACAAATATGTCTCTTTTTTTCATTGTACACACTATTTTTAGCAATTCCAATTACCGCCTGTGAGTCACAATGTAACAAGACCGGTGAAGCTTGTCTTCACCATAACAACACATCTGTCAAAAGGTTTCTCAGCCACTTAGCTTCTTTCCCTACCAACTCGAGAGCAATGAATTAAGATTCCATAGTAGAATGTGCTATACAAGTCTGTTTTGAAGACTTCTACGAAATAACACCAGCATCCAAAGTAAACACATAGCTACTGGTAGAGCTAACTTCATCATTGTCAGTTATCCATTTTGCATCACAAAAACCTTCTAAAACATCAAGAAATTTATTAAAATGCAAACACCAATTCATAGTACCTCTCAGATACCTTAACAAATGATGAAGAACATTCCAATTTTCACTACAGGGATTATGAGTATATTTACTCAATCTGCTAACTGCATAAGCTATATCAGGCCGAGTATAGTTCATGAGAAACATTACACTCCCAATTATTTTAGCATATTCAGTTTGAGAAACACTAGAATCTTTATTCTTTTTCAAGTGTATGATAGGATCATAAGGAGTTCTCACTGAAACTACATCAAAACAATTAAAGCTTTTCAACATCTTTTCAATATAATGTGACTGATACAAAGAGAAACCATTAATAGTTCTTTTTATTTTGATCCCTAAAATAACATCAACTTCTCCAAGGTCTTTCATTTCAAATTTAGAAGACAAAAAATTCTTAGTCTCATTTACAACATTCACATTAGGACCAAAGATTAACATGTCATCCACATATAAACATATAATCACACAATCTGATCCTGTCATTTTAGAATAAATACATGTATTAGATGAATTAACAACAAAGCCATTATTCATTAATGTGAAATTAAATTTGTCATACCACTACTTAGGTGCCTGCTTTAATCCATATAAGGACTTCCTCAATTTGCATACTTTATCCTTTTGTCCTAGGATCACAAAACCCTCAGGTTGAGTCATATAGATCTCTTCCTCTAAATCAACATTTAAAAATGCTGTTTTGACATCCATTAGGTGTACCACTAAATCGTGAATAGTGTCTAGAGCAGTAAGAGTCCTAATGGTCGCTATTTTAGTCACAGGAGAATAAGTATCAAAATAATCAACACCTTTCTTTTGGTTAAAACCCCTAATTACAAGTCTAGCCTTATATTTATCAATTGTACCATCAGACCTCAATTTCTTTTTAAATATCCACTTGCTACTTATGGGTTTACAACCTTTAGGCAAATCATACAAGTCCTAAGTATGATTGGAAACTATAGAGTCTAGTTCACTTTTAATGGCCTCTTTCCAAAATATTGCATCTATTGATCTCATTGCTTCATCATAAGTCATAGGGTTCTCATCTATTAAGTAGATAGACACTAATTCATCATTTAAAGCATCAATGTCAAAATTCTCAGTGAAGAAGGTGGTGATAAAATCAGGACCAAAACTTGTCTCAGTTCTACGTCTTTTATTCCTTCTAAGTTCATTTACATTCTCGCTAGAAATAACATCAGAAAAAGGCACAACATGAGAGTTAACAGACATAGATGTAGAAGCATTACTTTGTATATCACTAGGCACATTAATTTTCAAAGGAAAAACATACTCAAAAAATTTCGCATCTCTAGATTCACAAATAGAATGATTATTTAATGACATAACCAATAAAGGCAGTGTCAAAAGTCTTAGAGCCTACATTTACCCATTTAAAATCAGATAGACCAACCTTAGCCAGACACCCCCACACTTTCAAAAATTTCAAGTTAGGGGAAAACCCTTTCCACAATTCATATGAGGTCTTGTCCAACTTCTTATGAGGTACTCTATTAAGTATATAGCATGCAGACAAGACAACTTCCCCCCCCCCCCCCCACATATTGTCAGGTAGACCCGAACTTAAAAGCATGGAATTCATTATTTCCTTAAGGATTCTATTCTTTCGTTCGGCTACACCATTTTGTTGGGGAGTATAGGGAGCACTAAACTCATGGATAATACCATTTTTCTCACAAAAATCTTCTAGAGTTTTAGTACTATAATCACCGCCCCTATTAGATTTAAATCTCTTGATTTTTCTGTCTAATTGATTTTCTACTTCTGCTTTGAATTTCAAAAACATGTTTTCAGCCTCATCTTTAGACTTAAGAAGATATACCTTAGTGTACCTAGAAAAGTCATCAACAAAAGTAATGTAACACTTCTTTTCACCTTTGCTAACAATGTTCTTAAAATTTGCTAAGTCAGAATGTACTAGTTCAAGCAATTCGGTCTTTCTACTAGTAACATATTTAAAAGGTTTCTTGGCATGCTTTGCTTCTACACACATAGGACATTTAGAAAGATCGTCACTACTTATTGCAGAAATTAATCCCATTTTTCTAAGTCTTTTAATAGAAGCAATATTAATATGACCTAGTCTACCATGCCATAAATTAATAGACTCAGCAATATAAGAAGAATTGGAAATACTTGCATTATTGACAATCTCTTGAACAATTTTTAGTATAAATAAGCCCCCACTAAGGTATCCCTTCCCAACAAAGTCTCCTCTATGAGAAATAATTATTTTATCAGCTTCAAAAATAAGTTTAAGGCCTACTTTGTTGAGAAGTGCTCCAAAAACTAAGTTTCTATGGAGGGAGGGAACATACAGAACATTATTCAAGACTAATGTTTTACCAGAAGTTAAATTAAGAAAAGTTTTTCCTTTACCCATAACTCCAGCAGTAGTGGAGTTACCCATGTATACACATTCGCCATCACTAGACTCCTCAAAGTCATGAAATAACTCTTTATTGGAGTAAAAATGCCTTGAAGCGCCTGTGTCCAACACCCAGTTAGTTTTGCTACCTACCAGGTTTGCCTCGATGACTACCGCAGCAATCACTTCATCACCATATTTCTTTTTCAAGTTGTCCGATATTTTCTTAGCAGATTTATTAGTAGCAAATAAATCAAACAAAGGATTACTCTTGTTCAAAGAAATATCCATTTATCAATATTGTATGTAAGTAAATCGCTATTGTTGGAAAAATTGTACAATATTGATAATGGACAGGAATTATAAAAAGTAATAGAGTAGTCACAAACACTGTGTCGTGGCAAGCCACTACCTTGAAAGCGATTTCGGCTAGACTCCGGTGCAAATCCTTCTAGCCGGTCGCTCCCCAAGGTTCTACAACTACTTTCAAACACGTGCACTCATGACTGAAAGTTTGAAGGTTGCTCAAACCAATTGCCTAAAAGTTCACAAAGAATAGGAAGACAATATTGAGGCAGAGAATTGATGAAGAAGAGAATATTTTGTTTTCTATGTTTTCTGCCTCTTTAGTTATCAAAATGATGCTCCTTAAATAGGTATATCATTTACGTTTGATGCATCAAAAGAGTGAAAGAAGACAAACAGAGTTAATGCACGTAATGTAACGTTACTCTTGAATTAATGACAAAGTCATAAAGACAAGTTACTTTCAAGACTTCTGAATATCTTTTCATTCATAAAGTTACATTTATCAAAAACTGTCATTTGAATGAATGTGTAATATTTATGAAGTGGTAACTCTCTAATTCTACAAACTCTTATGACTTACGGATATTTACACAGATTTATGATGAAGAGTTACAAGATGTTTTAATTCTTTGCATTAATTAAGAACAAATAATCCTTCAGAACTAACTTCAAACGATCATTTCTCTCAGTGTTTAATGAATTGAATTATGCTCTATATGTCAAATTGAAGCCTTTGAAGTCTAACTTTCAGTTTTTCAAGCCGTACATCATTTCAATATTTCTATTTTCCTTAATAATTTAATTTAGTTTGGTTAGAATAAATTGAAGAATTTCACTATGGATATTGGTGAACTTGAAAAAAACTTGAAGAAAACAAAGTGAGTCTACTAAAATTTTTAAGGTTTATGTTGAATTTAATAATTGAAAAAATATTGAAATTGATATTAGAATATTGTACATCAATTTGGAGTTATTAGACAAATTTTAAAGTAAAAAAGTGTTATGAAATTTTTATATAGGAAGTTATGGTGACTCGTTAGGATCTTATGGTCAAATCTATTGATTTATCATGGTTTGTGGTTAAAATTTGGGTGATCCATCAAGATTTGTGATGCTTCAAGTTGTGTTCATCAATTTGAAATCTGTCAGGATTTGTGGCCAAATTCTAGCATTTCATTAGAATTTTGATAGAAGTTCCTTGCGATTTTTGTGATAAAATACGTTTTGCTCATTTTTAAATTATGCAGATCCACTGGAATTTTACTACTTAACTTTGACCGCAAATTTATTATTACAATTTTCTTTAGCGAAATTCAAGCTTAAACGACAGTGAAAAAAAAATTATTGTGCAATTCTCACTTTGTCATATTCTACTCAGTCTACGTTCTTATATGATCATATACTTCCCTGATTCTTGAAACAACAATTTCTCCTGGCCATAAAAAACTAATAATATTATTATATGACAATTAAACTTTGTTAAGTAGAACCTTTCTCATCTAATTGATAAATTAACCTCTTAATAACTTTATTATCTTAATTCACAATGCAAGAAAACAAACTATCTTGTCTGAGGGACAGAATGTCATGTCAAAGAAGTCATGTGTTTTAGATTAGATTTAACTAATTTTATTTCTTAATGACACTCAAGCATAAAGAATGATTATCTTTTATAGTAGGAATAACCAATAGGAATTTAATAGATATGACTTGTCCCAAAATTAAAGTGGCCCAATAATTGATAACAATTTGTCACATTTTATGAAAAAAATTAGATTCTCAAAGGGAATGATTAGTTGATTGATTTGATTTGATTAAATAAACTTGTTATCATTCTATTATTAGTAAGATTTGACGAAAAGTTTCCAATTCCTACTTTAATCCTTCTTAAGGTCCTTACTTTGAAAAAATAATTGCTTGATCACTCAATTAATAGCCAAAAATAGTTCTAAGTCCTTTATCTTTTAAGAATGGGTGAACTAACCTATCTCCTAAACTTGTATTCATAATAAAATGTGAGGTATCAATTACAAGTTCTCTTTTTATTTATCCAATTAATATTTTTGGAAAAATATATACGATATTTTATTTAAGAATAATAATATTTTTGGTTCCAAAATTATTGGTAAATTTTACTTTTGGTACATATGACATGAAACTCGACGATTTAACCTTCAATTAATTAAAATGTGAGTGTTTTTCTTTATGTAGAAATATGCTATAATTAACTATTTATAGAATTATTTTACCGTCAAATATAGAGTAATATTACAAACTTAACATGTCACATGAGTTGTTCAGTAATGAAATGATTAATATTTATGGTAATATGTGAATATTTACAAGCTAAGGGATCAAAAATGCATATCAATTAATTAAAGTTTTAATGTGCTTAGTCATATATCATAGAAACTAAAATAAAAAGTTATCAATAACTAAGGGACCAAAAATACAATTAAATCTATATTAGTATAAAGTTGTCAAGAAAGTATTGAGTTTTCAGCAAATGAAGCACTAACATGTTGCATAAATTCAGGGAGAATTCTATTCAATTCATTTTGCAAAACGAATATGCAATTTTACTTCGTGATTATCATTAAGATATGGGGTATCCTTATTCGCTCCAAAACATTATTGCCTACAAAGAATGTGAGGAAGTAGGAAAGTCCGTCGAGAATTTGTTAGGTGTTCCTTTACCGTGGTAGTTAACTCATTTGTGCATGATTAGAGGTGACAAATAAACAAGTTTGGGTTAAATTTGGATAAATTAAAATGGCTCCAAATTAAAAAAAAATAAAATAGTTATTATCTAATTCGTTCGCAAGCCATCAATAAAATTGCGCTAATATGTGATCGTGACAGTGCACTGATGCATAGGTACTTTTGTCAATATGACTTAAGTGGAAGAACATTGGAGATAATACCGAGGTTCCAATGTCGAGATAACTTCTTTTATCCCAATTTATGTTGTACTGATAAAATTTTGAGTCAAGCAAAATTTTTATGTGCCTTGAAATAATTTAAATAGTTAATTATTGTAATTTATAATAATTTTTAAATATATAACAAATTAAAAAATAATAATTAAATTAAAATAAAAAAAATAAAAAATTACAAAAATATCCGAACCAGAAGCAGACAGCTGGAAGCAGGCATGACAACCACCAGCTCTCTGCTCACTGACGCTTCTATATATATTAGTATATATCAATATTAGTTCTTTCCATCTTTTCTTCTACTCCCTCCGTTTAAAAAAGAATGACCTAGTTTGACTTGACACAGAGTTTAAGAAAATAAAGAAGACTTTTGAATCTTGTGGTCCTAAATTAAAGTTATGACAAATGTGTCAAAATGCCCTTGAATCTTGTGGTGTTAAACATGCCACGTGGAAAGTTGAAATTAAAGTGTTTCCAAAAAAGGAAAAAGGTCATTCTTTTTGAAACGGACTAAAAAAAAAGTAGGTCATTCTTTTTAAAACGGAAGGAGTATTTATTATTATTACTTCATAACACTCATAATATTCACTCTTAAAGAGGTTCAAGCCAAGTTATAGGATAACACTTGTGTCTCACGATTTCTGTACTGAACAATACTCTCCAACCCTTAATTAAAAAACTACATTTCAAATGCTACCAAGTGACAAGAAATGATCCTCAATTTGTAAGAGTTCAAAACATTTTCCTCTAAGAAAAAAAGTTAGTCAAATATGAAAGATTGCATGTTTTTCCTTTTTTAAAAGAAAAAAATCAATTACAATAAATGTGTTGTCTCCCTTGAAAAAAGGTAAACTGATATATGCTACTAAAAAAAAAAAAAAGGGGTAACGCGCTAATAGCTTTGCCTCATTTCATTTTTTCTCTTGGTTTAACAATTTGTATCGAGATTTTACTGGCCTGACTAATTTAGATTCGCTCCATATTGAGAGCATTTAAAAAAAACACTTTTTACTTGAAATTTTTTTCATTCTCCAATCCCGAACCTAAAACATTTAATAGAGAATTAAAAGATCACATTTATTTCACCACATCCGACGATGGTTGCCTACTGTTTTAATCAAATGACAATGACGATCTTTTCATTTCGAAAATACAACCGTGTGGAGAAACTAAAAAGTGTCGAAAAGTAAAAAAAGCCACACAGAGAAATAAATGGAATCCTACAATTTTGTTTGAATAGTTCGTACACTTGATAAAAGTTGTACAGTCTTAGGAGAGATAAAGTGCTGCAAACGTACATGATGGACCATGTCATAGAATATCGACATATATTTACGTAAAGAATTGGAAAAAAAAATATGAAATTGCCGTCGAACATTTTAATATTTTGGTGTTTATAAGTTTTTGAATTTTCATATGTTCTCCCAATATATTGAACAAATTTGTGATTTGCTTTTCCTTTTATATATTTACGATAACTATATATCAATAAAAAATATTCACTTTCATTTTCAGTTTCCATACTCATACAATATGCATACACGTACATCACTCAACAGTCAACATATCATCATAATAATACATATATAATTATGCCAAAGTTGGTGAAACTGAAATGGCTATTCAGTTGAGAATAATTAATTCCTCCGAAAATATAATCTATAAAAAAAATTCATTATAAAATCGACAAATATATATTAAATTAGCCTTAAGAAGAAGCAGATTTGAAGGTTCATATCCCGACAGAATTAAGAATAGTAATCTTGGCATGCCATCACACAAAAACATCATGAATCTCTTTCTGGCGCTCACTTTCGAGGTAAAATAATATAACAAAAGTTATAAAGGCTTTTTGTTAAACTATTTCTTTTGTCGAATTTTGTTGAATTTTGGGGTAAAGTGGTGGAAAATATAAGAAGACAAAAAGGGAAAGGAAAGCAAAGGGAGAAACAAATGGGACCTATATTAATACATGAGGTTGAAAGTGCCCTCACAGCTAAGTGATGGGGTCTCTTTTTAGTGATTTGATTTCTCGTACGGATGAATCTCCATATAGTAACCAATAATAGAGAATTGTGATATGGGCTTAAGGATTTTGGTGTCTGATTGTCATACATTTGCATATACTTGATTGAGTGGGTGAGATGACTCTTGAAAGGATCTTAAAGGAAAGATTTCAACTAGCAAGTTTTTCTTTGAGCTTTCTAGCTCCCTCAATTATTATTATTTTGGGGGATCCAAAAGTTGAATTGTATGGTAGAATGGCTACCCTTTGAAGTTAGAAATGGTGGGGCAATATAACTATTGAAATAGGATGAGATGTGTACACACAAAATACTTCATGTTTCCCTATTCTCCCTATTTTAAGTAACAAGTTCATATAGGCTTCTCCATAGGGATGACTTCGTGTACCGCCTCCATTTTACTATTGGATATATATATCCAATCTTTCTACAAGGTGGCGGTACTGGAAACTTCTTTACAGGAATGTAAACCCTCAGCCAGATGATACAGTAAACTACAGTCCTAACTCAACCCTTGACGCCATCCTCTCGGCTAGACGGGCACAACAGAACTATGGTTATGTTGCCATAACACCACATCACCCAACTGAGACTTTAAGCCTTATCCAACCGCTACCCTAGCTCCAGATTCATTTATTCAATATAGGAGCCTTCTCTATAACAGACTGGCATGCCATAGTTCAACACTCAGGGAAATTAGCCTTTCATTTAGGCCAATTGATTTTTAAGGAAAATAAAATTTAAAATATATAAATCACCTTTTATATAATATATATATATATATATATAGTAAGAACTAAGAAGAGTGAGATTGTACTTAATTTTATGTTATTTAAAATATTAATACGGTTAAAGTAATATAGTCTTATGATAATTTATGATAGTAGGGGAGTTTAATTCTCACTATCCATTTTCCCTTCACCTATCCCTTTCCTTTCCCAATTTATATGAAATACTTTTTTTTTTTAATCAGTTCCAAAAAAGTAACACATTTTCTTATTTGACAAACATTTAATGACATTATTAATATTTTACGCATGTTGGGTCTCACTTATTCGACAAAAAATTCACAAAGGTGTAATCTTCTATTTAATAATTCATTTATCTTAAGAATAGTTTTGGAAACATTAAATTCTTTCCACATTTCTTAAACTCTATGCCCCGATCAAATTACATAACATAAATTGAGATGGAGGGAGTATAATATATTTATAGGACAATAACCTAAAAAGGTAAGGGAAGTTTTTTTTGTGGAGGGAGAGGTATATACTTGTCAATAATTAATAATTGGTTTATGAGGTATATTGCAATGGTTTTTTTCTTCAAGAAAATATTTGTATTCTTTATCAAAAGTGGAATTTGTCCTTAAGAGAAGAAGAGATCTTAAAAGACCCACAATTGTTTTATTTACGACGCACCTTTGTATTAGTTGACTTCTATCGCTCTATTAGCTTTTTAGTGGCTGGCCACATCCATTGGACACTATTGTTGTCTTTAGGCAACTAGCCACAAACATATCTATTGCACCTAAAAAGGCAAACTGGTTGGTCTATAGACGTGTGACCCTGTCCTATTTCAGAAACAATGCAAGACTTTTACCTATAGAAACTCTCCAGGACGTGCAATATAGTTTTTAAAATGGTGTGAAGTCAGTTTACACTGTATTTGTTCACTGTTTTAGTAGACAAGAAGACCTAGCAAAAATGTCATTGTATCAAGGCAAATGCACGAGTTGGTCGGGTTAGGTTTTAATTTTGATTTTAAGTAATATTAATTGATTTGAATTTGGTGACATGAACCTCTAATAAGAGGCCACGTGACAAAAATTATTTTGCAAAACGAGCGTTAAAAAATAATGACACGAATGAACCTGTTTTATAAAGGTAGTAGCATAGCTGGGCCAAACTTTTAAGGAATGACATAGATGAGCCATTTCTAATAATAAGATGACATAGCTGAGTCATTTCTAATAATAAGATGACATATCTGAGCCTTTTTCCTACTAACTTGAAGGTAAGATAGTATCTAAAACATGCTAACGGATGTATGATACTGTTAGAAAATATCACGCAGCCTGTAAGGAAAGCATTCAATAATCTTACTGCTCATATGAATCATAGACAACAAATAAAAATATGTAGAGCATGCAAAATGTGCTGAAAATATAACTCAAAGAATTCTTCTCGAAGCGTGAGCAGAAATTTTGAAGCAAGTTTGTAGACATCGAAAATTTGGATGGTACAAGATGAGCCAATCATGTTAGGATTTTTGGAGTCTACTTGTCACGATCCGAGCCTATACTCTAGACGTAACTGGTACTCGAGACCATCGTTGGCCCGAGCGAACCGCCTGGCTTACATCATGAGAATTCAAAAGTGTGGAAGAATTATTTAATTCATAAAGATATAACAAAGAGAAATTCATTTCACAAACTAGAAATTTAAAGACATAAGTCTGGAAATCCAAAGACATGTAAAGTGAAGCTGAAGAACATCTGAATTTGACAATTACCTCTGTCTACGAAGCCTCTAAGCAAATAAATCAATGTCTATGGGAATAAGGCCCCGACATACCTTATTAACTGAATTGAACTAAACCTACTAAACTAGGCCTATAGGAAGAATGAAGGGCTCATCGAAGCTGAACTGTATGAACTTAGTGATGCCTTGGGCCATGTGTGTGCGTACCTAAATCTACATCTTGAAATGATTTAGCCCCAAAGACGTCAATACATGGAATGTATGGTATGTAAAACTGGGGAAGGAAGGACACGACATAATATACATATATAAAACTGAAACAATACTTATAACGAAAGGACATGAAAAGTCATAGACACGAATTATCAAATGTGAAGGTAGGATATCCAATAGTATTATTAATTAACTGTTACACTAGATTGTATAACTGACATAAATATATAATACACCACGGATCATGTAGTTCTGATCAACACCCGATCGGTTGAGCACCAAACCATGTTTGCCGCATGAATTAGTGTCCTTTGTATATAATAGTGTCAAGGCATGTCAAATCATCCTCATTGAGGGAACATGAAAAGTCTTTCAAATTTACAGAACGAACCATACCTACGTCGGCAAATATAGTTTCGGATAATGAGCCCCTTTTGACTCACACCTTCTCAATTAACCATCTAGTTCTTTTAAGCCCATATTATATTCATATTCAACCCAACAACCATCCGTTATATTTATAAAGGTTCATATAAGATTGGTACGGTTATACCATACTTGCAAGTTCATGAGTTCATAACATAAACAAACCTTATGGATATTGTGGGAATATTCATGTCATTAGTTAAAGTTATGGTACTTAGAAAATTTATAAAGAGTAGTTCAAAACACTCACTTGAAACAATAGCAATAGGTCTTTTATGAAAAAAAGAAAATTCATGTGTTAGTATTTTCAAAACCAATTTACCATTGAAATTCATAAATGTCATAATGTATCAAAAAGGAATTATAGTGTTTCATAATTTTGTAGGGTTCATGGCTTACTCAAGTTCATAACAAGAAACTACAGAAGTTCATATGTTGGGTTATTTCATGAGATAAGAACAAGAGTAAGGAATTTTCATGAATACAATTGATGAATTGAAGAACTTAGTAGTTGTTTCCTAGGGATATGATTTTAACCATAGATCATCAAAATGAGAATTAAACGAACATGAGAAGGTTATAATTGAAAGCATTTATGAAGTTGGACAACCTGGCATACCTTGAAACATAAAACTAAAAGATAAATCTTGCATGAAAATCCCTAACTTTGGCTCTTCTGGAAACCTTGAGTGGTGGAGTTTAAGAGAGGAATCTAATCAACCGTTTGGGAGAGGAATGAGAGGAATTTAATCAATAAATCTGAGTATCTAAACAATATAAAATGTTTTAAGGTTAAAAGGAAGGTTTTCAAAAAGGTTTTATGACTAAAATGCCCTTAAATAACCGGAGTTGAGGAAATTCCCATCTGGCAAGGGCAGGGGCGCGACATGAGGCACATCACATGTAGCTAGCCTCGTGCTATGTGTCCTATTATCATAACCCATATTACGAGATTGTGCGAGCACCTACTCTATTCTAACTAGATAGGAGAACCCTTAACCCCCAACCAATTATTATGCGGAAGATCGGTAAAACTTTATTCGAGTTTACAACTCCAAATCATAAATTAATATAATCATAAGACAAAAGTTTCTACAACATTATATACAACATCAACACTTACAACACTACCTAAGATCTAGTTTAGACATGTAGAAGAGCTTCTGATACAATGAGTAACTAATAAAAGCCATAGCTCTCACCATAGAAATAAGATGAGCAGAAGCTGTTGGTAAATACTGACCGCTTCAAATAAGAACCCTCAACTGATCCTGCAACATATCTATATCCCAAAAAAGGGGATATAGCAAGAGTAGTATCAATACAATCACACATACTGATAGGCATCATCGATCGACTAGGGCTAGAAACACATAACAACATATAGAAATCTTAGAAGAATAACATGATAATCCTTAACATAAATCACCCATGTCCACATTCCACATCCCAACACTCTCCTTATCTCTAGCAAATTCCGTTATATCTTATCTACCTAGTTAACTCTTTGCAACTACAAGCGAGCAACCTAAATCCTTATTTAGAAATACTGATAAATCTTCATCACTGATAGTAACTCTATGATTCAGATTACGGTTACCTCATTCCCTCACTCTTAACCCATGATCCTTCAACCCTTTAACAGATGTAGACAACGTCCCAATAATTCTCAAGGTATTAAAATCACTAGACTCGTAAAGTATCTTAACTAATAAGGAACAGTACCTCACCTATACCTGAGCAGGTATGAACTACTTAGTAATCATCACGTAACAGGAAATCTCCTACCGATACACTATCATTCACAGATGACCACTAAAGCCACCAATAACCTCAACGAGAAGACCTACGACTCTCTACTTACCACAAGTGCAACATACTAAAGTACATTAATCTAATCATTCCACAAATAGTCTCATGCCACTTCTATTAATCATGATACTTATGCAATGTAGTTAACATTCAAGCCCAATGCTATGAATAATGTATTAAACCACCCAATCAATCGTTAATTGTGTACACACATACTAAGGGTCTTATATGGATATTAGTCATGACTTGCAGGGGATGAGTTCACATCTATGTACTGTACCGGTGAGGTACCCACTCCTCCAAATATCAAACTATAATCAATATGTACCGGCGAGATACTCGACCCACCAAATATCATAATACGTGAATATCTCCATCAAAATTAACCAAACTATGATAGAATGCAACTAGATGCAATTACACAGTTTATCTAAGCATTAATCAACTTTAAGGTTCATCATTTAAGAATAGGATCAACTACCAAGTCACTTTACCAATCACAAGTTAGCCCAAAGGCCAAAGATAATTATTCAACTCATGGATAAGCATGGAATTCAAATCAAGTCTATAACTATATCTAAATTCTCAATGTTTATTAACTAATCCGGTCCTTGTATAACACTTCATCACTTCCATCTATCCCCTTTATAATCAAGGTTCCCCAATATGAGGACCCCCTAATCTACAAGCGACTTTCTTAGCCAATATTAGCGATCATGCTTCATATTACCCCACTGTTACTACTTCTACCTCACACCTTACTCTATTCGCACTTTATACATTATTATTATTACCAACATCCTTCCTACATTAATTACAACCCGACTATACTAACCTATAATATGACCAACATTCATTAGATGCCTACCTGGACCTAGTCTCGTCCTTAATCCCATTTATACCACTTTCGTAACTACGAACTCACACGATACCCAATCATCACTTGTTTCCTCTACTTTGCATAACCATAAGTAACATTAACCTTGAAATAACAATATGTTGTACTAGACGACACCTATATAACACCTTGAATGATAATCCAATCTATCCCACAGTTTGTATGTGATTAACCATCCAAACTCCATACCTTTAGGACTAAGCATAATATCTCCCGTCAAAGTATATGCCGCACATACAAATAACCAAGGTCTACTACTAATTAAACCATAACCTACTTTGATGCCGAGTTTGCTGTTACAGAGTGTGCGAATCTCTTTTCCTTGATCTTTTGCTAGCAATTCTGGAGAAGATTCCTTGAAATCATTGTTGGAACATATTTTATTGGAGTCTTGCCTCTCAATCCATGTTATTTTTAGTCTAAGGGGTAATTTTAGGGTGTTTCTAGGAGGAGGCAACAAAATTAGAACAAGTGCTGGTGGAAAAAGGTTTTTAAAATGCGGGGCTGACTCCCGATCACCACTGCAGTGGTTAGTATGTCGCTTCAGTGGTACAAGTTCCACTGCAGTGGACACAGGGCAGTCCAACCTTCTGAACTTTAGGTTGATCATTTCGTTTTACGGATCTTTACCAAGGTTTTATAAATCTTAACAAGATTACTTTATGGAACATCTCACCTATGACTCCCCTGTCATAGTATTCATAGTAACAATGAGATAGATCATTACACACATCGTGTGCTACAAGCCCCGTACCAGAGTCTCCATCGCGCCCTTGGACAGTACCTCACCAAAATGCTCATAAGTTTTTACTTCAGACTCGGATTGACAAACGATTAATGGCATTGGAAAGAAGACTAAAAATACTTTAATTTTATGGGGTTTTGGCCATGTAAATCTTCATATTCAAGGAGGAATGCTTGTTTGAATTTGACCTTAGCAGAAACTTATACAAAAACTTAATTGGTAGAGAAACGTTCAACTCAACGTTGTGCAAGGGGTTTCTTATGACCTTAATTCATATCCAATATACTTCCTTTACCTAAGGATTCACCTTTATACCTTGGTTCAATAATATTAATTGGGTTTGGGTCTACCTACATACCTAGAATGGTTCAAATCGTAGCCTGAAAGTTTGATCTATTACACTACTCTACCTTTAAATCCTACCTTAGATGCTACTCTACATAAACCCTAAATTATACCTATTTAAAGGATCACATATACCCTAGAAGAGGCATCTCCAAATTCATAAACTTTGGGATATAGGCACCAAATATTGCCTTTATCAAAGATGCTGCCTGATGTTCCTTACGGTCAAATACACCAATACGCAGGGGAGTATTGGTATATAAAAAGAGAAATTCAAATCCTCTAATACACGTGAACTAAAATTGTAATAGAACATTTAATTCATGTCCTACGTATAGGTTCTTGTTTAGTGTAGGTTGCATATAATGTTTGTTTTGATATTGACGAATAAAAATTGTAATTAAAGTATCAAGTTAATACTTCAAGCTTAGTCTTCAAAAGATAAAATATCTCGACAAATCTTGAAGTGGAGACATTTGTAATCATAAAAAAATTATTAAAATTAAATTCAAGATATATTAGTCCAAATAAAAAATTATGGATTAATAAAATTGAATTAATTAATGAAGTGTCACAATTCGAGTCTACACCGTGGATGAGACAAGATGTTTAGAACGACAAGTGATTTCAAGCTAACCCTTGGCATAGCATATCTAGACATAATATAGAAAACTGAAGCGGAAGCTAAAATAATGGGCTAAACTCTTGTAAATAAAATAAAATAGTATGAACTTTTCTTAACTGAAAAATTGCAAATGTTTTAAAACTGATTACAACTGACTTGACTTGACTATGTCTATGAAGCATCTACTACATACTGATTTTGACTATTACAAAGAAAAGATAAATGACTAACTGAACTGACAGGTCCTCGAGAAAGATGAGGACTCACTCAAAGCTGATTGGTGAAGCCTGACTATGTACCTGTATATCTATATAAAATAATGTAGCGCAAGAAAAGTATGCGTCGGTATAGGAAAGGTAAATCATATGTAAGACAATGGCTAAGTAATTTAAGAAAAACTGAAATACAAACTAAAATCAAATCTGAGTAGCTGAAGAACTCAATGACTAAAATTTAACTTTCATAAATATATGTATCAAACTGAGAATATAAGTAGTTAAAGATTTTAAATAAGAATTTATAAAGACAATGCATATTTGAAATCATGGTATCTGAAATCAGGCTATCTGGAATCATGCTATCTGAAATCATATAATGATTATATCAAGTAAAATATAAAAATGAAGTTAAATCTTTTAGGTTGGAGTTTCTTATAACCGACATACACCATGTGAGCTCATGATGCACTAACTTATAATCCCAGTTGTAGAGGGTTGCCCCATACCTTGCTAGGGTATAGGACCTATCTATCTATCTGTGGATCCACTAAGTGAGTCTTTTAAGCTAAAGAGATTATCGACTTGCGGTACTATCATAAATCTTACGGTGACAATGTAGTTATAAGACATGTGTTATCTAGAATGCATGTCCGCTCAGTGCTAAATAATCCTTCCAAAAAAAATCATTTATATAGCTCAGAATATATCTATTAAGCTTATCTAGAAGCTTATCATGAGTCTTGCTCAAATTTTCTTTCTAAAATATATCTTGCTGTGAAACTATGCTCAAATCTGTGAGACGAAGATCAAATCTTTCTTTCTAAAATTATATGCTGAAAAATCTCTTTCTAAAACATATTTTTCAAATCATGCTTATAGATTATTTCATGGAAAAGATTCACTAAAATACTCATAACTTACAGATTCTCAAAATAACTTTCATAATAACATAAAGGTTTTAAAATCATGTATGAAAATATAAGCTTCAAGGACCATATACAAAATCATGTCAAGAACTAATAAGGAAGACAATGGAAAATCTTGCTAAGCTTAAAAAGGACATACACTGGTCAATAATCCATAGTCATGAGTAAATACTTCAAGAAATCATGCAATTGGATCATAAAAATGATGAATTTGAAGGTGGGTTATAAACCCTAACTATAGAATTAAATTCATGAAATCTGAAAAATGTTGGACATGAGGATGAAAGGAAATCCTCATTGAAGTCCTACATGCCTAAAAATTAAAGAATTTTGAAGGAAAGACTTGGGCTTGAAACTTTGGAGAAACCCCTAGTTTTTGATTCATGAATTGAAACTGAAATTTAACTTTGTTGTGGGGAGAAGAGGGTTTCCACATTGAATGATTAGATATTACATACCATAGAAATTTAAGAACTTGGAGGGAGGATTGAGGAAGAACCTTGATTTGAGCTATAGACCACTACTAGAAAATAGGTCTGTAGCAATATTTATTTAGCAGCGGTTATATAAGCCTTGTAATAGATATTCAGTCGCAATGATTAAAACTGTTGCAATAGTCCACTGAACCTAATGTAACACTTTTACAAATAATCCATTGCATTAGTAATTTAACCATCGCGATAGAGTTTTCTACCGCGACGATTACTGGAAACCATAGGTGATTATATGGAAACAGTTCTTATAGAAAAAAAATCTATTGCTACAGTTCCTTTTCCCCAATTATTTTTCTCTTCACTAATTTTACTGCACCCACCAAAGTAAAGCTTTGTTTTTTTAATTAAAAATTAATTTCTAAATATACGTGTGAACATATCAGAAAACCCCCCACCACTCTAGGCAAAATCTCACAGTTGGGTCTCTTCTTCACCTGTAGGTATCATTCTTCTCCGAGTCTTTACCTTCAAATCTCACAGCTCTGAGCTAGGTTTTTGCTTACATCATTGAGATGGTGACCTATAGTAGTAGATTTACTGAATTTAGCTGTATATGACATCGTTGAGCTAGGATTTTGGTTACATTGTTGCTATTTTTATGCTTTCTCTCTGAGCTTGAAATTAAAATACTCATTTCTCTCAAAGATGTATGTTTTTCGTTACTTAGAAAATCAAAGCTGTAAGTTTTTCTTCCTAGCACTTGCGATGTCTTGGCACACTTATTATTTAACAATTTACATGTTGTTTTCTGCTTTCATCTTCAAGCAATTTCTTATTTTGAACTACCTCTTCTTGTTACCAGGTCTTTTGAACATACCATCTGGGTTTGTTGAACAACTGACGTATCTTATCTGGGTCTTCACCTTGTAGGTATCACAACTTTGGGCTCTTGTGGCTATTATATTTTCAGGGTCTTCATCTTTGCATTTACATATGTGCTTCAAAAACTATCTACTTCAAAATTAGAAACTTCAATGAAGGATTTTTGGATAAGACTTAAAAAAATTACACAAATGAATTTTTATGAAGTAGATGTTTTTTGTTCTAATTTATATTTATGATATTATCTTGATGTGATTTAGAATTTCTATTTCTATAAGAAAACTGGATAAAAAGTTGAAAAATATTGTAGAATTTTGGATTTTAGAAGAGGTAATGTTTTAGAAAATGAGTTTCAATTCTTCATTCTAGAGGATAGTTTTATTCTAACCAAAAATCGTATGTTTTTGAACACTGGAAAAAAGTTTTCAACTCCACACGTCTTTTCTATCAAGAAAAAAGTCTGAAGTATTTTCAAACTCCAAAAGGCTTTCAAGTTGAGCATTAAGCATTTTAGTGTCTATTTTGCTAGTAAAATTTTCAACTTCTAAGTTCATATTTTTTTCTCCTCTTCTCTGAGGTTCTTCCAGGCTGGAGGCCAGAGCATAAAAAACAAGTCATTCCTCAAGCTCTCGATGCTTCAATTCACTGCTTAAAAAAAGGTAATATTCTCTATTCTCTTAATTTTTGTCTTCATTTTCTTGTTTGGTTAATTTTGATATCCATTAATGTGTGTGTTTGATATTGATTCTACTCTTCTTTATGTGTTGTTGTTTATTCATTTCCAGTTAAATCTTTCCTTGTAATTGTGTTTTTTAAATTTTGGGTAGGTATTCACATGTTTAGAGTGTTGCGTAAAAATTTTCTTTATGTAATTTTATTATTAGTTTTATTTCCTGATACATTGAGTAGATCTTGGGTCTAGTCAAGCTCTAGATAAGGCTTTGAGTGTTAGCTCATCCTCTCTAAGTTCTCAGGATCTATTCAGTTACTTGTGTCACTTCGTCTACTTGCTTATCTTCAAGCTAATCTCCTAGTCTTTTCTTTTGTATGTGAAGTCTTGTGGTCATGTGTTGTTTACATCCTTGAGTGAGGTTATTGACTTTGGCAAAATAGTATGAAATAGTGTATGTTTAATAGGAATTAAAGTAAGGGAATATATATTTGAATTCATTAGTTCGTTTTGTTGTCTCATTATAGTCCTTTTACCTCAAAATTTGTTTAAGAGTGTTAAATTAGAGACACAACACCCTCCCCTATTTGAGCCAGATCTATCCAGTTAGTTTATGTATGCTTATTATTCATATAAAAGGATATAGCTAGTTAAGTTTTTCTACTCTGTGACGAGGAATGGGCTCATTCAATACTGCAAGAGATTTAATTCTATCGAGTTGGAATTTATTGTAATTTGCTACTTGGATTTTTTTGAGTTCTCCATCTTTGTAAATGATATTTTGATATAAGAAAAGCGAATGTGTGTGACTGTGTGTGATATTTTCTGTTCATTTAGAAATAGTTTGTAACATAGAAATAACTATAATATTTTTTACCTTACTTTGGTACAGTTTTTGTTGCTGTTTGCTTCCATTTTTGAACCAGATTTTATTTTATTTTTGGTTGAGTATTAGTTCAACTTTTTTATCTAGCTATGGTGTAGTTTTGCTACTGTTTACTTTAGTTTTTGCTACTGTTTTTGTTTCAAAGTTGGTCCAATTTTTACGGCTGCTTTGTTGTAGTTTTGGGTAGCGTTTAGGTGCAGCTTTTGTTGCTGTTCTGATGCAGTTCTTGATGGATTTTTTGTCCAGTTTTGATTCACTATTTTGGTTCAATTTTATGTCAAATTTGGTTCACTTTTTGTCCAATTTTGTGTCAAGTTGTTCATTTTTCATCTAGAGGTACACATATCAAAACATTGAAAATGAGAATTATGTTCAAAATTTTACTTAAATATGATTAGGGAACATAATTTCTTAAGAAGGTTACAAACAGAATTCATATGGAATTTCCTTTGAGATTTCGTTGTCCTTAGATTGCATTCCTGTCCTCAACATTTTTTTTTCTACAGAATTCGCATTCCCCTAACTGCAATAGAATTTACATCACTCCTTGGTATTGGTATGAGTGTGTATAGGTAGGTTTGATCTAGATCATGCTTTATGGGAAGACTGATACCTGATATGTAGTTTTTCTGGGGTGGGTGACCTCTTTATAGCGAAAAAAGGTGTGTATAGTCCAGGTAGGCTCAAGCATTAAACATGTTGCTAGCCTTATTTTTGATTTGTATTATTCAGGTATATGTTTCATTGCCCATTTAATCTAAATTTTGTACTTTATTCTCAAAAAAAACTTTAGTTGATGTGTTGAAACAATTTTGATTTGTTTTTATGTACACAATATTTAGTGAATGTGTGCATATATATGTTCTGGCCTTGGTATATTTATATATGACTTGCAAGCTTGTATTAATTATTTTCTATGATCATGTAGGTGATGACATTGAAGATGGGAATGAAAGCGATGAACTAGACCTGACCTAGGAGATCGATCAGATTTGCTTCACGTTATGTTATTAAAAAATTTGACCAAGTTTCAAACATCTTTTATTTTTGAACATTGAAAACTTATGTGTTGCACTTTTTAAATGGTCAAAAAATATTTGGTTGTTGGTTGTAATTTTGGGATTGAATAGTTTCTACATAAATATATCTATATCTATCTATCTATCTATCTATATATATATATATATATATCTATATCTATCTATCTATCTATCTATCTATATATATATATATATATATATATATATATATTATGTTATGTTTTTTAAAATCATTGCAATAGCCTAATACTATTGGATAGCCTAATAAATAACTGTTGCAATAGCCTATAAATAATTCTTGCAATAGCCTATAAATAATTGTCGCATCACCCTTATAAAAATCGTAGCAATAGGCATGGTGTAATGATCGCAACCGTCGTGTTAGATCGACATAAATATTGCAGCAGATGTAACTTGTCACTGAATGGATAGTAATAAACATTGCAATAGCATATTTGAAACCATTGCATAAAGTTCTATTGGGACGATTTGTAGCCTTCTCAATAGATAGTCAACCGTCGCAATTCTCTTAGAACAAAAACCGTCGCAATAAGTCCTTATATAGCGACGCTTTTTTAAGACATCCGACATAACTATCGTGGTAGAGCTACTACAACGCAATTAGTTGTAGCGGGTGGGTTCACCATCGCCATAGCTCGAAAGATGATTATATATTTGATGTCTATGGGAATGGAATTTGAACGTTGCCATACACCTAATTTCCAGTAGTGGAATTTCTTTTCTTGAAGTTCTTGAGCTTCTTGAGAGAGGGGAGGAGGTTAGTATGAAATTTCTGAGGTTTAGACATAGTGGGAGGGGTTTTAAGGCATGGGAATCAGTTCCATAAAAGGATTTGATAGAAACACCCTTAATTGGATAATTTTGGGATAGCTCCCGTCAGCAAATGTGGTGGTGCGCCACGGTGCCTATTGCGGAGCATGTGATTGTGCGCCGCGATGTCCATCTCTCCACTTGGACAATGTCTCGCTAAAACACTCATAACCTTTTACTACAGATTCAAATTAATAAATGGTCGGTGGCATTGTAAAGAAGACTCAAGAACTTATAATTTGATGGGTATTGGGTCACGTAACTCTTTATATTCTAGGAGGAATACTTATTTGAAGTTGACCCTACTTGAAATTTCTATGAAAACTCAATCGGTAGAGAATCTTTCTACTCAACTTTGTGCTAGAGGTTACCTATGAACGTAATTTATATCTAAATATCTTCCCACAATAAAGAATTGATATTAACACCTATTTACAATTAGAAATAATCAGATTCGGGTCTATAAGCATTCGAAGAACTGTTCAGATCTTAGCTTAGAATTTTCAGAGTGTTACATTAAGTCTAATAAATATGGATTAATTAAATTCTAATTTCTTCAAGTTAGTCCATCAAATTGAGCTACAAATTATGAGCCCACTTTGCTAAGCCCAAGATGTCATATTATTCTAGAGGCCTAATTTGGTGCCACGTGTTAAATGATGTGGCCTGTCAATTCAAGTAAAGAAGTCAATAGGATCATGCCACATATCAAAATTACATAGCATGCCCAGTAAAATTAAAGGCTAATAAAAGTGTGGGATGTGTATAAGTGATATGTTGCGACAAATTAAATATCTCCTTGTCACTTAAATCTGATTGGCTGAAAGAAGCCCATCTTCATCACAAATCCTCTACTCTACAACTATAAATAGGAGTCTCCATGATACAAAAAAGACACCAAAATTCCAACAAAAAGTTAGAGTGAGCTCTTGGATCAAATGCCATAGATTTCTCTACAAGCTACAAGTTCAAGTATTCAAGCATTGAAGTTCAAATACGACTCAAGATAAAGACAAGGATTCAAGATCAAGCTCAAAATCCCTTAAATTCAAGTACAAGTCAAGATCAAGTTCTTCAAAATTTAAGATCAAGCTCAAAGCCCTTGAATTTATATTCAAAAAGAAGAACCATAGGATTCATTAATATTGTAGAACTCATATATTGAAATCAAATATTACTATTGTTGCAATATTTTTCTGTCTTGATTATTATTTTCTCGATGTGAATTTATTGTCTATAAATTCTGGCACCAAGCAGTAGGACAATCTCTACCTCTCTTCTCTTCCTTTAAAAGTTGAAGAACATCAAAATGACTCAAATGAAGATCAACTCCAAGTATAATTCTACTATGGACGCTCACTCTAAAAGCAAATTGAAAGTGGCCATGAAGATTATTGGTCAAATCAAAAGAAATTTGGCTCAATTTAACTTGCCACAAAAATGTTATTACACGTCCAACAACACCTTTATGAAAGAATATTATGATAATATATTGAATGTTGAATGTGCTCCAAATTTATACCAAGTATCTTTTCAGTCCAAACTTATCCAAGAAGAGGTCCACATTATTATTCATCCTTTATGACGGTTGTACAAGCAATGATGATTGATGCTTGCACTATAGAAGAATAATTTGCAAGTTTGACTAAAGCAGTTAAACGCTTGACAAATTACATCCAGGAATAAGATGCTAAACTTTATAAGCTTACAAATAAGATGAAAAGCAGGTCATAGAGAGAATCAAGTCAAGCATCTATGAAGCTTCCTAAAATTCAACAGAAAGGAGAGTCATCCATAAGTCAAACGCCAACGACCAAAGAGATTAAAGTCTCTACTGAAGGCCTGATTCATATTGACCAATTGGAAGATTTTATTATGGGGGCAATCAAAGATAAATCTAAGTCCTCATCTAAATTTTCTCTCGCTTATGAAAATTTGTATATACAAAGGATTGATAACTTGAAGATGCATGTTGGCTATTAACAAATTTTGGCACGACAAGTGGGATCAAATCTGCCTTCACCACTTCCCTCACAAATCATATATGCAAATTGAAGTCATAAAACTGTAAAGATAGAAATTACCTCAAGCCTCGTCTTTGAGTTTTATCAAGCCTATACTCTGACAAGTTGTGAAGTAGAGGATATTTGTAGACATCAAAAATTTATGAGACTTTACAAGATTAGACCAATCCGGGGGGAGGGGAGGGTTCTTGGAGGCTACTCTACCCCTAAACCCTGTCTTTGAGGCTACTCTACCTAAACCCTAAATTATACATATTTAAAGGGTAGCATATCCTCTAGAAGTGGCATCTCCAAATCCCATAAACTTTGGGATATTCATAAAGAGATCAAGGAACTAAATACTGCTTTTATCAAAGACACTGCCTAATGTTCCTTGCGATCAAATATATTGCAAGGAGGTTCAAATCTTCTTAAATTTGAGAATACGCTACTAATGACCCTTAAATTGAGGAGAAAATTTAGAGAGAAGAATCATGGGAGGAACAGAATTGTACCCGCATATTTATTAATAAAATATTTTTTTCTTCAGATTTTATTTGTGGTTGTTTATTTTTCATAAATTAAAATATGTTGCAAACAAAGTCTACCTCCAGTTGTGCAATCTTCAGTAGTGATCCCAAAATAACAGCGAAAATCTCTCAATATTTATATGGGCAATTACTACATAATGACTTGAGTCTATACCCTAGTCGTGAGTCATATATAACTGCTCACTAGTGGTTTGATGGGACCCTTGGTATAGCATATTTATTTAGTAATATAAAAAATGAACTAATGTGGAAACATAGAAAATCATAGTGGGATAAATCATAAAAAGACTAATCCTTTATTAAGACATCACTAGAATGAATGAAAGAATATCACTACTAAATATTGTCTGTCTTGTGAAGCCTATACTATTATCATAAAAGCTAACCGGTACAAGACCCCATAACCTTTATTGAATCAAAGTCTAAACCAAAATAAATGAAAACTAAAGACTCTCCAAGCCTCCTGAATAATAGGAGCGCTCACCAATCAACTGTATGTCATGTGTTATCGAACCTCCTCATATGACTCGTTGTATTATTCATAGAGACTGGAAATGTTGGAACGCTTCTGGACATAGTGCCCCGAGTCATTCCAGGACCCATGGTCATATAGTATGATTCGTACTAAGGGTCATACTACCTGGGACTTCAAGTCTTAGACTTGAGTTTTCATACTGAACACTGAGTATTCGCAGGTCCAAAATTCAAGGTGTTAGAATATCTCCCCCTTGGGATCATTCGTCCTCGAATGAAGTCTAGGGATAGGATCAAAGGATAAAGAAACCATCATAAACTAAATTTAACTAATCAGACTAAGGCATAAAACTCAGATATAGATTATAAGTGCATGAACATAGACATAAGTATATAAGACATCGAGATATGACATAAGAGTTCTAAGAGCCGCTATTAGAATAATGATACTACCTTACACACTTTCGTTGGAAGGAGTAAAAAGATAGAAATATTTCACTTTCATATCTTCCTCAACTTCCCATATAGCTTGTTCAACTATTTGACTCCTCCAAAGGACTTTAATTGATGCAATTTCCTTAGTTCTCAATTTGCAAACTAGATGATCTAAAATCTAAACCTAAGCCTCTTCATATGACAAGTTATCCTTAATCCCAACATTCTCTATAGGTACAACACATGAAGGATCACCAATACACTTATTCAACATAGAAATATAAAACACTGGATGCACGGATGCCAGCTCTGTAGGTAACTTTAACTCATAAGTTACTTTTCCCATCCTATTCACAATTCGATAAGAACCAACACACAGGGGATAAGTTTTACTTTCTTACCAAAATGTATAACACCTTTCATGGGCTTCAAGAAGACTCAATCATCTTTCTCAAACTCTAACTCTCTCTTTCTCACATCTTAATATGATTTATGTCTGGTCTGTATGGTTCTCAACCGCTCTTGAATCACTTTAACCTTCTCCATATCTACATAAACCATGTCTAGACCTATCAATGCAACCTTACCAGCTTTGTACCAACCAATAGGAGATCTATATCTCCTTCCATAAAGTGCCTCAATTGGAGCTATCTGAATGCTGGAATGATAACTATTATTACAACAAACTCATTAAGAGGTAAGTGATCATACCAAATACCTTTAAAATCAATGACACATGCTCTCAATATATCCTCTAGAGTACGAATAATGTGCTCTGCCTGACCATTGGTCTGCAGATGAAAAACGATGCTAAGATTTAACCTCGTACCCAAACCTTTCTATAAAGACTGCCAATATTGAGTTGCAAACTATGCACCCCTATCTGAAATGATGGAAAATAAAATCTTATGAAGTCTGAATATCTCTCTAATATACAACTTAGAATAATCCTCGATGGTATATATTGGCTTGACAAGCAAAGCGTGGGCTGATTTATTCATGAAATCGACAATCACCCAAATCAAATTATACTAACATTACGTGCACAAAAAACATGTAATGAAGTCCATATTAAGCATCTCCCACTTCCAAGTATAAATACTTGTTTTGATCTAATCCAATAGGCCTTTGATGTTCCACTTTAACTTGTTGACAATTCCAACACTTAGCCATAAAATCTGTAATATATTTCTGTATAGAATTCCACCAATAGACCTCTCTCAAATCATGAGACATTTTTGTGGAACCTTGATGAATAAAATATCTAGAACTATGCGCTTTTATCATAACCCTCTCTTTAACCCATCAATGTCTGGAACACTTAATCTACCTTTATACCGAAGAACACCATCTCCCCTTGGAAAAAACCAACACACTCTTCCTAATAACTACTTTCTTCAACCGAAGAAATATGGGATCTTTACCTTGTTTCTCTTTCACTTCCATCACTAGTTAAGACTCGAAACTATTTTGAACAATCATACCACCGTCATCTACATCTGTGGGATGAACTCCCAATCGTGCATGTTCTATGAACATCCTTCGAAAGCTCCTAATTTATCGTCCTGTATGTGAGCAACACTCCCCATAGATAACTTGCTAAGAGCATCAACACAATATTTACCTTACTCGAATGATAAAGCATACTTATATCATAATCTTTTAGAAGCTTTAACCATCTTCTCTATCGAATATTCAGCTTTTTTTGATTGAACACATACTGAAAGCACTTATGATCTGTGAAAACACCTACATATACACCATAGAGATAATGACGTCAAATCTGATGCCGCTAGTAGTATTTAGACAGTTGGGGTTGGGGTCTCCCAAACCAACTTTGATGAGACTCCTTATGGTGGATCTCACGGTCAAGAAGCCTGTGGGAGTTTTGTATGATGTGTTGGTGAAGCTTGAGTCATTCATCTTTCCAACTGATTTTGTCATCCGCAATTGTGAAGTGGATTTTGAGGTTTCCATCATCTTAGGAAGACCATTCCTTGCAACCAAACGTTCATTAGTAGATATAGAAACTAGTCAGTTAAAGTTTTGATTGAATCATAAAGAAGTAAGTTCCAATAGGTACCAATCGATGAAATATCCGAATGACATACATGTGGTCTTAGTTATTGATACAGTTGATAAGAAGTCCTTGATAGTTCCTATTGAGGAAAGGATTGGTATTGAATCACTAAGTTGATGAGGAGTCCTTGATAGTGCCTATTGAGGAAAGGCTTGGTATTGAATCACTAACGGCGGTGATCATGAATTTTGACGATGATATTAATGAGTATGAAGAGATGGTGAGTGCATTTGTTGGTATGGGTTCTTACTCTTTTTGTGCCAAAAAAGTTAGACTTGGACTTGAAGTATAATTCAACTCCATCGGCCAAGCCTTTTATTGAGGAGCCTCTTATCTTGGAGCTCAAAGCTCTTCTATCCCACCTTTGCTATGCTTTCTTGGGAACCAACAATACTTTTCTAGTCATTATAGTTGAAGATTTGGTGGAGTGGCAAGTTGAGGCTCTAGTATCAGTTTTACAGAAGTTCAAGAGAGCTATTAGATGGTCCATTGCTAACATTATTGGTATTCCACTTGGAATCTGCACTCATAAAATTTAACTCGAGCCAGATTGTATTCCTAGTATTGAGCATCAATGTAGGCTTAATCTGCCTATGCATGAGATATTCAAGAAGGATATTATCAAGTGGTTAGATGTAGGTGTAGTTTACCCTATTACAGACAACAAATGGATAAGCTCGGTTCAATATGTGCCAAGAAGAGTGGAATCACTGTGGTTCCAAATGCAAAGAATGAGCTTATTCTGATGAGACAGATCGCTGTTTGGAAAGTGTTCATGGATTATGGAAAGATGAATGCATGGAATAAAAAAGATCATTTTCCAATGCCTTTTATAGATTAGATGTTAGATCGTCTTGCTGGTAGAGGGTGGTATTCTTTTCTCGATGGTTATTCAAGATATAATTAGATTTTGATTGCTTCTTATGATCAAGAGAAGACTACATTCACTTATCTACATAGGACATTTGCTTTCAAGAGGATGCCTTTTGGATTATGTATTTTGCCAATGACCTTTCAGCATTGCATGATATCTATCTTCTTAGACATGATGAAGTACATTATTGAGGTGTTCATGGATGATTTCTCGGTGGTTGGTGACTCTTTTGAAGATTTTTTGGCCTATCTGGCTAGTGTTTTGAGAAGAATTGCAATTTGGTGATCAATTGGGAAAAGTGCTATTTCATGGTCAAAGAAGGGATAGTTCTCAGTCACAAGATATCAAATAAGGGGCTCGAGGTTGATAAGGCAAAGATTGAGGTGATTGAAAAATTTCCTCCACCAATTTCTGTGAAGGGTATTAAAAGTTTTTTGGGACATGCTGGATTTTATCGCAAGTTCATTAAGGATTTCTCTAAAATTGCACAGCCATTCTGTAAATTTTTGGAGAAAGAGGTGAAGTTAATTTTTTATAATGCGTGTCTAAAGGCGTTTAAGTTCTTTAAGGAGAAGTTGACATCATCCCCTATCATTGTGTCACCTGATTGGCCCATACCTTTTGAGGTTATGTGTGTTACTAATGGAGTGGCGCTAGGAGCAGTCCTAGGCTAAAGACGTGAAAATATACTTCATTTCATTTACCATGCTAGCAAAGCACTTAATCCAGCTCAGAAGAATTATACTGTGATGGAATAAAAGTTGCTTGATGTGATTTTTGTGTTTGAGAAATTTTGATCTTATTTGCTTTGCGCGAAAGTGATTGTGCATACTAACCACACAACTTTTAGGTATCTTATGGCGAAAAATGATGCAAAGTCTAAATTAATTTGTTGGGTACTTCTCTTACAAGAATTTGCCTTTGAGGTCAAGGATCGAAAGGAGACCAAAAATTAAGTGGTTGACCACTTGCCACGACTTGAAGATGAGGCAATGCTAAAGTTGAAAGATGATCTTAACATTGATGATACTTTTCCAGAAGAACAGGTGCTGTATCATAAGACTTGATTCCTTGGTTTACGGATTTTGCCAATTATTTGGCAAGTGATGTAGTGCCTGAAGGCTTATCCTTTCACCAGAAGAAGAAGTTTATGTTTGATGTGTGGAAGTTTTTCTGGGATAAGCTATACTTGTGTTCGATTTGTGTGGATGGAATGGTTTGTAGATATGTCGCGGAGGTTTAAATGATGAGCATTCTTGAGGCATGTCATTCATCCCAAGTTTGGGTCATCGTAGTAGTCTGTGTACAACTTATAAGATTAGGAAATATGGATACTATTAGCCTACCATTCATCAAGATGCTCATGACTACGCAAGATCTTGTGACTTATGCCAAAGACAAGGTAACATCTCATGAAGGTATGAGCTACTATTGACCCTAATTCTAGAGATTGAGTTGTTTGATGTGTGTGGTATTGATTTTATGGGCCCGTTTATGAGCTCATATGGGATGAAGTACATTTTGGTTGCAGTTGACTATGTCTCAAAGTGGGTGGAGGCAATTGTGCTTCCAGACAATCAGGGGAAGAGTATTACAACATTTCTTAGAAGGAATATATTTTCCAGATTTAGTACGCCGAGGGCCATCATTAGCGATGGGGTTTTTGTAATCGTCTATTCAGAGCCTTGCTTGAAAAATATTATGTGAAGCATAAGGTGGCGACTTTTTATCATCCTCAGTCGAGCGGGTAAGTAGAGGTTTCCAATCGGCAGATCAAGTCCATTTTGGCAAAGACTGTGAATTCCAATAGAACGGACTGGGCTAGAAAGTTGGACGATACACTAGGGGCTTATTGAACAGCATTTAAGACTCCTATTGGTGCTTCTCCATATCAGTTCATGTTTGGAAAAGCATGTAACTTGCTTGTCGATCTTGAGAATAAGGTGTTATGGGCACTCAAGAGGTTGACTCTAGCATGGAATGACGTGGCGAAGTTGAGACTTGAGTAACTAAATGAGATGGATGAGTTCTATCTTAAAGCATATAATAGTTTAGCTTCGTACAAAGAAAAGATGAAGTTGTACCATGACCAAAAGATAAAAAAAAAAAGAGTTTAATGTTGGCGATATGGTTCTGTTGTTCGATTCTAAGATTCACTTATTTCCTTAAAAGCTAAAATTTAGATGGATAGGGCAGTATCAAGTGGTGAAGGTGATTTCTTATGGTCCCATTGAGCTTGAGAATAATGATGACAATAGATTTAAAGTGATTAGCCAAAGGGTGAAACAATACCTCAGAAATGTTGAAGAGGTTATGGTGATATGTGATGTGTGTCTTGATAAAGTTTGAGTAATCAAGACATCCGAGTCATTTTGTAACGTTAAATCAGGTGCTTCATGGGAGGCAACCATGGATTTGTTTGGTGAAGTTTGAGTAGCCAAATTAGCCACATCACACCACAACGTTAAATCAAACACTGCTTGGAAGGCAACCCAAGGATTTTTTTTTTTGTTTTCACTGATTTTTTAGGTGTTAGGATTTAACTAATGATTGTTGGAGTGTACAGGTGGTTAACTGAACTGAACCAGGTGAAATATCTGGTGCACAGACCCAATGGGCATCACGATAAGTCGTAGCCCTTGGAAATGACTCGTAGGATGACCAATCTCCACTGGGAGTAAAAATGTGATTGCCAAAACTCCACCACACGACTCTGAGAATGAGTCAAAGTAACCCGTAGGGTCTTACTACGACCCATCACTTTGAGTCGTGGGGACCATAGAGAAGCAACTAGGTAAGTACTCTGAACCTATAAGTCATGGTATTGATAACGATTTGTAGCACTTTCCAATGAGTTGTAAAGGCATTCGTAGGCACAGGGTCAATTTCAGGCAAAATTTTAAGGACCCGACCCTATTGACCCGATCCATACTTTTAAAACCCCAAATCCGCACCCGATTGGATCCTTCTTCTCCAATTTGAAATGCTTAACTCCCTCCTAATCAAAAATGACCCACATGGTCCACGTTCTCTATTAAATCACTACAAATTAACATCATAATATCCTTATCTGTTACTCTACACTCAGGCGCTAGTCAACCCTCGTATTAAAGTGATTGATTTTCAAGATCTTTTCTCCTTCAAGCTTCATTAATTGAAATCAAAGTAGGTTTTTATCTAAATTGCTTTTATTGTTGACTTTTGAGAGTTACATGGGTATTCTACCATTACTGTGACTATACATCACCCTAGATGACTGTGCTTGAAAATAATTAGGCTTGTTTAAATTTTGAAATTTAATTACTTCCTAATCTGTTGAAACATGACTTCATGGGTGCACAATATGTGTTCATGATTGATATGTGTTAAAAATACTGTTAAAATTATATCTAGGGTGAAGTCTGAGCAGCCCCGATAATTGGTATGATGACTACACATGAGGAATTAGTTCTCTTTACCATTCCAATAATCATAAAGTTGGTGTAGGTACAAATTTGTTGGAAAATAGTTGATCAAAACTTTGTTTTGCAGAGACTACCTCATTGCAGTCCTTACAAATCTAGCTACAACTTGTACCCAAAGGCAACGAGTCGTTGGTTGAGTCGTGACCACTGGCACTGTAGTCCGAAAATTGAAAAGTCTCTGAAGTTGGGAAATCTACTCAGTACATGTCTCATGATGAGTCGTAACAGACCCAATCACTAGTAGTGTAGACTCAAACTGAAAACAAAAGTTAATTAATTTCAGAAACTAGACCCAATGAGTCATCCAACGAGTCATACCCTCTGGCAACGACTCATTACCTGACCCATAGGGACTGATATTGCCAATAACACTTGTATTATATTTCTTGATCTTTTCAAGTACTGACATTTGCCCTCCACAGCTACCATGGCACCAAAGAATTCAATGAAGAAAGAATTAAAGAAAGGGGGAAAGCCTACCCCAACCAAGGACCAAATTGAAGAGACAATGGCTGATGACAGTATCGACGAATCTAGTGGCTCGGTAAGAGAGTATCCATCGACTACACCAGTTGATCCATGTGCAAGTTTACCTCAGACACAAAGATCAAGGCCCCAAATAAGAATGCAGGGGTGACCCCACTGCATACACCTGAAGAAACTCCTCAGTTTAAAGAGGGAGGAAATTTAGAATTTGAGAAAGGTGAGGACGAAATAAAAGATAGGACTGCATCTGGTAGTTCCTCAAAGGATGAAGTATGGTCGGGGTATAGTAGATGGGTCTCTAGTTATGCTAATAATGAGACCTCCTCAGAGAGTCCTCCACCATAAAATCAGCCTCCACCACAGGTTCAACCCGCACTCTAAATTCAGGTAGCTTCATAGGTTGAAAGATAGGGCATTTGGGGTATAAAGACTATTTATAACCAAGACATTACAATCAATCAAAACACAAGTTAACAAAAGGGAGCTTTTTATGAAGAGCTGAGATTGATCACTATGGGTATGTTTGAGATGCCCCAGTTTAAGAGGTTGTTCAACAAATATAAGTTCAGGTAGATGACTGAGCAGTCGGGCAGATATAATCCTTCACTAGTTGGTGAGTTTTATGATGTTTATCAGCCCACCCTAAAGGTGCAGGCTACACAGAGGTTGCTATGGAAGGTTCATACTTCACTCCCTACGATCTTGATTTGTGGTGTTCAGGTTAATATTTTAGAGCGTACTATTTCACACTTCCTTCATGGTTGGGCTTTGAGCCTCCAACCAACACTGCAGAGATAGATCATTGGATAAACTAGATGAGGAAGGTAAAACTAAAGTAGATTAACATTGAGGACAAAATTGCGCATTTTCTCTGGATGGCGAATATTATTGCTACCACAAAGGAGTAGGTTAAATGGGTAGCTCGTGGAAAGTTCCAAATAAAGAAGAGTACATTGAAATTGACCACCAAGTCTTGATGGACTTTAGATTATCACTGATTAGGTCCCATATCCAAAGATAATGCTTTGAGCCCAGATCAAGCTTTATTGTTGGTCAGTATTTTGGAGGGCTACGAGATTGATATTTCAAGGTTGATTGCCTAGGAGATCTAGGATAAAGCTATTTAGGATGTAACGAGCATCCCGTTCCCATGCATAGTGACTTAGATGTGTTTGGAGGCTGGTGTTCCTATGCCGTTCGAGATTAATTATTTAATTAAGGTTAGTCGCAATACTGATCTTGGGTTTGTTCAGAACCCAACGAATCCTGTATCCAAGGCAAAGGTTGTAGTGGGTGCTAGTTTATTAGAGAGGGCATTTCAGTCGGGCATATGCATGGAGATTAACAAGCCCCAATTTACTGATGTTGGGGCTACATATACCGAGTCTCAGACAGAGGTCTCAAGGCCCGAGCCCTACACTACTGCTGATGCTACTACCTCCTCTACTTTTCAGAAAACTTTAGTTAGATCAAGCTATATTGTTGGTCGGTATTATGGAGGGCTACAAGATTGACATTTCTAGGTTGATTGCCAAGGAGATCCGGGATAAAGCTATTTAGGATGTAACGAGTATCCTGTTCCCATGCTTAGTGACTCAGATATGTATGGAGGATGGTGTTCCTGAGCTTCTCGAGATTTATCATTTAATTAAGGTTCGTCGCACTACTGATCTTGGGTCGATTTAGGAACCAACGAATCTTGTGTCCAAGGCAAAGGTTGTAGTGGGTGTTGCTTTATTAGAGAGGGCATTTCAGTTGGGCATGTGTATGGAGATTGACAAGCCCCAATTTTTTGACCTTGGGGCTACACATACCGAGTCTCAAACTGAGGCCTTGAGACCCATGCCCTACACTACTACTGATGCTGCTACCTCCTCTACTTTACAGCCGACTTTAGTTTCTATTTTAGTGACTCCAACTCTAGGTTCAGCGCTGAGCTGCCCACCTACGGGTGGGTATGTTCTAGTCCTAAATGAGTTCTTATAGAAAGTGCTGAAATGGTTGACCACTCTTGAGCTAAACGTTGACAATACCAAAAGAGGGTTCAAACCAAGGGTTAAGGAAGAAATTCAAACAAAAATACATGGGATGCAGAACTATTTTGATAATTTTGAGTGGAGGTTGACTACTAGGCTAGAAGATATTCAGTCCCCGAACTTGACTGGGATCAAAGAGGAGCTTGGTTTGCTTTAGGCTGTAGTCTAGGACCTATTTTCTAGATAGTTTCCACCACTCTCGCCTACCGAAATACTCATAATTGAGGAGGAGTTTGAGCATATTGAGATGCCCAACATATGGGGTGATAAGGGAAAAGGAAAGAGTGCCAAAAATGGTGATGACCCATCTCAGTGAAAGAAGAAAATAAAAAAAAGATAAAGAAAATTTGAAAAAAGTCATGGGTAAGAGCAAGCAGTCCCACGAGGACCACTTATGTGAGATTCATGAGAGAGGGTGAGGAGTCGGGAGCTCCTTAGTTTGTGAGGACCCAAGAGATGCTAGTGTTTCTAATTCTAAAAGTGGTGGGGGTACGACAGTTGCACCTGCCAGTTCTACACTTTTGAGTGTACTAGTCACCACCGATGCTAATGTTACTTTGAGTGCTTTGGCTATAGTTGAATCCATGAGATTTGATTCTGGGTGATTTCTAAGACACTAGCAAATAATGAGTCCACATCCGGTGCCTAGGGCACTACAGGTATGTCCTTACCCCTTGTTTTTTCATTTTTTGACTATAGTCATATAGTAGAACCGGCATGTTTAGGATTTTGATTTTTGTTTTTGTTGTGTTTATGTTGATTTTTTTATGTTTAATTAGGAGAAAAATAAGGGAACCTTAGTGCAGTCAAGTGTAGAATGTTTTGAATGTTTTGATTTTGACATTTAAAAAATAGCCCTCCTGAAATTTATTTTAGACTATGTGTTGTATCTATTTTAAATTATGACCATTGTGGATCTTGTTATGGCATTAGAATTAGAGGCATAGTAATTGTAGCTTAGCAATGCATGAATTGAATAGGAAGTAGTTGATAGTGTAACCGTGTGCTATGTGCGTGTAAGGTACTTACTTAGTTCAGTTGTGTGCATGCAATCTAGAACTTGCTCAGTTAGTCTTGCCTAAGTTGTAGGATAGTTGGTTAGGAGAGGATCATAGGTTGTGCTTGAATAGTCCACTCTAAGCCTAAAAGCCTAACAAATGGAATAAATATCTCGTAAGCCTGAGTTTGAGCCGTAATAAACCTATTTCTTTCATTAACCCATTCACATTCCCATTTCAGATTATAATGAACTTGTTTTAGCCCTGGTCCCACGTTGGACACTGTGTACCTCAACTCAGGTAAATTACCTAAGTTAAGGGTGGTTATCATAGGAGTGCGTAGTGCAAAGTGGGTATGTAGAAGAAGTTAGTAAAAGAAGAGGAATGGGATTCATATGTGGCAAGAAAAAAAGAGAAGAGAAAGTGCAAAAAGACACCACAACCAAAATCTAAAGAAAAACAAAGGAGAATAAGGAAGGAGAAAATAATTGAGGTTAAAAAGTGGAGCCAAAAATAGTGTAGTGCTAAGGAGAGTTGAGTCACTGAATTCATATCTACCATCCCCATCTCCAAGCCTACATTACAAGTCAATAAAAGTCCTATAGTGATCCTAGTCCAACCGTCTGAAAAACTAAGGCATAGAAAATAAGGGCAAGTTTATGGTATTTCTCACACACTGTTAAAACTTCTTTATGAGAGTGAGTGCTTTGATTCATTGCCTATTTATATTTGTATCTTTAGACTGTGAGCATACAAGACTTCCTTGTTGTAAGGGTACACAGGTTGCATTGTTAGTTTCATTTAGTTTGGGGATTGTTATGTGCATATGTGCTTGGTTGTTTGTTCATAACTTGATAGCATAACGTGATCCCTTTGTGCCATAGAAATGAACTGTATATATGCACACAGTGGTTTTTGATTCTTTAATAGGAGGGGGTTGAAAATTTTGTGCTAAAAAGCACTGAATCGACTGTCGTAGGTCTCCCAAGATTTTTTGAGTCAAGCGTCGTATGTGTTGTTTTGTTTTGTTTTCTTGAGGACATGTAAACATTCTAAGTTGAGAGTATTGATGTTTCATGATTTCATGGCACTTTTGACGCTTAAAACAAAGAAAATATGCAAAAACTTAGGTGTATTTGTGGATATGATGTGTTTATTTAAGTGGTTTGCAGGAAAATAGGTCTTGGTAGTAAACGGATAGAAAAATGACTGAAATTGGTTAAGTAGTGGAATTTGGTGCTTGGACACTTCTCGTTGGGTCACACTACGTGTCGTGGTCTGAGTCGTCTTGAATAATATGTCCGAAGTCCTGAAGACATGCAAGTTAAGACACTAGCAACAATTTAGGTTATGAAGCGTAGGGAGAGGCGATGGGTCATTGAGTGACCCATCCTGAGCATATTGACCAAAAGTCCAACAGATATACAACTTAAGGTGTTGGCTATGGTCGATCCCTACAAGCAGACAGGAGAGGGGATGAGTTGTTTGCATGACTCATCTTGAGCAAGAAGAGGACAAAGTCCTAAAAGCTCACAAATAAGCTTCAGTGACAATGGATCACCCAACGGTCCATCGGGAGTACCTATGAGCCGTCACCAACAATTATCACCAGCTATAAGAAAACAAGCCAACAGGCTATAGATGAATGGACGAGGCATAGCTAGTCCCTACGATTTGTTGCGACTTCCGTTGCCACTGCCGACTCAGTTTTCCAACTATGTATAGGATAGGATTTCTTTTGTATCTATAAATACTCCTATAAGGTTTTATGTTTTAGTTTACGTTCTATTACTACTTTTGAGTCCATATACTTGTTCTTGAGAGTTGTAAACACATTCTTTGAGAGATTAATTCACAGTTGAGATTCGTGGTTTTATTCTTCTTCTTGTAAGTGCATAATTATGTTTTTTTTTTCAGAATTACTATTGCGTTCTTGCAATTATGAGTAGCTAAACCCCACAAGGGTTGTGGGATCCATGACGGAATAATGAAGTAGGGTTTGAAGTGCACAGTGACTCTTGAATGGTGTTTATGTATGTATAGTAATTCTATTCGCTTTGATTGCTTTCTAATGGAGTGCTACATTAGAACTCGCCTTATTCTTTCTTTCCATTGATGAGGAGGGTAACATATGGGAAAAAGGAATAAATGACAGAGACTTGGAGCATCCAACCTTCACTTAAAAGCTTGAGTCGTGGATACGAGAAAGCTAATCTGGGATTAATGATAAGGGATAGAGTGTAAAACTCATGAGACTTGGATAAGTGATTAAGGATATCCATCTAATAGGGGTTGGACGTTCGTTTAGGTTAACTTAACTTATCGATTCTACATGCTAAGCACCGGGATAGATCACCAGTATGGAGAACCTACGGAGTTATGAAGTCATGAGGAACATTTTCTTAATGTCTCTCTATTAGTGATTACAACTTAAAGAAATTCACAATTGTTACTTGTTCATAGACTATTCTCAATGACTACTTTCAAAAAAACCCCAATTTCCCAAAATAATTCACTAATAGTTTAGATAATCGCATTGACCGAGCTTCTAGACTATTCCTTGTGGGATAGCCCCAACCTTGGTTGGGTTTATATTTGCAGTGACCGTTTCATACTTAAATTATGAGGTGCAATTTGGGAGACATCGGGAAGTTTTCAGGTCTGGTCCATTTAACAACATATTGCCTAGATTTTGATTTCCCAAATCAATCTCTTTATGTCAAATACTATAACAAGAGTTCTATTAACCTGATTTCCGTTCTGAGAGTTTCCATGGATTCCTTAACCCCTTGGCAATCAAAATAAAATCTTAAATCCATGATATACTATGCCATCAATCACCAGAATTATCTAGACCAACTAACACCAGAAATTCATTCAAAATTAGCCTAGCCTAAATTCCCAAAATTTTCATTTAGAAAACCTTAACCCGAATTTCATATGCTAGATAATACCATAATGACGGAAAGGATCGCTACACATCCACATGATTACTACCTTAATTACTACCCAAGACCTGGTATAAATATGTACAAGAGCTACTAATATCATGAAGAACAGCAAGGACACAACTCCCGTAATAGGAATAAGATGAGCAGAAGTTGATGGTGAAATACTTGCCACTTCAATAGAAAACCTCACTAATCCTGCAGCATATCTATATGCCAAAAGGGGATATAGCAAGAGTAACATCAGAACAACTACACATACTGGTAGGCATCAACGGCAGACCAGGGTTAGAAATATATAACAACATATAGAAATCTCAAAAGAATAACATGATAATCCAACGTAACATAAATCACCTATGTTCACATCCCATGTCCCAACACTCTCTTTCTCTTGCAAATTCCATTTCTATCTTATCAGCCTAGCTAACCCTTTTTAATTATAAGTGAGCAACCTAAACCATTACTATAATTAACTCTATGAGTCGGACTACGGCTACCTCGTTTCCTCACTCTAAACCATGATCCTTCTACCCTCTAAATAGATAGATACAACACCACAATAACTCTTGAAGTATTGAGATTACTAGAATCATAAAGTATCTTAACTAATAGGGGAGCACTACCTCACCTATACCTAATTAGGTATAAACAAATTAGTAATCACCACGTAACAAGTAATCTTTAAACGATACATTACCATTCACTAATAACCACTCAAGCCACCAATAAGCTCAATGAAACTAACCTTACCCCTATCAAGACCCCACCAGGACATTCGCGGGCATGGGTTTAACCCCAACAGAGAAGACCTATGACTCTCTACTTACCAAAAGTGTAACATTCAAATGTACATTAATCTAATCATTCCACAAATAGTCTCATGCCACTTCGTACTTATGCAATATAGTTAACACTCAAAACCCAATGCTATGAACATTGTATTAAACCAATTGATCGATCATAAATTATGTACACACATACTAAGGGTCTTATATAGTTATTAATCATACACTACAAAGGACAAGCTCACATCCATGTACCATACCGGCAAGGTAACCGCTCCGTCAAATATCAAACTATAAGCAACATGTATCGGCTAGGTACTCGACCCACTAAATAATATAATAAATGAATATCTTCATCATCATTAACCCAAATATGATAGGATGCACCTATATGCAATTACATAGTTTATCTAATCATTAATCGACTTCAAGGTTCATCATTTTAAGTATATGATCAACTACCAGTCACCTCACCAATCACAAGTAAGCTCGAAGGCATAAGTATTGAAATCAAGTCCAATCTATATCTACATTTTAAATACTCAATGATTACTTACCTAACCCAGTCTTTATTCGGTACTTCACAACCTCTATATATCCTCCAAATAACCAAGGTTCCCCAATATAAGGATGTCACAAATCTATTTGTACCCAGCCCAATATTAACGATCACACTCTACACGACCCCCCTGTTACTACTTCTGCTGCACACCTTACTCTATCCGCACTTTTTACTTTATTATTGTTATTACTTTAATCCTTCCTAAAACAATTACCACCCAACTATACTAACCCATAATAGGACCAACAATTGCAAGACCCCTACCTGGACCTACCCTTATCCTTAATCATATTTACACCACTTCTATAACTACGAACTCACACGATACCCCATCATCACTTGTTTTCCTCTAATTTGCATATCTTTAGCTAACATTAACTTCATAATGATAATATACTACTTCGGACAGCACCCATATAACACATTGAATGACAACCCTGTGTATCCCACTATATGTATGTGATTAACAATCCAACTCCTTGCTCATAGGCCTAAGCATGACATCTCCCGTCAAACTGTATACTAGATATGTAAATAACCAAGGTCAACTACTAATTAAATCATAACTTGCTTCGATGCCAACTTTGCTACTACAGAGTGTGTAGAACTCTTTTCCTTGATCCTATCCTAGTAATTTTGTCGAAGATTCCATAAAATCATCATTAGAATACATCTTCTTAAAGCCTTGCCTCTTGATCCATGTTGTTTTTAGACTAGAGCTAACCCTAGGGTGTTTTTAGGAGGAGGCAACGAAATTAGAACAAGAGCTAGTGGAAAAAGGTTTTTAAAACATAGAGCTGACTGCCTGATCATCGCTATAGCGGTCAGAGTGTCACTATAATTGTGTTGCTGCAGAGGTACAAGTGTCGCTTCAAGAGATGCAGGGCAGTCCAGCCTTCCGAATTTTTGGTCGATTAGTTTCATTTCACAAAACTTTACCAAGGTTTTTAAATCTTAACAACGTTAATTTAAAAAATATGTCATTCACTTCTCTTATATCGTTGTGTTTAATAGTAACGATGAATAGGTTGTTACAAACACTTCTCTGGTCTTAATCATTACGAGTCAAAGTATGACTTATACCTACTCGCATGACTCATGGTATATGTCGTGGAGATTGAAAATGTTGGAACACTTCTGGACTTAGTGCTATGAGTCATATCATGAATCATGGTCACTGTCACAACCCAAACCCCATCACGAGCGGCACCCATACTAACCCACCAATAGGAGAACCATCTAACCCAATTACTCAATACCAACACTTAACCAATTTTAAATAAAACAAAATAATTCTAAAACCAACCAATATTTCGAATAGTTCTAAAAATGAAGCAATAAGGAATGAGTTAAATGTCTAAAACTCCCCTAGAAACTGAAAGTCATTGTACCAAAACATCTAAACAAAATAATCCACTGGTACAACCCAGAAAATTAGAACAACTAAACTGTCTATGTCCAAAACAAATGGACAAGAGCATAATGTAAGAGGACCCATGGCTGATCGGAAGATGAAGCTTACCCTTGAATCTGAATCGGTCACGGTTTACAACTGAGGTCTCATCTGAGCTGCTGGAATGTGTTCTACACTCAATAAAATAAAGAGCAAAGGTAGTATTAGTACAAAGCCACTATATACTAGTAGGGTCATAGACCGACTCAAATTAATAAATATGAACACATAACCAACAATTTGTAAACAAGAGCAACCATGTAACACTCAGCATTTATACCTTCACTTAGTCTTTCCTCAACAATTAATCAAGTAAATCGGAAAGCTTAGAACAAGTACAAATATTCAACCAAGTCAACAACCATGACTCATAAGTCATAACAACTAACTCAGCTTTCCACAATTACCTCTTTTATTGCACTTCAATAGTACCAAATCAATTCAAGTATATCAATAGTTTGGACCACTCATGGATCCAAATAACAACAACAATATAACCTGATTCACTCAAGAACCAAATAACAACCATAGTATAACCCAGTCCACTCATGGAACTGTCAAACTTACCAATACCGTGTACATACATATTATAGGAGTTATAAATGTCCACTAGTCATGACCTGAAAGGGACGAGCTCAGACCATAAACCAATAACCTAAACATATAGTGTCAGCCACCCTTATCCGAAAACAGTGTTATACTACCCTTATTCCAACATCCCCACCCCTATACTTCCTAATATCCACTAATTCCATAATGATGACCTTTGCCGGTTCATCTCACAACATCAACCTATGTCATAACATGTAGAATCACAATATAAGATAATTTAACCACACTTGCACTTTAAAACAAGTCTTTTTACACAATCTTATTTCAGGTGATCAAACAACTTGTAAACTTATCCAACAAGTTAGCATTCAGCAACATGCATTGCAACAAATAGTCAAATAGGAAATTAGCATGCACACATAAACCAAATTGAGTCTTTAACTATAATTCAGCCATCTCCTACCTAAATCCAAGCCCAATAATTCTCTAACAAACATGAGCCTTGCCCTTTCTTATAACCTCGACTTGATTGTGGTCTAAAAACAACAAGACATTCACAAATCAAACAATGCTCTAACAAATTCAGGGATTACAACCTAATCCAATAATCCTAAGTTTAATTTTATGATCATTCTCTTATTCTAGGTTTCTTCTACCTTCATTTCACTTTAATTTAATTAATTTCATGTATGTAAGAGCAAATTCTAACCATGTAATCAAAACCCATCCACCCTTAACCAAAACCTAAGGATTACACCTTGTTTTTCACTACTTTGCACTAGAAAATCAACCTAGGACAAGTTAATTCTTCCACCATAATCAAACTTAGTAATTCTAAGGATTAATCATCAAAAAACTAGTTAAATAGGTGGATTAAACTACCTCAACGAATGAATTTGGGTGGAAATTAATTATTTTCCCTAAATTGCCCTCTCCTGGTCTTGAATGAATTTGAAATAAAAAATATGTTTTAATTCTAAAAACTGCATTTACCCACGTATAGCCAACTATAGCAGCCCAATCCCTGCTATAACGGGATCTGCCCACTATGGAGAGAGTGATCGATTTTTACTTCGGCTATAGCGGGAGTATTCCCACTATAGTGGGCCCATAGTAGCAGCTTCCCTCCCGCTATAGTGGTCTAGGCAAGGCAGAAAGTCCGATAGTCCTTGATTTTTTTCAATTTTGTAACACACTTCAAGATTTTGACATCTCAAACTAACCCTTTTACGTCAAACGTTATATCCGAAGTTCTACTAACTCAAATTTACTTCCGAAAGTTGCTACAAACCCCTTAACCTATTAGCTATCATATTATGATCTCAAATCACACAAAAAACAATCTATCTATTATTAGATTGATCTATACGACAACACACATGGAATTAGTCCAAGACTAAGCTAACCTGAATTTCCTAACATTTCATCGAGGGAGGATTGGAACCCAAATTTTGGCATGCTAGATTATACCGTAGCGATGAAAAGGTTCGTTACAATCATATAGTATGATTTGTACTAAGGTTCATACTATCTGGTACTACAAGTCTCAAACTTGAAGTTTTTGTACTGAATGTTGAGTATTCACAGATCCTAAATTTGAGGTGTTACATATTGTGTGTAAACTCATAACGTTTCTAGGTTAGAAAAGTCCATATGTACAAGGACATTTTTCTCAGGCCAAGACTAAACCAAAAATATAATTTTCTTTCTTTTCAACCAAGAAACAAGACTATGAGTACTAATTAATATGACCATAATAGGGACCACAAATCAATTACCAAGACTCCCTTTTATAGAAATAATTTGAAATTTTAATTTGAATTATTGTTATCATGATAAATTTTAAATTATTTCACTAGAACTTCATAATTACACTCCATTTATATTTTAAAATTTTCTATTAAACACTTATATAATTTCCTATATTAAGATTACAGATAATCAATAAATTAAATTATGACTAATTTAATTTAATTGTTAAATATTTTAGAGCTCTACTTGACTTTATATGTGTCAGATTCATTATCCACTGGCCTGGTTTGTACATGAAGATTTATAAGATTCACATAAAAATGTGTATCAGCAATTTCTAAATCAAAATATAAATTTCATTTACTAACTTGTTATTTCACCAATATATGTTAGTTTCATCCAATCTAACTTCCAGAAATATTGATCTATCTCAGGATCTCACCTTAAGTAAATCAAAATGATAATTAATATATACAAATCATAATTTTTATATCAAGATTGAGAATATATGCACATTTAACAGTTTACAAATATATTTTTATCAATCGATCTAAAACATTTATCTCTACTCGGTCATGTTCAATACATATAAAATGCACTAGCATTAGAAATTTTAACTATATCATTCTCGTAATCAAGATAAATTACCTTTAATCTCGTGCTACAACCATTCTGATGTTTTGTCCAAATTTGAATCTATGTTGTGAGCTATAACTTTTTATTATAAGAACTGATGATTTAATTTTTTGTTTATAAGTTGAACTTTACATATCAAATCATCTATTATATTAGCTGAGGACCCATATATGACAAAATAACCTATTTAATGTAAAACTTGATTGAATTGTATAAATAAATAAGCAATCATTCCATAAAAATACTTTATCAAAATGCATGATTGATAGTATATCTAACATATACAACATGATACATGGCAGAAGCGATTAGGGATTTAAAATATTCAAAACAAATAAAATAAAACATCACTAGACTTGAATAGGAGTTATGCATCACATGATCATCGTGTGGGATAAAACATTATAATTCTAGAAGTGTTGTGGTTGGATGGTTGTGTGTTGCACATACCTCGAGATAGAAAAAAGAAACCCACATATTTCTAAGATGTTTTAAAGAGCTTTTAACTAGGAAAATGATCTGAGATCTTACCAATCTGCCTAAGGTAAGAATCAAATATAGTTATGCTAATTCTCATCTCGCCACATATGATAATGAATATGACCGTAGATATCATTGCGGTCCATAGAAGTGGCCTTACATAGACCCCCTTCTTAAATAGTTGTTTGATTTTGGGGAGGTCTTAACCAGGGTACAATATATAGTCAGTATATCTATTTTATAGTCGTATGTATCCCCATACTTGGAATCCTTGATGTCTTAAATTATTATCCTCTCAGAGATCATTATATGGATCATAAGTGCATTTTGTGGTCTGTGAACTAGACCACCTTGGTCGTAACTAAACAGTGTTGCCCTTGAATTGGAAGAGTAATTATCTAAATTTTAGCTGAAGACGATCTGATCAAATGTGCTCTTAACAAACTAATTATATCATAAAAGATGGCAGTGGTTGATAGTGGTTGTACAGGACGTATAGCATAAGTTGGGTCGTACTTCTTTTATATTTTCCAAAATTCATAGTTTTCAATTCCTTTACCCTTCCATATTTGTGCAACGACATCATACTTCAAAATAACTTCTTAGTCCATACATATGATCCTGTTCTCGTGGTTTGGATTGAGTTATTCATGCATAATGGGTCAAGTAAAAGCCCAAATATATGAGGTGTTATAGTATCTCTCCTTTAGGATCATCTTCCTTAAATGGTGATCCTGGGTAATATAACTCTAACTTTGAAATTTTCTAAAAACTTTTGCAGTGCTTCCTTTACAAACAGAACTATCCTAAATTCCTCAAATTGCTATCAACTAACTAGAAACATTCTCATACGTTTTACTAGACATTATAGAATGCATAAACAGAAGGAATACGTAAGAAATATGGACATAAGATCGCTTTACCTCTTAAAGCATAAATAAGGAAATTCTCCTAAAACGTATATTTCTTTTCATTCATTACAATAGACATCATCATCATAAGAAATTTCATAAGATTTAGAGGAAATGAGTAGTAGTAGGCATGAATCATCTAAGACAATTAGACTTAATATAAACATGGCATAACATGGGTATATTAGACATGCAAAACATATATAGAGTGTGAGCTTATCGAACATGGAGAGCATTGAATAGGACCTTTACTTACTCATTTTCTTCTTCGATCTTGGAAAAGATGAGGGTAATTTATTTTCATATCTTCTTTGACTTTTATTGTATCATCTTCAATATTTTGTTCCTACATAAAACTCTTACTGATGCTTCTTCTTCGGTCATCAATTTGCAAATCTGACCATCAACTATGGCCACCGGGACTTCTTTAAAGTCAAACTTTCTTTGGTACCCATATTTTTTATAGACACAACTGAGGATGGATCCCCCAAACATTTCTTCAAAATGGACACGTGGACTAGTGGATGCACTAAAGTCAAATTTATAGGTAATGCTAACTCATAAGCTACTTGTCCAATGCTTTGTAAGATCCTGCATGGACCAATGAATCTGGGATAAAGCTTTCCCTTCCTTACAAAATGCATAACTAGTTAAATAGGTAAGACTTTAAGCAATATCCAATCATCAACATCAAATTCTAAATCTCTTCTTTGCACATATAAATAGGATTTTTGGCTACTCTAAGCAGACCTCAACTACTCCAGAATTATTTTAACCTTTTCTATATCTTAGCGGACCAAGTATGGTCCTAGAAGTTCTGCCTCACCTACTTTGAACCAATTGATATGTGATCTAAATCTACTTCTATATAAGGCTTCATATGGTGTCATCTTGATATTCGCATAATATCTACTATTATAAGAAATCTCACTAAGAGATTAACGATCATTTTAATTAACTTTGAAGTCTAAGGTACATGCCTCTAACATATCTTTGAGCATCTGAATTGTGCATTCGTCTTGACCATTTATCTAAGGATAGAAAATGGTACTGAGTTTAACATTTGTACTTGAAATACTGATGGAGCACTAGTCAACCCAAGTAACATAACAAAAAACTCATAATACATATTGTGAATCTTAAAACTTGTTTTAAGGATATCTGTTGCCCTAATATTTAATTGACGGTATTCAAAGCTCAAATGAAACTTAGAGAAGGTTATAGCATCCTATAATTATTAAACAAATCATCAATGTATTGTAGTGGATACTTATTCTTTATAGTGATCTTATTTAGCTATCAATAGTTAATGTACTTCTGCTTTTATTTATCCTTTTTATTAACAAATAAGAAAAGAGAACCGTAAGAAGAGAAACTCAATCGAATGAACCATGGCTCAACAAGTCCTGAAATTTCTCCTTTAACTTATTCAACTTTGTTAGTTTAATTTGATATTATGAAATAGATACTAGTTTAGTGTTCGGTACTAAGTCAATACTAAAATCAATATCATGGTTGAGTGGAATGTGAGGTAAATCTATAGAAAGTACCTTTGAAAAATCTCTTACTAATGGTACTAACTCAGGTGTAGGAATCTTCATACTAGTATCCTAAATAAAGGCTAGATAATCCAAGCACCCCTTATTCACCATCCATTATTCCTTCAAGAAAGAGATCACTTACCCTATCAAGTGATTGTATTTACCATTCCACTCAACCCTAGCAACCCCTCCCCCTCCAAGATAACTAATCTAATTATCTTGACATGGCAATCCTAAATCACAAGATACAGAGATAACTAATCCAAACAAAGAATATCCTCAAAATCCACCATATCGAGCAATAAAAGATCAGCTAACATATCAAACTCGAGAATGCAAAACAAATAAGACTAATAAATTTAATCAACAATAGTAGAATCCCTGACATGTATGGATACATTTATAATAAACATCAACTAACACACCCAAAAAAGACAGCTTCATTGCAAAATATGATAACACATACGAATATATAAAATTTGAATGAAATAATATAGATGCATCTCAGTGATAGACTAAGAAGACACTTGTGGTAGTAGTAGTTGATGCAACTACCTCTAACCAACGTAGAAAAGTATATAAGCTAGTTTGGCCTCCCATGATCTGACCTCGGACTCTTTCTCATCCTCTACCAGCCTGGGAACCACTCCAAGCTAATAATATAGTCATTATAAAATAGAGCCTAAACCATGGCGAAAGTACTATGTAGATGTGTATCATTGTGTAACACAAGACATTCTCTCCTGATGTGTCCTATTTCACCATACGCAAAGAAACCCTTATGTTTATGAGTTTGTTGGAAATGTCCCTACTAACCATAATATTCATTATAAGCCTCTATCTGAAGGTGCATTATTAATTTGATTACAACCTACTATCATAACGAATTGGGTTCTGTCACAATCCAAACCCGGCGTGAGTGGCACCCACACTAACTCCCGATGGGAGAATCATCTAACCCAAAAACAACAAATCCAACACTTAGCAAAAATAAGGCAAACTAGCTGTTTTGCATTAATTAAGATAATGTAATCAACAACCTAAATGATAATCCTGCGAAAATAATCAAACACCTAAACAATCCCCGAGAATCTGAAAGTCATTGTACCAAAACACTACAAATGTCAATAAATAGGTTCAACCCAAAACAACTAAAAATGTATAAGTCTGAAACAATGAACCAGGAACTGAATGAAGAACTCATGGCAGCCCAAAAGATATAGGTCACCGTTGAGTTCGAATGATATCTGCTCTACAGCTGAGGTCTTGAAACAGTCTTCGAAAAATGCTATACACTCAACAAAAAGAAGAGCACGTGTAGTATCAGTACATAAAAAATAACGGTGTATTGGTAGGGTCATTGGCCAACCCAAAATGAGACATATGACAAGTTACCATAACTTAATAAAGCAAGGAAAAACATGAATACCTACCATGTAGCCTTACCTTAAGTTTATAACACTTAACCTTATTCAATAACATCATAGAATTCAGTCAATACAAGTCAACATGGACAACAACTCAAGTTAAGACCATGACTACCAACAAGACTCCAAGTCAACAATCATGACTAAATCAGCTATATCAACCATGTCTCAATTACACAAGTAAATAGACAATACAGAGGTATGCCAACCTTGCAATTTAAACCCGGACCACTCAAGGATCTATTCCAACAAAAACTATGGCAATAATCATGAATCCCGATTTACATCAAGAAACAAAATATATCATGCAAACACATACACCCCAATTCACTCAAGGAACCAATATAACAAGTCAAAACTTAAGCCTGGTTCACTCTAAGAACCAATATAACAAGTAAACACATAAACCCCAGTTCACTCAAGGAACCATCACACTCACCTATACCTTGTACATACATGCTAAGGGTCTTATGGTCGCCCACTAGCCATGACCTACAGGGGACGAGCTCTTGTCCATGTACCAAATCTCAAACAACAAGTGTCTGCAAATCATATACCAACTATCTCGAGAAGATGTCCAAATACTGGTACATCTCATAATAATCAATAGATATCACATAAATCACAACCATAATGATAATAACTTGTAAAGTCAATAAGCCTTTCATATAAGTTCATTGCATGTGATTAACACTTAAGGATATAAAATAATCATTCCTTTTCCTTGAACATGCATTGTAACAAGCAATACGAAGGAACAGTTATCATGCACACATAAAACAAGTTGGGTTTCAACTACATTGAACCATCACCTACCTCAATCCAAGCCTGAAATGTCTAACGAACTTGACCTTTGCCCTTTCTTGTAACCGCGACTTGATTGTGGTCCAAAAATATAAATAGAACACATATTCAACTAAATGACCTACAATATCAAGGATTATAACCTAATCCCAAAACCCCAAGGCCAAATTCATGATCATTCCCCCTCCCCCATTCTAGGATTTTTTTTCACCATAATTCCCCCTTAATCCTACTAATTTCATGGTTACAATAGTGAATTATCAACATGAAAGAGTAAATTAGCAATCTTTAACCAAAATCCAAGGGTTTTCTACCTAATCCACTTAATTACACCAAAAAATTAGCTAGGTTAAGTCAAATCATTCCCAAAAACCCAAAAACTATTGATTCTAGTAGTTGACAATCGAACTACGAGTTAACAGAAGAAATCACTTACCTTTACGAAGAGTATGATTGAAAATTAAGTGGAATTTGCCCAAAATCGCCTAAGCCCTTCCCAAAATAAGTTTTGAAATAATGAAACATTTTGGGATATTTTTCTAGATTAATCTTCATATAGCCCGCTATAGCAGGTTGCGCCTGCTATGGCAGGATTGACCAATGTTGACTCCCGCTATAGAGGGGAAATTTCCGCTATATAAGCATAATAGTAGTGGCCTGCCACCAGCTATAGAAGGTGTGGCAAGGTAGACACTTGGTATTGTTCTTGATTTTGCCATTTTTGCAACGCACCTTCAAACCATGATATTTCGAACCAACTCCTTTACGTCAAGTTAGATATCGGGAGTTCTACTTACCCAAATTCACTTTAGAAAGATCTTATGGATTCCTTATCATCTTAGCTAACATAAAAATATATTAAATCTTTTAACATTTACCTAATCAATTCCTGAATTTCCCTAGATCATACCTCGCTTGGATTTCGTTTAAGACTAGCCTAGCCTGAAATTTTGAACTCCCAATTCAGGGAAAACCTTAACCCAAATTTTGGTATGTTGGACTTACCCATAAAGATGAAAAGGTTCGTTACAACAGATAACAATTTACTAATTATTTATCCCTAAATAATCAAACAAGGAAAATAAGCCAAGTCAAAAGAGAAAAGAGCATATATATCCTCAAACAAATGAGGTTACTTATCATGCATGTCCCTCTCGATTTTTCAAGTAGCTTCCTCAATCGGATGATGCTTCTATTAGACCTTTACCAACAAAATTTCCTTCATCCTCGGCTTTTGGACGTCCCAATTAAGAATATCAACCAGCTCCTCCTCATAGGAAAGATCCTTATCAAGCAAAACCAAATCCCATTTTATAATGTAATCCCTATCCCTATGATATCTCTTAAGCATGGATACATGGAACACCGAATGGACTCCCGATAGGGTTGGTGGTAATGCTAACCTGCACGCTACCAAACCCACATCCTCAATAACCTTAAATGGACCTATATACTGAGGGTTTAGCATGCCTTTCTTTCCAAGTCTCTTAACTCCCTTCATAAGAGATACTTTTAACAAAACTTATTCACCCACCTTGAATGACATGTCCCTTACTTTATGGTATGTGTACTCTTTTTACCTACTCTAGGAAGTTAACAACTTGCTTTGAATGAACCTCACCTTCTCCTGAGCTTTCTTCACCAAGTTTTTGCCCAAAGACTTTATATCACTAAATTCAAACCATTCTATGGGTGATCTACATCTTCTCCCATAGAGTGTTTCGACTAGAGCCATATCAATACTAGAGTGATAGTTATTGTAGTATGAAAATTCACACAATGGCAAGAACTTATCCCAATGACCACCAAAGTCAATCACACAGACCCTCAATATATCCTCAAGCACCTGAATAGTCCTCTCTAACTGCCCGTTAGTCTGAGGATGGAAAGCAGTGTTGAATTCGAGCTTAGTGCCCAACTCTTCATATAGCCTATCCCAAAACTTATAGCTTAGCTGCGTACCTCTATCAGAAATGATAGAAATTGACACCCTATATAGCCTCAATATCTCCTTGACATAAATCTTGGCTAACTACTTTGAACTAAACTCCACCCTAACAGAGATGAAGTGAGCTGACTTGGTCAGCCTATCCACTATAACCCAAATAGAATTATGTTTCCCCAAGGTTTTAAGGAGACCTACCACAAAGTCTATAGCTATCCTTTCCCACTTCCACTTGGGAATGGTCATCCTCTATAGTAAACTTATAGACCATTGATGTTCATACTTCACCTGCTGATAATTGTGGCATTTAGACACATACTCTACTATATACATTTTCATCCCGGGACACCAACAAAGTTTTCCCAAGTCACAGTACAACTTGGTTGCACCCGAATGAATAGAGTATCGAGAACTGCGAACTTCTACAAGCAAATCAGGAATCAAATCCCTAACTCGAGGCACACACATGCATCCCCTCACTATCAACACTCCACACACATCAAGTGTGGTATCAAAATTTTCACCACATACTACCTTGTTCTGAAGTTTGTTTAACTTTCCATTTTTAAACTGTCTGGCCTTAATCTGATCAAGGAATGTTGACCTTACCTCCACACTAACCAATAGTAAACCTCATTCAGAAATACCAAATTGTATAGACATAGATGCTAGCGTTTGAATCCCTTTAGCCAAGGTTCGCCTTGACACCCTCAAATAAACCAGGCTACCCATACTTACAGCCTTTCAGCTTAATGCATCTGCTACCACATTTACCTTACCCAAAATGTATTGGATGGTCACATCATAATCGTTCAACAATTCCATCTACCTTCTCTGCCTCAAATTCAAGTCCTTTTGCGTAAACACATGCTGTAAATTGTGATGGTCTATGAACACCTCACACTTGACACCATAGAGATAGTGTCTCTAAATCTTTAATGCAAAGATCACTACCGCTAACTCCAAGTCATGGGTTGGGTGGAATGGAGGTCCTTTAATGGATAATTTTTCTCTCTCTAAAAATAAAATGCTCTCTCTTCTCTCTAGGCTTTTTTTGCCCACTGTCCTGTCGAAATAGCTCTTAAACAATTAGTAGAGCTTAATAGGACACCAGAATAATCACATGTTGAGCGCACTAATCTTGTGCATCTACCTCAATAAGAATCACCCATTAATTCACCCTATAGCATTTGGAAATCAAGTTCAAATGCAGCAATAAGGGAGGCAATTTCCACATAATAGTTGTACTGGCTCAAAGAATTATTTCCCAAGTCATATCTGGTGAGTTTGATGTGATTCTAGTCTATGGGAATGATTTACAAGATCAAGATGCACCAATACACAAAATATCAACTCATTATGAGTTCTGATCGAAGTGACTTAGAGAAAGAGACGACTATTTCTCCAAAAATGTGAACTCAAATTTGACCCTCTTTTGGTATTTTAATGCTTAATTTGAGTCAAGGGGATGATAGAAGGGATCATAGTACTGCGCCCCTACTAGTGCAAATTCAGGGCAAATGGTCAATGAGTTAGCAGACGGAGAAGAAGTAAATTTCGGTGACAAAGCGACGACTGGAATTTTTACTCAAAATCAATGTCAATCAACTCCAGGTGATGTTTCTAATCCAATCATATCAACCCCCCCCCCCCAATTATTATGAAGCCTTCTGATTTGAATTTAAGAATTAGGGTTTTGAACCCTAACTTATCGAATAAAAGGGTAAATTATTAATTGGTGGATAAATCCTAAAATTACCAATGTCAATTGAAGGGTAATGATAATAGTGATTATGTGAATGCAAAATAACCTTCAATTGATCATTTAAACACCATAAATCTAAAATTAAAAGAGTCTGCAGAGGTGCATTTGGTCGGAGAAGGTACTCTGGTGAACGTAAATCAGGTGGTGCAATCCTATTAATAAAGATGATAAAGGGAATGTGAATTTGACAAAATCCCCTTTGAATTATCCTAACACCCATCCAATTTGAACTTTAGGGCTTTAAAGGATCTGATTACTATTCATGATTCAGACACTGAAATTAATGAGAAAAATGCTGATAATTTTAAGTCCTCTAAGGATGGTAATGTTGATAAAGTTAAGCCTTTTAACTCAGATTTTAAGGATGATAATATGCAACATCAGGAGGAGGTTAATTTGAATTCTTGTGATAAAAATGTGGCTAAAGACAAAGATAATGTTGATGGTGCTACTGATCAATTACATGGGCTAAACAACATCATTAAATGTATTGAGAAGAAGACTAACACCCCCACCCCACCTAAAGTACCTCACAAAATCAAACAAAAACCTTATGTCCCTAACAGTGACCAAATGCAAGTTTCAAACAACTTTAAAGCCTTCAAACCAAATAATTTCAAGCCTTATCCTACTGATCCTAAAGAGAATGTTGTCAATACCTTCCCAGCCCCAAAAAATCCTAACCAACATAGACCCAAGAAACCTAATATCCATGAACCCCCTAATCAAGTAGTTACTCATTCTTTAGCTACTAGAATGAGAGCTCAGGAGGCTAAGAAGATGGTGCTTGTTGATATTTCTACTCCCAAAATTACTACTAAACAGGGGTTTCCAGCTATTGTATTTATGTTTGATGACTACAAGATTAAGTTGGCTGAAAGGTGCAAGTTCACTTTGATGGGTAAGTTCACTAACACAATGCCAAAGATGGAAAGTATCAGAAGAGAATTCATTTTCCAGACTGAGCTTAGAGAAGGGGTTAAACTTACTCAATTTAATGCTAGGAATTTATATATTGACCTAGATAATGAGTATGCTTATGATACAGTTTGGTCTAAGGAAAAAATGTTTATTGAAGGCCAGCTGATGAGATTGCAAAAATAGAGCCCTACTTTTAGACCTAAGGAAGAAACTCCTCTTGTACCCATTTAGGTTGTGTTACCAAAGTTTTATTTTTTGATTTAGTTATATATAAGAAAACCAGGGGTAGTGTTGCCAAGGTCAAGATACAAATTGATTTGACAAAGAAAAGACCTCGTCATGCCGGGATGGGGTATGATGAAGATAAAAATAGAGAAGAAAGGTGGCAAACACTTTAATATAAAGGGGTACCAGACTATTGTTTCTACTGTAAGCATCAGGGACATAGTATTATGGCATGTACTATCAAGAAAACAGATGAATTAAACAAGATAAGAAAAGAACAAGAAGAACAGGTTGCCAGAGACAACACCAAGGATTTAAGAGCTCAAGAAAATCAACTTACTACTGAGCAACAAGGTATGAGCAGTAACAAGGATGGTAATGATATTCAAGAGCAAGAAAAGTGGAAAACTCAAAAAAGAAAAGGAAGAAGAAACTCTAAACCACAACAGAAACCTCAACAACATCAAAAAGATCAAGGTAAATTTAAGCAAGTCTACAGACCAAGGTTTCCACAAACTTTTGGAAAATAAAATCATTATCAACAGTATGCAGGTATAACTTCTAACCATAAAAATACTAATCCCCAAGTGTGTAATGTTGACTCTGGAGTCCAGAGTCAACACCACCCATCCAAAGCTTATGTAAATGATGCAGGACATACCATTCCTCTAAACAACACCAAAGAAGAAAGCAAGAAAGCTGATATGGCTCAAAAGGAAAGATCTAAAAATTCTCAATAAGAGAATAATGCTGACACCAATCAGATGGAAAATGCTGAAAATTCTCAAAAAGAGAATGACAGTAAAAAACTCAATGATATCAATACTGATTTTCCAAAAGATCCTATTGGTTGCAAAGTCCCTAATGTGAATTCCTCAGTCATTTTCTCAATGCTCCATCAATCCCACCCCAATAATGTATTGACAACTGCTAGTAATGTCCTACAAAAAAGAAACTCAGGTATTGACTCAATGCTCCATCAACCCTACAACAATTCTTTTAGTATGTTGGCTGAATATGAAGTTAATGGAGGTATGGATAGAGGGACAAAGAAGAAAACTACTAACTTGCAGGAATGGGTATCCAAAGGGGAGGGAATTTTGGCTCATGATGATCATGAGATCTTGATAGACCCTAGGATTGAATCTAGAGCCCCTGCTACCACTCAAAAATATGATATCAATGCTGAAAATATTGAAAGTATTACAAATGCTCCTACTAGTTATGATCTTGCTACTGGTTTTCAAAAAGATGGGTCAGAATTTTTCCAAAAAGAGGGTACAGGTGGTGATCTTATTACTAGTGTCCAAATGAGGGTTTAGAATTTAAGCAGAAAGAAGGTACTTGTCAGGTGTTTACTATAAGAATCATGCCTCCACTAAACTACTCTTCACAAAGATCAGACTTCAAGTACTTCAAAAAATAGGGAAAATTTCTATCTCAACAACAAGTTCACTCTTGCTTTGAGTCATAAAAAAAGAACTGCTATCAAGAAGAGACAATAAAGAGGAAAAAAAAAGGTCAAGCTGAAAATGTACAGAAGGGTCAACAAAATTTTGTTATGGTTACTGAGTAAGCTGGAATTACTGCTTCCCCACTTCAAGTTCATGATAGTCCCAAAGATCCTCGTATGCTAAACAAGAGGGCTATCTCAAGTGAGATCAATATTGAATATAGGGTGATCAACAAAGATCAATTATTGGAAGAACAAGATGAAGATGATGAAACTAGTGATCACCTAATCAAAGCTTTTGGTTCAACTTTTGATGAAAATGTTCTAGATGAAGTTCAAAGAGCTATTGAGGAACATGGTTTGTCTCCAATAGGTTAGAAGAAAACACCCAAATCCAACAAGAATGGTACCAACAGTACCACTGTCACTGTTGACAGAGTCAAAAACTAAGTCCCAATCCAAAAGTCTTGATGATTAATACTCTATGTTGGAATGTAAGGAGTATTAATACTCAGGGTACCCTGGAAAGACTTCAAAAACTCAAGAATTTCCATAATCTCTCTATTATTGTTATTCTTGAACCTTCTGTTGACAATTCTCAATTGGAGTTTCATAAAATTCAGCTCACTATGGTCAAAGCTGTTTGTAACAACAATGAAAAATTTTGGTTATTTTGGAATATGGGTGTGTATTGCAAATTAGTAGATCATGACAAACAACAGATAACCTGTGAGATTAAATATATAACTAATCCTACTATCTTCCTTAGCAAATTTGTATATGTTAAATGCAGAGGACCTCTTTGGGATAAGATAATTCAATTTACTAGCTTCAACAAACCTTGGTGCACTATTGGATATTTTAATTTAATTGTTCACAGTGAAGAGAAAATGAGGGGCTTACCTTATAATATGAACAAAACTTTTGAGTTTATAGGTGTTATTGAAGCATGTGAACTTACTGATTTGGGCTTCCATAGTTAGAGGTTCACCTATTGCAACCACAGAGCTACTGATGCAAGAATTTGGAAGAGACTTGATAGAGCTATGGTTAATGACATGTGGCTGGAGCATATGCCTCACTCTTCCATCACTCATCTACGTTTTGTAGGGTCTGATCACTGTCTTTTATTGTGGAAATTACTAAAAGACAGGAAAATATTGTTAAATACTTCAAATTTCTGCATTGTTGGGTTGATAATCCAACCTTTCTTGACACTGCCACAGCTTACTGGTTCAGACTAGTTGAAGGCAATCCTATGTGGTCCTTTCATATAAAAATAAAGAGAGTTGCCAACACCTTGAGTAACTGGTCCAAGAATGAGTATGGTGATGTATATACTTCAGTGAAAGAACATGAAGAAAAAGTAAGAGTTTCTAAAGAAAATATTCTCACTACTAACACTGAGGAAAACAGAGCTAAGTTGAATTGAATTAATGCTTAATACATTAGATACCTCAGGTTGGAACAATCAATTCTTAAACAAAAGACTCAGTTACATTGGTTTAAGGATGAAGATGCAAATTCCAAGTACTTCCAGGCTTTAATCAGGGGTAAAATGAGAAGGTTGTCCATTCATAAATTTAGGGATGATCATGGAAATTACATTCAAGGAAATGAATTGCTAGAGCTACTTCTGAACACTTTGAAGGCATCTTTACTGGTGAAAACAAGGTAATTGATAAACAAGTTTTAGGTTGTATTCCAAGAATGGTCACTGATAGTCAGAATCAAATTTTGTAAGAGGTACCTACTTTCGATGGATTAAAAATTATGGTTTTCTCCATGAGTCCTACATCTACTGCTAGTCTGGATGGTATGAGTGGAAAATTCTTCCAAGTTTGTTGGGAAATTATTGGTGAGGACCTACTAGAGGTAGTGTAATACTTCTTTTCTGGTCACTCTATGCCTAAGTATTTTTCACATGCATGTTTGGTCTTACTCCTAAAAGTAGACCATCTCTAAGAAACTTCACCAACAAAGTGATTTTCAAATTGATTTGTTTGAGACTTGCTCCTATTTTCTCTCACCTTATCTCTGACGATCAATCGGGGTTTGTTAAAGAAAGAAACATTTTTGAAAATATCATATCGACCCAGGAAATCATTCATAGCATCAAAAAACCCAAAGAAGTGGATAATGTGATTATCAAATTAGACATGGCAAAGGCCTATGATAGAGTTTCATGGTCCTATATTTGTCTAGTATTGAGAAGGATGGGTTTTGCTGGAGTATTTATTGACATGACTTGGATAATAATGTCTAATAATTGGTATTCTATCATTGTCAATGGCTCAAGACATAGGTTTTTTCATTCTACTTGGGGTCTCAAGCAAGGTGATCCACTCTCTCCAGCTTTCTTCATCCTTGGTTCAGAAGTATTATCTAGATTGATGAATAATGTTCAGAATCACTATCTTTATCAAGGTTTTCATATGAAAAAGAGAGGTCCTCAGGTGAATCACTTAAGCTTTGTTGATGATGTTATCATTTTCACCTCTACCTGCAAATATTCTTTAAAGCTTATTATGAATATTTTGCATTATTATGACGTCACTTCTGGGTAACTCATCAACAAAGATAAGAGTAATTTCATGACTACTTCTGAAATTTCTTAAGATGTGGTGGACAGAATTAAGAGTGTTACTGGATTTTGTCAGAAAGATAGTCCCATTACCTACCTTGGATGCCCTATTTACATTGGAAGACAAAGAATTATTTATTTTACTAGTATGGTGGCCAAGGTCATTTCCAAAATCAAAGGATGGAAAACACATATGTTAAGTTATGGAGGCAGGGTTACTCTTGTTAAATCAGTGCTTTAATCCCTTCCTATTCATCTGCTCTTAGCTATTACTCCAACTTCTACTACTCTCAAACAAATTAAGGGTTTTATTGCTGATTTCTTTTAGGGTTGGAAAAATGAGAAAAAGAAATACCAATGGGCATCTTGAGAAACTTTACGTTTCCCATATTAGGAAGGTGGAATAGGTGTTAAACATCTGGATGACATTTTTCTTGATATTCAATACAAGCAATGGTGGACCTTCAGCTCGAAAGAGTCACTTTGGAATGACTTCCTCAAAGCCAAATATTGTCAAAGAGCCAATTCGGCCATAAAAAAGTGGAATACTAGTCATTCTCTCACCTGGAAACACATGATGAATAACAAAGTTACTGGTAAAAATTATATTCAATAGAATCTTAATTCTGGAAATTATTCTTTTTGGTGGGGCGATTGGTTAGGAGTGGGTCCTTTTGCTTCTCATAATGCTTATCTACCAAGGCTAGACAACATGACAGTATCACAGCTCTTAGTCAATGGAAATTGGGATGAAGAAAAGGTTCGACAGTATGCACCTCAAGCTTATGTTCAGAAAATTCTCAACACTTATTTCAAATATCAAGAGGGGGTCCTTGATCAACCAATCTGGAAGATCAATACTAGTGGTAATTTCACTTGTTCTTTAGCTTTAGGAAGAAGAAGAACAAGACCATGTCTAATACTCTCATTTGGCATAATCAAGTACCTTTCAAGATCTCGTTTCTTCTTTGAAAAGCTCTTAGAGGGAAACTTCCTACTAATGAAAGGATCACCTCCTTTGGCCATGATCCAACAGTTTGCTCTTCTTGCTACAGACCCAGGCTTGACACTATAGATCATATTTTTGTCTCGAGTAACTTTGCAAGGCATGTGTGGAAGTATTTTTCAAATTTCTTGGGGGTTGAACATGCAATCACCCCCCAGAGAAACTTGCTTATGAATGGTAGAATATGAAGCCTAATAATGAAGTCCATAAGCTCATTCTGTAGACTATGTCCATCTTTATTTGCTGGAACTTGTGGAAGAATAGAGTGTAAGTAAGTATGGGGGCAAACTTTCCAGTGCTACAAGGGTAAAATTTTCTATCATCAAGGAGATGGTTATGCTTTTATCTACTGTTTACCCTTACATACAATGGCCTAATAAATAGAGGGACCTTTTTCACATAGTTGAAAGATGTCAACATGATTTAGAGTGATATAGGTTAAATAAATCAAACCCTCTCCTTCCATGGTCAAGCTTGATACAGATGGTACTGCTATTGATAATCCCAAAAAAATAGGAGTTAGAGGTATTATTAGAGATCACAGGGGTCACTTCATTTATGCCTTTGCTACATCTCTTGGATTTGGATCTAATAACCAGGTTAAAATTCAAGCTATAACTTATGGAATTATCTGGTGCATCCAACATAGTTAAGTGGCTTAAGCAGACCATCACTCCTTTATGGAGCCTTCACATCTACATCACCAAGCCTCAAGAGTTAATCAAAGTACTTCATTGTTTTCATTGCAAAATATCTATAGAGAAGAAAATTTTCCAGCGAACACTCTTTCTAAGCATAGTCATTTGTTAGATTTATCTCAGCAGTACTGCTCCTACAATCAGCTTCCTCATGACACTAGTGGTTACTACACTCTTGACAAAATAGGGATGGCTAGCTTTAGAAGAAGAAAGTTAAAGAGAATAAAGAAGCCTTCATAGCTGATTTTGTTTCTCTGAGCCTTAAACATGTCACCACTTGTTCATCATCAATTTTTTCTTCCCTTCTTATCATCTTCATTTAGGCTATATTTGTTTTAGTATATCTTTCATGAAGATCGCTAGTTTTGCTAGGTTCTCTTCTTACTATGTAAGGGGAGAGTCTCCTTCATTTATGTTTTCGTAGTTAAATTGTATTGAGAAGAGTCCTCTCTTCTAGGTGCTTAGAATTAGGTTTTCATTTCTTAGTATTGGGGATGAGTTAAGTGGCCTTAGCAGGCTAGTTGACTCTTGAACCACCATAGGACCGGAGGTAAGGTTTATGTCCCTTTTCTGTATTTTTCTTATTTTATTTATACTAAGGCTTAGGGGTGTATGGCTGAACCTCTGACCGCCACGGGGGGTGAGATCCCTGGGATAGGTCCGTTTAATAAAAAAAGAAAAAGCCATGGGTTGGGTTGGGTAATTCTTCTCTTGACGCTTTAAGTGCCTTGAAGCATAGGCAATTACATTCCTGTCTAGCCTCAACACTGCACCCAAACCAAAAAGTGAAGCATCACAAAATATAATGAAATTCTTACCTTCAACTGGCAAGGAAATAATAGGATTTGTAGTCAAAAGTGCCTTGAGCTTTTAGAAGCTCTCCTCACATTTATCTGACCAAATAAATGGCACCTCTTTCTGGGTCAACCTTGTCAAATGAGTAGAAATTGATACAAAATTCTTAACAAACATGTGATAGTAACTAGCAAGACCCACAAAACTTCTAACCTCAGTGACAAATCTAGGCTGAACCCAACTCTTAACCGCCTCAATCTTCTGGGGATCTACCACTACCACCTTCTCCCAAACTACATGCCCAAAGAAGGCAACTGAAGACAACCAAAACTCATATTTTAAGAACTTAGCATATAACTGTTTCTCCTTTAAAATCCCAAAAACAATGCAAAAATAACCTATATGTTCCTCTCTACTCTTGGATTAAACCAGAATATCATCAATAAAGACAATCACAAAAGAATCCAAGAAAGACTTAAAGATATCGTTCATCAAGCTATTGAAAGTCGTGGGTGCTTTACTCAACCCGAATGACATCACCAAGAACTCATAATCCCCATACCTAGCACTGAAGGCTGTCTTGGGTATATCCTCAGGCCGAATCTTCAACTGATGATAACCCAATCTCAAGTCTATCTTGGAGAAAATGGAAGCACCCTGTAACTGGTCAAAAAGATCATTTATTCGGGGTAAATACCCCGTACCTTCCCAACCCTACTTGATGATGTTGAATAATGTTTTCTTAGGTGTCGAGAGATATAAGTATGTGTTTGGTAATGCTAATGCCGAGAAAATTAAAATTTGGCCACGTACATGCAATTAGACCCTTGTAGGAGGTGTTTTCTGATTTCGTGGAGCATTTGTGTAATACCCCGTACACATTCTAACCTCATTTGGTGACTTGGATTCATGTTTACTTGATGAGTAAGATCACTAAGTAAGTATTTTGTAGTGTTTTGATAAGGTATTGGACGATATGCAAGTATTGAAGAAGTGGCCAAAAAATTCAGCAAGGTGCTGAAACTTGCGCCACTACCCTATTTCAGGGGGTGTGGTGCAAGCCACTGATTCAGAGGGTTTTCAATTCTTGCGCCACTGCCTTGCTTTGCAGCAGTGGCGCATGGCACAAATATTGTGCCCTTCCGGACTCGTTTCGCAATGCAATTCTACGTCGATTCTTAGATGGTTTCTTTTGGTTCTTGGGAGTTCTTTGAGTGTTTTTAAAGCTTCAAATACCTCAATACACTCCTACATACTCCTACATGATCAAATCATGAAATATAAATAGTTATCCAAAATGGTCAATGAAGCCATGGGCGACTAGAATTCCTATTTTGGCGATTGAGACTATGAATGAGAATCTCGTAAGAGAATATTGTCGTGACATTATGGAATTATTTAAACATGAGATAAATGGTGAATTATACATGAAAGGTGATGGTCTAAGCTACATGTGCAATTGGGCCCAAAATTAGGGCCCAAAAGGGAATAAAAGACATGGCCCAAAGGGCAAAATGATCCATTCTTCCACTTTGACCAAGGGACCATTGCATTTAATGCAAGAAAATGGATAAGGATGACTTGAGCACTATATAAGGGACCCAAAATAAGATTTTTTATTCTTAAACACACAACACATTTTTAGAATTACAAGATATTTTCTTTTTGGTTCTCTCAAACCCTAAGAACCCTAAGCCTTTTCTTTGGTGAAGATCATCCTATTCCAAGACTTGGTAAGTATTTATTCTCATGTATTAACATATTATATTCATGGGAGATTATGTATATCATGATAGTTATGTTGGCAATGTGGTGAATAGTGTATTTGTGCTTTTGGTGAAAGATGTGCCATCCTTGTGATTTGAATTTGAAAAGAGACTTGATGTCTTAATGAAAGAGCATGGTATGGATAACATATGAACATGTATGGTGTGATTTTGTTATTTAACTTGTTATTTTTCTAAAAGTATAAATTGTGGGATTTTGGCCGATATGTGATATGAGGTGTATTAAGGTAATTTGATGGATTATTTGTGATGTGGTGTGGGTAAGAAAGTGTAAAGGAGAAGTGTTGTGGTGAAATGTATTGATTCTCATGTATTGGTCAATGTATGGAATATTGGGGGATTTTTGGGATAATAATTTCATCAATGGTTTTGTCAAGGGGAAAGGGCATGTTTAAAGGCAAACATGTAACTCATTGATGTTCTATGCATTTGTAAAGTAGTTGATGGTTAATGTGAATCCTGTTATATATTTGTGATGTAGAGTGACACATAAAGAAGGAACGGGACCATTGTATGCACATCTAAGATTGTATATCCGTATTGAGAGTACAAGGTATGTAAGGTTACTCTGTCCGTATCTTTCTGCGGCAAATAGTATTCACATTGACATTACGCTTGTCCTATCCCGAAATGTGCTAAGGTATCCTATATGCGGTTACCAATTGTCAATATCACATGCTTCATACTCATTGATCAATTGTGAATCATATGTCTTATATTCATTGATAATGTTCCAAAAAGCCAATAAGGTTGTGTTCCAAAGATCCAATAGTGATTATACTCATGTCTCTTGTTCATGGATTATTGTCCAATGGTTCCAATGGTGTTATGGTGCTAATAATGTTATGTTTCTCACAATGTTTATTCTCATGTCTCTCACTCATTGGTTAATGATCCAAAGCTTCAAGTAAGTTATGACTATCATTGTATCAATCTCTCACAAGTGATTGTAGCGATCTCTCATAAGCAAAAGAATCAATCTCTCACAAGTAAAGATATCAATCTCAAAAGTAAAGAAATGAAGTAAGAATAAAGTAATGCATATTGGTTGTGTTATTCTATCCATGGGGTGCAAGAACACCCGCATGTGTTATCCATGGGGTGCAAATACCTGCATGATGATGTTATTCTATCCATGGGGTGCAAGAACACCCGCATGATGATGTTACTTTATCCATGGGGTGCAAAGGACACCCGCATGCCGATATGATCTTATCCATGGGGTGAAAAGAATACCTGCATGACGAAGATATGTTATCCATGGGGTGAAAAGAACACCTGCATGATGAGGGCCCAGACAACATATATGTAAAGTAAAGTAAAGTAAAGGCAAGAGAAAGAATGAATGTAATACACATGGCTTCCAAAGTACAGAATAGTGACTCATCTACATTGTGACTTATCTATATTGGTTATGCATTTGAACTTGAGTTCTTAACATACTTTCATATCTTACAAGTTTCTTATGGCCCTACATACTCAGTACATTCTTCGTACTGACCCCTTTTGGGGAATTTATTTTACTTGCTGCAGGCGCAGGTACTAGTAGGCCTCCACAGTAGATTGTCAGTGTTACAGATCTTTGGTGAGCTCAAGTTAGTTCGGGGCTTCTCCGAGTCACTGTTGTACATGTGTTTTGATTTTTTGTCCATGTTTTATAAAACGGGGACTTGTCCCGACTTTTAGTTCATTTTGGTCAATGCATTTTGGTAGAGGCTTTTGTAGACGGATGTGTGTGTAAATGTGAAGGTACATGTCGTTTTGACTTGATGGCTCAAACGGCCAAGTTTTACATATATAGCTATGACATATGTTTCCATGTCCATGACTTCCGCATAGTTGCATGAGAAATAATGAGATTTACACGAGAACATGGATACAAATGTTCATGAGCAAAGGTTGGTTCTCTCGGGCCATATCGGCTTCGGGTGCCAATCACGCCTCGTTGGAAGTCGGGGCGTGACAGAGATACTTATTCTTGATGGTAACTTCATTCAACTACTTGTAATCAATACACATCCTTAGGCCGCCATCCTTCTTCTTAACAAACAACACCGGAGCATCCCAAGGATAAGAAATAGGATGAATAAATCACTTATCCTACAATGGAGTCTTGAGTTTCCTCAACTCAGTTGGAGCCATTCAATAGGGAGGAATAGAAATGGGGATAGTACCTGGATGTAAATCAATACAGAAGTCAATGTACCAGTCCGAAGGCATACCAAGCAACTCTGTGGGAAACACCTACTGAAATTCCAACACCTCGGGGACTGACTCAATAGAAGGAAACTCTGCACTACTATCCAGAGATGGGCTAGAAAAACTGAATACCCTCTCCCAACTAACTTCTTAGCCCAAATGAAAGATATAATCTTCACAGGCTTAGGCTTATACACACCTTCCCACTCTAGTTTATCCATTTTGAGCATCTCTAGGGTCACTGTCTTAGTATTACAATTTAAAACAGCATGATACGAAGATAGCCAAGTCATACCTAGGATAATGTCAAAGTCAAGTATGTCCAAGATTATCAAATATACCCAAGTATGAAAACTCATGAACAAAATAGAACATGCACAATAAACATGGGTCACTACCAAGTAGACACATAAATAAGAGAGTCAAGCATATCACAAATCAAGGAAAATCTAACAGATACATAAGAATAAATGGAATTCAGACCAAACAAAATAGTAGCCACTCGATCACAGACGAGAATAGTACCTGTAATGACGACATCAGATGTCTTGGACTCGTTCTTGCCTGGGAAGGTATAGTAGTGAGCTTTATCACCAAGCTGGTAAACCTCCCTAGCAGGTTGCGCTCCACCCTTCCTTGCATTACCATTACCGCAGTTTCCACCACGACCTTCCCGATTATTACCCCGCCCATCCTGCGGATAACCCTTACTATTACTATTATAGCCACCACCTCTACCAGTAGGAACCACAACCTTAGCCTGCTGCTGGCCATGTAACCCAGCCTTTCTTTGAGGATACTCTGTCTTGAAGTGCCCCACAGCACCACAAGTATAACAACCTCTCTCAAGTGAAGGCCTGTTAGCCGAAGGATAAGAAATCCCTTAGCCTTTAGCAACTAATGGATAACAAATAGCCCATGAATGACCACCCGTAGAGGCTGGCATAGCTAACTGAATGGGGCGAGCCGAATAAGTCCACTGGCTATGACCCTTGGAATAAGAACCACCAAAGCTACCCGCATTCTGGGACTTCTTCGCTAATGCCTTAACCTGATTAACTTGTTGTACCCCTTCTATTTTTTCACATAATAAGAAACATCATTAAAGTTTTTTCTGGCAGACATCATATGAACAGTCAAAACCTGTAAGTCAGTGTTCATGTCACGACCCGAAATCCCATTCGGGCCGGACTAGCACCCGAAGCCGATATGGCCCGAGAGAAATAATCTTTGCTCATGAACCTTCGTATACGTATCCTTGTATGAATATTATCATACCTCATGCAACTATGCGGAAGACATGAATCATGGAAACATATGTTATCTATATATATATATATATATATATATATATTTAGAAAACTTGGCCGCTGGGGCCATCAAGTCAAAATGGACATTCGTCTTTTACATATTCGTCTCTTACATCCATATACCCACATATGTCTACAAAATCCTCTAACTAATGCATCAACAAGACCAACTTACTATCGGGACACGTCCCCGTTTTATACAATATTTACAATATCAAAACAAATACACAACAATGACCCAGAAAGCTCCGAACCAAGTAGAGCTCACCAAAACTCTGCAAATGATCCCCAGTCTACAGAGGAGGTCTACTAATGCATGCACCTGCAACATGTAAGGTAAGTCCCCCGAGGGGGTCAGTACGAAGAATGTACTGAATATGTAAGGCTCATAAGAAATCATCATACATCATAACAACAATAATGGAATCAATATAAAAGAATTAATGAACGTGAATAAACTCTCTTCCTGTATGTGGGGAACCATGTATATTACGTTCTTTACTTCTCTTGTCTTTACATATTTTCATCTTATTTGTTCTACCCATGCTAGGCTGTTCTGTCCTGGGATGAGATTAACCCATGCTAGGTACTTTGACCCCTGGGATATTATGTGAACCCATGCTAGGCTTTCGCGTCGCCCCTGGGATGTCCTTAACCCATGCTAGGCTTTTATACCGCCCCTGGGATGTATCGGGATCGACCCATTCTAGGCTTTTCTTTTGCCCCTGGGATACCACCCGTGTTATTGGGATCGACCCATGCTAGGTATTTTAACCCCTGGGATACCACCCATGTTATTCATCAATTACATCTCTTATTATTCTTACTTTCATTCTAAGAGTGATATATTGGGGATCATGTTACTGTTGGAAACACACACATATATATTACTTCACTCCTTTACTTCATGAGATTGACATCTTCACTTATGAGAAATAGATATATTAACTTGCACATCACCTCTCTTATTACTCTTATGAGATCTTATGAGATTGGTACTTTTACTTGTGAGAGATTGGATCAAAGATAATCATAATATTATTTAGACTTTGGAACATGACATGATTGGAAAATGCTATTCAAGGATAAATAGATTCTCTTATGTTATTACTCTCTTGAGATAGTTCTTTTAGGAATTACCACATTATGACATCTTGGAACTTCAATCAATGAACAAGAGATAAATGAACCATAAGTTATCTAAGAATAGGGCACATATGAATAACAATATACGTCACCCTGAATTGATATACTTCAAACCTCTCGAAATTGAAACAAGCCCAATATCAATAGGAACAATATGTTGTACAAGGATACGGAAAGAGTAACCTTACATACCATGTATTCTCAATACGATGCTACAATCTTAAGTATGCATACAATAGTCTCGCTCCGTCCTTATGTCTCACTCTACAACACAAGTACATAACGGAACCAACATTAACCACCAATTACCTTACAATGGCATACAATAACAATAAGTCACATGTTTGGCTTAAACATGTCATTTCCCCCTTGACAATACCATTTATGAAATTATTGTACCAATAATCCCATAATATTCCATACATTGACCAACACATGATAACCAATAGCATGTCACACCAAGTTCATATTTTACACTTCTCCATCACCACCATATCACAATTATTCCATCAAATTACCTCAATACACCTCACAACAACAAATCGGCCAAAATCCCATAATTTACACTTATAGAAAAATAACAAGTTTAGGACCATAATCACACCATAAATGTTGTTATTTTATCCATACCATGCTCTTTCATCAAACCCACAAGTCATATTTCAAGTTATAATTCCATGGATAACACATCTTTTAGCATAAACACAAAGTGCCATATTCAATACTTCCAAGCATAACCAACATGATCTACATACTCTCCCATGCATATAATATATTAATCCATAAGAATAATCACTAACCTAGGCTTGGAAGATGATGATCTTGCTCCAAAGATGGCTTAGGGTTTGAAGAGCCCAAAGGAGTTTTCTAGAATTCTCAAGAAAAAGATAGAAAAGCATGTGTGTTTATGATAATAAAAATCAGATTTTTGGCCCCTTTTATAGACCTTTAATTCCATCCTTATCCACTCTTGTGGCATTTAATGTTTGGTCTAGAAGGTCAAGGCAAGAATGGGTCATTTGACCCATTTTTGGCCCATGTCTTTTTCTCATTTTGGGCCCTTTTTTAGCCCAATTCACTTAACCTAATAAAATCAATAATTCCTCATGTTTAATTCATTTCATACACGTTACGATAATATTCCCACTCACGCAATTCATACTCGTAGCCTCAATTCCAAAAACGAGCAATTCTAGCCACGTATGGCTTATTTTGACCATAAGGGTAAAATCGTCATTTTGACGCCAAATTCGTTCACAAGTAATTTTATCATATCAATATAATACTTCAATCATTTCATGTATATGCTCAAGGTTGTAGAAGAAACATGGTAAAAATCGGCTCGGTACGTCCTTGGGCGCGCCACTCTGTTGCCTGTGGGCTAAAAATTTTAGCCCAGAGCGACCTGGCACGCCCTCTGGCGCGCCCCAACCTTAAATTTTTTGAAAATGTCATTTTTTGACTTTTCTTGGCGGGTTTGGTTAGATACTTCAAGTCCTATTCTTTACCTTACTTCTTACCTTTATTATACCTTGTTTGGAGGTCCTCTTAGCCTCATTTTGAACCCCACAAATGCTCCACAAAAATCACAAAATACCTCTTTCGAAGGGCTAATCACATGTACGAGGCCAAATTTCATTTTTTTCATCAGTAACATTACAAAATACATACTCATGGCATCTCGACACCTAAGTAACCATTATTCAACGTCGTCACATAGGGTTGGGAGTATACGGGGTGTTACAGTTCAGGCCCTGCCCTTTACAAATAACCGAATCCTCTCTTCTTCCGTACCAAGTAGCTGAGTAGCATAATAGGACAAAGAATGAAACTTGGTCTTATAGGCCGCAACAGACATATTATCCTGCTGAAGGGCCAAAAACTCATCCTTCTTACGATCACAAAGAGTACGGGTACATACTTCTTTAAAAATAGTGTATGAAACTGAGCCCATGTTAATGGAGGCAAAGATAGTGACCGACACTCCACATACACCCTCCACCACTGCTTAACATCACCTTGCAGCTAAAAAGTAACAAACACAACATCGTGCTACTCAACAATACCCATTTTGTGCAGCCTTTCGTAATAATAAACAATAAACTCAAATGCATCCTCCATCTCAGAGCCAAAAAAATAGGAGGTTTTATCATTAGAAACTTGGTCAACATGTTATGCTCAGTCCCAATCATGACGGGACTGAACATCGGACGAGAAAAGATCTCAGACCCCAAGGCCTCACCTATTCTAGAAGCAACTGTAGTAGTCGGTTGAACACCTGGAAACAGATAAGAAGGCATAGCAGGAGTGGACCCAGTATCGGTAAATCCACTCAGGAAAGAAATCACCTGTTGAATCATCTCAGAATACATGAAAGGAAGTGTTGCACCTCCAATCGGTGCCACCTCCTCCTGCTACCCAACATCCCTATTCATCTCCTCAACCTCTTCATAATGATCCTGGGGTAGGGAAGGAGTCACTGATCTCTGACGAGGCTGATCAGCTGTTGCCCGAGCTGTACCCCTGGCGGGTGTTACTCTCTCTCTTCCCCTTCCCCCTTTCCTTCCGCGTCCTCATCCCGAGACAGCCAGTTCCATAGCTAGAACTGCTAGTGTGGGGGCTGCAGCTCTGGCTCCATTCGCTCTAGTATTCACTATCTGCGAACAAAAGAATGAAGAAGTTTAGATACCAATTTGTATTACCAGATACCAATTGGAATCAAGTCAAAGCACAAAAGAAGAAAGAAATGATAATTTCCTAAAGTCCTATAGCCTCTCAAAAAAAGTACAAACGTCTCTATACCGTTCCGCAAGACTCTACTAGAACCATTTTGGTGCAATAAGATCAACAAACCTAGGGATTTGATACCAACTATATCATGACCCAAACCCTCCGTTAGTGGCACCTACACTAACCCCAGTGAGAGAACCATCTAACTCAATATTCAATTCAACACTTAGCCCAAAAGAATTTGGCAACTAATCCCTTTTTTCATTAAATAAAACAATGCAGAATTAAACGAAACTTAAACAAATCCCCTAGAACCTGAAAGTCATTGTACCAATACACTAATAAGTATCAACAAATGGGTTCAAACTAAAACAACTGAAAAATGTCTATGTCCAAAACACTGGACCAGAAAGTGAATGAAGAACTCATGAAAGCCCGAAAGATGTAGCTCACCCTTAATTTTGAACACAATCTGAATCACAGCTGAGGTATCAAAACAGTCGCCAAAATATAATCTGCACTCAACAAAAAGAAAAGCACGTGTATTATCAGTACACAACAAACAGCAGTGTACTGGTAGGGTCATCGGCCAACCTAAAATGAGAAATATGAACAAATAACCACAACTTAGTAAAACAAGACAACCATGAACGCCTACCATGTAACCTTACCTCATGTTCATAACACTTAACCTTATTCAACAACATTATGGAACTTAGTTATTATAAGTCAACATGATAATAAGTCAAGTCAAGACCATGACTACCAATAAGACTCCAAGCCAACAACCATGACACCAGCAATTAAATCAACCATGTCTCAATTACACAAGTAATAGACAATAAAGAGTTATGCCACAACTTACAAATTAACCGGACCACTCAAGTATCCATAAGAATAACAACAATGGCAATGATCATGCAACCCAATTTATATAAAAAAAAACACCTTTAGAAATTAAGCACATTAACCCGATTCACTCAAGAAAACAATACAACAAGTCAATACTTAGACCCTGTTTACTTAAGGAACCATTATAATTAAACACATAATCCTCGGTTCACTCAAGGAACCATCACACTCACCAATACCTTGTACATACACGCTAAGGGTCTTATGGTCACCCACTAGCCATGACCTACAGGGGACGAGCTCTTGTCCATGTACCAAATCCTAGACATCAAGTGCCTGCAAACCTTATACGAATCAAACCCCGTGAAGATGTCCAAATACCAATATATCACACAATAATGACAGATATCACAACAATTACAACCATAATGATAATAGAAAATATACTTGTAAAAACAAACAAGCTTTCATATAAGTTCATTGCATGTGATTAACACTTACGATATCAAATAGTCTTCCACTTTCCTTGAACATGCATAGTGCAAGCAATACGAAGTAATAGTTATCATGCACATATAAAAAAAATTAGGTTTCAACTACATTAAACTATCACCTACCTCAATCAAAGCCTAAAATGCTCTAACAAACTTGAACCTTCCCTTTTCTTGCAACCTCGGCTCAATTGTGGTCTAAAAGCATGAACGTAACAAATAATCAATGAAATGACCTACAACATCGAGAATTATAACCTAATCCCAAATCCCAAGGCCAATTTCATGATCGTTCCCTTAATCCTAGGGTTTTCCACCATCAATTTACCTTAAAACAACCAACTTCATGGTTACATTAGTGAATTATAGTCATGCAAGAGAAAATTATTAACCTTAAACTACAACCCAAAGGTTTTACAACTAATTTACCCTATTGCACCAGAAAAATTATCTAGGTCAAGTTAAATCCTCTCTAAAACCCATAAACTAGTAACTTTAAGGTATAGAAATTGAAAAATTAGTTAATGGGAGTGATTAACGTACCTTTCCAAAGAAGTTTGGTGGAAAATCACCCAAAATTGCCTAAACTTTCCCCAAAATGAGTTTAAAAAATAATAAACTATTTTAAAGAAATTTCTGCATTAAACAGCAATTACCCTACTATAGAGACCCGACCCCTCTATAGCGGCATCGCTATAGTGGAAGCCGCCTGCTATAGTGGGATTGATCGACTTTGACTCCCGCTATAGTGGGAATTTATCTGCTATAGCGGTAGACCCATAGCAGATCACTACCCCCTATAGCGGGTGTGGCGAGGTATGTCACACCCCTTTTTCGCTCGAAGTCGAAGGGTTTTTCCAATTAAAGTGACGGTATTGAATAGGGATTATTTTTATTTTTTAGAGTCGCCACTTGGAATTGAGTTATGGTGTTCCAAGTCACCTTTTTGAATCCCTAATCAAAAGGAAGTTGACTCTTTTATATTGGTCTGCGAACTAGAAATCCAGGTAAGGAATTCTGTTGACCGAGGGGAAGGTGTTAGGCATCCCTCGAGTCCCGTGGTTCTAGCACAGTCGCTTTATCAACTTATATTCGACTTAAGTAATTTCTTGGATAAACTGGTTTTAGTTACTTGTTAATTTACCTAGGATTATGAGAAAATTGTGACTTAGGTTTTCGGCTGAGGAGCGTAACCACACACAAAGCCTGGTAGTTACAGAAATTGATCAAGGAGCGTAACCTCACACATGATCAACCTCGATATATTATTTACTTTCATTATTTTTGCGTCTTTTAGGCATTTATAGATCCTTTCCATTTTTTCCAAGTCTAAATAAGCACCTAATGTGTTTAAAATCCATCCGTCCCCACTAGATCGGCTTCAAAATAGTAAGTTAATTTTATTGAAACAAATGGTCGGTAGTAGTGTTTTCCGACTTTATCGTCTAATTATCACTTGTTAACCTCTAACTTTATTTGGGTTAAGAACCTAAAGTTCTTTTTATGAATTATTAATACATATTAGCACCATAGACGAATACTTACATAATGTAGTATACATATTAAGTACTCATTCCCATTCATAGGACCAATTAACATACCTTACATTAATTAGTCACATCAAATTGTAATAGTCAGGAAAACATTTAAGTCGGCCGATTTAAACTCATCACATTATCAACATCAACGATTAACATAGACAATTCAACAATCAACATATCACATGTGCAACGCGCATACCGTGAATCTAGTGACTTAATAAAGTCCCCCCAAATTTAACTCTACAATCTTATTTTTTATTGTATCAATACCATCTTTCAACTTCACTTGTTTATTTTCCAAATCTCTGTTTAACTCTAGGCTAACAAATATATTAACTTCATTCCAAACACACTAACGAATTTTCTTATTCACCATCAAAATGAATGCAAACAACACATGATCATTTTAGCCTTCTTGGCCTAATAAAACGTGAAAGAAATCTTAAATAGGACCAATTCTTTTCTTCTTTTTTTTTTAGAATCAAATTATTGACTTTAAGAAACCAAACCATTCATTTTGATGATAAAACTCCAGAGTTTAAATTTATTTTTAAGAAAGAAGAAAGGAGAAAAATACTATCATGAAGGGAAGCGAAAAATAAAATAACAAAAATCATTGGAGCAAGACCTTGTTTTTCCTTCTGCAAAAGTTCACAATTTTATCTCGAACTCTAAATCTTCATGCTTTCTCTTAGTTTATTCTTGAATATCTAATACGTAACTTATTAACAAAGAGACATTCAATTTTCATACTTTTATAAAAACAAACCAACCCACCATCAATCTTATACATAATAACAACCTAACATTTGGTTTAAATATGTGAAAGTCTTGTCGGGAAAATCAGGTTAGTGACTAAAACTAGTTTAAATAGGAATCTGAAACGACAACCACAAAGACACCCCGGATACCACAGTGAAGTACGAATCTGAAATAGCACTTGATCTAAAAAATATAGCGAAAAGTGTTAACAAACATCAGGACACACACAAGGTTCGAGATCAAACTTTCGCAAACCAGAATACTTGGTAAACATTAGTCTAACAGAATGATATAATTGCTAAACTACATTATAAAGGAAGATTGAGGGTTACCTCTTGCGAAAAAATTAATTTCCAATAGCTAATATTCAAAAGCCACGAACTTAAAACCGTGAACAAACCTCAAAATAGGACGTGGGGGATTTTGGTTGCTGGAAAGGGATTGTGAGGGAGTAATCGATTGCTGGAAAAGGGATTTTTGTTTTTTCTTGTTGTTGGGACATGAGATAGCAGTGGTATGTAGGTTTAGGGTTAAGGGGTTGGTAAAGTGAGAGGGAGTAAGGATTGGTGGAGGGTTGTATTCTGTGGGGGTAATTTTTCTAGGTAGTAGTAGTTGTTGTTGCATGGAACGTGAGGGAGTATAATATTAGGTCCTCTTTCTCACTCCTTTTTTTTCTTTCTTTCTCCTTTTCTAATCCTATGTTACCCTCTTCCTAATCTCTATCTATTTCCTAAGTCTTTTTTTTTCTGTCCCCCTTTCTTCCCTCCGTAACTTTTCCTAAGTGTAGTTATATATAGTATGTGTGTTGTAGGGTGTGTGTAGTTTGGAGTAGTGTGCTGTGACGTGAGGGAGTGGGGAGAGTAGGGTAAGGTTAGTGGGGAATGGGAGGAATGGGTAGTTTAGAATTTTCTTCCCATTTTTTTTTAAGATAAAAATAAATAAATAATAAATATTAACTAATTAATTTTTTATACTAGGAAAATTTAAGAAAAATTTATAACTAGACTAAAATAAAATATAATTAAGAGATTATTAAAATCACTAGCTTATTATTAAGAGAAAACATATTTTTTAAAAGAACTCTTTTCTTTTTTAAAAAAAAAAAAAGTAAAAACAAAACTTATCCTAAAAATGTGACTCTATTTTTTGAATCCTTTTTTTTTCTTTCAAGTTTTCAAATAAAACCTACTAAAAATAAAATGAAAGCTAAAAATAAAGATTAGACGTAAAATAAATATTAAATATTAAAAATAGGTTAAAGCTCGGGGAGGGTCAAAAATCACGTGTCTACAAGGTAAAAACTCGAGATTGCTCTCAGTTTTAGCTTTTTCACAATGTACCCTCAAACCATGACATTCTGAACTAGCCCCTTTACGTCAAGTTCGATATCGGGAGTTCTACTTACCCAAATTTGCTTCCAAAAAATCCTACGAACTCTTTATCGCCATAGTTAACATAAAAATATGATAAACATTATTATATTTATCCAATCCACTCCCGAAAAACCCTAGACCATACCTCACTCGAATTTTATCCAAGACTAGCCTAGCCTTAAAATTTTAATTTCCAATTCAGAGAGAATCTTAACCCGAATTTTCGTATGTTAGACTTACCCATAACGACGAACATGGTTGTTACATTTAGGAACTTAAGAGCTAACTTCAATCAAAATGTCTAAAATAACATTTCCATCCTAGTAGCATATTTGATTTATGCCCCGGAGGTTCTGAAAGATTTTGAACACTCGAGTTGAATTCTAGTTGAATTTAAAGTTAATAGCTGACCTCAGTAACAAAGTTGACTAAATGAGCTCAAACTCATGATATGAAAGTTTCAGTAGGTTTATATGATTATTTTAGACTTGTCCATAAATATTTTTTTAACTCCGATGAGTTTCGAATGGATTTTGAATATTTTGGGTGCTTTGACCTTGTTTAAATATAAAAATATGACTTCTAAAAGGTCCATTTTTAGTTCTAGAGATCGAAAAGTTATTTTGAGTCATTTGAAACTTTAAGCATGAATTATAGGATAGATCTAAAAAGTCTGATACATTTTTGCTAAGTCAAGATTAGATTTTTATCACAAAACATGAAATAATTCTTTAACGAGCAAATTTTAATTGGTCAAATGAATACGAAATTGAGTTTCGATTGAACGAGTATGTCTGTACATTATTTAGAAATTTCATAAAAAAATTGGGACATTTTAAGGTCGTATAAGGGGATTATGACCATTTTAGTGAGAGTTAATGTTGCTGATGTAGAAAATTTCAGGTGCAAAAATTGTTGAACATTATATTTAAATTTCAGACTATATTTATTTAGTATTTTAAGCATATTGGGAGCTTAGAGCTCAGAATTGAGCAATTTTCACAGTATTCTTCTTAGTTTAACGAGGTTTTAAGTATCTAATCCTTATTCTGGTATTCTTTTATGATTTCTTCCATTGGTTTTCTTGTTTTAACCGCGAGTTTATTCGAGAAAATTGAGTCTTGTCCATTCAGACTCAATTTTGATGAAATTTTAAATTTAGGGTCCTTATGTTATGGGTAAATCAATTTTGACATCAAAATTTCTTATTTGTCGATTATTTTACTATTTAAAACCATATATGAGCATCAAAATTGTGCATTTTGGGCTTAAAATTAAGAGATCATATTTTGATGATTTGATCGATTGATTCGAACTCTGTTTTTAATGAAATTTCATTTTTGAGTTTATTATCTTATGAATAAAGTTATTTGAAAAAAAATTTCCTATTTCATTGTTGAATTTCTGATTCAAGTTTGATTAAAACATTCATATTGCAATATGAGTATTGATGGACTCGTATTTACATGTAGAACATATTTTTGATAGATTAGAAGCATTTAGAAGCTATTCAGAAGTGGAAGGCAATTGCATAAACATTAGTGACTTGTGGTTCGGCTTCAAGGTAGGTTATGAATTATTCTTTTTCAAACTTAACTTTGGTAGAAACGTGTCATGTAAAGCATGTTATGGATTGGGTGAATTAGTGAAGTAAAGTAGTTATTGAGCCAAATTGATATTGTGACATCCGAATTGGGGCTTATTCCATTGAATGACTTAGACATGGAATCATTGACTTGTATAGTGTGCTTTGAACTATTTCATGCATTATTCATTATATGAGGAGTTAAATTTCATGATGGGCATGGTGGGAGAAGTAATGAAACAAAAATAGAAAGTGTGACCTATGGCCATGATTGAGAAACTTTATTGAAATTTAGGCTTGTAGCCTATGACTTGAGTTGAGAAATACATGTATTAACATCTGTTGCATTTTCACTCATCTTATTATTATGCTCATATATTCATATTTATATTTACAGATCATTGGCACAAAATATGGAAATAAGACACTTTTTATTAAATGAAAAAACTTGCTTGGTCATGGTTCAAGTCGGGGTGATTTTATATATCTCGAAAAATAGAATAATTGTCGCTGGCAAGAAAAGGTTCCATTGGAAGACTATATGGACCTCGCAAATCTTTCATGGATCCTACCTTACATCATACCACTATAATGGGGGTGTATATCAATAGGTATTGGCCATTGCATTTCATATCATAGCATCGTATTGAATCATTCATTTACCCTTATATGTTATGAATTATTCTTATTATATTATATCATTAAACTGCCAGGACTTTTTTGTGTATAGGGTTAATTATAGTATTTTTGCTTTGATATAGTATTTGTCTAAGCTCGGTCGACCTATGATGCCTACTGAGTACAAGTGGTTTGTACTTTATTTTTTAAGATGCAGATATCGATACGATTCATTAGCATTGATATAATTTTATCATGGGTCTAGCCTATTTCTGAGGAGTGGTGAGCTCTTACCTTCCGGAATCGTGGCTCGTTTCTTTCTATACATTGACTATAACTTTTCATTTATTTTAGACAGTGATGTACTAAATTAAGAATTTCTTTTTTTTCTTATTCATTTTTAGTATGCTCTTGTGCACGTGACACTGAGTCTTCAGAGTTGTAGTAGTTTTTACATATTATAGATATTCATCTGCTGGAGCAGAGTCGATTCATGGTGATATTGATTTTATTTTTACTTATTTCTGTCATATTATTATTGTTATTCTGAGACTTGACTTACCTACCATGGTTGGATCGGAAAAGGTGTCATCACAATCTCAACTTTTGGGGCGTGACACCTCTTTTTTTTACTTCTTTATCATTCTTCTTTGTACATAGATTTTCACTTATATAATATGTGTCAATCATCAAAACAACATGTGATCTTGAGTGAAGACTCAAAGATTAAGGTAGCTCCTGAAAGCTAGATAATTTTCCCTTTTAATGATGACAAATTGATAATAGTTTTATACTTCTTCATGTGCACTATTAGCTTCATCAATCATCACATGCTCGTTGATATGCATCGCTCCCCCTAGGCATAGCTCCTACGTTGATAATATTCCCTCCCTAAGAACTAGATCTATGTTGATCCAACTTCTAATTTTTGTAAGATGTTAAGCTTCCTCCAATCAATGTAAACTTTTGACAAGATGTTAATCTCACTTCACGAGTTTACCTAGAATTCAACAAAATTTGTAAGCTTGTATCAGCCTATAGTCACGATCCAATTTCTCAGGTCATGATGGCACCTACTATAACCCACCAGTAGGTAAGTCAACCTGAAGTCCGAAACAGCTAGTAATGGACTACTGATAGAAATAAAGAAAACAACAGAATAAATACAATAGCAAGGCTAATATAACCCCAAAACCTGGTGGAGCCAGTACAAAAGCTTCTAATACAACAAGAGTACAAATGAAACATAGAAAAAGTATATATATACAAGTCGTCTCTGACACAACATAGAGAACAGTCTAACAATAAGAAGGAGGGTAGGGATACTCCAAAACGTCAGGAGCTCACCCCAAATCTCCGATCCATAGCTGCTCCGCACAATACACACACCAACGGCGATAACTCGTACTATAACCTGCAGGTTTAGTCTCACTTACAATTTTAAACATTATAAATACTTTTTTTATTTTAATTGTTTATAACAATTGTATGAACCAATTAATCATTAATGCAAAATATTATGATCTGACTAAATATCTTTTTCCAAAAGAATTCCATCCCCTTACTTTGGAATGGAAGAAGGAAACTACTCCCATGGTTTTCATATGGGATTCTTTTCTTTTTTGTTAAGAGATTCTGTAGTACCATTATGATTATGTCTTATTCCCTTGTAAGGCTGAGACACAAAATATTGTTGATATACTCATATCTCCCGAATTACTTAAAAATAGAAAACGTCCAAAGAAGAACTGACTGTAATAAAGCTGTTAACAGTTGTGTCAAAGCACCTCCTGATTTTCCTTCCCCTTTTGTTTCTTTTTCTTTTATATTTATTTATTTATTTCCCACTTGACATAAATTGCAACGAATGGCCATGAATCCGAGATGGATACTGTTACTATATAAGGAAATAAATCAATTTATTGGAGAAATAATATTTTATAAAAAAGAATTGTCAGCATCACATGCTTATATACTTCATATCAACACAACATTAATCATCACTTTTCTTCTTTCCTTTCACAGTCAACACTCCAAAGGGTAACACATAAATAGGGTTTTCAGCTCATTAATTTCTGCATGAAGTATTTGGATGAAAAATTTTACCATGGGAGGGCACAACCAACAATAATTGTGTGATCCTCCATTCTTCTTTTGACATTTGGAGTGTGGGCTCATTTATGTATTTTTTCATGCGACTCTCCCCCTCCTCTTCCACTCACCCCTCTTTTTATTTTTATTTTTATTTTTAACAAATATCCAACTCCAAAATATACAATTAAGCAATTAATGTATTTAATAAAAAAAATATTACTAAACACAGTTTTTCTTTGAGACGACTTTAAAATTGTCAAAATTTAAAATAAGCATATTATTCAATAATTTCTCTTTAAAAATTAAAATATTTTCATTACCAAAATTGATCTGTCATACCACTAGCACGCTAAACACTGTTACATCATTTCTCAACAAAGCAAAGAAAAAATTACCTATTCAATATTTTTAATAGTATCAAATTAATTAAGAAAACAAACTAATTCGTGTTTGCATTCACTTCACCATTTCTTTAAGAATAAGAGGGACATTTTTAAAGTTAAATTATTTTCATCGAGAAAAAAAATCACAAATATGTAAATTAAAAGATAACAAAAAAGCTAGTGCTTAAGAAGAAACTGGAAAAATATTACTCCCTCTAGTCCAAAATAATTGAATTGTTGGGATATGACACACTCTTTAAGAAAAATATTTAAGGACATAAATTGTAGGCTACTTTTTACTTTTACCCTCTTAATTATTCTTAACCTATTTACCTAAAAAAATGTGAAGTACTTAAGAACCTCATTAAATGAAAAGGTAAATATGGAAAAAAATTAGAACAATTCTCTTGGACTTTGAAAAATTCACTTATTTTGGACATTAAAAAAAATATCAGTAATTCAATTATTTTGGACTAGAGGGAGTAGGATAATCTAATTAATTTAGTGCTCCCTCTAGTTCATATTAACTTAATTTGTAAGTCATTTTTCAATGTTCAAAATAACTTAATTGTTCAACCTTCAAGAGAGTTGTTGAAAATCTCTTCCATTTTTGCCCTTTATTTATATTTTCTAGTTGATGAGTTCAAGAGACTTAAGTGTTCATATTGATGATTTTAATTTAACTTTAAAAGGACAAAAGTGGAAAGCGATGTCCAATATATGTCCTATTTTTTAAAATAAATGTGCATTATCTCACAAATTAAGTTAATATGAGCTAAAGGAAGTACTATTAAAAAAAGCTAGTAACTGAAAAGATATCATAAAATTTTTAAGTTAATATAATATTATTAAAAATTGATGAACAATAAGCTATTTTAATATTAATAGTTCTAAGGATGTTAGTTATTTTTAACAAAAATTTGTGTTTAGTAATATCTTTTATTAAATATATTAATTGTTTAATTATGTATTTGGGAGTTTGATATGGATTAAAAATAAAAGAATAAGAAAATGAAATAAAACGTGGGATGAGTGGCATGTATATAAATGGGTCCATCATCTAAGTATTAAAAAAAGAATGAAGGATCACGCAACTATTGTCGGTTATTCTTCCTCTTGCATCATAAAATTTTCCGTATTTCGATGGTCTTCTCTTTCTTTCAGAACTCAAATTTTTTCCTATGTACTTCTCTATTCACAAACCCTAATAGCTAGTACCTAGCTTAGTAACTTTACTTTCTTCTTTTTTTCTTTTAGTTCTAACTTCATGGTAATTATAACTCAGAAAATTCATCTTGAAAATGGTCGCCCTTTTTTGGAAAAATGAGGCGAGAATATCCCTCAAGTCTCTAATTAATTAAAAGGGATTATTGAGTCTCACGGTCAAGTCCTTCGAACAATTGCATCAGTTGTCTCAACAATTATTCAATTGTCCAACAACTTCGTACAGTTGTCGAATAACTTTTACATATAGTTGTTGGGACAACTTCTATACTCCCTTCGTTAGAATTTACTTGTTACTATTTTCCTAATTTGATTTTCATTTTTACTTGTCATTTTTGATAAATCAAGAAAAGAAAAACAATCTATGTTTTACCCTTAACATTAATTACTTATTCTCCAAATCATTTTTCAATACTTATTACTAAACATCAATTAATAGGATTAATATGGTAAAATCACTATACCAATCATTGTTTTCTTTTCTTAATAGGTCTGTTGCGTCAAAAAGTGACAAGTAAAAGCGAATAGAGGGAGTAGTTGTTGAGAAAACTTCTATAGTTATTGAGATAACTTTTACAGTTGTTGGAGTAAAAGTATAAAAATAAAAAACTAATTTTTTTTTATCACTTTTATCCAATTTTTAAAACTTGAAGGACCCCTAATTAATTGACAAACTCATTTGTCCCTTTTAACTGCATCTCCCTTCGTTTTTTCCCCTCTAGTTATCTATTTGGGTTTTGTTGGGGGCATAATTGGAAGTGCAAACAAAAACTAAGGAAAATTTTCATTTTAATTTATATGACACTTTTTTCATATAAATTCCAAAAAGAATATAAAATATCTTACTCCCTCCGTTACAATTTTGTTAGAGCTATTTTGACTTTGTACGAAATTTTAAAAAGTAAAGAAGATTTTTGAATCTTGTAGTCTTAAATTAAAGATATATCAAACGTGTCATTTTAAAATTAAAGAAGATTTTCGAATCTTATAGTCTTAAATTAAAGATATATCAAAATGTTCTTTAATTTTGTAGTCTTAAACATGTCATGTGAAAAATTAAAACTAAAGTGTTTCTAAAAAAGAAAATGGTCATTTTTTTAGACGAACTAAAAAATAAAAGTATGTCAAATAAATTGAAACAGTTGGAGTAATATTTAGTAACAATTTAACTTTAAACTTCTCATTTTACCCCTAATGAGCTAATTCATAATGACACAAATATTTATGATGAATTTTACACCACAATTTTTTTAAAAAAAATTATTTCAAATTTTAAACTTCGTGTCCAATTAAAGCTAAACACATCATGTTTCGTTAAATAGTCCAATCTCTTTTGGGACGCACGCAACTCAGGAGGAAAATCAAGGGAAAAAATGTATTGTTTCAAATATTTGAACAAAGTAAATGTATAGAGTTCAGGTTCTATACATTGATAGTATAACTAACTACTAAAGAATTACTACTTTTTCATTAAAATTTTCCACTGAATAATATTCAATGACTATTTTTACTATATTTTGATTGAATCAATTAAAAAAAAAAGTAATATTTTCTCCGTTTTAAAAAGAATGACTTACTTTCTTTTTTAGTCCGTTTAAAAAAGAATGACCTTTTCCTTTTTTGGCAACACTTTAATTTCAACTTTCCACATGGCATGTTTAAGACCACAAGATTAAAGGGTATTTTGGTACATTTGTCATAACTTTAATTTAGGACCACAAGATTCAAAAGTCTTCTTTATTTTCTTAAACTTCATGTCAAGTCAAACTAGATCATTCCTTTTGAAACGGAGGGAGTAGTATTTTCACACAAAAATTCATCGACTTTCCAAATAGTAACAAAGGCAAACAAATTAAAATGGAGGAAGTGGATTATCATGGTATATAACTTGAATTTAAATGTATACCTACTCAAGAACAAATCTTTGAACTTGTAATCTGTTCTAGATGAGAGTTACGTATATAGCATTAGCTTTAACAGTTAACATCACCCATTTAAAAGAGCAGAAATGAAAGAAGGAGATCAGACAGGTCAGTAGACCAACATTGACAAGGCATGCATTTATGAGATTTTTAATTCTTCCCTTCCTAACACTGTACAGTTAGATTTTATTGAAGAAGAACAAGAGAAGAAGAGGAGAGAAAGTTACACAAAGGAAATGGAGAATGAAAAGTCTTTTTAGCCCCTCTACAGAAAAATTGAAGACAAGGCTAAAGCTTTTTTTTTATACAACCACCAAAAAAAAAAAAGAAGAAGAAGAAGAAGAAACAAGAAAAAAAAGAAATTGACAGTCCACACAAATTCGAAGGGTTCTACTTCCAACTTCCACCACACACGAATGTAACACTTAATTAGTAATTCCACAACAAAGATGGCTCAAAACAGCTTGAAATTATTCCACCATCCTCAGGATAGAACCAGCCTGTTTCCATAGTTGAACAATCAGCAAATACAAAATCGTTCTTCAATTCGTCACCGAAAAAACTCGTTCCTAGTCTTGGCAACTCAATAATTTGTGTCAATTCCTCCGATGTTGCCAAGTCTATTGCGGAAACCAACGATGATAAAGATGAAGAAGGTGACATATTTGACAATGATGAAGTTGAAGTAGTGGTTGTAGAATTATTCGGCGAAGTAATATTATTATTATTGCTGTTATTATTATCGAACTTGTCCATTGCTGCTGCTTTAGCTGCGGCTGCTTGAATGTCACGTGGACTGAGTGTAACTGGTCTAGGAAGTGAACCAGCTAGTTCAGGAAAGTTGAGAATAGCTGAATTACCTTTTATGCTTAACGCTGCCACATCATGAGCTCTAGCTGCCATTTCTGGATTTGGGAAAGTCCCAAGCCAAATACGCGATTTCTTACGCGGCTCGCGGATTTCTGACACCCATTTTCCCCAATTCCTCATTCGGACTCCTCGAAATACCGGATGCTTGCTGCTGTCGCGATTTCTCTTTATCTTCTTGTTGGTAATTTCCGAGTCTTTATTATTATCTTGCGCTCCTGCTGAACTCATCTCTACGTGTACATATATGTACAAAAGAAGAACTAAGAGGGAATTATTATCAAGAAGAAGAAACAAGAAAGTTGAGGATCAGTTGAATGAATATCAATGGAATGTAGAAAGCAAAAGGATGCATCCAAGAATATAACTTTTATTCTTTTTTTCTAATATGTCCCAAAATAATAGTCACCCACAACACTTATAAGGGAAGGAAGAAAAGGGGTAAGAGGGTGGGGGTTGTAGGAGGGAGGGACCCATAGAAGAAATGGGTCATACCCTGATAAACCCCTATGGTACGACAGGGTCCTCTTCACCAGTAGGAAGCAACCAAACATTATATTGAATTGAATTGACTTCCCCCGTTTCAAAAAGAATAATCTATTTTAATTTTGTATAGAGTTTAAGAAAATAAAGAAGACTTTTAAATTTTGTGACCCTAAATTAAAATTAAAATTTTGTGATTCTAAATTAAAATTATGTTAAATGTATCAAAATACCTTTTAATTTTGTTATCTTAAATAAGTTATGTGAAAAATTAAAATTAAAATATGACCAAAATAGAAAAGAATCATTCATTTTAAAATGAATTAAAAAGAAAAATAATTTATTCAACGGAGAAAATACGTCTAACTTGTTTGTGAAAGTAGGAATATAGCTTTTCTGGATTTTTCATTTCACCTATGTTTCACTGTTCATTTCTCCCCTTATTATCTATATCACCCACCACATTTGTCCATTCCACATGTGGCCATAACAGTCATGTCTGATTAATGCACATACACTTATTTTATTCAGTGTCACAGTAACTATCTCTTATACGTGGCTATATAAATTCTCACTGATCATATTATTTCATATAAACTCATTTCACGTTAATATTATATGAAAAACAATTCTCATTGTCTCAATTTATGCAATATGCTTTAATTTGACCCTACTAGAAATAGGAGGGGGGGGGGGGGGGTGCAGTGCAAATCAGTAAAAATTTATGCTATAAAATATGATTTTTTTCATTCATTTCCCGTCTAACCAACTCACTGAAAAAACGCATGGTAAAAAATAGATTCTCACTGAAATATTAGGAATCTTCTTAAATATTTTGTATGAAAATTACATTACTCATTTTTTTTCTTTTCTCACTGATTCAGTTAAAATATCTGTGGGAATAGCCACTGAATATTTCAGTGGGAAAATTGTGATTTTTTAGTAATGTGACTAAGCATGGAATAAAAAGCTTTTTGTAACTTGTGGTTCGAAACAAATAGTAGATGTTTGTGTGACTATTAAATCATCTCATTAAAAGTAATATGAAAAGTTATTTAAAATTAAATTATTTTAAATATAGAAAGATATCTTTGTTAAAAAAATTATAGTGAAAAGTGCATCACATAATTAAGACACAAAGAGTAATGATAAAAATAAGAAATACTAAAAGTTATTCTATATGTTTCCTAGTGACAGATAAATCTCTAAAAGACTAAATATCAGGTAAGAAAAGCATATGACCGGCCAAGATAATGTCTTTTACTAATAAAATTAATTAAGAGAATTGTTCTTTCGTTTTCTTTACCAATAATTGCAAGGTAATGTCTTCACTAGAAACAGAAGTTTAATAGTTTCACAGGGTGTTCGTACTTTTTCTCAATTTTTATGCTTTATTGTGTTTAGTTACACTACACATAACTATAACCGCTGTTTCTGTACTTTTTGTGTTACAAAATAAGTATTCCGTTCAGTTCAGAATTAAATAGAAAATAGTGAATTGAATTATTATATTTTCAATGCACAACAGTTCTTGTCGACATTGCAAAATGGGGAAAGTCAGCAAGTTGATCAATTCTTTTCATATAATAGACTGTGTTTTTAAAAGACAAATTTGTCTTGATTGTAGTGGGGAAAAAAAGTCTATCGATCTCAAGATCACAAACTAGTGAAAGTAACTTTACAGGATTGAATACATCTCAAATATATATTTTTTTTTGGGTAACTAATGATTGTACTCCCTCCGTTTCAATTGGTTGTGCTCTTTTGAACGGATACGAATTTAAGAAAGTAAGGAAGACCTTTATATTCTATGGTCTTAAATTAAAAATATGTAGAACGTATCAAATATTTTTTAATTTTATAACCTTAAACATGTCAAGTGGAAAGTTGAAATTAAAGTGTTGCGAAAAAAAGAAAATAAACATTCTTTTTTAAACGGATTGAAAAGGAAAGTATAACAAACAAATTGGAATGAATGGAGCAATAATTACCAACGAAAACATTACTAATCAAGAAGCTAACACAGCTTGCTTTGATCTCTAACAAATATTATCAAAACTGGAGCTCTAACATATCCCCTAAGCTAAAAAAATTAAATTATGCATGAATATTCTAATGCATGTTAGGGCTCTAACATTACATATGTAAGCTACCTCCTTTGTCAAGTTACGCACAGTCACGAACCAAAATCTCAGTGTCGTGATGGCATCTATTTCAAACCCTCATGATAGGTAAGCCCCCTCAACTAAACAAAAAATGAAACAATAAGCGAAAAGGAAAGGTAAATCATTTACTCATAATCATAACTCAGAAATGAAAATACAGAAATAACAATAGTTTACCTAAAATCTGGAAGTCACTAGTACAAACCTCTATGAATATTAAATACAACTAAGATTCTTAAGTATCTTAACATAAGGAAATGGCATAAAGATGATAGAAGAGATCCGGTAAGCCATGGAATCAGTCAACAGCTACCTCGAAATTTGAGTTAAAGCCTCAAACGCCGCTACCAAATCAACGCTGGAAAACACAGGGTTCGCTATCTGTACACAAGGTGCAGAAAATAAACAAGTGTGGTTACTAATCCACATGTACTCAATAGCATCATAGACTGTCCTAGTAATGGGGAGAACCACCCAATTTATTGCTATTCGACACTCTCCACATATACTTGTCAAATTCAGTAAAGTCACACCTGGTCTAACAGAAAATGCTAACAACAAGAAGATGAAGAGGATCATATGAATGCATATGATGTGTATGCATGTACCTGGCCAGAAACCAGTATACATCCACTGCCCTATGTAGTTAGCTGGGAGCCTGGGATCCATGGAGACCCGCAAGGTTCATATACCCATCCAGAATAATTTTCTTTTGGATTTGCAAATCGATATTTACCCATGGTATCATGAATAAGTAAATTCACCCAAAACAATTTTCCCTCAGACATGCAAGTTATAAATTAATAAAATCTATTCGGAGAAATTTTTCGTCGGGCATGCAAGTTATAAATCAATAAAATTCACTCGAAACAACATCCAGCCATGCAAGTCTTTTCAAAACATTCATTTCAAAATGTCTCATCCATAAGTCTATGAAATGAGGATGATGAGTATGTAGCACGATCACAACAATAAAAATGAATTTAAATGTTACAGTCATGTCAAACAATGTCATACTCATCTCATAATCACCGGCTAAAAGCCCCAACATCAACAATTTTCCTCAATTACTCAAATCACACTCGCAAGAAGGAGTAAAATCATCAACTAGCATGCACAATAAGCCACTTCTCAACACCTTATACAATAACCATGCTAGCAAAAAAAAAAGGAAAAAATAGTTCAAACAAGTCGATTAATCATTTTTAACCCTTCAGATAACACCGGTACTCGCATAGATGTTCGTTATTTCACCTATACAGGACCTCCATTTCTCCATTACTTCCTCATATAAGCAACTACCACATAAATACTTCGAAAAAGAATCAAAGAAAGTCTCAACTTAAAGTTCAAAAAATCAAACCAAAATTTTACCTTTTCATAGAGCCTTCGAACGAGCTCAATCTGATCATATAAGTATTCTACATGATAACTTAATTAACTTGTAATAATTCGAGTCGCAAAGGATAAAAAATCACGACCTTTACCCTGCAGGATTTAACCCAATGTTCACTAAAACAATGAGTCTCAACAACAGTTTAGATTACAACTCTTGCAATCGTATAAACTAATTCCTAAAATATCAACAATCACCCTTGACAGTTGAACCCAAACTTCGAGTTGCCTTCAACTTGAAGTAAGAACTAATCTAAGGAAGCAGCAAATTACAACTAAATAAAATAATACATAGAACTTAACTCAAAAACTGTAAAACATAATCCTATGCAACAGGTTCTTCAATGTGGTCTTTTGTACTAGATGCACTTTGATCTTTAGTCAGAACTCTCTCAAATACAAACTCCCTCAATTTGATTGTGTTATGCCTTTTGTTCTCAATGTAAGTGCATAGATTTTTATTATGGAAGGCCATGTGTATTTATTACTCTAACTAATCATCCCAATCAAGCGGACTTCTAACTCCACAAGGACTCCCTTGCTTTATGGACTCTCTTGGTCCACCAACTGTATAGACTTCTTATCACGTGTAGACTCTTATCCATATGATGCTCTGTGCAGGCTTTTTGTCTTTTCCAACTGAGATCCCTGAAATAGAGGTGTCTCACTGCAGGTTAGACTCAACGTGATGGATCAAGTAGTAACAACCTATTTCGTGCACATATTCCATCACTTTGTTAATCATCAAACTCTTCTTAAGTTCAACACATGGACACTGATATTGTTATATTTTAATTTCGGGTTCAAAAAGTCAATCCCAAGCTTATAAGGGCCAGAAATTTTTTTTGAACGTTATCCATAACTTAAGGAACTCAAATATGAAATTTCATTTAAAAAAAAAAGAAGCTAAAATCGATCTTCAAATCATTAAAATGTCATTTCTTAACTTTAGCTCCAAAATCCCCAAATTTTCCAATAAAAAATTAGAATTTGAAGATGAAATCACAAGTAAACATTGAAAAATGTCTAAATATAGATTAAGAATCATATCCAAAACAGAATCCTTGAAAATCACCTTTTGAGTTTTCTAAAAATTATAGAAAAATATTAATTTATTTCAACAATAATTTATTTTGAAGTGTATTTTAGAAGCCAATAGTGTTACTTGGAGAAGTGGCTAGTGAATGGTGTGGTGGCTTCTTTGCATGAAAAGTTGGCCAAGTGTTTTGTTAATGGGACAAGTAATTGACAAGTGTAAAGGAGCCACAACACTTGTCATTTTCTTATACAATGTTTACCACTATAAGTAGCCATTCAATTTATAGCAAACATACACCCCAATTACTCCTCCCTCACTCACGTTTTTACCTCTTCATCTTTTGTTAGTTCTTTTTTTATTTTGGCTTCTCTGAATAATTAATTCCGTAATTTAATTTGTTGGTATTTATATGTATAATTTTGTTGATTCATGTATTCTTTGATTAATTAGGAAAAATTTATTTAATCTTGAATATCCTCTAATTAATCAGGAAAGTGTTTGTTTAATCCTGAATATCACTTAAAATATAAATAATATTGTGGTAATATTTATTTAATATTCAGCATCATTATATTATTATTATTATTATTATTATTATTATTATTATTATTATAAACAGTTAAATAATATTATTATTGGTGTTTTACCATTATTTTTCAACAATCTAAGAAACTATTACACCTAATAATAGTCCTGAAACTGTTGATGATACTGATATTAGTGTTGACCTGACTGCTCCTATTCCAGTTATCTTGCCAGATGTTTACGATATCGCAGAATACATGTATAAAAATAAACATGGTTACATGCCCAATGTTAATAATAAAATCTTCATAAAAAATGCATCTCAATGCAAGAAAATATGTGAAAGAAATGACAATCTCACTAAGTCAAAAATAAATTTGACTGAAACAGATGATATAATTATTGCGGTTAATTCAGAAATGAATATTGAGGCTAATGTGAGAAATTGGGTGATAGACTCGGGTGTTGCGAGACACATTTGTATAAATAAAAATGATTTTGTGTCATACACGCAAGTTGAAAAGGGAGAAGAAATTGTTTATCTTGAGGCCTCAAGGACTACTAAAGTTCTTGAAAAAGACAAAGTTCTTCTCAAATTCACATCTGATAAAACTCTGGCATTGAGTAATGTTTTGCATGTTACTAATATCATAATCAATTTGACTTCTGTGGGGGTTATTAGGAAAAGTTGGGATGAAGCTTACTTTTGAAAATAATGAGGTTATATTAATTAATATAATATATTTGTGGGTAATGAATTTTGTAACCATGGCTTATTTATGCTTAATATTTTTAATAATATTTGTGAAAGTGCATCTACTTATGCTTATATGGTTGAGTCTATTTCTTTATGACGTACCAGATTACGACATGTTAATATTAAATATATAAAGAATATGCAATCGCTTGATTTAATATCATGTTTAGACTCAAATAATTCTGATAAATGTGAAATATGTGTTGAAACTAAAATAACTAAAAAATCATGTTTTTCAGTTAATAGAGAAACTGAATTATTATCTTTGATTTACACTGATTTAGGTGATTTAAAACAGACTATGACTAGAGGTGGAAGAAGATATTATGTGACTTTTATTGATGATTTTTCTAGATTTATTAAGTTGTATTTACTTAAAAATAAAGATGATGCATTTGTTGCTTTTATTTCTTATAAAACTAAAGATGAAAATCAGCTTAATAGAAAAATCAAGAGAATTAGATCTGATAGAGGTAGTGAATACTTGTCTTTAAATGCTTTTTGTGAAAAAGAAGGAATTATTCATGAAGTAACTTCGTCTTATTCACCTCAATCTAATGGAGTAACTGAAAGAAAAAATAGAACATTGAAAAAAATGATGAGCTCCATGTTAATTAGCTCTAATGCACTTGATAATTTGTGAGGTGAAGCTATCTTATCTGCGTGTCACTTGCAAAATAGAATTTCTCATAAAAAAAAACTGGCAAAATTCCTTATGAATTGTGGAAAGGTTATAAACCTAATTTGAAATATTTAAAAGTGTGGGTTGCCTTGCTAAAGTTCTTTTGCCTAAACCTAAAAAGAGAAAAATTAATTTTAAAACTGTTGATTGCATGCTTATTGGATATGTTGAACATAGTGTTGCATATAGATTTCTTGTTTTGAAAAGTGATGTGCTTGATAGCAATAATATTATTGAGACAAAGAATGTTGAATTCTTTGAAAATATTTTTCCACCATGTGATAAAATTTCTCATGCACCTGTTGAAAGAGAAAATGAATCTACCTCTAATATTGCGAAACTGAGAAGGAGTAAAAGGCCTAAAAAAGAATATTTTTCTTATGGAAATAATTTTCAACCTTTTCTTGTCAATAGTAAATCATCAAATTATTTTGAAGTTATATCTTCTTCTGATGCTAAATTTTGAAAAAAGACAATAAAAACTGAAATTGATTCAATTATGAAAAATCATACATGGGATTTAACTGATTTACCTCCTGGTGCAAAACCTATTGATTGTAAATGGATTTTTAAAAAGAAACTTAATTCTGATGGATCTATTGATCAATATAAAGCTCGGTTAGTAGCTAATGAATTTTCTCAAAAGTAAAATATTGATTATTTTAATACATTTGCACCAGTGATAAGAATTTCTTCTATTCTAATATTAATTGTCTTGGCATCAATTCATAAGCTTTTTATCCATCAAATGAATGTAAATATATCTTTCTTAAATGGTGAATTAGAAGAAGAAATTTATATGATTCAACTTGAGGGATGTATTATTCCTGGACAAGAAAATAAAGTTTGTAAATTAATTAAATCTTTTTATGGCCTTAAAAGTGGCATGAAAATTTTGATCAAGTCTTATTGAGAGACAACTTTTTATCTATTGAAGTGGATAAATGTGTATATACTAAAGTAGTAGAATCTGATTATGTGATAATATGCTTATATGTTGATGACATGCTTATATTTGGTACAAGTTTAGATATTATGCAAAGTACCAAAGTATTTTTGTCTAGTAACTTTGATATGAAAGATCTCGATGAAGTAAATATGATATTGGAAGTTAAATTTATAAGGAGTGATGATCGTATAATGTTGTCACAAGAACATTATGTTGAAAGGTTTCTTATGAAGTTTGAATGTTGGGAGGTAACTCCTGTAGCCACTTATTATGATGCTAACTCTAAATTAAAAAAGAATAATGGTGACTTAGTGGCTCAGTCTAAATATGCACATATTATTGAGAGTCTAATGCATTTGATGAATTTTACTAGGCCTGATATAGTCTATGTTGTGTGTAGACTGAGTAAATATAAACATAATTTCAATAAAGACCATTGATCTGCATTAATGAAACTGATGAAATATTTGAGAGGAACCGTGAATTATGGTATCCTATATGGTGAATTTTCTTCTACTTTAGAAGGGTATTGTGATGCAAACTGGATCTCTGATTTAGATGAGATAAAATCCACTAGTGGCTATGTGTTCACCCGTGGTAGGGGGGCAGTATTGTGGAGATCAGCTAAGCAAACGATCATTGCTAGATCGACTATGAAATCAGAGTTTGTGGCTCTGGAGTTAGCTGGTATTGAAGCTGAATGGGTAAGAAATTTCTTAGTGAATATCCTTTTAAAAAAGGATGATATGTTGCCTCATAAACTTTTTAAAAAGGATGATTTGTTGCCTAGTATCCCTTTAAAAAGGATGATCTATTGTCTAATATCCCTTTAAAAAGAATTATATGTTGCCTCATATCTCTTTAAAAAAGAATGATTTGGTGCCTTCTGTGTATATACACTGTGATTGTCAAGCCGCAATTGTTATTGTGAAAAATAAATCTTACAATTATAAGAGAAGACACATGAAATTGAGGCATGATGTTGTTAAGAAGCTGCTGAGAGATGGAATAATTTTCATTAATTATGTGAAGTCAGAATTGAATTCGGCTGATTCACTGACTAAATCTGTGGAAAGAAAATTAATTCTTCAAACCTTAAAAGAGATGGGGTTAAGGCCAACTTGATTGTCAATAGATATGGTAACCCAACCTATGTGATTGGAGATCCCATGAAGTAGGTTCATATGGATAACAACAAATCGATATTGACACTGCACACTAACCGAGAGTACTTGAACTGCTACTAAAATGGAGGAATGAGTTATTAACTCTTAATGAATTTATAGTCCTTACGGATGGTGTATTTAAAGCAGTGTACACTTGATGAATTCACCTATATAAGAAGTGAAATGTGGTCGTTCCCATGAGATTTTTGGCCTAATCTCTAGAGATCTCATGAATACCAGGCACGCGCATGGCCTGTTGGCCCAAAACCATGTTGAACAACAAAATTACAGTCAAAATGTGATTGATAAAGTCTATGGCTTACAACAAGAATTATTTGGTTCATAGAAATATTATATTTCACCAGTAATTTTATATGTTAAATTTTATTGATATAAGTTTAGTTCATAGTCCAAAAGACTCCAAACGTATTGCATTTTGTCCATGCAAATTCAGCTAGCTAAACTCTTTTTTCCTATAAATTCTTTTAAAATAATGTGAGGATTGTAGAAAAATATTAATTTATTTCAAAAATAATTTATTTTAAAGTGTATTTTAAAAGCCAATAGTGTTATTTGGAGAAGTGGCTAGTGAATGATATGGTGGCTTCTTTGCATGAAAAGTTGGCCAAGTGTTTTGTTAATGGGACAAGTAATTGACAAGTGTAAAAGAGCCACAACACTTGTCATTTTCTTATACAATATTTACCACTATGAATAGTCTTTCAATTTACAGCATATATACACCCGAAAACCATTCTTTTCTTACTCCTCCCTCACTCACGTTTTTATCTCTTCATCTTTTATTAGTTTTTTTTTTTAATTTTGACTTCTCTTAATAATTAATTTTGTAATTTAACTTGTTGATATTTGTATTAATAATTTTGTTGATTTCTGTATTCTCTAATTAATTAGGAAAGATTTATTTAATTTTGGATATCTTCTATTAATCAGGGAAGTGTTTGTTTAATTCTGAAAAAATATTTTACGTTGCTGAAATAGTTTCTTAGAACAGTGTCTAACACGACTTAAGTATAATTAATATATCACTTAAAATAAGAATAATATCGTAAAAATATTTATTTAATATTCAACATTATTATATTACTAATATTATTATTATTATTATATTATATTATATTTTTGCTAACAGTTAAATAATGTTATTATTGGTGTTTTACCATTGTTTCCCAACAAAAATAAGTTTACAAACTTCAAAATTGAGTTATGGAGTCTAAGTAGGAATCAAAAGTTTGTTCCAGCAATTTTTTCTTGGCAAACACGATGAGTCCATCACGAACGTGATGAGTCTATCGCGAACGCTTCTGACCCGAATCCAAACCCATCGCTAACGCAGCCCTGCCCTGTGAATGCGAAGCACGCCCCGACCCGGTCCCCTAACCCATCTCGCTAACCCGAAGACCACCCCTCTTCCTTCTTTGTCTTCCTCAAAACAGTTGATATCTATGTGAATCATCCCTATATATAATATTCCATTTTACTTGGAAGAATTCAATAGTTAGTTGATTTCTACATGAATTAATTAGAGGTGTTGAAAAGTTTTCAGATTAGGGAAAGCGGCATTGTAATTAACGATATAGAAACTGATCCCATTTCACATATTACAACCTCGAAAATGTCAACTGCACCCAATGGAATATACAACTTCGCCGGCCTAATAAAACGTGCAATTTGGCACAAGCAAAAATTAGTAGAATGTGAGTCAGTAGAGTATGAGTAACTCAAATAATTACTCAAAAGACTTTTTTTAAAGTTACTCAACTTTAATTTTTACTTTACAAGTCACTCAATTATAGTTGTTTTACTTAAAAAGTCACTCAACGTTGATTTTTTACTTTAAATCAATAAAAATTATGGTGGAGTTGTAAGTACTCTTTCATTTTTAATCAGAGGTCTCGGGTTTGAGCATCCCTGGATAAGGAGTCGCCTTTGTTAGGGAGCGCTTTACCCCTCAATGTGGGACTTTTCGGCGCGAATTTAAATTTAGTTGCGCTCCAATGTGGGTACCGGATCGGGTGGAAAACCAAAAAAAAAAAATTTTGATTTTTACTTCAAAAATCACTCAACTATAAGTGTTTTACTTACAAAGTCAGTCAACCTATTTAATTAATTTTTTCATTAAAATTTACTTACATAAATTTTTTACTTAAAATAAAAAATTCTAAAAATTAAAAAGATATCCATTTAAATCATCTAATGACCCAACCCGCTAAAAATACAATATTTACCTTTTTATTTAATCCTTACTCGTAATTTTTGTAAAACAAATTGGGTTTCACGAGTATCTAAGTTTTGTATTATTAACTTTTTAGAATTTAGCTAATTTATAGTTAGTCAATTTTTTTTAGTGACATTTCAATTATCTATTTGTGTTACATAAATATCAAAATTGAGTAGCTTTTTAAGTTAAAAATTCATAGTTGAGTGACCATTTGGGTTATTAACTCGTAGAATATCTGCCAAGTGTTGGGCCATCAACAGTTTCCCTACTTGAAACCTATTTTCTTATTTTATTTTCTTAGTTTCTGCAATTCTGTAAATTCAAAGAGAGGATGGCATCATATTTTCTTGCTGAAATCTCAGATTCTTTAGGGAAATTTGATTTATATTTTTCTGGTTCAGGGTTCCTCCTTTTGTGATCCAAGGATCAGGACGATGCGTTTTGGCATTTAATTTTTAATCAAAAGGTGGTGTTTGGAGATGGTACAATGGACTAAAAGAGAAGAGGATGACCACAAAAAAAAAAAAGAAAAAATAAGAGTGAAGTATAAAAAATACACCTAAATCATCTTTTTTTTTTTTAAGTTTCACACCTAAATTATTGAAAGTGTGAAAACGCACTTAAACTATCGCTCATTAATTTAAAAAACACAACTTAATTAATATGTGATGGTATGTATTACATTCTCTCTCTTGTTTAAAAAAGTCTTGTCACGTCACTCTCCACGTGGATAAAAAAATTCATGCACCTTGACAAAAATTAAATAAATTATTAATATTAAGTTAAAAGGTAAATATAAAGGTTCACAACCTTTAACATCGGACACGTCTTCTGACTCTTCTCTGATAATGGTTAATGGTTAAACTCTATTTTATTTATATGATATGTTATAAAACTGTGTTAATTAGAATAATTTAAAACAATGATATTAGTCTGGGGTTTAGAAAGTGTTGATCATGGTTTCATATTTTAATTTGTACTCTTGAATTTTTTAGATTTTTTTTTTTTTGGTTTAATATTTTTCAGTATCCATACTACGTAGAAAAAGAAGACGGAGACAAAATAAAGAACAAATCTAATTAGCTTATACAAGAAGAAAATGAAGAGCAAAATAAAGAAGAAGAAGGTTGAGAAAATATGCAATAGAGAATAAGAGATGAAGAAAATTGGTTGTGAAATGATGATGAAGAAGGGGAGAGTGTAGGGTTTTGAAAATACAAAAAATGAAAAAAATAATGTGTCAGTAAAAAAGAATAAAAATATGCCACGTAAACAGAATTTTAATGGACAGGCGCTCCTAAATGTGTTTGTAAACAAATATTTGATCTAATCATTTTCTAGGTGTCTTTCTCAAATTAATGAGTGATAGTTTAGGTGTGTTTCTCACACTCCTAATAGTGGCGGAGCCAGACCTTTGATGAAGGGTGTGTGAAATTTCAAAAGCAACTGACAAATTTTTTTAGCGAGTGAGTTTGCCTCCATCTTTCTAAACCTAGTGACTTTATCATGAAAAATAATGTCAATAATTTATTTTTCACTAAATACAAATTATTTATAAAAAAAAAAAAATCTTTAGCTTGAGTTACTTTAGTTATAAAAATACACAGTAAATTTTATAAACACAAATAATAATTTTCTAATGAATGGGTCAAAATCTTTACTAAATACATTCAAAAAATTTAAAAATATTTTCTTTAGCAATCTTTTAATTATAACTTTTCACCTGACATGTTTAAGACCACAAAATTAAAACGCATTTTCGTACATTCTATATACTTTTAAATCTTTTTTTATTTTTGTAAACTTTGTCTTAAGTGAAACCAAATAAATAAATTAAAATGAACGGAGTAATTAATAATTAGTATCTAATGACTCCTAAAGAAAAAGTTAAATATAACTTTGGGGGTGAAAACCCCCCAACTTTGCTTTAAAAATCAAACTCGCCCCCTCAACTTTGAACAATAATCAAACTCCCCCTTTTATCCTATGCAATGTCCATTTTATCCTTGTTATATCAAATATATTTATTTATAGGGTGAAAATCATTTTCACCTCCCAACTTTGCTTTAAAAATCAAACTCCCCCCTCATCTTTGAACAATAATCAAACTCCCCCTTTTATCCTATGCAATGTCCATTTTACCCTTGTTATATCAAATATATTTATTTATATAATAACTCTTTATATTATATACAATTCATATTTTTAACCTAGGTATTTATAACTTTTTATTTATATTCATTAACATGATAAGTAGAATAATACATTTATGAATTTGTCACAAAATTGAACGTTATTTTTGTGACTATTATTTCAATATTATATGCATTAAACGTGTGTATATATATGTACAAGCATGTGCGTATATTTTTGTCTTTCCCCACTCTCCTACATCATGCGTTTCATATTACTTGACCCTTCTTGATATGACACACCCCTTAAGAAAATTCTAATTAGAGGTACATTTTACTAAACTAACCTTATAATTAATAAAGCTCTGAAACTTTAAATTTGACTACTACTATTTTATGCAATTGTTTAATACTAAGGATAGAAATTAAAAAATTAAAAAATTATCTTGATTTCATAAATTGAAAAAATAATTAATTAAAACAACTATTTTTAGTATGAGGCTCAAGTAATATGAAACGGCGGGGTATTTTCTATTGTCTATATAAATAAATAAGTTTTGATTGTCGTCATTAATGGAATATTACATAAATTATAGTTTAGAAATAATTTAAAAGCTAAATAAATACAATCTTTAAAATTTGACCTTAATTTAATTAATTATTTTGTATTTTCTGCATCGAAATAAATTTGTATAGTTATTATTACCTGCTATTTTCATTTGTATAAATAAATATTAGTCTTGATTATTATTAATAAAATTAATTTTCTCATTATGATAAATTATTTCATTATAGAATATCATTAGCGTGTATACTTAATTAGTATTTTTTACTTTTTTCGCCCAAAAGACAGTTTATGTTTTTATAAAAAAATTGTTACATGTATTTAAAAAAATAAAAATATCATAATTTTTAAAGAAGTTGATAATGAAAGGGTACAATAGGAATTTTAAAGATTTAATTAGGATAAAGGGGGGGAGTTTGATTATTTTTCAAAGTTGAGGAGGGAGTTTGATTTTTAAAACAAAGTTGGGGGGTGAAAACGATTTTGACCGATAACTTTGGTTGGGGTTCTGAAGAATAGAAAAGGAATTTTATTTTATTTTTACCAAAAAATAAGTGAGATCTTGAAAAGAATATGTGAATTGTGAGTTTTATGAATTAAATAACTGTGACTTTGAGGTCCTTTGGGAAAAAGACCGAAAGTTAACAAAATTGAATTTCGAACCTCCGACATACAAGCGCATTTGAGTGTCCTGCACTGTTGTGCCAAAGGACTAAACACTGTCAAGGGTGTGCAAAATAAAGAATATGTTGACATTTAATGATTTTTTACCTATATATTCGGTGTAATTTTTCGACGAAGGTCGTTCATCTGCACACCCTTAAAGGGTTGTAGCTTCGCCCCTGCTCCCAATAGTTTATGTGTGAAAATAAAAAAAAATAGTTTAGGTGTGTTTTTGACACTTCACTCAAAAAATAACTCAAAACTGAGTGAATAGTTAAATGAGTAGATTACTAAATGAGTCAGATATTTAAAATTTGCAACGTGTTCCTTTATTAAAATAATGACTAATTTGTATCAAAACATAACAGAAGAGGTATATTGGATCGAAACTCAAATAAAGGGTATATTTAAATTATTTTTTTATAGTATAGAGATATAATTGACCATTTTCCTTTTATTTATATACTAGTGATATTTTACTGTTTTACCTAGGTTATTTAATTATACTTTAAATTATGTTTCATTTTATTACGTATATATTATAATTTAAGTTCATAAAATATAAACGAAATAGTCCTTTTATGAATTTGTTACTAAATTACTGTTACTTCTTATGGTTGTTTTAATATCATGTTAACAACTATATCCTTGCGTTCCATAATTCTCTTAGTTGTATTATATACTTAAAATATACACGTTAACATGTATATTTACTTGTTAAGATAAGATGATATTAAAACAACAAATGTACTTGTCAACCAAATTAAGAGAAAGATAGATTTGGCTGGTCAGCCAAAATAATTATCTATATTCGCTAGTTAAATATACACTATTTTGTATCAAAATTGTATATTTTATGTATATCATACAATAATATAAAAAAAAATATAGATTTGCTATCTATTATTTGGTGAGTGGTTGTATACTGTAGTTTTCGCGTTTATAAATAGTATTACGAATTAACATCTTTACCCTATAGTTATTGATCAATTTAGTATTTTTAGTAATATCTATATTATTCTATTAAATTTCAAGCGAATATATGTTTAGTTTGGATTACAGTGACCTGGCGGATTACACTATATATCTTGACTTGTTTTGACTTAGTTGATTAATGGGTAACTTTCAGCTCAACTCGTTGGGTTAACTCAATAATGAGTCATGATCCAACCGTAAGTAGAAACACCGAACGAGTTGGATTGATTTTGTGTTATAGTAGTTAAATTGAATATTTCTATCTGTAAAGATTCCATTTGTTGGAGGACTAGTAATGATTCTCCTATAAAAAGAGCTACGAATTTAATTAGGATGGAGAATAAAGAGCTAGCGAACCTCCTTAAATCTTTTATCCACTATCTTCTCTTATTTGTGTGCCTTATTAAACTTATTGCGTATGTGTTTCTCATATCCAATTTTAGGTCGAGATTGCAATTAGCTAGTTAGACTTTCACATGGTGTCATCTTCAATATAAAAAAAAAAAAAAAAAGGAGAAAATGAGATTTCTTGTCTTCTTAGAATTTGAATTGAAGAAAATGATCTTTTCAAATTTCATAGGTGTAAAAATTTAAGATTGATTATGTGTAAAAATGAAGATCTCTATAAAAAAATGACATAAAACTAAAAAAAAAAACATTTCTCCCTGACTCCATCTACAATGAACGGTTTCACCTTATACACTATTAAAACGAAATCTTCGTATTTGGAATTAGATAATTGATGCGAATGAATGATGGTAATTAAAACAATTTTACAAGAAAGAGTATGATTTTCATTAGCATTACTAACGCTAATGTTCTAGTAGGTATAGAAGAATTGCTATAGAGTGTTGTATACTTTCTCGGTCAAGTCAAATTCACGCATTAAATTAAACTCTCATACAATAATAAATAAGATATATGGAGTATTAATGTGAAAGGATTGTTCTACAAAACTACTAACTAGAAACATCTTCTAATAATTTAAAATTAAATAAGCTACATGAATAGAAAGGTTGATTATTTTGATATTTTAAGCTACCTACATAGTTTGTGCGTGTTTTAATACAAATTTAAATGCATCTAATCAAGTATTTAAAGAGTGACTAATTGGTGAAATGTTCTAATTTCTCGTAAAATCTTGTTTTTCCTTGTTTTTTGACGGGGCATAATTAAAACATAGCTATTTAATTTTATTTTTCTTCCTTTCTTGGACGGAGCAATAAATATGAAAGTAATTTATTTGTTAATACAAAACAAAGACTAAAGGAAATTACTTCAAAAATATAATATGTAGTAACATTTTTTGTACAAATTAATCCAATAAATTACTGAATTTAAATTATTGTGTTTAGAGAACTAAAAAGGCACTTTTATATTTATATATATGTAAGACAAATTAATAATTTGCTCAAAATAAGAGATAACCAATTACAATTATTGGTTGACGAAAAAGGATGCCTCATAAGTAGTAGGTGCTACGCTGAGTTGGTCCCAATAGATAGGTAAAAAACAAGTTGAAGATTTCAGCGTAGGGGCCATTTCACTATATAATGCATTCGTCTCTTTATATGACAAAACATACAAATAATTAAATACAAGTAGGTCATTTGATATGATTTTTGAGGGATTACATATATTAAATTGTATGTGACAAGATATTTTTGTCTTCTTCTTCCAACAGGTTCTAACAAGAGAACAAAATCAAGCAAAGAAAATGGATTTTTTTTATTTTTTTTTTAATTTGAAAACAATCAAACATCTATAACTTTCGAGAGAGAATTAAATACTATATATTACATATAGGACTTTTTTTTTTTTTTTTTGATCTTATAAAGATTTTGCTAATCCTTAGAGTGACATTGGATATTACACGTGACGTAAGTTTACAAATATGTTCAAAAGCCCTATAATATCTTTACTTAATGATGAACAAATTGCAGTTAGGGGGATTTTTATTAATGCCTATTGCCTAGACTACATTATTGTCCAAAGAGAAAATTATGGGAAAGCAAAATCTTTCTTTGAATTGTTAAGTTGATTTATTTGGATTTTGTTACCGAACTATACGTCATGGTGTAAAAAAAATATTCACATAATTGAGTTACTTATGAGGTAATAACCATTAGATAATTAATCAGATAAAAATGATAATAAACCTACTCCATTTGTTGGTTGATAAAACTCTACGCTGACTTTTTCTGTGTGTAGTTTTATATTATTATGCAATACTTCTTCATCTAGTTTTTTCCTTTTTAATTTATACGGACTCTCCCTATAAAAAAATAATGTCTATTTTGAAGTAGTTTATCAAAGAAATGTTTTCATATATTGCCCAAAAATAAAAGAAAGAAAATTAGATATCTCAAATAATATATGGGTATATATATATATATATATATATCAATTTAAAAGGTCAGGAAAACAAAAACTTATGGAGTATAAGTTATCTTCTTATTTTTGTTTCACTCGAGTATCTAAATGCAGAACAATTATATTCCCATATATCTTTAGTCTTGTCATGGTTTAAATAAAAAGCAAAAACTAACAATGATTGACTGAAACTTTACCAATAAAAGAAAAGAACAAACGCGAAGATCGGACTGGGCCAAAAACTTTGAGCCCATAACTCGAGTCTTGAATCTCCGTTATACCACCAAGTCACTAACAGACGTGATCAATTAAATGGGATATTTTTGTCCTTAACTCGATATTTCTTGTTCGAATTTTGGAATGAAAAATATTTTTAGTAGGGAGTCGTTCCCTTTTAAATGAGCCTTAAGGCCACAAATTTAAATTAGTCTGATTAATATGTTCTGAATATCGGATGACTAAAAAAACGAGAATTACTGATGTACTTTGCTTGAAATTCTTCTTCCATCAATAGGTACTCCCAAATTAAACGGCGCTCCAAGTAATTGAAATCATTGCACGTTTTACAATAACTTAAAATAATCATGATTCATAACCAGTCGATCTCCTCTTAAATTTAGGTTGGAGCTAGTTAATTAGTTTGATGTTACGTAACTACATGATTTTACTTTTGATAGGTAATAACACATAGTACTTTATTAGATTTGAAAAGTCATTGCTAGTCGAGGACAGTGTGTACACACATAAATTAAGTTTCAGAGTTATTGAACACCAATTAAGAACATGCATGGTGGTTGTTATTGGTCCCAATGGGGTGTTGTGTATGTGTGTTGCATTGAACAGTGATAGTTCGAGGGTGTGTGTGGTAGCTAGTAGTTGCAACACTCTTTCGTTCCCCCACTTTGAGCCACCAAGCACTAGTCACATCTTCACTTCTGTCCCCAATCTATCTTTGATCCCCACCCTCACCTCCACCCCAAAACAATTTAAATTATACAACGTGAGTTTAATTTTTAAGGTTCTTAGTATTAAATTCATTGTATTTTTAAAGGTATAGATTCATATTTTCTATTTACTACTATAATTTAATTATATTTTTACACATAAATCTATGTTCCGATTGAAAATACTAAATCATATGAACCCAGTATTACTAACACTATTAGAAACAAATGTTTTTTTTTTCAACGCAAATCAATGAAAACTTTGTTATAAAACATTATTTTCTCACCCATTTTTCACTGAGTCAGCTCACTGGAAAAACGCATGATGAAAAACAAATTCTCATTTAAACACTAGAAAACTTCTTAATTTTCTATGTAAAAATACTATAATTTTTTTTTTTCACATTGATTTAATTAAATATCTAGTGTAGGAATAGCCAATGAACAGTTTTCATATGGTTTAAAAGATACTGTCAGTATATGTTAACGGATTATAGCATATTGTTTACTATTGTAATATTTTAGCTTATTAAGTAATATATAATTACCTCTTGTATTAATGTACGTTCATTATCGTAGGTCATCATAATATATATATATATAACAAATATATACCGCAAGTTGCACAAAAGTTAGTATCATTCCCCAAAAAATCTCAATGAAATGGTGGGCCCAACCTAGGTACGTGTTCATGGTAAGCACATCCACATGCAAACAAATGTCCTTCAAAACATGCTTACCTAAGAGATATTTACGATATACTAGTAATAAGTTTAAGTTTTTTGGTTACTAAATGAAAGTTAATTAGGGTACCCTACAAATTCTAATGTTTTGTGGCCATTGTTTTCTTTCAGCCTAAATCAAGGGGCCCTTTATACGAATGAATATTAAAATATCCGTATCATTGAGGATCTTCATAAATCACCATCTATGCATGATAAGTCATACTGTATACAGTGTACACGATTTTATAAAGAAATTTATGAATGATAACTGTATATATAGTTATATACACATACACAAAAGTTCTTAATTGATGGTTTCTCTTTTCTCATTTGTGTAGTTTGTCTGAACCAAAAATGGATAAAATTTCATCTCCACATTGACCTCACAAGTCCTTTGTGTACCTACAAAATTGAAAGCTTGAGTAATATAGTACTGTCTATTATCATTGGAATACAATTAGTGTTAGTAATAAGGATCATGAGAATAGGCATAGCCCACCCAAAAGTTATTTAGGCTGAAATGGATTAAAATGGGGATTATAATTCACTCCGTTCAACTCTTACTAAGTTCAAATTGCTTTATTTGTTCTTTTATAATTTTTTAGTACTTTATAAAATTATTTTTTTTTTTATTATTACTATATATATATATATATATATATATATATACCATATTAAATAAAATGTCCTTTGAAAATATGTTGTCAAGATAATGTATCAATTTGGGTCAGATATCAGCCCAAACTTTAATGGGTTGAAATAGGCTGAGCTAAAAATAACGAGTTAGTAATGCCAAAACTTCACATATAGCCAACTTATACCCCTCTTAACTAACTTCTTAGTATAAGTTTTAATAATTACATTTTATATATATCAGTTAGCTAGTGATTAAATGTATTTAGGACTCTAATATACAAATATTAATTAACATATTTTATTACTATTTCATTTATATTTAGAGATAAAAAAGGAAAGGGGAGTGATTCACTTCCTTTATTCTCTCCAACATATCTTTTTCAAATCTTTTGTTTCTTCTTTTTTCATATGGACTGTTATAGCTTACCTTTTAATTTTTGAAATATAAAAATAGAATTCAACTAAAATTTCTTTGATTTCTTCGTATGACTTCAGAATTTAAAATATAATTTCAATATATTTATACATTCAATGTATTTATCCACAAAAATTAGCTATGAATGAAAATACAAATGTAGAATTAATACAAATGAAAATTAGCTCTGAATTTAACATTCAAATACAAATACAAATGCTTACAACTCATATCTTCAAGATAAATACGAATTGATACAAATTCAAATGTATAAAATGAACATAAATTCAGATTATATGTATAAATATACAAACTCAAATGTATAAATGTATACAAATTCAAAATGTATGTGAAAGAAATATATCAAAATAAATACAAAAATACAAACGCACTGATAGAAATATACAAACAAATTCACTTTATGACTAAATATAATTTATACAAAATACCTTTGAGTTATATACAAACACATGATAGTTATATACCTATATGTAATGTATAAAATATGAACCAATATATTTTATACAAACCAAAACTGATTATACAACTTATATGTATATTTTATATATGTATATACCAGGACATGACAACTGTCTAATTATATATGACAGTTATTTGTATACATATATACATAAAAACAATTGATATGGTATACATACCTGTGTGTAACTAACAGAAAAAAAAAGTTATATCGACATACGTATATCTATTATATATACATTCATACGAATATACATTTGGGTATATACAAAATACCTTCGAGTCATTCATAACGTCGTTGCTCCCCCCCCTCTGGAGTGAGAATTTTTGGAACCTTTTTCCTTTTCCTTTAGTTTATACAAAATACCAATAACAAATTATACAAACTGAGATATACCTAATGTCTAATAGAAGAACAAACATAGTTTATACAAACCAACTTCAAAATATACAATTTAGTTATATACAAACACATGATAGTTGTATACCTATATGTAATGTATAAACTATGAACCAATATATTTTATACAAACCAAAAACTGATTATACAACTTGTATGTATATTTTTATGTGTATATATATATATATATATATGTGTGTGTGTGTGTGTGTGTGGCAACACATGACAACTTTCTAATTGTATATAATGGTTATTTGTATACATATATACATCAAAAAATTGACATGGTATACATACTTGTGTGTAACTAATAGAAAAAAAAGATATATATATATATATATATATATATATATATATATATTGTATACGTATTGAAACCTTTTTTCGCATGAATTGGAAGAAAAAATTTGAAGAAACATTTTTTGATGTAATAAATCTTTTGGCAAATCACAAAAATATACTCCCTCCGTCCCATTTTATGTGGCCTGCTTTCCTTTTTGGTCCGTCCCAAAAAGAATGTCACACTTCCTTATTTGGTAACTTTTTAAAAGCACAATTACTCTTTTACCCTTATTGGTCTCACTTATAAGGTCCCACTTAATTAAAGATAGCAGTAGTACATTTTTCATAAAGGGCAATTTGGTAAACATCATCAAGTCTTTCCTTATTTCTTAAACTCCATGCCCGATCAAAGTAGGCCACATAAAATGGGACGAAGGGAGTACTATTTAAGAGTCAATATAACAAAACCTACCAATAGTTTCTACTTTTCAAGAAAAAAGATTGAAGGAGATAGTGGAAAATTTAAGAAGAGAGAGAAAAATCAAATAAATAGGAAAAGATATGTACAGATCAGTACATATTCTGAAAAATGGCCAATTTTCATAATTAAATCAATAAAATAAAATTAAGTGCTCAATTAAGTCAGCAAAAATTTAAGTTAATTAGATGGAGAGATTAATTGCATGTTATATAAGCTATCATATTTGTATATGAGGGCCCACTTAAATAATAGTTCTTTAACTAACTTTTGACTATGTCAGGTAATTATTTTAAACATTAACTATGATAGATAATTAAGGATCCTTTTTATCTATACTATATAATTTTTTTGTTAATAATTAACCCAAATTTGAACAGATTAGACAAGTTATGATTTTACGGCTAATTTTATCACCTCTATTCATGAGAAGAAAAATATGCCCTATAATTGGAGTACAATAACACAAGGAGTACGTACCAAATTAAATTCCTCAATCAATAATAGAATAACACAAAGTAATAAATTATATGTCCCCAGTTAGGGTTTGAATCAAACAAATACTATCTATCGGCTCTACTCTACATGTAAGGTTACTAATGGGAAGAGGAAAACATAAAGGAACTAACAAACGTTTAAGAAGATTATGTCCAAAGAATCTTTTTGCTTGGCTCTCAAAATATTAATTATGTTACTAAGATAAATAACATGTTAGACAATCATTTATTTCCTAATTTGAATCTTCATGCAATCAATCTAAGGTCATTTTTAATTAGAGTAGAAACAGAAGAGGTATTTAGGGCATATGTGTATTTTCCTTTATGCGTCAATCGCGTATATATGCAAGGTTTTGTGTCAACGGTATCGGTTTATTATCACAATTCAGCTAATTTGTGTGTTTTGGAATTTTGGCTGATATGAATTTTACTTCTCTCAAATTGATATTTACTTTGTATTATTTTTGAGTGACGTCAATCTTTGTTATGTATGTGCGCGTCTCCGCCACTAAATAGCTTGTCAATCATTGGTTTTGGTACCAATCTCCTAGACCCCCACCCCTCTCCCTCCGCCCCCGTATCCTAGGCCCCCCTCAAATTAATAAATCCTTGTTGGCAGAGGCAAGTATATTATTTAGAAGAGAGGATGCATTTGACCATGAGAGTAATTAATGAGGTAAATCAGTAATATGGCCTCCAAAATATTCTGATGTTTCATATAACTGTTTGAGCAGTCTTAGTGAAGTACCTAGAATAAGTTGAAAATAGTACAAACAACAAAATGAGCTGTTGATTGTTACAAGAATTTGACTTTTAAACGCGTAGAAAATTATTACATGTTGTATCTTGGAAATCTTTCATTCTTTCGTACACACACTTATGGCCACATATTTGTTAATTGTATTTTATCTTTGAATAATTTTTATACTTGGGGACCTTTAGTTATTTTGATTGACATTAAGACATGGCCATCTGACCAGAGGACAACGTTAGGGTTTGAATTGTTAGTTCTATATTTTGTGTAGGGCATGTTAACTAGTACAAGTAATTTGGCAATATATTGATTTTGTAAGTTAATATAATAAATCCAAGGGCAATGCACAGAAATGTTTCATATCAAGTCTGGATATGCCAAGTCTTCCTCTCACTGCACTTTATACAATTGACAGTTGAGTATGGCACTTGCTTAATTAGGGTCTAAAGAGATGAGAGCTGGCCTAATTTTATATTTATAGGTAGCAATTCTTGACTTAATGAGTCATATCATAATAAACTTTATTAGAGCTTCAATGGTGTTTACGCTGCTGTCAGCTCATACTAATATATGAATTGATTCAGGCCTAACAAGGAACCGAACAAATGAGCGTGGCCCAAGACCCAAGTCATATCAATTAATGGATCATTTATCATTTATAAGAATGACTTTGGAGGTGGGTGACCTTGAACTTTTAACGCACTTGCCTCATGAGCAAAACTTCAAATTTAACGATGTTTGTTCATGAGGTAAAACTTTTAATTTTTGACCATGAAGTTTTATCCATTACATGTGTGTGTGTGTGTGGGGGGGGGGGGGGGTCCAAATTTCAAAATCTCCCATTTTCAAGATAATTGGATATAATTTCCTGTCAACTAACAATATTTGTTATGTCCGTTTATAAATTATAACAATCAAGCTAACGTTAGTCCACATTTAGTAGAAATTCCAATAGGTCTTACTCGAGATATTTCTTCCATTGTAGTGTTTTCACCCCCTCTTCGTAAAAGTTTGACATCTCTTGTCATTAAGTTTCGTTAAGATACTCATGCGCTTCTAAAGTCTGCAAATCCAAAATGGTTAAGTATGTTAATGACGTATGATTGGAAAGACCTTTCCATCGCTGTTATAATATAATCCTCCGATTTTATGTTCTCTCTGACTATGAGGTCTCACACCGACAAAGTTTGGTATTCCTTTGTAGTTTCAAGAGCATATATATACTAAAAGACTTTAATTTAGTTAGTCTTCAATCTTTTTTCTCTTGAAAAATCTATTGTAAGTGCATTTGAACAATAAGGATAGTGTACAAATTAAACCTCCTGATATTCATTTTTAGAAAACTAGCTCCCACTAATGCTACTAGATGGTACTCTAAGTGGTAACTAATCTTCATTTTTAGATATTGTTACTAGTACAACATTTTAATTATTTTGACGGCGGCCAACTTGGGATGTTTTCCCCAATAAGGCAATAAGTTGTTATGTCTCAGTCTTACAACTGGAAAGAAATAATTTAACTAAAATTTTGACTTTTTAATATTTAAGTTGCCCTTGCTTTCGCTTTCTAAAATTCTGAATTTTCAGTTATGTTTCATCTTTAAGTATAAAAACTTTAAAAATATTGACTAAAATATACGTAGTTGAAATTTTCCTTATTTTATTTTTGGTTCATTACACCTGAATCCAAATCTTATTTTAGATTTTGTTGTCTAAATCTTACAAAACATTTTTTATTTTATTTTAAATAATATGATAATTAAATATTGCAAATTTAAGACAAAAGTTTGTAAATCGAATCAACCCATAGAATGTCCAAATCGAGAATTAAACACCCAGGGCATTGCGCTCTCCAAATTCTATTCTTTCTTTATCTGTGTCAAACACTCAAACTTATTTATTTTAAGCGCAAAAGTCGTGAAATTCCCTTTCTTCAAAGATTGATTTGATAATATCATATATATATATATATAAGGTTTTACCTAACTAGCTAGTGCTAATGCTTTACAAACATATTCCTGAATGGGAACAATGATTACAATAAACAGAACAGTGGTACTTATATCATTCGTACATAAATTTAAACAAAAAGCATTTAAAGTGGTATATAGATAATATCTTTCCTTATTCAAGCAAGTCCTTGCCTTTTGAAATGATAAATAAAATTGATATTTCATACTATAAGAATAACAAAATCAAATTGCATTTAAAATACTAATATGAGTTTATCAAATGCTCAACAAACCTCTACATTAGCGGCGCCAAATAATGATCACTTTTTGTTTAGTGAAATTTGAATAATTCGAAGGAATCAAAACTCAAATCGAGGCTAAATTTACTGTAATGTGCATCTTCCTGTTTTCCATGTTGTGAATACATCATAAAAGGTGTTATGATGTCAACTTCAGTGGACTAAATATGTAATATAGTTGGATTGACAAGGAGGTCGGCCGAAATTTAGCAAATAAGTGAACAGTGACAAAAATATGGACCACCCATTGTATTAAGGAGCAATGCACTATGATATTGGGAACACAAAAAATGACTTCATATTACTCCACAGTCCGTTCATTTTTACTTAGTTATTAAAGACTTTGCACTATTCTTAGAACGAAATAATAAATAAAGTATATATTTTATTATAGTATTTATTTTAATTGATGTATAGTTTTAATAGATTTGGAATATAGTTAATGTTAATGGTAAATCAAGAAATAAAATATTTTTCTTTTGATATATAAAAGTTGATAAGTAAAAGATGAGAATTTATTTTTAATATAGTGAACAGATGGAGTAGATTCATAACTACATTTTAGATGTCACCAATTGAAACTTAACACCTACAATTGTCACTCGTGTAAATGAAATGGTTGTATATCCCTTTCTGTGTAATCCTAATTAACGCTGTCGCTATTACTTCAATAAAAATCGTTTAATTATTTTAAAATGTATTAAAAGTTCTATACGACTTTTACTATTATCCTCTATTTAATTGTTTTATAACACATCAATCAAAGTTTTACTCAACATATTTACATTTTGTTAAGAAACATTTTGACAGTTTCTCCTGTGCCTGGCTGCTTACTATAGACTTTGTTGAGGCACACAAATCAAGAACTGTTTCCTGTTAGAAGAGTACCCTGACTTGTATCCGGACACATTCGAGTCACATCAATTCTCCATTTAATCGATATGAGACTCAAACTCCATTTCTTGTAATAATATCATAATAAATCACCATGCGATTGTCCTCGACGATTGTACGCTAGACATTGCTAGCCCCGACCGAACACGGTCATACCGATGTCACCATTCCAGGCACGATGGACACCGAGGATAATGGCTGACTCTGAAATCATTGATATAACCTTATAAAAATCACACCCCAGACTCTAGCTATTGAGGTGTGAGATCAATACTATATAAGCCTCGCATCACTTTCTCATTTAATCGATGTGAAACTCAAGTTCCATTCCTTGCAATAATATCACAATAGCAATGTCAATGTCGATGGAAAATTAGACCATACATCCAATAGTCTCGGCTGAATTGCCATATCTAAAGCAGAAGAAGGTAAAAAGCTTCATAGTACCTGCCTTCATTAATATCCATCAAGGACAGGAAGTATTTATGAAATTAAGGTCATTGGAGAATCTTAAGCCTAAGTCTAGGAAAACGTAGCTAGCATGATGTTATTAGTAGGATAAGGAGCCATACAAATTCTTACGAGAGTGGAGCAGAAAAGGACCACTCACATAAAAGGAGCAGTAAATAATACCCTAAAACTTTGACTTGTGTCCTCTTATGTCTGCAACATCTCCATCAACCGTACCATTATAGATATTGATGTTTTACCAGATAATAATCCAACAATTAATGCTTTTAAATTTGTCCAGTCTAAGTAGTGGTCAACAATAATCAAGGACATTACAATTGACATATATATAAAAATAAATAAATAAAAATTACTTGACTTTGAGACAATGAGAATGTGTTGTCACGTTAACCATGAATCTCTAGCTATCACTTTGTCAACAATTGACACTCTCAACCTTTCTTTCTTCTGATGATAGCAAAAATAACTTGCCACCATCAACAGTGAACTTCATCGTTTTTAGCTTTATTTAATTTGCACAACAACAGGATGCAGGTAGGTGAAATTAATACATATTAGTACTTGAATCGTCAAGAAGTGATAGATTATTCCAAGTTTATCAAATCATGAGTGAAATTGGTGGTATATATTGTTTTTAGCCTTCTACACATTCAATGCTTGCCTTGCACTTGCAATGGAGTTATTGTTCTTGTCTCCTGAATAAATGCAATAATAAAATTTCAAGGCTTGCAATAAAACACTAAAGGGTCACAGCATGTTGCCCATGCACCATCTTCATTGGAGAATCCACATGTTCAAATGTCCAAATGTTAAAAGGTCAAGAATAAGTAATATGGGTAATTTTGCTTAGGTACATAAGTGATATGGGTCAGGCGATCACATGAATAAGTGACATTTTCAAGATCAAACTTAAGTCCATCCACAGGAAAGAAAGAACCTTGTTGCTGATTCAGAAAGATCTTTCTTTAGGAGATTGTAAGGGAAGCCCGGTGTATGAAGCATTCCACTTTCATTGAAATTGTGATCCTTTCTTGAACCCTACGTAAACGTGAAATGCTTTGTGCACCATACTACTGTTTTTTCCTATCCCTTTTTCTTATTTTGGGTTAGAAGGGGCATCTTACAATCTCCTATGACATTGCTTTGAAAGTAGATCCTTTGATTCATCTGCCCTATTCACATGCAAATCATGTGTACTCATGTTGATGAATCTTATGGTTTAGGTTCTCATTTGCATCATAATCAAAGCCCCCCTTCTAGTGGCTAGTGTCCACACTGACATACTCATGTTATTCTATTATATATGAGTTTCCAATAACAGAGTCATGATGGGCTTACATGTTCTCCTTTCTAAATGCAGTAGTGACATATTCAGGTCATTGAGTATTAAAGACATGTAAGAATTACAATATACATGTACATGTATGCACCACATGATTAATAATAAAGCAGCCTTAGTTTGCTCATCTGTGAATTGACTGGAAGGCAGAAACAAAACAGATCCCCACAGCACAGACCATCTGAATTAATCAAGTATATCCAGATTCTTTTGGAAAGGTAACTGGATTTCCCCGTCACTCAATTACTCGGGTAACTTGTATATCCAGATTCTTTTGGAAAGGTTCATTCAAAGAAATGGCAAGAGGCTACATGACATGTTTCATTATAACAAGTGGAAGAAGAGAAACTATGAGTTTTAATCTTTCTTGATTCACTTTTTCGGTTGGAGAACAATCACTTCTGAGAAATTTGTAATGAACTCAGAGATGGATCTATTTCGTGAACCTTGAAAAGTAACAACACAAGGACAAACTAAACAAGTCATATCAAATGTTGAAATCCAGCTATAAAACATTAAACTGGTTCATATGCAACTACAATTCCATGAAACAGACAGGAGGCGTTATATTTTTTTATTCATTTACCATTTCCATGGATCAAGAATAAAAAATGGACTCGACAATCCTCCTTTTGCCAGTTTCCATGACTGGCCTAGTGTATCTAAACTCTCAGCCAATCCAAATGTGCCAAATTTCTACTCAATATATGAAAACACAAGAAAATGATTGTTCTTTCTTACCCTTTTCCCCTCTTTGGACCAAGTACAAAATCATCGCTCGTTTCTTTGATTTTACTACACATTCTTTGATGCTTGCTGTGGCACATTTGAACTCACAGGTTTCTTGAGACGTGGCGGAGACTTAACAGGTTTCCCCTTGTGAATTTGATTTTACTTCCTCTGCTTCTTCCCAGTGCCTTCTTTGCACTCTCATGTGACAAACAGACCATTTACCATCAACCTGCACTCATGCCTCGGTCTATGTACTTCAACATTCTTGTAGATTTGATTTATTAATTGTAGGAGACATTCCAAATACACGAATTATGGAAAGAGGCATATAAAGGTATAATTTATGGGGAACCAAAAAGTGAAAAAAGAACATGTCTAAAATCAACATGCAGCCGAAATCAAGCAAAGACATATATAGATTAAGCATTAACATGATCTGTGATGTATGTACTAAAAGCATAAACATAAAAATAAATCAGAAGCAAAGATCACAGAATTCCTCCTCCTTGAGCTAATATTGTATTCTAAAACTTCAATAGCTGGGTCATCATAAAACTCATGTTCACTGAATCAAGCTACTTTTTAGTAAATTCACAAAAAAATGAAAATAAAAGAACCGAGACTTAGTAATATTATCCCACTAAAGGTGTTTTCAATACTCCAATCCAACATGGTTTCGGTCTAATACTTTGTTCAGGCATTAGAGAACTAATATCTATACTTTTAACATATGTGAAAATTTATATTACAGTTTTCTGAGACAATCAAATGTACAAATATTACATGAATATCTAAAACAGAATGATAGATCCATCTTTTTTAGTATCAATTTTCCCAATAGCCCATGGGTGTTGCATTAATCTCCCAAAAGAAACCAGTAACCAGTTACAAGAAGGTGGATTACACATCCTTTCTTCCGGATTCACAACTGCACAACAAAAGTAAACCTACTACATCAGTTACTTATTTACTAGTCTTTAAATATATAACAACAACAACAACAACAACATACCCAGTGTAATCCCACAAATGGGGTCTGAGGAAGGTGGCTTGTACGCAGACCTTACCCCTACCTCGTAGAGATAGAGAGGTTGATTCCTAAATACCCTCGACTAGTTTAAAGCAGCTTTAAGGAAAAAGGGGAATACGAAAATGAAAGCAGTAACAACAACATATGAATACCAAATGGAAAGAAGTACATAGCATTAGAAAAGGTAAAGGGAACAGTAAACAGCGAAATAATGCGATAAGTGAAGTACAAGAAACACAATTGGTGATAGAAAATGAAGAACATAAAACTCCGAGAACTTTTAATATACAACAGAGTCACCAAAATTATGCTTCATATGCTTGAGTATTAGCAAGGGCACTTGCAATTGATCCATTCTGTATGGGCCTCTCGCAATTTGTGGTTGTTAAGAGTCCCAAATCGAAAAAGAGATGGGTAATTGGTCTCCTTATATGGACTTGGACAATCCTCCCCTCATGAGCTAGATTTTGGGATTGAGTTAGGCCCAATATCCATTCTTTACAGTGGTCAGTGTCGGATCCAGGATTTTCACTCAGGGAATTCAAAAAATAAAAACATAAACGTGTAAATAAGCCAACAAAACATAACTCCAAGAGATGCAATAGTAAATAGTCTATAGATACAAAAAGTTAGTTCCATCACAAGATACTTGAAACTAATAGGAGTAATTATAGTAAAGAAAAAAGTTAACCCTTTACAATGTGTCAATCTAGAACTACGGTGCTAAGTAGAACAAATAATTAGCCCTTCACAATGTATCAATCTAGAACTAGGGTGCTAAGTACAAACTCCAAAAGAAATCACTGCTAATACTTCTCAAGCACATTTACAATACCACTCGACGAGGTTTCATTGCTTGAAAAGACAAAATAATATCATCAGTTGAAACATCATTAAACACATCTTTTTTCATAAAAGGAACCATACAACTGCTCAAGAAGTCATCATTCATTCTACTCTACAACTCATTCTTAATAAATTTCATTGCCGAAAAAGCTCTTTCAATGGATGCAATGGCAACTGGGAAAAGCAAATTTCACCAAACGAAATACAAGATGGTAACTGATGCGCCATGGTTACATGGCACTTTCGATGCTTAAAACAAGGAAAATATGCAATAACTTGGGTGTATTTAGTTGGTATGATGTGGTTTCTGCCTTACATTGCAGGAAAACAGGTTTTGAAGGCAACAAATGATCGAAAGGAAGAATCAAGCCCGAAAATGGTGTGTAGGAAGATGAGCGATGTGATCTGCACCAGATAGGTGATTCACGACAGCATTCACGTGACGTGAGTGGCTGCCGTGAGTCGACTTCCAGAGGATCAAAAGCTGCCTGATTTCCAGGCCAGGCAGTCACGTGGCATGACTAGGTGGCGTGAGTTATGTTCTGAAGATGTCAATTTGAGCCTGATTTCCACGACATTCACCTACATGACGTGGCTTGGTCCCACGACACCGTGAAAGTTTGCCGACTCTGTTCTCCTGTTTTGATTAGGATAGGATTAGCCTTGTATCTATAAATACCCCTGTATTGTCCTATGTTCAGGAGTTAGTCAGTACATTGTTTTGAGAGATATTTTCTATTGCTTCTAAGTTCATCAACATATTATTGGTTTTGTAATCAAAAACCCTAGATTCGAGTTTTATTCATAATTGAGATTTCAGTTTTTCTTCATTATTGTGAGTGTGCAAATGTTTTCATCTTTGAATCCTTCTTGTGTTCTTGCAATTATGAGTAGCTAAACTCATCAACTAGGATTGTGTGAATCATGAGGAATTAACGAAACGGGTTAAGTGCAAAGAAATTCTGAACCGGTGTAAATGCATGTATTTTTATTTTCTTCGTTGTGATTGATCTTCTAACGGTTGCAAACGTTAGAAACTCGTCTGTATTCTAGACTTGCTCGAGAGAGAGGTATAGATTGGGAAAAGGAGATAACAACAGAGATTTGAAGCTATCAACCTTCATCTAATAACTTGAGCCTTAGCGGGAATAGTTATCTGAGATCCAGGACAAGGGTTAGTAGTGCGACACTCGGAGCCCGAGAGGAGAAGGGTGAAATTCGTCTAACCAAGGTCGAGAGACGTTTAGATGAACATATCTTGTCAGATTTTGCATGCAACATAGCGGGACGGTTTTGTTAGCACAAGTAACTGGTGGAGTTAAGGAATCATTGGGGATCACAATCATAGTGTACTTCTCATATTGATTGACTACAAACTTTATAATCAGAAATCGTTACCGTTACTGCTTACTTACAAAAAACCCAAAGTTTTTACTTATTTGCCAACTACTCAAACGAGAACTTAACCTACTTCCGTCCTATTCCCTGTGGGATCGACCCCAACCTAGTTGGGTTCTATATTTGATACAACGACCGCTTTATACTTCTTAGGAGGCATATTTTGGGCGACATCAGTAACGCGAATATTTTTTTGTCTGAACCAATCTTTTTGAAAGATCACAAAGCCCATATAAATTGGAGAGCCTTTTAATCCTATCACGAACATCAATAATGTAATTTGCACTGATTCTCAAGTGCACACATACTAAGTTCATTAGGATATAACTCAGACTAAGTTCATTAGGATATAACTCAGTCATTCTCATTATTTTCTGGATGCCAAAACTTGAAAATGAGTCAACCGAATTCAAATAAGCAACACCATAAAGCAACTCAGTTGTCACCTCATCAAAACGATCATTAAGTTCTTGCAATTGTCAATACTTCAACACGATAATTATGAAAGACGGTATAATCAGCAGGTTTACGCCGTGATCTTCCAGAATTAACATACGACTCATTAAAATTAGGTAGCACAATGTTATATATACCTGATACAAAATGTACACACCTCAAAACAGGGGCGGATCTAGGAAGGCGACAGAGGGTTCACCTGAATCCCCTCGACAAAAATTACACTACATATATAGGGTAGATTTCTGTACATATATTACTTTTCAACCTCCTGAACCAGAAATGAAAGGTAGGCCGTACTAATGACCAGCATTCCAGGTTCGGATCCTGCAGGCTACACTTATTTTTACATTTAGCTTTAGTTATTTTTTTTCATTTAATCCTCTGAAGTGGAATGACGACGTACTGGAATTATTTTTTTAAAAAGTGTTGGAATAGGGATTTTTAATCCCAAAAATTAAAAGACCCAATTTCCAAAATCACTTTCGTCACCCAAAGTTAAAACTCTTTTCCCTTCTTCCAATTTTCTTGAAATTAAACAAAAGCTTCAAATAACAAATGGATCTCTATTTTTAAAGCTTGTAGTAGTTTTGAAGTTGAAAGCCGGAGCCTGCTAGCTTTATGTACGAGTGAAGTTGTTATAGCGTTGTCACCGGATAGGTCACTCTTGCAGCTGCCATTGTTGCTTTCCAGTTGTTTAGCAGATAACTGAAACTATTTAATCAGAAGTATGGAACCACAGACCAATTTGGTCAGACTTGGGATAAATTTAAAAACTGTACACTTTTCATATCTTATACAGATTCAAGAGTCAAAGAAGAAGTATTTTCTAAAGTATCAAATTCAAGTTCTGTCGCTCATAGTCAACCTAATTGGGAAGAAAATGCGCATCATTTAGAAGTACCATCGTATCCTTCTCAAGAATTTGATTTATGCTTTTCAAAGGCTGATCCAGGTGAAAGAACTCAAATCTTGGAATTTCATCCAACCATGTCGCTCATAGTCAACCTAATTGGGAAGAAAATGCGCATCATTTAGAAGTACCATCGCATCCTTCTGAAGAATTTGATTTATGCTTTTCAAAGGCTGATCCAGGTGAAAGAACTCAAATCTTGGAATTTCATCCAAATCATCGTGACGCGATTAGAAGAGCTTATCTTCAGAGTAAACCTTATCAACCTCAATTAAAAGAGTTTCCTCAAATGGAGATTTCTAGCGATATGCGTCATTTTAATCGTAAATGGTTTGATGAATATCCTGACTGGTTAGAGTATAGTATAAGTAAAGATGCAACTTATTGTTTGTATTTATTCAAGGGAAATAACAATCGTTAAGGTGGAGTATGGGTTTTAGGAGTTGGAACAAAAAGGCTAGTTTGAAAATACATGTTAGTGGGATCTAGCATCCATAATCGGGTAAAAAGGAAATGTTTGGATCTAATGCGGCAACAACTATCTCTTCATGTTTCATTTGAGAAACAATCTAATCAAGATAAGCATGGATATCAAATCCGCTTAGCAGCTTCGATTGATGTAGTAAGGCTTCTTGTGAAACAAGGATTGACATTTCGGGATCATGATGAATCTAATTCATCACTTAACTGAGGTAATTTTCTTGAAATTCTTCATTTTATGCTTTAAAGTGTGATGAAATTCGTAGTTTTGTGTTGAAAAATATTCCTCAAAATGATAAAATAACCACTGATTTAAAAAGAAATTGCGATTGAAACAATTAAGGGTATCATAAAGGAACTAAATGGTGACTACTTTTCCTAATTGGTTGATGAATCTTTTGATATATCACGCGAGGAGCAAAGTATAGTTGTTTTACGATATGTTGATGGAGGAGGATTTGTGATGGAGAGACTTCTTGTCATTGTTCATGTTAAAAATACTAGTACTTTATCTCTAAAAGATGCAATTGTCAATTGAATTTCTCAAAATTCCTTGAGTTTATCTTGTGTGCGTGGACACTACTATGATGTAGAAAGTAATATGCAAGTGATATCAACGCTTTAAAATGTTGACTTATTCCATTCATTGTTTTGCTCATCAACTTCAATTGACTCTTGTTGGTGTTTCTAAAAGTCGTCTTCAAGTGGGATAACTTGTACGCTTGGTTTTAGATAATTTTAATGTGTTGGAAACTTTTTATAAATGTATGGATGAATATCGAGAATCTCAAAAAAAATAAAAAAATCAAGAGGTTTTTGATATGTGTGAGCTTAAAACTGGTAGAGGCTTGCATCAAGAACTTGATATGTCAAGAAGCTTGTGATACTCATTGGGGATCTCATTTCAAATCTTTTATATTCATGATAATATTGTTAAAACTACACATTCTTTGGAAGAAAGATTCAGGGCAACAAGATATATTAGAGTTGCTCAAACGTATGAGGTTGCATTCATATTGCATTTGATGAAAGAAATTTTAGGAATTACAAACGATCTTAGTACATAATTCCAAAAAGAGAGCAAAATATTGCAAATGACATGCTACTTGTTGAAGTAGCCAAGAGCAGGTTGCAAGAGTTGAGGAAAGATAAAAAATGAGATTTGTTTGTTTCTGAGGTGTCTAAATTTTATATCAAGTATAACATTGTGGTACCTAATTTTGATGAGCCATATGTTTACTCTGGAAGATCACGACGTAAACCAGCTATTTTGCAAAAATAATTGATTGGCAATTGCAAGGACTTAATGATCGTTTTGATGAGTTGACAACTAAGTTGCTTTATGGTGTTGCTTGTTTGAATCCGGTAGACTCATTTTCAAGTTTTGACATCCAGAAATTAATGAGAATGGCTGAATTATATCCTAATGACTTTGATGAACTTAGTATGTGTGTACTTGAGAATCAACTTGCAAATTACATTATTGATGTTCGTGATATCACACTGGGTATGTTGTTGTTGATGTTCGTGATATCGATAAAAGGTTCTCCAACTTAAATGGGCTTTGTGATCTTTCAAAAAGATTAGTTTAGACAAAAAAACATTTGTGTTATCCTCTTGAATTTCGTTTTGGTGAAATTCTCTTTGCTTCTGCCAGTTGCCACTGCATCCGTTGAAAGAACTTTCGGGCAATGAAATTTATTAAGAATTGAGTTACGGAGTAGAATGAATGATGACTTAATGGTTCCTTTTATGGAAAAAGATGTGTTTAATGATGTTTCAACTGATGATATTATTTTGTCTTTTCAAGCAATGAAACCTCGTTGAGTGGTATTGTAATTGTGCTTGAGAAGTATTAGCAGTGCTCTCTTTTTGGAGTTCGTACTTAGCACCCTGGTTCTAGATTGACACATTGTAAGAGGCTAACTTTTTGCTTGACTATAATTACTCATGTTAGTTCCAAGTATTTTGTGACGAACTTAACTTTTAGTATCTAAAGACCTTATACTATTGCAGCTCTTGAAATTGTGTTTTGTTGGCTTATTCGCACATTTATATTTTTATTTTCCGAACCCACTGAGTGAAATTCTAAATCTGCCACCGCCTTAGAAATAAACAACTCCCATTGTTTTATCTTCCTTCAACTCTTGCAACCTTCTCTTAGCCAATTCAACAAGTAGCAAAGCATTTGCAATATCTTTTTTTTTTTTGTAAGCATGTACTAAGATTGTTTGTAATTCCTAAATTTTCTTTCATCAAATGTAATATGAATGCAACCTCGTACGTTTGAGTAGTTTAATATATCTTGTTGCCCTGGATCTTTCATCCAAAAAATGTGTAGTTTCAACAATATTATCAAGTATATCCATAATTGTAACAAACTAAAGAATAAAACAATTAAAAGATTTGAAGTGAGATCCCCAACAAATATCACAAGCTCTAGAAATACCAAGTTCTTGATGCAAGCCTCTACCAGTTTTAAGCTCACCCATATCCAAAGCCTCTTGAATTTTTGTTTTTATTCTCGACATTCATCCATACAATTATAAGAAGTTCCTAACAAATTAAAATTATCTGAAATCAAGTGTACAAGTTCTCCCACTTGAAGACATCTTTTAGAAACACCAACAAGAGTCGATTGAAGTTGATGAACAAACAATGAATGGAATAAGCCGATCTACTTTCTTTCTTAAACAACATCTTAAGGTTGTTGATATCACCTTGCATATTGCTTGCTCCATTATAGCATTGTCTACGCACAAAAGCTTTCTCAAGAAATTTTGAGAAAGTAAATTGACAATTACATCTTTTAGAGATAAAACGCTAGTATTTTTAACATGAACAATGTCAAAAAGTCTCTCCATCACAAATCCTCTTCCATCAACATACCATAAAACAACGGTCATTTGCTCCTTGCATGAAATATCAAAAGATTCATCAACCAATAAGAAAAATTAGTCACCATTTAGTTTCTTTATGATACCCTTCATTGTTTCAATCTTGCAAGCAATCACAATTTCTTTTTGACACATTGGACAAGTCATTTTATCATTTTGAGTAGCATTTTCCACCACGAAACTATGAATTTCATCACACTTTTGAGCATAAAATGAAAGAATTTCAAGAAAATACCTCAGTTAAGTGACGACTTAGATTCATCATGACCCCGAAATGCCAATCCTTGTTTCACAGAAGCCTTACTACATCAATCGAAGCTGCTAAGAGGATCTGATATCCATGCTTATCTTGATTGGAGTTTCTCAAATGAAGCATGAATAGATTGTTGTTGCCGCATTGGATCCTCACATTTCCTTTTTGCCTGATTATGGATGCTAGTAATTCCACCAACATGTGTTTCCAAACTAGCCTTTTTGTTCCAACTCCTAAAACCCATACTTGAAAATACTTCACCTCCACCTTGATGATTGCTATTTCCTTTGAATAAACAACAATACAAACAATAAGTTGCATCTTTACTTACACTATAACCAGTCAGAAAATTCATCAAACCATTTACTATTAAAACGATGCATATCTCCAAAAATCCCGTTTGAGGAAACTCTTTTAATTAAGGTTGACAAGGTTTTTTTCTTTAGATAAGCTCTTCTAATTGTGTCATGATGATTTGGATGAAATTCCAAGATTTGAGTTCTTTCACCCGGATCAGCCATTAAAGAGCTTAAATCGAATTCTTGAGAAAAATGTGATGGTACTTCTAAATGATTCGCATTTTCTTCCCGATTAGGTTGACAATGAGTAACAGATCTTGAGTTTGATACTTTAGAAAAATACGTCTCATTGACTCTTGAATCTGTATAAGATATGAAAAGTATACAATTTATAAAAATTTATCCCAAGTCTGACCAATTGATCTGTCGTTTCAGACTTTCGATTAAATAGAAAAAGTTTCAGTTATCTACTTCTCTCTGCTAAACAACTGGAAAGCAACAATGGTGGCTACAAGAGTGACGGTATCAGACAATAACACTATAACAGTTTCACTCGTACGTAAAGCCAGTAACCTCCGGCTTTCAACTTCAAAATTACTACAACCTTTAAAAATAGACCCCATTTGTTATTTGAAGCTTTTGTTGCAAAATCTTTGACTTTAATTTCAAGAAAGTTGGAAGAAGAAGAGGGAGAAGGGTTTTAACTTTGGGTGAAGAAAGTGATTTTGGGAATTAGGTCTTTTAATTTTGGATTAAAAATCCCTATTCCAACATTTTTTTTAATAGTTGGAGTACGTCGTCGTCCCTCTTCAGAGGATTAAATGAAAAAAAATAACTAAAGCTAAATGTAAAAATAAGTGTAGCCTGTGAAATTCAAACTTGGAATGTTGGGGTTCATTAGGACGGCCAGTACCACTGAGCTACCTTTCATTTCTGGTTCAGGAGGTTCAAAAGCAATATATGTACATAAATACAGAAAATATAACCTGTATATACAGTGTAATTTTTTGCCGAAGGGTGGCAATTAGGTGGGTTGGGTCAAATTTGGACAGGTCAAAATGGGTCAAGATAACAAACGGGTCAAGACCTAACCCAACCCAAATTTGCTTGGGTCAGGTCAGGTAATGGGTTATAACCCAACCCGCCCAATTTTTACTAAGTTTTATTCTCTTTATTTGCTCTTTTATAAATTTTTAGTACTTAATAAAATTATTTTATCTTTATTATGGCTATATATAACATATAAAATAAAAGTCATTTTAAAATATTTTGACAAGATTAAGTTGCCAGTTTCAAAAAAAAATATTTAACAAGATTTCTCAAAAATCAATTTGGGCTACATATAAACCCAATATTTCATGAGTTGGAATGAGTTGGACTGAAATGGGTTGAGCTAATAGATGGGCAGGTCAATAGCCAACCCAAACTTAAACGGTTTCGGTGGGTTGGGTTTGATTTTGCCACCTCTACCGGCCCAAACTTAAACTTATGATCTTGATTGTTGATGCTCCACTTGGCCAATTTCATTTTCTTAATTTTAATAGCTTACGAGCAATACATTTTCATATTGTAATGTATTTAATTTTATATAGTTTCTTCTTATGGATGTTTGACAATGTTATCAAGTGTTGATTCCAATGGACATGGCAGGAAAAACGAGTCCCATTTGCATCTTTGCAAATATCTAGAGACCAATATGAAAAATAACCTAAACGTCATGGATTGTAGACTTGAGTATCTTCGATTTTATAGCTTACTAGCTCGAATCAGTTGCCAAGAATGAGGAAGAGTGCCAGCTGAGCGCAATCACTACTCTTTCCTAACTGACCTGGACTACTTTTTTCGCCTTGAATGTGTCATTTGAAATGTGATCTTCATTTGATATTAAAAAAAAACACAAAAAACTCTCCATCCGATTGTAGCCATTAGTAAGAACGGTCACTCTTGCCCATTTGGGGCGTCTGAACCTCACGCACAATTGTATGGGAACGCCAGTCGTCCCTATGCTGACACGTACGATGGAGGCAAGTGTGCTTGTTGGGGATGTTAGAATATGAGTAGGATTCTGAATACACTACATGCCAATCCTTTTCCTAGTAGGACACCACATTACAATCCTTTTTCGAGTAGGATTCTGAATACTATTCCTTGTCCTACTCATATTCTAACAGGGGAGAAGACCACCGTAAAGGAAGGAATTGCATCAAAGTCTTCCTATGTTGTAGGAGCAAACATCCAGACAACGGGGTGCCCTAAAAATCACCATGGGAGCTCTGAAGTGAAAGCTTGATACTCCTCCCAGAATGGCATGCCAACGATCATCTTCAAAGCTTCTATAGATTACAGTTAAGATTGGTGTTTATGATTTTCGAAAGGTTTCTATAGATTGTGTGAAGAAATATAAGAGAAGAATATTATTGAATTGTTGTGGCTACATTGTTACACTGAGACCCTATTTATCGACACTACATTCCAATCCTTTTCCAAGTAGGATTCTATATACTATTCCTTCTCTCCTACTCATATTCTAACACTCTCCCCCCCCCCCCCCCCCAAGCTGGTGCATACAAATACTATGAACTAAGTTTGTTACAAATGTAATTAATACGAGGACCGGTGAGGGACTTAATGAAGATATCTGCAAGTTGATCACTCGACGTCACAAATTTTGTAACAATATCTCCTGAGAGTATCTTTTACCTGACAAAGTGACAATCAATCTCAATGTGCTTAGTCCTCTCATGATGAATTTGGGCAATCAGTGATTTGGACTCTTACCCATCTCATGACAAAGTGATGTTTGATTTTCTGATTTCCTCATTACAGGTTCAGACTTAATCATAGGACTAAACCGAAATCAGTGATGCACGTTTATAGAAGTTGTACTAAACCGCCGAAAAAATCGAAATGAGTCTGGAAAATCTCGCCAAAAAACTAACAAAGGTCGTTGAATTAGGGTTCGAGTGATCTAAATCCAAAACAAAACTAATAGAAAGGCTCGCAAGGACTGGGCGAACCTATCAGAAAAAGAATTGCTTGAAAAACTGGTAGGATCAAGCCTGGAATTGCCAGAACAGTACTGAAACCGCCAAATTATTAAATTTGACTACTGAAAAGTGGTCAAAATCTGGAAAAATTATATGGGTAGGTTCGGAATGATAGTGCGACCCTTCCAGAAAAGAGAAATTGCTATAGGTAGGGTCGGAATGATGGCGTGACCCTACTGAAAAAGAAAAATTGCTAGAAAAGTGGCTGGAAAGTGTCTCTGTTATGAACCAACTCCAACCCAATATTAGACAACCAGTTATTGGACCGAGAAGAAGCAATAGAACTGGAAAAATAGAGACCAACTGGGCCCATCCGTGACCAACGAGGATCAATCCACGCGTGGAGCCGCGACTCGGAGTGGTGGCCTGGACCCAAGAGGGGGTGCCAACCATGACCAACTGGGCCTAGCCGTGACCAACGAGGTCGTTAGTTCTCAAGCGGAAGCGATTGTTAGGTACCAATTGTCCCACATTGGAAAAATAGAGAAATGCTAATGGGTTTATAGGCTAAATGGGTTCTCCCACCTATCAGATTAGTCTTTTGGATTGGGCTCTCCCATTTGGTTTATAACATTGGTGCTTTCATCGATTTGGACTCCATGGATCTATACACTTCTACCATTATCCAGTCGCACCTCAATGTCATTCAGGATTTGCTAATGGCCATGATGGACAATAATTCTCATATGCTCAGACACCTCGACAATATGGAGAACACACTGTCTGCTTCTTCCAAAACAAACCTCGAGGCTCTAGAGCACTCGGACGTGGTTGTGTCATCTCATGATAAGCGCGAATCCGCGAAGGTCTCAACATTTCTTGTTATTGCAGATTCAGCATCTGATTTTGATTTTGATTTGAATAAAGGACTATCCAGCCATATGGACAATTTAGAGGAGGACAACTCAAGAAGCTATGCCTACAAGGTGTTTGCTGAAATACCAAATAGGGAATTGACATGGAAGTTGCCGATTCAGTGAAGAGTTTGGTAAAGCCTGTAACCCAGGTGTTCGACAAAATGTTTCACACAATGATCGCAGTAAAGTGTGATTCCAGTAACCTTTTCAAGTTTGATAAAATGCTGCTTCCACCCCCTTGTATGCTCTCAGCTTGTAGTTCCAGCAACTGTATATTTGCTTACTTAAGTGAACTCGATCCTGCCAAACTTTCATTATCCTTGTACCGATTTCCACCTGATCAATTCAAATTAGACTTTCCATTTGATACTGGTTCTAGTTTGCTTCCCAGATGTCTTGGCTCTGCAAGACATTCTTCTTTCATGGCTATGGATGATTTGAAGGAGATCATTAAAATATTTTTTGAAACTGAATTTTTTTTTTTTGAAACTGAGATCATTAAAATTTTTGTCTGTCATATTGATTCCACGGACAGTAATCATTGTATTTTGAATCAATTCCCTTATGATCCAGGTGCGAATCTGCTCATTATAACCCTTGGTAAGCGCCTCCAAGTTTATCAACTGCACCCTGCGACATCTTTACACACACTCTTACTCGGGATGGACATGGAAACATTTCAATTTTTTTGGTCAGTATCCTACATTGGTTCCTATATTTGTTGCACCGTCGAACCTGTTAAATCTCTTGTTAAAACAGAACCAACTATTTCTCTTGGGGGTCCAGGATTTAGTTCTAATTGCATGACTATAATAGGTTCTACAGATTATGTGGCGTCACAAACACTGTTAGAAGCAATTAGTAAAGGATGGAGTTGTTTATTTTCACAGTTTTTTGATTGGGAGCAGTTGGGCCATGTTGAATTGGGTGTTGAGACCTTTGATGCCATGTATCTTTATATATGTTTCCGGGCAATTGAGAGTATTGAGGATCGACATCTTGATTTTTTTTTTATGAGGTATGAGTGTGTCCTTCCAGTAAAAGAACTTCCTTCTGATGATGACAAGGTGCGAACCTCCGAATTTATTGTGTCAGTAAAGTTTATGTGCGAGATTTTGGAGAAGAAAGTGGGGAACCAATTGAGGCATGCTCGATGGAAAAACATGTGTATGATGTTAAGTTCTCCTATTTACATGGTATGCAAGATTTTCACGAAGTCTCTAGAAATCCCTTTGCCAAACCACAATTCTTATTGGAGCATGAATCTGCAACCCTATTTTTATTCCTCAGCAGATTTCATTGTTTATCTCGCCTTTCCAAATCCTCCATTTGATCCCGGTATACATATTATTCCTCTACCCTATGGCGCCATTGAAACTATGCTTACAGATAGTAGTTCTCTTTCTAATACTTTAGTAGTTGCAATACAGAGTGAGCAAGTTTGTGATTTTAGGCTGAAACATGTAAGCACTTATGCATCAGAACATCTTAGCAGTTCCCTGGAGGTTCTTTTAGCACTCATTCTTATTAGTCTAGTACGACATGTGTGGATAAAGCGGTGGAATGCATTACTTGGACACATTGATCCGGATGGTGCTAATATTCTTAAGCTTGAGAGAGCTAGGCAATGGCAGGGTCTTGAGTTTATCCCTTTATTGAACCTGCTTGAGATACTTATAGCACTTAATCTTTCCCAGAGTAGGCATGTTTCACATGGTTGTCAGACTGACATGAACAAGGATTCTGGTTTCTCAATGTTTTTGGAAACCATGCCAGTCAAATTGGATGAGAACACTGGTTATATTGACTACAACAAACAGCGAAATGAGTTAATTGTCACTACTATAGGTGCTTATGCTCAGGTGTATGATTATGCTCATATCCAAAAGGTATGTAACAAGCAAGCAGTTGTTCTCTTGGCGGATGTGGCACATCTCAGTGGCTTCGTTGATTCTGGGGTCATCTGTTCTCCTTTTGCGTTGGCGGTTGTTACAATTAGTATACTGGAGCACATATTATTTTTTGGCGACATAACACAGTTTGTCTTGGCAACAATTGGCAGGGAGCACGCTACTAATATTTTTCTTGACTCGAACCTTGAGGACAAGGTTCTTATTGAGAACGGGAGTATTGTTACGAACCAACTTCAGCCCAATGTTAGACAACCAGTTATTGGGCCGAGAAGAAGCAATAGAACTGGAAGGCCTTCACAAAGGTTGATTTGGGATCCAGGCCCAACTAACAACCGGTTAAAAAGGACTACGGCTCAGAAGAACGTCATGCGAATATTATTGAGAATAGTTTGTTTCCTCTCATCTTCATTCTTAAGAGTCTAAGCTTCTCATCCCCATTCTTATCTCTATCATTTGGTTCTTGTAATCTCAATATTTCTATTGTAATTCAGTAGTTGGAGTGTTGCATTTATGATTCTAAAACTGTAATCCTGTGTTCCAGTTCTTATTAATATAGAGAGGAATTTGAGTTTGTTACAGTCTCACACGCCGTCGCGTGGTCAGATCTCCGGAAAGACGCACAGAACTACACAAATCAGATCTGAGGAATCACTGGAAAGACACACGAAATTACGCAAATCAAATCTGAGTCATCAGAAAAAACGCACGACACGTATTTGTATATTTTGCATTTTTCTTCTTTTTTTATGGCTGCTATGCAACTCAGATATGAGAAAGTAGTCCAAAAAGATGCATGGTGGTATGCAAATTAGCTATGAGAAGCCACCGGAAAAAAGCACCGTGGCCCAACTTTTGCTAACATAATCATTGGCCAGACGGGCGGCATATATGGATTATAGCCGCCCGCTGACAGTGGAAGCTCTTTGTTTCTTTACCAAGATCGTAGAAGCTCTGATACCATGTGAAGAAATATAAGAGAAGAATATTATTGAATTGTTGTAGCTACATTACTCCAAGAGGAGCCTTGGAGTAACTGGTAAAGTTGTTGCCATGTGACCAGGAGGTCACGTGTTCAAACCTTGGAAACAGCCTCTGGCGAAATGCAAGGTAAGACTGCGTACAATACACCCTTGTGGTGGGGCCCTTCCCCAGAAACTGCGCATAGCGGTAGCTTTAGTGCACCGGGCTGCCCTTTTTTGTTGTAGCTACATTATTACACTGAGACCCTATTTATAGACACTACATTCCAATCCTTTTCCAAGTAGGACACTACATTCCAATCCTTTTCCAAGTAGGACACTACATTACAATCCTTTTCCAAGTAGGACACTACATTACAATCCTTTTTCAAGTAGGATTCTATATACTATTCCTTCTTCTACTCATATTCTAACAGATTGTTAAAACGAGGAAGATTTCAATAATGCTTGGTTTAGAAGATCTATTGAAATTAAAGGCCAAATTATGTGGTTAGAAAAATAGACTCCCGACTTTAAATCGGATGAGGATTCTCCCATTTTCCCCATATGGGTCTTATTACCTGGTTTGTCATTCCATTGTCACACTTCGAATTATGTCAAACAAATAGCAAGACCTTTGGGCACATCGCTGTCTATGGATTTGGCCATGGATAACAAAAGTAGACTGAGCATGGCAAAACTGTGGGTTGAATAGACCTTAATAAGCCAAAGCTTGATTCAATTTGGGTTGGCTTGGAGGATGAAACAGACCCATTGAAAGGATTTACTCAAAAACACAAATATGAAAACGTTCCTAAATTTTGTCGACACTGTAAGTGCTGGAACACTCTATTAATCAGTGTCGACATGTTCAATCTAACAAGATGCTGAGGGAAAGAATGTTGGTACTAAAAAGGGAAGGTGATCAATAGAGATGCATCCACAAAGAAGCTGTTAACAGGGGAAATGTAGTTGAGCAAGGACAATCCGAGGAAGAGGCAGGGACAGTGAAATGAAGCTACAAAAGGCTTTAACAGAGGAAAAGCAACTAGTTCTAATACAAAGGATGGCCAACAAGAACTCATTGAACGGGCAGATCCTGGAAAAAATGAAACTGCCACTTTCACCTTTGGTCGGATAAAGAACCCAAAGTGAATAATCCTGGCAAGAAAATAGAAGATAAAGGAACAAGAGAATGCTACTAACAAGAAGAGGAAAAGCATGAAGCCATTTCTACCATAGAGAACCAGAATGTCTTGGTTCATATCAGTTTTGGCGAAAACCAAGGTCACAATGATTCTGCCAATTCCTTGCAACAACCTGGCAACATAACTCAGCATTTACAGGTGCAAAACTCGTCTGAGGCTGAGGGATAGACCAAAACGAACTAGCAGAGGTTCCCAATGGTGGTCTAATTACGAGTAGTGTTGACACTAATGTTAGAAATGAAGAGCCAATTCAATTATTTGTTGATATGCACTGTGACAAAGTCAATTTGAGCGAACATAAAGCAGTATGTACTCCTTTAGTCCAAACTCCTTGGAGAAGGAAGGAAGATCCAAACAAAGTATCAGCAATGAAGAATGCAGTGATTCTCAATATACCAGCAACAGATTAGAAGCAGATCTGGAAATTAATGTCCACAAGGAGGTTAACAAAATTAATTTGAATACTAAGGAGGGGAAAATCAGAGACATACCTGGGAACGAGAAGCAGCAGAAAGGGGAGTACGTACACTATGACACTGAAGAGTTCTGAAGCACTAATGACAGTACATAAGAACAATGTGAAGATATCACGCAAACTCAACATACGAGACAAGAATCAGAGGGCATCCACCAAAAGTCTATATCTCCCTTAGGCAGAGGAAGAAGTAGACACAGAAAAGAAGCAAAGACAAAGGACTGTTAATTTCAAAAGAAATAAGCAGACAAATGATACTCCTCGATCAGTTTCCCAATGATCAAAGCCATCTTTTGGAATATTAGAGGGGTTAGAACCAAGAAAGCCATTCACGGGCTTAAACATTTGATTCAAATCAACAATGCTCAGTTTGTTGTTATGTTTGAACCATTCATCAACAAAAATAAGATTGAATTCTACCAAAGATTTTTGGGATTCCACTCTTGTCATGCCAATGAAAGTGGTCAGATATGATGTTTTTGGAAGCACATTTACAGGGCCACAATTATTGCTAATGAGGACCAACAGGTATCCCTCCACTTGCAAGAGAATTCATCCACGGAAGTTTTCTTTATCACTCCTATTTATGCTAAGTGTACTTCAGTAGAGGGAAAAAATCTTGGGGAAAGTTTGGAACTTACGGATAGCATTATCAATGCTCCTTGGTGTATAGGTGGCGACTTTTAATGTCATTACTAAGCCAAGTGAAAAGCCGGTCCGAATTCAGGCACGGCCCGCCCATCTGCTGCTAGGTCCAGAAATGGCGTCGGTCAAGATGAGGTCACTCTGCTTCGTAGACAAGGCTCGTTTCGTACTTACTTACGAGTTCATGTAGTACTCACCCCTATCTCTAAAGGGGCTTATGCACTCCACAGTCCACTCGTTGTCTACTAAACGAGCGTTAGAGTGAGAGGGTGAAGCCCTCAATTTAGTGGCTTCCGTCAATCTCCTCTTTTATTTCTGCTTAAGCTTTCGCAGTTTGTGGGATTATTTGATTGGATACCTGAGATCCATAATCTTTTCTAGGAAGTCAGAGACTCCCTTTTGTTGGGTTTAAGGGATTGGAGGTAAACCACATAGAATGCATATGAGCATGAATTTTATCCACTGTATGGATAATTGTGGGGCAACTGATATTGGTTTACTGGCTCTACGTTTACCTGGTGCAATAACTGAAGGCCTAGTAAAATATGGAAAAGATTGGGCAGAGTCTTCGTTAATGACTTATGGGCTCAAAGGTTCCAGAAATCCTTCGTCAGTTATCTTGCTAGAGGCATAGAACGGGTTCAGACCAAACCTTTATCGGTCAAATGCACACATTCATCTCAGGATCATCCTAGCTATTTCAGATTCCTTAATATTTGGGTGAAGCTATTAGGTTTCACAATTTGGTAAAAGAAGTTTGGAACACTCCTATACAAGGCAATGAGGAGGTTACAGACTCAAGGCTCTGAGTAGAAGACTAAGTCACTAGTCTACAAGACATTCTTGACATCCATGAACAAGTCAAAGAATGGGAAGAAAAAGTTCAAACTTTTGAAGAATCAGACACCTTATACAATACAGAACAGGGGAGAGGAGAAGCCAGCAAAATTCATGTCGAATACATAAATTGGCTTCGCAGGCTGGACTCTATTCTAATGCAAAAATCAAAGGTTAAATGATTTGAGGAAGGAGACAGAAATACCAAATACTTTCATATTATTATGAGGGATAACAAAAGAGGACTTCACAAACAAAGGATCAAGAATAGTAGGAGCAGATGGATTCAGAAGGAAGAAAAAGTTTCCAAGGCTGAGGTGAAACACTTTGAGAAACTATTTCAACCTCCCTAATCCAATTTTCAACTCTAGCGTTCTTGATTATATTCCATCTCTTAGTACAGATCATGATAACTCTTTACTAACTAATCAACCCTTGTAGGAAGAAATCAAAATGGGGTAGTAACACCTCGCATCTCGAATCATCTTTTGAATCGACCCGCACATGTGTTGAAGCTTCAGAGTCGGGTTATTTGACCCAAAGATTGGTTAGAAATTAGTTCGGAGTCACATGAGCAAGCTATGGGGGAAGTAGGGGAGAAAAAACAAGGCAGGGAAGCAGAGGGAGGCAGAGCAGAAGCCAGGGCGCCGTCTTGGCCACCAAACTTCAGAGGAGCATCAAGGCTGCCTAGCTCCGCGCGTCGTCTTGGCCACCAAACTTTAGAGCCTTGATGACAATACTTAAATGTCCGTTAAGCGAGGCAAAGGGTGCGCTCAACAAATTTACGTCTCACTTCAGGCCTTAAGCATGCTTTAAATGCATTTTTAACACTACTAAGAGCCTGGTTGGATGGGCTTCTAGCTTATGATTTATAAGTCAAAAGCCATAAGTTAGCATTTCTAACTTATGACTTTTGGTTTATTTTTGTTATTTTGTCTTAAAAGCATTTTTCAATCTTAACCAAACACTACAAAAGTGCTTAAATGCTATTTTGGCTTAAAAGCACCTAAAATAAGTCAATCCAAATAGGCTATAACTCTTTAATATATTTATGGAAAAGGGTCAAAACTACCCCTGAACTATCTGAAATAGAGCAAAAATACCCTCCGTTTGTTTTTTGGCTCAAAAATACCCCTCCGTTTATTTTTTGGCTAAAAAATGCACCTCATTTTAACGGAGTGCCAAAACTACCCCTGAACTATCCGAAATGGAGCAAAAATACCCTCCATTTGTTTTTTGGCCCAAAAATACCCCTCACATTAATGAAGTGCCACCAAGCACACCACGTGAAAAAAAATTGTCACATGGTTAGTCCACGTCAATGTCCCATTTAATACCCAACCAACCCACTTAACCATATTCCAACTTAACAACCATTTAATATCCGTACCCGACCCATCTTAAAATAAACCCGACCTGTCCTCATAAGTAAATGGTAAAGATAGATCCACCCTTCATTTCACTTGAACTCTCCAAAAAAAAAAAAAATCGATGCAGACTAGGGATTCTGAGGGAAAAGAAAGCCCTTAGGAAAAAAATCAACTCGTGTACTAAGAGCTTTCTTTTCCCTCAGAATCCCTATTCTGCATCGATTTTTTTTTGGAGAGTTCAATTGAAATGAAGGGTGGTTCGATCTTTACTATTTACTTATGAGGACGGGTCGGGTTTATTTTAAGATGGGTCGGGTACGGATATTAAATGGCTGTTAAGTTGGAATATGGTTAAGTGGGTTGGTTAGGTATTAAATGGGACACTGACGTGGACTAACCATATGACAATTTTTTTTCACGTGGTGTGCTTGGTGGCACTCCATTAATGTGAGGGGTATTTTTGAACCAAAAAATAAATTGAGGGGTATTTTTGCTCCATTTCGGATAGTTCAGGGGTAGTTTTGACCCTTTTTGGCACTCCGTTAAAATGAGGGACATTTTTGAGCCAAAAAATAAACGGAAGGGTATTTTTGAGCCAAAAAACAAACGGAGGGTATTTTTGCTCTATTTTGAATAGTTCAGGGGTAGTTTTGACCCTTTTCCGATATATTTATTATATTTTAATATGCCTAGTCTTATCTTTGTTCTTAACTTGAAAAAGAATGGAAGAAATTACGTCATCTTGGAGAGCATCACGATGTCTTCTTATAACTTGAGTATAAAAAGAAACTTTCGCACTCTACAAGCTATATATAAGTTTTTCACATAATGTCTCAAAATTTAGACATATTTTTATAACTCTACGCGAACAACAACATATCCAGTGTAATCCCACAAGTGGGGTCTGGGGAGGGTGGTGTATACACAACCTTACCCCTACCTTATAAAGGCAAAGAGATGATTTTTGATGGACCCTCAGCTCAAGTAAAGCATAGCAAAATCAAGCATGTAAAGGTAATATAGTAGGGAAGAAGCCAATGTTTAAAAATAATGGAGAAGAAAACAGTAGCAACAACAAATAATATGATAACCGGAAAAAAAAAAAGGTAATACAAAGATCAAATAATAAGATAGTAGGAGAGTAATAATAACAACACCAGAAATGGAAACTAGACAACGCTTGACAACCTACTAACCTTCTATCCTACTATAATGAGTTTTGTGAAATCGAAGAAAATATGTAAAACAAAAAGTGTTCACGAAATGATGCCTTAATGATCACTCGACTAGTTGTTATCAAAACTTTATATCCAAGAAAATACATCAAGCATCCCCAATTTTCTAGGAAATCATTTCCTATGACATGAAAATCTAACATTCACTTTTACTGCGATATAAGATCGATATCTCTGTATCAGTACCTATTGTAGTAAGTGTTGTAAATGGATGTAAGGATGTAAAACAAGAAAGTATCACATAAACAATAGCTTAACGTGATGACACAACAATTTTACTATCGAAATTTTATATTGAAGAAATATATTATATCCTTTATTTCCAGGGACATCGATCACTATCTAGGACTTGAAAAGTCTAACATCCATCGTTACTTCTACATGTGATCAATAGCTCCATAGTATTACCTGCAAGCCTCAAGCTATTCACACGAAGATGTGATGTGGATATTTTTGTAACAATTCATTCATAGTTTATGATTGTTCTGTATAAGTAAATTAGATGTGATATGCTATTATAGATGAAAATTTTCAAGAAACTTATTTTTTACCATGAAATAGATTTAGAATTAAGGTAAGAAATGAAAAATATGAAAATAAGAGCTTCTGGTAGTAAAATTAATAAAGTTATCTTTCACCATTCAGTTGTGACTAGTATATATACACTTGAAGACAATGAAGAAATTCGTGAGTTAGAACCTAGACCAATTGAAAAAAGAATTTAGACCAATGAATTTGAGTACCATGAGTGAATTATTCAGATAAACACATTTTGCAGATGCAGATGCTCAATGGAGAGGGCAGCCCGGTGCATTAAAGCTCCCGCTATGCAAGGGTCCGAGGAAAGGCCGAACCACAAGGGATTATTGTATGCAGTCTTACCTTGCATTTTTGCAAGAGCTTGTTTCCACGGCTTGAACCTGTGACCTTCAGGTCACATCGCAATAACTTTACCAGTTACTCCAAGGTTATCCTTCAAGATGCTCGATGAAGAGGAAGGTGCAAATTTTGAAATAATTATAATTTCTCAACTTTCACTTCATTACACCAAAGTCATTAAATTATCTGCTTTTTCTTGTACTTCAGAAACTTCTCTTTCTGGACTGCTTTGGAATACTCTTTTCCTTGAGCCGAGGGTCCATCTGAAACAGCCACTCCACTTTGTGGGATTATACTGGGTATGTTATTATTGTTGTTGTACACCACAGTCATTAAATTACTTTTTTTTTAAAAAAAAGAATTCCAACTTTACCTAAGCATTATACTATTTTTGGAACCAAAAGTGCATCCAACCTTGACTAAGCATCCAACTACTTTTTCTTTTTCTTGGTTATCAAAAAAAAAAAAGCTTCATAGAATAAGCTCAAAGATTCTCAGTGTTAAAGAGAAGAAACAAAAATTAGAATAGATTATAGACTAGGCACTCTGGATGCTTTTGATAAACTAATTTACAACTAAAAGAGAAATGAAATAATCACCTTTGCAAGTATTACAATCTTAGATGAACTTGAGTTGTTTTTCCCTTTCACCTTTACTTGGATGATAACCATCCCAATGACCAACCAAGGACATAACCTTAAAGAAAATAAAAATTTGTGGTTTATCAGTTCCAATTTTTACAGAACACTAACTGGTGTTGAAAAAGCAACAAATTAATGAATTTATCCTCCACCCAGATAAATAATTAATTGACATGAAAAGACAATCTTAACAAGAATCTTGGACACCCAGATAAAAATAACAAGTTGGAAAAGTGAAATGTTGAAGAATTTAGAAGAGAAAAAAGGTATGATATTTCTTGAAGGGTACCTTAATTTTTAGAGACAATACTCAAGTTGATAGCTAGTGTTTGATTTTGACCTTCACCACATGCACTACACTAAATTTGAAGGAGATAGATAGTATGTAGAGTATTTGTGGCCTTGTGGGTGAGAGAGGACTCTCTACCAAGTACCAACCCCTTTTCCTTCATATTTCTGTTGAAGGAGATTGCACCAAAAAACTGGAAAGTACAACGGTTACCCCGAGCCAAATTGTACAAGGATACTCTTTGAATTGGTTGGCCACAAAATAATTTTATTGTTACTTATTGGCTCAAAAATTCTATTTTTTAAATTAAATATATTATTATTTCTTCTTTTAATACTTCCTCCGTTTCAAAAAGAATGACCTAGTTTGACTTGACATGGAGTTTAAGAAATTAAAAAAGACTTTTGAATCTTGTGGTCCTAAATTAAAGTTATGGCAAATGTACCAAAATACCCTTGAATCTTGTGGTCTTAAACATGCCATGTGTAAAGTTGGAATTAAAGTGTTGCCAAAAAAGGAAAGGATCATTCTTTTTGAAACGAACTAAAAAAGAAAGTAGGTCATTCTTTTTGAAACGGAGGGAGTATGTTTTTAGTAAAAATATTATTCTTAAAAAACTTCCTTCTTGATTTTTTTCTTTTAAAATTCTTTTAACTAATAAAAAACTGAGAAATGATTTTTTTCTTAATCTCGTTTATTAATTAAAATAGAATAATTCCATGTACCTTTTTTAATTGATAATATAGGTTATTATATACGATTATATTAACCTCATCACTAATTTTCATCTAGATAAGGAGAAATTCCTTTTCATAATAAAATAGGAAATATATTATTTCTTAATCTTTTTCAAATTGAAAAAGGATAAGCATTTGTAAATATAATCTTTAATTTTAAAGTTAAGATATAACATCACAATGTCATAAAACGAGATTAAAAGGGGAAAAAAAAGTACTTTCCACTTTTTTATTTGTTGAAGGGATTTTTTTTTTTTTTAAAAAAACAAGTTCTTCAAAAATAATTTTTTTATTAAGAAAAGTATATATGTAAAACCGAAAAAATAATATGTTTATTAGAAAAATGAGTAGTTTTTACCTAATCAAGTAAGAATAAGGGCATTTTTGAGCCAAACTATAAACATTAGAGATATTTTTTAATCAAACTATATATTAACAGTAAAGACATTTTTGAACCAAACTATTAACAGAGGGTATTTTTATTCAATTTTGCATTATTTAAAAGCATTTTAACCCTTTTTCATTTCTATATGTTTTGAAGTTGGAATGTGGAAGTCAATGAAACAATATGTCAATGTAAAATGGGCTGAGTTTCTTGTAATTTTCAGCAAGCCCCATACTTTTCCTCGGAGGTAAAACTATTAGACAAATATAAAGGTGATAAAATGAGAAGGTTGATTAACGGGGGGATCCGAACCCCCTCGGCAAATAATTACACGATATATATAGGGTAGATTTTCTATATTTATGTGTGTGTATGTATGTGTGTGTGTGTGTGTGTGTGTATATATATATTACATTTGAACCTCCTGAACTAGAAATAAAAGATGGCTCAGTGGTATTGGGCCGTCCTAATGGTCCCATTGTTCTAGGTTCAAATACCAAATATATTCCAAGAACACAAAAATTATATTTTGAAGAATACAGGATGAATGCTTGATAATCTGAATAATGAACACGAGATTTGAGGCTTAAAACATATGTGAAACGCTTTCCTAAAAATAATATTTGCTTCCTCTCCTCTGCGAAATTGTTATGGGATTGTATGCAAATAGTTTTAGTAGATATGACAAGCCTATAAAATTCTGCACTAAGCGAATAGTGAAGAAATTCTTCTGGAAAGCAAGAACTATCAAACTTGATCTTTGGAGAAGAAAGAGTATTTTGGAAAATGTTGTAATCATAGTTCTCTGTAAGAGTTTTCTGTAAAAGTTACGATAGAAATAAGAGGAAGTTGGATTTAAATAGAATAAGTGAAAATCAAATAATGAAAGGACACAACCTTCTATTTAAAAGACAACTCTTCTTAAAAAGACATCTCTTATAATTATTAATTTAATTTAAATAAAAATACAATAATCCCCCACTTGTTTAAATATAAATTAGGACACAAAGATCAAGTCATGTTCACGGATAGAGTAATGTATCTTTCGATTTAAACAGTACCTTAGTGCAATATCACAAGACGAAATTGAAATTCCACGTAGCATAATAGCCTTGAACGTGTTATTCCTTGTAATAATATCAGTGACATTACACACATAAATATTTCATTCCTACTTTCCACTCAAACATGCTTAGCACTTTTATGGACATGTGCTATCCAAAATTCATGAACGTATATGAGAGTAACTCTTAACTCCTAATAGAAGTGGCACCACTTCTATATTCATATAGGTGAAGTTCTTTCAGTGTCTTTGCCATATTTGAGAAACTTGTTCCTTGAAATGAACCTCATTAAGAGTATTAAAACTCAAACCTCTAATCTATGACAATCAGTACTAGTATATCTCTTACTTAAGTACTGAAATATCCACGTATCAATAACTTGTTGTTACCCTTTGAACCCATAACTATTCATTTCACAGTGTCGGGTAGAGCTGCCATTATTGGTGGACCTAATTAAGGAGTTTTAATATAATTAAACTTGAAGTTGTATTCAATAACTTCCTTTTAATAAGTTTAATAAATAGATTAGTCAAATTCATTTGACTTCACTAATATGACAGAAGTTTATTCTATTTTGAATTAACTTTCTCACACAATCATGTCAAGGACTTGTGCATTTTGACTTCCCATCATATAATCTTTATTTGCTCGAGCTAAAGCGGCTTGACTAGCACAAAATTGAGGTCATATTTTACAAAATCAATGGATTCACTTACAAAGATAGAATCCCTCAACCACTCAACTCCTTTCCTTGCTTCTACTAATGCAAGTTTATTTCTTGATTTCAAGAAATTGTACCTCCTCCAAAGGTAAACATCCATCATGTGGTAAATTTATTTTCTCACATATATTTGATATCCAACTTGTATCGATATATCTTTATAAAATAGTATGAAACTTAGAGTTTCTCAAATCTTTAGTTCTCTAAAGAAAATCAAGAACTTGACAATTGACCCTTCCAATAGCGCTTGCTTACACAAGTTAAGCCACAATTTTTTCATCATAATTAGTTAACTCGATCTAAGATCAAATAGGGTATTGTCCACTTTATGTTAAAGTGAGTAATTTATTTAGCACTTACTCAATCTAGTGAGATTAACTCAATACATTACCCCCACTATTTTGTTTAATCTTGATACCCAACATAGTATCAATTTGTCCAAGATCCTGCAAAAAATAAAAACCTCCTTATTTCTATTATGACTTCTGCATCATTTCTTTTAATCAACATATCGAAAAACTATCACACAACATCATATATCCATCAAGAATTGTAAATTAAAAATATACTAACTATGTCAACTTTATGTTCTTCACATATATATTAAATAATGCTGAGTCTAATATTGACCTCTAATCATAAGCAAGAAACCCCCACAATTAAAATATTTCAAAATTCTTTTCCACAACACATATGGAAACTCAAATCACGATTAGTAAAATGCACAAAATTATTATATATGATTCTTTCAAAACATCAAACTCAATAAAAAGTCTTTAATGTCGTGCCCCAACTTAGGGACGCGACTGGCATTTGATGCCAACTTAAACCTGAGTTGACCCTTCCTGGGAAACTATGTTGCTAGTGTTATACCAGCTACCAAATAAAAAAAAAGTATACCTCTACTTAAAAATAAGCCCTTGGCCGGCAATGTCCCTGTCAACATAATATCTAATAAAATTAGCTAATCCCAACAATTCAGACAAAAACTAAATCCTATGTGGGCCATTGAGGCCACCATGATATTTAAAAATATGTAAACTAAACATGTATACATATATGATCAGGGTTGATGGGCCGCTGTGCTCAAAGGATATGGAAACAAGGCCAACACAGCCGATGACAAACATCTATACAATCCAAAGTCTACAAGACTCTAATAGTAATAAACTTGGTTTAGATAGGGCCCTAACCTACCCAAAAACTATCTACAACAAAAGGTAACAAACCTCAGAAACTCTGGCAACTTTGGAAGAAAGGAGCTAGCCAACCTATTGGAGCTCGATCTTGCTACTAGAAAGGCCTGTTTGGTTGTATTTTGGGACCTGCAGGAATGAATACAGCGCCCCAGGCTCTGGGCATCAGTACAAAATAATGTGTTGAGTATGCAAGGCAAATCATAACTAAGAAGGTATCATAAAGTACTGAATATAGGTATAGATAAGAGGTCAAAGTGTAATGACCCAAACATTCATTATGCTAAAATAAAGAGTATGACCTTCGCTTAATTTTTCTTAGACAAATTTTTGAAAATTCAAGGTTGGCCTAGTCTTAGGTGCATTTTGAGGGTGTCATAGTCTAAGAAAATTTGATAGTAATTTGAGCATCATTGGGGTTGTATGACTTGATCTTGCGATAGAGGACGAGTTTAGGGAGCTGTAGCAACTTTCGGTATGTAAAACAGATTAATAGAATTTCGGTTATGGGGTTTACCGTGAAAGAGTCGGCTTACGAGTTGAGGCATAGAAAGAGGCAATTTTCTACACTTTTGAGGGTTTTTATCTTTGGAGTTAAGGTTTTTATACTCTCTAAACTTGAATTACTTCCTAGAATTCTTAGAAATCGCTAGGATCATGTTCTAGGTAGAAATTAGGATTTAGCCCTAATTTATAAACTAAATGAAAAATTGATGGGAATTGAGTAATTTCAGTTGGTAATGATCCTAGGGTATTAGAAAACACTAGTTGAAGAAAAATTTGGTTGTTCATGCTAAAAACATGTTGAATTCATGAAGATTAACGAGTAGAAAATTCTAAAATGGTGAACTAGGGCAAATTTATAGTTTAAATTGATAATTATGAATTCATAATGATTAGAGGGGATGGAATAATTGAAATGGGTGTGTGAATTTATTGTTATAGATCAAGAACGGAGCAAAAGAGAAAGAAAAGGCAAAATTGTGACCTTGAAGTGATTCGAGCAAGGAATCGAGGTAGGTTATGGTTTAATTGAAGCAATGAAACTTGCTTGACTCTTTGCTTATATGAAAATTGAATGTTTGTAATTACATTCGGGCACTACTTTTAATTATTGACTGTGTTGCATTTCATTGATATTGATGGTAGATATGGTGGTGTTGTGGAGATGAATTGATGTTATTGATGATGATAATGAGTTTATGATGATGATGATGATGATGTTGATAATGATACTGATGATGATGATGATGATATTGAGATGAGAAAGAGATTATACGTACATCTTGCATACATGCATTCCTTATATGCATTTGAATGTACATTTATACCTATATGCTGTGATGTATCTTGTTGATGACTTGACTAATTGAAAAAAGTGTAATTGTGCTTGTATTCATCCTGTATTGAAGTGTCATATTTGTGGTTGGTTTTCATTAGTTATAAGTTTTGTCATGATCATTGTGTAACACCCCATATTTTGTGTGCACTTGTTCTATTAATATGGAACTTGAGGTAACCTTGTTGTATAGGTAAGGGACCAAGTTTCTTACGTGATTAGTGATGGTTCAAGATGGATTTGAAGGATATTACAACATCCCAAGACATTTCAGCATCTATACGCCAAGTTAACCTCGATGGAAGTATTTAAACGCGATTTAGTAAGGTGGTATTCTACCCCAAAGATTAAAGTAGCCAAGTGCATATAAGAATTAAGTTAACATAAAAGGATTAAGACTTAGAATATAGATTAAAATAAGTGAGTTGCTTGCTTGACTTAAATTAAGTTAGTAGGTGACAAGTAGGTGCATCACCTACTTTGACCTATTGACCAAATCTAAGAACCAAGTAGATACATCACCTATTAAGACTTTTTTGACCAGCCTATTGGGCTAAGTACAATACCACCTACTTGAATTAATTCTGGCCCAAAATGATTGGAAGAAAATGTGGAAGAATGGGTAGCCAAGGCCCAATAATTTTAAGTCCACAAAGGCCCAAGCCCAATGGTCAAGTAGGTGCACCTAATTGACAATATATGTTCCAAAATTATCCAAGAAAGTCAACCAAACCAGGCCCCTTTTAAAAGGTTTAGGATCAGATCATTTGGCTAATTTTAACTTAGAAAAAAAATCAACTTTCTAGAGGTTTCTCTCTTGCTCTCTCTAAGCTTCTATAGCATCCCTAAAATTCCATTAGGGTTCTTCGGATTGTCTTTCTTTCCAAGATAAGGTGAGTGAATTAATTATGAGTTTAGTTTAAGAAGACTATTGGAATTATTTTCTTCATATTCAAAGCATTGGACAATTTTCTCTAAGCTTTGGCAGTCCCACTTTTCTTTAAACTTCTAAGAGATTTATCTTCTTCTTTGGTTTAAGTTTTGAGGATAATTCAAGTCCTTGACGGACTGCAAGTTAAGGAGATATAAATTTCAGAACTTGAGGTAAGTTCATCTCTTCTTAAATACAAAGTTGGGTAGCTGATTATGGATGTAATTTTATTGGGAATTCATCAGAAAATTATTGTAAGCCATGTGTTCACATTTTACTAAGGCGTAATGGAATTTTTGGGACTGTTTGATAGCTATTTTGGAGGTATTGTGTTAGGAGGCAGTTGCTAACCCTATATGATGGTTGTGTATGGGTTGTATTGATGTGGAAATGGAGGGGGTAGTGATGCACTATTTATTCAAGGGCTACTGCCCGGCTACTATCTGGATGAGGTTAAGTGGCCTACGCGTTGATTATCTACTAATACTAGTTTTACTACTTACTTTATTGTAGATAAGTAATCTCAAGGCCAGGAGATCAATTTGGGGTAATGTTGATGTTGTACTACAAGGTATGTAAGGCTATTCGATTCTATGTTCTTAGGCATGAAATCTAATGCATGTGTTACAAAATGAGCTTTCTAAGTGCTCTTCCTAGTAAAAGATAGATAGTGGCAGCTTACCATCTCCAATTTAGTCAATGGTTTTTTCCCACTCCATAGTGTGTTAGAATACTTCAATGTGTGTTTATTATTAGATCAACTTGTTTATTGTTCCAAAAACTAGTATGGGAATGGTACTTTCGGCAGCTATCTTAGTAAACTCTCCGTTTAGTCAAGTGAAGTTCGTTGTGTCATTTAAGCTCCTAAATAATACATTGATGTTACATTTTCTCCCTATGTCATTGTTACTGCCTTAAATACGTATTCACACATCTCTTACTACTGGTCCATAGTCCAAAACTCACTAATGTTATGACCACCAAAAGAATAATCTCAACGATTAAAGAAATGATGTAAAGTGGATCTGCTTATGGACGGGTGGTATCCCAGAGTTGGAAGGAACACCTAGCATGTGTCGATCTCGATCTATATACTACGGGTTGTATCCCAGGGGTGAGATAAAAGACTAGCATAGGTCGATCCCGATTTGTGTATTTATGAGGACCGTATCCTAGGGGTTAAAATACCTAGCATGGTTCATCCTCTTTTACCACTGATCAGCTGTTCATTTATATTATATACCTTACAAAGTTTATAAAGTAAATAAGAGAAAAGTAAAGAAAAGAATGTAATGTATGTGATCCCACAAGTACAAGCAAAGGTGGTTTCTTATCCTTATCTATACCATTATATATTGATACCTGATTTCATTTAAGCTCTTACCTTACATGTGGTTACTTTATGCCTTACATGCTCAGTACACTCTTTTGTTTTGACGTCCCTCATGGGGGACACTGTGTTTCATGCCACAAGTACAGGTACTCCAGCTAATAGACCTCCCAGTAAGAGGACAGGACACTCAGCTGTGATTGGTGAGCTCTAAGTTGATTCGGGGCTTTACCGAGTCTTTGATATATACATTTTGATATTGTACAGTAGTTTTATAAGGAGGGGCCTATCCCGACCTAGATTAAGTTTTCTATATTATAAAGGCTTTGTAGACTAACGTATTAAGTTTAACTATGTTTTGTCTCATAACAGTTGTGGCTCTAATGACCAAGTCATGTATATGTAGTTTAGGCCTATCTATGCTGGTCTTTCATTACTGTAGCTTATATATATTTGTCAAATTTTCATGACTTTCATAGTTATATGCATGGTAAGCACAGGTTAAAGTTGGTTCTCTCGAGTCTTTAGGGCGTCGGGTGCTTGTTTATCTCAATGGGATTTGAGGTGTGACACACTGTTACTTATGTTTGGTTTACATGTTTGTATAGTGTTGAGTGGAGTCGGCTTATGATGCCTACCAGTACTTACTTGATGTGCTGATGTTACCCGTGCTCTTCTTTTTGTTGAGTCCAGAGCGTGTTCCAACGATTAAGATGAGACCCAGACTCTAGCCAGCATTTGCAGATGTCAATTCAAGGGTGAGCACCATGATCGGACAGACATTGAGTCTTCTGATTTGTGTTCATGTCCTTTGTTCCGGGACTAAGACATTCTCATATTTTATTTCATAGTTTGGATAATATTTTAGTAGTGGTTTTGGAACCTCTTATTTGTTCTTTTATGGTGACTGTTTCTCCCAAGCGCACATACGAGCGTACGTGGTTGTGCAAGTAATATAGTGGATCTTGCGAGCCGAATATCGGTCCTACGGGGACTTGGTGTTTAGCAGGCGATCCAACTTAAGTATTACTATTGAAGTTAAATTAGTGCGATTCGTACGCAAAGAGAGTTTGAGTTTGTTTTTATAACTAAATACTAGAAATAATGACGATATGAAATTCGGATTGCAAACAATATATGGAGAGTTTCAGAGTTGAGGCAATTACTTCACATTCATGCATAACTATGGTTTCTAGTTGGTGTTGGTGCATATCGTGATTGTTGATGTAAGGGGTTGATATTCAAATTTGGAATGGTCATCCTATAAGTCATCTACCCAAATTAATCTCACAACTACATCGTTAAGCGGGGATGTGAGTCTTTAATTCGAGTGCATTAAACTATCTTTTCGTTTCATTAACCAAGTGGGGCGTTTAGGTATGTCGCTATCCTAACCGCAAATCATCCTTTAACAATCAAAATCTAACCATTAGAACATGATTCACACTCCTTACATTATTCATTCTGTCCCACAACTCCTATGGTCAATTCGTTTTGGAACTACAATTTATCCAAAAGTTCATGACGCTTTAGAATAGTAAAGCAAGAAAGCAAATAAAATCACATGACTTAATAAACAAATATACCAACTATAAAACCATAGTTAAGCAATAATGTTGTAGACTCAAACCTAGAATGAGGGTTTTTATCCACTCATATTCATACAAACAATCTCCATAAAAGAGTTCATAACTTCAAACTACAAGAATGAAAAGTAAAAGAAGAAAGAACCCTAGTTTGTGATCCTTGATGTCTCCTTTGCTCTCCAATTCATGTGTAATCCAAGAGATGTTAATAGTGTGACTAAGTACTATTTTTATAGTGATTTAGGTCTTCCATGAGGTGCCCCAAACGAATCATATACATTTACAACTTTTCCCCCACTTAAAGCAAGTTAAAAACCCACTTTGAGATGGTTTAGGGGGAGGGTGCGTCGCATGGTCCATCGCACGCCCAAGGAGGTGCGTCGCATGTCCATCATGAACCCAAACCAGTAGAAAGGTGTGATAGGGGTAGTAAGGAATTACATCCCACATTCTTTGGGGGGTGAGGCACATGGCCCCCTCCCTTGCATTGGGAGATGAGGCGCATGGCCCCATCCAAAGTGTGGGGGGTGCTTCCTTTCTTTCTCGTGTTTTCGTTCCTTGTTCCCATACATCTTGTGTCTTGTTTGTAGGCTTGATTTAGCCTCCATAGATACTCCATTGGTATCCTACAATATCTCACAAAAACTATAAGTCCATACAACACAATAGAACTAATCAAAGTACACTAGAACAAGCATAGCTCAAGCTAGCGACACTAGTTTTCTCTTCTAAGTTCTATTTGATCCTTTTGACTCTAGACTTGTTTCAAATGCACTTTAAACTCCATAAAAATGTAATTTAACACACACATACACATATACACACTTTATACTCAATAATCACATCAAGTTATCCTCAAAACTAAGTTAAACGCACATAGATAATGACACTTAGGAGTATAAATACGCCTAAGATCACCACCTCACACTTAAAGCCTTGTTCATCCTCGAACAACTCTTTAAATTAATCACTATCAAGGAATACTCTAACAACATTACTACAACTAATATAATTAAGCTAGAACTACATAAATCACATGAATAGCAAGTTTTATACTCAACATGTTATCTTACAACTTGAAACGCATGAAGACTACTTTGAAACTTCCTAGCCTCAAGACTTGACTCTACCAAGTTAGCAAACTCATGCATATTAATCAACAAAGAGATCATATAAGCCACCTATATATCATCAAACATGCACCCTCACCATAAGAGAATCACCGACATCTATATACAAATATGCAATTTATCACAAAAATGGGTGTAAGAATCAAATTTCGCTCACTCTTACAAAGAATTCACATGTGATATTAGACATAACATAAGCTTGAACTTAGTGTAGTACTCCACTAATATCATAATATCAAAGCTCAAGATCAAGTAGGACTTTACAGGTTGTAATGTAGGCTAAGGGATGGGTAGGAACTATTTGGTCAAGGATAGTGACTATTTTCCCTAGGCGCTTTAATACATCACACTCTACATTAAAAATATCTCCAACCAACCCATTTCACACCACTTTTATCTTCCCATGTCTCTTTTGTTTTGTCCCATCTCTTTAAGCTAGCTTACACATCTTTAGCAAGGAGTATTTACTATAAACACTTGATTCACTTTTGATCAATTTTTATTTTCAATACATTACCCCCAACTAACAACACATAAACTATTTCACAACATCAATATCTACTCTTTGGGGATTCATTTTCACTTCTTCCTTCTTCAATTTTTACACTCCTTAACATCTTAATTTCTCAACTAAAGCGTTTAGAAATTTTGGATCAAATTGTGGGCAACTGAAGGAAAAGGAATAAGCTACATATAAGGCTACCTAAAAAATAGGCTACAGGCTCAATGATGCTAACTAAGATTATTTAAAAAGGGTAGATAAGGTGGGTATAAAACATGGCTATCAAAGAAATGCCTATATCATCTCCTAAACTCAACATTCTTTATTTCTCTTTACAAACACACCAGACAAGTTCTATACATCACTATGCAACATGGAATATAACAAAATTTCACTCACACATGGCACATGTTTAAGTCAAGAAGGATCCCTATAAACTCTCAACCAAGCAATAGCAAGAATTCAATATTAAGCCAACATCACACAAGAGTCAAACAAATTAGCCTAAGTGTTTCACAGTTGTCATTCAATTCACTACACATGCTTCGACATTCAACCCACTTGCATCATGCAGTCATACGTAGCATCTAACTAGAGCAACTCTAAAATTTTAAAATTACTCCTAAAAATCAAAAAGGATATCGGGTTCAAAGGGCTTTCCATCGAAAAAGAACCAAAAAGAAAAATCGAGGGGTGGATGAAGTGTGCTCCTAAATAAAATTGAAAATTACTAAAAGAAAGTCTTTTTTGTATTTTTCAAATTTTCAGCAACATAAGCATTTTCAGCAACATAAGCAAAAAGCACATAACCAAATAACCAAAAGACTCTTATAGAACACTCCACCCTAACCAAATCAGAAGATTTCCCATCCCACACTTAAAATCACACTTTTTACCCAAAGTAGGAAATACTCACTAAGGCCACTAGGCCTAGCCAATAGCATCATATTCATCAGGAGGTTCGGAGAATCCCACACTTTGTTTTTGCCATGCTTCTTAGCTAAGATCTCCGGTACTCAGACTTCCCTTCAACCTGTCAACATAAAACAAAAAAACCCCAAAAGTGATACTAAAGAAAAACTTAAAAGTAAAAATAACTACCTTAACTTGGTTTGCCTCCCAAGAAGTGCCTAATTTATTGTCGCGACATGACTCAAATCACAACTTCCATCCATAGTCTATCATCCTATTAGTCCTACTCGAAGCCCATCTTTTCCTTCTCTTCTGACCTCTTGAGTGATCACGAGTAAGGTCTGCAACTTTTCTTACACCTACCTTTTCAGGATTCCATTCAAGTTTTGCAGGTTCAGGCTTATTTGTCAACTCGGGCAACTCCATGAGAGAGTTCGAAGAGGTATTATGTAGTTTGTATACTTCCACCTCACACTCATTCATTTTCATCGTTGTGATCATGCATAGATTTCTATATTGTGAGGGTGTGTTGAGTGCATTGTACACCCTGAAGACCACCTCTTCATCATTCAGTCTCATCTTGAGTGTACCCTTTCTCATATCTATTAATGCTCCACCAGTAGCCAAGAATGGACGTCCCAATATGATTGGTACCCTGTCATCTGCATCATAATCAAGAATGATAAAGTTATTAAGAATAATTAACTTACCAACCTTAATGAGAACATCCTCTATGATTTCTTTGGGGACCACTCTCATTCTGTCCTCCATTTGTAACACCACTGAGAAGGCCTTGGCTTTCCCAAAAAAAGAGTATTAAAAACTTAAAGGGGCATTAAGTTGATGCTTTCCCCCAAATCACTCAAAGCATGGATAACATCACTTTCACCAATTTGTATGTGGAGGGTGAAACTCCCAGGGTCCTTGAGCTTTTTGGGTATCTTCCTCATGACCACAGAACTGTACTCTTCAGTAAGTGCCACAGTCTCAATATCACCAAGTCTCATTTTATTTGTCACCACATCCTTCAAGTACTTAGCATACTTTGGCATTCCCTGTAAAACATCTATAAGAGGAAGGTTAATGTGAAGTTCTCTGAATGTGTCAAAGAACTTCTTAAAACAAGCATCTTCTTTTGCTTTATTAAGCCTTTGAGGGAAAGGTGATGGTAGCCTATTTTGAGGTTGCTTAATAGGATTTTCATTAGGATACTTAGACTTCCTCTCTTTGTTATATTCTTTGGACTCAACTTGCCTTTTTGTCTGCTCAGGTATGGTCAACTCTGCTTTCACCTCGTGATTTTTCTTTAGAGGCGCATCAGTCAAATCTCTACTACTCCTCAAGGTGATTGCCATAACCTACTTTGGATTTTAATCTGTATCACTAGGTAAACTCCCAAGAGGTCTTGTGTTTTGTGCCTGAGCTAATTGACCCATCTGTATCTCTAGATTCTTCTAAGCTAGTTGTTAATTTTTGATTTCTGCAGCCATTTGTTCTTGGTTGGCTAGTATCTTTTTTGAAGTCTCCTCTATATTACTGGCCTGAGTGTTGTTCTGAATGCCTTGCTGCTACTGAAACTTTTGAGATTGAGCCTGATTATTGCCCCATGAGTAATTGGGCTGATTCTGCCAATTGCGGTTATAGGCATTACCATAGTTTTGATTGCCTCTCTGCGCATTGCCTACAAAATTCACAGACTCCAGATTTACTGCACATAAGTCTGAAGAGTGACCACTATTATTACAAGTTTCACACCAAGTCTAAACTTGCTGAACTGCATTAACTTATGCCTAAGGTTGAGCCACACTCAACTTATTGAATTGTGTCATCATCTAGTTTTGAAAACTGGCTAACTGTACGGACAATGCTGTGACACTATCTACCTCAATCATACCTGCCGACTTCTTCACTATGTTTCTAGACATATCACCATTCCAATATGAATTACCTTGTGTAATTCTATTTAGGAGAGTGTATAACTCATCATAAGTTTTCTCCAATGCCTGACCACCTGCCGCTGAGTCTAATAAATTTTTCGTATTATGGTCAAGACCTTAAACAAAAGTGTGAGATAATAGCTCATTACTTTGTTGGTGATGTGGACAATCTCTGAGAAGTGACTTAAATCTCTCCCATGCATGATAGAGATTCTTATCTGGCTTTTGCGTGAAACTCAGAATCTCACTCCTCAACCTTGCAATTTTGCCTGAAGGAAAGAATTGGATGATGAACTTCTTTGCCAAATCGTCCCAAGTTGTAATTGAGTTTGAAGGTTCTGCCTTCAACCATTTATTCGCTTCTCCCAATAGTAAGAATGGAAAAAGTATGAGTCTCACATAGTCTGTAGAGACTCCTACGGGAATGAATGTGTCACTGATTTCCAAGAAGTTCTGAAGATGGACCCGTGGATCCTCATGTGACAAGCCTGTAAACTGCCAGCTCGTGTGCAACAATTGCACCATGTTTTATTTCAGCTCAAATTTGCCTCTTGCGTCTGGCTTTTGAATACAGGAGGTCATATTAGGTGTGAATAGGATTACCACATCACGCACTGTCCTGCGAGATAGTTGTTCATTACCCATTGTTGCAAGAATGGTCTCATCCTCTTGAAATTATGGGATTGGATAGAGAAGTGTTAATTTTCTCCTCAATTAGTGCAAGCATCACTCAAGTTCGGGATGTAGGTCAACCAATTCCCTCTCCCTTGCCAACTTGCTTAAGATTCAAACTTGTACCTTTCTGTAGCTAAGACCAAGTTGTCAGCACTTAACAAAATAAAATAGTAAAACTAGAAATTAGAAGGTTGCTAATTTTCAAGTCCCCGATAACGGCACCAAAAACTTGTTGCTCCCAAGTGCACACGCAAGTTTACGTGGTCGTGTAAGTAATATAGTGGCTCTTGCCAGCCTAATATCTATCCCACTGGGAATTGGTGTTTAGTAGACGATCCAAATTAAGTATTACTATTGAAATTAAATAAGTAAGATTCGTACCCAAAGAGATTTTGAGTTTTGTTTTTATAACTAAATACTAGAAATAACGATGATATGAAATCAGATTGTAAACAATATATGGAGAGTTCCAAGGTTGAGGCAATTACTTTACATCTATGCATAACTATAGTTTCTAGTCGATTATGGTGCATATCGTGATTGTTGATGTAAGGGATTGATATTCAACTTCGAAATGGTCATCCTATAAGTCATCTACCCAAATTAATCTCACAACTACATCATTGAGCGGAGATGTGAGTCTTTAATTCGAGTGCATTAAACTATCTTCCCGTTTCATTAACCAAGTGGGGCGTTTAGGTATGTCGCTATTCTAACCGCAAATCATCCTTTAACAATCAATATCTAACTATTAAAATGTGATCCACACTCCTTATGTTCTTCATTCCATACCTCAACTTCTATGGTCAATTTGTTTTGGAACTACAATTTATCCAAAAGTTCATGATGCTTTAGAATAGTAAAGCAAGAACGCAAGAACAATCACATGACTTTATAAACAAATATACCAACTATAAAACCATAATTAAGCAATCATGTTGTAGCCTAAACCCTAGAATGAGGGTTTTTATCCACTCATAGTCATACAAACAATCTCCATAAAAGAGTGCATAACTTCAAACTACAAGAATGAAAGGTAAAAGAAGAAAGAACCCTAGTTTGTGATCCTTGATGTCTCCTTTGCTCTCCAATTCGTGTGTAATTCAAGATATGTGAATAATGTGGATAAGTACTCCTTTTATAGTTATTTATGTCGTACATGAGGTTCCCCAAACGAATCATATACATTTACAACTTTTCTCCCACTTAAAATAAGTTAAAAACCCACTTTGAAGTGGTTTAAGGGGAGGGTGCGTCGCATGGTCCATCGCACGCCCAAGGAGGTGTGTCGCATGGACATCGCGCACCCAAAACAGTATCTAAGTGTGCTATAGGTCGCTATACATTCCCTCCCACATGCTTTGGGGTGTACGATGCATGTCCCCCTTCCTTGCTTTGGGAGGTGCGACGCATGGCCCCCTCCAAAGTGTGGGGGGTGCATCCTTTTCTTCTCATGTTTTCATTCCTTGTTCCCATAAATCTGGTGGATTATTTGTAGGCTTGATTTAGATTCCATAGATCCTCTATTCATGTCCTACAACATCTCACAACAACCATAAGTCCATACAACACAATAAAACTAATCAAAGTACACTAGAACAAGCATAGCTTAAGCTAGCGATACTAGTTTTCTCTTCTAAGTTCTATTTGATCCTTTTGACTCCATACTTGTTTCAAATTCACCTTAAACACCATAAATATTTACTTTAACATACAAATACATGTATACACACTTAATACTCAATAAGCACATCAAGTTATCCTCAAAACTACGCTAAATGCACATCAATAATCACACTTAGGAGTATAAATATGCATAAGATTAGTGACTTCAGGTTTTGGGAGTTGTAATAAATAGAGATATTCTGCAATCTATTTTCATTGATTATATTATTGGATTAAGTGTTAGATTTTATTAAGGTAATGATTATTGTGTTAGTGACTTGATCAAGGATTTGATAAAAGTAACTTAAGAAGTGGCTATTCCTGGTTGATATGGGTTGGGTTAGATGGTTCTCTCACCTTATTATTAGGGTGGGTGCCAGTCATGACCACTTAGGTCGTGAAAAATGATTGAATTAGAGCACTGCATTCATAGATCACATTTTATAAGAACAGGTCTAGTAGAGTCTTATGGAATTGTACAAAGACATCTATACTTTTCTTCGAGAGGCTACAGGGCTTTAGGAAACAAAATTCCTTTCTTTCTTCCTTTTATGTTATTACTCAATTCCAATTGGTATCTGGTGAACCGAATTAGTATCTAACTCATTTCTTCTTATTTCTAGATGGTGAATATTAGTTCCACCAGATCAGCAGCAGCCGCACTATAGCAACACTGGACACAATTTGGGGTAGGGCATGGAAAGAAGGAATAAGGGCATCACCTACCAGGGGTAGAGCCTAGGCAGCCGAAGGATCGGCTAGATAGATAACACCCTTCCCTCCCCCATAGCAGGATGCTCCAGACCTTGTCCAAAATAAAGAAATAGTAGTTATGGAGGAAGAAGTGGTAGTTCCAGAAAATATGGTGCCATTATAGAATGATGCAGCTCAGGCGCCTTTGTTTGTAGAAGTGATTAAGCAAGTGTTGGGATTTCTAAGGAGATTGGCTGGAACAAGTACCACTCAAACAATGCATATGATTCCCTCCCTAGCCCTACAACATGATATTGTTGTAGCTCCTAGAATGGATGAGGGTTCTAAGATCGGAGTGTTTCCCCGACAGGTATTAGTTCCAGTGATGATATATGATGAGCATGGACTATTCTGTAAGTTCATGAAGATGAAACCTCTGGTATTCCAAGGTACTGAGTCTAAGAATGCTTTTGAGTTTTTTATTAATTGTCATGAGCATTTGTATAAGATGGGCGTGGTTGAGAGGTATGGTGTGGACTTTGTGTCTTTTCAGTTGTAGGCCAAGGCCAAGCAATGGTGGAAGGTCCTTTATTGAGTGTAGGGCTACCTTACTTCCACTTACTTGGTTCCAATTTCAAAATTTATTTCTTGAAAATTATGTCCCTCGCACTTATTGTGATCAGAAGAAAGATGAGTTCTTGAAGTTGGAGCAGGGTGATATGAAGGTGGTGGCCTATGAGGCCAAGTTTCATGCCTTATCCCGTTATGCTTTTCAGTTGATTACTTTAGAGGATGAGCGGATCAAGTACTTTGTGAAAGTTTTGAATTCAGGGATTCAAATGGTTACTTTGTCAGTGGCGGCTTCAGGCAAGTTTTTTCAGTAAGTGGTTGAGTTTATTAAGAAGGCTAAAGCTATTGGGAAGTAAGAGGAGGTAAAGGTGGAGGAAAACAAGACCCAGATATCAAGAAAATTTAGTTGTAATTATTCTAGAGGTCGTGGTTCTCAGGGTCATTTATCTTGGCCTTATAATTTAGCCATGCCTGTGTCCGCAGGGGGCACGTCTGGGGTCAGTTATTATCCTTCACAGATGGGTAGTTATACATCTTCTTTGTTTTCAGTTCAAAGACCTGTCTTAGGTATCAAGTGCCATGAGTGTGGACGTTTAGGCCACCGTAGGAGGTTTTGTCCTAATTTCTTATCTGCTGGTCAGTTAACTCAGCAACCAGCTTCTAATGCACTAGTTCTAGCAGGTCATGATAGTAGAGAAAATGGTAGGGGTCGTCCATAGGGTGAGCGTGGTGGCCAGAATGCAGGAAGGGGTTGTTACAAAGCCAACTGAGGTAGAGGACAGGTTGGTAGAAGTGGTGCTCAGGCTGGCAGAGGTAGCGGTTAGGGTGGTGAAAGGGCTCATCTTTATGTTTTTCCAACCCGTTCTGAAGTGAAAGCTTCGAATGTTGTAATCACAGGTACTATTTTTGTCTGTGATTGTATGGATTCTGTATTGTTTGATCCCGAGTCTACCTTCTCTTATGTGTCTGTGAAGTTTGCCTTGGGCTGGGATTTAGACTGTAAATATCTTGATACCTCTATGTATGTGTATACACCAGTTGGGGTGTCTATATGAGTTGATTAAGTTTATTGTGTGTGTCCTATGATGTTTATGGGGATTAATACTTTGGTAGACTTAGTGATTTTAGATATAGAAGAATTTGATATATTTTGGGGATGAGTTAGTTGTCTCCTTGTCATGCTATTCTTGGTTGTTATGCTTAGACAATCACTATAGCTATGCCCTAGATGGAAAGGTTGTAGTGGGAGGGTACTTTTAAGTCTACTCCTGTGAGAATCGTGTCAGCTATTCGTTCCCAAAAGTTAGTTAAGCAGGGGTGTAAGGTGTTTCTAGCTCATCTTCGAGAAGAAAGTTCAGTAGTTCCTCCTATAGTTTTGGTTCCCATTATATCTGAATTCTTAGAAGTATTTCCTGATGATCTTCCTGGTATGCCTCTAAACCGTGAAATAGACTTTTGCATAGACTTAGAGCAAGGAACTCAACCCATCTATATCCCTTCTCATCGTAGGGCATCAGAAGAGTTAAGGGAATTGAAGTCCCAATTGTAAGAGTTGTTAGAAAAGGGTTTTATTCATCTAAGTATTTTCCTTTAGGGTGCTCCTATTTTATTTGTGAAAAAAAGAATGGTAGTATGCAGATGTGCATAGATTACCGTTAGCTGAATAAAGTGATTATTTGCAACAAGTATCCTTTGTCGAGGATAAATGATCTATTCAACTAGTTGCAGGGAGATGTAGTGTTTTCTAAAATTGATTTGAGGTCAGGTTACCATCAACTCAAGATTAGGGCGGAGGACATCCTAAAGAATGCCTTTCGAACTCGTTATGGGCATTACAAGTTTTTGGTTTTACCAATGCCCCAACTTCTTTTATGAGTCTGATGAATGGGGTTTTTAAGCCATTTATGGATTCCTTTGTTATCATTTTCATTGATGGCATTCTAGTTTACTTCAAGAATGACGAGGATCACGAAACTCACTTGCGTACAATACTAGGGTTGCTTAAGGAGAAACAACTATATGCTAAATACTCAAAGTGTGAATTATGATTGTCTTCAGTGTTCTTCTTGGGCCATATGGTATCTAAAGAAGGGGTGATGGTAGATCCACAGAAGGTTGAAGCTATTAAGAATTAGGCTAAACTGACAAATGTCACCAAAATTTAGAGTTTTATGGGGTTGGCTGGCTACTATCATCGGTTTGTTAAGGGGTTTGCCACTATTGCTTCACGTATGAGTGGTTCCATTTGTATGGGATGACAAGTGTGAGGAGAGCTTCCAAATGCTCAAAACTTTGTTAACTTCAGTTCCAATTCTCACTTTGCCTATGGAAGGTAAGAACTTCATTATATATTGTGATACTTTACAGTTGGGTTTAGGTACTGTTTTGATGCATGGTCAGAGTGTGATCGCTTATGCTTCGAGACAACTGAAGCCTTATGAGAAGAAATATCCCAGTCATTAGTTAGAATTGGCGTCTGTGGTCTTTGCTTTGAATATTTGGAGACACTACCTCTACGGGGTGAAGTGTGGGGTGTTCATAGACCATCGCTGTTTGCAGCATGTGTTTACTCAAAGAGACCTGAATTTGAGATAGAGAAGGTGGATGGAGTTAATCAAAGACTATGACATCTTAATCCTATATCATTCGGGCAAGGCCAATGTGGTGGTAGATGTATTGAGCCGAAAGTCGGTAAGCATGAGAAACTTGGCATGGTTAGAGGTATCAAGAGGCCTATTGGCTAGAGAGATACAGGCTTTGGCTAATAACTTTATGATATTACAGGTGACTAGCGAGGGAGGAGTGCTAGCCTATGTGGAGGCTAAGTCTATGTTTTTCAAAAAGATCAAGAGCAGACAATTTGAGGACAAGAAGTTGAGCAACCTTAGATAAAAGGTGTTATAAGGTGAGGCCAAGGAGGCCATTTTGGATGAAGAGGAAGTGTTGAGGATTCGGGGCAGCATATGTGTGCCTCGTGTGGGTGATATAATTTCTACTCTTATTGTAGAGGCTCATAATTCTAAGTACTCTATACATCCATCTGCAACCAAAATCGGAAACCTAGTGGAATATTTCAGAGAATGCCCATTCTGGAATAGAAGTGGAAAAGAATAACCATGGATTTTGTGGTGGGTCTTCCTAAGGCTTTGAGAAAGTGCTACTTTATATGGGTGATCGTCGATCGATTGACCAAGTCGGCTCATTTTATTCTGATAAGGGTGGATTATAATGCAGCTAAGTTGGCCAAGATTTATGTGAGGGAAATTGTAAGGCTCCATTAGGTACTTGTTTCCATTGTGTCAGACAGAGGTTCTCAGTTCACCTCCAGCTTTTGGGACAAGTTTTAGTCAGAATTGGGTTCTAGATTGGACCTAAGCACAACTTTCCACCCACATACTGATGGGAAGTCAGAACGAACAATCCAAGTGCTTGAAAATATGATTTAGGCTTATGTAATGGACTTTGGTGGTCAATAGGACCAGTACTTACCATTATAGGAGTTTGTATATAACAATAACTACCACTTTAGTATTGATATGACTTCTTTTGAGGCCTTGTATGATAGATGATGAAGTTCATCGATTGAATGATTCAATGCGTTTGAGGTGAGGCCTTGGAGCACTAATATGCTCAAGGATTCGATGGAGAAGATAAGTTTCATTTAGAAAAAATTAGTAGCCGCTTAGAGCCAGTGGAAAGAATATACAGATAATAAGGTAAGGGATGTAAAGTTTGAGGAAAGTGAGAAAGTACTATTTAAAGTGTCACCTATAAAGGGTGTGATGCATTTTGGTAAGAGGGACAAGTTGAGTCTGAGGTATATCAGACCCTTTGAGATCTTAAATGAGGTAGGGTCAGTGGCTTATAAGATGGATTTACCTCCTAGCTTATCTTGGGTTCATCTGGTGTTCCACAAATCCATGCTTAAGAAGTACCATGGTGATGGTGATTACATTGTTCATTGGGATTCTGAATTATTCAATAAAGAGCTTTCTTACGAAGAGGAGCCAATTGTTATACTGGATAGGGATGTGAGGAAGTTGTGGACCAACGTTATCCCATCCATGAAAGTTCAGTTGTGGAATCGTTCGGTTGAGGAAGCAACTTGGGAGACAGAGGCAGGTATGCGCAAGCGATATCCATACTTGTTCATTGACTTAGGTAATTTTCTTTACTAATTGTTGTATCATTTTGGGTTAGCTGTCATTCGGGGATGAACGAGGGGTGAATTAGTATCTAATGTAATGACCCAAACCATCGTTACACTGAAATAGAGAGTATGACCTTCACTTAACTTTCCATAGACATATTTTTAAAAATTCAGGGCTGGCCTTGTCTTAAGTGCATTTTGAGAGGGTGATTGTCTAAGGAAATCTGGTAGTAATTTGAGCATCGATGGGGTTTTATGACTTTATCTTGTGATAGGGGATGAGTTTAGGGATCCATAACAACTTTCAGTGCTTAAAATGAATTAATAGAACTCCGGTTATGGGGTTTACCGTTAAAAGGTTGGTTTGCGAGGTCGTATTTCGAGGGGTGTGTTGTAAAATAGCTAGAACTGAGAAAAAGCCCTGAGTTACTGCATCAGGACTACTGCAGCAGTACCACTATAGTGGTAAAAGTACTATTGCAGTAGTGGCCTCAATAAGCCTACGAACCACTGCATCGGTAACTTTATCGTCGCAGTGGTACCACTGCAACGGCAACTTTAGCACCACAACGATAAAAATGTAGAATTCTGGTTTTTAAAACTAGAAAACTTGTTTTTCACCCCACTTTTTCCAAAAGCAAGTTGAGGCATAGCAAGAGGCATTTTTTTGCACTTTTGGGGGGTTTTCATCTTTGGAGGTACGATTTGTATTCTCTCTAAACTTGAATTATTTTCTAGAATTCTTAGAAATCGCTAGGATCATGTTTTTGGTAGAAATTGGAGTTTTGTCCTAATTTATGAACTGAATGAAAAATTAGTAGGAATTGGGTAATTTCAGTTGGTAATGATCCTAGGGTGTTAGAAAACACTAGTTGGAGTAAAATTTGGTTATTCATGCTAAAATTTGGTTATTCATGCTAAAAGCATGTTGAATTCATAAGGATTAAAGAGTAGAAAACCCTAAAATGGTGAACTAGAGTTAATTCATAGTTTAAATTGATAATTATGGATTCCTAATAGTTAGAGGGGATGGAATAATTGAAATGGATGTATGAATTTGTTGTTATAGATCAAGAACAGAGAGAAAGTGAATATAAAGGCAAAATTGTGGCCTTGAAGTGATTCGAGCAAGGAATCAAGATAGGTTATGGTTTAATTATAGCAATGAGACTTGTTTGGATCTGTGCTTATATGAAAATTGAATGTTTGTAATAGCTTTCGGGCACTATTTGTGATTATTGACTATATTGCATTTTATTGATATTGATGGTGGGTATGGTGGTATTGTGGAGATGAATTGATGTTATTGATGATGATGATGAGGTAATGATGATGATGATATTGATATGAGAAAGAGATGATATGTATACTTCGCATACACACATTCCTCATATGCATTTGAATGTACATTTATACCTATATGATGTGATGAATCTTGTTGATGACTTGACTAAGTGAAAAATGTGTAATTGTGAGCTTGTATTCATCCTGTATTGAAGTGTCATATTTTTGGTTGGTTGTTATTAGTTATAAGTTTTGTCAGGATCGCTGTTACATATGTTTTGTTTACATGTTTGTATAGTGTTAGGTTGAGTCGACCTTTGATGCCTACCAGTACTTAGTTGATGTACTGATGCTACATGTACTTTCCTTTTTGTTGAGTGCAAAACTTGTTTCGACATTTGAGACAAGACCTAGACTCTAGCCAACATTTCCAGACTTCAATTCAAAAGTGAGCACTATGATCGGATAACCAATGAGTCTTCTAATTTGTGTTCATGTCCCTTGTTCTGGAACTAAGACATTTTCGTATTTTATTTCATTGTTTGGATAATACTTTAGTAGTGGTTTTGGAAACTCTTAATTTTTCTTGTACAGTGACTTCAGGTTCCAAGGGTTGTAATAAATAGATATAATATGCACTCTGTTTACATTGATTATGTTATTAGATTAAGTGTTAGATTTTATTAAGATAATGATTATTGTGTTAGTGACTTGATCAAGGATTTGATAAAAGTAACTTGGGAATTGGCTATTCTTGGTTGATATGGGTTGGCTTAGATGGTTCTCCCGCCATAGTGTTAGGGTGGGTGCCAATCATGACCAAATAGGTCATGACACAAAGACAATATGTGCATGCTTATCGGCTACTGAATCTATAAATAGTTGAACCAATATCATAAAGTGTTGTAAATACTTGAATGAAGAGTAAGAAGTTAGCCAGAATGTACTTAAATGTTCATGGCTTAAACTGTAAAATCATAACTAAAATAGAAGTCAACTTAAGTGAACCAAGTTGACTGATATTATCACACACAAAAGGCACTCAAGAAGAAGAGTTGGTTGTAATCACAATAAGACTAACAACTCCTAACATAAATCATATATCAATAATCAAACAACAACCTGACCAAGCCTCCATAAGCTCGACAGGTACAAAAAATCAATACTACCTACTCGGGCCCCCATATGCCCGTCAGGTGCATAATAAATCTACATACCCCTATTGGCGCCCACTTCGCTTGTGGCTATATAAAACTATCTAGCCTGTGGGATCTGTATACCTGTCTAGCCCTGAAGGCAACTTTATATCTATATATCCTCAAAGGCAACTGTATATCTATGTCAAAGCACACAAGGCTCATGTATCTGCATCTGAGCATATAAGGCTCCTGTATCTGTCTAGCCTGTTAGCTCTGAATAACTGGTTAGCCAGAGGGCTCTATGTATATATAGCTCGTATGCTCTGAATAACTGCTTAGACTGAAGGCTCTGTATCTGTCTAGCCTGTGGGCTTTGAATAATTACTTAGCCTGAAGGCTCTGTATCTGTCCAGCTCATAGGCTCTGAATAACTGATTAGCCCGAAGGCTCTGTATCTATCAAGCCCGTAGGCTTTGAATAACTGCAAAGCCCAAAGACTCTATATCTGTCTAGCTCATAGGCTCTGAATAACTGCTTAGCTCGAAGTCACAAGTCATATCTATAACTAACCATAATAGCCTCGAGGGAATCAAATAGCCTATGACATCATAGTACTCAAGCAGTCCCAAAGGTGAACAAGATAAGCTACAAGTGACCTATAGAAGTAATCTAAGTCATGTCTAGCATGAGGTCACTATCTATAGAATAAGAGTCCTAACAAGGGATAAATATGTCTATTCAGGCAGCAAACATAATCGATCCTTACAACTATAAATAGTTTGTCCATTATATACTAGCCATATCGCTCGTAGGCTCTAAGGAATCATGCTAAGAAAAAAGGATAGCCTTAATATACCTTATGCCGATTCCTTGGTGTCAATAAAAACCTAGATCGTAACCTCCTGTAGCTACTTTCATGTAACAACCCCTAACACCCACCAGCTCTAATCAATATACGACAATAAAACATGGCGAACATGCCAATAATAATAAATACTTTCTCGGAATCGATTCTAAAGTTCAATTTAATAACGAGTTGAGGATTTGGAACTCTTACCTCCCAATAAATAGATGCTAACAGTAAGTAAATATAAAAACCACGAACTACCTCTTTACAGTAACAACAAATGGAGCCAAAGTCGACGGAAAAACTATACTACAATGATGGACTCGCGACGTGGAGCAACTTTTGTTAAACTTCCTAGATGAGAACCTTAAAATCCATGGAGGATTTATGGAGTTTATTTATGAGTTTTTCTAGGTTTCTGTTGATTTTTGGGAATCAAAACGAAGGATATGGGCTTTTATAAAGCTCCACCTACTTTAGGGATAAGGGGCCCGCCCCACGTGCCTGCTTGTGCAGTCTTGCGAAAATGTGAGTATCTCTCTATTCCAAAATTGTATGGACAAACCGTTTAGTGCGTTAAAAACTAAACTTTCAAATCTTTGATTTTATAGGTTGGGGGCCCTCTAACTCTTTATATATTCGGATAAAAGCTCCAAGACATTTGACCTAACTTTTCAGAGAATTTACTAAAGTAAATTATGATAACTTTTGTCGATTTTTATTTTGTGACTTGCTCGACTTCAAATCTTAACATATGATCATTGTGAGACTAAAATAACACATAACACATCTTTCCTAGCGTATTAAGAACTCCTACTCTTACCCCAAAAATATGGATTAGTTTAAAATTTTGAACAGGTGAGGTGTTACATCCTTCCCTCCTTTGAAGGATTCATCCTCGAATGTAAATCAAACTCACATGGCTAAGTCCTTTGGAGCTGCCGAAATTTCGATAGAGTTTCCTCTGTTAATAAGACTACCCAGATACCTGAAATGCAGAAAAGTAATGCCTAGATGCCTCACATGGCTATATAATATGTCATTAAAACTAACTCGACATAACAAATATTTAAACAAGGCATATCAGATACTCAAAATCCAAATTTAAAAGGCTCATTCTACCCCTTCTCCATGAATTTTGAAACATAACTAATGCAACCTATGTGCTGTCCAAGGTGATATAATCTATGCCTACGAAACAAACGAAGAAGGAATGATTGTAATCATCATACTAAATGGTTAACAACCTAAAAGAGCAACTTATTCTCTTCAACCTACTCACGTGGGCTTACATCAAAAGGTATCTAGCATACGAGCACTCAAATCAAACTGATTTCATATCGACCAAACACACAGGCATAAAACAACATACACGAACACTTATTAATAAAGTCCTTTATATGGTAATCATGCAAGCTACTAGGCATGTGTCACACACACAATTAGACCACAAGGACATATAATTCTATATGCAATCGAGTCGTGAATTATATGGAAGTGTACAAACTTATAACTTCTTAAATAGATAGCATGTAACAAAATAGGTTTATGATATGAAGTTTATCATGCCATCTAATACATAGCCTTGATGATAAAGGTATAGCCTCGTGGACTCTTAGGCTATAATAACTTATAGCATATACAATTACAGCACATAAGTCTTACACGTTTTAATCGATAATATCCAGATTTCTAACCATTTCATAACAAAATACATGGGACATGAATGCCAGTTTCCCCACCTTTACGCAAATAATCTACATGGCATGTAACATCTAACCTATAAGAGTATGGCTAATAATACTCATGAAGGAGAAATAAATACTTCTGACATGCAGACAATTAATTCCTGATGCAAACCTATGTCTGAGCACATATTTTTCAGAGAGCAAATAGTTAAGGAGATAAATAATTCACGAAACATCTAACGGGCGAACTACATGTACTTTCTCTTTTTATAAAATATATACTGCATACAACCTTCATCCTCTGAACATCCATATTCTAGCACTTACAATGATAATCATGCAACATACAAGCGATTAAACTCAAATGCGCTGACTATATAAACTGGGAAGGGGTATAATGCTTAGCTCTTATGACCTTTGGGCTCATGTCCAGTCGACTAAAGAGCTATAATATTTACAATCTTTCGACAATCTCCCCATAACATGCAAATATATAACTTCTGACACACATAAAATAGACCCTGTATAATGATTTAAATAGACCCTAGTCAATTAACATGATGTACACTGAAGCCACAATGCACCTATTGTTGACACATAAGACTCTTTTGGAGTAACCCCTCATAATCTACTTTCTAAGAAAGACTCAAAACTAATGACGTATCAGGAACTCGGGCCCTATAACAACATAAAAATAGTTAATACTCTGTCATCCTAGAGATAGCTCCTCACGTACTCTTTTTTATATTATTAGAAGTTGTAAAAATCAACATCCTTGCAAATAATTGAGAGTATGACTCATGCTTTTCAAATTGAATAAAGAAAGACATATAAAGCAACCAATCAAACCATGCTTAATCATATAAATAAGATATTATGACACTGACTTTCTCAATATATGCAAGGAATATTACTGTAGAGTTAGGGGCAAGGGGAGCACACATGTATTGGCACTTCATGTAACATGTAGCATGTACGCAAGTTATGTATAAACAAGTAGCATGTACTCGATGTTTCATAGACTATAAACTGTAAAATATGGAACTTGTAGCGTAATTAATTTCATAATTCATTGATATCTTTTTTAAAAAATAAAAAATACTTAAGAGGCGTGCTACTGAATTTAGAAAAATAGTAACATGTATATTCTTGCGTCATAAAGCATGTGACGTATATATGATTTTACCCCTGATGTACTACAACATGTTCCCACACAAATCTTTGGCGATTTGTCGGCAAAGAAATTTGATGCCCTTGCCGTCTATGAAGCGTTCAATGTGGGCTATTTTTATCATGATTTGAAATTTTTGATCATGTCTTATATAGATCAATATACAATATGCATTTATTTCTTTTACTAGACACCTAACTTATGACAATATGCATTTATTTCTTTTACTAGACACCTAACTTATGACAAACAAGTTTACACAATACAAGTTTTATCAATAAAAGGGAAATATACATTGTTGTTTGTTAAACATATAGCATAAAACATGTTCTTGCTAAAATGATTGGAATATTTAGGCAAAAAAGCTTTAGCGGAAATCATGCCTACTCATTGTTACATACTTAGTACATAATTACTGAACCATGTAGCACGTACCTTCCCATTACAGATCCATAATGCAATAACATACAAGTAAATGGCCCTTCCCAGGGTGCATAATAAGCAAACTAATATACTGATAACAAATAGGAGAATATGTATTCCCTTAGGTCATAAACTATGCAATAGAAATTCTTTTACAAGTACACAAGACAGAACACCTACCCTTGGATCCTTTAACTATTTAATCTGGTAGATCTTTACTACCTTTGTAACTATAAACTATTTACTGACTTAATCAACATTATATATAGCATTCAAGCCATTATGTAGCACATAAGCATTTCTGCACACAAATATCCAACATATACTTAATAACCCTAATGTAGCATGCTTTCTACGACCAGTTTACTCATAATATCAATACTAAGCAAGAGTCGATCCTTAAAAGAAGCAAATATCATGAAATTAGAAAAACTATAAAGCACGTGATATACATCGACTAAGCTACAAGTCAAGAAGCACATAAATAGATAAACTTTAAATCATGCATAATACAATGTACTACAAAACACATACTGCATACAAACTTATATAGACATACTTTAGTAACAAACTTGTATCCTTGCCACTTATAAGGTTACTTTTCTATTCCTTAGGGGACATTATATCCTACCTGTAGGCTTGACTCTTACGTAAATACTTAGCTCACTCATTTAGGTACCATTCCAGAAAATATCAAATATAATTATTAGTTACCTGAACAATGGTCTGCTACTATACCTCTGGCTAGCCTATGCACCTCCGCGCACCTTAACTACACCTCGCCTTTAATTCATTTTCATCCTAACTTAGGTCAAACAATAATTATTTTAAACTTTGATAAACAACACAATAGTACCAGGTTGTACATAAAAATTCTCATACAATAATCTCAAAATACTTACCTTCGAGATCGATATAAAGGGACCCACATAGGTTATTAACCAACCCAAGATATTTGAAGTACAAAATCTATAGAAGTCACCGCTACAACTAACAGTTATAAAATGAGAGATGTTTTGGCGATAATACTAGAACTTGGCCTCTTGACCTAGTCTGAGCTTGCCCATAATAGGAAGAACCTGGATGACTCATAACTAAGGGTGAATTAACAAATAACCCCTTCTAGCCTAGATTTATGGCATGACCTGGATAAAAGAAATGTAACCAACCTTACAAGTCCAATAGCTTCATACTTATAAAATGTGGTGCACAACACATTTATATACAAGACTCTACTAGACATGGATTGCAAACCCCCTAGGATACGATGTTGCTCTAATACCAAGTTTATCATGCCCCAACTTAGGGATGCGACTGACATCTGATGCCAACTTAAACGTGAGTCGACCCTTCCCAGACAATAATGCTGCTACCATTATACCAACCACAAAATCAAAAAAAAAAAAAAAGTATACCTCTACTTAAAAATAAGCCCTTGTCCAGCAAGGCCTTTGTCAACATAATATGTAATAAAATCAGCTAATCCCAACAATTCATATACAATAGAAACAAATCTTGTGTGGGCTATTGAGTCCAGCCAATAATGCTGCTACCATTATACCAACCACAAAATCAAAAAAAAAAAAAAAAAAAGTATACCACTACTTAAAAATAAGCCCTTGGCCAGCAAAGCCTCTGTCAACATAATATGTAATAAAATCAGCTAATCCCAACAATTCATATACAATAGAAACAAAATCTTGTGTGGGCTATTGAGCCCACCATGATATCTAAAAACATGTAAACTAAACACGTATACATATATGATTAGGGCTGATAGGCCATTGTTCTAAAAGGATAAGACAATAAAGCCAACCCGACCAATGACGAACATCTATACAATCCAAAGTTTGAGAGCCTCTAATATTAATAAACTTGGTCAGGACAGGGCCCTAAGCTACCTAAAAAGTAACAAACCTCATAAACTCGAGAAACTTTGGAAGAAAGGAGCTAGCCAACGTGTTGGAGCTCGACCGTACTACTGGAAAGGCATGTCTAGTCGTCTTTCGGGACCTGCAGGCATGCATGCATCCCCCCAGGCTTGGAGCATCAGTACAAAATAATGTACCAAGTATGCAAGGCAAATCATAACTGAGTAGGTATCATAATAATGTACCAAGTATGCAAGGCAAATCATAACTGAGTAGGTATCATAAAGTACTGAATATAGGTATAGATAAGAGGTCAAAGACAATATGAGCGTGCTTACTAGCTCCTGAATCTATAAATAGCTGAAACTGATATCATAAAGTGTTTTAAATACTCGAATGAAGAGTAAGAAGCTAGCCCACTTTTAACTAGAAGTTTAAAATACGTAAACACTACCGGGTACTCAGACTTTCCCTGTATTGTTGAAACCATACATACCCATTTTCATCTCTACCCACTTAAATCAAAACAAACTCATCAACAAAATTGAAGTAAAACACCCACAAATTTTAGGTTAACAAGCGATGTAGACTTACTATGTGAAGTGGAAGTGACAAAAAATGGATGAAATGATGAGATCCGACTCGAAATCGAAGGTACATTTTTTTTTTTAGCCTTTGAAATATGTAGGGTTTGTTATTTTTGCTAAAGAAAATGCTTTGAAAACGTGAGAAGAGGCATGGGGATGGTTTCAAGATGTTTTTATAGCTTTAGGTTTTAAATTTAGGTCGGGGCGGGTCATGATTTTAAAAACTACTGGACTTTTTAGACGAAGGGATTGTACGATCGTGGTTGGATTCCACGATCGTACATTCCTTTTGTACATTGATAAAATTAGAAAACTTACCTGAGAACATAAGATCCTTAAGTACAATCATGGGTTATATTCACGATCGTGACTAAAGGTCATATGTTCGATGCCCTATTTTGAAGGTTTACAGGAGTATCATCAGACGATTAAGACCACGATAGTGCAATGAAGTTATGATCATGATACCCAATCATGGGAGGAATCCTCAATTTGTCACTTAGCTGAACTCCCATCAGACGACTGAACCCATGATCGTATGTTCAAGGTACGATCGTATAATCCCTGTTGTGGGTTCAGTTTGGAGTTTAGTTCAGCACTAATTTTCTTTTATGGTTACCTACACCAAAACACACGTTACCGTTTAGTTTAGCATTTATTTTCTTCTATGGTTACCTATACCAAAACACACGTTACCCTATAAAATTTAAAGTACAAATCATAGGTTGCCTCTCACGAAGTGCTTGATTTAACGTTGTGGCATGATGTGGCTATGTCGATTACTCAAAGTTCACCAACAAGCCCATGGGTTGCCTCCCATGAAGCACCTGATTTAACGTCGCGACACGATTCAGGTCGGCTTGATTATTTAAGCCTCGTTCAAGTCCACATCATAAATCATCCAGGCCTCCTTTTCTTCACCCATATAGTATTTCACCTTTTGGCCATTGACTTTAAATTTCTTTCCATCCTTATTCTCCAATTCAATTACGCCATAGGGGAACACCGTGGCCACTCTATATGGTCCATTCTATTTTGATCTCAGTTTGCCAAGAAAAAGCTTCAGCCTTCAATCAAACAATAGTACCATGTCGCCTGCAACAAATTCTCTTCTCTTAATATTTTGATCATGATATAATTTCACCTTCTCCTTATATAAGGCAGAGCTTTCATACGCGTGAAGACGAAACTCATCCATATTATTCATCTGCTCCACTCTCAAATTCGCTGTATCTTACCATTCCAGATTCAACCATTTCAGTGCCCATAATGCCTTATGTTCAAGTTCAACAGGCAGATGGAAAGATTTTCCATAAACGAGCTAATATGGAGATGCACTAATTGGTGTCTTGAATGCGGTCTGATATGCCCATATTTCATCGTCTAGTATCCTTGCCTAATCAGTCCTATAAGCATTCACAGTCTTCGACAAAATAGACTTGATCTCCCAATTTGAGACCTTACTTGCCCGCTTGTCTGAGGATGGTAAGGTGATTCCACCTTGTGTTTTACACCATATTTCTTCACAGGGATTCAAACAATCGATTGCAAAAGTGGGATCCTCCACCACTAATGATAATCCGAGGTGTTCCAAAACATGAGAATATATTCTTTTTTAGGAAAGTCGTGACACTTTTACCTTCATTATTGGGAAGTGCAATTTCCTCCACCCAGTTCGATACATAGTTAACAGCCACCAAGATATACTTCAGACCATGAGAACTCACGAATGAAACCATATAATCAATACCCTAGACATCAAATAATTCAAGCTCAAGGATCGCAGTCATTAGGAGCTCATGTCGTTTTGAGATTTTTCCTTGCCTTTGTCATTAGTCACATGCCATAGCATAATCATGAGCATCCTTATGAATGGTAGGTCAATAATAACCACATTGCAAGATCTTGTGCACAGTCCACGCACCTCCATGATGACCCCCAACTGGAACGAATGACATGCTTCCAATATACTCATCATCTCGACCTCAGGAATACACCTTCAAATCATACCATCTGCACACAACCTAAACAAATAAGGCTCTTTCCAGAAGAATTTTCTCACCTCGTGCATGAGCTTCTTTCTCTACTGATACGTCATATGTTCTGGAACTAGATCACTTGCCAAAAAGTTGGAAAAATCTGCAAACCAAGGGATTAAGTCATGTGATGCTGCCAACACACACTCGTCTGAAAAAGTATCATCAATTTCAAGATCATCCCTTAGTTTTAGCATGGCCTCATCTTCAAGGCGTGATAAATGGTCGGCAACCTGATTCACCCTCCCTTTCGGTCCTTTACCTCAAAATCAAACTCTTGCATTTGAAGCACCCATATAATAGACCTTGGCTTGGTATTCTTCTTTGCCATAAGATATCTCAGAGCTGCATAATCAGTATGCACAATCACCTTTGTGCCAATCATGTAAGATTGAAATTTCTCGAACACAAAGACCACCACAAGCAGCTCTTGCTCAGTCACAGTATAATTCTTCTAGGATGGATTAAGTGATTTACTAGCATAGTAAACAGGTTGCAAAATCTTCTCTCGCCTTTGGCCAAGGTCTGCACCCAAGGCCACCCCACTAGCATCACAAATAACCTCAAACGGTAAGGTCCAATCCGGAGACACAATAATAGGAGTTGAAGTCAACTTATCTTTTAGACACTCGAATGCCTTTAGGCATACATCATCAAACACAAACTTCACCTATTTCTCTAAGAGCATGCATAATGGATTTGCAATCTCAGAAAATCCTTGATGAACCTTCTATAGAATCCTGCATGGCCTAAAAAAGCTACGAATATGTTTTACAGAAATAGGTGGGGGTAACTTTTCAATTACATCGATCTTCACATTATCGACTTAAATTCTCTTTTTCAAAATCTGGTGTACCAGCACTATGCCTTCCTTTACCATAAACTGATACTTTTCCTAATTCAACACTAAATTGAATTCTTCACATCTTTGCAAAATATTAGCAAGGTGTGCTAAGCATTTATCTAATGAGTCACCCACAATAGAGAAAACATCCATAAATACCTCAATAGTGTCTTCCACCATGTCGGAGAATATAGACATCATGCAACATTAAAAAGTGGCTGGTGCGTTGCATAGACCAAATGGCATCCTCTTGAACGCGAACGTCCCTTATGGGCAAGTGAAAGTGGTCTTCTCTTGGTCTTCAGGGGCAATGGAAATCTGATTGAACCCCGAATAACCATCAAGAAAATAATACCATCCTCTACCAGCAAGACGGTCTAATATTTGGTCCATAAAAGGCATAGGAAAATGGTCCTTTTTGGTCCAAGAGTTTAGCTTTTGATAATCCATGCAAACTCTCCATCCGGTAACCGACCTCATTAGGATAAACTCATTTTTCTAGTTTGGAACCACAGTGATCCCACTCTTTTTGGCCACATATTGAACCGGGCTCATCCATTTGCTATCCGCAATAGGGTAAATCACACTTGCATCTAAATACTTAATGATCTTTTTCTTCACAACCTCTTGCATGGGTGGATTAAGACGACGTTGATGCTCAATGCTAGGTATACAGTCCAGCTCAAGATAGATTTTATATGTGTAAATTAGGGGCGAAATCTCGATGATATCAGCAATAGTCTAGCCAATAGCCTGTTTAAATCTATGCAAAATAGAAACCAAGGCCTCAAGTTGCCACTCTAACAAGTCTGCTAAAATGATAACCGTCAACGTGTTATTGGCGCCCAAGAAAACATAACAGAGATGGGAAGGAAGATCCTTAAGTTCCAAGATGGGAGGCTCCTCTATAGAAGGAAGAGCCAGTGGGGTCACTCTGTTCTTCAGATCAGATCAAGTTTCTTTGGTGCATAAGTGTAAGAACCCCTACTAATGAGTGCTTTTACCGTCTCATCGTACTCATCGATACCATCACTATCAAAGTTCATGATCACGATAAGAGCTTCGACCCCCAATATCTCCTCAATAGTAGCGACCAAATCATCCTTGTCAACCATATTTATCACAGAGATTACACACATATCTTTTGGTTGCTTCATGGATCGGCATACATTGAAAGTAAGTTGTTTGTCATTTATTCTAAACTTCATTTGTCATTACATATCAACCAATGCATGATCGGTATCAAGGAATGGCCTTCCCAAGATAATGGGAACTTCAAAATCAACTTCACAGTCCAAAATCACAAAATCAACCAAAAAAATAAAAGAAGCCACCTTTACCAAAACATCATACAAAATTCCCACAGGTTTTTTCACAGTCTAGTCAACCATGAGAAGTCTCATAGAAGTCGGTTTAGGTGATCTGGGTTTGAGCTGTTTGAAAATAGCTAGCGGCATCAACTTAATGCTAGCACCTAAATAACATGGAGCCTTTTCAAAATTGTAAGACCCGATAGTACAAGGAATCGTGAATGCTCCCGGATCTTTCTTTTTCTCAACAAGGCAATGGGAAGTGATTGCATTACAATGATGTAAGTTATCAGCAGGCTCAAAACTGACAGTCCTCTTCTTCGTCACCAAATCTTTCATAAATTTTACGTAACCTGGCATTTGCTCCAAAACCTCAACAAGAGGGATATTCACTGACAATTCCTTCAACATTGAAATAAATTTTTGATATTTTCCCTCTTCAAATTTCTTCTTCAGTCTTTGTGAAAAGAGAGGAGGGGGTCGTAGAATAGGATTAAATACTTGAGAGGCCTCTTTCACCTTCTCTTTATCAGACTTAACCTCCTTTTTTGGAACTCGAGGATCTTGAGCTGCCTTGTTTTCAACCACCAAGTTTTCAGTTTCATTCTCATTCTCATTATCAAGTACTACAAGCATAGGTGGATCAACAGTAGTTTTACCATTTCGAGTAGTTATAGCTAAGCAATGACCGTCATTTTTGGGATTTTGGACTGTGTTACTTGGAAAAGGCCTGGTTGATACTTGTCCTAGTCTGAGCTTGCCCATAATAGGAAGAACCTGGATGACTCATAACTAAGGGTGAATTAACAAATAACCCCTTCTGGCCTAGATTTATGGCATGACCTGGATAAAAGAAATGTAACCAACCTTACAAGTCCCATAGCTTCATGCTTATAAAATGTGGTGCACAATACATTTATATACAAGACTCTACTATACATGGATTGCAGACCCCCTAGGATACTATGTTGCTCTAATACCAAGTTTATCATGCCCCAACTTAGGGATGCGACTGACATCTGATGCCAACTTAAACGTGAGTCGACCCTTCCCAGACAATAATGCTGCTACCATTATACCAACCAAGAAATCAATAAGAAACAAAAAAGTATACCTCTACTTAAAAATAAGCCCTTGGCCAGCAAGGCCTCTGTCAACATAATATGTAATAAAATCAGTTAATCCCAGCAATGCATATAAAATAGAAATAAAATCTTGTGTGGGCTATTGAGACCACCATGATATCTAAAAATATATAAACTAAACACTTATACATATATGATCAAGGCTGATACGCCATTGTTCTAAAAGGATAAGACAATAAAGCCAACACGGACAATTAAAACATCTATACAATCCAAAGTTTTCAAGCCTCAAAGATTAATAAACTTAGTTAAGACAGGGCCCTAAGCTTCCGAAAAACTATCTATAGAAAAAAGTAACAAACCTCAGACACTCAAACAACTTTGGAAGAAAGGAGCTAGCCAACGTGTTGGAGCTCGACCGTACTACTGGAAAGGCCTGTCTAGTCGTCTTTCGGGACCTGCAGGCATGAGTGCAGCCCCCCAGGCTTGGAGCATCAGTACAAAATAATGTACCAAGTATGCAAGGCAAATCATAACTGAGTAGGTATCATAAAGTACTGAATATAGTTATAGATAAGAGGTCAAAGACAATATGAGCGTGCTTACCAGCTCTTGAATCTATAAATAGCTGAAACTGATATCATAAAGTGTTGTAAATACTCGAATGAAGAGTAAGAAACTATCCCACTTTTAACTAGAAGTTTAAAATACGTAAACACTACCGGGTACTCAGACTTTCCTTATATTGTTGAAACCATACATACCCATTTTCATCTCTACCCACTTAAATCAAAACAAACTCATCAACAAAATTAAAGTAAAACACCCATAAATTTTAGGTTAACAAACGATGTAGACTTACTGTGTGAAGTGGAAGTGACGAAAAATGGATGAAATGATGAGATCTGACTCAAAATCAAAAGTACTGTCTTTCTTTTTTAGCCTTTGAAATATGTAGGGATTGTTAATTTTGCTTAAGAAAATACTTTGAAAATGTGAGAAAAGGCATGGAGACAGTTTCAAGATGTTTTTATAGCTTTAGGTTTTAAATTTAGGTCGGGGCGGGTCATGATTTTAAAAACTACTGGACTTTTTAGACGAAGGGATTGTACGATCGTGGTTGGATTCCACGATCGTACATTCCTTTTGTACATTGATAAAATTAGAAAACTTACCTGAGAACATAAGATCCTTAAGTACAATCATGGGTTATATTCACGATCGTGACTAAAGGTCATATGTTCGATGCCCTATTTTGAAGGTTTACAGGAGTATCATCAGACGATTAAGACCACGATAGTGCAATGAAGTTATGATCCTGATACCCAATCATGGGAGGAATCCTCAATTTGTCACTTAGCTGAACTCCCATCAGACGACTGAACCCATGATCGTATGTTCAAGGTACGATCGTATAATCCCTGTCGTGGGTTCAGTTTGGAGTTTAGTTCAGCACTAGTTTTCTTCTATGGTTACCTACACCAAAACACACGTTACCCTTTAGTTCAGCACTAATTTTCTTCTATGGTTACCTACACCAAAACACACGTTACCCTATAAAATTTAAAGTATAAAACATAGGTTGCCTCTCACGAAGTACTTGATTTAACATCGTGGCACGATATGGCTATCTCGGTTACTCAAACGTCACCAATAAGCCCATGGGTTGCCTCCCATGAAACACTTGATTTAACGCTGCGACAGGATTCAGGTCGGCTTGATTATTTAAGCCTCGTTCAAGGACACATCACAATTCATCCAGGCCTCCTTTTCTTCACCCATATAGTATTTCACCTTTTGGCCATTGACTTTAAATTTCTTTCCATCCTTATTCTCCAATTCAATTACGCCATAGGGGAACACCGTGGCCACTCTATGGTGTTCCCAATCTTTTCCCAATCAGTCCTATAAGCATTCACAGTCTTCTATAAAATGGACTTGATCTCCTAATTTGAGACCTCAACTTGCCTGCTTGTCTGAGGATGGTAAGGTACTGCCACCTTGTGTTTTACACCATATTTCTTAATAGGGCTTCAAACAATCGATTGGAAAAGTGGGATCCTCCATCACTAATGATAATTCGAGTTGTTCCAAAACATGAGAATATATTCTTTTTTAGGAAAGTCGTGACACTTTTACCTTCATTATTGGGAAGCACAATTTCCTCCACCCACTTCGATACATAGTCAACAGCTACCAAGAGATACTTCAGACCATGAGAACTCATGAATGAAACCATAAAATCAATACCCAAGACATCAATCATTAGGAGCTCATGTCGTCTTGAGATATTTCCTTGCCTTTGGCATTGGTCACATGCCCTAGAATAATTATTAGCATCCTTATGAATGGTAGGCCAATAATAACCACATTGCAAGATCTTGTGCATAGTTCGCGCACCTCCACGATGTCCCCCAACTGGAACGAATGACATGCTTCCAATATGCACACACCCTAAACAAATAAGGCTCTTTTTAGAAGAATTTTCTTCTCTCATGCATGAACTTCTTTCTCAGCTGATACGTCATATCTTCTAGAACTAGATCACTTGTCAAAAAGTTGGCAAAATCTGCAAATCACGGGATTAAGTCATGTGATGCTGCCAACACACGCTCGTCCAAAAAAGTATTATTAATTTCAAGATCATCCCTTAGTTTTAGCATGGCCTCCTCTTCAAGGCGTGATAAATGGTCGGCAACCTGATTCTCCATCCCTTTTCGATCCTTTACCTCAAAATCAAACTCTTGCAACTGAAGCACCCATCTAATCAACCTTGGCTTGGCATTCTTCTTTGCCATAAGATATCTCAGAGTTGCACAATCAGTATGCACAATCACCTTCGTACCAATCATATAAGATTGAAATTACTCAAACACAAAGACCACCACAAGCAACTCTTGCTCAGTCACAGTATAATTCTTTTGGGATGGATTAAGTGTTTTACTAGCTTAGTAAATAGGATGCAAAATCTTCTCTCACCTTTGGACAAGGACTGCACCCAAGGCCACCCCACTAGTATCACACATAACCTCAAATGGTAAAGTCTAATTCGGAGACACAATAATGGGAGCTGAAGTCAACTTCTCTTTTAGACACTCGAATGCCTTTAGGAATGCATCATCAAACACAAACTTCACCTATTTCTCTAAGAGCTTGCATAATGGATTTGCAATCTTATAAAAATCCTTGATGAACCTTCTATAGAATCCTGCATGGCCTAAAAAAGATATGAATACGTTTCACAGAAATAGGTGGGGGTAACTTTTCAATTACCTCAATCTTCACTTTCTCGACTTCAATTCTCTTATTCAAAATCCGGTGTCCCAGCACTATGCCTTCCTTTACCATAAAATGATACTTTTCCTAATTCAACACTAAAATGCATTCTTCACATCTTTGCAAAATATTAGCAAGGTGTGCTAAGCATTTATCTAATGAGTCACCCATAACAGAGATAACATCCATAAATACCTCAATAGTGTCTTCCACCATGTTGGAGAATATAGACATCATGCAACGTTAAAAAGTGGTCGGTGTGTTACATAGACCAAATGGCATCCTCTTGAACGCGACGTCCCTTATGGACAAGTGAAAGTGGTCTTCTCTTGGTCTTCAGGAGCGATGGAAATCTGATTGTACCCCGAATAACCATCAAGAAAACAACACCATCCTCTACTAGTAAGACGGTCTAATAGTTGGTCCATAAAAGGCATAGGAAAATGGTCCTTTTTTGGTCCAAGAGTTCAGCTTTTGATAATCCATGAAAACTCCACATACAGTAACCGACCTCATTAGGATCAACTCATTTTTCTAGTTTGGAACCACAGTGATCCTGTCACGACCCGAAATCCCATTCGGGCCGGACTGGCACCCGAAGCCGATATGGCCCGAGAGAACCAATCTTTGCTCATGTACTCTCATATGTATGTTCGCGTATGCATATCATTTTATCTCATGTAATTAATTATCAATAGCGGAAGTCATGGCAACATATGCAATATATATTAGGAGACTTGGCCGTTGGGGCCATCATGTCAAAATAAAAGTACATATCCTACATTCAACTTCCCACATAAGTCAACAAAGCCTCTACAGATACATAACTATGACAAACCTAGAGTCGGGACGACATCCCGCTCCATGCTCATATACAATATCAAACCAATATGCATAATGACTTGAAAAAGCCCCGGATCAACTGGAGCTCACAAATAATCTGCGGATATCTCATCGTCTACTGCGGAGATCTACTAACACCTGGGCCTGCAGCATGTAAGGTAAGTCCCCCAAGAGGGGTCAGTACGAAGAAAGTACTGAGTATGTAAGGCCATATGAAACTATACAATACATAAGTACTTCCAAGAAATTAAGCGTAAGAGAATAATCAATATGAATAGACCTCCATCCTCCTTCTTATAACAACCTTCATGTTTATATATATATATTCACGCAAGGGATATATTCTAATCTCTTTACAACTATCTTCACTACCATTCTCTCAATTAGTTAGTGGTTCATAATACCTTATGGATCATCACCTTATAAGTATATAATACCGGGCCTCCACCTTTGGTGGGCTATAATAAATAAATATAAATATATAATACCGGGCCTCCACCTTTGATGGGCTATAATAGATAAATATAAATATATAATACCGGGCCTTTACCTTTGGTGGGCTATAATATATGTGTATAGTACCGAACATCCAGCTGATCAGTGGGCTATAATATAAACCGGACATCCAGCTAATCAGTGGGCCATAGTCATATATATATCATAATAATACCATAACATAATATTGGGATTGTTCCATCTTGAACTTACACCCTTTAGATTGTGATCCATACTCAATGTAACATATAGTAACCCTACGTACATTCCTTCTCTACAAATCTTATACCCTTTACATAGTTATGAGAGTAACACATTAAAGATCATAGCATTAACTGAAGCACACTCTTACACATATATTACTTCACTCCTTTACTTCATGAGATTGACATCTTCACTTATGAGTAATAATTATATTAACTTGCACATCACCTCTCTTATTACTCTTATGAGATAGTTCTCTTGGAATCTACAACATCGTGACAACTTAGGAACTTCCGTCAATAACTAAGAGATAAGTGAATCATACTTCATCTAAGAGTAAAACACATATGAATAACAATATATATCAACCTTAGTTGGAATACTATAGAACCTGGAATAGAACACTTTTGGAACCTTAGGATAATGATTGTTGAGTAAGACACATGTGGACATCAACTATTCATCAACCCGAGAGGTGATACCTTAGAACATTTTAAAACTTGTGACATATAGCCAATGATCATGATTTGAAAAATGGACATGAGTTATGTGATTCACCATTGACCAATGAGTAAGGAACATATGAGTACACTCGTCAACTACAGGATATGGAATACCTTAGAGTATTTCGGAATCGAATAAGTACTATGACAATGTGAACACCACATGCTGCAGAAGGATATAGAAGAGTAACCTTACATACCTTCACTTCCAAGTATGAGTACACGAGTCTATATATGAACACAACAATCCAGCCTCTTCCTTACGTCTTACTCTACAATACAAGTTCATACCGGAACTTACATTAGCAACTAGTCACTATACAGGCGTACAAGACGATAATGAACTATGTGACTACCATATAACGTCATGTCATCCCTTACAATACAATCCACTACATTTCCATATCAACAACACCATAACATTACAACACCATAACATTACACACATTGACCAAAAGATCATACATTGATAACATTTCACACCACACTTACCCTTTAGGCTTTTCTCTTTATCATTCCGTCGCAATTACTCCTTTACAACAACATATGAACAACCATAAATATTTAATACAGTCCAACGTGCCTCCATAAGACACTTTAAAGTCATTAAAACGACATCACAAGTTGCTAATTATATCCATAAAGGGTATAGGGGCCTTCGGGGGTCAACTAGATGCGAAAACATACAAAACTGGAACTGGGGCTGACCTGCGCTGCCACCTGCGCCCGCAGGTGGCTGAAGTACGCATGAATATGCCCTATGGCATCAGCCAGAGGCATCTGAGTTGGCATCTGCGCCCGCAGGTGCCTCGGTCTGCGGGGGCGAATGCCCGTTTTGGTCCGAAATGGTCTATTTTGGGTCTTTTCATGAAATGAATGGTCCATGATCATAATCAAACTTATTTTAACATATTTTTGATCATATTATATTCCAACAATCATCCATGGTCTCACAACACACATAACAACACCCAAAACCACACTTTATGGTCAATACGTCACCAAAACCATAACTAATTTCACAATAGAAATTCCAAACATTATACACCATGATAAAACAAGGTAAGAATATAATCACATATTCACATGTCAATATTGAATCCATCAAGTCCACTTCCTTCAATATCACAAGTTCATGTTCAAGTTTACAAGACAAAACCCTTGACCGATTAAGCACAAACAAGTTGTTTTACACATAGTGAACTTCCCACACCTCACCAACATAACCAACATGATAAAAAACATCTTCCATGCATAAAATATATTAAACCATAATAATAAACACTTACCACGTCCTGTACAAAGGTGATCTTGGCCACAAGGATGAGAGCTTAGGGTTTGGTTGAAGAGAGAAATGTTGTGGAAAATTCTAGACAAAGCATGGGTGTCCAAATGAATGAAAAAACTGATTTTCATGCTTTATATAGGCCCTCAAGTCTCTTCTTATCTAATTCTCAACATTAATTATCATGTTTGAATGGGTCAAATGAAAGAATGGATCTCTTTTCTCCATTTGGGCCATGCATTTGGGCTTAAATTGAGCCCATTTGCATATATTAATTTGGCCCAACACTTTCATGTACAAATCCTCTAAAATCTCATGCATGTTTAATTAATTCCATGTATATCACGGGAATTAATTTGGTTCGAAAATCTACGGGGTGTTACATTCTTCCCCCCTTTTGGCCACATATTAGACCAAGCTCACCCACTTGCTATCCGCAATAGGGTAAACCACACCTGCATCTAAACACTTAATGATCTTTTTCTTCACAACCTCTTGCATGGGTGGATTGAGACAACGTTGATGCTCAATGCTAGGTATACAGTCCAGCTCAAGATAGATTTTATATGTGTAAATTAGGGGCGAAATCCCAATGATATCAGCAGTAGTCTAGCCAATGGCTTGCTTAAATCTATGCAAAATAGAAACCAAGGTCTCAAGTTGCTACTCTAACAAGTCTGATAAAATGATAACCGTCAACCTGTTATTGGCTCCCAATAAAGCATAACAGAGATGGGAAGGAAGAGCCTTAAGTTCCAAGATGGGAGGCTCCTCTATAGAAGGACGAGCTGGTGGGGTCACTTTGTTCTTCAGATCAAATCAAGTTTATTTGGTGCATAAATGTAGGAACCCCTACCAATGAGTGATTTTATCGTCTCATCGTACTCATCGATACAATCACTATCAAAGTTCATGATCACGACAAGTACTTTGACCCCCAATCTCTCCTCAATAGGAGCAAACAAATCATTCTTGTCAACCATATTTATCATAGAGATTACACGCATATCTTTTGGTTGCTTCATGGATCGGCATCTATTGAAAGTAACTTATTCGCCATTTATTCTAAACTTCATCTGCCATTCCATATCAACCAATGCACGATCGGTATCAAGGAATGGCCTTCCCAAGATAATGGGAACTTCAAAATCAACTTCACAGTCCAAAATCACAAAATCAATCGAAAAAATAAAAGATGCCACCTTTACCAAAACATCATACAAAATTCCCACAACCTTTTTCACAGTCCAGTCAGCCATGAGAAGTCTCATAGAAGTTAGTTTAGGTGATCTCAGTCCGAGCTATTTGAAAATGGATAGCGGCATCAAGTTAATGCTAGCACCCAAATCACATGGAGCCTTTGCAAAATTGTAAGACCCGATAGTACAAGGAATCGTGAATGCTCCCGTATCTTTCTTTTTTTCAACAAGGCAATGGGAAGCGGTTACATTACAATGGTGTAAGTTATCAGCAGGCTCAAAACTGACAGTCCTCTTCTTCATCACTAAATATTTCATAAATTTTATGCAACCTGGCATTTGCCCCAAAGCCTCAACAAGAGGAATATTCACTGACAATTCCTTCAACATTGAAATAAATTTTTGATATTTTCCCTCTTCAAATTTCTTCTTTAGTCTTTGTGAAAAGAGAGGAGGGGGTCATGGAATAGGCTTAAATACTTGAGAGGCCTCTTTCATATTCCCTTTATCAGACTTAACCTCCTTTTTTGGAACTCGAGGATCTTGAGCTGCCTTGTTTTCAACCACCAAATTTTCAATTTCATTCTTATTCTCATCATCAAGTACTACAGGCATAGGTGGATCAACAGTAGTTTTACCATTTTGAGTAGTTATAGCTAAGCAAAGATCATTATTTTTGGGATTTTGGACTGTGTTACTTGGAAAAGTGCCTAGTTGATGCTTATTTAATGCGGTAGACATCTACCCAAATTACTGCTCTAATTTTTTAATGGCGGTCGCATGAGATTCCACCTTTTGGCTTATTCCTGAAATGTCTGCTCTAATCTCCTTAAGGCAATGTTCTTGATTCTCTGACCCTTTAACCAGTTTTACAAGCATGGATTCCATCCTTGAATATTTGTACTCAGTATCATGGACATACAATCCACTCTTGTTCTTGTAATCATCCTTTTGCTTCTAATCACCATCACGATCCCTGTCCCTATCTATATACCCGGACTTGTTATAGTTGTCTCCATAATAGTTCCGACCTTGATTACCTTGCCTCGAGTTTTAATTGTATTGATTATACCCTTGACCCATGGCTTAAAAACCTGCCATTTCTCTATCCAAGTACTTAGCCTCCTCTTCAGAATCAGATTTCTCATACATAGGTGCTCTACCTTGTGCACCTACAACACTCACCTTTTTCGTACCTCCAGTTGCAATCTATTTGGCTAGCAAGCCAATTTTCGTTCTCAGTTGTGCTACCTCTTGAGCCACAGATTCATACAAAGCCCTTTGTTCTGCCGAAGCTCCAATAGCATATGTACCCGCGGGTCTGTCTGCAACCTGAGTATGCCAAACTCGATTGGGTTTAGTGATCTGATCTAAAATCTCCGATGCGTGCTCCCAGTGCAAACTCATAAATGCACCTCCAATGATGGTGTCTGCTACAGCCTTAGTATTTGTATTTAAAGATCTGTAGAAGATATCAAGTAGATTCCTACCACTCATCATTTTTTCATTAGTTGATTCTCAAAATTAAAAAAAAAAATTAGGTCCAGACCCACAAATGAATAGAAAGCGAGGCGACTTCTTGAACCTCAGCCATGTTTCGTAAAGTGTCTCTGAATGTAGCTGTCTGAAGTTATAGATTTCATCTTTCAATTGCAACATCCTTGAAGGTGGAAAGAATCATTCCAGAAACTAATTTCTTAACTCTTGCTAATTGGTAATAGAACCTTGTGGTAATTCAGCCAACCATAAAGTTGCTTCCCCCATAAGAGAGAACAGAAATAGCCTCAATCAAATTGCCTCTTGACTCACTCCAGGCAGATTGTAGAAGTACAGATTCCCATTAAATTCATCACATGCATGTTTGCATCATTAGTAGGGAGGCCAGCGAACACCCCTTTTAAGTTCAAGAGGTGAATCATAACACTCATAATATCAAACTTAGTTCCTTCAGGCAGTTCGGGTGGGATAATGGCACCAGTCTCCATCGACTCCAAATAGGCTAAATCTTCTTCTAGCTCCTCATAGATCAGGGGTTGTTACACTTTAGGTCTTCTCAGTCTTTCCTTAAGTGCAACAAGATGCTCGCTGCCTCTTGTATTGCTCGATGGTCTCTGTATACTTGTCTAGCAGCTGCTTGTCTCGCATTCTCATCAGCCATCAACCTAGCAGTTATATGTTCCGCAGTCTCCTGACCAGCCGAATTAAGTAGTGGTTGATTATGAATGTCACCCACAACTGTGGGATCTTGAACTCCATCATTATTCACCGTTCTTCGATTATTCCTTAGAGTCCTTTCAAATTCTTGGTCAAGTGGAACCAGGGGGTTACCTTGACTCAGAGTGTTAGGCATACACCGGCGTGTGCCCTCAGAAAATCAGAAAAGTAACATAAGTAATCGCAACAAATCAACTCCAACAAGCAAAATCAATAAACTCTGTAACCGTCTTCCCCGGTGATGCGCCATGGTTATATGGCACTTTCGATGTTTAAAACAAGGAAAATATACAATAACTTGGGTGTATTTTGTTGGTATGATGTGGTTTATGTCCTACTTTGCAGAAAAATAGGTTTTAAAGGCAAAATGATCAAAAAGGAAGAATCAAGCTCGAGAACGAAGAGTCAGAGGAAGAAAGAACAGGAACCTGCACCAGAGATAGACCCACGACACAAATCACGTGGCGTGACTTCCACTCACGTCTGGCGTGACTCCACTCCAGAGATTCAGGAGAAATTCTGATTTTCACGCCAGTAGTCACGTGGCGTGATTGTCTGTCATGAGACGTGAAAGAGTGCCGTAACTCAACTTTAGAAGACATCTAAGTGAGCCTGATCCCCACGACATCAACCCACGTGGCGTGACTTGGTTCCACGAAACCAAGTCACGACACCGTGAAAGTTGCCGACTCTGTTCTCCTATTTTGCTTAGGATAAGATTAGCTTTGTATCTATAAATACCCATGTATAGTCCTATGTGCGAGAATGATTCAGAGTTAGTAATTACATTATTTTGAGAGCTATTTTACATTTTTTTGGAGTTCATAAACATATTCTTGGTCTTGTAGTTGCAAACCCTAATTAAAGTTTAATTGATAATACAGATTTTGGTTTTTCTTCATTGTCGTGAGATCATAATTATGTTTTTATCTCTGAATTCTTCTTGTGTTCTTACAATTATGAGCAGCTAAACCCATCAACTAGGGTTGTGTGAACCATGAGGAATTAACGAAACCGATTAAGTGCAAGGCAATTCTATACCGATGTGTATGCATGTATTATTGTTTCCTTCGTTGTGATTGCTCTTCTAACGGTTGCAAATGTTGGAAACTCGCCTGTATTCTAAACTTGCTCGAGAGAGAGGTAGAGATTGGGAAAAGGAAATAACAACAGAAATTTGAAGCTATCAACCTTTACCTAATAACCTGAGCCTTAGCGGGAATGGTTATCTGAGATCCAGGACAAGGGTTAGTGGTGCGACACTCAGAGACCGAGAGGAGAAGAGTGAAATTCGTCTAACCAAGGTCGAGAGATATTTAGACAAACATATCTTGTTATATTTTGCATGCCATATAGCGGGACGGTTTTGTTAGCACAAATAATCGGTGGAGTTAAGGAATCATTGGGGATCACAATCCTAGTGCATCTCTCGTATCGTCTACAAACTTGATACAATCAGTGATCGTTACTTTCACTTTATATTCACATAAACCCCCCTATTTTATTTACTTCCCAATTGTTCCATCCAGTATTCTACTCAAACTTTGACCTATTCCCTGTGGGATCGACCCCAACCTAGTTGGGGTCTGTATTTGACAAGCGACTTCATTATACTTTTCTGAAGGTATATTTTGGGAGACATCAAATTTTGGCGCCGTTGTCGGGAAATACGGTTACGGAGTTGACTATTACTGGTTGGAGTTGACTGGTTTTTGTTTTTATACGCTTTTGAGAGTATACGCCGGTGTATGCCAAACACTAGGAGTCAAGGCAATCCCCTGATTCCACTTGATCGTGAAATTGAAAGGACTCTAAGAGCTAATCGAAGAATGGAGAATACTAAAGGAGTTCAGGATCCCGCAGCTGCATACATTCGTCACCAACTAATTTAGCCAGTTGGTCATGAAACAGCAGAACAAACTACCGCTCGATTAAAACGTGAGGAGCAGGCTAGGAAAGCTGCTCTTAGACTAGCAGAAAGAGATAATCGAGCGATGCAAGAAGCAGCACAGCGACTGGCTGAGGCTGAAAAGCGACAAAGACAACTGAGGTCACAACCGAGACCACATGTGCCTGTTTATGATGATCCTGAAGATGAGGATTCGGCTTATTTCGAGCCAATTGAGACTGGTGCCATCATTCCACCTACATTACCTCCGGGAACTAAGTTTGACATTACCAGTGCCATGATTCAGCTGCTAAACTTAAAGGGTGTGTTTGTCGGTCTGCCTACGGATGATCCAAACATGCACGTAATGAATTTTGTGGGGGTCTGCACATCATATAATTTGCCTGGAGTGGATCAGGAGGCGATTCAGTTGAGATTGTTCCCATTCTCCCTAACAGGATAGGCTACATTGTGGTTGGCAGAATCACCACGAGGATCCATCACTAATTAGCAAGAATTGAGAAATCAATTTCTGGAGAGATTTTTCCCACCTTCTAAGATGCTGCAGCTGAAGGATGAGATCAACAACTTCAGACAACTACATTTCGAAGCACTGTATGAGGCATGGATAAGGTTCAAGAAGAAGCTGCAGAATGTGCCAAATCATAGGATGAGTGGTAGAAACTTACTTGAAATCTTCTACAGGGCGCTAAATGTAAATACTAAGGCTGTAGCAGATACTATAACTGGTGGAGCATTTATGAGAATGAGGTGGGACCAAGCTTCAGATATCTTAGATCGTATCACTAAGACCAACCGAGGATGGCATACTCAGGAGGGAGATACGCCGGCTGGCACGTATGCTATTGGAGTCTCAGTAACATAACGAACTTTGGATGAATCGGTGGCTTAAGAGGTCGCTCAGTTAGGACAAAAATTGGTCTTCTAGCTAAACAGATAGAGTCCAGAGATTCGGAAAAGGTGCATGTTGTAGCTGCACAAGGTAAATCGGATAGAAATGATGATAGCGAGTCTGATGAAGAGGCGAAGTATCTAGATCGAGAAGTGACGGGTTTTCGGGCCAAGGGACAAGGGTCTAATCAAGACACTTGGAACTCAAGGCAAGGGAATCAAGGTCGAAACTATTATGGAAACAACTACAACAAGTCGGGATACAGAGATAGAGAAAGAGACCGTGATGGTGGTTGGAGGCGAAAAGATTATTATAGAGAGAAGAATAACCTTTATGTACTGCCAGGAAAACATGATGAGGAGTCTGGTAATTCAAGGATGGAGGCCCTTCTTAATAAACTGGTCCAAGGAGCAGAGAGCCAGGAAAATTGCTTGAAGAAAATTAGGACTGACATTTCGGGCATAAATCAGAAAGTGGAGTCTCATTCAACTGCCATTAAACAGTTGGAGTAATAATTCGGGAAGATTTCATTGGCACTGAATCAATGTCAACCAGGCACCCTTCCAAGCAATACCATCCAGAATCTGAAAAATGATAGTCATTGTCTCGCCATTACTACGAGAAGTGGGAAGTGCACAACAGATCCACCTATTCCTGCCGACAGTGGTATGACTAATGAACCAGTAGTTATTGATGTAGAAGCTGAGTTAGAGCCGGATAATTCAAAGGGAGACACGGTTCCAAATCACCATGATGATAGTGATAAGGCAAAATCTGAGAAGAAGAAGGAAAAGGAGGTACCACAAGTGCTCAAAACAATCCCACGACCTTCTCCTCTCTTTCCTCAAAGGTTGAAAAAGAAAGCTGAGGAAGGTAAACATTATAAGTTCAACACAATGCTGAAGGAGATGTCAGTAAACATCCCTCTTGTAGAGGCATTGAAGCAGATGCCAGGTTATGCAAAGTTCATGAAAGACTTGGTGACAAAGAAGAGAACTGTCAGTTTTGAGCCAGCAGATAACATACATCATTGTAGTGCAGTTGCTTCGCGTTCCCTAGTTGAAAAGAAAGAGGATCTAGGAGCTTTCACAATTCCTTGTACTATCGGGTCCTACGACTTTGCTAAAGCACTTTGTGATTTGGGGGCTAGCATCAACTTAATGCCATTAGACATTTTCAAATAGTTGGGGTTGGGTGCACCAAAACCAACCTCTATGAGACTTCTCATGGTTGATAGGACTATGAAAAAGCTGGTGGGCATTCTGTATGATGTTTTGGTAAAGGTTGCGTCTTTCATCTTTTCGACTGATTTTGTGATTCTTGATTGTGAAGTGGACTTTGAGGTTCACACCATATTGGGAAGACCATTCCTTGCCACGGGTCATACATTGGTGGACATAGAAACTGGGCAGCTAAAATTCAAATTGAATGATGAGCAGGTCACTTTCAATGTTTGTCGTTCAATGAAGCAGCCAAGAGATAAGCAGGCAATTTCAGTGATAGATGCGATTGATGATAGTGAGGTTGTTGTGTCTCTTGAAGAAAGGTTGGGGGTAGAACCTCTGGCGACCGTGATCATGAATTTTGATAGCACTGGTATTAAGGAATATGATGAGGTGGTGGGTGCACTCGCTGGTAAAGGAGCTTACACGTATGCTCTAAAGAAACTGGATCTAGATTTGAAGAATAGGGTGACCCCACCAGCTCGTCCATCTATTGAAGAGCCTCCAGTTTTAGAACTTAAGGCTCTTCCGACCCACCTTCGCTACACATTCTTAGGAGCCAACAATACCTTAACTGTGATTATTTCAGCTAAACTGGTCGATTGGTAAGTGGAGGCTTTGGTTTAAGTATTGCGAAGATTTAAGAGGTCCATTGGTTGGTCCATTGTTGATATCATAGGTATTCCACCCGGCATTTGCACTCATAAGATCCAGCTTGTTCCTGAGGATACACCTAGCATTGAGTACCAACGTCGTATGAACCCACCAATGCAAGAGGTTGTGAAGAAAGAGATCATCAAGTGGTTAGATGCAGGAGTGGTTTACCCTATTACTGATAGCAAGTTTGTGAGCCCAGTTCAGTATGTGCCAAAAAAGGAAGGAATCACTGTGGTTCCAAACGACAAAAATGAGTTGATTCCAATGAGGCCGGTTACTGGATGGAGAGTTTGCATGGATTATCAAAAGATGAATTCTTGGACTGAGAAAGATCATTTTTCTATGCCCTTCATGGACCAGATGTTAGACCGTCTTGCTGGTAGAGGATGGTATTGTTTTCTTGATGGCTATTCGGGGTATAATCAAATTTTTATTGCCCCCAAATACCAAGAGAAGACCACTTTCACTTGACCATACGGGACATTCGCATTCAAGAGAATGCCTTTCGGTTTGTGTAATGCACCGGCCACCTTCCAATGCTGCATGATGTCTATTTTCTTTGACATGGTGGAAGACACTATTGAGGTTTTTATGGATGATTTTTATGTTGTGGAAGACTCGTTTGATGGTTGTTTGGCTCATCTTGCTAATGTGCTACAAAGATGCGAGGAGTGCAACTTAGTACTGAATTGAGAAAAATGTCACTTTATGGTCAATGAGGGTATCATATTGTGGCATCAAATTTCAAAGAATGGCATTGAGGTGGATAAGGCGAAGATTGAAGTAATTGAGAAGCTACCTCCACCTATCTCTGTAAAAGGTATTCGAAGTTTCTTAGGTCATGCTGGCTTGTATAGAAGATTCATCAAGGATTACTCCAAGATTGCACATCCTTTATGCACACTTTTGGAGAAAGAGGTGAAGTTTGTGTTTGATGAAGCATGTCTAAAAGCATTCGAGTGTCTTAAGGAGAATTTGGTTTCAGCTCCTATTATCATGTCACCAGACTGGACTATGCCTTTTGAGGTTTTGTGCGATGCTAGTGGAGTGGCTTTGGGTGCAGTCCTCGGTCAAAGACGTGAGAAGATGTTACATCCAATTTACTACGCTAGCAAAGTGCTTAATCCAGCTCAAAAGAATTATACTGTGACTGAGCAGGAATTGTTGGCCGTAGTATTCGCTTTTGAGAAATTCAGATCTTACTTGATAGGTACGTAGGTGATTGTGCATACAGACCATGCAGCTCTTAGATATCTCATGTCGAAAAAGGATGTTAAGCCAAGACTGATTCGGTGGGTACTTCTATTGCAAGAATTTGACTTTGAAGTCAAGGATCGTAAGGGGACCAAAAATCAAGTTGATGGCCATCTATCACGCCTTGAGGAGGAGGCCATGCTTAAATTGAAGGATGATCTTGAGATTGATGATACTTTTCTAGATAAGCAAGTACTGGCAGTGTCCCAAGACCTAATCCCTTGGTTCGCTGATTTTGCCAACTTTTTGGCAAGTGATCTAGTTCCGGAGGATATGTCGTATCAGCAAAGCAAGAAATTCATGCATGAGGTAAGAAAATTCTTCTGGGATGAGCCGTATTTGTTCAGGGTGTGTGCTGATGGCATAATTCGGAGATGTGTCCCAGAGGTCGAGATGATGAGTATTTTGGAGGCATGTCACTCATCTCCAGTTGGGGGTCATCATGAAAGTGCACGGACTACCCATAAAATCTTGCAATGTGGGTACTATTGGCCCAGTATTTACAAAGATGCTCATGATTATGCCCGCGCTTGTGACCAATGTCAAAGGCAAAGGAATATTTCACGCAGACACGAACTTCCCATGACAACTATACTTGAGCTTGAATTGTTCGATGTGTGGGGAGTTGACTTTATGGGTCCTTTTGTGAGCTCACATGGAATTAAATACGAGGCAATCATGCTTCCTAATAACGAAGGGAGAAGTGTCATAGCATTCTTGAAAAAGAACATATTCTCACGATTCGGGACACCCCGAGTTATTATTAGTGATGGAGAATCCCACTTTTGCAATCGTCTGTTCAAGGCCCTGCTTGAAAAATATGGTGTTAAACATAAGGTGGCAACACCTTACCATCCTCAGACAAGTGGGCAGGTTGAAGTATCAAATCGTGAGATCAAGTCTATTTTGGCAAAAACAGTTAACGCCAATAAGACTGATTGGGCTCGAAGATTGGATGATGCGTTGTGCGCATATCGGACTGCTTTCAAAACACCAATTGGTGCATCACCATATCAGTTGGTTTTTGGAAAATCTTGCCATTTTCCCGTCGAACTGGAACATAAGGCTTTGTGGGCATTGAAAAGGTTGAATTTAGACTAGAGTGAAGCGGCTCAATTGAGACTTGAGCACATGAATGAGATGGATGAATTTCGTCTTCGGGCTTATGAAAGTTCAGCATTATATAAAGAGAAGATGAAACTGTATCATGATTGTCGAATTGAGAATCGAGAGTTTCACCCGGGCGATTTGGTGCTACTGTATAATTCCAAACTTTGCTTGTTTGCTGGCAAATTAAAGTCCAAATGATCTGGCCCATTCACGGTACTTAGGGTATTCTCACATGGTGCTATTGAGCTAAAAGGAGCAGATAATGTTCTATTCAAAGTCAATGGACAGCGTGTTAAGCATTATGTGGGAGTTACGGAAAAGATAAAGAGAGTTGAGGAACTTGAGCTAGATGAAGTCTAAGTAGTCAAGCTACCCATGTCGTGCCACGATGTTAAATCAGGCGCTTCATGGGAGGCAACCCATGGGCTAAGTGGTGAAGTCTGAGTATTCGAGTTAGCCGTGTCGTGCCGCGACATTAAATCAAGCACTGATTGGGAGGCAACCCAAGATTTTGTTATGCGGAGATCTGAGCATTTGAGGAGCAGTTAGTAACGTCACAAATTTACCTGCGTTGATTCAGTACAATAAGGACAAATCACATCACTATTCATAAAATGTGAGTCCACTCACGACACGTGGATGGTGCCGTGAAAATCAGAGACAATCCGACCTAACTCACCATTACCTAACTCACCAAAATTTGATCCCCTTATCACCATAAACTCAACAATCCAAACCCTATTATCCACATATTTTGAAAACCCGACCTCTACACCCAAATCCTATCCAAACTCGACCCATATACCCAAAATCCAACCCAAACCCGTTACCATGCCTCCTAAATCAAACCCCAAAAGTGACTATCTTGATTCCTCATCCATAATTCGCACCAAAAATCTGGATCTACCAACCCGTCTGCGTGATGAACTGACTGAGTTCGAGAAAATTGGGTCTGTGGGGGAGTTTGCTATTAGTCAGAATGATACTTCTTTGGTACCGCGGGCCATGAGGTTACAGACGTAGGCCCGAGCTGCTGCCTTGTCTAGTCCATTATTCCGATTGAGTCCTCTGAGTCCGCCCCCCAGTCTGAAGAAGGGGAGGATGCTTTTGCGTCGAGATCTGCAGATGATGCTACGGGTCAGGGTACATCTGCGGCGGAGGCTACAGCTTCTATTACTGTTTCTGGTGCCCAGAGTGCTCCGACCCCCACACCGATTACGAAGGTTCAGCGTTGGTATGTGCAGGGCATGCGTGACTTTTATGATAGAGATGCTGAGTTGACAGAAAGGGGTGTGTGTCGAAGGAGCATTATGGAGGAGTCACGATATCGGGTGGATGAGTTGAGGACACTGCCTGACATTTGGCCTGTCTTTGAGAGATATGGATTGGGTTGGATGGCGCAGCCTTCTGGTCATTATAGCTTGGAGTTATTTCGAGAGTTTTATGCCTCTTATGCTGCATCGGTTGACTTGAGCACTCCTGTTGGGCAGCGATACCTTTTGCAGCCTTTATTGACTCACGTCATGGTTCTTAGTACCCCAGTGGATATTTCACAGCAGACCATTCACCGCTTCTTATTTGGGGCTGACCGTCCACTTCCGCCTTCGACTGCTGAGTTTGATCATCGGATGGACACCGTCAGAGATAAAGTTAGGATGCGAGATACGGATCAGAAATTGGAGTTGCTTAAATGGATTGCGGGGTACATAGCCGAGGATGGTGTGGCGGCTAGTTGGGTGACTGGGAAGCTAGACATCAAAAAGTCCACGCTTTATTTTGCTGGCAGATTCTGGTGGTTCGTTGTTCGGCATCGGCTGGGTCCAACTAATGCTGACAACTCACTTACATTGGACCGGGATGTGGTGGTAGCCAGCATATTGGTTGGCTATGAGATTCACTTTGCGAGATACATCCTCCAGGAGATCCATGAGCGGGCCTTCCGAGATCATACGAGCAGACCCTTCCCATGCCTGATCCAGGGTTTGTGTGACAGGGCGGGTGTAGCCAGGATACCTACCCTCGACCATTATATAGAGGTGACCAGCATTGCAGATATTGATCTGATGCAGCTGCGGGGTTCTCACCCCATTCTTCCATGCGGGTCACAACCGTCTGAGTCATCGGGCGCAGCCCTAGATGAGCAGAGTAGTGCTTATATGCCGATTCTGGTACCGATTAGGGTACCTGGGACTATTCCTATACAGACTGAGGGCGCCGGCCCTATTGATGATGAGGTACCCTGTACTAGTGCTCCACCGCCTCCTTCTGGGATGGTTTCAGTGTCTAGGGACTTTCTGCAGCAGTTGATTGACAGACAGATGCAGATGTTCGAGAGGCAGACCCACACTGAAACCCAGATGGCTAAGTTGGTATCCCAGCTTAAGCCTTGGGTTAGGACGACTGTAGAGGCTGCGGAGGCTAGGATGGAGGCTCGGATGACTGCGACGATGGACCAGTTTATGCGGGGGTTGCATGGGAGGATTGATAGTTTTGAGGCACGTATGACCTCCCGGTTGAGTGCAGCACCAGGCCCTGATATGACCGGCTTGACCCAGGAGGTAGCCGCATTGAGAGAGGAGGTTCGGGTAATGGCATCGAGTAGCACTCCTATTATACCACCTATGCTTGCCCAGGCCTCCGTGCGACCAACATTTGAGTTAGATTTGTTCTCTAACGAGGAACCTCCTATGGATAGAGGCAAGAGACCCCGCAGTTCGGAGGATCAGGTCGATAGTGATGCTGAGTATGAGAGTGATCTTCGGAGGGCAGTTAAAGCCTCCCGGGTGGAGTACCATGCGAGCCAGATTGAGGCAGAGCAGAGGGCGCGTGGTGCATCTGCTAGTCAGGCTGCCCCTCCATCAGATGCACCGGCTACTGAGCAGATTGATGATCCCGCTGCGGGGGGCCCACTTCCTGCGCTAAGGGCGCCACAGGTATGTCTTCACTCCCTTGTATTGTATTGATATTTGTGCATTGAGGGCAGTGCACCATGTTTAGTTGGGGGTGGGGGTGTACCACCACTTGGGGGTTTTCGTTACTGTGTTTCTTTTCCCCCGAGTGTACTATCATAGTAGAACCGGCATGTTTAGATTTATATTTACATTGTTATGTGTTTCTTGCTAAATTAGGAGAAAAATAAGGAAACTGTAGTGCAGTCCAGTTTAAAATAGTTTTATGTGTTTTGAATGTTAAGGATACCCCTCCTGAAAATTTTGGTTTTGAATTGTGTGTGTAGCATGTTAGTTTGTGACATCTGTTGGATCTTGTTATGGCACTAGGATTATAGGCAAATAACTGTAGCTAGCATTGCATGAACCGAATATGTAGTAGTTGATAATACGACCCTGTGCTATGTGTGTGTGAGGTCACTACTGAGTTAGCTGTGTGTGTGTAATCCAGAACTTACCCGGTTAGTCTTGCCTAGGTTAGAGGATAGGGATTACGAAAGGATCATAGGTCGTTTTTGAATAAAGTCCACTTTTAGCCTAAAAGCCCAACCAAATGAATAAGTATCCCTTGATCCCGACTTTGAGCCTTAATTGACCTATTTCTTTCATTAGCTTATTCACCTTCCCATTTTAATTACAATGAACCTGTCTTGGCCCTGGTCCCTCCTTGGACAATTTATACCTCAACTCAGGCAAATCACCTAAGTTGAGGGTGGCTATTATAGGGGTGCATAGATTGAGTTGGGTATGAAGAGTAGGTTAATAAAAGAAAACAGGTTTGGGTGTAAAGAAAAAAAAAAGAAAAAAAAAATATATAAAGTGAAAAGAAAGAGAAAATGCAAAGAAAAAAAAAAGAATTTTGTTTTGAAAGTGAAGAAAATCACACCCAAAATCTGAAAATAAAAGAAAGGAGAATTAGGGGGGGTAAAAATAAGAAAGGATGAAAGTTGGAGCCAAAAATAGTGTAGTGTCAAGGAGGGTTGAGTCACCATACCCATATGTATCATACCCGTCCCTAAGCCTACATTACAAGCCGAGTAAAGTCCTATAGTGATCCTAGTCCAACTGTCTGAAAACTAAGGCATAGAAAATAAGGGCAAGCCTATGGTATTTCATGCACACTGTTTGAACTTCTTTGTGAGAGTGAGTGTTTTGACCTCGTCACCTCTTTGATATTCATTAGTATACTGTGAGTGGATGGGACTTCTTTGATTGTGAGAGTACATGGGTTGCATTATTAGCTGCTAGTTGTTCGAAGAATGACGTTTGCATACATGCTTAGTTGTTTGTGCATAATCTGGTGCCATCACTTGAACCCTTCTGTGTCACGATACTATGCTGCTTGTATACATACTTTGGTTTTGATTTGCAAATCGGAGGGGTCGAAAAAGTTTTATGCCAAAGGCAATAAGTCGACTGCCATAGGTCCTTTAGGTTTCTCTTAATCAAGCATCGTATATGTGTGGTTCTGGTTTGTTCTCCTGAGGACATGCAAACGTTCTAAGTTGAGGGTGTTGATGCTCCATGGTTACATGGAACTTTCGATGCTTAAAACAAGGAAAATATTCAATAACTTGGGTGTATTTTGTTGGTATGATGTGGTTTCTGTCCTACTTTGCAGGAAAACAAGTTTTAAAGGCAAAATGACCAAAAAGGAAGAATCAAGCTCGAGAACGAAGTGTCGGAGGAAGAAAGAACAAGAACCTGCACCAGAGATAGACCCACGACACAAGTCACGTGGCGTGACTTCCACTCACGTGACGTGAGTGGCTGGAGTGAGTCCACTCCATAGATTCAGGAGAAATTCTGATTTCCACGCCAGTATTCACGTGGCGTGACTGTCAGACACATGATGTGGAAGAGTGTCGTAACTCAACTTCTCAAGACATTTAAGTGAGCCTGATTCCCACAACATCAACCTACGTGGCGTGACTTGGTTCCACGACACCAAGTCACGACACCGTGAAAGTTGTCGACTCTGTTCTCCTATTTTGCTTAGGATAGGATTAGTTTTGTAACTATAAATACCCATGTATAGTCCTATGTGCGAGAATGATTCAGAGTTAGTCATTACATTATTTTGAGAGCTATTTTACATTGTTTTGGAGTTCATAAACATATTCTTGGTCTTGTAGTTGCAAACCCTAATTAAAGTTTAATTGATAATTGATATTTTGATTTTTCTTCATTGTCGTGAGTAGGGGTGTACAGACCAAACCGCCAAGTCAAACCGAACCGACGAACCAAACCAAACCGAGAAAAAAAACCAAGTTGTGGTTTGGTTTGATTGGTTTGGCGTTAGAAAAAAAAATCCGACCATTCTTGGTTTGGTTTGGTGTTAACCAAAGAAAAGTCAAACCGAACCCAAACCAAACCGACATAATATATGCATATAATTTTAACTTTTTATACATAAAAAATATTAATTATAATCTATTTTTTAAATACTTTTTAAATTAATTTTATTAATTTTTATTATTTAGAAAGTAGATGTAGATATATATTCAGATTTGGGCCTTTAAGTTGTAACATTTATCCATAATTGATAACTAAATGATCCGAAACCCAATATAAACTTAAAACCTAAAACTTTTCACTCTTCAGTCACTTTTCATCTTTTACTTTATAGTTTTCGGAGAGTTCTCCGCTCTTCCTTTTCACTCCCTGTTTTTCATAATTGTGGTTTTCCACTAGCACATGAGTGAAAATATACTTGATCTTGTCTACAATCACAATATAATTGGAAAAACTAAAGATTATGAAAAAAAACCGAGAAAAATCAAAAAATCAAAAAACTCAAAAAAACCGACTAAAACCTAAACCGAAAAAATCGATTTTATGTTGGTTTGATTTGGTTTATAGATTTAATAAACCGACATGATTGGTTTGATTTTTTTTTTAGTAAAAAACCAAACCAACCCGACCTATGTACACCCCTAGTCGTGAGATCATAATTATGTTTTCATCTCTGAATTCTTCTTGTGTTCTTACAATTATGAGCAGCTAAACCCATCAACTAGGGTTGTGTGAACCATGAGGAATTAACGAAACCGATTAAGTGCAAGGCAATTCTATACCGATGTGTATGCATGTATTATTGTTTCCTTCGTTGTGATTGCTCTTCTAACGGTTGCAAACATTAGAAACTCGCCTGTATTCTAAACTTGCTCGAGAGAGAGGTAGAGATTGGGAAAAGGAGATAACAACAGAAATTTGAAGTTATCAACCTTCACCTAATAACCTGAGCCTTAGCGGGAATGGTTATCTGAGATCCAGGACAAGGTTTAGTAGTGCGACCCTCGGAGACCGAGAGGAGAAGAGTGAAATTCGTCTAACCAAGGTCAAGAGACGTTTAGACAAACATATCTTGTCAGATTTTGCATGCCACATAGCGGGACGGTTTTGTTAGCACAAGTAATCGGTGGAGTTAAGGAATCATTGGGGATCACAATCCTAGTGCATCTCTCGTATCGTCTACAAACTTGATACAACCAGCGATTGTTACTGTCACTTTATATTCACATAAACCCCCAGTTTTATTTACTTCCCAATTGTTCCATCCGGTATTTTACTCAAACTTTGACCTATTCCTTGTGGGATCGACTCCAACCTAGTTGGGTTCTATATTTGACAAGCGACAGCGTTATACTTTTCTGAATGTATATTTTGGGTGACATCACCCGACAACGGCGCTAAAATTTGATGTCACCCAAATTATACTTTTAAGAAAGTATAAAGCAGTCATTGTTCAAATATAAAACCCAACTATGGTTGGGGTCGATCGCACGAGTAATAGGTCGAAATCCAATCAACTTTATTTGTTTGAGTTATTTGGTAAATAAATAAGTAAGGCAAAAAAGGGATTTTATAAAGTAAACTAGTAATCGTTTGCTGAGGTTGAAATCAAGATGAGAAAAGCACTAGGACTATGTTCCCCAAAAACTTCATAACTCCATAGGTTCTCTGCACTCAGTGATCTCTTCAGGTATCCGGCAAGCAGAATCGATAGGTTATGTATCATTTAACCGACTATGTTAAGCCCCTTGTAGATGACTATCCCCAAGTACAAAGGTTAATGTGTCATGAGTGTTGCTATGTTGCCCCCTATCTATGATCCCAATATAGCCTTTCCCGTATCACTACTCAAAGCTGATTAAACGAAGATATCTATGAGTCTTGTTATTGCATCGCTAGTCCTACCCTATTACCCTTGCTACAGTCCAGGGTAGAGACAGAATGAGTCCTAACACGTGCACTCATCAGAAAGCAATCAATTCAGAAGAAACAATAATACTTACCCTAATACCCTTCGAGAAACACCTTGTACTTCGAACTCTACTTTTGTTAATCTGCTTTGGTTCCCACAACCCTAGATATGGGGTTTAGTTACTCATAATTGTGTGAACAAAATAACCATTCATGAATGAAAACATTAATTGAAGCATACAAGAATGAATAAACTCCGAAATCTCAACTATAATTAAAACCGTAAAAATCAATATTCATAAAATCCCAAGAAAGTGTCTTGGAATCCTACAAAATAGTGTTATAGAATAATAATAATATCTAATGCGTAAAAATAACCCTAACAGAGTATTTATAGACTTAATAAATCCTATCCTAAACAAAACAGAACACTGATGTCGGCTTCTTCGGATGAGAAGAACATACGATCATAGGTTGATCCCACAATCGTGCCTGACCTATCATATGATCATTCTTATAAAACTCCTACACTTCTTCAAATTTTCTCGTCCTCCCACGATCACAAGGTAAATTCGTACAACCAATATACGATCGTGGGATCCATCGTCTGATCATGCCACACTTGGCTCCTACAAGTTGAATTTCACTCACATGTCACGATCTCAAGGTACGATCGTGACATCATACCATGGTCGTATAACCTATCTTCTAATAGACTCATGAGTATGGCATCTCTAAATCAATCTACGATAGCCTACCCACGATTGTGGTTTGAACCTATGATCGTAGCATGGCTCGTCTGATGCCTCTTTTTGTTAGTTTTCACATTATTCTTCTCTGAGTCCATAGAGCCTGCAAACACTCAACAAACACATTAAATCCACAAAAAACACCCTTAAACTTGCAAATATCCCTCCCTTTAAGCGTCTCAAATTTCGTAAATCTATGGCATATCACCACGCGACCGCGATGCTGTTGCGTCCAAGCGCACACGCAAGTGTACGTGGTCATGCAAGTAATAGCATGGATCTTGCGAGCCGAATGTCGATCCCACAGAGACTCGGCCTCGACTCGAGACCCAAAAACTAACCTCCACCCGATCCTAACTTGAGACCTAAGAATCGAGACTCGATTTGATACACGGGACATCAAACTCAAGACTTTACCTGAAACCCAAGCCCCAACCCTAACTTGGAATCCGAGACCAGACCCTAACTCGAGACCTAATCATCGATTTCAACCTGAGATACCAGACCCAACCCAACCTAAGACATGACCACAATCCAAATCCCGACACAACCTCCTCAATAGGGGACCCAACTCAAGACTTGAGATACGAGCCCCGACCACCCTCAGCCTCAAAATGAGACCTAGTCCTGACCTTAACTCAACCCTGACCTAGACTGATCCCTGGCCCTCGATCTCTATCCAAGACCCAACCCAGACTCAAGCCCTAAGTCGATCCTGACCCGAGGCTCGAGACACAAAACCCAACCCTAACCAAAAACCTCACCAATCTCGAGACTCAACCCTGACCTGGGACTTGAGATCTGAGACTCAGGACATGATCTCGGCCCCTTAACTGAGATCCAATTCTGACTCGAGACTCAACCTTCGAATTTAACCCTGAACCCAAGACTCTAGTTCTAAATGGAACCCTATCCTTGACCCTTACCTGGGAACCGATCCCCAAGCCGAGACCCAAACTTAACTTGAGACTCGGGAACCAAGCCTGATTTGGGACTCAAGACCCTTAACCTAAACCCGACCCAAGCCTAGACCCAAGACCTAATTTGACCCTCTCCTGAGACTCCAGACCCCAAACCCGAGATTCAAGACTCAAGACCAAGTCCTGCGACCCGACCCTTAGAAAAAAAAATCAAAGTATATTTCAAGTAGTAAGTTCAAATTAAAGTAGATGTTAAATATGGGCTAGAATTGGGCTAGTATTGGGCTAAATTGAAGATCACCTCCTTTACAAATGGGTTATGTGAGATTGGGCTAAAATCAACTCAATATGAAATTATCTTATGCATAACCCATAAAATTTTAAACGGATTGGGTGGACCATCAATTTTTTTGGCCCTATTTGACACCCCTATGTGTGAGCAAACAATAGTTGAAAGTCCTATGCTGATATTTGATTCCCAACCATATGACAGTCTTATTGGCTGACATTCCATAATCCCTACCTTCTGGTCAGAATGATTTGATGGCCAGATAAATTCAAAGCTTCCTCCAACAAGAGTATATATTCTTGCAAGAAGGCTACAGAACTGTGTAGAAAAAGAGACTGAAGCATTTTATGGATTAAGCATATTGGCAATGAAAGTCACTTGGTGCCAAAATGAATCTGACATTTCCTTTTGCGCTATAAATACAGAACCAAGAAGAAGCAAATAATCTACAACTTATCTCAAGGCATTCAAGAGAAGCTAAAATGTTTAGAAGAGAGGCCTTACCTGAAGTGAAGTCTTTGTTTATTAGCCAAGGATGACTTGCCTACATACCCTCCTCCCACAAGGGTATTATTTCTTAATTTCCTTTTTGGGGTTGCTATGCTAGGCAGTTATCCTGGCTATATTGACAGGCTATTCTTCATCATGTTAGGCCTCTTCTTCTCATAGTTATGCCAAACATCAAACAAAATTCTGATCTTTTGGAAGACTTTCTGCATTCGTTACACAATTAAGTGTAACTTTAACACATACAACAAATGAGAGGCGCAGTGCAAGTAGTCCTATTACTTTCCCTCTTATTCTTCCTATAAACAAGAGGGAGAGGCATGAGTACTCACTCATGACACGCTTTGTTGCTTAGTCCACAAGACTCAGGGAATTGTTCCTTGAGTTACGTCATACCGAGCCAAAAACACGCATATCATGCAAATTTGTGCTGTCTTATTTAGCACTTCACTTTGCTGTCCTTTCCATTGTCGGGTTTGCCTAAGTGTCATATATGCACCCCTTTTTTAAGAAGCTTTCCAGCTTAGGCCATGTCATCCAATCCAAATTACAGTGTTCACTTGAAAGGTACTTCCGATTATCAGCTGTAGCTCATATTTTCATTTCCACAACCCAAACAGTAACATTAATGCCACACCTTTGTTTCCTTACTCTTTCTCTCTCTTAGGAATAGGAATATGGGACAAGGATGTAACCAAAGTCTCACTCATGAGGTTCACCCCGTCGCTTACTAACATGCACAGATCTATTCAAGTACACAAGTATTTTAAGATTTTGTTCATCCAGGATCGCGAAACATTGACATACTAAAAAGACACCGAACTCTTCAGACATCTTATAATAACACCAATCTGCTGTTTATATATTACACAAGTTAAAAGTGAAGCAAAAATGAATATCTAATGCAAGCCATTTATTGTTTCATCTTCATGTCTACAACCTCTAGTGTATATGTACATTTATCACCTAGGTCTTATTCCAAAAACTCGGTTGTGCCAAACTGAATGGAGTATCATGTGAAAAACATCATATTTAGAAGGCTTAATGTGCCAGAGAAAATGCTGTTGCACCTGCTTAACTCTCCCATGCATCTGCTTATATTTCTTATCTGGAATGGACAGAAGTATGTTTTTCAAATTTGGGATGTCATTCTCCTGGACAAATACAGCAAAAGATTCCCAGTTTAGAGTCTCAAAGAGCGGGGGCACATAGTTATCGGATAAGATCACTGGGATACACCCATAGTAAATGGCTTCTACCACTCTAGGAGAGTTGACTTGAGAACCTCTTGCACATATGCAGTATTTGCTGCTCTTCATGAACCGTAAATAGCTTGCCTTAGTTATTTCACCATAAATCCTCATGTCAGGATCTCTGTTTTCCCAGTGCTTCAGCAGAAAAGGGCGGAGATAACCATGCATATGTCCAGCAAAGAAAGCAAGGGTACGCCGTTTGGAAGCTGGCTTTCCTCCAAGTTCAGCAAGAGGGTTCGCCCTTAGGCGAATGTTCGGTTGTGGTAGAGATACATCTTTACCAAACTTGAAGCCACCTCTCAGGTCAGCATTGCATAAAGATCTTATGCAATTACTTATAAGATCATTCGTTGCTGCAGGGGCCTGAGGATGAAAATCAGTTTATGCTGTAGCACTCAAGCATATTTCAGAATAGGTAGCCATGTGTAGCTGCTACTATAGAGACTCTTCCATTTTATGACGTTTGCATTGATAGAGATTAAAAAATAAGCAAACTATGAACATACTAAAGAAGGATGAGATGCTTCTCTAAATATTAATTCAGGATTTTAGATCACACGAAAGAATCGGAGACATACCCAGTCATGGCAGGCAACAATAAAATGGTCAGCTCCATCCGTTCTATTCCAGAAAGGATACTTTTGTGCGATCATATCAACATAGTTACTTAAAAATTGGATTATATTTGTACGGTTGTGAGAATCAGGCACATACAATGTCATCTTTAGTAATCGGAAACTAATGGGCACATAAAATAGGTGAGCTTTTTTGGGATTTCTAGTGACAAATCCTTTGTTTTCGTGAAGCAGCTTTATGAACCAGCCCTCTGAAGCATATATTCCATCAAGAGGTCCAGAATGGAATATCGGTCGGTCCCCTTCAGCATAGATGTAAATCTTGAGAGTCTGCTCCATCAATTCATAACTCCTGCATTTAGTATACGTTTGATAGCTGAATCAACTTCAAGACACCAAAAGACAGGTAAAAAGAGCCAGGTAAAAGTGTTGGCAAAATATTTTTAATATCTCAAAAGAATGATCAAATTCATTATTTAGATAAATTATATTCCATAATTTCTACATTATTTGGTAGCATATCCTAATCATGAACTTTGACTCATATTTATTGTCATTTATCTTGTGGTTAATGGCATATAGCTGTTACCTCCCTCCATAGACTTAATGGCTAATTATGTTGACATTGTAATGGATTCTATATTATCATTATCATTACCATTAACCTGTTTTTATTAACCTACTAATTTCCTTTGATTACCACAATAACTATTATCCTTTTCCTTAATGGTCTATATGAGATCAGAATGTTGGACTCAATTTTGAGGGCTTATATATTTTCCTTGAACTTTACTTTTGTGAGGAGTATAACAGAGATACTCTTTTTCTTATGATCTTTCTCTTATGCTGGGTTTCCTTTCTATTTAATCTTTGTTAGATTCTGGATCCTAGTTTATACTAGAAGAGTTTGTTGAATACTGGGGGATACACCTATAACGGGTGAAATATCCTTATGGATAGTGTCCTTTGACACGCCTCAAGCTTTGGAGCATTCCCTTCAATATCCGTGATGAAGTATTTTACATAAGATTTCCAACAAAAAGGAGGAGGAAAATCTCTATGAATCACACATTCTACAGGAAATCGCACATCATATGCATGAAAATTGTCCCAATACACAAATGATTTCAAAATATTCAGCCAATCACTAATATAAAAACAACATAACCAGCTGTTATTCGCGAACCTGCGAGGTTTGAAATAAAAGGTGAAGTCAGTGGTTTATGAGAAACCAAATGTTTGCCGAAGAAACCAATTGAAGGTTCAGATTCTGTTTCCTTTCAGCATCTGCCTTTACTTCTTTTCTGCCACTTCTTTCTTCTAACCAGCAGATCAATGGATTGAGAAAAGGAAAAAGTGATACTTTAAAATTTATATATGGTTACCAGGATAAGAAGTAAATTGTTGGATTATTACCCCATTAATACCTCAAAACCTAGTAATATTACTCAAGAAGTTCCAAAATCTTCTTCACAGCTGTGTCGACCCTGGCCCGATATAGTACTAATAGGTAACCAACTCTTAAAAGGACATAAGAAAATAGAAGGTCCAAGCTCTTAAAAGATAAATCAAACTGTCAACCCTGATAATTACAGGTTAATACCTCGACTATAATACTTCCATTGAGATTATACAGTGCAGGTGTTATTCAATTGGTGAGCAGAGAAATCCTATTCCAATAGTTTCACTGCATAAAGCTTGCACTTTCATGATGTAATGCGGAAAGATAAATGTTTTCAATCGTGTGCAACTTTCAAGAAAGTCACTGGACTACAACACAGTTTTTTGGATAAGCTCGACTATGGAAAAGTGAAATGGATTTAACCACATCAACATGAACAAAATCCACAACTGCGGTATATTATGGAGTTGCTAACCTTTTGAACATGGACATATTTCTAAATAGAGGAGCATATAATCCCGGCTCACTTTGTAAGAGAGGCGCATTCTCGATCAGATATTTTGCATGTAATAGCTCTTGATCTACAACCGAGGACCACCGCGGTTTCTATGAAAAAGCTCAATCAGGAAAGAAAGGGACAAGAGAAAGTTCAAAGTTGTATAAATGAACTAATGAAAATATGAAATCATTCCCCTTGATAAAACTCAACTGATGCCCTGACATACCATTGAACAGAATGAAGTTTGACTTTGTTGCAGCATATAATTCATTTGAGATATGGATGCCACACTTTTTCTTGCTCTGTCAGATCTTTCAATCACAACAGGAATATTCCTCAGGCAAGAATGATCTGTTGAAGGGGCAGTCTGCAATGGCCCAGGGTTCACATTATTTAGGACTGTAGATTGGCTTTGGCTGGAAGATGTCAAAGGAGAGATAACCATTGCCAGAGGTGCACCAGTTGTGGTTATAGGAATGACGTCTATGGTTTCCTTTTTTGCCACTCTGTGAACAATGTCGTCTTTATCTTTCTTATCTAGTACAAAATTATTTTCAGATGTAACATTATGTGTTGGCATAACAAATTCAGAACCATGAGCAACCTGCAGTGATAAGCTACTATTTTTTCCTAAACTTTCAAATGCTGGCAAGTTGTTTGATTCTAGGTCCTGCATTAGAAATCCGTCTTCAATTTCAGTATCCTCAATCATGGTAACATTAGAGGCTTTAACGGTTCCATCACTTGTCTTTGATAACTCAGTTTTGGCTGTTCCTTCATGAACAACTTTTGAGAGAGTAGTGTTTAAAACACTAGCAAACATCAGGTTTCCCGATACACTAGAATTACCAGACGACTCTCCAGATTGAAAGCTGCCTAAAAATGCTACTTGACCTTTGCTAGAAGAAAATAATGAGGGTACAACATAAAAGTCCGGAAATCCAAAATATTGAATGATCAAAACCATAACAAAAACGGATGCCACTAGCCATAGCAGTTTTTTAGTCTCCAGGAAATTTGCATATCGAACTTCAATTCCCATGTTCGAGAAAATCACTCCATTCCCTGGACAATTTTGCAATTCCAAATTTAGCATCCAACATAGAACTCCTCATAACTTTTAAGATTTACTCGTTCTTGAATGTTACTCCCTCCGTTTCAGTTTGTTTGTCTTACTTTCCTTCTTTGTCTGTTTAAAAAAGAAGGCTTCTTTCTTTTTGACAACTTTTTAATTCTAACTTTCAACCTAGCATCTTTAAGACCACAAGTACATTCTACACGTTTTTAATTTAAGAGCACAAGATTCAAAAGTCTTCTTTACTTTCTTAAACTCCATTTCAAGTCAAAACCACACAAACAAATTGAAACGGTTGGATTATTTGAGGAGTGACAGTAATTTTCCAGTTCAAGAACTTTGATTCGAACTTCAATTAGAAATCTGCAGCTATACTTGAATTTTCTTATTACATTAAACAAAAGAGAAAAGAAAGGAGAAATTTTCCTACTGAAGAGGATAAAGCAATTTAAATTACACTTGGAAAGTGTTGATCAAAAGCAAGGCAACAATAACATAAGAAGGAAAACATAGTTATTGTTTCTTTCTAATAGTCTGACATCAAGTATAGTTGAAGCTTATAGAACTATAAAATATAAAAAGGCCAAATCCTGAGACCCCATATATATAATTGGGAGGTACAGAAGAAGGAAAAACAAGAAACTGAAAAAGAAAAGGAAGAGATCTCACAGAATTCATCAGCTTCAGGTTTGGCTACAGTTATTGCTCAGCTACACTTCATTTATCACAAACCAAACAACAAATTTGACATATTTAAACCAAAAAAAATAAAAAATAAAATTGACATATGTTCCTATTATTGGTTTTGTTAATTAGGAAGTGATTTGACAATTTCATTCTTTTTGAATGTTTTAAGACATAATTTCTCTTAATTAAATTTTTAGTCCATCTATGTGACAGAATTGAGTTAAAAATTTTAGCCCATCTATGTGACATAATTGAGTTATTTATAGTCTTCAAGAACAATTAATAATGTGGTGAAATGAGAAAAAAATAATTAATTTTGTATTAAAATTTTAAAATGACAAATAATATGAAATAATTATTTTTGGAAATTATGATAAATAATTTGAGGCGGAGATAGTGGTAATGTACACTAGTGCAGTAATAATTGGAAAGTGTTTCTTGATTAAATTGACAATTCTTTTCAATTCTAAACGTAATCATTATTTCTAAACAATGTCTTTTTAGTGCAGTATCAGCTGCTCTATCTTCCTATTTTATGCCTTTTTAATTTTTTTTATTTTTTTTTTAATTTTGTTTCCTGGTGGATGCTCTTTTACTTAAAACATTGAATCTCTTCTTTCATGTGGCTATCTAAAGTGTTGGATCACATTGATGTATTCAGAGGACAATGTTTACAGCAAGACAGGCAAACCCAAATTTGAAAATCGATTTTACTCCATTATAGGGGTGTCTAATGGGCGGGTTGGATTGAAATTGAAGATATTAAATGGATTGAATTAGATATTGGGTTGGGTCATGACCCATCCAAATTTACTTTGGGCTGAAATGGGTTGGGTTGAAATGGGCTAAAAATCGGGTTGGGTCTTGACCCGCCCAATTTGACCCGCTTAGTCTAAAGAATAATAACATATTAATATTTACCCCTTGTAACCACAATTTGAATACCAACTCAAGAAAATAAATTTGAGTGGGGGTGGGTAGGGAGTGGGGGGATGGGGTAAGAAGTTTTTTTAAAAAAAAATAAATTTTTTTTGGGGAGGGGTGTGGGGTAGGAGTGGGGTAGGGAGGGGTTGAGGGGAATTTTGATTGAAGTAAGAACTTTTTTTTTTATAAAAAAAAAAAAAAAAAAATTTATTCTTTTAAAAAAGATTAATTTTTTTGGCGAGGGGGTATGCCGTATTTTGGGGGGGGGGGGGGGGGAGGCAGGGGGTACAAAAGGAGTAGGGGGTATGAGCGTTGGAATAAGAATTTTTTTTTAAAAAAAAAAAATAATTTTTTTGGGGAGGGGGTGTATGTCGTATGGGGGTGGGGGTGGGGCGTTGCAGGGGTCGTGGGGGTGAGGGGGATATGGGGGTTGGGATAAGAATTTTCTTTTAAAAAAAAAAGAAATTTAACTTTTGGGGGAGGGGGTATGTCGTATGGGGGTAGGGGGTGGGGGGTGCAAAGGAGTTAGGGGGATATAGGGGTTGGGGTAAGATTATTTATTTTTTTTTAAAAAAATAATTTTTTTGGGGAGGGAGTATGCCGTAGCAGGGGGGGGGGGGGGGGGAGGGAGGGAGTTGCGGGAGGGGGTAGGAGATATGGGGGTTGGGTAAGAATTTTTTTTAAAAAAAAAAAGAAATTTAATTTTTTAAAAAAAATATTATTTTTTAAAAAATTAATTTTTTTGCGGAGGGGGAGGGGTGCGGGGGGAGTTGGACAGTAGGTTAAGAAAAAATTTTAAAATTTATTTTAAAAAATAAATAAATAAATTTTGTTGTTGGGATGGGGGTGGGTAGGATAGTGAGGGATGGGGCAAGAATTTTTTTTTAAAAAAAAACTATTTTAAAAATTAAAAACAATTTAATTAAGGAAAGTAGGGTGGGGGTGGGGTAAGTTGGGGGTGTGAGGTGGGTGATTTTGAGAGTGATATAAGACATATTATCACTTATTTTCCCTACTTTTATTAAGAAATTCATTTTTCTATTAAACGGGTTGAAATAGAGATTGAATTGGGCTCAGTTGAACCCAATTTAAAAATGGGTTGAGATTTACCCAATAGTAAATTATCTTAAATCCAACTCATTAAATTTTAAGCGAATTAAGCGAATCAACTCAAATTGGGGCTCATTTTGACACTCCTACTCCATTATATAAAGTCTTTTATTAGCCGGAAAGGCAACTATCGTAAAGTTGCATTTGTCAAGAAATATATAGAGGAACAGGAAATGGGTCATTTTCATGACCAAGTCTAGAAGACAAAATGAATTATTTTGCAAATGCCTTTAGGCCACTGTTAAAAGGTGAATGATTGAGTACTGAATTCCCAAAAGTCAGCAATCATTTTCCATCACTCTGTGTGATCACCTAAGTTCACCTAAAGATATTTTGCATAAATAATCATACGTCTATGCTTTAATAATTATTCTACCCTGCAACCAACGTGTTATTAGGTGTATTATTCCATTTCAGCAATATTAGGGAGGAAAAAACAATTTTAGGAAAATGTCTTATCACGTTTAGGGAAAACTCACAGCTATCTTGAAAGAGTTTTGCTTTGGTATAATACATAAATGTATTCTTTAACTTGATTTCAACTGACATCTATGCCTCTATGTGCACAAGTAAGCACTTAAACTATATAATGTTAAAACAAGTAGACACACGCATCCTACGTGGCAAATCGCATGATGCACGCATCCTACATGTCAAATTGCATGAGATATGTCACGTAGAATGCGTGTGTTTACTTGTGCATACCCAAAGTTGGAGGACATAAATACCAACTGAATACAAGTTAAAGGGCACATTTATGTATTATGTTGTTTTGCTCTATAGTAGCAACACTAGTAAAGAACAAAGACGTACTATAGATATATGCCAGAAAGAAACATCTATGTACAGGAAATAATCAAGTACATTCTCCTACTCTGCGTATTCATGCAACTTATTACATATTTCTCAAAAGAATGCTGCACTAAGACATCTAAAACCCTCTGAAACTATCTGTGTACATTTCTCAGCTAGGTATTACTCCAAAAACTCTGTTGTGCCATATTGAATGGAGAATCATGTTGAAAATATCATACTTTACTGGCTTGACGTGCCAAAGGAAATGCTGCTGAACCAGCTTAACCCTCCGCTGCATCTCACGATACCTTTTCTCTGGGATCGATATGAGTATGTCCTTCAATTTTGGAATGTCCTTCTCTGGAACAAAAATGGCAAAAGCCTCCCAGTTCAAAGTCTCGAAAAAAGGGGGTACAAAATTATCAGACATAATCACAGGGACACACTCGTAGAAAATGGCCTCCACCACTCGAGGACTGTTGACTTCATACCCTTTTGCACATATGCAGTATTTGCTGCTCTTCATGTATTGGACATAACTTACTGAACTAATCTTGCCGAAAATCTTCATGTCAGGATCTTTGTTTTCCCAGTAGTTCAATAGGATAGGGCGAAGGTAACCATGCATGTTGCCAGCAAAAAAAGCAAGAGTTCGTCTTTTGGAAAGACGTTTTCCCCCAATTTCTCTAAGGGGATTCTTAGCTTGACGCACATATGTTTCTGGAAGCGATACATCTTTACCGAATTGGAAGCCTTCTTTAATGTCAGCATTGCACAAAGCTCTTATGCAATTAGCCATGATTCTTTTTGTTTCAGCAGGAGCCTGAGGAAGCGAATTTCCGTTTCAGTACCCGACAAAGATTCATATATATTAACTACAAAAAGAATGTAAATATATCTTTGATGCAGAAATTATAAGACGAGCTTGTGCGTATACAAGGGGTGCACATGCAGAAAGACACCCAAATCCATAATGCGAAAAAATGGTGCACACAGCAGAGCATTGCATTAAAGGTGAAAACAAAAGATCTTGACTGAAAAGAAGTATGGATAAAATCTATGAGAATCAAAGTGGATGTTGTAATATATGTTTAGGAACTCCGATCAAAGGAATAATTCAAAACTTACCCAATCATGGCAGGCAACAAGAAAATGGTCAGCTCCAGCAGTTCTGTTCCAATTATTATGTCTTTGGATAATGGTGTTGAGATAATCACTTAAATATCGAACTAAGTTCCTACGACTGTGAGAATCAGGGACATATAAGGTTTCCTCTAGCATACGGGAGCTGAATGGTAGATAAAACAGGTGAGCCTTTTGGGGGTTCTTGGTAACCAATTTCTTGTTTTTTTTCAGGAGCTTCATAAACCAACCCTCAGAAGCATATATTCCTTTAAGCACTGGCGTATGGAACACTGGTCTATCACCTTCTGTATAAATATAAACTTTGAGAATCTTCTCCATCAATTCATAGCTCCTACACAAGATGTACGTCAGATCAGAGAAATGCGCCTCAAGCATATTGAAAGACAAGTAAATGCAAGCTTCAGAAAATGGAGGAGTGGGCAAAAACTACAGGAACACCACTATATAGAGGCAAGTCACAAATGCCACCAGTGACAATTAAAGAACTAAGTGAAAATCTCATGTATCTCAAACTAAAAAACAAAAGGCAGGCGGCTGAGGTCTGTGTTCTCCAACCTATCACATGGTGCTCCTTTTGTAAGACACGGTATAAAGTACCCAAGAAAGCTTCTTCCTATTATGGCTATTTTCCGAAATTCGGTATATGGAACAGCCAACTGGCTCAAAGCAAGCATGAAAGTCACCACATGCACCATGAAACAGGTGTTCATGATGATTGACACTAAAATATCGAATTATAGCAGCTCCTACAAAGCATAACTATTATTCGATGAGTGACAAGCATAAATAGCTGATCTAATGCAGTACTACCCAATACACCTCCAATGTCAGAAAACATCCAGCTTACACAAGGCCGATTTATCATATGCATCAGCATTTTCTATTACCTCTTAAACATTGACAAATTTCTATACAAAGGAGCATATAAGCCAGGTTCATTTCCTGTCAGAGGAAGACTCTCAATGAGACTTTTTGCATGTAGTAGTTCTTGATCTACATCTGAGGACCACCGTGGTTTCTACAGAAAAGATCAAAAGAACATAGAAGAGGGAAATAATTAGAATATCTAAGCATTTACTTGTCAATTACACAAGTCATATCCCACTAGGAGACTACCAAAGTACCATACATACCATTGAATGAAATGAAGTGCGAGCCTCTTGCTGCATTACGTTCATTTCACCTATTGATACTACACTATCTTTTGGCTTGTCTGGCTCCTTCATAACAGGAATGTTGTTTATAGAAGAATGACCGACTGTAGGAGTACGGTCAGTGTGTTTTTGCAAAGGTATTTTATCATTTTTAAGTAGAGGGCCTATATTTCCTTCTTTTGCAGATAAGTTCTGGTAGGAAGATATCAAAGGAGCTTTTATTTTCGCATCAACATTGACCTGAGGTGTTATAGCCGATGGTGGTGGTGCAATAGACAATGTTGTGGGACTTATCTCCAACGACTTAGCTTCGATCGGTGCTGGAGAAATACTACCTACCCCATCAGTATCATCCACGTGCGATAAAGAACTTTCAGATGTATCATTTGAAGCTAGTAAATCATACTCAGAGTCAGTAGCCTTATCTGGAGGAAAGCTACTATTTCTTCCTAAACTTTCTTCAGTTGACTTGTTGTCCAGTTCTGATCCCTTGAAAGGGGATTCATCCTCAGGGTCAACGTCTTCAGTTAAGGTATCACCAGAGCGTTCATTCATTGGAGGCATAGAAGCATCCTCTACCGCTTCATTATTTGCATCAGAGAGCTTGGTTTCATTAGTTGCTTCATCGATAAGAATTGTGTTAGTAGTGTTCACAACACTACCATGTGTCAGGTTTTCTGACCTATTGAAGTTACCAGATTGATCTACTCTTTGCGAGCTGCTTAGACCCTCATTGGCAGTAAACAAAGAAGACAGGGCATAACCATATGGGAAACCAAAATACTGAATCATCAAAGCAGTGGCAAAAGCCACGCCCAATACCCATACTAGTTGTCTAGTCTCTAACAGATTACGGTATCGATTTTCAGAGCCCATATTCAAGCAGCACCCTGATAGAAGTAAGCACAGCACTGCCCCTGGTTAATTTTAAAATCCCAAATTCAGTATTGCCACATAGTATATTTCTATCTATTTCACAATCCAATACTTGTGTAACACAATAAAACACCACCAGTAAACAACAACATATCCAGTGTAATCCCACAAGTGGGGTCTGGGGAGAGTAGGGTATATGCAGATCTTACCCCTGTCTTTGTGGAGTAGAGAGGCCGTGTCCGATAGACACTCGGCTCAAAAGAGAAATACATGAAGACAGTATAGCAAGATACGAAGCAAATGAAGTAACAACTAATAATACACACTGAAAAATAAGGAACTGCGTGATTACGAAATAATACTACTAATAAGGGGAAGAGGAGAGGAGATTAGCTCCCTGGCCTCTCCTCGTAAAGTGCGACACACTCAGTTACCTACTAAAGAGAGACGTATATTAAAGAAAATAGATCTTGACTGCCTCTTAGCGGCGTGGCGTGCACTGGGAAAGTGTAAAGTGTAAGTGAAGAAAATAGAAGAGATGAAGTCCGTCCCTTAGCCTAGTCTATATCTACAGCTGACACAACTCCGTACCAATGCCTCACCACTCCTTCAAACAGTTCTACCTCCTTAACAAGAGCAATTATCAACTTGAACTAATGCTCAAACTGATGTTTTCACCATCAAGAGCCAAAAGCAGAATCATAATTTTCACTTTGTTACTAAATTAATCAACCAGAAAAAACACAAACACTTAGGGTGTGTATGGTATGGAGGATATTTTCACATGTTCGGTTGGTCAAAAGTTTTGGAAAAAAAAAAAAAAAAAATTCAACAAGTGGCATTCCACATTGATTATATCCTCTCCACCCTCCAACACACCTCATCTTCACCCCATCCCTGCCACCACCCCATCTCATCACCCAACCCCCACAGTATTTGTCTAGGTTATATATAAATAATTTTAGGAAATAATTTTTGCATACATACCAAACACAAAAAAATAAGTAACAAACTCACATATTCTCCTAGAAAATATCTCTCATGAGCTGCTTGGTCAAAAACTAACAAAACAGAAACAGTAAACACCATAAAGAAAGTAGCGTCATCCCAAATCACAAAAGGCAAGTCAAATTAATCCAACAAAACCAACTATAATATGAAAAGCAACCAGTAAATGAACTGCAAACATACTGTTAGCTTCAATTACCAGATCAAAAGCCAACAAAAAACTGTTTCAGCTGCTGAGGCCACGTTTGGCTACTAGTTAACTCAACAAAAATAACCAAAGAGCAACAAAAACCAACATATTGAGCAGCTTCATCGGTTGGAAAAGTTGGTTTTGAATTGAGTTGACTAGTTGTAACATTTCATACATCAGACACCCAAATGAGACCTAATAAAAATATGCATAATACCTTACTATATGTATTCGTCAAAATAAGATTCTTTTAGTACCTCTATAAGATTTGGAATCATCGTAGCTGATTAATGGGGGTATCTGTTTAGCTTTATTTTTTTATTTTCCCTCTTTTCTCTCTCTTCTCTACTACTCCCTCCCTCAGTCTCAATTTATATGACACACTTTTCTTTTTAATCAATTCTAAAAAAAATAACATATTTTTATATTTAATAATTATTTAACTTTAAAATATTTATTTTACCCTTAATAAAATAATTTATAACCACACAAATATTTATGACTCATTTTAAATTATAAGTTTCAAAAAATTTTCTTTCTTTTTTAAATTTTATATCAAATCAAAATACATCACATAAATTAGAACGGAGGAAATACTTTTTTTCATTAATGACAGCAGTAAAGAAAGGATAAAAAGGTAGCATATGAGTAGGCTTTGATTAATGAGTGTAAGTTAAAGTTGGTGACGTGTTCGGACAAATATGCCCACCGGTTTTTGGACATATTGCGTAAGTGGCACGTACAGCTACAGCTATCGACTTTTTCACGTAAACATTAATACTATTATAGAAGCATATTGTCAATTTAAATTTGTTACTGCTCTGTCTAACAATATATATTCATTTACTAAAAATAAATATATAATAATATTTATTTTAAAAAAATTAATAAATAATTTATTTATTTTTATCCTCTTATTCTTAATTATTAATTATAGTTATTATTCAATATATTTTTTTAAAGCATTGAATTAGTTACTCCCTTCGTCCATAAATACTTATCAACTTTTAACTTGGCACATACTTTAAGAAACAATAAATAGAGGAGTGATTTTACTATATTACCCTTTGAATATAATAAATTTTTTACTTTAAAAAATACAATGAGTGATGTATTATATTTAATAACAATGATAAAATAGATAAAAATAGATAAATTATCTATTGATTTTATAAATTGGATAAGTATTGTTGGACATCCCAAAATAAAAAGTAGACAAATAAAGATTGAACGGAGGGAGTATATTTAAAGGACGATATAGTAAAACTACCACTATTATTTATTATTTCTTAACATGTGTGTCAAGTTAATAATAGACAAGTATTGTTAGACGGAGGGAGTATATTTAAAGGACGATATAGTAAAACTATCCCTATTATTTATTATTTCTTAACATGTGTGTCAAGTTAAGAATGGACAAGTATTGTTAGACGGAGGGAGTAGAATATTTTATTTGAACACTCAAATTAAATTTTGTTCCAATTGAATACTCCCTCTGTTCCATTTTACTTGGCATTCTTTCTAAATATGTATGTTTCAAATTAGTTGTCCATTGTCGCAAATCAAGAGTGTTTTATTACTTTTTCCCAATATTACCCTCAATATTAAATAACTAAAGAAAATAGTAATAGTTAGATTTAGAGTTTCAAAACATTATTAATAGGGTTAATTTTATAAAATACACTTCTAATTAGTAATATTTTCTTAATGGATGTGCCAAGTAAAATGGAACGGAGGGAGTACCTTAATTCTTAATAAAATTTTAATTAGATATACTTTATTCAATTTTTTTTAAAAAAAAAATTGTAGGTGTTTTAATTCATCTATTAGATAGTTAACTTTAAAATAAAAATATATCACCTCCATTAGTTTTAGCATCAACCTAAGTAGAAAATGTTTGGATTTTTTATAGCTTATTGAGACGAATGCACATAATTAAAAAAAGGATATATTTTATGTGGTTATCTTAACCACCTAATAGATGTATGAGAACATACGAAAAAGAAATTCAAAAACTTGAATCGAAAGTGTTAATTTAAATATTTTATTAGAAGTTGAGGTGTTCAACGTAATTGAAATAAAATTTAGATTGACCATTTAAATGAAATATCCTAACAAGTTTAAGGAGGTGATTATGTACTAAATCAAATATTTATTATACTAATAAGTACGTAAAAATGCATTATTTGAATCATTAGTACTACGAGTTATTATTGAAGAAATTATATAGTAAGTCATTATCAGTCATATATATGCTACACCACTTCTTTTGAAGTAGTATATGATTTTGAATCAAAAAGTCACTCATTATTTTTTGACAAAATGTGTGACTCGTTTTGGGCGTTCAAGATGTTTTGGAGCGCCAATAGAGCATCGGGTCCCAATATATTGTTACTTCATTTTAGGTAGGTCAAATAGTGCGATCAACTCGCGCAACGATGCTAGTGGTAGAGCTATAAAAGTAGGGGTGACAAATTCATCCTAAATTTATTTGATCTATCTGACTCGTTCAAGTTTTAATGAATTAGACATGAGTTATATTATAAATAGGTTAGTTCAGGTACAATCATTTTAACTAATGATAAAATTCAATTTGTGAAGCAGCCCAAAGTCAATTCATCCTTCAACCCCAATAATCTGATAATCTTATCGCTAAACTTTACTCAAATAAGAAAAAAATCTGAAATTAACTTTCCAAAATTAGTTTCTTGATATCCAAGTTTCAATACAATAATATTTCATTCTTATATAAACGGATGATCTGTAATTGTTTGTTGGGGTTGTTCTTGGTAATTTCACTAAATATGCATAAAGAATATTTTACATTCCAACATACTAGATACTCCCAAAGTATTAACAGCACCAAAATGACCCCCTTATTTATATCAAATATAAAACGTTGCTTAATTAAAATCTAAAATCAAATGAATCGGTAGAAATTTACAAAGTGTAGATCAAAGTCCGATGAATAGAGAAAAGACATAATACATAAACAAATATTTAAATTTGACCTCAGCTGATAAGTAATTACTCTAACTTTGAGAATGCACATCTAGATACCTCAACTTGATCTCAATTGACAACCAAAAACTCCAAAATGTCCTCCCTATGTCTTGTGGACACCCAACGCGACGAGGTTAACATGACACATAAATTTTGAAGGTGTCAAGATAATTATTTTGTAAGTTGAAGTGTTCAACTGATACAATATATAAAGACGATTTGAGGTGTTTAGATGTACATACTTAGATTTAGGACCCGTTTGGCCATAAAAAAATTTACTTTTTTTCGGAAATTTATTTCACTTTAGTGAAAAAAGTGAAATTTTGTGGTGTGTGGCCATAAAATTTATTTCACTAAAGTGAAATTTTTTTCCGGATCACTTCTACTTCTCTCACAAAAAGTCAAAAAGAACTCTAATTTTTTTCATGGCCAAACATAACTCCAACTCCAACTCCAAAAAATTTAATTTCCATGGCCAAACGCCTACTTAGGGTTTGTTTGACCATCTGATATGAAGTCATGATTTTAAATCATGTTATGAAATCATGATTTCAAATCACTATATGAAATAATTTGAGATGAAGCTGAAGTTTTGTTTGAACATGCAATTTAGACTTTTTAAGTTGTATGTTTTCTCATAAATAAAAAAACCTCACAAGTTGTGAAAACTATTATATTTTCCTCAATTCTTATATAATGTTATCAAATGACTAAATCATAGCTCATAAATAGAATATCACAATATGCTAAGACACTGCATTGATAAATTGCATCTCCATGTTACTTTTATAAATAACTATTTGCGATCACAAATTTTCGAATATACATAATTTTATAAATATTCCAAATCAACAATAATAGTAACTAGTTATTCTGTAATATAATTTATTCACGTTGTAGCTACAATCTCTTCGCGCCGAGCTGTTAGGTTATGAGTCTTTTTTCCTTCCTATGTGGATAAATAAAAGCCCAAATTTGGACCAACCCACTTTGCCCATAGGCCCAATTCTATGGGGCATATATATAGATCTTTTTAGGTCTTATTTCACCATCACAAAAGAGTGTTTTCAGCAGCCATAGAGAGAAAATAGAGCAGATTTTCGTACCCAATTTCAGCCCTAAATTGCCAACTTCAAATTACGATTCCCACTTCGTTTCTTATCCGATTGAGCTGATTTTTGGAAAGCTTGTTCCTCTCATTTCAATCTTTGATTAGGAACTGACAGAGTTGAATTTGGTTCCCTGCAGCTCCAGTTTTTTATTCGTGAATAGTAGCTACATTTTGGTGATTTTGCTCATTTAATTCTCTAGTTTTTGGTGTTGTGCTTTATGTAGTGTTGCTCATTGTTTGACACTTATTTGGTGGCTATTTTGGAGAATATTATTGTAACTCTTGGCGATTATAGTAGAGGTTTTTGGTTCCGTGATTTTTTACTCTTCACACTGAAGGGTTTTCCACATAAATCTGGTGTCTCGTGTGATTGGTTTATTTTATCCTTGCTTATCTATTTTAGTTGATATATTTGCTGCCTTATTATCATTGTGTTTGGGTTTGTTTGTCTTCTCTTGGTTCAAATTGAAAGGGAAAGTTTAGACTTGGGTATTATTCCGCTGTTATCCTGTCGTGCACTATTGTTAGTGCCCTTGCCTTTTCCAACAAAGTGGTATCAGAGCTTTGGTTGTTGTTGATTGTCGATTTGAATGATGGAGGCAAATCTGAGTAAAATGGTGTGTTTGAATGGTAGTAATTATCATACTTGGAAAGGCAAGATGAAAGATCTCCTATTTGTCAAGAAAATGCATTTGCCTGTCATTGCTTCTAATAAACCTCAGTCCATGACAGATGAGGATTGGGAATTTGAGCACTTGCAGGTTTGTGGATATATTAGACAATGGGTTGAAGATAATGTTAGAAATCATATTGTAAATGAGACACATGCCAGAAGTTTATGGGAAAAGCTCGAGACACTGTATGCTTCGAAGACTGGCAATAACAAGTTGTTCCTATTGAAACAATTGATGAATATCAGGTACAAAGAGGGCAGTCCTATTATGTTCATATTAATGATTTTCAGTGTGTCCTTGACCAGCTGTCCAGAATAGGTGTAAAATTCGATAAAGAAATTCAGGGACTTTGGCTTGTTAATACTCTGCCAGACTCTTGGGAAACTCTTCGAGTTTCTTTGACTAATTCTGCTCCCAGTGGTGCTGTAACAATGGAATATGCTAAGAGTGGTGTCTTAAATGAAGAGATGAGAAGAAGATCTCAGGCCTCATCTTCTTCAGCTTCACACTCCGATGTTTTGGTTACTGAAGATAAGGAGAGAAACAAGTCCAGAGGTCTGAATGATAGAGGTATAAGTAGAAGCAAATTCAAGTCCAGATACAAGAATATCACATATGACTATTTCCACAAGAATGGGCATATCATGAAATATTATCACAAGCATAAAAGAGATATGACACGACAAAAGAAAGAAGGCAATAATGAGAATCATGCTGCTGTTGTTACTAATGATGATATTTTTGTTGCTTGTGGTGAAAATGTCATTAATCTTGTTTGTGATGAGTCTAGATGGTTTGTGGATTCTGGTGCTACTTCTCATATCACGCCCAAGAAGGAATTATTTTCTTCTTATACTCCAGGTAATTTTGGGATGTTGAAAATGGGCAATAATGATGAGGTTGAAGTACTTAGCATTGGCACAGTTTGTTTGGAAAGTAATAATGGTTCCAAACTTGTTCTCAATAATGTCAAGCATGCTCCAGATATTCGCTTGAATTTGATTTCTGTAGGGAATCTTGATGATGAGGGTTATATTAACACCCTTGGTGCTGGCCAGTGGAAGCTTACTAGAGGTTCGATGGTTGTGGCTCGTGGTGACAAGTTGTCTAACTTGTATGTATTTCAGGGCTCTATTTCTAGAGGCTTAATAAACTTGGTGGAAAATGATACTTCATCAGAGTTATGACATAGAAGGCTGAGTCATATGAGTGAGAAGGGGATTGATAGTTTGGCTAAGAAAAATTTGCTTTCATAGTGAAACAAACAAAGTTGAAGAAATGTGTTCATTGCTTAGCCGGTAAACAAAAAAGAGTTTCTTTTCAAAGTCATCCACCTTCAAGAAAGCTTGATTTGCTGGAGTTGGTACATTCTGATTTGTGTGGTCTTTTTAAAGTAAGGTCTCATGGTAGTGCACTTTACTTTGTGACTTTTATTGATGATCATTCTCGCAAGCTCTGGGTATTTCCTTTGAAGTCCAAGGATCAAGTACTTGATGTGTTCAAGGGTTTTCAGGTCTTAGTTGAGAGACAGATAGGGAAGAAATTGAAATGCATCCGCTCAGATAATGGTGGTGAATATATTGGTCCTCTTGATAGATATTGCAGAGCAGGGTATTCGGCATCAGAAAACTCCTCCAAAGACTCCTCAGTTAAATGGTTTAGCAGAGAAGATGAATAGAACTCTAGTTGAGAGAGTTAGATGTATGCTCTCAGATGCTAAGCTGCCAGATTCCTTTTGGGCAGAAGCACTTAATACTGTTGCTTATGTTATCAATCTATCTCCTACCGTTGCTTTGAATGGTGATTTCCCTGACAGAGTTTGGACCGGTAAGAATGTTTCTTATGATCATCTTAGAGTCTTTGGGTGTAAAGCCTTTGTGCATGTTACTAAGGATGAAAGGTCAAAGTTGGATGTTAAAACTAGGCAGTGTATCTTCATTGGTTATGGTCAAGATGAATTTGGCTATCGTTTCTATGATCCAGTTGAGAAGAAACTTGTTAGAAGTCGTGATGTTGTGTTCTTTGAAGACCAAACAATTGAAGATTTTGACAAAACTGAGAAGGCTGATTCTCAGAGTAGTGAGAGCCTAGTTGATGTTGATCCAGTTCCTTTGACTATTGCACCTGAAGAAAATCTTCATAATGATGAAAATCAAGTTCATAATGAAGATGGTGAACATGTTCAGAATGACCAGGATGATGTTAATGCTTCAGTGCAAGATGATGCAAGATGATGTGGTTGATCAACAACCAGTTATTATTGATACTCTAGAGAGTTCTCTCAGACGATCTACCAGAGAGAGAATACCTTCATCTCATTATTCTCCCAATGAGTATGTACTCTTAACTGACGGGGAAGAACCTGAGAGTCTTGATGAGGCCATGGAAAGTGAAGAAAAAGAAAGGTGGTTTGATGCTATGGAAGATGAAATTAAATCTTTGCATGATAATCATACCTTTGATTTGGTTAAGCTACCTAAAGACAAAAAAGCTTTGAAAAACAGGTGAATTTTTCGGGTGAAACATGAAGATGGTAATCCAGTTCCACGGTACAAAGCTAGATTAGCTGTGAAGGGTTTTAACCAGAAAAAATGAGTTGATTTTGATGAGATTTTCTCTCCAGTTGTGAAGATGTCATCCATTTGTGTGTTTCTAGGCTTAGCTGCAAGTCTAGATTTAGAGGTTGAGCAAATGGATGTTAAAACTGCTTTTCTCCATGGGGACTTAGATGAAGAAATTTATATGGAGCAGCCAGAAGGTTTTGAAGTCAAGGGAAAAGAGAATTATGTTTGCAAATTGAAGAAGAGCTTGTATGGTTTGAAACAAGCTCCCAGGCAGTGGAACAGGAAGTTTGGTTCTTTTATGAGTCAGCAGGGCTTCAGAAAGACTTCTTCAAACCATTGTGTTTTTGTACAAAAATTCTCTCATGGTGACTTTATTATTATGTTGCTTTATGTTGATGACATGCTTGTTGTTGGTCATAATGCTTGTAGGATTCAAAAGTTGAAGCAAGAGTTGAGTAAGTCTTTTTCTATGAAAGACTTAGGACCAGCAAGGCATATTCTTGGCATGCAGATTATCCGTGACAGAAAGGTCAAGAAGTTGTGGTTATCATAAGAGAAGTACATTCGGAAAGTCCTTCGCAGGTTCAACATGGACAAGGCTAAGGTTGTCAGTACACCTTTAGCTATGCACTTCAAATTGAGCACGAAGCAGTGTCCTTCTAGTGATGATGAGAAGGAAGACATGAAGAAAGTTCCTTATGCTTCAGTCGTTGGTAGTTTGATGTATGCAATGGTTTGTACAAGACCAGATATTGCTTATGTTGTTGGTATTGTTAGCCGTTTTCTTTCTAATCCTGGAAGAGAGCATTGGAATGCTGTGAAGTGGATTATGAGATATCTTTGTGGCACTTCTAGTCTGAGTTTGTGTTTTGGTACAGGGAAGACTATTCTTTGTGGTTATACTGATTCAGACATGGATGGTGATGTTGATACTCGCAAGTCTACTTCAGGGTACTTGATTACTTTTGCAGAGGGAGTTGTGTCTTGGCAATGTAGGTTGCAAAAATGTATTGCTCTAGCTACTACAGAAGCTGAGCTTATTGCTGCCGTTGAATCTTGTAAAGAGTTGCTCTGGATGAAGAGGTTCTTAGGGGAACTTGGTTGTGCTCAAGAGAGATATGTGCTTTATTGCGACAGTCAAAGTGCTATACATCTTGGCAAGAATTCTACATTTCATGGTCAGTCTAAACACATTGATGTGAGATACCATTGGATTCGGGATTTGTTGGATTCTAAGTTGCTTGAACTTGAGAAGATTCATACGGATGATAATGGTTCCGACATGATGACTAAAGCTTTGCCAAGAGGGAAGTTTGAAGATTGTTGCATGATCGCCGGGATGGCGGTCTCCTCCACATAGTCGTGAGGGGGAGAATTGTTAGGTTATGGGTCTTTTTTCCTTTCTATGTGGATAAATAAAAGCCCAAATTTGGACCAACCCACTTTGCCCATAGGCCCAATTCTATGGGGCATATATATAGATCTTTTTAGGTCTTATTTCACCATCACAAAAGAGTGTTTTTAGCAGCCATAGAGAGAAAATAGAGCAAATTTTGGCACCCAATTTCAGCCCTAAATTGTCAACTTCAAATTGCGATTCCTGCTTCGTTTCTTATCCGATTGAGCTGATTTTTGGACAGCTTGTTCCTCTCATCTCAATCTTTGATTAGGAACTAACAGAGTTGAATTTGGTGCCCTGCAGCTCCAGTTTTTCATCCGTGAACAATAGCTGCATTTTGGTGATTTTGCTCCTTTAATTCTCTAGTTTTTGGTGTTGTGCTTTATGTAGTGTTGCTCGTTGTTTGACACTTATTTGGTGGCCATTTTGGAGAACATTATTATAACTCTTGGTGATTATAGTGGAGGTTTTTGGTCCCGTGGTTTTTTACTCTTCACACTGAAGGATTTTCCACATAAATCTGATGTCTCGTGTGATTGGTTTATTTATCCTTGCTTATCTATTTTGGTTGATATATTTGCTGCCTTATTATCATTGTGCTTGAGTTTGTTTGTCTTCTCTTGGTTCAAATTGAAAGGAAAAGTTTAGACTTGGGTATTCTTCCGCTGCTACCCTGTCGTGCACTATTGTTAGTGCCTTTGCCTTTCCCAACACGAGCATGTATTTTTTCTTTCAAAATTTAAAAGGGTGGTTTTGTTTTTTTTTGACAAAATATAAACTTATGGGTCAATTTTTATACTTGAAAAAGTAAAATCATGATATGAAATTCCCAAATCAAGGTTTTTGAAGAATTGAGATCTCATTCTCATGATATGAAATCATGAGATAAAATCGCATGTAAAAATATTGATTTCAAATCATGATATAAAATCAAATTTTCAATCGCCTACTTGTCATCTAGATATACATAGTCAAATTTAAATATTTATTTATGCATTATGCCAAAAAAAAGGAACTTTACTTGCACTTACCTTGTAAGTTTGGAAGAGTAATTCAATTGAAATATCCTTCCTTTGAGCTTAGTCATAAAAGGGAAACAAACAACCAACAAAAGTTGTGGCGGGATGGTAAGTACTTCTTTATTTTTAATTAGAAGTCTCGGATTTAAATCTTTCTGGATACAGAATCGCCTTTGTTAGAGAGCATTTTATCCCCCAATATGAAACTTTCCAACGAATTTAAATTTAATCGAGCTCCAATATAAATATTAGACATCGAGTGGAAAAAAAAAAAAACAATCAAAGAAAGTGTTGATGGAGCGGCGGAGTTTTTGTCATCCCATTATGTCATGCAAATCTAACACCTAACTCATGGTTTTCTGTGACTGCCAGATACCACAATTTATTTGTATCTCGTGCATTGGTTTTTTTTTGCCTAAATTCTTTTCTAATTGTTCTGGAAGGGTGTGAGCCAGGAAAAAAACAAACAAAGGGTAAACAACATAAATTTTGATAGTTTAGTGTCTAATTACAAAATTTTTTGATATTTTACATATTTACAGAAAATCTCATTTTTTGAATTATCGAGATACATAATTTGTTCCTGATACATTCCGTTGAGATACATAATTATCCACACTATAATCATTCAAAGATATATAATGTATGTATCTTTTAAGCAAAACTCACATTGATATACACAGTGATACATAATTCGTTCCCGATACATTCTATTGAGATACATAACTGATAGTTGAGATTTTTGTAATTACTTTGTAAAAGTGGAGATTTATATAAATATGATAAGTTAAGGTGTATATTTATGTTATTTTTCCAAAAACAAATTGAATTCCAGCCCAAAATCTCAACTGCATTATATTCGGGAGGAAATTTTGTATATATACGAAAATAAAATCATATTTACTTATAACAAAGATACTTTTCGGTATATCAAAATTAATACAGTAATATTTTTCTAACAAAATATTATAAATCGAATATTGCATTAATTACCACCGTGGTATATGCAAAGTTTCTAGGATTTCACTTTAAGAAAGATTTGATGTGATTCAATTAGATCTACATTGCCTCTCTAAAATAATCCTTGTTTGACTTCCAAATGTCAATCATCATTGACGGTCAAGTTAGAGCTTCAAAATTTGATAATATTTTATACAATTTGATGGAATGAAAAACAATTATTATTCAAAAACAACATATACTATTAGGTTTTGATCGGTCTACAATTTAAATATAATCTTCATACTTTCTTCATCTCAATTTAAATGGCACCATTTGACTTGTCATAAAGCTTAAATATTTTTTTTAAACTTGTGATTTAAAAAAAATATTAAATATTTATGTGACTATAAATAATTTTATTAAGGATAATTTTTTTTTAAAAAAAAGATGATACTGGGAGACGAAGTACAACTCATGATACAATTATACTATAAATTTCATCAGAATAATAAATCGAGCAAGAAAAAGATTTGTGTGATACAATATAGTACTCCCTCTGTCCCAATTTATATGACACACTTTTCTTTTTAGTCAGTCCCAAAAAGAATGACACATTTCTATATCTGGTAATAATTTAATTTTAAAATACCCACTTTACCCTTAATGAAATGATTTACAACCACATAAATATCTATAACTCATTTGAGACCACAAGTTTCAAAAGTCTTCCTTTATTTCTTAAACTCCGTGTCAAGTCAAAGTACATCACATAAATTGGGACGGAGGGAGTAGTAATTTATTTAGGAAAAACTTGCATACGACATGTCAATATTTATACAAATTTAATACATAGCACTCTCTTTTCGCGGATGATTAGAAATCTCGCCCTTTCTACTCATTCGAACTTCGGCTTCCTACAAACCAAGCATTAACCATATAGAATTAAGGGGTAGTTTGATAGCTAGTAAAGTGGTAGCTTATTCATGTATTAATTTCTGTATGGATTATATAATGTCTCATAGCTAGTTAGAAAGTAAGTTATTATTTAATACACGTTTGGTTTATAATTTAGAAATGAAAAATTGGTGTATTATCTTATGTGGAGTAGAAACTAATACATGCATAACTAATACCTACAGATAGAAAATTTAAAGAAATCGTTATGATCCGGAGTGTTTCATGTGATGGAGAACGTGGGAAATATGGGAGAAAAGAGAAAATTAGGAAGACTGATTTTACCAAATTGGTGCCTAAAATCAAGGAGTAGAAAGAAAAGCCTGAGTTTGAATGGAATAATATATTTGGAATATGATTTTTCTCCTTTTCCTTATGATTAGCCTTAAATCACGAAACTATATCCCTAGTTTTTAGCCTAAAAGAAGGATAGTAGAGACGGTCACCTTTTTTGCATTAGATAAACTATTGCTACGACCTATTACAGAAAAAATGAAAAAAAATATTTGCATATTTTGTAATAAAGGGGTTTAAATAGTTATAATGTGATTTTCTCTATATTTATTATACGTATTGAAATAGTGAAATTCTTTTGATAACCATGAAGGAAACCATTGTGCTATTTCCTATTTTATTACTACTGGCTAACACACATGTTCAACTAAGAACACTTAAGTAGTACTGTAGTAGTGAGCTATGTTAGTCTGAATACCAGTTTCCTTGACACAGTATTTGATTAACCGCATAACAAAAAATAATAGCTGTCATAACTCACAACTAATGTACAATGTTTAGTCGTGAAATTAAATAACATATGTACTAAATTATGAGAATTTATATATTATTTTAAGCGGGATACACTATGAGATCACAATAAGTGTACTAACAATAAATGGATTAAATTAGTTAAAGACAGAAACATCCTTTAATAGTAATCATATGTAACAATCTCTTCGTAGTATTAATCATCACTACACATTACTCCTCCGCCAATCTTTACTTGTCCACTATTGACTTGACACATTTCTTAGGAAACAATAAATAATAAGGGTAATTTTACTAAATCACCCTTTGAATATAATAAATTTAATGTTTTGAAAAATGCATTGGATAATGAATGACATTTAATAAAAAGAATAAAATAGACACAAAATGGTAAACTAGGGGTGAACAAAATCGAACCGCAAACTGCACCAAACCGCAAATCGAGTTAATCCGAAAAAAATCCGACAAGTGGTTTGTTTTGACTTGGTTTGGTGTTGGGAAAACCCCCCCTACTATAATTGATTTGGTTTGGTTTTAACTATAAAATGACAAATCAAACCGAACCAACCCGATATTACATTTGTACAATTTTTAAAAATATTTAATACATAAAAATATTTACTATGATGTAATTTATAAATAGTTCTTAAATTTTTTCATTGTTTTTATCTTTCAACATATTATTTCAAGTTTAAACTTAGAATTTTGAATGATCCAATAAGTTTTGTAGTCCATAAATATTAATAACTCAAATAAAGTCAAATCAATAGTAAAGCTAACAAAAATATTTGATTAAACTCTATGAATGACAATAATGTTGGATATCTATTCTTTAGTTTTGCATAAATACATAATCTAAATTTATATTTCTGTCTAATATTTAGTGTTATTTTTTAAGAAACACCTAAGATAGTTGTATTTTGCTAGGACTAAAGAATATTTGATGCACAAGTTAATTATATGTTTGTATGAACACTTTACCGAAAAAAACCCCAAAACACCGAGAAAACTGAGAAACCCGAAGTTGAAAAACACGAATTTTATTGGTTTGGTTTATAGATTTAAAAACCCAACGCAAATGGTTTGATTTGATATTTTAAAAACCCGAACCAACCTGGTCATGTACACCCCTATAATAAACTATCCATTGATTTTCCAAACTGGACAAGTAACGATTGACAGAGGGAGTGAGTAACGATGGATAGAGGGAGTATTAATCATTGCATTAACACTTGCCCGTGATAATCCATGTATAATTAATTAGTAAACTAGCCGACCACTATTGTAATACTCTCTCCGTCACAATTTAAGTGTCTTAGTTTGATTGGCAAAGAGTTTAAAAAACAATGAAAGATTTTTGCATCTTGTGGTGTTACATTAAAGATGTGTGTAATTTTCAGAATATTGGAATTGGAAACTTACTAAATATAAAAAGAGATACTCTTTTTGAGAAAGACAACAAAGAAAAGTAAAACACTTAAATTGGGAGAAAGGGAGTAGCATTTACCAATCAATCGAAACAATTTGCTATATTTTTGTTCTCTTTTTTCCTTACAAAAGCTACAACACCATCAAATCCAAAACTAGGATGCAATCTGGAAAACTCTATTGTACCAAATAGAATGAAGTATCATGTGGAAGGTGTCATACTTTTCAGATTCAGGATGCCAAAGGAAATGTTGTTGTACCTTCTTCACATTGTTATACAGTTTCAGATATCTTCTTAGCGGGATTGATTCGAGTATAGACTTCAGATAAGGAATGTCCTTCTCTTGGACGAAAACAGCAAACGATTCCCAGTTCAATGTCTCCAAAAATGGCGGTACAAAGTTATCAGATATGATCACGGGAACACATTCGTAGGAAATAGCCTCCACGACTCGTGGACTGTTGACTTCATGACCCCTTGCGCATATACAGTACTTGCTGCTCTTCATGTGCCGGATGTAGTCACTGTTGTGCATCTTGCCAAAGATTTTCATGATTGGATCTTTGTTTTGCCAATGCTTTAAAAGAATAGGACGGACGTATCCATGCATACTTCCAGCAAAAAAAGCAAGGAATTTTCGTTGGCTAGGACGTTTGCCCCCAAAGCTTCTTGAGGGATCAGCTGAGACGATGTACGTTTCTGGTAGAGAAGCATCCTTTCCAAACTTGAATCCTTCTTTTAAATCAGCATTGCATAAAGACTTTATGCAATTCGCCATCTCGTACCTAGTTTCTTCCGGGGCCTAATATAAAATAAGAGAAAGACACTTCATACCAACATAAACAACTCCTTACTCTGCCTACATAGAGAAACAGATTGACCACAGACAATAATAAAAACTTGTAACAGCGTACCCAGTCATGACAAGCAACAAGAAAATGGTCAGCTCCTTGTGTTCTGTTCCAGAATGGATATCTTCCCTTGATCAAATCAAGGTAATTCTTCAAATATGCTTTTAAGTTAGTGAAGCTGTGAGAACCAGGCACATACACCTCTTGTTCCAAAATTTGAGAACTAAAAGGCAAGTAAAACAGTTGTGCTTTGTTTGGGTCATTGGTGAGGAAGTGCTGGCTTGCTTTTAGCTGCTTCATGAACCAACCTTCTGAAGCATAGATGCCCTTGAGCGGTGGTTGATGGAATACGGGTCTCTTGCCCTCTTTATAGATGTAAACCTTGAGATTCTGTTCCATTAACTCATAGCTCCTGCACTTGATGAAAGAAATCTGTTAAACATACTGCTCACCCCTGTGGCAACATTTTGGAGTGTCCTAGCAACATAGCTGCTCTCTCAAGATTCATCCAAGCCAGCAAAAGGCAATATGCAAGTAGTTAATAGTAACCAAAGTAAAGCTGACAGAAATTAGTGTCTAAACCCTGAATTATCAAGCAGATTATGCATTACACAGCTTATAAATGATGCTTGCATGAACCGGACAAGTTACGAGACAAATTTGATAAAGTAGCAACGAATAGATTTTATCTTTTCACAACAGCATTAGTAGATGCACAAAAATTTATTTGTAAGACAGAGACAACAACAACATACCCAGTGTATCCCACAACTGGGGTGTGGGGAGGGTAGATTGTACGCAGACCTTACCCCTACCTCGTGGAGGTGGAGAGGCTGTTTCTGAAAGACCCTCGGCTCAAGTGTAGTAAATTAAAGTATTTAGGTAAAAGCAATACAAGATTAAAGAAATGACGTCTATTAATAAGGAAATCGATACAGAGCATTCAAAATTTTTTGTAAGACCACGAAAGCCAGAAATACCACTACTGAATACAACTAAGTATACCTTTTAAACTTTGAAACATTGTGATAAACTGGTGCATATAGGCCAAGATCACTGACACTGTTAGCTGCAGTTTCAATCTGCGATTTTGCACTCAACAATTCTTCATCACCCGCTGAAGACCACATCGGATTCTGGTACAATTCAATAAGCAAAATTAGAAACAATTCCCTTCAACAAATTAGCTTTTCCTGTTCTTACTTATACGTAGACATACCGTTAGAAGGTTTGAGGGGTGACTCTGAAGCAACATATTAGTCATTTCAGATATTGTCACAACACCTTTTACTAGCTTCTCTGACGCTTCCTTCGCAACAGGAGTTTTTTTGGCCATAGTAGAACCATTGCCTGATGAGGCATGATCATTTCTTAATAGCCCTGTTGCTTCAGTTGGAGCAGGGGTGGCACCATAAGCATTACGAGAACTAGTCAGAGTAGTCGAATTCTCGTCAACATGACTAAGTGAAACAGAGGTAGCTGGTGAATTCATCAGCTGTATTGTGTCATTTGAGTTTAAAGGGACAATAGCAGCTACTGATACATTCAGAGTAGTTGTGGAACTACTCGGAGTAGTCAAATTATCATTAACTTGTGGAGCTGGTGGACTCACAGGCGCTGATGCAACGTACGATGCTAAAGGGCCAATATCAGCTACTTCATCACTCTGAGTAGCCAAATTACTTGGACCAGTCAACTTATCATCAGTTTGTGGAGCTAGTGGAATCATAGGCGCTGATTCCACGTTCAATGCTAGAGGGACAATATCATCTTTGTTTTGTTCTTCCAACATCGGGGTTATATGTTCATTGTTACCTTTCAATATATTCCCAAATTCCTTAGCCCCCTCTGGTGCTAAGGTCTTGTTTGGTTTCAGCAATTCCACTCCAGGATTACCACTCTTGATTTTCGTATCGAATCCAGCAGTAAAATTGATTTGTGTGTTAATGTTGTTCATTCTATTGGAATTCAAACCAGAAAATAAGGAGCCTATAAAGTTACCATATGGAAGTTCAAAACATTGAACAAGTAATGAAAATGCAAACACACCTCCCATTACCCATAATACTCTCCTTGTCTCAGCCCGGCATAGAAAATCAGAACCCATAATTTACCTCTCTTGAATTTACCTCTTTCTTTGAAGCCAAGGTTTTATCGAAAACAGCCGCTCTACCTCTAACTAGAGGTTAGGTCTGCCTACACCCACCCTCCCCTCCTCAGACCCCAGTTTGTGGGATTATACTGACCACGTGCCAATTACAAAAGGAATAATTAAAATCAAATAGATTTACAGAGAGATTTCAAAGAAAACTTCATGATATATAATCCTTAAGATTAAACAGATTCCTAGAAAATTCGAGAATAGAAAAATGGAAGAAAAATCACGAAGGTGACAAAAGTTAGATATAGGTTGAGACTGTATATATAAATACCACATGCACTGCTTACTGCTTACTGCTTACTGCTTACTGCTTATAGCCCTAGCAGAAGAAGAACAAGGGTGATATGATGACCTATTATTCCGCAAGTCCTAATAAATTTTGGCTTCCTGAAAGATAAATTATTAGTATATGACCAAAATAGCACTAAATTATTACTCCCTCCGTTCTAAAATACTTGGCCTTCTTTCTAAATTTATTTGTTTCAAATTACTTATCCATTTTCACAAATTAACAGTGTCTTATTACTTCTTTACCATATTACCCTCAGTATTAAATAACTAAAGAAAATAGTAATAGTTAGATTTAGTATTTTAAAATATCATTAGTAAGATTAATTTTATAAAATATATTTCTAATTAATGTTTTCTTAATGAATGTACCAATTTTAAAAAAAATCAAATAAAATAAAACGGAGGGAGTAACAATTTACAGCATAGTACATCCTTGCAAAATTATTTAAAATAGCCTGTAGTAACTACAATCACAAGGATTTCATCAATCTAAATGTGCGATTGAATTTGAATTTAGTCAAACTTCAATACAAATATCGAATATCAAGAAAACTAAAAAATTCAAAATGGATTTCAAAGCTAAAATCCCAAATTTGAAGAATTTACCTCTACTAAGAGAGAGTTGTTGGATAAAGAGTATCGAAATTGAACAAGTCTGTAGAGCCATGCAAGGGGCTAGATTTTGGCACTGCTTTCCAAATATTACTACATGAATGCCACATGTCCTTGTTAAGTCAGCGATTTTTGGTTCTTTCTTTTAGGCCTTTTGTAATTTCAATAAAATTGGAGAACGAATTTTTAGACATTGATAGACACGATATTTGGAGTAAATGCCACTCCATATTTTCTTATTTTCTTTCCTTAATTAATTCCTCATAATTGGATTTTATTCCCATTTTTTGTTCTTGGGATTGATTTGATATTTCCTCCCTTCAATTTTACTTATTCATTTTGAATTTTACAAGTCTCATAAAAAATAATGATTGATATAAATATTTTATCATTATATTCATATTATTTTATATTAACTTAAAAAAATAATTATTTTTTCTTATATGTTAAAAGTGACAAGTAAAAATAAAAATTTATTTTTAGAATAATGTATAAGTAAAAGTGAACGGAAAGAATATGAACACTTGTTAGACTTTAAATCACCCTACATATTGAAGTGTTGTTACTCAGTTACGTGTTTGACCATAGATTTATCTTCAGATATTTATTTGATCATGAAATTTAATTAGATTTTGAAAATTTAATCTTTGAAATATTCTTTTAGTTTTCACCAGTTTTTGAATTTTTGTCACTTACAAAATTTTAATTTTTTTTTCAAGTAAAATGCATGTCCAGCTTAAGAATGGACATGATACGGTAGATACCGAATTATCATATTGAATAGAAATTTTTGATACTATAATTTCGATATTATTGTATTTGGTGGTATATTTGATATACGTTTTAATTTATTTGATATTTGATACAATATAAATACTGAATACAGTATCAAGATATATGATTACTTAAATGATTCATATATATTATTATAATAGTAACAAATATACAACCTAAAATTAGTACAAAACTAAATATTTAGACGTTGAGACTTTGACTACTCTATCTTGTTTGAAATATATTTCTTGTGTAAACGACCTTGACTGTCAACTACCGGTTTTTTGAAATTGAAACCATTTAGGTTGAAAGCCATAGGGCAGATATCTAAAGCGGTAAATCAGATACCTATAGGGGTGTCAAATGGGCGGGTTGGGCTGAAATTGAAGATATTAAAATGGATTGAATTAGAAATTGGGTTGGGTTGGGTACCCAACCCAAATTTACTTTGGGTTCAAATGGGTTGGGCTAAAATGAGCTAAAAATTGGGTTGGGTCTTGATTCGCCCAATTTGACCCACTTAATTTTAAGAATATTAACATATTGATATTTACCTCTTATAACTATAATTTGAATTCCAACTCAAAAAAATAAAAAAAACAAGTTCTTAATTTGAAAATGAAAGTCACAAAATATTATACCAATGAAATGAAATATACTATGAGTGTGTTCGGTATAGAGGAAAAATATTATCCATGAAACTTTTTTTAAAAAAATAAAAAAAATAAATCTTTTTTTTTTGGGTGGGGGTGGGGGTGTTAAGAGGTACGAGGTGTGTGTGTGTGTTTGGGGTGAGAAAAAAATATTTTTAAAAAGCTTTTAAAAAAAAAAAATTCTTTTTTTTTTGGGGGGGGGGGGGGGATAGGAGGGTGGGGTGGGTTAGGGGGGATAAGAATTTTTTTTTAAAAAAAGTTTTATAAAAAAAATTTAGATGTCACTTGTTTTCTCATCTTTCATTAAGAAAATTATGTTCCTTATTAAATGGGTTGAAGTGAAGATTGAATTAGGCTCAAGTGAAGATCTTTTAAAAATGGGTTAGGTTTAATAGGTTGAGATTGAACCCAATTGTAAATTATCTTGAGCCCAACCCATAAATATTGGGTTGGGTTGAGCGGGTTCACTTAATTTAGGCTCACTTTGACACCCCTAGATACCTACTATAGGCCAAGCAACTAGGAAAAAGTGTAACGACCGATCATTGTGGGTACAAGTGTAACGATCGATCATCGTGTTAATTATGCGAAAAATAATTATAACACCCAATGATACAGATCTCGCGTTCAATCAAGTGCCAAAATATCTATCAGTGAAATCATCTTATCAACTGTGAGTCCGTCTATTTGTCCAAATCGTGTGCTAAATCTTTGACATTTAATTTCTTTCTTTGGGTTTTCATTGTTGCTTGATCTTTATGTTGTATGTTATTTTTATTGTGTTGCTTTCAAGTTTTTTTAGGTACAAGTCTAAACAACTATATTCTCAATAATATGGATCACCTATGACTCAGCCTGACATAATAAGACTTCCCTTTTTTCTAGAAGTATTCTAATGCGTACAATGACCGATGTTTGTGGAGGTTTTACATTCATATTAGAGTAATTTTAGCTTTAATCATTTCAGGACTACTAAGATAGCCACTAATCTTACCTATAATTCGTGAGTATAGACTTACTGTAATTTTTATTTGACTACATAGGAGTGATTTTTGACATAATAGCAGTATTTACACTTAGGATTAAGGACTTCATAAACCTATTAAATTTTGTTTGTGAATTGCAGCATGGTAAGTTTATAGCACGCTAATATTACCATGAGATTTTTTTTCCTTGAGTTTATACCCTAGGATCAAGGACAAACAAAATAAGGTTGATTTAACATGATTACTGAAAAGTGTATTTGATAATTGTGACGTGATATAACTTTCTACATTGTTTTCGTTTGTTGATTTTGATATTGATTATTCATCAAAAAAAAGTTTAAAAGTGTCCCATGGCTGAGGTATATTAAGTCTTGAGCAATATCAATTTCCCGAACATATCTACATTCTAGATATAAGGAACGTGTTATGTCACAATAGTGTTTTGAAGAGTTTGTATTTGGAAGAAAACAACTACTTGGTTCTCTTTGAATATCAGGGTTATGAAACTTTATTTAGCTATTTATAGTATTATGTGATTAAAACAAAGTGAAAGAAGTACCTTTTTTTAACCTCTTCCCCCCTCCCCTTATCATTGACAAAAACACACACTATGATAATGCTGAGCTGGCATAAAGAAATTTCGATATCAATCCATATTTATTCTAGTAGTGGTTATATGAATTGTATCAATGTATTACATCGTAATCGAATTTATCTTCTTTTTGTTTTATTGTATTTAATGGATTTTTACGTCATTTGTCATCTTATGATTGAACTAATTTCTTTCTTTTACTTGAGTGTAAGTAAAACTGTATTAATGGATTTTTCTGGAGTTTGATTGCTTTAAATTGTCAATGTATTCATGATTATCAAAGAGAAACAAGATTATGTTAGCATTTTTTTTTTAGATTTGTAGGAGTTAAACTGATCCACTTGTTATGTTTTTCATAGTAAATGTAAAATATAGTGACAGACCATGACAACTTCTTGTCAAATGAGAATAGTCTGACTTTTCTTTTTGGTACCCTCTATTATGAAAGGAAAGATCACCTTGAGATGAGCATTAGCTATTCTCAGCTTACCTTGACATAGTTTTTCCTTGAAAATGAGAAATGATACTAGCTTGATGATTTGATATGATACTTTAATGAAAGAGGAAAGGTTTGAAAGAGTAGTATGACTCTTAAACTCGGAAGACTTTTTAAAATAATGATGTTTGTTTTCTTTAAGGAGTTCGCCTCAAACACTAGGTTCTTGTACTTATTATATAATACTAGTGTACATATCCACTCTTCGCGTGGTTGTTATCGTCACAATAAAGTAACTATAATTATACAACTTTTAGTATAATTTTTATAATCTTTAAAATTTTCTATATTTTTTGATTAATTTTATCGCTCTACATTCCGTAATCATAATACTATCAATTGATTTAGAGTATAATTATATTTTCTAGAATATAATTATATTCTCAAAATTAATTTCCTATCTTATTTTTAAATATAAGAAAATGTAAAGCTTTCAACCTCATAACTTATACCATACTTTTTCTCACGAACTGTATCTGCCTATATATAACTTAATCTATGAATAAAGAAGTGAATAAATAAGTAAGATAATATATATTTAAATTAATTTTGGTACCTTGTTCTGCAACCAAGATTGGATGATATTCCTGCATAGCATACCTACAAAATATTAATACGGTTAAATAATTCAATAAAAAAAAACACTATATGAGTTATATTAAAAATCCAAGACAACATATATTTATATGTATTATTGTAATACTTTTGAAATTTTATGAAATAATATTAATTTCAAGAATAATAAATAGAAAAAAATCAAAATAAGGTGTAGTTCTAAATTTATATAAAACCTTCGTATCATCTTTCTTTTTGTCTTCTTGTGATTGTAATTATTTTTATCTCCCAAATTATGCATAAGATAAATGGATAAATGAGAGAAACTTATTATTTGAGAAAATATCATTTCTAAATATTGAAAACATAAGCTCACACAAAATTTAGTTTTCTAAGTAAATAAAAAAATTATATGTAATAATCTTAATTCCAAGAACTCTTAAATATAACTAATTTCAAACGTCAAGGAAAAATACCAGAAGCTACTCATTGAAAATTACACAACATATCAATTTTTCGCGTGGGAGAAAGAAATAGAAGTGAAAAATTCCCACGTCACTGTGTTTAAGTTATTTCTTCAATAACTTCCTAATCAGAACCCTTTTCTACTATGTTCCTTCAGAAAAATTAGAAGACAAATGACACTTTTATTTCATATTATATTTTCAGATTTATTCAAGATTAATAAAACGTATGATGCATGAAGATTAATTTTATTTTGGATACATTGTAATGACCCTCCATGTCATTTTCCTTGTTTGCACGTGTTTGCAGTGCGTAGAGCTTTTCTATAGCTGCCCCAAGTCCTTTGTGACTTGCTGGGACTGACGGTTCAGTCATCAGGCAAATCGTTTAGCTTTAGAGCCATTTTCTTGTTTAGAGGTTTCAGGTAGTCGGATATGGGTCTAGGGTCTAAACTTCAGTTATAAGGCCTTGGATACAAATTTCTGACCTCTTAGCGGATCCGAAAAGTCGAATTTAGGCTAGATGGACCCTTGGTTCGGGTTTGGAGGCTCCCGAACTTGTTTTGGGCTACAGGCCGGTCATTGGCTTTGCTATGTCAGCCCTTGGGGCATGGGCCCTAGTTTTTGTCGGAACGACCTCTAATGGAAATTTTGATAGCGCTATTGAGTCTGGAGCGTCGAAATTAGTCAGGTAGTGTAGCTCATTTGTGTGCATGGTGTCACGCCCCGAATCCCATCGGGACGGATTGACACTCGTAGCCGACAAGGCCCGAGAGAACCAATCTTTGCTTCTATTCATTCATATGCATATCATAAGCAACACCACCATCACGTAAGAGCATGAAATACGAATAACGGAAAACATGGAACATATATATATACATATGCGAAACTTGGCCGTTGAGGCCATCAAGTCAAAAACGACATATACCTTTTACATCCATATTCCCACACACGTCTACAAAAGCCTCTAACAAATGCATTGACCAAAATGAACTAAAATTCGGGACAAGTCTCCGCTTTATACAACATGTACAACACCAAAACATATGTACAACTGTGACTCGGAGAAGCCCCGAACTACTGGAGCTCACCAATGATCCGCAACAACTGGCAACCTACTGTGGAGGCCTACTAGTACCTGCGCCTGCAGCAAGTAAGGTAAATCCCCCAAGAGGGGTCAGTACGAAGAATGTACTGAGTATGTAAGGACATATGAAACTTGTATGATATGTAAAAATATCAATGCACTCAAATACAAGAAATGATCAATATGGATAAGTCACTATACTGAACTTTGGGAACCATGTATTTTGCTTTCATTACTTTCTTTGTATCTTTACTTCTATGTTTATTCGTCTTTGCCTGTGACCTGTGATACCCGGGCCCCGACTGAACAGTGGGTTTTTAACATAACTTATCGTTATGTTGGGATCGGCTCGAGCTAGACTTATGCCTCCAGAGCTGCCACCATGAATCAATATATATATATATCGGGATCGGCTAGAGCTAGGTTAGTACCTCTAGAGCTACCACCCATCAATCAACTTATTAGGTTTGGCTCGAGCTAGGTTATTACCCCTAGAGCTGCCCCCTGTCAGGATCGGTCCGAGCTAGGCTTATGCCCCTAGGACTGCCCCCTGATCCAATAATTTCGGGATCGGCTTGAGCTAGGCATTTGCCCCCAAAGCTACCACCCATACTTGATCATTGACCACATATTTGCATTACTTTATTCATTACTTTGAGATTGATACTATGATAGTCACAACTTTACTTTAAGCTTTGGATCATTAACCAATGAGTGAGAGACATGAGAATAAACATTGTGAGAAACATAACATTATTAGCACCATAACACCATTGGAGCCACTGGACAATAATCCATGAACAAGAGACATGAGTATAATCACTATTGGAACATTGGAACACAACCTTGTTGGGCTTTTGGAACATTATTCATGAATATGAGACATGAGATTCACAATTGATCAATGAGTAGGAACTATATGATAATGACCATTGATAATTGCATATAGGATACCTTAGCACATTTCGGGATGGGACAAGCATAATGTCAATGTGAATACTATTTACCGCAGAAAGATACGGACAGAGTAACCTTACATACCTTGTATTCTCAATACGAATATACAATCCTAGATGTGCATACAATAGTCCCGCTCCTTCTTTATGTGTCACTCTACAACACAAATATATAACGGAATTCACATTAACCACCAACTACCTTACAAATGCATATAACGTCAATGAGTTACATGTTTGCCTTTAAACATGCCATTTCCCCTTGACAAAACCATTGATGAAATTATTATTCAAAAAATCCCCCAATATTCCATACATTGACCAATACATGATAATCAATAACATTTCACCACAACGCTTCTCCTTTACACTTTCTCATCCACACCATATCACAAATAATCCATCACCTCACCTTAATACACTTCATAGCACATATCGGCCAAAATACCATAATTTACACTTATAGAAAAATAACAAGTTTAATAACAAAATCACACCATACATGTTCATATTTTATCCATACCATGCTCTTTCATCAAATTCACAAGTCATATTTCAAGCTTAAATCCCATGGATCACAAATCTTTTACAAAAACACAAAGTACCATATTCAACACTTCCAAGCATAACCAACATGATTTACATACTCTCCCATGTATATAATATATTAATCCATAACAATAATCACTTACCCAAGCTTGAAAAATGATGATCTTGCTCCAAAAATTGACTTTGAGTTCTTAGGGTTTTGAGAGAAAAATGGTGAAGAAATATCTAGAAAGCATGAGAGTCTCATGTGAATAAAAATCAGATTTTTGGTCCTTTTTATAAGCCTTTAAGTCCATACTTAGCCACTCTTATAGCATTAAATGCTTGGTCTAGAAGGTCAAGGCAAGAATGGGTCATTTGACCCATTTTTGGCCCATGTCTTCTTTCACATTTTGGGCCCTTTTTGAGCCCAATTCACTTAATCTAATAAAATCAATAATTTATCATGTTTAAATCATCTCATACGTGTTAAAACAATATTCTCACTCACGCTATTCATATTCGTAGCCTCAATCCCCAAAACAAGTGATTCTAGCCACGTATGGCTCATTTTGACCACAAGGGTAAAACCGTCATTTTGATGCCAAATTCGTTCATGAGTAATTTTATGATACCAATATAATATTTCATTCATTTCATGTATATACTCGTGGTTGTAGAAGAAACGTGGCAAAAATCGGCTCGGTACGTCCCCGGGCACCCTTGGGACTTAAGAAAATTTCCAACTTTGAAAAAGTGGCAAAACCAGCCTGGCACTCCCTTGGGTGCACCAACTTGATGCCTATGGGCACCAAAATTTGGCCCAGAGAGGCGTGGCACGCCCCCTGGCGCGCCCCAACCTTATTTTTTTGAAAATTTTGTTTTTCGACTTTTCTTCGCGGGTTTGGTTAGATACTTCAAGTCCTATTCTTTAACTTACTTCTTAGCCTTAATATACTATGTTTAGAGGTCCTCTTAGACTCATTTTTAACCCCACAAGTTCTCCACTAAAATCACAAAACACCTCCTACGAAGGGCTAATCACATGTACGAGGCCAAATTTCAATTTTCTCCTCATTAACATTACCAAATACATGCTTATAGCTCTCGACACCTAAGTAAACATTATTTAATGTCATAAAGTAGGGTTAGTAAGGTATGCGGTGTTACACATGGGATCCCGGATCAATCCCGAGCACATAGTCAAAAAGGCCCGAACTTATCCATTTTCGGGCCATGGCCATGCGCTTAAGAGGCCCTAGGCTCGCTAAAGCGGCCACGACAGGCCATGGGTAAGAGCTTAAGCGGCCAAGGGTTGGCTTTAGCGCATGGGCGCTTAATCCACCCAAGGCATGCTAAAGCGACCACTCGGTGGGGCAGTGGGCAGCGCTTAAGAGGCCACTTATGGCGCTTTAGCGCCACCTGCAGCCTATATATATGTGTGTTGGATCATCTCTCTCATTCTATTCGGTGCAAACCCATATATACTCCATTTTTGGACATAAAAGCTCAGCTTTGATCTATTCTCTTGAGGTCCAAGCTTGGGGGTTGGCATATTTGGATCTGTGGGCTTGTTCTCATCATTTGTACGGTACGTTTTCTTGGTTTTACGATTGTTTCATTTACATTGGTGGTGCTGCTACTATTATTGGTGTTTGAGCTATTATTTGGGCTTGGATTTGGTTATGGTAGTTGTGACTATTAGTCACGAGATGATTTGGAATGTTGTGATGGTTTCAGTTTCGCGATTCCACAAGCAGATCCCACGTCGGTTGTTTGGTCATTTTCTGACCTAATGAAATATGGGTATCGATAGTCATGTTTTGACTTGTAGTTTACTATTGTGATAGCGTTGCAACGATTGGAGGCCTTTCAAAAGGGAAAAACTCTTATGTAGCTGACTCGTGGATATGCTTTCGACGACGTCCAGGTAGGCTTCTGTCTACAATGTTCTATTAGACATTGTTTGATATTGATTATGTGTTAGACGGGGGTATAGCCTAGGCTGCTTGACTTATCTTTTGGCCTATACTTTACGGCCTTCACTGCAGCATGATTATTATATGAACCTTAACCTAGACTACCCGCCCTAGCTTCGGTATATTGGTAGACCTGATTGGTCGTGTATTATACGTGACCTTAGATTAGTCTTGGAGATCCCTATTATGTGAGCTAGGGTAGTATCTGCCCGTTCCACTAGTATTTACCTGATTATGCTCCCCTGGTAGTATGATACACATCTTTGATACCATACCCTGATAGTGTATACCTGGTTATATGATATGCATCTGATCGATCTAATGTCTGGGTTCTTGGTTATGGATATGCCCTATGATCATGTCATATATTGTTCTATTGGGCCCGAGGCCTTGGTTACGAGACCATGGATACCAGGTTAGTTCCCTTACACCTTACTGGGGAGTTGTGATTCGGTCTATGGATATGTGGGTGCTTACCTTGACTTGTATGGATACTAGTGATGGCATGCATTGGTTACGCATAGTTTGCGCATGTAGTAGCTAATTAGTAACCCTACCGTCAGAGGCTAGGTTTGAATTCCCATTTATTGATAGATAGCCACCTTAGGGATAGACTTGGTCCCTTATCAGCACTTTGGGTCAGGAGTGAGGCACCTTAGCCTCAGTTTGGGCAGGCTTTATCACTAGAGTAAGTTGTAGGGCCTGGTAGGAGGCCCCACTGCCCTTTTTCCAGGTAGATAGCCTTACAAGGCCGTCTCTCGGATCTGGATGACCCATGTATATCGGTAGGTGTTACCCCGGACTTGAGTATGCCTAGGCTGGTTAGAATGCCTAGTTAGCTTCATTACCCTCAGAGAGAGTTGTAGCTCAGCTTAATAGCTCGAGACTATAGTCTTAGATACAGGGGTATATACATATGGGTTGGTTGTGGGTTTAGGACCCCTGGTTTATCACTAGTTATGTTACAAATAGGAGCTCCGGCGGGGTCTAGCATTGACTTAGACTGACTTTGAGCTCCGGCGGGGTCTAGCATTGACAAATAGGAGCTCCGACGGGGTCTAAATTACAGTTACATTGACTATGAGTTTCGGTTTGAGTTCGACATCGATTCATAGTTATGATTTATCAGGCCTTTCGTTATTACCCTGTGAGCCCGGTTCGAATCCGACAACTGATATTGACATCATCAAGCCTCTTGTTATCACCCTAGGGTCTGGTTCTAGTCCGGCGATTATTATTATACGGTTATGGAGCATTTGGTCTCCGAGCTACTGATATGACATATGGCTCTGGACTATGATTATGAATGTCCTGGTTCAGGACCAGATAGTGTATGCAGACTTCTCGAGTCCCCTGCGGGCCCCTCTGTTCGAGAGCCATAGTGCCGAAAGAGGTTGGTCATCGTGGGTCCCGTCTTTGCGAGCTAGTTGAGCTGGAGGAGATGTGTACACTTGGTTTGCTTGGACTTGGTATTGATTTCACTTGGCATCAACACTCAGTTTTGGTTACGGTTCTGTTCCTTACATGCATCGCCTATCACCAGTTTGGTTCTCACTTGTGTGTACCATCGTGGTTTATGGGGGCCTGGTTGAGTGGTTTCGTGTGCTTCAGTGTCCCTCCAAATTATGGGGTCCAGGTCGGGTTTTATTTGCAGTGCGTGCCTTTATGGATTGTCGGAGGAGGGATGATAGCCAGTTAGGTGATGATGTGTCTGGACTGGCCGATTAGATTCTGACTACTTGACTATGGCTTTTCGGTGGTTACAGCTCCGGTGGGATCGACACTTGTTAGTTATAGTTGCACACCTAGGGACTCGAGTATCCCCGATTCTGTACTTACGTTTAGGGTGAACTTTAGGTATTCTGAGTCTTATAGGCAGACATACATACCCTGTTTAGGGACCCTTCTTATGTCAAGATTAGCTCCCTTAGTTGGTCACGATTCTCGATATACTGGGCTCACTGCCTTTAGTTAGCCCGACGCAACATAGTTATATTTACACTATATGACCAGCTGTCCCCGTGATAGAATGTGTGTGTATATATATATATATATATCCGTATTTACACACTTCTTCCTTCCTACTACTACTACATATCATTTGTATACCCTTCTTTCATATATTCGTTGTTTATTCCATGTCTTCTTCTTTATTACACCACGGTACGGGGACTAGCCTTTTGTTGGTATAGCCTGATCTCAAGATACCTGTAGGGTGATAGCTTATGTTAGCTATCCTTAGCTTGACTTACAGTCCTAGCATTATGATATCTCCTGTTATAGATAGTTACCCGCACTGGTTACACCTGTTTTACATGTGATTCATGTTTACATTATTTTTGGAGCTCAGTCGGTCGATGCCTACTGAGTAGCTCGTGTTGGTGCTCATACTATACTTCTATACCCTGCAGTTTATAGTACGAGTTAGCACTGCTGATTTGTGTATCGAGCGGAGATGCCGTGGATTGGAGACCGGAGGTGAGCTTCAGACGTTTGGAGTGTACCTGATCTCCTACTTTTGCTGGACTAGTCTTTACATTGTATCTCAGAGACGGTTCTGTATATAGTTATATTCATATCTTGTTCAGCTTGTATTCTGGATTATTAGTGGCTCTTGTACTAGCCTCACCAGTCTTGGGGTATTCTGTTATATTTCTTTGGGCTCTCTTTTACTTGTACTTGATCTTATTTTCGGTTCTTCATATTAGTACGCTACTAGCCGTTCTGGACTATGGGTTGGCTTGCCTACTGGTGGGTTAGAGTAGGCGCTATCATGACTTGAGAAATCAGATCGTGACATACATGTATTAAAATAAAAAAAATATTCCCGTATAAGAAAAAAGACATCAGGAGAAACCTAATCGCTTGTCCCATTCCATTCAAAATGTAAATCAGAAGATTCAACTACGTAATACATCTTTAAATCTAAATGGGTAATCACATACATACACATAATTTTCAATAAAGGTTTTACAAATTCAACAAAATATGTTCTCATACATTTTCACCAATACAAATACGTTTTTAGCATATTTTTATGAGAAGAAAGTGAGCAAATATAATAAATAAATATCTATGGATTTTATATTTGTTGATGTTGTATTTTCTTTCTGAAACAGTACGCGCAATACTATTCTCAGATTAGTTGTACAAATAAAATTCATTCATCACAAGAAAAACTAAGTTATGGCCACATTAATATTCTTTTCGTAATCCGTAAGCCTCATAGTTATATATAGCCAGATCAAAAAATCGTATGGAAGCTCAGAAAATAGCTACTAAAGCCATAAAGCCCTCTATCAGCAGCATCTAGAGGAAAAAAGGTTGTAGCAACCTACACTTATAATCTCTTATTAAGCTTTCAAGGAAATTAATTAAGACATGAAAACCTTGTCATATCTTTTTCAGCCCACCTATGATATTGTTTTTGTATTGACATATCTGAGGATCCATAATCTGCAATTCTGGCCATATGTTATGTTATTATATAAAATAAGAAGTCAGAAGTTCAATAGTCATTGACAAATCACTTGATCTTCTCATCCCAAAAAACAGAAGGAATTGGTTGGATCCATGTCGTGCTAACTTTTCACTATACTCATTTACTACAATTCTTAATTCCCTTCATAATTCCTCACTACCTAATAATTGACCTTTGCTATTCATTTTGCATTTATAGGAATATTAAATTTTATTGTAGCCCCTTAAATTTTTCTATCAAAAAACTAAGATAAAAACTCAAAAAAGGAGAAAAAAGATAAATATGAATGGAGACCATAGAGAGGTGCCACATCACGTTATCTTGATTCTCCTTTATTTATTTATATATATATATATATATATATATATATATATATATATATATATATATATATATATATATATATACTAGTGAATTTGTACGCGTTTCATGCGGTTATAGAGAAACTCGTCACATTTCCGATGTAATCTTTTTTTAATAACTAAAATTAAAATAATGAAATATTTTTGCAAAATAAAAAATAGATTTAATCTTCTTTGAAAAGATAATTTAAACATACAAGCGTATAAGTTTAAATCAAAGGTGGCATAATTTAAATTTCAAACCTGAAAATAGTAGTCTATTTGACCACGCTTTTAAAATTAGTTTATTTTGAAAAATATTTTTTTTTTCAAAAAATCGAAGGGGAGCCTTGGAGTAACTGGTAAAGTTGCTGCCATGTGACCGGGTGGTCACAGGTTCAAGCCTTGGAAACAGCCTCTGGCAGAAATGCAAAGTAAGGCTGCGTACTATAGACCCTTGTGGTCGGGCCTTTCCTCGAATCCTGTGCATAGCAAGAGCTTCAGTGCATCGAGCTGCCCTTTTTTTTTTAATTTTCAAATGTACTTTTTAAAAAAGTATGAGAAATTATTTGTGTTTGATTAATCAATTTGAAAAATACTTTTAAGCAGTCATAAGGATTTGACCAAGGGTGAATTTTAGCAGTAATAAGCTTTTAAAAAGTACTTGTATTTTCTTTAAAAAAGTGCCTTTTTTGAATATCATTTCACTCACATGGGTTAGTTGTTTAATTTCTAACAATATATATAAAGGGAAAAAAAAATACATTAATCATGGTTAAAAAAAGAAAAGGAACACATAATGTATATTTTATTGCACTTTGATACTTTACTTATTAATGAATTTTATTTTGATCCTCATCCGTCATTATATTAGCTAAACAATTTTGCCTTTAATTAGCTAAAATATACCACGAGTGTCATGCCACTCGGAAGTCAGGACATGATGACTTGTTTTTCATTCATATCTTTGTAGAATTGAATCTCACCATGAACCTATTTTTGAAAGCTAGAGTAATTGTTTAGAGCAAGAAAATAAATTTTCTAAAAGACATGCATTAATCTTGAGCCTATCATTTAAACTTATCCCAGACTTTTTTCATAATCATACTCTCGAGTCTCTAATTTGTAGAGGAATTTGTTGGATTGGTTTAATCCTCACTGAAGGTCATATAGTAGTTGATGACTAATTAAATTTTGGATCATTTACTTTGTAAATGGCTACCATATTTTTTTATATATACCACATTCATTATACATTGAATTCCTTTAGCAGGTTAAAAGAAAACATAAATAGAAGGTTGGCTAATGACTTTTGAACTTTCTAATGGAAGATAAATGGGTTCTTATTTTTTTTCAGCATTATTAAAAATACTAAAGAAAGAATTTTTTATTTTTTTTACGTACCACATATAATAGAATTAAGAGAGGCCATAACCGTCATCGATGGTTTTTGTTACGTGTGTTTAATTGATATATTTATTTTTTAGGCTTTTTGCCTAGCTTTATATGTATATATAAGTTTATTACTATGCACTATGTCAATACAATAGATAAATGAAAAGTTTAATAAAATGAGCAAGTAAATACTAAGAAAAATATAACTTCTTCATGTGTATTTAGGATCAAAGTTAGGTTTTCGGTTATGTGTTCGATTAAATCCAGTAACTTTGATACAGATCCTATATTTATCTTAAGAATTGAAATTTTGAACTCATAAACTTCAAATTCTGACTCCACTATTGAATATATCAAAAGACGACATGCATTATTGCAAATGTGGAATGCCCATAAGATATCATAAGGAAGAAATAATGCAGTTGTTGGATCCATACAATTGCAAATGAAAATGAAAAAAAGAAGGAATTACATATGCATATAAAATGTTTATACCTTTCATTGATTTCCATCAACTTTTTTCTTTTCCATAGAAAGCAATTGCAAATGAAAATGAAAAAAAGAAGGAATTACATATGCATATAAAATGTTTATACCTTTCATTGATTTCCATCAACTTTTTTCTTTTCCATAGAAAGTTGAACCTTTCTTCTTTTTCTTTTTGGCACATTAGCCATCATCCTTTCCTTTGTGATTTGTGATTCACGTTGATACTCTCTTTGACACAATTAATATGCAGGTTAGACCACCCTTTTCCTTCATTAACTATAGAAAATGAAAAGCCATGAGTTATAAAAAATCGTACAATTTAAGACATTAAAGTTTCTTATTTAATTGAGTAATTATATAAGTAATTTTGGATTTGTTTTAAAAATAAGATAAACAAAAAGAAAGAGAAGAAAAATTCAAAAAAAGGAGAAAAAAGATAAATATGAATGGAGGTCATAGAGAGGTGCCACATACCTTGGCTTGATTCTACTTTATTATTATATATAGATATAGATTGATATATTGATTGGTGAATGCTTTATTGTATATGCAAAAATGACTCAGGAGTAAAGAATGTTGACTATGCATTTTGGACACGAATCATTTTGGACACAAATCTTAGAATCTTCTACCATGAGGAAATAGGTATGACATTTCTTTTCCAGTTTACTCCCTGCTACTTTAGTTTGATGAATAAAACCTTTTTTAATATTGCTGGATGAATACATACACCTATGTATATTTATTTATTACAGTTACAGACCTTAATGATTTGTGAAGATGATCGCAACAAATTGAACATCTAAGGGATTGAGTTATTTCCATGCTATTTCAAATTTTATTTAGCATTTTTTTTCAAGTTTATAAATTTACCTGTTTGTGGGATTACATTGGGTATGTTGTTATTGTTTCTAAAGTAAAGTTTATGAATTTCTTCATATATATTGTTTGCTAATTATTTCAGGGGTTACACTTTTGTTGTGTTACTGTTTCCCAAGTGAAGCTAAAAAAAAGTGTTCCCCTCGGTATCCTTTGCACCTAATTTTGTGGTGTATTTGAACGTTGTGATGCTATATTATTATTTTAAAGCAACAATAACAACACATCACTTGGTAGATTGTGGCTGGAGGTTTCTAGGCTCAAAAGTATAGTAAATTAATTTAAATCAACAACAACATATCACTTGGTAGTGTGTCTAACTTGCATTACAAATCAATACATAATGTGAAGTAGAAAGAGAACTATGTGTATAGAACTTTGTCAGAAAATGATCAAAGTTGTTGAGAGTTTTAACATCAGTACTGTTAAGGCTATGTTTACTTTTGAATAGTGCATATCACTGCAAAAAAGGAAATATTATTTCAAATGTTTAAACAAAAACAAAAAATATAGCTATGTGTAATATTATTTGGTGATCGATAAGCATCATTTTTCAATTGATGTAGTAATTATTCTGTCACGACCCAAAAGTTGAGGTCATGATGGCATGATGTGCCAACATTTTGACGACACATTTGAGGCTTTCGACTAGGAATAATTATAAGTTCTTAAGCAACTTTTGTTATTTTTAATCATATTTTACTTCGTTATGCAGAAAAAGTTAATAAGTAGCAGAACAAGAGAAACTGAACTATAGAAGCCAAGTGACGACTTGCAGTGACGAGTTGTCACCCATCTCGTTAAGATCTGAAGTTGAAAGAAGTCAAGTGACGACCTCAGTGATGAGCCATCAACTAGGTGACGAGCTGTCACCCATCTCGTCAGCCATAGGCAGAATCCAATGTTCAAAGAAAACAAGTGACGACCTAGGTTGACGAGTCATCAACCTTGTGACGAGCCATCACCATAGGTTGTCAATATTAGGCGGGCAGGCCCAGTTTCTATTTTTAAATCATGATTTCCCTGTACTATAAATAGTGGATGCTAGGGATTTTTGAGACATCTTACGTTACATTGTTTCAAATATTCGAAGTTTTGAGTTTCTCTTGGTTTTTTAGCAATATAGTTCACTTTTGAAAGACAATTGAAGATCAAATTCATCTTTTGCAAGGGTAATTCTTCATCTATGATTCCTTCATCTTTATTTTCTTTTACAATTATGAGCAACTAAACTCCCACAACTAGGGTTGTGGGATCCATGGAGAAATAGTAAACTCCAGGTTGATTTATGCTAGGATTCGAATGATATTGTATTAATAGATTTCTAATGGTTGCAAATATTAGAACATGCCTTAGATTTAATTTGCTTGAAATAAGAGATTAAAATCGGGAACAAGCATTATTAATAAGGATTCAGAGTTTTTAACCTTCGTGTAATGGTTAATGCTATAACAAGATTGACTAACTCAAAGTTTGAATTGAATTCGTATAGTTTTCTCTTTAAGTTCGAAAGAATTAAAGTGATAGTCATCCAATTAGGTTGAGAAATATTTAGGTGTATTTTAGAAATCAATAACTTTACATTGTTTGTTATTACGAGAATTCTATGCAGTGATCGACCTGTAATTGCTATGACAGCCATGGTGAATGCAAACCTAGTTTAATTTCTCTATTGATTCACACTTGTTAATATTTGACTATTGTTACTTGATACAAAAAGAGTAGTGATTCCAATAAACTATTTTATACCCCCCCCCCCCCCCCAATTTTATGAAATTATAGATTAATAGTCAATTAAATCACAAACGAATTAGTGTTCACCATATTCCCTGTGGGATTCGACCCCAACCTTTGTTGGGTTATATATTTGACAACGACCGCTTATACTTCTTAAGAAAGGTGTAATTTGGGCGTATCAAGTTTTTGCGCCATTGTCGGGGAATACGGTAATCTATTAAGTTGTTGTGTTTACTTCACTCCTAGTCATATTTCCTAATTTTACTTTTGTTTGTTTATTTTGTAATTACAGGGTACTAATTTATGCATTCCAATTACCCGAAGCTCAGGTGAATCATTGTTACCTTACAATCTCGAGCTTGCAAATTCTTTAAGGCAAAATATAGATGCACAACAGCGTAAAGTGATAAGACTTCAACAGCTTGCTGTAAATCAACTGAACCAACATAATCTGAATGCACTCGGGAATGAGGGCGACGATGAGTTGGGTGATAATGTTGATGAGCAACATATTGACAATATTGGTCCGGCTAACCAAAATCAGTAATAAAGAGCCAGAGGTCAACAACAACCTGCTATGAACTTTGACCTTGATGATGAAGATGAGGCTTATTTAAATGGAGTTGGTGTCACACTGGTGCCATGGTTTTACCACCACTAGCCCCTGAAGTGAAGTTTAATATCACTAGCACAATGATCCAACTGCTGAATCTCAAAGTTTTATTCGGAGGGATTGTTGGTGATGATTCAATTATGTACTTAATATACTTCAGAGGGATCTGTAAGTCCCTTGATTTTCTAGGAGTTAGTCAGAATTCCATCCGATTGAGGTTGTTTCCATTGTCATTTTCTGGAGAGGCAACATTGTGGTTGACTGAGCTGCCACCCGATTCTATTACTAACTGGAGGCAACTGAAAGGAGCTTTCTTATAAAGGTTCTTTCCACCTTCTAGGGTGTTACAGTTGAGGGACAAAATCAGTAATTTTAGGCAGCAACCGAACGAAGCACTGCATTAGATGTGGCTGAGGTTCAAGAAGAAGTTGACCCAATGCCCCAATCATAAGTTGATGGATGAGCACTTGATGGACACTTTCTTTGAACTTAAATACCAAACTAATGGTTGATAATGCAGCAGGAGGAGCTTTTATGGCATTGACTTTCGCAGATGCTACAGTGATACTAGATAGGCTGATTAAAACTAATAGAGCTCGGCATACCAGGGATTCTAAGGTAGCAACCAATACTTATGGTGTGGGTATGTCGGTCGAACAATGTCAAAGAGAAGAAGAGCATGACCAGGACATGACTCACATAAAGACTCAGATGGATTTGCTGACAAAGTACTTGTTGGCAGGCAGTGTTGAGAAGGTAAAGGCTATTGGTTCGCAGGGTGATATGCCACGAATTCATGGCACTTTCGATGCTTAAAATAAGGAAAATATGTAATAACTTGGGTATGTTTGGTAGGTATGATGCGTTTTCTATTCTATATTATAGGAGAATAGGTTTTGAAGGTAAAATGGACAAAAAGGAAAGAAGCATGCACTAGAACGAAGTATTTGAAGATGAAAGAGCAAAGTCGAAGTCGGAGGAGTGACCCACGATTGTGACTCACGGACAGTAGGTCGACCTATGGACCGTGGGTCGGTTCTGTGAGTCACTTGCTGAGAGTTTGCTTTGAGGCCTGATTCCTACGGTCTAGACCCACGGTCCATAGGTTGAATCCATGACTTCAAGTAATGGTGCGTGGAAAGTTGCCAACTTTTTTCTCCTACTTTGCATAGGATAGGATTCACTTTGTATCTATAAATACCCCTATGTTGTCCTATGTTTAGAATTTAGTCATTATATTATTTTGAGAAGTTATTACATTATTTTTAGGATTCTATTACATTATTTTGAGGTTCATAAATACATTGATCTTGTAATCTCAAACATCGATTCTAGATTTTTGATTTATATTGCGATTTCGAAGTTTTATTCTTATTGTGAGTTCATAATGATGTTTTCATCATTGAATCCTTCTTGTGTTCTTGCAATCGTGAGTAGCTAAACCCCATAACTAAAGTTATGTGAACCATGAGGAATTAATGAAATGGGTTAAGTGTGAAGCAATTCTGAATTGGTGTGACTGCATGTATTGGTATTTCCTTCATTATAATTGACCTTCTAATGGTTGCAAATGTTAGGAACTCACCTATATTCTAAGCTTGCTGGAGAGAGAGGTAGAGATTGGGAAAAGGGAAAGAGATTTAAAGCTATCAACCTTCATCTAATAACTTGAGCAGTAATAGTGATAGTTAATCTGAGATCAAGAACAAGGGTTAGTATTAAGACACTCAGAGACCGAGAGAAGAAGAATGAAATTCATCTAACCAAGGCCGAGATACATTTAGATGAACCTATCTTGTTAGATTTTACATGCAACGCAGCGGGACAGTTTACCAGCACAAGTAACCGGTGGAGTTAAGGAATCATGGGGATCACAGTCCTAGTATCTTTCTCGTATTGATCACAAATCCAACAATCAACAACTGTTACTATTGTTGTTTTGTTTACAAACCCCCCCTTTTTAATTACTTCCCAATTACTCGGACAAATACTCGATAGAATTTCATCCTATTCCCTGTGGGATCAACCCCAACCTAGTTGAATTCTATATTTGATACAACGACCGCGTTATACTTTTCTAGATGTATAGTTTGGGTGAAATTTAGGTTGAATAATAAGGAAGTCATATTCAATGTTTATAGAACTGTGAAACAACCAAAGTACATGAGGGTGGTTTTGGAAATAAATAGTTTAGATGACCCTGGAGGCCAACCTAAGGGGTATCTTGATGAATTCTGAGTAATCAAGTCACCTGCATCATGCCGCGATATTAAATTAGGTGCTGTTTAGGAGGCAACCCAAGGTGTCTTGATATTTTTACATTTGCTTTGATTTTTGTTATTTTGATCGACATTAGACCCACATACCTAGGGTGCCACAGGTATGTTCCTAACTCCCTTGTTGTACTTTGATATAATACATTGGGGACAATGCATGCTTATTTGGTAGGGGCAGAGGTACTTGTGGATCTATATGTCCTCTTGGGGTTTTTTATTGTCGTGTTTCTTTTCCCTCAAGTGCTATCATAGTAGAACCATCATAAATAGGTTGTTATTTATTTCATTATGTGTTTTCGTGTTTAGTTAGGAGAAAAATAGGGTAATCTTAGTGCAACCAATTTTGAATGAACTTTGATTGATAATGATGTTTTTGGTGTTTAAAGGATACCCTTCCTAATTTTTTTTTGTGTTGGACTGTGTGCATAGTTATGTTAGTTTATGACAGCTGTTTGATCTTGTTATGACATTAGTATTATAGGCAGAATAACTGTAGCTTAGCAATGCATGAACTGGATAGGTAGTAGTTGATAGTGTAACCCTATTCTAAGTGTGTGTGAGGTCATTACCTAGTTCACTTTGTGTGTGCAATCAAGAACTTATCCAGTTAGTCTTGCCTAGGTTATATGATAATGGTTAGGAAATGATCATAGGCCATTTTTGAATAAGTCCACTTTCATCCTAAATGCCTGACCAAATGAAATAAGTATCCCTTGATCCCTAGTTTGAGCCTTAATTGACCCTTTTTTTCATTAGCATATTCACCATTTCATTTTGACTTATAATGAACCTATCTTGGCCCTGGTACCTCCTTGGACATTGTGTACCTCAATTCAGGCAAATCGCCTAAGTTGAGGGTGACTATCATAGGGATGCGTAGCTTGATATGGGTATGAAAAAGGGTTTAATAAAAGAAAAGAGAACAGATTTGGGGTGTGAAAAAAAATAGAGTTTGCAAAAAGAAAAAAAGAAAAAAAAAAAGAAATATTGAAATCATAAAGAAAATTACACCCAAAATCTGAAAATAAATGAAGGAGAATAAAATAAGAATGGTTGGAAAGTGGAGCCATAAATAGTATTGTGTCAAGGAGGATTGAGTCACTATATCCATATGTACCATACTTGTCCCCAAGCCTACATTACAAGCCGATGAAAGTCCTATAGTGATCCTAGTCCAACTGTCCAAAAATCTAAGACATAGAAAATAAGGGCAAGCCTATCGTATTTCATGCACACTGTTTGAAGTTCTTTGTGAGAGAGAGTGTTTTGACCCAGTCCTTACTTTGATATTCATTAGTATACTGTGAGTGTATGAGACTTCTTTATTGTGAGAGTACATGGGTTTCATTGTTAGCTTCTATTTGTTCAGATAATGTCATTTGCATATATGCTTAGTTGTTTGTTCATAATCTGATGCCATCACTTGATCCCTTCTATGTCATGATAATATGCTGCATGTATATACATAGTGGTTTTGACTTGTAATAGGAGGGGGTCAAAATTTTTGGTACCGAAAGAAATGAGTTGACTGTCGTAGGTCTCTTATGTTTCTCTTAGTTAAACATCGAATGTGTTTGTTTTATTTTGTTTGCTTGAGGACATGTAAGTGTTGATGTTCCATGGTTTCATGGCACTTTCGATGCTTAAAACAAGGAAAATATGCAATAACTTGAGTATGTTTGGTAGGTATGATGCATTTTCTGTTCTATATTGCAGGAGAATAGGTTTTGAAGGCAAAATGGACAAAAAGGGAAGAAGCATGCACTGGAACGAAGTATTTGAAGATGAAAGAGCAAAGTCAAAGTTAGAGGAGTGACCCACGGTTGTGACTCACATACCGTAGGTCAACCTACAGACCATGGGTCGGTTCCATGAGTCACTTTTGTGGGTTGAATATACTACTTCAAGTCACAGTCCGTGGAAAGTTGCCGACTTTTTTCTCCTACTTTGCTTAGGATATGATTCACTTTGTATCTATAAATACCCCTATGTTGTCCTATGTTTAGGAGTTAGTCATTACATTATTTTGAGAAGTTATTACATTATTTTGAGGATTATATTACATTGTTTTGAGGTTCATAAACACATTGATCTTGTAATCTCAAACTTTGATTCTAGGATTTTGATTTATATTGGGATTTTGGAGTTTTATTCTTATTGTGAGTTCATAATGATGTTTTCATCATTGAATTCTTCTTGTGTTCTTGAAATCATTAATAGCTAAACTCCATAACTAGGGTTGTGTGAACCATGAGGAATTAACAAAACGGGTTAAGTACGAAGTAATTTTGAACTGGTGTGACTGCATGTATTGGTATTTCCTTTATTATAATTGACCTTCTAGTGGTTGCAAACGTTAGGAACTAGCCTGTATTCTAAACTTTCTTGAGAGAGAGGTAGAGATTGGGAAAAGGGAATAACAACAGAGATTTAAAGCTATCAACCTTCATCTAATAACTTGAGCCTTAACAGTGAAAGTTAATCTGAGATCAAGAACAAGGGTTAGTAGTGCGACACTCGGAGACCGAGAGGAGAAGAGTAAAATTCATCTAACCAAGGTTGAGAGACGTTTAGATAAACCTATCTTGTTAGATTTTACATGCAACACAACGGGTCATTTTGCCAGCATAAGTAACCGGTGAAGTTAAGGAATCATGGGGATCACAGTCCTAGTTTCTTTCTCATATTGATCACAAATCCAACAGTCAAAATTTTTTACTATTTCTGTTTTGTTTACAAAACCCCCTATTTTTACTTACTTGCCAATTACTCAGACAAACAGTTGGTAAAATTTCGTCCTATTCCCTGTGGGATCCACCCCAACCTAGTTGGGTTCTATATTTGATACAATGACCATGTTATACTTTTCTGGAGGTATAGTTTGGGCGACATCACAGGGTAAAATAGTTGAGTCTGATTTTGAAGAAGAGGCAAACTATCTGAATAACCAAATAGGGGGTTTTCGGGCCAATGGCCAAGGAAACCAAAGTCAGAACTATCAAAGGGACAACTACTATGACAAGGCTGGCTATAAGGTTCATGATCAAGGAAATTGGAAAAGTAAGAATGACAGAGGTGGGTTGTATGTACCACTAGGGAATCGTGATAGAGCTAGCAATGATTTGGGGAAGTCCCTTATAGAAGAGATGATGGTGAAAATGCTGTAAAGTGTGGAATATACTAATGTAGGAGTTAAAGAAATAAAGAATGACTTATCTTCAATGAGTCAGCTTGTAGATTCGCACTTGACTTCCATCAAGCAACTAGAGTACTAAATGGGTCAGTTGTCCGCAACTTTCAATCAGCAGAAGGGTGGCACTCTACCTAGTGATACTGTTCAGAATCCTAGGAATTATGAAAGTAGCATGGTTATCACCACAAGGAGTGGTAAAGTTTTACCTGAACCACATCTGATGGTTCAGACACAGGTGGAGGGTGTCGCCTCTGATTATTAAATGGTGGCTGATGATGTGTATGTTGAGGATAATCTGACTAAGTCTGAAGAGCGAAAAAATATTGATGACAAAAAGGTAGATGCTGAGAAGTCTACCAGTATGAATGATGATGTCGCTGTGAGTAAAGAATAGGGAAAAGAGGTTGAGAAGCTTTTAACTCAAATCCTTAGGCTTCCTTCTCCATTCCCACACAGAGTGAAGAAGAAAATAGAAGATGGTAAATTTTACAAGTTTCTCTCTATATTGAAGTAGTTGTCAGTAAACATCCCATTGGTAGAAGCACTTGAGAAAATGACGAGATATGCTAAGTTCATGAAAAACTTAGTCACAAAAAAAATGATGGTGAGCTTCGAGCCAAAAGGCAATATTCATCTATATAGTGCAATCGCTTCATGATAGTTGATTCAAAAGAAGGTAAACCCAATTGCTTTTACTATTCCATACACAATTTGTGCAGTCACTTTTGCAAAGGCCTTATGCGATCTGGGTGCTAGTATCAACTTGATGCCACTAGCTACCTATCGATAGTTGAGCTTGGGAGCCCCCAAATCGACAACTATATGGCTATTGATGGCTGTCCTTTTAGTCAAAATACCAGTGGAGATACTGTATGATGTGTTGGTGAAAGTTGAGGACTTTATATTTTCGGGGGACTTTGTGATCTTTGATTGCGAAGTGGATTTTGAAGTACCCATAATCTTGTGTAGACCATTCTTTGGCACCAAAAGAGTATTAGTCGATATGAAGAGCAATGAATTAAAATTCAGGTTAAATAATAAAGAGGTAAAGTTTAATATATGTCAATCGATGAAGCAACCGAGAGACATGAGTGTCGTCTAGGTCATGGACATTATAGATGAAGTTGATATTGAGGTTCCTATTAAAGAAAGGCTTCCTGTGGAAACCTTAGCTGCTGTGATAATGAATTTCAATGGGGAAGACATCAAAGATTATGATGAGATGGTTAGTGATTTGGATGGAATAGGTTCCTATTCTTAGTCAGGTTGTTGGTCACGCGAGGACTATAGAGTGGGCATGCCTCGAGACCTATGGAAGTGGGGGTAAAAGTCCCCCGCCATCAGCTCAATTTTAGTGGTATTTCATCCTGAGGTAGGGATTCTTCCCAACAAGTTAGAAATGACTTAGAGCAGCAATAGAAGAGCTCAAAATACAAAAAATGAACAAAAATAAAGAAACTAACCTGGGCCTGCTTATGGAACGGTTATCCATGAAACGTGTATAAACTACTGGAGTGGAGACAGGTTGTGTAGCACCTTGGGAAATTTTGAATTTGAGTTTAATACTTTAAGTGAGCATGACACTGAATTTACAAAGAGTTACGTGGTGTATGTATTTTACGGAGAATTATGGTGCATACATATGCATATAACCATAGTGTATATAATATATATGGTTACTGCTAGTAGGTAAAAAAAAAAAAAAGGGAATTTGTCAAGTTTTAAATTTTAATTTGTTATATGTGGAAGTGGGGGGCCACTTTAGTTCCAAGAATTTATAATTGATAAAAAAATATATATAGGATTTTGGAGTTTTGGGAAAGTCACGGATAGTACTATTACTATTACTTAAAAAAAAAAATGAATAAGGGAAAAAGGGAAAGCAAAAAGAAATAGGGGCATATTGCAGCTGTAGTACTACTGCTATTATCTAATCTTTCTCCTTTCTCTCCTCTCGCTATCATAAAAAAAAATAGAGGAGTAAGGAAGAAATTCTACTCAACTCGTTAATGATCTTACGTGGTAGAAGATTCTTGTGGTAACTTTAAAAGGAGCTTGAAGAAGTAATTCAAATAATTTATAGTTGAAATTTGAACTCCAAGAGGTAAATTCTCGACCCTTTTCTTGAATTAAAATTTGAATAAGTATTTGGGGATATCTAATTTGAATCCTTGTACTATTTCTTGAAGTGGATTTGGTTAATTTGGGTTTTTGAGAAAAAAAGGGAAAAGGGTGAAGTTTTGATAAAAGTTGAGTTTTTAGGAATTCCTATCAATTTGGTTGATTTAATGTTGAATGTTATAAGTTGGAAACTAAAGAATTCATTTTGGATTCTTAGTAAGAAATTCGATTAATTTTGAACATAAGTGAAGCCTATTGGAATAATTTGCTAAATGCACATATGGATTATTGATGGACGTATGTTATTCTTGTAATTAGTAGGTTGCCTCTCGGATAGCGGGTACTAGTAATTGGAAGGATAAAAGCTACACTTCCGCTGGTCGAATTATTTGGAGCTCGAAATATTATCATAGCTAGTAAAGCTCTAAGGTATGTGAAGCTAAACCTTTTCTCGCCACTAAGGCACTACCTGTGTCATACGCTCCTTGTTATAAACGTCAATATAATTCTCATAGGATATGAAGGTACGCTTTCAATTGTCTTATATATCGTTCCCTCGTCCTACCATCAAGCCGATAAGCATCCACTTTTCTCTCTTTATATCAAATCTTTACAATATTCACTATTATCGTAAGTTCCTTGACTAGCAGTTCTTATGCCACATGGTATATATATATGTCACATGTTAAGAATGGAAGTAAATATCCATAGCATAGTTGTACTTGTATGTAGTAGCTAAATGACCATTACCATAATTCACATGTCATAGGCCTTCGAGGCATTATTCGATAAACGTTAATGACGGGAGGGTACATAGGTTTTACTTGGCATATGCGCTCGACGTGATTCTGTGCACAGGATCGAGACTAGACTATTATAGTGAGCCCGAACATTGGGGCGTACCCGCCTTTATGGCATTATTTGTATTTGGAGTCAGCTGGAACGTCATGCACTAGTTCCCCCTGACTCGAGCCAACATATGACATATATGGCCTGCGGGCAGACCCTCATAGTGAGCCCCTGGAAGGGCGTACCTTTTATCAGACTATGCAGTTATACATATAAATCATAGTCATATGTATTTTGGGTGACGTACGCCTTATATGTGATTCAGATCGTCTTTGGTAGGCTATCCTATGATTATTTGTACCACAGATGGTTTAAATACATCACCTAGGCAAATTATAGGTTCTATATTATAGTAAATGCCCTTGTAGACATTATAAAATGAACTAATAAAGTTGGTGCATAGGTTACAGTTTCATATCGTATATGTGTTACTTGCATGCTCATACTTCTTTCACTTTGGTATTTGATTCATATGAGCTTCCGCACTTGTTCAACTGTTATTCTGTCTGCTTTCATACCAGTACATATTGTATATGTACTGACGTCTCCACATTGTCACATACTATTGATGCAGGATCAGTTTCACAGGATAGCAGACGTCCACGTTAGGCTCTATTGCCGTTTTCCACTGATACTTTTGGTGAGCTCCATATCTCTCTGGAGCCAGTTTATGTTTAGTATTGTTAGTTATATGTATAGGTCTCTAGTTGGGCATGTCAGGCTCTATGACAACTAGTTATTCTTAGGATAGTGTGTTAGACTGACTAGAGGCTTCATGGACGTTATGCAGCAGTGTATTGTACATTTTTTGTTAGTGTAACTCCCTCGTGTATATATATACAACTCATATTAGATATCCTGCACGTTATTATCTCATAATCTCGTATATGTCATAGTGTACTTGTAAAGTAAGTGTATACGGTACTTGTCCGTCCCTACTATTTTGGGGCGTGACAGGTTGGTTCCCCTTCAATAAGATTTGGGACTTTATGCCTACTTGTTTGTTTTTATTTTATATAGTAAGGCTTTGCCCTGCTCCTTATACATCACCTCCATTAAATATCCCATCACCACCAATATTAATGACGTCCTCCGTGGAATACTCCTGGAGTGGAGACAGATTGACAGCCTGAGAAAATATTTATTTTTCTTCTTTACTATATCCGATTCATATTATTTATCTTTTGAGTTTTTTGTACACCCCTTAAGAAATTAATAGTCTTAATAATAAAAGTATTTATTTAAATTGTAGTTAGATTTGACCAAAGGCTTTGATCTAGCGGTAAGAGCACAATTTGTGATATGTGGATTAGTTGCACATCATAGGTACAAACCTCTCCATAGAGAACAACCTGATATTTAAGTGGAGAGGAGTAATGGGCCGAGCTCATTATTTATGGAGTTTCAAACCATGCATCACTAGCGCGCTCAGAATTTCGGTATAAAGAAAACATATACATAGATTTGAAAAAAATAATAAGTGACTAAACGTGTTTCTAAAGCATCAAATATTTGCAATGTAGAATGTCATTTTTTCCATCCTATATTACATGTACAATAGGCAAATAGGCAATAGATTCTTTTTGTTTCCATAAATAACAGTTATTTGTAGTGAAATCGTTTCCTTTTTCTGCTTAAAGTTAACACTTTGAATTAGCTTGCTGATTTACTTAGGGACCTTAAATATCTTTGAAACAAGTAGGCATAAACTGCACACTACAAGTGCACTTTGTTGCTAAATAGTTTGGCTAAGTGGCCACTTTAGGTAATAAGTAGCTTATTTTTTTAATTGGCAATTTTTTCGATAAGAAATTTAACTCAATGGACATTTTGTCTAATTTTTTTCTAATTATATCACTAACTATTGCTTTTACATAGGTTGAATTAGAGATTTAATTGGGCTTTATGGTTGAGTTCTGTGTGGGCTAACTTTTAGAAAAAGATTTTCATATGAATCTACCACAAATCTGCTATATTTGGCTCAAGATTCTAGTGCCCAATTATGCATGATATTGGGCTATAAGACCAATCCAGAACAGAGAGAAGGTCTGAGAATCCATTGGACTCATTGGTAATTCATGCATAAATGAGATAAGGATTAGTAAACATGTGGAAGATATTATTATGTATTTAACTGATACTTAAGCTCTACCAAAGCCTTTAGAAGATTAGTGAAATCCAAACCGTCTTTGAATATATAAAGGTAATTTATGGTTCAACTAATAAGTGTAAAGAGAAAGATTACTATTGTAGCACCTTGGGAAATTTTGAATTTGAGTTTAATACTTTAAGCGAGCATGACACTGAATTTACAAAGAGTTACGTGGTGTATGTATTTTACGAAGAATTATGGTGCATACATATGCATATAACCATAGTGTATATAATATATATGGTTACTGCTAGTAGGTAAAAAAAAAAAGAAAAGGGAATTTGTCAAGTTTTAAATTTTAATTTGTTATATGTGGAAGTGGGGGGCCACTTTAGTTTCAAGAATCTATAATTGATAAAAAAAAATATATAGGATTTTGGAGTTTTGGGAAAGTCACGGATAGTACTATTACTAGTACTTAAAAAAAAAAAGGAATAAGGGAAAAAGGGCAAGTAGAAAGAAATAGGGGCATATTGCAGCTGTAGTACTACTGCTATTATCTAATCTTTCTCCTTTCTCTCCTCTCGCTATCATAAAAAAAAAATAGAGGAGTAAGGAAGAAATTTTATTCAACTCGTTAATGATCTTACGTGGTAACTTTGAAAGGAGCTTGAAGAAGTAATTCAAATAATTTATAGTTGAAATTTGAACTCCAAGAGGTAAATTCTCGACCCTTTTCTTGAATTAAAATTTGAATAAGTATTTGGGGATATCTAATTTGAATCCTTGTACTATTTCTTGAAGTGGATTTGGTTAATTTGGGTTTTTGAGAAAAAAAGGGAAAAGGGTGAAGTTTTGATAAAAGTTGAGTTTTTAGGAATTCCTATCAATTTGGTGGATTTACCGTTGAATGTTATAAGTTGGAAACTAAAGAATTCATTTTGGATTCTTAGTAAGAAATTCGATTAATTTTGAACATAAGTGAAGCCTATTGGAATAAATTGCTAAATGCACATATGGATTATTGATGGACGTATGTTATTCTTGTAATTAGTAGGTTGCCTCTCGGATAGCGGGTACTAGTAATTGGAAGGATAAAAGCTACACTTCAGCGGGTCGAATTATTTGGAGCTCGAAATATTATCATAGCTAGTAAAGCTCTAAGGTATGTAAAGCTAAACCTTTTCTCGCCACTAAGGCACCACCTGTGTCAGGCGCTCCTTGTTATAAACGTAAATATAATTGTCTTGCCCCGAATCCCATTCGGGATGGACTGGCACCCAAAACCGATAAGGCTCGAGAGGACCAATCTTTGCTCATGTCCATTCATATGCATGCCTTCGTATGAACCTCATTATGCCTCATACAACTATGCGGAAGTCATGGAAACATATGCTATATATATATATATATATATATATATATATATATATATATATATATATATATATATATATGAAACTTGGCCGTTAGGGCCATTAAGTCAAAACGGACATACTTCTCTTTCATTCATATACCCACATACGTCTACAAAAGCCTCTAATAGATGCATCTACAAGACCAAATTAAAGTCGGGACAAGTCCCCGCTTTATACAACATTTACAACAACAAAACAAATGTACAGCTGTGACTCGAAAAGCTCCGAACCAACTGGAGCTCACCAATGATCTTCAAATAACGGGCAACCTACTGTGGAGGTCTACTGGCACCTGCGCCTGCAGCATTTAAAGTAAGCCCCCAAGGGGGGTCAGTACGAAGAATGTACTGAGGACGTAAGGCTATAAGAAACTACATCATACATAAGAATGTCAATGGAATAAAATATGAGAGAATAGTCAATGTGAATAAACCATCGTTTTAAATGTGGAAATATGTACCTTGCCTCTGTTATTGTCATTTTCGATCATTCACTCATCTCCTTATCTTTTATATAATATCTTTCATAATTACTTTCATTTAAGAGAATTGCCTTCACTCAAGGGACTTGCCTCCAAGAGATTTCTTTCGTTGCTTTTACGTTCATCATCATTATTATTAGTCTCTATTGGGGGTTATAATATATAACATACATCCACCTTATAGGTGGGTTATAATATAACATACATCCACCTTATAGGTGGGTTATAATATATTACCTACCCCTTTCTTCATTCCTTACTTGGGAGAGATTGATTCATTCACTTATGAGAGATTGATATAATGATAGTCATAACATTATTAGAAATTGGAACATAACATTCTCGGAACTTTGGAGTCATAATACTGTTGGAACTTTGAAATCGTGTCCACCCTACATCTATTATTTTCCTTCACTTTTGCAACCAACAAATATACGTAACTTACTTTCTTTCTTTTGAGAGATTGGTATATTTGCTCATGAGGGATCGGTATATTCGTAGTCATGATATTATTGGAAGCTTTAGAGCATAAAATTATTAAGACTTTGGAGCCATGTCCACATTTATGTAACTCATGAGCAACAATGACTAATGAAGGAGGAATATGTGACTCAACAATAGATAACAACCTGTAATGAGATACCTTTGGACATTTCGGAATGGAATAGGTACAATGTCAATATGATCAATATGCTGCAGAAGGATACAGAAAGAGTAACCTTACATACCTTATGATCTCAATATGAATATACCGTCCTAGATGTGAATACAACAATCTAGTTCCTTCCTTACGTGTCACTCTACAACACAAGTTCATAACGGAGCTCACGTTAACAACTAGTTACCTTACAAGTGCATAAGATGACAATGAATTATGTGACTGCTATATAGCGTCATTTCGTCCTTTACAATACAATCCACTGCATTATCATACCAACAACACCATCATATTTCACACATTGACCAAGACATCATAAACCAATAACATTTCACACCAAGTTTACCCTTTACACTTCCTCATTAACACTACGTTACTTTTTCTCCGTCAAGTCACTCGATAGCTTTCACAATAACACTTTAACAACAATCCATATTCTATACCATTCAAAATACCTCCAGGATACTCCTTTATAGTCATTTAAAAGGTACCATAAGTTGATAATTACATCCATAGAGGGGTATAGGGGCTTTGGGGGGTCAAAGATATGCAAAAACAACCGAAACAAACTTCTGGGCTGACCTGCGAAGCCAACTGCGCCGCAGGTGGCTGAACTGCGTCTGCAGGTGACCCTTGGCAGTATCCAGGGGCACCTGTAAAGTCAACTGCGCCCGCAGGTGCTTCGTCTGCGAGGGCGGGTGCCCATTTCGGCCAAACAGGGTCTCTTTTGGGTCCTTTTATGCCATGAATGGTCCATGATCATAGATAAACTTCTCTTGACATATTTTAGATGATCTTGGATGCCCACAATCAGCCATGGTTTCACAACACACATAAACATCACCAAAACCAGACTTTTCCTTCAATACACCACCAAATCCATGCACAATTTTGCAATAACAATTCCAAACATTATGTACAAGAATAAAACAAGTTAAGGCTATAATCACATCTCACATGTCAATATTTAACCCATCAAGTTCACTTCCTTCAAGACCACAAGTCCATTTTCAAGTTTATAAGGCAAAAACCTTCACCGATTAAGCAAACATAAATTGTGAACTTCTCACACTTCACCAACATAACCAACATGATCTACACCATATTCCATACATATAATATATTAAAACATGAGATTAAACACTTACCAAATCTTTACAAGGAGTGATCTTGTCCCAAGAAAAAGATAGCTTAGGGTTTGAGTGTTGAGAGAATGTTGTGGAAATGTCTAGAAAATGGCATGTGTAATATGGTGAATAAAATCTGATTTTTGGCCTTATATATGGTCATCCTTAGCCACTTAAGTCAAATATGAGGTGTTGCTTGGGTCAATTAATAAATGGGTCACTTTCCCCTTTTTGGTCCAAGTCTTTTTGCCTAATAATTGGGCCTTAATTGAGCCCAATTCATTAGATTAAATTCAGCCCACTTAAATTAATGCATAATACCTCAAAAATCCCATGTCCAAATAATTCCATGACGGTTTTGGTAATCAACTAGGTTCGGAAATGTACGGGGTGTTACATCCTCCCCCCTTTAGAAACATTCGTCCTCGAATGTTAATGACAGTACTTAATCCAATAAATGTAAGTCTAAATACATTCTTCGGTTTGAAACAACTATGGGTACTTTGCTTTCATTCTTCTTTTTCGGCTTCCCATGTAACCTCTTCATTTGTTGATCCGGAACAACAATAAGTATCTCTTCATAAGTGAAATCTTCTGTAACTTATATATCTTCAATGGGAGCAATGAATCTCCTATGCACTTTTGAAGCATTGAAACATAAATTACTGGATGAACTGTGGAGAGTTCTTTGGGGTAGTTCTAATTTATATGCACTTACCCAAATCTTCGGGTATTCTCATATAGTATGTTATATAGGGCCAACCTTTTTTCCTTCCATACAAAGCTTTAGAAGGTGTCATTTTGTTACTTGAATGATAGCTAGTATTGTAGGTAATTTCAATAAGCGATCGATGTTCATCCCAACTATCTTTGAAATACAATGTACAACTCGTAACATATCTTCAAATATTTATATAGTACGTCCTACCTGTCTATCCGTCGGGGGATGAAAAGCCGTACTTAATTTCACTTGGATTCCCAAACTTTCCTGAAAAGGTTTCCAAAAGTGTGTAGTAAATTGATCTAAGAGAGAGTGGAATCACATGTAATCGCACTATCTCCTTAACATACAACCTGGCCTAATCTCTAGCTAGATAAGTGGGCTTGAGTGGTAGACACTGTGCAGACTTGGTAAAATCCATGTTAATCGCGTCCCATTTCCACTGGAGGATTGATACATTTGGATGTTTTACTTTTACTGGTTGGCAATTTGGACATTGAGCTACAAATTCTGTAACGTTTCTTTCATATAAACCTTATACATTCCTTCCAAGTCATGGTGCATTTTTGGTAGCTCCCTAATAAATAGAATACTGTGAATGATGTGATTTTGCCATAATGCATTTCCTTAGCTCATATATATATCCGATACATAAAATCTACCTTGCCTTTTGGTAAGTTGACCATCAATGCTTCCCAACACTTTGCGGCTTAACACATCGACTACCACATTTACTTTTCTCAGATGGTATACGATATCAATATTCTAAGCTCTTGGTAGTCTCACCCACCTTTGCTGTATTAAAAGTAGGTCCCTCTGCTTAAAGCTATATTGTAACTGTCGTGATCAGTATATATATCAATGTGAACCCCATACCATTAGCGGCGCCATACTTTTAAAGAAAATATCACGACTGCTAATTCAAGATCATGTGTTAGCTAATTCTGTATTCATATGGACATAATTGTCTTGAAGCATAAGTTATTACATTACCGTATTACATCAATACATATCCTAAGCCAACCCCTGAAGTAGCACAATATACTGCATACCCTTCTTTGCCTTCGGGAAGTACTAATACAGTTAATTTATCTTTCAGCTCTTGGAAACTCTTCTCACATGCATCCTTCCCTTAAAATATGGCTGTTTTGTGTTAACTTGTTAAGGGTATTGAAATGGAAGATAAACTCTCCAACAAACTTCCTGTACTAGCCGGTCAACCCAAGAAAATGATGAATCTCTGTAAGCATCGTAGTCCTTAGCCAAGTTTTTACCGCTCTATAACACTTATTAGCATGGTTCTCTTGTGATTTTGAATATCATCACCACACATGGTCACATACACACTTAAAAGTGGCTTGAACACCCTATTTATCAAACCCGTAAACATAGCTGGTGCATTTGTTAGCCGCATGACATAAATAAAAATTTATCACACCGCGTTCAGATGGCTATCTTGGGTATATTTGTTTTCTCTAATCCCTACCGGATGATTAGTGCCCCTTAACCAGTCAATTAAATCATAAATTTTGAGGAGGGGATATTTATTCGTAACTTTCACCTTACTCAGTTACTGCCTAAAAGTAGGCCGAGTGCCTGGCATCACATCAATACCAACTCATACATCGAGGAAATTTATTTACCCTCGGAACCAAGTAAAGAGTTGGTGGTTCCACACTAATATCTTTCACTCTTACTAAGTGACATATGTACCTCTTAGAGATCATTTTCCTTGCCTTAAGATAGGAAATAAACTTACCTCTCGTTGCTCCAACATTATCCCTTCATTCCACCATAAATAATTACTATACAATTACGATATATTCTCTTCGCTTTACTAGATTCACTAATTAGTGTAAATATGTCAATTGGCTTAACTAATGAATCTGGTGTTCTTTCACCCCTTTTTTTTTCGTAATCAATGGAATAACATATGATAATGTCAAATACAGGTCACTCAATGCATAAACCTTATATAAAAAAAATATGAATACTGTACCTGTGCTCTTTTGTGGACACTCTCTCATCATGTGTCCTGGCCTACGACACCAAAAACAAACATTTGTGTCAAACCAGCATTCACCTAGATGAAACATCCCATAGCGCTGACACAGCTGACGAGAAAATCTTGTTGTTTGTGAACCTCGAACCACACTGCTTTGCCCAGCATGACTGCCTCTAGATCCTCGAAATTGAGGTGGATTACCTGCTGTAGGGTTCGAACATGATGGTCTAGGCGGTCTAGAAAGAACTCGAGGCCTAAATTCTCCTTGGGACACCATAAACTGTCCCGTCGGTCTAGCCCTCTTTGACGGCCCTTCTTCGAATTCTTGTATCGTTCTCCGTTGCCTCTGACCCTACATTTTCTGCGCAAAAGCTTGTATTCTTGCTATATCCATGTCTCTATTTAACGGAACAATAGTACAGTCCCTTACCAAATATGGCTCCAATTTGCTCACATATCGATGGACTCTGTCGACCATAGTGGCTACTACATTTGGAGCATACCTAGCCAAGGAATTAAACCGGAGACTGTACTCCTTGATGCTCATGTTCCTTTGACGAAGACTTAAAAACTGATCCCCACGAGCCTCTCGGATCACATAGGGAAGATAGTGATCAAGAAATGTCGCTCTAAATTCCTCCTAACTAGGTGGAAGTGCACCTATACCCCTAGATCGTTTCCAATCTTCGTACCATAATATAGCCTCTCCTTTTAGTCTATATGCTGCAAGCTCCACTGTTTCTATACCAGTTACGTGCATAACCTCTAGGGCCCTTTGAATTTGGTCCACGAAGTCCTGTGGATCTTCATTCAAATCTGATCCGGTAAAGGTGGGAGGATCCAATTTTAGAAAATCCAGTGTCCTCCGACTATCTACCCTCTCTGTATCATCATTCCTTGCCGTTGGACCAATTTGTCCTTGAGTCCACGCAACAACTATACTAGTCAACATTTGTACCGCATCGCTTAGATCCCGCACAGTATCATCAACAGGTGTTTCGGCAGGTTCTTCTCTCCCTCCCAGCTCTTCTGGAGCGGGAAAAGTAGGGGAAGCCTGCGTTGCAAACTTAGTTTCAGCCCCGCCCTGACTAGCTTGGTCAGGTGGTGATTTACTCGTCCCTTCTCCGGCAGATGTATCTACCTGCTTATCTTTGCCCCTATCTTGTCTTGTCATCGACATTTTACTATATCGAAGAAAACCAATTACAATGGTCAGATATAATTCCACCTACCACATTGGCTCTACTGCACGATCTAGGAATGAAGAAAAGAAACAACCCCTAAATGTCCCGTAGCCTCCTACTTATAAATGTGGCGCGCAACACATCCATAAGCAAGACTCTACTCAGACACGACTTTGTAGACACCCTTAGAACGACCTGCTCTGATACCACTATTGTCATGCCCCGAATGCTATTCGGGATGGACTGGCACCCGAAGCCGATAAGGCTCGAGAGAATCAATCTTTGCTCATGTCAATTCATATGCATGCCTTCGTATGAACCTCATTATGCCTCATACAACTATGCAGAAATCATGGAAACATATGCAATATATATATATACGAAACTTGGCCGTTAGGGCCATTAAGTCAAAACGGACATACTTCTCTTTTATTCATATACCCACATACGTCTACAAAAGCCTCTAATAGATGCATCTACAAGAACAAATTAAAGTCGGGACAAGTCCCCGCTTTATACAACATTTACAATAACAAACAAATGTACAGCTGTGACTCAGAAAGCTCTAAACCAACTGGAGCTCACCAATGATCTGCAAATAACCGGCAACCTACTGTGGAGGTCTACTGGCACTTGCGCCTGCAGTATTTAAAGTAAGCCCCCAAGGGGGGTCAGTACGAAGAATGTACTGAGTATGTAAGGCTATAAGAAACTACATCATACATAAGAATGTCAATGGAATAAAATATGAGAGAATAGTCAATGTGAATAAACCATCGTTTTAAATGTGGAAATATGTACCTTGTTTCTGTTATTGTCATTTTCGATCATTCACTCATCTCCTTATCTTTTATATAATATATTTCATAATTACTTTTATTCATAAGAATTGCCTTCACTTAAGAGACTTGCCTCCAAGAGATTTCTTTCGTTGCTTTTACGCTCATCATCATTATTATTAGTCTCTATCGGGGGTTATAATATATAACATACATCCACCTTATAGGTGGGTTATAATATAACATACATCCACCTTATAGGTGGGTTATAATATAACATACATCCACCTTATAGGTGGGTTATAATATATTACCTACCCCTTTCTTCATTCCTTACTTGGGAGAGATTGATTCATTCACTTATGAGAGATTGATATAATGATAGTCATAACATTATTAGAACTTGGAACATAACATTCTCGGAACTTTGGAGTCATAATACTGTTGGAACTTTGAAATCGTGTCCACCCTACATCTATTATTTTCCTTCACTTTTGCTACCAACAAATATACGTAACTTACTTTCTTTCTTTTGAGAGATTGGTATATTTGCTCATGAGGGATCGGTATATTCGTAGTCATGATATTATTGGAAGCTTTAGAGAATAACATTATTAAGACTTTGGAGCCATGTCCACATTTATGTAACACATGAACAACAATGACTAATGAGTGAGAAATATGTGACTCAACAATAGATAACAACCTGAAATGAGATACCTTTGGACATTTCGAAATGGAATAGGTACAATGTTAATATGATCAATATGCTGCAGAAGGATACAGAAAGAGTAACCTTACATACCTTATGATCTCAATATGAATATACCATCCTAGATGTGAATACAACAATCCAGTTCCTTCCTAATGTGTCACTCTACAACACAAGTTCATAACGGAGCTCACGTTAACAACTAGTTACCTTACAAGTGCATAAGATGACAATGAATTACGTGACTGCTATATAGCGTCATTTCATCCTTTACAATACAATCCACTTAATTATCATACCAACAACACCATCATATTTCACACATTGACCAAGACATCATAAACCAATAACATTTCACACCAAGTTTACCCTTTACACTTCCTCAGTAACACTACGTTACTTTTTCTCCGTCAAGTTACTCGATAGCTTTCACAATAACACTTTAAAAACAATCCATATTTCATACCATTCAAAATACCTCTAGGATACTCCTTTATAGTCATTTAAAAGGTACCATAAGTTGATAATTGCATCCATAAAGGGTATAGGGGCTTTGGGGGGTCAAAGATATGCAAAAACTACCGAAACGAACTTCTGGGCTGACCTGCGAAGCCACCTGCGCCCGTAGATGGATGAAATGCATCCAGAGATGACCCTTGGCTGTATCCAGGGTCACCTGCGAAGTCACCTGCGCCTGCAGGTGCTTCGTCTGCGAGGGCGGGTGCCCGCTTCGGCCAAATAGGGTCTCTTTTGGGTCCTTTTATGCCATGAATTGTCCATGATCCTAATTAAACTTATCTTGACATATTTTAGATCATCTTGGATGCCCACAATCAGCCATGGTTTCATAACACACATGAACATCACCAAAACCACACTTTTCCTTCAATACATCACCAAATCCATGCACAATTTTGCACTAACAATTCCAAACATTATGTATAAGAATAAAACAAGTTAAGGCTATAATCACATCTCACATGTAAATATTGAACCCATCAAGTTCACTTCCTTCAATACCACAAGTCCATTTTCAAGTTTACAAGAGAAAAACCTTCACCGATTAAGCAAACATAAATTGTGAACTTCTCACACTTCACCAACATAACCAACATGATCTACACCATATTCCATGCATATAATATATTAAAACATGAGATTAAACACTTACCAAATCATTCCAAGGAGTGATCTTGTCCCAAAAAGAAGATATCTTAGGGTTTGAGTGTTGAGAGAATGTTGTGGAAATGTTTAGAAAATGGCATGTGTAATATGGTGAATAAAATCTGATTTTTGGCCTTATAATATGGTCATACTTATCCACTTAAGTCAAATATGAGGTGTTACTTGGGTCAATTATTAAATGGGTCACTTTCCCCTTTTTGGTCCAAGTCTTTTTGCCTAATAATTGGGCCTTAATTGAGCCCAATTCATTAGATTAAATTCAGCCCACTTAATTTAATGCATAATACTTCAAAACTCCCACGTACAAATAATTCCATGAAGGTTTCATTAATCAAATAGGTTTGGAAATGTACGGGGTGTTACAATAATTCTCATAGGATATGAAGGTAGGCTTTCAATTGTTTTATATATCGTTCCCTCGTCCTACCATCAAGCCGATAAGCTGTAACACCCCATACTTTTATAACCTCACTTGATACCTTGGGGTCATATCTACATAGGTGTTGATATGCCATGAGTATGTGTTTTATAGTGTCAATGGTGAAACATTTGATATCGAACTTACTATGTGCGATTAGACCTTCGTAGGAGGTGTTTTGTGATTTCGTGGAGCATTTGGGTGATACCACGCACACATTCTAACCTCATTGGTGACTTGGAGTCATGTTTACTTGATGATTAAGATCACTAATTAAGTATTTTGTAGTGTTTTGATAAGGTATTGGACGATATGCAAGTATTGGAAAAGTGGCCGAAAAATTCAGCAAGGTGCTGAAACTTGCGCCACTACCCTGTTTCAGGGGTGTGGCGCAAGCCACCTGCATTCATAAAATTCATATAAGGCTGATTTCTTGCACCACAGCCTGCTTGGCAGCTAGTGGCGCAAGGCACAAATCTTGTGCCTTTTCGGACCCGTTTTGTAACGCAATTCTACGACGCTTCTTGGATGGTTTCTTTTGGTTCATTGGAGTTCTTTGAGAATTGTTAAAGCTTCAAGCACTTCAATACACTCCTACCTACTCCTACATGATCAAATCATGAAATGTGAATAGTGTTCCAAAATGTCCAATGAAGCCAAGGGCGACTAGAATTCCTATTTTTGCGATCGCGGCGACGAATGAGAATCTCGTAAGAGAATAATGTCGTGACATTATGGAATTATGTAAACATGAGATATATGGTAAATAATACATGAAATTTGATGGGTTACATGGATATGTGTTATTGGGCCCAAAGTTAGGCCCAAAATGGAATAAAAAAGACATGGCCCAAGGGCAAAATGACCCATTCTTCCACTTTGACCACATTAAATGCCAAAGAAATGGCTAAGTATGACTTGGGGTCTATATAAAGGCCCCAAGATCAGATTTTTAATCATTCAAAGCTCTCATGCCTTTAAGATATTTCCTCCAACATTTCTTTAAGTTTCAAACCCTAAAGCAAAATATTCCTTTGGACTCCTTGGACAAGATCATCCTATTCCAAGCCTTGGTAAGTATTTATTCTCATGGATTAACATATTATATGCATGGGAGATTATGTATATTATGCTAGTTGTGTTGGCAAGGTGATGAATAGTGTATTTTTGCTTTTGGTGGAAGATGTGCTATCTTGGTGATTTGAACTTGAATTGGGACTTGTGCCTTTGATGAAAAAGCATGGTATGGAAAAAATATGAACATGTATGGTGTTATTTTTGGTATTAAACTTGTTCTTGTCTATAAGTGGAAATTGTGGGATTTTGGCCGATATGTGTTATGAGTTGTATTAAGGTACTTTGATGGATTATTTGTGATGTGTTATGGATAAGAAAGTGTAAAGGAGAAGCGTTGTGGTGAAATGTATCAATTATCATGTATTGGTCAATGTTGGGAATATTATGGAATTTTTGGAATAATAGTATGATCAATGGTTTTGTCAAGGGGAAATGGCTTGTGGTGAAATGTATAAATTATCATGTATTGGTCAATGTTGGGAATATTATGGAATTTTTGGAATAATAGTATGATCAATGGTTTTGTCAAGGGGAAATGGCATGTTTAAAGGCAAACATGTAACTCATTGACATTGTAAGCATTTGTAAAGTAATTGGTGGTTAATGTGAATTTCGTTATGCATTTGTGTTGTAGAGTGACACATAAAGAAGGAGCGGGACTATTGTATGCACCTCTAGGATTATATATTCGTATTGCGAATCCAAGGTATGTAAGGTTACTCTGTCCGTATCTTTCTGCGGCAAATAGTATTCACATTGACATTTCGCTTGTCCTATTCCGAAATGTGCTAAGGTACCTTATGTCCAGTTAGCAATGGTCATTGTTATAAATTTCCTCCTCTTTGATCATTTGTGAATCTCATGTCTCATATTCAAGGTTATGTTCCAATGTTTCCAATAGTGATTATACTTATGCCTCTTGTTCATAGATTGTTGTCCAATGGTTCCCATGGTGTTATGATTCTAAGAGTGTAATGTTGTCAAGTTATTCACATGGTTCTCACTCATTGGTTAATGATCCAAAGTTTCCAACAATGTTATGTTCCAAAGTTCAAAGTGATGTTGTGACTATCCAAGTATCAATCTCAAAGTAAAGATCAAAGTAATGCAAATGTGGTCAATGATCAAGTATGGGTGGCAAGTCTAGGGGCATAAGCCTAGCTCGACTCGATCCCGATGTATTGATTTATGGGTGGCAGGTGGCAAGTATAGGGGCATAAGCCTAGCTCAACTCGATCCCGATGTATTGATTTATGGGTGGCAAGTCTAGGGGCATAAGCCTAGCTCGACTCGATCCCGATGCATTGTTGTATGGGTGGCAGGTCTACGGGCATAAGCCTAGCTCGACCCGATCCCAACATGATGATATGATATGAAAAGACCCACTGATCAGTCGGGGCCCGGGTACATTGTGACATATGTATTGACAAGCAAGCATTGATTGTAAAGAAAATAATGAAAGTAATGAAAACAATACACATGGTTTCCCAAGATGCAAAATGGTGACTTTTCACATTGATTATTCATATGTTTTGAGTTCATTGAAATATTCATGTATTGTACAGTTTCATCTGAGCCTTGCATACTCAGTACTTATTTCGTACTGACCCCTCTCGGGGAATTTACCTTACTTGCTGCAGGCGCAGGTACCAGTAGGCTTACTCAGTAGATTGCCAGTGTTAGCGGTTTTTTGGTGAGCTCCAGCTAATTCGGGGCTTCTCCGAGTCAGAGTGTATATATGTTTTGGTGATGTACATATTGTATAAAGCGGAGACTTATCCCGACTTTTGGTTTGTATTGGTCAATCCATCTGTTAGAGGCTTTTGTAGACGTACGTGGGTATACGTATATAAGGTGACTCATGAAGTCTTGTTTTGATGGCCTCATCGGCCAAGTTTCTAAAATGTATATATATATATATGCCATGATTTCCAATATCCATGATTTCCAATACTAATGGTTCATGTTCTTATGTGATAGTGGGGTTTACTATGGCATGCATATGAATGTATAAACGCATAGCTTGGTTCTCTCGGACCTTATCGACTTCGGGTAACAATCATGCCTCGTTGGGATTCGGGGCGTGACAAAAGTGGTATCAGAGCAGGTCATTCTAAGGGTGTCTACAAAGCCGTGTCTGAGTAGAGTCTTACTTATCGATGTGTTGTGCACCACATTTATAAGTAAGAGGCTACGGGACATTTAGGATGTTGTTTCTTTTCTTCATTCTAGATCGTGCTATAGAGCCAATGTTGTAAGTTGAATTGTATCTGATCTTGGTAATTATTTTTCTTTGGTATAGTCCAAAATGCCGAACACAAGAAGAGGTCGAGGTAAAAGTAAGAGAATAGACAGAATTGCTGGAGAGGGAACAAGTAGACCACCACCTGAGCAAGTTGATCAAGGTGGGGCTGAAACTGAGTTTGCAACGCGAGCTTCTTCTACTTCTTCAGCTCCAGAAGAGCCGAGAAGAAGGGAAGTGCCCGTGGAACCACCGACGAATGCCACAGACCAGGATCTTAGGAATGCAGTTCATATGTTAACACAGTTAGTTGCAGCCCAGAGTCAAGGACGAGCTGGTCCAATGACACCTGATGATGATGCAGCTAGAGTAGCAAGTCGCAGAACACAGGATTTCCTCAAATTGGACCCTCCTATCTTCACAGGGTCAGATTCAAAAGCAGATCTACAGGAATTCGTAGATCAAATTCAGGGGGCCTTGGAAGTTATGCATGTGACAGGGGTAGAGACAGTGGAGCTTGCTGCGTACAGGTTGAAAGGAGAGGCAATATTGTGGTACGAGGATTGGAAGAAATCCCATGACATTGGTGCAAATCCACCCAATTGGGAAGAGTTTAAAGTGGCTTTCCTTAATCATTACTTGTCCTATGAGATCCGTGAGGCACGTACGGATCAATTCCTAAATCTCCGTAAGGGAAATTTGAGTGTCAGAGAATATAGCTTGTAATTTAATTCCTTGGCTCGATATGCGCCAAACGTTGTGGCTACGATGACAGACAGGGTCCATAGATACGTGGACAGACTAGAGCCATATTTGGTACGGGATTGCACCATTGCGGCCTTGAATAAAGACATGGACATTGCTCGAATACAAGCCTTCGCCCAGAAAATAGAAGACCAGCGACAGAGGAGAAGGATACATGAATTTGATAGGGGACAGTCCAAAAGGGCTAGACCTATGGGACCACCTATGATATCCCAAGGAGGATCTAGGCCCCGCATGTTTCCTAGACCACCTAGACCGTCGTTCTCTTATTCTACAGGGGGTGCTTATTCTCAGTCTCGAGGGTTTAGAGGTGGCTCAGCTGGGCAGAGTAGTGGAGGTCATGGGTCACAAGCAGCAGGTTTTCCTCATCAGCAGTGTCAACACTGTGGGCGTATTCACCCAGGCACATTTCGGGCAGGAATAAATGTATGCTTTTGGTGTGGTATGCTGGGGAATATAGCGAGGGATTGTCCACAGCGGAGCATGGGTAGTATAGCACGACCGGCTGGGTCAGCTGTTGCGTCATCAATATCAGTTCCTTCACTAGGCCGAGGTGTACAACCTATTGGCCGTGGTAGGGGTGCCAGAGGAGCAGCCAGTACTAGCGGGGTCCAGAATCGCACTTATGCTTTGGTGGACCGCCAGAATTCAGAGGCTTCCCCTGATGTTGTCACAGGTACATTATCCATATTCTCACATAATGTATATGCACTGATTGATCCAAGTTCTATATTTTCCTATGTTACTCCATTGGTTGCTGCAAAATTTGCAAAGACACCAGAATTATTAATTAAATCAATTGAAGTGTCTACACCGGTTTGTGAATATATTATTGCAAAGAGAGTATATCGTAACTGTGTGGTAACAGTGTGTGGTCATAATACGTTGGCCAATCTCATTGAATTGGACATGGTGGATTTTGATGTCATTATGGGAATGGATTTGTTGGCCTCTTGTTATGCTACGGTAGATTGCCGAGCCAAGAAGGTGCAATTTTGCTTTCCGCAGGAAAATGTTCTAGAATGGCAGGGTAATGTAGGGGCACCATGAGGAAGATTTATTTCCTATTTGAAAGCAAGGAAAATGATTTCCAAGGGATACATATGTCATTTGGTACGAGTGAAAGATAATGATGTGGAACCCTTAACTCCACAGTCAGTACCGGTAGTCAATGAATTTATTGATGTATTTCCAGAGGATCTTCCAGGCTTACCCCCAGTACGGGAAGTGGAATTTGGCGTTGATGTGATTCCAGATACTCAGCCTATTTCTATCCCTCCATATAGAATGGCTCCAGCGAAACTGCGTGAATTGAAGGAGCAGTTGAAAGATTTACTGGACAAGGGATTCATTAGGCCTAGTATGTCCCCGTGGGGTGCACCGGTATTATTCATACGTAAGAAAGATGGAACCTTGAGAATGTGCATTAATTATCGGCAATTGAATAAGGTAATGATCAAGAAAAAATATCCCCTTCCTCGCATTGATGATTTGTTTGATCAGTTACAGGGTGCCAAATGTTTTTTGAAAATTGACTTGAGGTCGGGATTCCATCAAGTCAGAGTTAGAGAGGAGGATGTACCCAAGACAGCTTTTCGAACACGGTATGGCCATTATGAATTTTTAGTTATGTCATTTGGACTAACAAATGCACCGGCTGTGTTTATGGATTTGATGAATAGGGTGTTTAAGCCATTCTTAGGCGTGTTCGTGACAGTATTTATAGATGATATCCTTGTCTATTCAAGATCACCAGAAGACCACGCTAATCATTTACGACAAGTATTGCAAATCCTCCGTGAGCGTAAGTTGTATGCAAAATTATCCAAATGTGAGTTTTGGTTAAAATCAGTTGCATTATTGGGTCACATTGTGTCAGATGAAGGGATCCAGGTCGATACACAGAAGATAGAAGCAGTGAAAAATTGGCCAAGACCTACGACACCCACAGAGATTCGCAGTTTTCTGGGTTTGGCAGGTTATTACCGAAGATTTGTAGAAGGGTTTACTTCTATTGCAGCACCATTAACAAAGTTAACTCACAAGGCAATTAAGTTTCAATGGAATGATGCATATGAAAGAGGGTTTCAAAAATTGAAAGATAAGTTGACTTTCACACCAGTGTTAGTACTTCCTCAAGGCACAGAGGGCTATGCAGTGTATTGTGATGCTTCCGAGATTGATCTCGGATGTGTGTTGATGTAGCATGGTAGGGTGATAGCATATGACTCACGACAGTTGCGGCCACATGAGAAGAATTATCCCACTCATGACCTTGAATTGGCAGCGGTAGTGTTTTCTTTAAAGATATGGCGTCATTATCTATATGGAGTTCATGTTGATATTTATACGGATCACAAAAGTTTACAATATATCTTTAAGCAAAAGGAACTCAACCTAAGGCAACGAAGATGGTTAGAGCTCTTGAAAGACTATGATGTCGATATTTTATACCATCCAGGGAAGGCAAATGTAGTAGCAGATGCATTGAGCCGCAAGGCAACGGGAGTCACTAGTGATCAATTGACGGAAAAGAAGGAGATAATCAAAGACTTATATCAGTTAGCGAACCTGGGAGTTCGCCTTATTGAATCCTCAGATGATAGAGTTATTGTGCAGAATGCAGCAGAATCCTCCTTGATAGCTGAAGTGAAAGAGAAGCAATTTGCGGATTCTATTTTATTGCAGCTAAAGGAAAATGTGCAGCAGAATTTGACCAAGGCATTTGATATTACACCAGAAGGGGTGCTTCAATGTCAAGGGAGATTATGTGTACCGGACATAGATGAGCTGAGGACACGAATAATGACAGAGGCGCACCATTCGCGCTATTCCATTCATCCGGGTGCTACTAAAATGTACCATGAATTGAAAGAAGTGTATTGGTGGGGCAACATGAAAAAGAACATTGCAGAATTTGTCGCGCAATGCCCAAATTGTCAGCAAGTGAAAGTGGAACATCAGAAACCGGGAGGTTACATGCAATGTATCAATCTTCCAGTTTGGAAATGGGATATGATTAATATGGATTTCGTTACGGGTTTGCCTCGTACATTGCAGAAGTTTGATTCTATATGGGTCATAGTGGACCGACTTACTAAATCAGCGTATTTTCTACTGGTCAAGATGACCTATACAGCTGAGGATTATGCGAAGTTGTATGTGAAAGAGATAGTACGATTGCATGGTATTCCACTTTCCATTATATTAGACAGAGGAGCACAGTTCACAACACACTTTTGGAAATCTTTTCAGCAGAGTCTGGGTACACGGGTGAATTTGAGTACGGCTTTCCATCCTCAGACTGATGGACAAGCAGAGCGTATGATTCAGACACTTGAAGATATGCTACGAGCTTGTACGTTAGATTTTCAAGGCAGTTGGGATGACCATTTGCCTCTTATTGAATTTGCGTATAACAATAGTTATCATTCAAGTATTAAAATGGCACCATATGAAGCCTTGTATGGAAGGAAGTGTAGATCACCAATCGGATGGTTTGAAGCAGGTGAAACTGCTTTACTTGGGCCAGACATTGTGCAACAGGCTATGGAGAAAGTTAAAGTAATACAACAGCGGTTACAAACAGCTCAAAGTCGTCACAAGTCATATGCCGATGTTCGAAGAAGAGGGCTTGAATTCGCCATAGGTGATTGGGTATTTTTAAAGGTGTCACCGATGAAAGGGGTCATGCGGTTTGGAAAGAAAGGGAAATTGAGTCCACGTTACATAGGCCCATATGAAATCATTAGAAGATTTGGGAAAGTTGAGTATAAGTTGGCACTACCCCAGGAACTTTCCTCAGTCCATACGGTATTTCATGTTTCGATGCTTCAAAAATGCATAGGAGATCTTTCTCGTATTGTTCCCGTAGAAGATGTTCAAGTGATAGAGGATCTCACTTATGAAGAGGTGCCCATTGCTATCCTAGATCGACAAGTAAAGAGATTGAGAAATAAGGACATAGCATCTGTAAAAGTCCTTTGGAGAAACCAACAAGTAGAGGAGATCACATGGGAAGCGGAAGAAATGATGAAATCCAAGTATCCCCATTTATTTCAAATGGACCAAAAGGTTCACAGTACGGAGGTGGAACAATAACAAGTAAGTATTTACGAGCATTCTGTGTATGTGTATAGGTATGTTAAAGTAAAGATGCATTTATTGTATATAAGACAATGTTGTTAACATTCGAGGACGACTGTTTCTAAGGGGGGAAGAATGTAACACCCCATACTTTTCTAACCTCACTTGATACCTTGGGGTCATATCTACATAGGTGTTGAGATGCCATGAGTATGTGTTTTATAGTGTCAATGGTGAAACATTTGATATCGGACTTACTATGTGCGATTAGACCTTCGTAGGAGGTGTTTTGTGATTTCGTGGAGCATTTGGGTGATACCCCGCACACATTCTAACCTCATTTGGTGACTTGGAGTCATGTTTAATTGATGATTAAGATCACTAAGTAAGTATTTTGTAGTGTTTTGATAAGGTATTGGACGATATGCAAGTATTGGAAAAGTGGCCGAAAAATTCAGCAAGGTGCTGAAACTTGCGCCACTACCCTGTTTCAGGGGTTTGGCGCAAGCCACCTGCATTCAGAAAATTCATAAAAGGCTGATTTCTTGCGCCACAGCCTGCTTTGCAACTAGTGGCGCAAGGCACAAATCTTGTGCCTTTTCGGACCCGTTTTGTAACGCAATTCTACGACTCTTCTTGGATGGTTTCTTTTGGTTCTTTGGAGTTCTTTGAGCATTGTTAAAGCTTCAAACACTTAAATACACTCCTACCTACTCCTACATGATCAAATCATGAAATGTGAATAGTGATCCAAAATGTCCAATGAAGCCAAGGGCGACTAGAATTCCAATTTTTGCGATCGAGGCGACGAATGAGAATCTCGTAAGAGAATAATGTCGTGACATTATGGAATTATGTAAACATGAGATATATGGTAAATAATACATGAAATTTGATGGGTTACATGGATATGTGTTATTGGGCCCAAAGTTAGGCCCAAAATGGAATAAAAAAGACATGGCCCAAGGGCAAAATGACCCATTCTTCCACTTTGACCACATTAAATGCCAAAGAAATGGCTAAGTATGACTTGGGGTCTATATAAAGGCCCCAAGATCAGATTTTTAATCATTCAAAGCTCTCATGCCTTTAAGATATTTCCTCCAACATTTCTTTAAGTTTCAAACCCTAAAGCAAAATATTCCTTTGGACTCCTTGGACAAGATCATCCTATTCCAAGCCTTGGTAAGTATTTATTCTCATGGATTAACATATTATATTCATGGGAGATTATGTATATTATGCTAGTTGTGTTGGCAAGGTGATGAATAGTGTATTTTTGCTTTTGGTGGAAGATGTGCTATCTTGGTGATTTGAACTTGAATTGGGACTTGTGCCTTTGATGAAAAAGCATGGTATGGAAAAAATATGAACATGTATGATGTTATTTTTGGTATTAAACTTGTTCTTGTCTATAAGTGGAAATTGTGGGATTTTGGCCGATATGTGTTATGAGTTGTATTAAGGTACTTTGATGGATTATTTGTGATGTGTTATGGATAAGAAAGTGTAAAGGAGAAGCGTTGTGGTGAAATGTATCAATTATCATGTATTGGTCAATGTTGGGAATATTATGGAATTTTTGGAATAATAGTATGATCAATGGTTTTGTCAAGGGGAAATGGCTTGTGGTGAAATGTATAAATTATCATGTATTGGTCAATGTTGGGAATATTATGGAATTTTTGGAATAATAGTATGATCAATGGTTTTGTCAAGGGGAAATGGCATGTTTAAAGGCAAACATGTAACTCATTGACATTGTAAGCATTTGTAAAGTAATTGGTGGTTAATGTGAATTTCGTTATGCATTTGTGTTGTAGAGTGACACATAAAGAAGGAGCGGGACTATTGTATGCACCTCTAGGATTATATATTCGTATTGCGAATCCAAGGTATGTAAGGTTACTCTGTCCGTATCTTTCTGCGGCAAATAGTATTCACATTGACATTTCGCTTGTCCTATTCCGAAATGTGCTAAGGTACCTTATATCCAGTTAGCAATGGTCATTGTTATAAATTTCCTCCTCTTTGATAATTTGTGAATCTCATGTCTCATATTCAAGGTTATGTTCCAATGTTTCCAATAGTGATTATACTTATGCCTCTTGTTCATAGATTGTTGTCCAATGGTTCCCATGGTGTTATGATTCTAAGAATGTTATGTTGTCAAGTTATTCACATGGTTCTCACTCATTGGTTAATGATCCAAAGTTTCCAACAATGTTATGTTCCAAAGTTCAAAGTGATGTTGTGACTATCCAAGTATCAATCTCAAAGTAAAGATCAAAGTAATGCAAATGTGGTCAATGATCAAGTATGGGTGGCAAGTCTAGGGGCATAAGCCTAGCTCGACTCGATTCCGATGTATTGATTTATGGGTGGCAAGTCTAGGGGCATAAGCCTAGCTCGACTCGATCCCGATGTATTGATTTATGGGTGGCAAGTCTAGGGGCATAAGCCTAGCTCGACTAGATCCCGATGCATTGATGTATGGGTGGCAGGTCTAGGGGCATAAGCCTAGCTCGACCCGATCCCAACATGATGATATGATATGAAAAGACCCACTGATCAGTCGGGGCCCGGGTACATTGTGACATATGTATTGACAAGCAAGCATTGATTGTAAAGAAAATAATGAAAGTAATGAAAACAATACACATGGTTTCCCAAAATGCAAAATGGTGACTTTTCACATTGATTATTCATATGTTTTGAGTTCATTGAAATATTCATGTATTGTACAGTTTCATCTGAGCCTTGCATACTCAGTACTTATTTTGTACTGACCCCTCTCGGGGAATTTACCTTACTTGCTACAGGCGCAGGTACCAGTAGGCTTACTCAGTAGATTGCCAGTGTTAGCGGTTCTTTGGTGAGCTTCAGCTAATTCGGGGCTTCTCCGAGTCAGAGTGTATATATGTTTTGGTGATGTACATGTTGTATAAAGTGGGGACTTGTCCCGACTTTTGGTTTGTATTGGTCAATGCATCTGTTAGAGGCTTTTGTAGACGTACGTGGGTATACGTATATAAGGTGACTCATGAAGTCTTGTTTTGATGGCCTCATCGGCCAAGTTTCTCAAATGTATATATATATATGCCATGATTTCCAATATCCATGATTTCTAATACTAATGGTTCATGTTCTTATGTGATAGTGGGGTTTCCTATGGCATGCATATGAATGTATAGAAGCATAGCTTGGTTCTCTCGGGCCTTATCGGCTTCGGGTGCCAATCATGCCTCGTTGGGATTCGGGGCGTGACAAAAGCATCCACTTTTCTCTCTTTATGTCAAATCTTTACAATATTCACTTTTATCATAAGTTCCTTGACTAGCAGTTCTTAGGCCACATGGTATATATATATATGTCACATGTTACGAATGGAAGTAAATATCCATAGCATAGTTGTACTTGTATGTAGTAGCTAAATGACCATTACCATAATTCACATGTCATAGGTCTTCGAGGCATTATTCGATAAACGTTAATGAAGGGAGGGTACATAGGTTTTACTTGGCATATGTGCTCGACATGATTCTGTGCACAGGATCGAGACTAGACCATTATAGTGAGCCCGAACATTGGGGCGTACCCGCCTTCATGGTATTATTTGTATTTGGAGTCAGCTGGAACGTCATGCACTGGTTCCCCCTGACTCGAGCCAACATATGGCATGTATGGCCTGCGGGCAGACCCTCATAGTGAGCCCCTAGAAGGGTGTACCTTGTATCAGACTATGCAGTTATACGTATAAATTATAGTCATATGTATTTGGGGCGACATACGCCTTATATGTGATTTAGATCGCCTTCGGTAGGCCATCCTATGATTATTTGTACCACAGATGGTTTAAATACATCACCTAGGCAAATTATAGGTTCTATATTATAGTAAATGTCCTTCTAGACATTATAAAATGAACTAATAAAGTTGGTGCATAGGTTACAATTTCATATCGTATATGTGTTACTTGCATGCTCATATTTCTTTCACTTTGGTAGTTGATTCATATGAGCTTTCGCACTTGTTTAGCTATTATTCTGTCTGCTTTCATAGCAGTACATATTGTATATGTACTGACGTCTCCACATTTTCACATACTATTGATGCAGGCTCAGTTTCATAGGATAGCAGACGTCCACGTTAGGCTCTATTGCCGTTTTCCACTAATATTTTTGGTGAGCTCCATATCTCTCTGGAGCCAGTTTATGTTTAGTATGGTTAGTTATATGTACAGGTCTCTAGTTGGGTATGTCAGGCCCTATGCCAACTAGTTATTCTTAGGATAGTGTGTTAGACTGACTAGAGGCTTCATGGACGTTATGCAGCAGTGTATTGTACAATTTTTGTTAGTGTAACTCCCTCGTGTATATATATATACAACTCATATTAGATATCCTGCACGTTATTATCTCATAATCTCGTATATGTCATAGAGTACTTGTAAAGTAAGTGTATACGGTACTTATCCGTCCCTACCAGTTTGGGGCATGACAACTATGGTCACAATTATTAGACACGTCAGTTAAGGATTTACAAAAATCACTATTTGATACAACTTTTTTAAAAATAAAAAGAGAGAAAGTGGGAGAGAAAGTTGGCCACTAATATAAAAAAAAGTCGTTGAATTTTAAATTAACACTAGAAACTTGAAGAAAATCCCAAAACTCGCAACACTTCATTTTTTGGAGGACTGATCTTATAACTATTTGTTCACGTAATTTTTACATCTTTAAATAACAAAGAACTTTAGTATGTTAACTTAGACTTAAAATTATCCCTCTTCTTTCACATAGAGCATTAATAGTTCTTCGTGTTTAAATTATTGGTGCACTTTTTTGGTAGCTAAGTCATTTATTAATCACCAAAGTAAGTTATTACAACCCTATGACAAGGTTAACACAAATTTCCACTCTATTTCAGTAGCAATCTATGTTGAACGCACATGCAGACTAGAAAATAAAACTATGAAATATATTTCTAATTCTACCAGGCGCTCGAACATAAGCACCAAAAGCAATCTCATTCATAATACTACTCCATTCTCTTTTTTTATTCTCAAAATATGCATATTCCTCTCCATTCTGATACAATATATAGTTTCTGAATAAATTAATTTAAAAGCTTGGGTTCTATGGGAGTCCCTTTTAGCATTAACAATTATCCAATTGATATGATGTTACCAACTCGTGGCTGAATAATTCTGTATCCCCATCTATGCTATCATCTTGGTCCATATCTTCCCAACAAACTCATATTTCACAAATAGATGTTCCTTCATCTCATGAGATTATCGACATAAAGCCATTACTATTCTGATTGTTTTAGGTGGATTCTTTCGAGACATTGCTCATGTTCTAAGTCGTACACATCTCTGGGGGGTTGGTTTTATCCTTTGGAAGTTTGCAGAGGTGTGATTATGTGGAAAATATTTAGATTATACTGGAGAGATTTTGTGTAGCCCAGGACAGGTAGGAGGTTAATAGCGATCAAATGATATTGTACTTAGAGCTTGAGGCTAGTTATTCTATTTATGCGTTAGCTTGTATCTATCTAAGTCATGTGTTTGCTAAGCTTTTCTTGTATCTATATGGTGTTGGTATATCTCGGGTGAGTCTTGTATGTTTTCAGTCGAGTTCGGTGCAATTGGATGGGAATTGGGATTTGAGAAAAAGTTGGTTGTTAATTAAGAGTAGTGAAGTTAGGAAGTATTGTTCTGTAGTTAAGGTTCTGAAGAGGCATTATTCTGTTCATAAGAGTGTTTGGGGACAAGGCATATGGGACCAGTACCTTTATCTTTTTGAGCTTTGGGCTCTTTCTGTTCCTTGACTTTTGATGATGAAAGTCTTTTTAGTAGTGATGTTGTAATGACCCTCTCATTCATTTTTTCATTTTTATGTATTTCCATGTTTCGAGCTCTTCTATAGCTACCCTAAGTCATTTATGACTTGCTGGGATCAGTGGTTTGATTCTCATGCAGTTCGTTTGGGTTTTAAGCTAATTTCTCTGTTTTGAAGCTTTTAAAGTTGAGAAATTGATCTTTGGCCAAAACTTCTAGTAACAACCTCAAATAGAAATTTTAATAGTTTTGTTAGCTCCAGAACGTAGATTTTTGGCTAGGGGGACCTTTGGTTTTGGTCTCGAGGCTTCTAGGCTCGATTTGAGCTATTGGGTGAGATTTTGTTAAAAATAAAAAAAGAATGGGTGTGGGGCCCACTTTTCATATAAATTACCTCAGTTTGGAATTTGGTAGATTTATTTGAGTTTGGAATGTCATTTTTGATAGGGTTACATATTTCTTTTGCATTCACGGGATTGTGAATGAATCCCAGGACCCATTCAGAGTCATTTCTATCTTAGCAATTTTGTTGGTGTACAACACCTGGTGCAGTTCCAGATCCTTCATCATTATCAAGATGAGGACCTTTTCGATCATGAGGGTTAGTGGACCTTGGTTATCACAATCGTGAGGGTGGAGATCGCAACTGCGATGAAGAGGGGTTGTGGGTCGGGGCTAGCTTATGCATTGTAATTGCGACGCTGGACACCGCGAGATGGTCTTGTCAGTGGGTTCCCGCAATAACAACCTGGGGTCCCGTAATCGCGATGAAGGACCCCTGGCAGTGTAAATAATTCTCTCCTTCAATTTTACATCATTTCCAAGCTTGTTTTCCTCCATTATTGATCCGTGAAGCTTGTATATTGTTTAGATTTCATTCTATTGAACTCAAGTATGTTAATTGATCATTCCTTCATCTTTTCCTGCTAATTCCCGTGTCTTATTTTTCCCCAAAATCGATTTTATTCTCGGATTTAGGTTCTTGATTGCTCTAACTAGCGGGGCTGTTTCAAGCTGATTTGAGTTCTAATTTGGACTGCGATTATGCTTAAATTTTGACCATATGTTCTTTTTCCTTTGAGGGACTGATCTGCAGGTTCAATTTTTAAATATTATTAGCGGGTCCCATGGGGCTATTTTGGCCAGATTTTGGATCAAAGTGTATTATTATGATATGGGTATCATTTTACTCGTATTGATGTGTAGATTATGATTTTCATAGTGTGGAGGCTTTTAAGGTGGAGTAGAGGGACTAACAACTTGTGGAAGGTTTGAGGCTGCTATTCGGTTCTTAGGTAGGTTACAGTCTACTTTCTTCTAGACTTTACTATATAAGATTGTGTATTGTATAAATTGCATGCGGGAATAGGGGTTTTTTAGTATAGATTTATGGTTATCTTCCATTTCACCATTCCTGTCCTTCATTAGGAGCCTTAGACTAGAATTATGCTCTGGAATCCTTAGTCTTAGTAGTCTTTTGTCCCTTCTGGGCATGGCTTAGTATGTGTAGTATCCTTGGAATTAGAACTAGAAGCCTTAGCTTAATTTCGGGTAGTTGCTTGTTATAGAGTGGGTTCTTCGGTGTATTATAGTTAGCATAGCCATTCCATAAATTAACTACGCTATAATAGTATCCTTTTCATAACATGTGGACCTTAGATTTCTTCAATATCGAGTGGTCCACTTATTATTGATCTTGGGCTTATTTATTCATCGTAATTCATCTACAACTAGGATTAGGTTAAACATCCTTGTTTACATGTTATGACTTTAGGATGAGATTTGCGGTCCTTAGTATAGGTTTGGGGGTAGTATCTCTAATTAGGTTATTTTTGCTCGTTCGACTCTTCTTGTATCATGTTGTACCTCATTTACTCTCGTTTTTCCGTATTATTAATTATTTATATTTATATTTTATTTGGTATGTTAGTGGGCTCGAGGCCTTGGATGCAAGCCAGTTGGGTTTCCAGGTTAGGGTACCTATCTCTGAAAGTTGGTGATATCGGCTTAGGTGTATTCGTGTGACTATACTCTTATTATTTGTGTACTGGTGATGACAGATATACATTCCCCAATCACCTTCATGCATTGTGGTACGATTCCAGGGAAAAACATTAATTTTGACTATTATTATTATCCAAAAAAGGGACTTATTCTTATTTTCCTCTCATAAACTATTTTTAAAATGAAAGTCGTACCACCCTTACTGTTGTACAATGGATTTTATGATTAAATTTCATTATTTACGCTCCATTTTGGGTCCGGGTACTTGTGGTGTTTCACCTCACTACTGATTTTCTCTACTATATTTTGGAGGTGATCTGCCCTAATTTCCACTTACTAATTTTGACTGTGGAATATGATTTGTAGAGATTTTTCCTAATTACCAGTTTTAAAAAGGAAAATGGACTATTTAATTTCGGTTCGAGTTCAGCCTCTTGATTGTACTGCTTATTACATATTTAGCCTCGGTTAGATTCTTTCCATCGGTCATATTAATGATTATTAGTGATTATATTCTTAAAAGTCTCGATTCAGGACCGGGCAGTGTATACGAATATCCTGAGTCTCTTATGGCTCCCTTGGTCCGTGAGCCACAGTGCTAGATGAGGGGTATTCCTCATAAATCCTGCCTTGGAAGCCACAGGGCTGGAGGAGGTGTATACGCTATAGTTAGACATGGTATTCATCTTAGATTGCATCACTGTGTTTTAATTGCACTCCTTTGTTCTTGTGCATTGCCTATCGCCAATATATTTGTTGTTTGTACCTTCCGGACTTATGGGGGCCTGGTTAGGTTATTATTTATTTTTTGTAATTATGTCTATTATTTATGCCTTCTGAGCTTATGAGAGCCTAGTTAGGTTATTTTTGATCGTTTTTGTATAGCTTGTGACGATTTTGTTGTGAACGTTCTCTCGTGGCTCAGGTACATCTCGAGGACTTCCTTTATAGCATTCTAGCTCTAGTGTTAGATTATCTTGTTTGATCTCATATTATGGGTAGACACTTAGGGTATTTTTCTAGGGATATTCTTCTTTAACATGATTCTTGCTGTGATAGACTTTTAGGCTAGCTTATACAGGTAAATGCCTCATTTCTTGTTACTTATATTGTGTATCACTTCCTTACGTGTTATCTATACTTGCATTTATCTTTAGAGATCAGTAGGTTTGTGCCTACTGAGTACCATGTTTTTGGTATTTATACTACACTTCTGCTCCTTCTAGATAATAGTACATCACTGCTGATGTGTGCCTCGTGCAGTGCTGCTTTGGATTAGAGACTTAGAGTGAGATCTTGGCATTCTAAGTTATTCCTTCTCCCTGTATCTTGTTGGACTGGTCTTTACCTTGTATCTTTGAGACGATTTTGTGTATATTGTATTTACCTAGTACACCTCTTATGTTTAGTAGCTCTTGCACCGAATGATACTAGGTCTTGGGGGCATTTTGTATATATTCTGTAGCTTGTTACTCGTTGTTCTAGTCTATAGGTATGACTTACCTACTGGTGGGTTTAGTAGGTGCCATAATGACTTGAGATTTTGAGTCGAGATAGTGCAGTATTCACTAAAGAATTTTCGATACATAATTATATAGATACATTACATAACTATTTATACAATATCAATACACATTTATACAATATCGATACATTATATATACACTACATAGCTATTATACATCATATACACATGTTCATACATTGTTTATACAATATTGATAAATGTTTATACACCATTTATATAATATCAGTAAATTATATATACACTACATAACTATTTATATAATATATATATATATATATATAAATTGCATATACATTATATATACATTACATATACATCGTTCGAGAAATTATATATTAAATTCCCCTTGATGATAAATAAAATTATTAGTTACCAAAAAACGACCATTTAGCCACGTTTTTTCTACAATTTAGCTACAGTCCACGTGTGGCTATGTAAGGAAATGGGTCATTTTCTAATATTTAAAAGGGTGGGCTTTTGGACATTGGGCCTGGTTATTTTAATCAGTTGCAGAAAAGTGCATTTTATATATGTTTTTACATTCAACATTTGTTAGAAAATTCTAGAAAGGGCACGTTTCACCTATTTGAGGGTTTGTTAGACTTAACCTTATGTATATCCCCAAAACAGAATTGTATTAGCTGTCCAATTGCAGTGAAAATTTCCTTTTAGTTTTATTTCTTCTCTTTTCTATTACTGTTACATTGAGCTCAAGGGCTTTAATGCTACAATTGGTATCAAGAGCTCCAGTTCTGGTAAGTATGGTGGACAAAAACAAAACCCCAACAGGGGAGGATCTTGTAAAGAAATTGGAATCGCAGCTTTAGGTTTTTACAGAAGAAACCAACAAGAGATTCGAGTTAATGGATGAAAGACACCAGAAATTTGAATAAAAAATGGGGGAATTTGCAGCATTCTCCAAAAGGGTGGAATAGATGCTTAATTTAATGAGCCTCGATAGACACTAGCCTAACGCCGACGAGGCAACCTCTACTCCTTGTGTCACAAGCTGAAAATCTGGTTGAATTCGGGCAATTGTCTGTGGGAGGTAACTCAAAGTTTGATACTCCTCCACTTACTCCTAGTTCTGCCGTTGGATATGGAGCTCCCCGTACAACCAAATCTATCCCAAAACCCTTACACATCCACTCAACATATCCTTTTTCCACCACTCAACGCATCTGCATATACTTTTAGACCCACCGCCCCAGTGTCTCGGCCTCCTAGGAACCAATTTTTAAAACCACCCTCTTTTGCTCCACCCATTACAGTTCCACAAACCATGTTTCCAAACCCACCCATTCCTTTTGGCTCATTTAACCCAATGCATGTTAGTTAGACTCCCGCACCTAATGGTTCCGATTTGAACTGCTTGAGTTTTTAGTTGCCAAAATCCAAGTTCTAATTTCCTAAATTTGATGAAAATGACCCTTGGGGTTGGCTTAGGCATTGTGAAAAGTTTTTTGAACTCCATCAAGTCCCAGATGGAGCAAAGATGCATTGTGTAGCCATATATTTATAAGACCATGCTGATAATTGGTTTGATAGTTATATGTTGGATCATGGAGGAAAGGTTTTGTGGGCCTTTTTTTGCTGGGATGTGTGTCAAATATTTGGTAATAATATGCCCATTAACATCGTAAGGAAATTTAATCGATTGGACCAAGTGAAAGATGTGGAAACTTATCAACGTCGATTTGAAGAGTTGTGCTGCCTAATGGTTACTATAAATCTAGTGTTGCACAAACCTTATTTGGTTACTTGTTTTATTGTTGGACTTAAGCTTGATATTATGCCACTAGTCCAGTTTGCCAATCTCAGATCTCTACTGGAGGCCAATACATGTGCGAAACTACACGAAAAGTCCTTTACATCATTATATATCCAACTCACCTCACAACTTAGGCCCAAAATCACCTTTCAAAACTCCAAATCAGCCTTACTACCAAGCACCAACAAATATTCACCCACAAATACTGCCAAGCAACTAATAGGGAAGAACTTAACCATAGACCAAATGAGAGAGAAAAACCTTTGTTTTAGATGCCATGAGAAAATTTTTTTGGGTCATAAATGCAAACCAAGAGGGTTAAATGCCATGGAGGGTGAGGAATTTTATGATGCTGGAAAAGAAGCTTGCTGATCCTGAGGTGGAGGAGGACCAGGAGACCCAGGCTTTCTGATTGACAGCTGATCCACTCACAATTTTACGGACCCATATGTTACGAAGAATTATGTAGCTCATGTTGAAGTAATGAAGCGACCTATGTCTGTTAAAGTTGCTAATGGAGAAAGAGTTCCTTGTACTGAAAAGTGTAAGAATTTTTTTTGGAAAAGGCAACACCAGGAATTTGTTTTTGAGTTGGGATTATTCAAAGTTGGAGGTTGCGATATTGTATTGGGAATGGATTGGATCGACTCGGTGGCACCTATTGTCCTCTCCAAAAGACCCTTGGGAATTTTATTTATCAAAAGGGGCCAACTAATTCAATTGTTTGGGTACACTGAATCAGACCCTTTAACCTTGACAAGGTCCAAAAATATTACAAGAATGGTTCATAAGGGGCAATGCAACTATGTCGCCAAATTATTGATAATAGTCTCTAATGCATATTTTGACCAGATACCTGCTGAAGTGACACAAGTAATTGATCAGTATAGGGACTTATTCCAGGAACCAAAGGGGATTCCCCCATGGAGGAACTGTGATCATGCGATTGAATTGTTACCTGAATCTAACCTAGTTAATTGGCATCCCTATCATTATTCATTTGAGCAAAAGAATGCAATTAAGGAGATTTTTTCAAAAATGTTGAAGGCTCGAACAGTAACTACAAGTGTATCACCTTTTGCTTCTCCAGTTCTATTGGTTAAAAAGAAGGATACAAGTTGGAGGTTGTGCGTAGATTATTGCAAATTAAATGACATCACAGTTAAAAATAAATACCCCATATCAGTGGTGGAAGATTTGCTAGATGAGATTTGTGGAGCTCAATTCTTTTCCAAATTGAACCTTTGTTTGGGATATCATCAAGTAAGGATGCATGAAGGTGACAAGCCCAAAACAGCCTTCAAAACTCATCACAGGTTGTGGGAATTTTGGGTCATGCCTTTTGGAGTTACGAATACCCCAGCTATATTCCAGGCATTAATGCACGAGATATTTGGGCCTTATCTTCAAAAATTTGTGTTTGTATTTTTGATGATATTTTAGTCTATAACACTAATTTGTCCGACCATGTTAATCATTTGCAAGTGGTGTTCAAGGTATTGATGGAAAATCAGCTTTTTACAAAACAATCCAAACGTAGTTTTGCTCAACCCAAAGTTTATTGGGCCATATCATATCCGGCCAAGGAGTTAGCACCATCAAAGTTAAAATTTCAGCGATGTTAAATTAGGCTCAACCCAAGTCTATCAAAGAGCTGAGGGGATTTTTAGGCTTGACAGAATACTATCGTAGGTTTATTAAGCATTTTGCTATTATTGGCAAGCCCTTGACAAACTTGTTGAGGAAGGATAATTTTTTGTGGTCAACTGAAGTTGTCAAGCCTTTGAAGAATTAAAGTAGGCCATGGTCAATGATACGGTGTTAGCATTACCTAATTTTTCTGTTCCATTCATGGTGGAGGTTGATGCTAGTGAGAAGGGGATAGGGGCTGTGCTAATGCAAGAAGGTCGTCTGATTGCCTTTATCAATCAAACCCTAAGTCCAAAGCATTTGGGTTTATCAACTTATGAAAAGAAATTAATTGCCTTATTGTATGCAGTGGATAAATGGCGATACTATCTACAACCTCGTCATTTTATAATTTGGACAAACCATTTTAGCTTGAAGTTTTTAAAGGGTAAGATGATTACAACTTCATTACAACACAAAAGAGTGGCCAACTTATTGGGCCTTAGCTATGAAATCCATTATCGTAAAGGAGTGGAAAATGTAGCTACAGAAGCCTGGTCAAGAAGATTTGATGAAGGAGCTGTGAATGTTTGGGTATTCAGTTGTGCAACCCAAATGGATTTTAGATATCCTGGAAAGCAATAAAGAAGATACACAAGTGCAAGACTTGATCACCCAACTCAGCATTGACCCTGGGGCTGTCACTAATGCAAAGCTTAAACAGGGAGTTTTGAGACACCAAGGAAGAGTTTAGGTAGGCAAATAGGGGCCGTTGAGAAAAAAACTGATCTTAGAATTTTATGCCATTCTGTGGGGTGGGCATTCAGGTCTTACTGCTACATATCAGTGAATCAAGGGAACATTCTACTGGCCAAATTTATTGCATGATGTTCGAGATCAAGTTAAAACTTGTGAGATCTGTCAAAGGAACAAAGATTAAAATATAGCTTATCCTTGGCTTTTCTAACCCTTGCCCATACCTTCTCGAGCTTGGGAGCATATAGCCATGGATTTCATTGGTGGTCTGCCTAAATCCAAAGGAAAAGATTAAATTTTTGTAGTAATCTACAGGTATTCAAAGTACGCTCACTTCTTTTCCCTTACTCACCCATATGATGCCTCTCAAATTTCATAATTTTTTTTGATAATGTATGCAAATTACATGGCCTACCTAGCTCTATCGTATCAGATAGAGACCCTATTTTTGTTAGAAATTTCTGGAGAGAGTTATTCAAGGGATTACAGGTACAGTTTAAGCCAAGTTCAGCTTACCACCCCCAAACGAACGGACAATATGAGAGGCTCAATCGGTGCTTGGAAACATAACTCTATTGTATGATGGGACATAGAACTTCAGACTACAGCAAATGGCTTGCACAAGCTGAGTTCTAGTACAATTTAAACTTTCATACTTCAATTGGCATGACACCATTCAAGGTCTTATATGGATATGACCCACCATAGCCTACTTTTGAGCTCGTTGCACAAAGTAGATTGGATACAATCAGTCAAGCACTGAAAGAAAGACAATTGATGAACAAAGTTCTCAAGGACAACCTCATCAAAGAACATAACAGAATGAAAATGAACGCAGATGCAAAGAGAAGTGAACGGACCTTTCAGGTAGGCGATTGTGTTTTTCTAAAATTGCAACCATACCGTCAATCTTCAGTGGCAGTCCGCAAAAATATGAAATTGTCAGATAAGTTCTACGGGCCCTACAAAGTGGTTAGAAATATTGGCCAAGTTGCATACGAACTCCGAATGCCCTCAAATTTAAAAATCCACCCAGTTTTTCATGTAGTACAATTGAAGAAAAAGGTTGGGGAGAAAACATTAGTGACTCAAGATCCACCTTTTTACAAGGATGATGGCCAAATTCGAATGGAACCTTTTGCAATTCTGGACTGGTGCCTGATCAAGAAAGGAAGTCGGCTAGTAGTGCAAGTGCTTGTGCAGTGGACTAATCTATCGCCAGAAAAAATAACTTGGGAAGACTATGAGTTCTTGAAGTCTCAATTTCTGACATTTGAACCTTGATTCTTGACTTGCATCAAGGTTCTTTAAGGGAGATGGAATGTAAGAAAATGAGTCATTTTCTAATATTTAAAGGGGTGGGCTTTTGGACATTGAGCCTGGTTATTTTAATCAGTTGCAGAGAGGTGCATTTTATAGATGTTTTTACATTCAGCATTTGTTAGTAAATTCTAGAAGGGGCACGTGTCACCTATTTGAAGGTTTGTTAGACTTAGCCTTATATATATCCCCAAAACAGAATTGTATTAGCTGTTATATTTCAATGAAAATTTCCTTTTAGTTTTATTTCTTCTCTTTTCTATTACTGTTACACTGAACTCAAGGGCTCTAGTGTTACAAGCTAAAATGCGAGTTTTTTTTTTGCTTTTGGCCTATTTTTTGTAAGTAAAAACTTAGCTATATTTATTGCAAAGTGATTACTTTATTGTATATATTTGAAATTATCACTACAATTAATCTGTATGCATCAAAGTCTAAAACAATTATTTTCCTATCAATAATTATATTTGTAACAGTTATCCACCTCTTCCTCAATGATTACTTAGCAATTTATGCAGAAATATGAATAGGTTGTAAAAAGGCAAAACATGAAGAGATTCGCAGTTTCATAATACCCGTTTTGAATTCTCAAAAAAATTTTACAGCTTCTTTCTTTGAATTTATGAACACATGAGTATATATAAAATTCAGAAAAGATTTAATCTGATCATTGGATCGGTAGAAATAGTGGCTATGCTCTTTGACTATGCACTTGAGTGCTCTAAAGGGTGGGGTAGGGGGTAGGGGTAGGGGGAAGGTGAACCATTCAAGAAAATTGAGTCAAATTTGTGCAGGTCATTACCCAACCTATGTTTAGCCCATTTCAGTCCAATCAATTGAACTTCATATAACGTTTTTTGGGCTGATTTTAATCCAATCCATTTATTAATTAAACCTATTTTAACTTGCTCAACTTTATCCTAAACCATTCCTTTGACATAGTTATATTCTTATATACTATATACATTAAAAATATATTACATATACATCATTATACACTATATATAAAATCATAATACATTTTCTCTTCAATCCTTAGAAAATAAAATCATAGTCAAATTACTAAGAATTACATTTGAGCTACTAAATACATAACATCTACATGAACTCCTGCATCTCTCCAACTTGAGTGGAAGTGTCATGTGAGAAAATCAGTATCAGCAATACCTGTTTGTGTGAAAGTAAATATTATAAATTTTTAATCTTAAATTATAAACATCGATTACCTCAATGAATCACCTTGACAGACATGAGCATGAGGAGGGTACCGTGTCCTCATATAGACTCACTCGCATGTTTAACGATAATAGCTATGTGATTCTAAAATATTTTTACTAATTGACAACGGGATGTACATATGGTGCACGAAATGCACATAAGATGCACGCACATTACATGAGATGCACGTGAAGCACACCAGATACACGTGTGATGCACAAAAAAGCTAAATTTATTGAGTATACTTGAAACGTCTGTGGACACTTAGTTTTGACAGAACCTAAGGTTATACACCATTTTAGTGTTTAAAATATTTCTCTTAGAACACACCAGGACAAAAACCTACAGAACAATACTACACCCTCCAGCAAACATACTCCCTCACGTCCCATAAAATAACCCTAACAACTAACAACTACTCCCTGACAACAAAACAAACAACCATCCAAGCCCTAAACAAACAACACAGCAACCTATACATATTCCCAACAAACAAAAACATAGAGCACCAAAAACTGGCAGAGAGAACATGAGGAAAAAAAAAAGCTTTGAGATTTCGTTCTAAGTTTCGAGTTCGTGGCTTCTGAATGTTAGCAGTTGTTAACTTTCGAACTCAGTGGATTGTAGCGGTTTCTTTTTGTGAATCAATTTTCGCAAGAGGTAACCCCCATTCCTCTTTGTATTATTTAATTTAATGAATATATGAGACTTGATCCTAATATTACGAAATAGCTTGAATCTCATGTGTGTCTAACTACTTATAACTTTTGGATCTGCAATATTAAATATGCATATTTTTGTATCTTTACAACAATCTTGCAGCTTTCCGTCATTAATTATCTTAAAGGTTAAATGTTAGTATTAATGGACTAAGCTATATATTTTAAAGGCTGTGACAACACTTAAAAAAAAAAAAAATTAAAAAAAATTAAGCTATAGTTGAAATAAGGCAAAAAGATAATCGAAGTATTTGAAATAGACCTTAGTTGCAAAAAATAAAAGATTAATAAGGGCATGCATAGTATATCGTCCTGACCGAGGTCGCAACTTTGCGTCTTGGGTCTGGACATATAAAAATGGCAAGGTAGTGTTTACACATCTTGATCCAAATCCTCTTAAAAAATATAAATCTGGGATTCAACTTAAGCGAGTAGCAATCTTTAGGTGCGATATGCAAGTTGAGGTCGCGTTTACACGTCATAACGCGTCACAACTGGCGTATGTCGAAGCTAAGGTCGCAACCTTGCGTCTTAGTCAAGACCAACAAAATTTCAACAATATCAAAAATATATCATAGGAATAATTAATAGATACATTTTATCCAAGACTAATTCAGGCCAAACATAAGTTTATAAAAGCGACCGTGCTAGAATCACAGGACTCGAGGGATGCCTAACACCTTTCCTTCGGTCAACAGAATTCCTTATCTGGATTTCTAGTTCGCAGGCCAACAACTAAAAGAGCCAATTTATTTTTGATTAGGGATATAATAATAAGGTGATTTGGAACATCAAAACTTAATTTCAAATGACGGCTCTGTAAATAAATAATTCCTTTTCAAAATGTCACTTTAATTTTAAAAAAATCCTTGAAACAACTCTTTAGGCCCAAAAAAAGGGGTGTGACAACCTCTTATTAAAATTTGGCTTTAGGTCATCAAATTCATTGAGCCTCCCCTGCTTGATATTACCAATACATGTAATAAGTGATTCCCTCTTTTTTTCTTCTTTATTTTAATCATTTACAACTTTTCCTATTTTTTTTATATTTAATTTTCCTTCTTACTCCTTCCGACCCATATTAGTTGATCACCTTACTAAAAATACATGTCCCAAATTACTTGTCCACTTACTAAATCAAGATAAAATTAATTAAAATTTTCTCATTTTACCCCTACAATTAATACCCTATAATTAATTTTTGGCAAATATTATGGTTTGGCCAGAGAGATGAATCTACCAAGTTTTTCAAAAGGACACCCTTTATCAATATTTTGTGTTACTATTAGAGTGTTAAATTGATATATTGGATTCAATAGAAAGACTTGTTAAAATATGAATGTGTTCTAATTCAAAGAATGACAAAACCGTGTATACACTTGAACAATGCTTGGATTAAATTAGTTGCTTTATAAACTATCTATGATGCCTTATCTAAAAAATAAATCTGTGAGCATGTTTTGCCTCACAACAGATCGATCGCGCTTCGCGCGATTGAAAAGAAAAATCACAATATTCATAATATGGTGATTGTAACACTTTTTTCTCTTGGCGATATAGGTTAATCAGTTATAATAGTATAATCAATTATGCAATGTACTAGATAAAAATATATATTTTAAAAAAATTCATGATCTTAAAATAGCACATACAATAAAAATTTCTAAAGATGCAATACACATGAATTAAAAATTGTATTTGATCTGGTGTATTTGATAATACAATTTTTTTGATAGCATCTCAAAGATTCATTGTAAAAATTCAACTTCCTGATAATTAGAAAAATAAGAAAATAAATTTACCTTAATTCATAATTCCCTATAAAAAAATTGAATATTATATCCAACATTTTAACTCTCTCACTTCAATAAACAAACAACGAAATTAAGGATACTGAGAAAAAAAAAAAGAAACTCAGGCTCATATTTAGCAAGTAAACAAATAGGGGGGGTCTATAGTGAAAAGGAAAAGTCATTAGTGTAAGAAGTATATTTAATTTGAACTTCTAAAAAAATAGTTAGCACGATATATTTTATAAAAAACATTCATCGTTGTTATAAGATAGAAGATAAACAACTAATAATTCAATACCAAAAGAAGAATCTTATGATTACTAGGACTATAGTATAATGACAAAAGTATACGTTTTAGCAAAAATTATAGTAGAAGGATACAATAGTAGATACTATACACCAATGATAGATACAGGATCAGAAGCTAATCTGTGTAGATATAATTGTTTACCGGAAACAAAATGGGAAAAACCAAAAGATCCAACAGTATTAACAGGATTTAATGATGAAGGAAGTATGATTACCTATATAGCAAAAAATGTAAAAATACAAATATGGGATAAAATACTAACTATACAAACAATGTACAATTATGAGTTTACAACTAGAGACATGATAATAGGAATGCCTTTTATAGATAAACTATATCCTCATATATTAACCAAAAAATATTGGTGGTTCACCACACCATGTAACCACAAAGTCGCAGCTAAAAGAGTACAAAATAAACCCAGAAAACCAACTCCATGGATTAAAGGAAATGAAAATATAATACAGAAATTAGAGAATAGCCCCAATATAGAGAAACACGTAGAAATAATAACCTTTTCTAGTGAAAATCCCCTCAAAGGATGGGACAAACATAAAACAACAGTTACAATAGAATTAATTGATCCAAACAGTATAATTACTCAGAAACCACTCAAATATAACTATAATGATTTAAAAGACTTTACACTTCATATTAATGAACTACTTAACAACAACTATATCAAAGAAAGTAATAGCAAACATACTAGTCCTGCGTTTTGTCATTCTCATAAATGAGTATATTATAATTTGATAGGGTTGGATTTTCATCTCTCTTTTACTCAAGTCTTCCAAGTAAATACATAGGAGAAAAACAAATAGCAAAGATATAGGATTTTAAAATATTCAATTTGGTTACTTTTTACTACTACGTAGTACTTGTTTTGTTGGTGTGATAGCTAACAAAAACAAAATGCACCGTAGTAAATTGAAAAGTGTAATGACTCGATCCGTCGTAACTAAAAATCTATGTGGTAAAGGTATAAGAATCTCATTCGTCATAGGTGTTAGGATCAATTCTTTAGTATGTGAATGCATTATACATGAGTTAAGATCGTACAATACCCCTAGCACAAAGGTAGTAGGCGTTTGGCCATGAGTTAAGATCCCAATAATGGTATTTGGGATCCATGTGTGGTCGAGTTGATGATAATGATATTTGGGATCCTTGTGTGGTTTGGTTGATGATAGTGATATTTGAGATCCTTGTGTGGTTCGGTTTTGATAATGATATTTGGGATCCTTGTGTGCTCCTATTAATGAAAATAATATTTGGGATCCTTGTGTTGTAACGACCTATTTTATCGTTATTAAAAGACACCTCATTATGTGTACGGGTTACGTGGATTTTTAAAAATACGGTCTCAAACTAGTATGTGACAATGCGGCTAAAAATTTCAGAATTTAAAATTTTGTGTCGGGCTGACGTCATCCTGCTATAACGGCATCGCTGTAGCGGCCTACAAGTTGCTATAGCAGGATGACGGAACCAGAAACTCAGGCCCACTTTTAATATTTTCCTTTCTCCTCTTCAGTTGTAAAAAGGATGAGGTTTACTCTAAAACGCTCCTAGGATTACCTCATGGCCTTGGAGCAATGGAGATGAGAGATTTCGCTCAAATGGGGTAAAACCCATGGTTTTATCATGGAACTCATGCTGAAAATCACTAGCACCGAGACAAAAGCTAGCGTTCATGCCTCCATAGCAGCTGCTTGGCATTTAGGTAGGCTAGGTTTAACTGAGTAGTTTAGATCTGGGTTAGAAAGCATAACCATGATGTAGATTGACGAAATATTTCATGCTTAGGCCTTCGGGCATGGTGTTGGGACGAATAAAACGAATGAAAATCGGGTTAATTGGGTGGGAAATTGTTGTTATTTTATGATATTGACTTAGTCAAGTAATTAATATGTCTGCTTTTATTGTTTTTCATGCTTGCATGATTAAAAATGATGTTGTACCCGAATATTGGGTTCGAGCTTAATAAATGCCTAAATTAGAAGTTGTTAGTGTTGGTAAATTTCAAAGAATCTAAGGTAGTAACCAGAGGAATGGAAGATTGGTAAGGTATCAATGCTAGGATGAAAGGTTGGGGTGTATTGTGGCACGAATCATAGGTGCAAACTGTACGTGATGATTTAAAGTATTTGAAACCCAACTTGTTTTATGTGTGTATAATAACTGTTCCTTCGTATTGCTTGTTATAATGCATATTTAAGGAAGGAGAATGACTATTCGATATCCTAAGTGTTAACTACATGAAATGAACTTATATCAAAAGCTTGTTGTTTTTACAAGTGTGGTTTTTGTTATCATTGTGGTTGTGATTGTTGTGATATCTGTGATTATTGTAGGATGTACTGGTATTTGGGCATCTTTATGGGATTTGTACTATTTATTTATATTATTATTATGGGATGTATTGGTATTTGGACATCTTCACGGGATTGGTTGGTATAAAATTGGCAGACACTTGATGTATGGAAATTGGTACATGGATAAGAGCTCGTCCCCTATAGGTCATGGCTAGTGGACGACCATAAAACCCTTAGCATGTGTGTATTGGTATTGGTGAGAGTGACAGTTTCTTAAATGAACTGGGTTATTTGCTTACTTGTTATATATTGTGTTATATTAGTTTTTTGAGTGAACTGTGGATTATGTATTACTTGTTATATTGATTTCTTGAGTGAACCGTGCATAAGTGTTTAATTTCTATATTGGTTCCTTGAGTGAATAGGGGATTACGTGTTGACTTGTTATATGGGTTCCTTGAGTGAACCGGGCTTACGTGTTAACTTTCTATATTTGATTTCTTGATATAAACCGAGATTCATGATTATTGTCATTATTGTAGCTGGATAGATCCTTGAGTGGTCCGGGCTTAAGGACAAGTTTGGTATAACTCTATACTGTCTACTTATTTGTGTAACTGAGATATGGTTGATATATTGATTGAGTCATGGTTATTGCCTTGGAGTCTGGCTGGTAGTCATGGTTTTGACTTAACTTGGTGTCCATGTTGACTTATATTGACTGAGCTCTTTGGTATTGTTGAATAATTTTAAGCATTATAAACTTGAAGTAAGGCTACCTAGTAGGTGTTCATGGTTGTGCTTGTGGTATGTGTATGGTCGATGGTCTATTGTTATTGCAGTTGAGACTGAGAAGGTGGGGTGTTACTGTCTTGCTATTTAATTTGCATAGCCTTAAATAAATCTAAAGATACTAGGGTGTGAATTCATAACCGAATTAGTGGAACAAGGTTAAGTATTACATAAGGGTCTTAAACGACGAATTGTTAAGGGTAAGAAACCTTGGGGGTTGAGTATCGTAGAACTCACAGGTAATTAAGGAATGATGTCTGACTTAATGACATAGTGGATAAATGGTGATCAGTTCTGAATATGATAAGAGAAAGTTGTTCTCAATGATAAGGCTAGTAAAAGCCAAAGGTGTTAAGAATTTATTATAATGGAAGATCTTTGACTAAATAACTCTCAAGTTGCATGTTCTTTACGGATATTTATGTAATTTAATTTTGATCGACCGATAATGTTTATCAGTACGTGTTGTTTGTACTGATACTAATCTTGACCCTTTTTTTGGGATATAGTATGGTTTCAAGATCAGTAGGTGTTTCATGCTTGACACGGTAAAGATCTTCAACAACTTTTGTTATTTTCCTATGGTGGAAGTTGGGTCGTATGTACAGTTTTGTATCTTCCCTTAGTATCTCTTGTACTTGTTTAGACTAGTTCTTTGGGGAAAATTTTCAGTTGTATTTAAAGATTATAAACTGGTTGTAATAAATAAGGTACTTTTACTCTTTCTTATTGACTTCCACATATATTACTCAAAGAGTGGTAAGGGTTCTCCTATCTAAGTGGATTAGAGCAGGTGTCCGTACGATCCTGGTAATTGGGTCGTGACAGTTGGTACCATATCCTAGGTTATTGGTCTCCCAGTACAAGAGCAAATATCGAGTAGAGTCCTGCATATTGGTATGTTGACATCCACATCTAATCTTCGGAGAGCTATGAGGCATTCTAAGAAATTGTTCCAATTCTTTCTCTTCTTTCGTGCAGTTGGTATGCTTGCTTGTATGAGCTGAGTCCAATTGGTATCTCCTGATTCCAATTGGTATCTCAATGAGGTAAATGGATGTCATTTGACTCCGTTGGAATGACATAAGCGATGGAAATTGGAACTGAGAAGGTTCCAATTGTTATCTGGCCATAAAGGCAGTGTAAACTTATGGATAATCGGCTAATAGTTATCCACAAGGCGAATAAAGGATAATAAAAAGGGCTTGTTTTTAGATGAAACTTTGAGATTGGTACTTATGTGGATTAGTATTGCTTGAATTACTGTGAATTTGTGAATTGTGAAAGGTCATAACTTGGTTATGTGTTGATGGCTAAAGGAATTGTTTGCTATCTAGTTTAATTAGAAACTGTATGCTAAATACTAGGTATGGACTTATCATTGGTGAAATGGTAAGGGGAAAATGGTTTATGATTGTGGAAACTCTTGATTCAAACAGTTGGTATTTGGTTAAGGACCATGAGAAAAAGGGCTATTGTTGCATAATAGCGGGATTTGTTGTAGCAAAAAGTTTCTTGTTGTGATTTGTAACTGATTTAAAGTAATATGATACTAAGTTGGTTTTTTTTATGAATTGCTGGTTTCAGTCTTAGGATTACATTAAAGTCCATAGTGTGATTTCATACTTTATTACTGGAAACAGGGAAGGGGAATGAAGGAATTTATAGAAAATATAAAATTTTTGGGATGCTGTTATTAGGCCGGCATAGTGGCACTGACCCGCTATAGAGAATCTGCTATACAAATGTGCAAGCCTCTATAGCGAGATGGGCCAGGACAGAATCCCTGCCCTATTTTTCCCTATTTTGTTTTTCATTCACGACTTGTGTTATTTGTTAATTTAAGCTACGAGCTACCACATGAATTATAGAAATTGTATAAAGCAAGGTAAAAGCCTGCATTCAATATAAAAATTATTAAAACTAGCATCCATGTGCAATAAAATAAAGGAAAAAGAAAGGGAGAAATATCATTTGTTACATCCCTCAAACGAGGGAAACTCGAATCAGTAACAATGTATAAAAAATGGGGGGGGGGGGGGGGACTAAACTGGCATGCACTAGGGACCTAGATGGATGCCCTGGGAAAACTGAACTGGCATGCACCAGGGACCTAGCTGGATGCCTTGTCACCATCATGGGCAGTCGGGGTGGGGCCTTCTCTCTCCACATCACTCAAGAAAGAGAACTCCTGCATGTGCTATGGATCCAGTTGGGGAAGCTCCTAGTCAGGTACTACACACTTGAACAAGACCTTCACGGTCTTCCACATCTGTGCGAGCATGCGGTCTCGGGAGAACCTCCTCCTCTTCTCCTCATCGAGCTCTCTACAGAGTGTTGCATAGTCCTGGGAAGTAGGAGGAGGGGCACCAGAGCTGGAAGAGGCATGCTCTATATATCTCCTCACAGCATCCAAGTCCTTCTCCAGGTGGGTGCTAGAAATCTGGGTCTGGGGCTGGGACAAAGGGGCATCATCATTCTCATCATTATCGTCCTCCTCTGTAGCCCGACTGTTCTCGGACTCACCTACCTTTCTTTTCTTCTTACGCTTGGATGATACGACCTTCACCCTGAGGGGATGTCCATCTCTAACTTTGTATTAGCATCCCTCTTGGGCACCTCGATGCGCCTTCATAATACAGAGACTAGACCGGGAAGGTAGGGGCACTTCTTACTTTCCCAGTATAAGTCCTTCCACTCCATAACTAATTATGCCCCTACATTCAGCGGTACACCCCGTATAGCATAGGCCACTACCAGAGCCCGATGGTAGGTCATGTCGAAAGTGTTGTCCATTGGACGAATCCTCTGGGACACTAGGTTCAACCATCTCCTAGCATCGGCTGTGAATACGGGCTCCTAACCCCCTCAGTAGTGGGACAGTAGATTTGGTCCCTCTCCTTCTCCACAATAAGAGTATCCTGTAGCTGCTTCATATCCATCTTTCGGGCTTTAGTCATGTACCCGACATTAGAGATATTTGGCACCCCTACCACCTTATTTATTGTAGAAGCATCCAAAGGGGCATTTACTCCCCTAATACTGATGGTAGGGTTGGGGTCATCCTAAAACACGGTAGGAATTATGGCATAAAACTCCCTAACCCAGCTCAAGACCCCAGATGGAGGAGCCTCCACCATTGGCATCCAACCAAATTCCTGGAGCCAATTATAGAATTCAGGCGCCTTAGTTGCCACCCCCTTCATTGTGAAATCCCGCTCATAGCAGAATCCTATCCTCCAATACTCTAAAAATCTCTCCTGACAGTTTTCATTGGGGAATCTCTTGAAGGTGGGGGTACCCTCTTTGTTTTCAGCCATTGGGATAGTATATCTACAAACTCATTGTAAGGAAATAAGTTAGAACTCATAAATGTATCAAGGAAATCAAATTTCAAGAAAAGGCCATGTTTGGGTTAGACTGGGAGGCTACTGCCTGCAACCTCCCACTATAGCGGCTGCATCCCTCTACTATGGAACCAGTATAGCAGGATGAGGCTGCTATAATGGTCTTCTTCAGTGTACCAATAACTCAAGAGGTGCATCAATGGTGCCTCTTGATGAAAAGTTCTAGTTTTTGGCATTTCGACTCCAGATCAGTATTTATAAAGTACCGTAACACTAGTTTATGCAAATACTTGGGCATGATAACTCCTAAAACTAGCCCAAATAGTCAATTTCAAACCAAGAGCAATCATTCACATTCTTTACTATTTCATGCCCATTTTGGCCATGAATTCCGTAATTCTTACACCCAAAATTTTATAGAAGCGTTGTAAATGTAAGGGAAGCATCCATGCTTATCCTAAAGCATGCCACCAGGTCTCTTAGTGGCTCCTGGGTGAATAGAATAATGAGAACTATGAGCTTCTGTTAGCATCCACCGTCTCAATTCATCCACGTCTGGGACACATAGACTGCCCTGACAATGAAGAATACCATCTCCCCCTTGGTAAAAAAACCTCAACCTTCTGACTCTGGACCCCTTCTTTCAACTTAAGCAAAATAAGATCACTATCTTGCTTTTCTTTCACCTCAACTATTATTGAAGATTTTGAGCCATACTGAGTTCTGAAGGCTGTTTTCAAAATGTTACATTCTCTAACCCTAAGCTGGTGATAGCCAGATCTGAGGTCTATATTAGAGAAGCAATTAGCACTCTGAAGTTGGTCGAACAAGTCACCAATCCTGGGAATGGGATACTTATTCTTGACTATGACTTTGTTCAACTGATGGTAGTCAATGCACATTTTGAAAGAATCCTCTTTCTTGAATGAAAAGAATTGGAGCACCCCATTGGGAGCTACTGTGTCTAATGAAACCCTTGTCTAGGAGGTCTTTCAACTAATCTTTCTATTCCTTAAGCTCGGCTGGAGCCATTTTGTGGGGTGGAATTGAAATAGGTTGGGTATCTAGAAGGAGATCAATTCCAAAGTCAATTTCCCGTTTGGGAGGAACTCCGGGCAGATCTGTAGGAAACACTTCTGGGAATTCATTGGCCATTGAAATTAACTCAAGAGTTGGGGTCTTAGACTTTGAATCCTTAACCCAAAAAAGATGATAGATGCAGCATCCCTTTGGTAATAATTTTTCTAGCCTTCAGGTAAGAGACAAATCGACCTATAGGCACTAAGTTACTACCCTTCCATTCTATGACTGACTCATTTGAATACTAAAATCGGACTACTCTATTTCTACAATCAATTGAGGTATAGCAAGAGTGGAGCCATTCCTTGCCAAGAATAACATCAAAATCTATCATGACTAACTCTACAAAATTAACTGAGGTGACTTTTTGAGAAATTATGACTGGGCAATTTCTGTATACCTATCTAGCTACAACTGATCACCGACTAGAGTAGAGATCGAAAAGGGTTCTGAGAGAATTTCTGGACTAACACTAAAGTCTACTGTTATATAAGGAGTCACGAAGGAAAGTGTGGCTCCAGGATCTAACAATGCATAAACATAAATATGTAAGACCTTTAACGTACCAGTGACTACATCAGGCTAACCCACCTGATCCAGTCCAGTCTGAAGATCATAAAATTTATGATTCCCTCAATCTGTGGCCTGGCTTGCCACACCCAAAACAAGCATCACTACCAGCCATACACTCACCCTTGTGGTTCTTACCACACTTTTTGCAAACCAGGTTAGTACGACCAATATTCACACTACCCTGGGACTTAGAGCCTGGTGCTCTATCTCGATTATCTTGCATGAACTTGGGCACTGGAGCACTAGCATAAGATGGGGCTGGAGCTAATGATTTATGGCAAAATTGAGAACTATTACCACTATCTGACCTCTACTGGTAGAAATTAAAGCTACCTGTTCTGGCCAACTTACTCTCCCTTTCCTACTCCTTGATTTTCTCTTCTTCAATCTATTAAGCATGAACCATCAACCTGGAGATGTCGATATACTTAACCAATATAGCAGTCCTGCACTCTTTGACCACATCCTCAAAAATACCAGACACAAACTTACTCATGGGGCCCCTAGAGTCAACAACCATTATCAATGCATACTTTGTAAGCTGAGTAAACTTTTGAGAATACTTTATCACAATCATGCTACCGTGATTCACATTAATGAACTCCTGAACTTTGTATTCCCTTAACTCAAGTGAGAAGAACATGTCCAGGAAGGCAGTAACAAAATCATCCCACTCTACTAGTCCTGCATCTGTACCTCTATTATCTTTCCATTATTTATACCAAGTATGAGCCACTCCTTGCAACTGATAAGCAGCCAAGTTAGCACTTTCAGTTTGAGTGAAACCCATGATCTTTATAATTTTCTAAATATTATCTAGGAACTCCTGTGGATCCTCTTCAGACTTAGACCCAAAGAATACTAGAGGATTCATCTGAGTGAAGTCTCGGACTCTGGCTGCTGCCGTATTTACTACCTTATTGGATGGTGTCACAACTTGCTAGTTATCTAGGTGGTTATGGACTGGGCTAATGCTGTGAAAGCATCCTTGAATTTTGCGTAAGAGACTTTCTCATTCAAAGGTTCCGCTAGAACTGGTGGTGCTTGCTGGTTCCCATTCCTGTTACCATTTATTTTTCTATTTCTCCATTCGTCGGCTCTTCTAGAAGGCATTTTCTATATACGCATAGAGCACGAGTTAGAAGAAGATTTTAATAGATTCCACACTCTATCGCACGATATGAACATGGAAGAAGTGAAACTTTTCCTATAATGTTTCATAACCTCTCACTCATAAGTGTGCGCGCTTCACACCTATGAACAAGACTCTACTTAATACAGCTTTCAGACATCCTAGGACACTTTAAACCTGATTCTTTGATACCAAGTTTGTCACGACTAAAGACTACCTCTAGTCATAACACGGTGCTTAGAGTCACAGGTGATCCCAAGCTAACCCATGGCCAGGCATGACACTAAGAATAATAAAGTAAACTGATAAATACTGAATGGAAACTAGGCTAAAAGATATAACCATAATAAAATAAAATCAATACAGAATATTAAAACCCATAATGTCTACAAAACCATCATGCTAAAAGTCTAGCAGATTGTTTAAAAGCCTCTACTAAGATGAGTTGTTGGGACAAGCCCCCAGCTAACTCTAACTATCTGAAAATTGAAATAACAACAAAATAAATACTGATAATTAGTCCTCGAATGATGAGAACTCACCAAAGTACTGATGCTGATGTAGTAGGGGATCGTACTATGTGCGATCCAGATGCTTAACGTCAGCACCTATATTATATGACAATATAACGCAAAGGAAAGTATGTGATCGGTACTTTGAATGTACTGAGTATGTGAGATAGAAAATAACTGACATAGGCTGAACATAATGCATGTAACATGGTAAACTGATGCAAGACCAAGTAATAAACATGTGCTGAATAATATGCTGAATAACTAAATACGAGGTCATGCAACTATCTAAATCTAAACTGTGGACTGTGGGAGCTATTGTCAATCGACATACCCCAATCTGAGCTAACTAGGGGTTCAACCTGTAACCCCAACTAGAAGGGTGCTTTGTACCTTGCCAAGGGTACGAACACTAACTGACGTGGATCTACTCAACTGATGTCCAAAAGGACTAAGGTGTCAAGTATGGTCTGACGGGTGACCTTTTAGAACCTACGGTGGTGCCGTAGTTCTGGGACTTAGAGACAGATACTAAAGGTATCATCCTAACTGATGGGTGAGCCTCCATCCCTGCGTTCACTCGGTGCTAGTACTACTCCCAACTGAATGACACTGATAACTAAAATGCTCAATAATAGTAATATTCTGAAGACTGAAAATAAATGCATTATCTGAGAGCATTCAAAACATGTAAACTGGAGGATATAATACTCTTAAGTATATGCATGAAATTCTAGGACATCGGGTGTTCAAAACCCACCATCTTTGAAGAATGCAACTATTATGACAATTTCACAAACTGAGCGAATTAAGGAATTTAATAGCTCAAGTCCAAGAATCATGGATTTCACAATTTAATTAGGGTTTACAATTTTGAAAATATAATGGTACTGAAATTCATATTAAAATATGGGTTTATAACTCAATGAGATCAAGGAACTGGAATATCAAGAAATTCACAACATTCATGAACCCTAAGCTCTGAGGAAGGAATCAAACTGAGAAATTGAGTTAAATTTGGGACTAAATGGGTGAAAGGAAACCCATTGATGAAATTCCACGTACCTGGATATGAAAACCCTCAAGAAATCCTTGAAATTAGAAGCTTGAAGATAGTGAACCCTAGTTGCCCTGAAGAAAAGATATCACCTCTTTTCTCTGTAATTGCTAAGTATCGAATGTTTTTCTGAGTAATGAGGGCTTAGAGTAATATTAACCTTAATAAATATCCTTGGGGTAGATTAAATGACTTTGTTTTGATGTTAAAAGAGAGGAAAAATATTGATGTGCCCTTTTAAATTCGTAACTGAAAAAGCTGTGGAAGGTTATGTATGGACTATCCCACGATTGTGGAATCCACCTATGATCATGGGTGGTGCTCGTGGTTGAGTGACTGATTTGAGGTTCTTTGGACTTAATCAAATGATCCATGGTATAATTGTGGGACCCACATATGATTATACCGTAGTTCCTAGGTTGAAAGTTCAAGCCAAATGAAATTTAAGAGTCATGATCATGCCCAAGATCGTGGTTTCTAACCAAGATCGTGGTATCCTTTCGTGGTTGGAAGGTATACTTGTCAACTTTCAGGTTTTTGGGTTGTTTCACGCAGACCAGTGGATTGTACGATTGTACAATCTAACCCACAATCATGGTTACGATTGTATGTTCTCACTGCTGGACAGTGCTTTACTAAAATGGCCATAAATCTTAGCTCCGACTTCATATTAAGGTGAAAATAGATGCGTTGGAAAGATAATTCAAATATCTATTATTTTTTGGGTTTTCAGATTTAAAATACATCATAATCTAGGATTTATTCTCATTTGAAGTTGATTATAAGAAGATTCTTCGCAAGAAAACCACTAGTAAGAAAGGTTTCCACTTGGCTATGAGCTAGGAGTTATTTGTGGCCTTAATACATTTCTATATCACTTATCATACTACCAAAACATGATATTTGATTTTACATGTACTTGAATCATGGTTCTAATCTTAGCTTGGATTTTTGAGGTGTTACAGCTTGGCCTGTGATTGAATTGATGGTTAAAGGTGATATAATGAGGGGACCAATAAAAAGGGTGACACAACATCATAGGGGATAAATGGGGTATAACATTGGTATAGGATAAGGATGGTCAGCATTTGATAATGATTGATATGGTACTTAGTTTCTGGTTATTTATGGCACTAGATATCAATTATAATTTGTTACATAGACAGAGTTTATCCCATGCAGGTTATGGCTAGTGGGATGTAATGACCCTCCAGGTTATTATCTATGTTTTCATGCTTTTTATATATTTAGAGACTTTTTATAGCTGGCCCAGGTTATTTATGACTTACTGTGACTGACAGTTTGGTTATCGTTCAGTTTGTTTGGTTTTTTGAGCCATTTCCCTATTTTGAAGCTTTTAAAGTTGAGAATATGGTCTCGAGCCAAACTTTAGGTAAAGTCCTCAGATGCCAATTTTGATAATTCTGCTAGATTTAGAACATCAATTTTAGGCTAAAAGGATCCTTGGTCTGGGTCCTGAGGCTTTCAGACTCATTTTTGGGCTACTGGGTGGATTTTGATTAAAATAGACTCTTAGGTGTGGGACCCACTTTTTCTCAAAATGACCTCGGGTGGAAATTTAGATGGTTTCATTGAGTTTGAAATGCTAAATTTTGTAGGGTAGCATAGTTCATTTGCGTTCATAAGATTTTGAATGAATTTGGAGGGCCTATTTGGAGAATTTGCAACATAGCAAAGTTGCTGGTGCAGATACACCTGGTGTACGCCAAATTTAACCTTCGCATTGGCATGGTCTTGGCCGGCGATCGTGAGGGTTGATGATTCTTGGCCTCCGCATTCATGGGTTAGCCTTTGCTTTCATAAAAAGGAGGCCAACCTGGCCAGTCCAGATTTCTTCATCGCAATTGCGAAGGACCGACCGTATTCTCGAAGGCCTCTCTGGGTCACTCCCGCATTCATGAAAGGGGCCCTATATTCGCGAAGAACCCCTGGCAGTATATAAACATTTCACTTCATCTTCAGCCATTATTCTAAGTCCTAAAACACCATTTGTAAGACTTGGAGGCTCAAAGATAGCATGGGAATCGATAATTGGAGTTGGATTAGAGTAGGAAACGTCCTAGTGACTATTTTATCATCGTTTTCCCATAATTTCTCAGTTAAAATTCAGCATAATTCTCTATTTTCAATTCTTGTTTCTTTGAATTATTGGGGCTGTTGTGGGACTGTTCAGAGCTTGGATCTCACCCAATATAGGGGTATGTGATCCTTGAACTGAGAGGGATGCTGTGAAGGTTTCAATTTCATGATTTCCTAATTGGGTCCCATAGGGAATTTTTAGTCTGATTTTTGACTTAAAGCATAAGTATGCAATATAGGTATCGATATCCTCATCTTGATGTGTAGAACCTTATTTTGATAGTGTGGCAGCGGTCAGAGGCTTCTCAAAAGGGAAAAGTTCCATTGCATAGGTTCTCGTGTGCTTTCGTCGGAGTCCAGGTAGGCTAGGCTTACCTTCTACCAGACTTTTCTTTATTATGTATTAATGTGATATTGTGCTAGTTGTGGTTGAGTTCTTATAGATCAGATTCTCATTTAGTGTGTTTCTACTTATTTAGCCAGTTAGGGGCATTTTGGGTAGAATTCATCCCCGTTTTAACTTATATTAGTCTATGATTATCCTTTAGGGCTAGACTTAGTTCCTTTATTTCATTGGGATAGGATTGAGAAGCCTTAACCTAGGTTCGGGTAGGTGTTTGCCTTAGGTTGGGTTTTCGGGACTAGTAGTGGGCCCCACTACCCTTTTTTTAGATAGGATGCTTAAAATCATGCTCTTTAAGACCTAAATGATCACATAGCTGCTTTCTTAGGATATTAACTAGGTTTGGGGTTGACTTAGATACTATTTTATGCCTATTTAGCTTCGTTACCTCAGGTAGAAGACCATTTGACGTTAAGTCACACTTTTTGGTTATTAATTTGAATCTTCTTCTCCTTAGCGGATTTGGCCGCCTAAAATAAGAATTTATGACTAAATGGACTTTAGATAGGCTAAAACTCTAGGCTATTAATACTAAGAATTAGGTTATGAGTTTCAATTCAAGTCTGGTGTATATATACTAATTATTGCTTATGAGTCCCAGTTTGAGTTCGGCATATATATATATTGATTATCATCTATGAGTTCCGATTTGAATCCAACATCTATATATATTATTATTATCTATGTGTTTCAGTTTAAGTATGGCATTTATTATCATTTTTATTACTGATCTGGAGTTGGGAAATTGGTAAACACCGATAGAGTGGTGGTTATGACTGGAAAATAGAGTACAAGGTACACATGTCACCTATCTTGATTAGTTTTACTTTTAATACTATTATATTTGATCTTTAATTTAGTGTTACCCTTTTCTTACACTCATTGTGCTTATGGGGGCTCGGTTGGGTTTAGTTCTTCTTGTTTGCACCTTCTGGGTTTGTGGGAGTCTAGTTAGGTTATAGCTAGGGTTTCATTATCGCTCTCAAGTTATTTGCTTTCTACTTATCACATTTACCTAGTATATCCTATTATTTCCATTTCTGCCCCGTTGTTATTGGCTTAGGTTTACATACTCGCACTTTATTTATTCTTTTACTGTAATTTAGCTTAGTCAGCCCATGACGCCTACTGGGTACCCATGGTTTTGGTACTCATACTACACTTCTGAATCTTTTTCCCTGATACAGATTCGGGTATGAGTCACCACCATTGAAGACATCCTCAGGCTGTGCTGTTGTTCGATGATAGGGTGAGTTTTTAGATCCCAGAGTTGATCCTCCACCTTTTGCTTTTTTTGATAGTCTTATTTAGTATATTCAGACACTATGATGTACATTCTGACAGAGTTTAGTACTTTTTTTTTATCTTAGTGGCTCTTGTACTGGCCTTACCAGGTCTTGGGGTAACTCATTTTGGTGTTTTTTTCCTCCTCCCCCTTTGTATAGCATGCATATGTATATATATTTTCCTCTTCTCATTGATTATTATTGTAGTTATAGTGTTATTTCTCCGTCTTTCTTTTGTTAGCCCGTTACTTGCCGTTTCGGGCTATGGTTTGGCTTACCTACTAGTGTATTAAAGTAGGTACCATCATGACTCAAGAAATTAGGTCGTGACAGTTTGGTATCAGAGCCTAGGTTCACCAGCATTATTGGTACAAGAGCAAGTATCTAGTAGAGTCCCATGGATCGGTACGATGACATCCGTGTCCTATCTTCGGGAGTCTACAGGACATTCTTAGGAAAAATCTTACCTTTTTGGTTTATTTTTGTGCGTTGTGTCTATATTGGTTACTATATTCTCATTTGTTTCACTCTTTCACAGATGTCTAGGACGCGCGCTATGGCAGCCAGTGACAGGGACCCCAAGCCTGTAGCCAGGGTACCACTTAGAAGCAGAGGTCGACCTAAAGGTTGAGGTCAGGATAGAACTACAGCCTCCAGGCCAGGGAGCCTTCACTAGATCCTATTATTGCTCCCGAGATATATATTGCACCAAAACATCAGCTGCCATAGCAACCGGTGAGCCAGGGGTAGCCCAAGCCCCACCTGGGTTTATATCTTCTTCAAATCTTGATGTGTCATGGTTTTATGGCACTTTCGATGCTTAAAACAAGGAAAATATGCAATAACTTGGGTATGTTTGGTAGGTATGTTGTGTTTTCTGTTCTATATTGCAAGAAAATAGGTTATGGAGGCAAAATAGAGAAGAAAGAAAGAAGTAAGCACTGGAATGGAGCATCTGAAGAAGAAAAGAGCCAAGTTGAAACTGAGGGAGTGACTCATGGTAGGGACACACGCCATGTGAGTCGACCTACGACACGTAGGTCTGTGCCGTGAGTCAAACTCCTGAAGATTGTGAAGAATCCTGATTCTCACTACAGAGACCCACGTGACGTGACTTGGTCCCACGACACCAAGTCACAGTACCATGGAAAAGTACCGACTCTATTCTCCTATTTTGTTTAGGATAGGATTCATCTTGTATCTATAAATACCCCTATATTGTCCTATGTTTAGGGGTTGGTCATTACATTATTTTGAGATATATTTTCATTATTTTGAGTTCGTAAATAGATTATTGATTTTGTAATTTTGGAACACCAATTCTAGGATTTTTATTCATATTGAGATTTCAGAGTTTTCTTCATTATTGTGAGTTTACAATTATGTTTTCATCATTGTATTCTTCTTGTGTTCTTGCAATCATGAGCAGCTAAACCTATCAACTAGGGTGGTGTGAAACATGAGGAATTAACGAAACCGGTTAAGTGCAAAGCAATTTTGTATCGCTGTGAATGCATGTATTGTTGTTTCCTTCGTTGTGATTACTTTTCTAACGGTTGAAAACGTTAGAAACTTGCCTGTATTCTAGACTTTCTCGAGAGAGAGGTAGAGATTGGGAAAAGGAGATAACAACAGAGATTTGAAGCTATCAACCTTCATCTAATAACCGGAGCCTTAGCGGGAATGGTTATCTGAGATCCAGGACAAGGGTTAGTAGTGCGACACTCGGAGACCGAGAGGATAAGAGTGAAATTCATCTAACCAAGGTCGAGAGACGTTTATATGAACATATCTTGTTAGATTTTGCATGCAACTCAGCGGGACAGTTTTGCCAGCACAAGTAACCGGTGGAGTTAAGAAATCATTGGGGATCACAGTCCTATTGTATTTCTCATATTGATTACAAATATGAAAAAGCAACAATTGATACTTTTACTACTAGCTTACAAAACCCCCCCAGTTTTACTTACTTGCCAATTACTAAGACTAGTATTCAACAAACTTTCATCCTATTACCTATGTGATCGATCCCAACCTAGTTGGGTTCTATATTTGATACATCGACCACATTATACTTTTTGGAGGTATTCTTTGGGTGACACCAGTTCTCTGCGATGCTTTTGTACAGCTATTGGGCTTGGTAGGTGGCCAGCCGATAGATGGGGCCCAAATAACAATCCAAGGTGGTATTAGTTTAGGAGCGCAACCTGCAGCTGTGGCTCATAGAGTAGAGGTCCCACCTGCATCAGTAGTCCCATAGATGGAAGCAACCCAGCTAGTTATACTTTATGAGAAGCAGAAGATGCTGGGCTTTTTTTTGAGATTGGCTTTACCGAGATTTATAGGAGCCCGAGGCGAGGATGCTTTTGAATTCCTAAATAGTTGTGAGGAGAGGCTATGTAATTTGTGCCTGGTAAAGTTGCATGGTGTGAACTACACCACTTTTTAGTTTGATTGAGCAATCAGATAGTGGTGGAGAGGATATCTTGATTCCAGTCCAGCTGGATCTTCCCCTATGACATGGACTCAGTTCTCCGAGGCTTTAATAGAGAAGTATATGACTTGCAGTTTGCGTGAGTGCCTGAGATTTTTTTTTAAAGTATTGCAGTAGGGTTCTATGTCTGTGATAGAGTATGAGGTAAGGTTTCATGAGTTGGCCAGACATGACACTATGCTTTTACTACCTACTGAGTATGAGAGGATTCAATGTTTTGTTAGGGGGATAAGACTTCCACTTTGTATGGCTACTCAGAATCTGGTAGCTGCGGGCAGATCGTTTGTTTATATTACTAACTACGCTCAAATTATGGAGGACATACATCCTGAGGCCCAAGGGGGCAGCAATAAGAGGTTGCGTCAGTAGGACAGTTATAGTAGGAGCCACAACAGCTCATAATTCAAAGGTAGAGGCTTTCAGTGTAGGTACCCCCAGCATCAGCCTTATCAATATTAGGGTCAGTCGAGTAGGCTCGTTTAGGCAGTGCTTCAGATTTCAAATGGGGATCATCTTGGTTATAGTAACGTCAGTGGGCAGAGCAGTGGTCAGTTTTTGAGGGGTGTACAGTCAGGGTATTCAGTATGAGGAGGCCATGCGGACCTTCTCGATAGAGTAGGGTGCCCAGGGAATGTTATAATTATGGTATTGTGGGCCATTTTACCAGAAAGTGTCCTCGGTGTAGAATGATTATGCTAGCCGCACAGAATATTCTGCCAATCAAATCAGTGCTACCTCCAGCTAGGGTGGTACCCAGGGTCATAGGGGTGGTCCTCAGGGTTCTAAAGGAGGAACTCAGGTAGGTAGGATAGGTGGTCGGGTATGCACCCAGTCTGAAGACCGATGAGGTCAGTTATATGGTGTTCCGGGCAGGCTGGAGGCTGAGGCTGAGGCTTTGGATACTATTATTATAGGTACAATTTTAGTATGCCATTAGCCAGCTTTTGCTATATTTGATCTGGGTTCCACATATTAAGATGTTTTTACTTATTATACACCATGGTTGGGGTTGTCTTGGGAGCCATTATCTGTGCATTTGTATGTAGCTACTTTTGTAGGTGATTTTTAAGTAGTGGATCAGGTTTATAGATCGTGTATTATGACTGTTTGGTAGTATGACGCACAGACTGACATTATTGTTCTAGAAATGATGGATTTTGATGTTATTCTGGGCATGGTTATCCCCTATCATACGGTCTTGGATTGTTTTGCCAAAATCGTTACCTTAATTGGCATACCCCCAATTGTATGGCAGGGTTCTGATAGTCGTGCAGGGACAGAGATTATTTCTTATAATCGGGCGAAGACACTGATATCGAGGGGCTGTGTGTCATACCTTGCTTATGTTTGTGATGCTAGTATTGAGAGTCTTTCACTTGACTCTATTTTTGTGGTTCGTGAGTTTTCTGATGTTTTTCTTACCGACCTACCTGGCTTTTCTATATAGAGTTTGCTATTGATCTTAAGCCGGGAACCCAACCTATTTCTATGGCACCTTACCATATGGCTCCTACCGAGCTAAATGAGCTAAATATTCAGCTTCAGGATCTTCTGGTTAAGGGTTTTATTAGGCCTAGTGTATCTTCTTAGGCTGCTCCTATTCTGTTTGTGAAGAAGAAGGATTGTTCTATGCATATGTGTATCGACTACAGGCAGCTGAATAAGGTGATTGTGAAGAATAAGTATCGACTACAGGCAGCTAAATAAGAATAAGATGACCATTTGACCAGATTTGGGGAGCGGTAATGTTTAATAAGATTGAATTGAGATCTGGCTACCATCAGTTGAGGATTTGGGTGGTGGACATCCCTAAGACATCCTTCAGTATTTGCTATGGATATCTGTTAGGTTGACTAATACCCCATTAACGTTTATGGACTTGATGAACTGCCGCATATTCAGGACTTATTTTGACTCTTTTGTGATCGTATTTATTAATGATATCCTTGTCTATTCAAGGAGTAGGGAGGAACTGGCTTGAGTTTGTAGCTTTGTTGGGGCACGTGGTGTCCAAGGATGGGATTCTGATAAACCCAATGAAGATTGAGTCCTTTTATGATTATGCTAGGCCTACATCTCCGACCGAGGTTTGTAGTTTTATTAGATTGGCAGGCTACTACAGGTAGTTCATAGAGAGATTTGCCACTATTGTAGCACCTATGACCAGATTGAGTAGGAAGGAGGTTTATTTCAGTGGTTAGATGGCTGTAAGGCAAACTTTCTAAAGCTCAAGGACTTGCTCTCATCGGCTATTATTATGACTCTTCCATTTGAGGGCGAGAGGTTTACTATATATTGTGATACTTTTGGTGTTGGTTTGGGGAGTGTTCTTATACAACGTGGCCGAGCTATTACATATGCTTTGAGATAGCTAAAGGTGCATGAGCGTAACTACCCCACTCATGACTTAGAGTTAGTAGTGGTAGTTGTAGTGCTTAAGATTTGGAGGCATTACTTATATAGTGTTTGCTGTGAGGTATTCACTAACCATTATAGTCTTCAGTACATTATAACTCAGAAGGAGCTTAATTTGAGGTAGTGCAGGTGGATTGAGTTGCTGAAGGACTATGATCTATCCATTCTATACCATCTAGGCAAGGCGAATGTGGTAGCAAATGCCTTGAGCCGGAAGGCAGTGAGTATGGGTAGCTTGATCAACTAGATATTTTAGAATCCAAGAGGATTCTTGCTAGTGTTGAGGTTATAGCTACCTTATTGGAACAAATTTTGGGTCATCAGTTTGTGGATGGTAGTTTGCATGGCATTCAGGATCAAGTGTTGATAAGTGAGTCCAGGAGGGCTACCTTAGATTTTGAGGGCATTTTGAGATTCGACGGTTGCATTTGTGTTCTGAGGGTAGGAGGTTTGATTCAATTGATACTCTAGGAGGATCATATCTCCAGGTATTCTATTCACCTCAGGACAGCTAAGATGTATAGGGATTTAAGGCAGCACTACTGGTGGAGAGGTATACGGAGAGATGTAGCATACTTTGTGGCTCAGTGTCTGTGTTGTCAGTAGGTGATACCAAGCATTTGAGACCCAGTGTATTACTTCAGAGACTATCCATTCCTCAGTGGAAATGGGAGTGGATTACTATAGATTTCATCGGTGGTTTGCCTCTCAGTTTACTTCTACCTTTTAGAGGATATTTCAGGAGGAGTTGGGTACCTAGGTTGAACTTAGCACTACTTTCCATCCACAGAATGATGGATAATTGAAGTGGACTATTTAGGTTTTGAAAGATATGCTCTGCGTGTGTGTTATGGACTTCAGAGGTTAGTGGGAGCAGTTTTTAGCCTTAGTGGAGTTTGCCTATAATAACAGCTACCAATCGAGCATTTAGATGACACCATTCGAAGCGTTGTATGGTAGGCATTATCAATCTCCAGTTGGTTGGTTTGATATTTTAGAGTTTAGGCCCTGTGGTACTAATCTGCTTTGTGAGTTTTTGGATAGAGTTCGGATGATTCAAGATAGGTTACGGGCAGCTCAAAGCAGACAGAAGAATTATGCTGACTGTAGGCTTCATGCCTTAAGATTTAGAGCTGGTGACTGGGTTTTCCTATAAGTGTTTCCCATGAAGGGTGTGATGCGGTTCGAGAAGACGGCCAAGCTCAGCCCAAGGCATAACGAGACATTTGAGGTCCTTCGGATAGTTGGGAAGGTAGCCTATCAGTTGGCTTTTCCTCCATCAGTTTTAGCAATCCATTTGATTCTCCATGTATCAATGTTGCGATGTTATATTCTGAATGAGTCACACCTGCTTTGGTGGGACTCGGTTTAGTTGGATGAGATATTGATCTTTGTGGAGGAGCCAGTTTCTATTCTAGCCAAAGATGTCAGACGGTTGCATTCCAGAGATATTCCTATGGTTAAGGTTCAGTGGATACACTATCTGGTCGAGGAGGCTACCTAGGAGATCGAGCGTGATATGCGGACTCAGTATCCTCACCTGTTCAAGCCTTTAGGTACTTCTTAATCCTTTACTTTCACGGATGAAACTCCTTTTAGTAGTTGATGTTGTAATGACCCTCCAGGTCATTATCTATGTTTATGTGCTTTTAATGTATTTAGAGACTTCCTATAGCTATCCCAAGACGTGTTGGGACTGATAGATCAGTTATCGGGCAGTTCATTTGGTTTTTAGAGCTACTTCGTTGTTTTGGAGCTTTCGAAGTTCAAAATATGGTCACGGGCCAAAACATCAAGTAAATGGCCTCAGTTACAAATTTTGACAATTTTGTTAGCTCTAAAATTTTGATTTTAGGCTAGGGGACCCTTGGTTTGGGTCTCGAGGTTTCCAGACTCATTTTGTACTATTGAGCGGGATTTTAGTTAAAACAGACACTTGGGTGTGAGACCCATGTTTGTTGAAACAACCTCAGATGGAAATTTAGATGGTTCTGTTGAGTTTGAAATGCCAAATTTGGTAGGGTAGTATAGTTTTTTTGCATTCACGGGATTCCAAACGAATCCAGAGCGCCCGTTTGGAGAATTTGCAACTTACCAAAATTGCAGGTGTTGATGCACCTATGGCCAAAATTTGATGTCGCCCAAAATATACCTCCAAAAAAGTATAATGCGGTCGCTGAATCAAATATAGAATCCAACTAGGTTGGGGTCGATCCCACAGGGAATAGGTCAAAGTGTGAGTAGAATACTGGATGGAACAATCGAAAAGTAAATAAAATTGGGGGGTTTTCTGAATAAAAAGTGACAATAACAGTTGTTGGTTGAATCGAGTTTGTAGACAATAAGAGAAATTCACTAGGACTGTGATCCCCAATGATTCCTTAACTCCATTGGTTACTTGTGCTAACAAGATTTTCCTGCTACGCTGCATGCAAAATCTAACAAGTTAGGTTCATCTAACTATCTCATGACCTTCATTAGACGAATTTCACTCTTTTCCTCCCGGACTTCGAGTATCGCACTACTAACCCTTGTCCTGGATCTCAGATAACCATTCCCGCTAACGCTCCGATTATTAGATGAAGGTTGATAGCTTCAACTCTCTATTGTTATCTCCTTTTCCCAATCTCTACCTCTCTCTCGAGCAAGTCTAGAATACAGGAGAGTTTCTAACGTTTGCAACCGTTAGAAAAGCAATCACAATGAAGGAAAAAAAATACATGCATTCACAACGATACAAAATTGCTTTGCACTTAACCGGTTTCGTTAATTCCTCATGGTTCACACAACCCTAGTTGATGGGTTTAGCTGCTCATAATGGTAAGAACACAAGAAGAATTCAGAGATGAAAACATAATTATGACCTCACGACAATGAAGAAAAATCAAAATCTCAATTATCAATAAAACTCAAATTAGGGTTTGTGACTACAAAACCAAGAATATGTCTGAAACAGTATGAATTAACTCTCAAAATAATGTAATGAATAATAATCGTACCTAGGACTATACAGGGGTATTTATAGATACAAAACTAGTCCTATCCAAAACAAAATAGGAGAACAGAGTCGGTAGCTTCCATGGTATCGTGACTTGGTGTCGTGGAACCAAGTCACGCCACGTAGGTTGTTGTCGTGGGAATCAGGCTCAATTAGATGTCTTCTGAAGTTGGATCACGGCACGCTTCCACATCACGTAGGTGGTAGTCATGCCATGTGACTCCTGCCGTAGAAATCAGACAATTATTTCAGTCTCTGTAGTGGACCCACGCCAGCCACTCACGTCACGTGAGTGGCAATCACTCCACGTGACTTATGTCGTGGGTCCCTGTCTTGTGCAGGTTCTTGTTCTTTCTTCTTCTGAAACTTTGTTCTCGGGCTTGATTCTTCCTTCTTGATCATTTTTCCTTTAAAACCTGTTTTCCTGCAAAGTAGGACAGAAACCACATCATACCAACAAAACACACCCAAGTCATTGCATATTTTCCTTGTTTTAAGCATCAAAAGTGTCACGTAACCATGACACATCAATGGTCTTAGCCGTGATCATGAGGGTTAAGGATTCTTGATCTCTGTATTTGTGAGTCAGCCTTTGCATTACCAAAGGGAAGGCTGTCCTGGTCGGTCCAACTTTATTCATCGCAATCGTAAAGGACCAGCCACATTCGTGAAGCCCTTTTTGGGTCAGCTCCCACATTTCCAACAGGTGTTTTGCATTTACGAAGGACCTCTGGCAGTATATAAACACTATTTGTGAGACTGGAAGCTCAAAAATAGCGTGGGAATCGATAATTGGAGTTGGATTAGAGTTGGAAACGTCCTAGTGACTATTTTATCATTGTTTTCTCATAAGTTCTCAGTTTAAATTTGGCATAATTCTCCATTTTTTATTCTTTTTTCTTTAAATTGTTAGGGCAGTTATGAGACTATTTTGAGCTCAGATCACGCATAATTTTAGGGAAAGTGATCCTTGAGCTAAGAGCGATGATGTGATGATTTCAACATTGTGATTCTATGAGCGGCCCCCACAGTAGTCCAATTTCTGACCCTGAGCATAAATACATAATACGGGTATTGATATTCTCATCTTTATGTGTAGAACCTTATTTTAATAGCGTGACAATGGTAGGGGCTTCTCGAAAGGGAAAAGCTCCATTATAGAGGTTCTCGCATGCTTTCGATGACGTCCAGGTACGCTAGGGTTACCTTCTCCCAAACTTTTCTTTATGATGGTATTTGTATGATATTATGCTAGCTGTGGGTGGGTTCTTATGGATCAAATTCTCATTTAGTGTGTTTCTGCTTAGTTTAGCCAGTTAGGGGCCTTTAAGTAAAATTCAACCCCGTTTTCCCTTATTTAGTCTAGGATTATCCTTTAGGACCAAGCGTAGTTTCTTTAGTGACTTGGAATGGGATTGAGAAGCCTACTAGGTTCGGGTAGGTGCTTTCTTTAAGTTGGGTTTTTGGGGGATTAGTAGTGGGGCCCACTGCCTCCTTTTTAGATATACTGGTTAGAATAACACCCTTTTAGACCTAAATGATCACATAGCTACTTTCTTAGTCTATTATCTATGTTTGGGGTTGACTTAGGCACTATTTTATGCTTATTTAGCTTCGTTTCCCTGGGTAGAGTGCCACTTGACCTTAAACTGGACTTTCTGGTTTATTAATTTGAATCTTCTTCTCCTTAATGGATTTGGCCACCTAAAAATGGAATTTATAACTAAATGTACTTGAAACTGGCTAAAACTCTGGGCTATTGATACTAAGGCTTAGGTTATGAGTTTCGATTCGAGTCCGACATATATATACTTATTATTTCTTATGAGTCACGGTTTCAGTCTGGCATATATATATAACTTATTACCTATGATTTTTTGTTTGAGTCCAGCATCTATATATACTGTTATTATCTATGAGTTTAGGTTTGAGTCTAGCATTTATTATCATTCTTATTACTTATCTGGGGTTGGAAAACTGGTAAACACCGATAGAGTGGTGGTTATGTATGGAAAAGGGAGTACAAGGTACGCATGTCACCCATCTTGATTCATTTTACTTTTATTACTGTTATATTTGATCCTTACTTTAGTGTTACCCTTTACTTGTACTCATCGTGCTTATGGGGCCTCAGTTGGGTTTTATTCTTCTTGTTTATGCCTTCTGGGCTTATAGGGGTCCAGTTAGGTTATAGCTAGGATCTTATCATCGCTCTCAAGTTATTCTCTTTCTACTTATTGCATTTGCCTAGTATATCCTATTATTTCCATTCTTTTACTGTAATTTAGCTCAATCGGCCTATGATTCCTATTGGATACCCATGATTTTGGTACTCATACTACACTTCTGTATCTTTTTCCCTGATGCAGATTCGAGTATGAGTCACTGCTGTTGATGACATCCTCGAGTTATGCTTTTGTTCGGTGATAGGGTAAGCTTTTAGAGCTCGGAGCTTATCCTCCTCCTTCTGCTATTTTTGATAATCTTATTTTGTATATTTGAAAAGTATGATATACATTCTGATAGTGTCTAGTACTCTTTTTGTCTTAGTGGCTCTTGTACTAACCTTACCAGGTCTTGGGGGAACTCATTTTAGTATTTTTTTCCTCTTCCCCCTCCGTATAACATGCATATGAATATATATTTTCCTCTTCTCATCGATTATTATTGCAGTTATATTGTTATTTCTACGTCTTTCACTTGTTCGCCCATTACTCGTCATCCGAGCTATGATTTGGCTTACCTAGTGGTGGGTTAAAGTAGGTGTCATCATGACTAGAGAAATTTGGTCGTGACATTAGTAAATATAAAACCCATAGCATGTGTGTACACTTGATTATTTCGAGAGTTTGGCAGAACCTTTAAGTGGTCCGGTTGATGATAATGGTATATGGGATCCTTGTGTGATCCAATTGATGATAATGATATTTGAGATCCTTGTGTGGTCTGATTGTTGATAATGATTTTTGGGATCCTTGTGTGGTTCAATTTTGATAATGATATTTGGGATCCTTGTGTGGTACGATAAATGTTAATGATATTTGAGATCCTTGTGTGGTCTGGTGTGATATATATATGTGGTGCTCCTTGTGTGAACCATGTTGGGTTCCTTGTGTTAAATGTTGAATTGATATTGCAACTTGCTATTTTGACTTGGGTTTTTGGTGTGGACTTATTTCCTTGGCTTATAATTATCCTTGCCATGATGAGAATGTAATTTCGATATTGGACAAGACTTCATGAAATAAAGAACAACTAAAGTTTATTGTAAAATAGCCTTGTGTGTTGACTTGTACTTGGGTGTATATATGTTTAAGTATAAACAATGTTGTTGATTATTTGAATTATATGCCATAGTTTTTTCCTGTAATATGCTAAGTAGAGATGATAATAATGTTTTTACTTGATACTGGTAAATTGAACTTTAACTGTGTAATTGACAATTAAGTAGCTTAGTTGATTAAGTGATTTGAGTGATTTTATGATGGTAAAAGTGTTGATGTCATAAAGACAAACTAACTAGTTGTAAAAACTATGGTGGCTATAAATGAATAAAATTGGTTAAGTTTTAAGGATCTGAATAAAGTGATAATCGGATATTGGAGTGGTGTTGGGGTTGAATGAACAAATGGTTTGAGAAGGATGATTTAGGAATAGTGAAGGTTAAGGAAATATTGGTTAGTTAATCCTCGTAGTCCTAGCTCGGTTGTGGAGTTGTGTGCTCTCATATTTGACCTGGGCAAGAGATCTAAAGGCTGGTCTATTTGAGTGGAAAATGAAAGTTAACTACATTAAGTGATAATATGAACTTTAGACTAAGGGAAGCTAAACTATCACCTTTATATGTACATGATTTATTTTGAATTTATGTATTATATGTTATGTGCTTTAACATTAGTTGGCCGATGATATCTACCAGTATGTATGGTTGTACCGATACTACTCTTGTTATACTCTTTTTGGGGTATAGTCTGGCTGCAGGATAAGTTGATGTTTCTTTGGTGAGATAGATAGTAATCTCTAGCAGCTTCTACTCATTTCATTCCTATGGTGGGAGCTGTGTTTTTTTGTTTGTCTTTTACTATATTAGAAGCTCTTGTACATGTCTAGACTAGGTCCTTGAGGAAGGTGTTCTTATTCTTTATATTTTAAAAACAAATTGTAATATTTGTTAGATTTTGAGATCTTAATGAAATTGTTTATAACTTCTGCATGTTTTCTAAATGGGTAATAAGGGTTCTTCTATCTACGTGGACTAGAGTAGGTGCCTCCACGATCCGGTTAGTTGAGTCGTGACAAAAAATCTATAAAGTGAGAAAGTTATGGGACCCATGAAGAAAAGAATGACCTGTTTTAAAAAAAAATACTTGTTTTGACTTGACACAAAGTTTAAGAAAATAAAAAAGACTTTTGAATCTTGTGGCTTAAATTAATGTTATGTCAATTGTATCAAAATGTCCTTTAATCTTGTGGTCTTAAACACGCCACGTGGAAAGTTGCAATTAAAATATTGCTACAAAAAGAAAGGGTCATTCTTTTTTAAACAGACTAAAAATAAAATTAAGTCATTCTTTTTTAAATGAAGGAAGTAGTAATTATGTAACATTTTGTGTTTTTTTATCCAATAGAGGAAAACGTACACACATAAACCACCTAGGGACAACTACTTTCAAGCACAACAACTATAGAATACCAAAAATATATGTATGAGTGAACATTCAACTGATGCATGATATTAATTATAATTTTATGATACTTAGTGATTGGAATTACCTTTTTTCCTTATATGATAGATTTAAATGGCATATTTACCCTTGGTCGTCTCACTCTTCATCTATAAAATATACGAGATAGTTATGCATATGCAAGCACGGACCCAACAATTACATTTTGAAGTGGATTAACCTAATACTTTGGATAGTTATTTTGTTATTAGTATAAATTAATAATGATAATAATGATACAAATACAAATGCACAATTGAAAAAGACACTAAATCTTGAATTTTTCAGATTGATATTACATGTAATTTATTCCTATTCAGCCTAGCAATTCAATCTCGCACTAATTTACAATTGGATAGTAAAGGGATAACAAAATGAAGATAAACTACTTGAAAACATTATCTCGTAGTGTAACGACATGTTCCATCACTACTAAAAGATACCGCGTTATGGGCACGTGTTAAAAAAAATTTCGGAAGTACAATTTTGAATTAGTATGGGTTAACACGACTAAAAATTTTAGAATTTGAAATTTTGGGTAGGGTTGATGTCATCCTGCTATAGCGGGAAAAGGAATTTTCCCACTATAGCAGCGTTGCCATAGTGGTCGGCAGGCTGCTATAGCGGACGACGGGACTAGAAACCCCAGATATGAAATTTTATATTCTCTTTTCTCCTCTTCAGTTATAAAAGGATAAGACTCATTCCAAAAACCCTCCTAGGGTTATCTCATGTCCTGGGAGCAATGGAGAGGAGGGATTTTACATTGATTAGGTAAAACTCATGGTTTTTCAGCTGATTTCACATCTAAATTTGCTTCCACAGAGTCAAAACTTATGTTCATGCCTACGTAGCAGCTGATTGGCATCCAGGTAGGCTAGGTTTAACTGAGTAGTTTAGAACTCAGTTAGAAAGCATAAGCATAAAGTAGATTGATGGGAGGTTGAATGTTTAGGCTTTCGAGTATTGTGTTTGGATGGATAAACAGACGTAAAACTCAGTTAATTGGGTAGGAATGGCAATTTTGTTGTGTTATTTAAATGGTCCATGGATTTATGTGCTCACTTTCTTATTGTCAGTCCATGTATGATTTAATGATGGTGTAATACCTAAAAATTGGGTTGAACTTAATTAAATGCTTACTCACTAAAAAGGTTAGTGTTGGTGGACTCAGAAGAATCTATGGTGGTAACCAGAGGAATGGAAAATTAGTAATATGTTAATGGTAGGATGAACAATTAGGGGTGGGATATGCCAATGGATATGTATATGTGCAAATTGTTTAGTGATGGTATATCTAATTGGAATACAACCTGAGCTACATATAGGTGTTTGCTAACTATTCTCTGTATTACTTGTTATAGTGATTGTTAAAGGGAGGCGAATGATTGTTTTATATCCTAAGTGTTAATCACATGCTATAATTTAAAATGAAAGCTTGTTGGTTTTACAAGTGTTGTTTCTATTTTCTTATATGTGATTGTTGGGATATCTGTCATTATTGTGGAATGTTACGGTATTTGGACATCTCTGCGAGATTGGTGATATAAGGTTGGCATACACTTAATGTCTGGGATTTTGTACATGGACAAGAGCTCGTCCCTTGCAGGTCATGACTAGTGGGCTACGATAAGACCCTTAGAATATGTGTACATGTATATTGGTGAGTGTGACAGTTCCATGAGTGAACCGGGGATTATCTGTTTATTTGATATATATATATATATATATATATATATATATATATATATATATATGTTGGTTCCTTGAGTTGGACCTAGATTATTTGTTTATTTGAGATATATGTTAGTTCGTTGAGTTGAATCAAGGATTATCTATTTATTTGAGATATATGTTAGTTCCTTGAGCAGGACCAGGATTATCTGTTTATTTGAGATATATGTTGGTTCCTTGAGTTAGACCGGGCTTATCTGTTTATTTGAGATATATGTTGGTTCCTTGAGTTGGACCGGGCTTATTTGTTTATTTGAGATATATGTTGGTTCCTTGAGTTGGATCGGGATTATCTGTTTATTTGAGAAATATGTTGGTTCTTTGAGTTGGACCGGACTTATCTGTTTACTTGAGATATATGTTAATTCCTTAAGTTGGACTGAGCTAATCTGTTTCTTTGAGATATATGTTGGTTCCTTAAGTTGGACCAGGCTTATCTGTTTACTTGAGATATATGTTGGTTCCTTGAGTTGGACCGGACTTATCTATTTATTTGAGGTATATGTAAACTGGTTTCTTGGTGGTTGTCTATAAATTGAGGGAATGGATCCTTGGGTGGTCTGAGTTAACTATAAGGGTGGCAGAGTTTAATATTGCCTAATGACTTTTGTAACCAAGACATAGTGGATACAGGTGTCTGATTCATGGTTGGTAACTTAGACTTATTGGGAGTAGTCATGTTAACTTGAGTTGTTGTCTATGTTAACTCAGTGACAGGATAGGTAAAGGTTAAATAGTAATGTATTGTTAATTATTCCGCATTAATCTAAAAGGAATCCCTAACTTCTAGGGTGATATGCACAAGCGGGCTTGTGGAATATGGGTATGTGCTTAATAGATGAATTGTTAAAGGTAATAAACCTTGGGTGGAATATTATTGAACCTATTTGTAATCGTGGGATAAGGTCTGACTTGTTAACATAGTGGTCAGTCGGCAATTAGGGTTGAACATGTTAATAAGGAAAGTTTTTGAATGACTAAGGATTGGTAATGAACCATGGTGTTAAGGAAATTTTTTATTGAAAAACTCATGCAAAAGAACTTAAGTTGTATTCTTCTTTCTGGATATTTATGTGATTTGATTCGGGTCGACCGATGATTCTTACCAGTACATGTTATTTGTACTGATACTACTCTTGCTATACCTTTTTTGGGGTATAGTTGCAGGATCAGTAGGTGTTTCAAGCTTGATAGGGTAAAGATCTCCAGCAGCATCTGTATTCATTCCCATGGTAGAAGTTATGTAATTGTTGTACTTTCTCTTAGCTGCTCTTGTACCTATTTAGACTAGTTCCTAAGGGAGGGTTACAATTGTATTTTGAAAGGTTTTTCAATTGTAATTAAAAGTTTTGCAATCTGGTTGTAATAATTGAGGCACTTCATTATTTCTTATTTACTTGCACATATCTTTTTAAATGGCTGGTAAGGGTTCTCCTATCTAGGTGGATTAGAGTAGGTGTCCGCGTGATCCGAGTAGTTGGGTCATGGCACGTAGTAAAATCTTCACTAACGGCTGGTCTGGCATGTGAAATTATCTCCATGATTCATTATCATCATCCACTGGTGAATTGAGGTAGAGTAGACCGATGATCCTGTAGCCATTTGACCAGTGATTAAAAGAAAAGGCTTGTATTATATAAATGGAAAATGCTCCAACGTCCATCTTTTTAACTAATGGCAATGAATGAAAGTTAGAATTAATTTAGTGTCATTCAAATATTTTAGAAGGAAATAGAGCTTCAAAAAGACAATTTAACAAGACCAAACTGGAAAGTAAATCTATAATTAAATTTGAACTAGAAATTAACCTGCTCTCTTACTTTCAGATCAACATCACAAAGTCTTCTCAAGTAATTCTTTTTTTTCTTATATAAAAGGACAATAGTGAAGAGAGTTATTCAACACATTTCTCTTTTGGACTATCCTAAACTAACGTGTTACTTTAATTCATATTTACATATATAATAAATTACAAAAAGTTAATAAGTTTGTGAATTCCATGTGAATATATCATGGAGCAATTGAAGAAGCAAACAAGTATTTTCTACTTTATATTTTTGGTGATATAGTTACTTATATACATATTTTCAAATTAAACTAATATTTTTATGACAAAGCTTTCTATGTCCTTATTCAGTTGGAATACGAAAATAGGGTTCCCAAATACTCTTACCACACTCTCTCCCTAAAATAAATGAAAAAGTGTTTTAAGAATGCAACCCGGGAGCACCTCTTCTTATTCAATTCACCCAGCTCTCTCCAGAGATCCGCATACTCTTGGGCAGTGGGAGATGGGGCTGTGAAGCTGGAAAGGGATGAACCCTGGGGAGGTAGGTGGCATGCTCCAAGAAGCTACTCACGGAAGCCAGGTCCTGCTCTAGGAGCCCACAGAAAATTGGGGGCTAGGTAGAAGGGGCATCATCATCATCCTCATCGTCCTCTTCTGCAGCTCTGATGCTCTCCCCCTCACCCATCTTTCTCTTTTTCTTTCTCTGGGATAAGGCACCCTTCACCTTGAGGGGATGGAAGGGTAAGTCACCCTCCAATTCTTTGTCAGCATTCTCCCAAGGCACCCCTGCACGCCTACAAAACTTAGATATTAGACTAGGAAGGTAGGGGCCTCTTTGTTGTCCTAGTAAAAGTCCTTCCGCTCCATCATAATCTATGTGCTCATGTTCAACTGTATCTCCTGCATGGCGCAAGCCAGTAGCGGTGCCCGAGGGTAAGTCACATCAGATGTGTTACCTAATGGACATCCACTGGGTCACCAAGTTTAGTCACCTCCGAGCAACAACAGTAAAATGCATGCTCCTAATACCCTCGAAACCAGTCCAGTAGACCTTATCCCGATCAACCTCAACAACTAGTGTGTTCCTCAGCCAGTATATATCCATCTTTTGAGCCTTGTCCAGGTATTCTGCATTGGAGACATTTGGTACCTCTAACACTTTATTGATAGTAGCAACATCCACGGGGACATTCACTCCATGAATACAGATAGTAGGGTGGGGGTCATCCTAAAGCACGGTCGGGAGGATAGGATAGAACTCCCTGACCCAGCCCGAGACCCTACCTCAAGGAGCCTGCACCAATGTCATCCAATCAAGCTCCTGAAGTCAGTTGTAGAACTCTGGAGCTACCTCCGCCATGCCCCTAATAAGGAATCCCCTCTTGTACCAGAACCCCATCCTTTGGTAGTCCCGCAATCAATTCTGACAATTTTGGTCGGGGAAATTTTGGAATGATAGGGGCATGTTATCTTGATTTACAGTCGTGGAGTCAGTAGTTATACACAAATCATGCTAAACGTGAGTTAGAATCCATATAGGTATCGAAAGAAATTCAAGTTTTAGAAAAAGCTAAGTTCGGAAAAAATTTGGGTGGCCATTGCCTGCCTCCCGCTATAGTAGGATACACCCCTCTACCACGATACCTCTATAGCAGGAATATTCCCGCTATAGTAGGGCTTCCATAGCGGGATGAGACCGTTATAGCAACCTTCATCTTTCCTGATTTTGAAATGACGCAACAATGGCATCTTTTGCAAAAACTGTCCATTTTTTACCATTTAAGCACAATTAGGATTGGGGAAGTATCATGGGACTATTATATGCAAAAATTTGGGTGTATAAACCCCAGAACAAGCCCTAAATTATGAAGAAAAATAAAAAAGTAACCCCTCACATTCTACTCTTTTTCAAGCCGAAATTGACCATGAATTTCGTGAATCTCATGTATAGAACACCATAGGAGCATTGTAAGCATAAGAGAAGTAATCATGCTTCAAAATTTTGTCCAAACAAAGCAAAAATTAGATTTCAAAAATCAAACCCTAAACTCACTCTATTTCTATTATTTCAAGCTAATTTCTACAACAATGCGAGTAATAAAGTAAGGAGACGGGGTTATACCGATAATAACCTTATTTATGATGTTGAGAGCAAAGTAATCAGAGATAAGAGGGGAGTTGTGTTTGAAAAATTTGAGAAATGGGCAAAAAACCCATTTCTCAAATCATTAAACTATCCAGCCTGGCTATAGCAACCTACAACCCGCTAGAGCTGGAATATTTTCACTATAGCGAGACCCGATTTATTTGTGGGCGGGAAATTTTCATTATTTTATGTTTGAATTAATTTTAATCTCTAGGTGTATTGGCGAGGCCCCAGTTATCTTGGGTACTCATAAAATTTTGGTCAAAAGTGACCTCATACAAATTACGGTTGCAAAAAATTTATTGCAAAAGAGAGAAGAATAGTCAACAAAGCATGATATAAAATTGAAGCAAACTTTTTTGTATTTTTGGTGAGCAAAGGGGGTATTATATTTCTTGATAATCAATGATTGAGTATTAGTAATATAGTGTGCTTCATTCTCTCCTTTCCATATAATCATTTGGGGATGAACGATGGGTAAATTGTTATCTTCTGTAATGACCCATTCCATCGTTACTAAAATTACCTCGTTCAGAGGGCACGTGGTATGAGAATTTTTTAAATATCCTTGAATTAGTTTCATAAAATACTTAGTTGAATAATTTTAGTATTTGAAATATTGGGGCGAGCTGATGTCATCACATTATACCAACATCGTGGTAGTGGCCTACCGACCGATATAGAGGGACGCTGATAAACAGAACAGTACCCCAAATTTTCTTTATTTTTCCTTCTTTCTTTAGTTGCAAATTGGATGAGTCTTTATTCTAAAAATGCTCCAAGGTTAACTCGGAGCTCTAAAGTAATGGAGAGGAAGGGGTATGCTTGAACGGGGTAAAACCCACGTTTTCTTATAGATTTCATGCCAGAAATCACTAGGATGGAGTCAGAAGTCTCATTCATGCCTCTATAGTAGCTTCTTGGCATCCAGGTAGGCTAGGTTTAATTGAGTAGTACAGACTTATGTTAGAAAACGTACTCATATTGTAGATTGATGGGAAATTTCATCCTTAGGCCTACGAGCAAGGTGTTTGGTTGGATAAAAATAGTGATTTAGGGATATGTGATGAGGATTGTATCATTGAATACATGTTAAATTGTTTTAGAGCTAGTATGAATTATTTGTTCATGCTTAATCATATAGTAGATAGATATAATGTAGTTATGCTCCATGAATTATTGTTATATAGAATGGGTCTTGGTTGGGATAATTTAACAGCATATAGGTGAGAAAGTTAGGTGGAGGGGCATCCATGGTGATAACTTAGTGTTTTAAGATGGAAGTTGAGGCGATAATGGTGTGGTATGTAGAAGGAGTAGTGTATTCCCACGGCAGAGAAAACTGAAGGAAAATCTAAAAGTAATGTGTGTTTTTACTTGACTGTATGTATGTAATTGTTATACCATGAAGTTATGGTAGTAGGTGAAGGTTGAATTGTAATTGAAAACTCCATTTAGTTTATGTGTGCTTGTTAACTGCCTCTTTGTTTACTTGTTGCAATATATGCTGTGAATATTGACCTGTTGGATGATATTACAAGTGTTTAATCACCTATAATAAGTTGTATAAAAACTTGTTGATGTGCAAATATGGGTGTGATATTTCACGTTATGATTATTATTGTTATGACATAAATTGTTATGGTGAGATGAACCGATAAAGTTCATCTTCACAGAAGTAGTAAAACTCAGGGAGTATAAGGATGGGAACATTAGAATAAGGGTGGCATGACATTGGCTTGAGATAAGGGTGGTAGACTTAGATGTCTGGATTATTTGGTACAAAGACTGAGCTCGTCCCCTGCATGTCATGGCTAGTGGGCAACCATAAAACCCTTAGCATGTGTGTATACATAGTATTGGTGAGTTTGATGGTTTCTTGAGTGGACTAAGTTATGTGTTTTAAATTTTTTTGTTTCCTTGATGAGAGAACCGGTTAATACTATTATTGATATTAGGATCCATGAGTGATCCAGGCAATTGACATACTTGATCATTCAAATGGTGGTTGAAGTCTATTGAAAAAAGTAATTATGGAAAGGTTGAGTTTATTGTGGTTAATCATGGTATTGACTTGGCACATTGTTTGTGTGGTCGTATACTTGTCTGAATTATTTGCTATTGTTGATAAAGACTTGCAATGTATAAATGCTTAAGTGTTACATGGTTGAACTTGTTCACAATACGTGCTTAAGTGTTCATATATGCATGTGTTGTCTTAATTGAGGGTAATTCCCCAAGCATGATTCTTACTGAGGTTGAATTGAATGGTCATTAGAGAACTGGGATTCATTGTGGTTATATGTTAGTGAGTACATGAGTGAGTGAGTATTAAACCCTTAAATTAGAGGTGACAAAAGTGTTGAAAGGTAGTGGATTAGAGTTGAACCTTGTGTGGTGGTTAACTGTTGGTTAGAGTAACTGATAAGAGATAATTGAGGGTTCAATGAGGAATAGAAGTATGAGAGTTAAATTGATTTACTATAGTAATAAAGTGTATATTTTATTTTCGATATTTATGTTCTATTTATGTGATTTAACTAGGGTCGATCGATGATGCTTACTAGTATGTGTAATTGTATTGAAACTACTCTTACTATACCTTTTTTTTTTCTGGAGTGTAGTCTGGTTAGAGGATCAGTTGATGTGTCTTGCTTGACATGGATAGAGATCTCTAGCAGATTCCCTTTTATCTTTTTATGGTGAAAGCTGAGTCATATTTATTTCAAATTTTTCTTTGTAGTAGCTCTTGTACCTGTCTAGACTAGATTTTCATGGTAGAGTATTTCTTTTTGTATTTGAAGAGTTGTAACCAGTTTTGTAATAATTAAAAGTTTTGATGGTTTCTTTTATGACTTTTGCATGTTTTCTAAATGGGTGGCAAGGGTTCTCCTATCTAATTGGTTTAGAGTAGGTGCACATACGATCCAGTTGGTTGGGTCGTGAGAGTTGGTATGAGAGCCTAGGTTACCGTTCTCACAAGTACAAGAGCAAATGTCTAGTAGAGTCTTGTGGATTGGTATGTTGACATCCACATATATTCTTCGGGAAACTATAAAGTATTCTAGGAATTATTCTATTTCTTTCCTTCATAATGTATGGTCTGTATGATTGTTTGTATGGGTTGAGTCCAATTGGTATCTCTAATTCCAATTGGTATCTCAAACGAAACAAATGGCAGTCACTTGACTTCTTCTTTTCAAAAAACACAAGCAATAAAATTTGAACTTACAAGGTTCCAATTAGTAGATGAATGTAAGGGCAGTGTGGAAATTTTTAGATTATCAATTAGTGGTCGTCAGGGACAAGAGTTGTATGTTAGGTTAGATAAAAAATAAGGATGGCTTAATTGATTTATGAAATTAACCAAATCGATATTTATGTGAGTGGTAACTGCTTAATATTTGAGAATTTACCTACGTGTGCTTAAGTGCTTGAGAACCTACGTGTTGTTGGTTGAGAACCGGTGTGATGTGTGGCTTGAATAGAAATTGGGTGCTTAAGTGCTAATCATTATGGTGGTACATGTTAGTAAATGAAATTGTTAAATCATTTTTAAACTCCCTTACTTTAAGCGGTTGTTTTGTGGAAAGCATGAATACAACGGTGGGTTAAAGTTGTATGTGGAAATTTATTATGATCCTTGATGTTGAGTTATGACCCATAATCGGGTGTAAAACGTTGTGTTTTCGGTTAATTGATGACCTTTTCAATTTGCTAGGTTCGATCTTGGGATGGTGATTTAACGGTAATACGATTTCGAACTAAAGTGTCATGAAAGGAAATGGGGCTGAGGGAATTACAGGAAACTAAAAATATTTTTTGAGCCGTTGTTGTTGGTCCGCCATAGTAGGCCCTATCCCGCTACTACGGGCGCGTCATAGTGGGAATTTTTCTGCTATAGTGGTGGCGTTGTAGCAGCATGCAGGACGCTATAGTGGGATAGGCTGGGATAGAATCCCTGTCCAATCTTCCCCTGTTTTGCATTTCATTCCCAACCTGTCCAAAACACTAGTATAAGCTACTAACTACCGCATGAACGATGTAACATGCATAGTATAAGATAAATATTATACATTCATTCCTAGTTTAATAAAAGACAAGCATCCATGTGCAAAAATAAAAGAAAGAGAGATTGTTTGTTACATGCCCTAAATGGGGGAAAACTAAATCCATAAACTAGTAAAATAAAGAGGGGAGGGGGAATAGGATGATGCACACCTAGGAACCTAGTCGGAGGCCTCATAATCTCCATAGGTTGTAAGGTCATGGCCTTCTCCTTCCAAGTCACTGAGGAAGAAAAACTCATGTACGTCCTCCAACTCCAGTTGGGGGAGTGGCTTCTCAAGGACGGCGCACTTGAACATGACCTTGACGATCTTCCATATCTAGGAAAGCATGCGATCCCGGGAGTGCCTCTTCTTCTTCTTCTTCTTCTCACCCAACTCTCTCTAGAGCTCTACATACTCCTGGGTAGTAGGAGGTGGGGTATGGAGCTTGAGGAGGATGAACCTAGAGAGGCAGGTGGGTATATTCCGTAAAGCTCCTCACGACAGCCAGGTCTTTCTCTAGGCATTCGTGGAAAATTGGGGGATGGGTAAGAGGTGCATTATCATTATCCTCGTTTTCTTCCTCTACTACTCTGTTGATCTCCCCTCCATGCATCTTTCTCTTTTTTTTGCTCTAAGATAAGGCACCCTTCACCTTGAGGGGATAGAAGGGTAAGTCTTCCTCCAGGTCCCTGTCAGTATTCTCTCGAGACACGCCTGCACAACTCAGCTACTAAACTAGGAAGGTAGGAGGCCTTCTTGTTGTACCGACAGAAGTCCTTCAGCTCCATCACAATCTGTGACCCAGCAATTAGCTATATCCCTCGCAAGGCACAATCCATCACCAAAGCCCGAGGGTAAGTCACATCAAATATGTTACACAAAGGATGGATCCTCTAGGTCATAAAGTTCAGCCACCTACAAGCATCAACGGTGAATTACGTTCTCTTAATACCTTTGGGACCAGACCAGTAGACCTTGTCCCGATCATCCTCAGAACCCAGTGTTTCCCTCAGCCAAAGCATAGACATATCCCGAGCCTTGGCTAGGTACTCTGTATTAGATACATTTGACACCCCTAGCACCTCATTGATAGTTGAAGCGTCCACAGGGACATTCACTCCCCTAATACAGATAGTGGGGTGGGGGTCATCCGAAAGCATGGTAAGAAGGATAGCATAGAACTCCCTAACCCAGCTCGATACCCTATTCCCAGGAGCCATCACCAAAGGCATACAACTGAACTCATGAAGCCAATTGTAGAACTCCGCACTACCTCTGCCATTCCCCTCATAAGGAATCCCATCTCTTAGCAGAACCCCAACCTCCGATAGTCCCAAAATTGATCCTGACAATTTTAGTTGGGGAACCTTTGAAATACGAGGGGAGCATTATTTTGATTTTTATCCATGGAGTTAGTATTCCTGGAAAAATCATGCGAAAAGTAAGTTAAAATCCAATATAGGTATCAAAAGAGATTCAAGTTTTAGAAAAAGCTAAGCTTGGATAAAATCTGGGAGGCCACTGTCTGCCTCCAGCTAAAGCGAGCTGCTTTTCGCTACCAGGTGGCTGCTATAGCAAGAATATTTCCGCTATAGTAGTATGAGGCCGCTATATCGGACTCATCTTCCCTAATTTTGAAATGATGCAACAATGGCGTCTTTTGAAAAAATTATCCATTTTTCACCTTTTAAGCACAGATCGAGGTTGGAGAAGTGTCATGGGACTATCATTTGCAAAAATTTGGGTGTCTAAACTCCTAAACAAGACCCAAATTTTCAAGAAAAATAAAGAGCAACCCTTCACATTCTACATTTTTTAAAGCCCAAATTGACCATGAATTCCATGAATCTTACACATAGAATGCCATAGGAGTGTTGTAAATGTAAGAGAAACAACTATGCTTTGAAATTTCATCCAAAGCAAGCAAAAATTAGATTTCAAAAACCAAACCCAAAACTCACTCTATTTCTATGATTTCAAGCTATTTCCTACGATAATGCAAGTAATAAAATAAGGAGACAAGGTTATAGCGATATTTACATTGTTTCCATATTTGAGAGCGAAGTGATCGAAGAGGTGAGGGGAGTTATGCTTGAAAATTTTGAGAAATGGGTTCGAAACTCATTTATCAAATCTTTAAATTGTCATATCCCGCTATAGCAGCCTGCAGCCTGCTATAGCAGTGCCACTGTAGTGGAAATATTCTCTCTATAGCAGGACCCAATTTATTTGGGGTTATTTTACTTTTATGTTTGAAGTAATTTTGATCTCTAGGTGTATTGGCGAGGCCCAGGTTATCTTGGGTACTCATAAAATTTTGTTCAAAAGTGACCTCGTGTGAATTACGATTGCAAAATTTTTATTAAGGAAGTGAGAGGAGTAGTTAATAAAGTGTGGTATAAAATTAGAGCGAACTCTTTTGTATTTTTGGTGAGCAAAAGGGGTATTTTTTTTTTTATTATCAACGAGTGAGTATTAGTTATCGAGTGTGATTCGTTTTGTCCTATCCATACTGTGATCATTCGGAGATGAACATTGGGTAAGTTGGGATCTAATATAATAACCCATTCTGTACTTACTAATATCACCTCGTTCGGAGGTCACGATGTATGGAAATTTTGTAAATATCCTTAAATTAGTTACGTAAAAGACTTAGTTGAATAATTTTAGAATTTAAAATTATGGGGTGGGATGACGTCATCCCACTATAGCGGTACTATGGTAGCGGTCTACCGGCCGCTATAGCGGGACTCCAATAGATAGAACAGTCCCTTAAATTTTCTTTATTTATTTTTTCTTCTCTCTTTAGTTGCAAATAGGACGAGGCTTTATTCTAAAAAACCCCTAAGGTTGCCTCAAACCTTTGGAGTAATGGAGAGGAAAAGATATACTTAAACGAGGTAAAAATCCATCATTTTCTTATAGATTTCAAGCAAGAAATCACTAGGGCAGAGTCAGAAGTTGCGTTCATGCCTCCGTAGCAGCTATTTGGTGCCCATGTAGGCTAGGTTTAATTGAGTAGTATAGACTTGTGTTACAGAACATACTCATAATGTAGATTGACAAGAGATTTCATGCTTAGACCTGCGGGCAAGATGTTTGGTTGGATAAAAATAGTGATTTAGGGCTATGTGATGAGGATTGTATTATTGAATGTGTGTTGAGTTGTTTTAGAGCTGGTATGCATTATTTGTTCATGCTAAATCATATAGTAGATAGATATGATGTAGTTATGCTCCATGAATTGTTGTTAAATAGAATGGGTCTTGGTTGGGATGACTTAATAGCGGATAGGTGAGATAGTTAGGTAGAGGGGCAGCCATGGTAATAACTTAGAGTTTTAAGGTAGAAGTTGAGGAGATAATGGTATGGTAGGTAGAAGGAGTAGTGTATTCCCACGGCAGGGAAAACTGAAGGAAAATCCAAAGGTAATGTGTGTTTTTAGTTGAATGTATGTATGTAATTTTTATACCATGATGTTATGGTAGTAGGTAAAGGTTGAATTGTAGTTGAAAACTTAATTTAGTTTATGTGTTCAGGTTAACTGCCTCTTTGTTTATTTGTTGCAATGCATGCTATGAAAATTGACCTGTTGGATTATATTATAAGTGTTTAATCACTTATAATGAGTTGTATAAAAATACTTATTGATGTGCAAATATGGGTGTGTTATTTCACATCGTAATTATAATTGTTGTGACATAAATTTTTATAGTGAGATGAACCGGTAAAGGTCATCATAATGGAATTGGTGAAACTCAGAGAGTATAAGGGTGGGAACGTTGGTATAAGGGTGGCACAACATTGGCTTGGGATAAGGGTAGCAGAAACTAAATGTCTGGGTTATTTGGTATATGGACTGAGCTCGTCCTCTGCAGGTCATGGCTAGTGGGCAACCATAAGACCCTTAGCATGTTACATGGTATTAGTGAGTTTGATAGTTCCTTGAGTGAACCGAATTATGTATTGTTGGTATATTAGATTCCTTGAGAAAATTGGTTGATACTATTGTTGTTATTTGGATCTATGAGTGGTCCGGGCTATTGACATACTTGATCATGTAAATGGTTGTTGAAGTCTATTAAAAAGAGTAATTGTGGGAAGGTTGAGTTTATTGTGGTTAATCATGGAATTGACTTGGCACACTGTTCTTGTAGTCTTATACTTATATGAATTATTTGGTATTGTTGAGAAAAACTTGCAATGTATAAATGATTAAGTGTTACATGATTGTACTTGTTCACAATATGTGGTTAAGTGTTCATATTATGCATGTGTTGTCTTAATTGAGGGTAATTCCCAAAGCATGATTCTTACTGAGGTTTAATTGAATGGTCACTAGAGAACTGGGATTCATTATGGTTATATGCTATTGAGTACATGAGTGAGTGATTATTAAATCCATAAGCTAGAGGTGATAAAAGAATTAAGAGGTAGTGCATTAGAGTTGAACCTTGTGTGGTGGTTGACTGTGGCTTAGAGTAACTGATAAGAGATAATTGAGGATTCAATGAGGTATAAAAGTGTGAGATTAAAATTAATTTACTATAGTAATTAAGTGTAAGTTTTATTTTAGAAACTTATGTTGTGTTTATGTGATTTAACTATGGTCGGCCGATGATGCTTACCAGTACATATTGTTGTACTGATACTACTCTTGCTATACCCTTTTTCTGTGATGTAGTCTTGTTGTAGGATCAATTGATGTTTCTTGTTTGTCATGGATAGAGATCTCCAGCGGCTTCCTTTTTCTCATTCTATGGTGGAAACTGAGTCATATTTATTTCAATTTCTCTTTGTAGTAGCTCTTGTACCTGTCTAGACTAGATCTTCGGGGTAGAGTATTTCTTTTTGTATTTGAAGAGTTGTAACCAGTTTTGTAATAATTAAAAGTTTTGATGGTTTGTTTTATGACTTTCGCATGTTTTCTAAATTGGTGGTAAGGATTCTCCTATCTACAGATTTAGAGTAGGTGCCCGCATGATCTGGTTTGTTGGATCTTGACACTTTTCTATGTAGCTTCATGTAGGATTACTCCACTAATGTGTAGTCAAAACCAACAATTAGTAATGAGTACCTCTACTTAAGCAGACAGGATTTTGATACCAACAGAAGTCAATTAATCTTAGCCATGTTGATGGCTAATAACCGGCACACTCATAGCTAAGACGCATACACTAATTACATTGCGATGTTGCAACTCAAACCACTCCACTGAATCTGTGCTAAACCAGTAGATTATTAATTGAAGCAATTTTTTATATTTATTTAACACCATGAAGCAGCATGTCACCCATTAGAAAAAGAACCATGAATTAACCTGTTATAAAAAAAATTGACAAAAATTATACGAAGAAAACCAAGAATATTATCACAAAAAAAGGGAAGCATGATATTTTTAGAGGAAGTCAATTTTTAAAATGTTTTCAAAGAAAATTGAGATTGTTAGAGAGTTATTTTGGTCAATAATGATAATGTGGAGGAAAAATGATTCTCAAACACTACATCAAAAGATATTTAGCGGCAATAGCTTAATTGCAGCTAAATTATTTTTTTTTAGAGGATATTATAAGTGACAATTATATTTTAGCACTCTTTGTAAATACCCCTAAAGCCTATAGCGACATTGGATCCAAAGACAATTAACTAACGCCGATAAAAGCTGTAATGTTGTGGCAGTGGTGGCAGACGCATTGAGTCGAAAGGCCATAAGTATGGGCAGCTTTTCATTTTTGAGAGTGTCCAGGTGACCATTAGCTAGAGAGTTTCAGACTCTAGCATCCTTGAGCATGCAGTTTGGGGTCTCGGACAGGGGTGGAATGTTGGCTAGTGTCGAGGTAAAATCAGACTTTGTGGAGCATATTAAAACCAAGCAGTTCAAGGATAAGAAGTCGAATGCACTCCAGAACAAGGAGGTGAGTGGGGAGGGGCCGAACGCCACCCTCAACACTGGAGAGGTGATGTGGGTTAGATAAATGTTATGTGTTCCTCGAGTTGGTGACTTGATTAGTGATATTCTTTTAAAGGCTCATGGTTCGCGCTATTTATTCATCCAGGAATGACCGAGATATACCTTGACTTGAGGCAGTTTTATTGGTGGCCGGGGATGAAGAGGGACATAGTGGATTATGTGTCCAAGAGTCATAACTGTCAATAGGTAAAGTATGAACATCACAGGCCAGCGGGCTTACTTCAAAGGATTCCTATACCTATGAGGAAGTAGGAGTATATTGCCATGGATTTTGTGGTGGGGCTCCCTAAGACATTGGGAAAGTATGACTCTATTTGGGTGATAGTTTATCGACTAACGAAATTATCTCATTTCTTGCCAGTTCAGGTAGATTACAGCTCTCAGCAGTTGGCAAAAATATATGTCAAGGAGATCATCAGACTTCATGGGATTCCACTTTTTATTATTTCAAATAGGGATGCAAAGTTTACTTTCAAATTTTAGGACAGGTTGCATGAGGAGTTGGACACTATGCTTATTTTTAGCACTGCCTTCCATCCTCAGACTGATGGTCAGTTAGAGCGGATAATTCAGGTGCTAGAGGATATGTTGAGAGCCTGCATGATTAATTGTGGTGGTCATTGGGACCAGTTCCTCCCGTTGTGTGAGTTTTCATACAATAATAGCTACCACTCTAGCATTGATATGGCTCCATTTGAGACACTTTATAGGAGAAAGTGCAGGTCATGTATTGGATGGTTTGAGGCAGGAGATGTTAAAACTTTGGGCACCGAGTTAGTGAAAGAGGCTCAAGAAAAGGTAAAATTCATTCAGACTAAGATATTGGCTACCCAAAGTATACAGAAAGAGTATGCGGACCGAAAGGTGAGGGATATGTACTTCAAGGTTGGGGAGAAAGTGTTGTTCAAGGTGTCTCCTATGAAGGTGAGTCATGAGGTTTGGTAAAAGGGTCAAGCTCAACCCTCAATATATAAGTCCCTTCAAGGTTCTTGAGGAAGTGGGTCCAATTGCGTACAGGTTAGCCCTATCATCGGGTTTGTCGGGGGTTCATCCAATATTTTATATTTCTACATTGAAAGGGTACCATGGAGATGGAGACTACATTATTAAGTGGCATTCGGTGCTTTTGGATAAGGACTTGACTTACGAGGAGGAACCAATAGTGATACTTGATCGTGATGTTCGTAAATTGAGGATGAAGGAAATTTATTCGATGAAGTTTCAATGAAAGAATCATACGGTTGAAGAAGCCACTTGGGAAATCAAGCAGGACATGCCGGATAAGTAACCTCAGTTGTTCAAGGATACATGTACTCTTTTTCTTTCTCATGCTGGCTTATTTTTTATAGTTTGATCATTTGGGGAAAACGATGGGTAAATTGGTATATATTGTAACAACCCTCTTGGTCGTTATGTAAAAGTTTTATGTTCCAAATTTCGTGTCTAAATTCGAAGTTATAAATTTTGGGCTAGGCTAGTTTCGCTTCATTTCTGAGCGAGGAGTAGTCTTGGAAAATCTGGAAATAATTTAGACTAATTTTGCAGGAACAGTGTTTATTCCTAGTTATCTAAGGCGATAGGGAACCTATAGGATTTTACAGAACTGAATTTGGGTTAGTGAACTCCCAGAATTGACCTTAGTGTAAAGGGCATTGTTCGGAATGTCCCAGGATCAAGGTGTGTTGTAAAAAAGGGGATTTTTAGGTGAGTACAGACATTATGTCCCATCGACACCGCTATATCGGTTGACACGCCGCTATAGCGGGGGCCTACCGCTACAGCGGTACTGCTATAGCGGTAGAAATCGCAGATTAAAGGAATTAAATCCCAAAACATTTTAGTATTTTATAAACTCATTTTGGGGAAAGAGAAAGGCTATTTAAGGAGAAAATCACCAGTTTACCTCCATTTAACTTCTTTAAGGTAAGGAATTCTTTATCTTGTAATTACTTATTAATCCTTAGAAGGTATAAATTACGGAGTTTGGAAAGGGTTTTAGTGTGGATTTTGGTATTTTGCTGGTGAAAGGGTGAAATTAAGCATTAGGATAATGGATTTTGTTTATTAACCATGAAATTGGCCTTGTATTCCATTAATTCACTAATCATTCCATGAAATTGGTATTTTTTGGTGAATTACCGGGGAAATAGCCCTAGAATGGTTAAGGGATGATTATGAACTTTCCTTAGGGGGTTAAGGGTGGCTTATAACTCCCTCCATGTTATCTCATTTCATTAATGCGTTGTTTGTATGAATATTTTAGACCACGAGCCAGTGGAAAGGGCATAGAAAGACAAAGCTCCGGCTCAGAGTTGTGCAAGTTTGGTTCGAGGTAGGTGATGGGGTGTATTTAATCCAACTTGTGTTATATGTGCATATTAACTACTTTTTAGCGTGATTGGTTAATATGTATGGTGTGCTTGGTCATTGCAATGTCTACTCGATTTATGACTTGGCCTCTTTATATTGTAAATTGTAGAATATTTCGACATTTGAGACGTTCTCACAAGTTGTTGGATTAAGGGTTACAGACATTCATGTCTGGGATTTTTAGTACAAGGAAGATAATTGTCCCCTGCAGTTCATAGCTAGAGGGTGGGTATATAACCCTTAGCTTGTGTGTACGAGTTTCAAGGTATGTATTAGTATGATGGTTCCTTGAGTGAATCGAGGAATTGTGTAACACCACGTACATTTCTGAAATCACGCGACTACCCTAATGTTCATGGAATTAATTAAGTTGTGATAGATGGTATATTATTCATGGAAGTTATTGGGCTAAACTAATCATGTGTTAATGGGCTCAATAAAGGCCCAATAATTGAGCAAAAGACATGGCCCAAAATGGGTATATGATCCATTCTTGCTTTGACTAAATTAAACCCTCAATTATTGAACAAAATTTGGCTAAGTATGACTTCAAGGGACTATATAAAGGCACAAAAATCAGATTTTAATCCACAAAAGACACATGCCATTTCAAGACATTTCCAAAGATATCTCTTTACATCCAAACCCTAAGCAACTATTCCCTTTGGAAAAGATCACCTCTTTGCAAGCTTTGGTATGTGTTTACTCTTATGGTTTCATATATTATATGCTTAAGAAGTTGTATAAATCATGTTGGCAAAGTATTAGATAGTCCACTATGTGTGAAACAGTCTATGTTTGCTTAATCGGTAAAGGGTTTTGCCTTATAAACTTGAAAGTGGACTTGTGGTCTTGAAGGAAGTGAAATTTATGGATTAAATAGCAACATGTATGATGTGTTTATTTCCTTAACTTACTTTCTCTTTGTGTGTTTGGAATTGTTGTTGTGAAATTTTGCATGGAATTGGTGATGTATTGAAAGAAGGATGTAGTTTGGTGATGTTTATGTGCGTTGTGAAACCATGGTTGTTCGTTGGCATACAAGATAACTTATAATATGAAAATATAAGCTTAATTATTACCATGGACCATTCATTGCGAAAAAGGACCCAAAAATAACCCCTGAAGGCTGAAACGGGCACCCGCCCTCGAGGGCGGGGCACCTGCGGGCGCAGGTGGCTCTGGACCAGGACAATGGTCACCTGCGGATGCACCTCACCCACTTGCGGGCACAGGTGGCTTCGCAGGTCATCCCAGAACTCCGTTTTGATTATTTTTGCTTCTCTTTGACCCCCCAAGGCCCCTATACCCTTCTTGGATGCAATTATCAACTTGTGGTACCTTTTAAATGACTTTAAAGAAGTGGACTGGAGGTATTTTGAATGGTATTAATTATGGATTGTCTTTAATGTGTTATTGTGAAAGCTATGGAGATGAATTGATGGAGTAAATGCGACATGGTGTTAATGAGGAAGTGTAAAGTATAAATTTGGTGTGAAATGCTATTGGTTTATGATGTCTTGGTTGATATGTGGCATGTTGTGGTATTGTTGGTATGGTAATGCAGTAAATGGTATTGTCAAGGGTGAAATGACGGTATATGTCAGTCATGTAACTCATTGTCGTTATGCACTTGTAATGTAGTTAGTTGTTAACGTGAGTTCCGTTATGTACTTGTGTTGTAAAGTAAAACGTAAGGAAGGAGCTGGATTATTGTAATCACATATAGGACTGTATATTCATATTGAGAAGATAAGGTATGTAATGTTACTCTTTTCGTATCCTTCTGCAACACCTATTGTTCACATTGTCACCGCACTTGTTTCTATTTCGAAATGTTCCAAAGTATCTCATTCAGGGTTGACATATATTGTTATTCACATGTTTCTTATTCATTAACAAATTGTGATTCACATGTCTTTTAGTCGTTGACTAATGTTCCGAAGCTCCAATAATGATGTTATAACCACCAATGTATCAATCTCACACAAGGAAAGGTATCAATTTCATAAAAGTAAAGGAAAGAAGTAATGCATATATGGTTACTTTATGATTACTTTATGGGTACTTTATGGTTACTTTATATTATATTATGGCCCACCGATAAGGTGGATGATTGTTGGTAAGTATTATATTATATTATGGCCCACGGATACGGTGGAAGATTGTTGATATAATACATTATATTATATTATGGCCCACCGATAAGGTGGATGATTGTTGATATGATACATTATATTATATTATGGCCCACCGATAAGGTGGATGATTGTTGATATGATACATTATATTATGCTATGGCCCACTGATCAGCTGGATGAATGGTAATAATGATGAACGTATAAGCAAAGAAAGTAATGAATATAATATACATGATTCCACACATATACAGAACGGTGATTTATCCATAATGCTTATTCACTTGTATTTGATTCCATTTGAGATCCTATGTTTCATACAGTTTCTTATAGCCTTATATACTCAGTACATTCTTCGTAATGACGTCCCTTGGGGGACTTACCTTACTTGCTACAGGCACAGGTGCTAGTAGACCTCCACAGTAGGCTACAGTTCATCTACGGATTATTGGTGAGCTCCAGTTTGGTTTGGGGCTTTTCAAGTCATTATGTACATTTGTTTTGGTATTGTATAAAGAATTGTATAAAGCGGGGACTTGTCCCGACTTTAGGATTGGTTATGCATCCGTTAGAGGCTTTTGTAGACGTTGTGGGAAAAATGAAGGAATGTAAGGAATGTATGATTTTGTCGTGATAGCCCTAACGGCCAAGTATATATGTCATATATTTTCCATGACTTCCGTCTTGAACTCGTATCTATAAGTGTTGTTCATTGAATGGCATGCATATGAGTGTACATGAATGAAGATTGGTTCTCTCGGGCCTTAACGGCTTTGGGTGCCAGTCCGCCCCGTTGGAATTCGAGGCTTGACAAATTGTATTGTTGGGCTTGTCCTTATTTGATTGTCTTGAATTGAGTTGCATGTTATTGTCTTAATGACACTTGTTAACTTGTTGGCTTGTCTCTGGAATGCTACTTGTACATATATGTTGAATGTTTAATGTGTAAGCATGTGTTAGCTAATTGTACTATATTTTGGTTAAGTGTCCATATTTCCATCTTGGGTTGTTCAAATGATCCTACCAGTACACTGTGGTTTATTTGTGTACTGATACTAAACCTGATTTACTTCTGTGAGTGTAGCACATATTCCACCGAATTCATCGAGACTTTACTTGTGATTTTAGTAGTCGATTTCGGATTTCAGGGTGAGCAGCACATCCGGGCTACCATGAGGTCTTTCTCTTATTTAGGCATTGTCCTTTGTTTGGACATATTACTTCTTACAGTTTTGGGGTTGCATCCCCACTTGATATTCTTAGTATGTTTTGGTACACCGACTTTTGGGTCCTAGGGGATTTTCGTTTGGTATTTTGTTGTTGTACATTCTTAAGTTGTTAAATTGAATGGTTATTACACTATTTATGGGATAGTTCTCATACTTTTACTTGAGTGTTGATCAATGCTTCAGGGATTATTGGTTTTCCCACTGGGTGAGTAGCGTGGGTGCCACTCACGATGGGTTTGGGTCATGACAGGTATAGTATCAGCACACAAGAAATAACTGTGCTGATAGGATCATCGGCCAATCCAAAATAAGAAATATTACGACAAGACAACCATGAACCATATCATGTAAATATCTTTCAAGTTCATAATACTTAACCTTGAATTTTAGTCAAAAAAAATCAACAAGAATAACCAATCAAGTCAACTAAAACCAACAATAAGACTCCAAGTCAACAACCATGACGTAACTATCATATAAATTATGTCCCAATTGCACAAGTAATAGACAACACAGAATTATGTCATTACTTACAATTAACCCAAACCACTCAAGGATCCTCAATAACAACAATAACAGTAATACCCTATGTCCCGATTTACACAAGAAACCATCTTAGCAATTAATCATACAATCTCGGTTCAATCAAGGAACCAATGCATCAAGAAACACATAATCCCCGGTTCACTAAAAGAACCGTAACACTCACATGTACCTTGTACACACATGTTAATGGTCTTATGTATGCGCCCACTAGTCATGACCTACAGAGGACAAGTCCTTGACCATGTACCAAATCCCAGACATCATGTGTTTGCCAACCTTATATCACCAACCCCGTGGAGATGTTCAAATTCCTATACATTCCACAATAATGATAGATAACACAATAATCACAACCACAATGATAACAGAACAAAACTTGTAAAATCCAACAAGCTTTCATATAAGTTTATTGCATGCGATTAACACTTAGGATATTAACATTAATTTACTTTCCTTGAACATGCATTGTATAAGCAATACTAAGAATCAATTATCATGCACACATAACACACATTGGGTTTTAATTATATTAAAATCATCACCTACCTCAATCCAAGCTTGCACCACTCAACTAAGCCTGAGCCTTGTCTTTCCATGGAATTGTCACTTGGTCGTGGTCTAAAAACATGAACACAACAAATAATCAACCAAATAACCTACCATGTCAAGGATTACAACCTAATCCCTAACCCCCAAGGCCAAATTCATGATCATTCCCCACGTTCTAGGATTTTTCTACCATATTTTACCTTAAACCTACCAATTTCATGGTTACCACAATGAATCATTGTAATGCAAGAGTAAATTAATGATTAACAACTAAAACCCAAAGGTTTTACACCTAATTTACCCCCTTGCACCAGAAAATACGCTAAGTCAAGCTTAAACCCTCCCTAAAACCCGTAAATTAGTGATTCTAAAGTTAATTAACCAAAAAACTAGTTAATGGGGATGAAATACTTATATTTACGAATAAAATTGATGGAAAACTGATGAAATATGCCCAAATCGCCTAAGCCCTTCCCCAAAAATCAGTTTAGAATAATAAACTATTTTTGGGGAAATTTCTGAATTAACAGCAATTTACCCCACTATAGCAACCCGATCCCACTATAGTGGCATCTCTATAGCGGTATCCTCCCGCTATAGTGGGATTGACCAACTTTGGCTTTCGCTATAGAGGATATTATTCCGCTATAGCGGTAGCCCCATTGCAGTCTACCACTCCTTACAGCAGTTGTGGCTAGGTAGAAACTCAAAATGTTAACAGCTTTGCCTTTTTTGCAATGCACCCTCAAACCTTGACATCTCGAACTAACCTCTTTGTGTCAAGTTTGATATCGAGAGTTTTATTCACCCGAATTCACTTCCAAAAAGTCCTACAGATTCCTTATTGAGTTAGCTAACATAAAAATAAGCTAAACTTTATTACATTTATCCTATCTATTATCGGATTGTCCTAGACCGTACCTCACTTCAATTTCATCCGAGCTTAGATTAGCCTGAAATTTTTAACTGTCATTTCGGGGAAAAACTAACACAGATTTTTGCACGATAGACTTACCTATAATGACAAAAAGGGTTGTTACATCTCTTCTCCATTATCTTTCTCTATTTCATTTTTTCTTTAGTTTCTACCACTTTTTTCTCTCTCAATCATCATTTTCTCTCTTTTATATTATCTTTTTCAATTTTATTTATGTAATTATCTCAGGTAAATAGGCGCTAATTTGAACTATTTTTGAAATGGTTTCAACATGGATTTTGCCTTTGTAAATTCATGTTCTGAAGGAGGACTTTTGATCTTAGAAACTCAGTCATTTTTGTTTATTTTTGGTGAAACAGTACTTCAATAGCTAGAGAAGAAAGAAATACGTTGAGCCCATTCTTTGAAAGTATTGAATTTCCATCTTTAAGTTTTACTTTCTAATTTTGAATTTTAGAGCTCTTCTTAGTTGGTTTATTTTAAATTTAGTTTGTTATACTTGTATATTTCTTCTTGTAATTTTAAAATTCATTAAATGGATTGAACTATATAAATTTTGGGTTGTTTGTATTAGAAATTAAGATGTATTTAACCTTAAAAATGAAGGATAAATTAGGTGGTTGTTTGTTCTTTCACCTCCTTAAATTGTTTCTTAGATTTTTTTTACTTGATGTCTTTCTTGCTTTCTTATGTACTTTTTTTCATTTACTATTATATTCAAATATAAAATAATTGATAATTTAAAGTTTGTTGTGTCAAAATTTTAGATTTTTTTTATAGTTTTCAAATTGGATATTATTCAATTGACGTCTCTCAGTTGTCGTGTTTGATTGAGTCTCCCTTATCCACCATCAATGACCATAAAAAATGTATGCTTAAAATGAGAAAAGGCGGACAAGGAAACAAAGAACGTTGTTGTGCTACTTTAGAATTCTATTTGGTTTAAATTCATGTACCTTCTTTGTTGTTGAAGGTTATATTTTCTCACTTTCTCATATTCTAATAATTTGAATACTCGACGACTAAGTAAATGTTTAATAGGAAGTATATCTCTCAAATAAAATTACAATAATTTAGAATTAGAAATCAATTATCAAGCAACTGAAAAATCAACTTCATGAACATATTAAACCAACCTCTTAGGTGATTTACACCTTTGACCAATAGGATATTAACATAAATTTTTTATGTGCTAAACACAGTTCCTTGCAAATCACCATGTGTAACTGTTACATTTAGGTTCCTCATGTCTTTCAATATTTTGATGATTGACAAACCTAATTGAAGGACCAATTATGCCAACTGGTTTCCCAATATGCAGTTGTACAGATTTGTCTTATATGTCAGCTGTCTTGTACTATCTACCAGCAGCAACAAAATAGTGGGACGTGGTCTGCAGTGGTCCTTATCAAGATCCTCCAATAAGAAATTTTCCGTCCTAATGCTCATCATATATATTCATCATCTTGAGGAGAGAAGTTCAGTTTTTGTATATACTCAAAAGGATCACTCTTTACAGTAAAAATCAACACTTCTGTTCAAACTCAAAAGTCATATAACAAGGGACCTACACTCAGTCAAGATAGTCATTCTTAGTCTATTATTGTTTAAGTCTTTGTAATTGTGCTAAATTGAAAACATACTCCTCTTATGACAAGCAAGTGTAGGTGTCATTGACTTTTTTTTGTGAAGAAGTGTATCAACTAGAGGTAATTGATAGTTGGGCTAGAGTTAGCCAAGTGGGTCGACTAGAGTTAGTTGACTATAGGCTACAGTTGGTGCACAGTAGCACGGATTGGTGTTGTCATTAGCTTAAGGGAATGAGGTTAATATTTTAATTATCGAATTATGAGAGAGTCTATAATCTAACCATTGCTCTTGTTCTAGTGAAATTTGTTAGTGAAATCCTACTGGGGTAGATTGTGGTTTTACTCCCTTGCGCAAGTAGGTTTCCATGTAAACATCCTTTGTCATTTACTTTACTGTTGTTTACTCGGTGATCTTGTTGTTCTTTCTTTTCTCATACAAGGACCAAGTACCGAATCAGGTCCTTGTTGCTGTGGTGGACTCGTATAAACCAACGGTAGTAACCCATGAATCAGAGAGGCCGTTAATAATTAAAAATTATTTTTTCTGTACTTTTTTCTATTTCATCATTTGCTCAATTATTTCTTTTCTCAAAGAACGTTAAACTAGGTAGAACTACGTAACGATCCAAATTATTGTTATGTTAAAAATTATCTCAACGATCCAAATTATTGTTATGTTAAAAATTATCTCAAAAAATGTTTTGACTAAGAAATCCTTGTTACAGACTTTGTAGGAATTATTTCGTGGGAAAAAGTAGTGGGCCAAATTGAATTTGAGCCAAAATTAAAAAGCTTGGGCCCGGCCATTGACACACTACTGTAGTGGTAGATCCACAGCTGCAGTAACACTTCTATCACTACAGCAGTACTCGGGCAGTAGCCAGCCCAAGGGTTAATTAAAACCATTATTTAGTTAAAGCCTCTTATGTCGTCTCCCTACTCCAAAAATACTCCAAGTGAACCCTATACTTAGAATGATGATAATTTAGTGGCCAAGCTTCAAAAAGGTGATTCCAAAGCATTTCTAATGGAGTTTCCAGCGTTAGTAAAGGGAAACGCACGAGTGGGACAACTCTCCGTTCTCCATAGTAGTGGAATTTGTCTATGAGGTAGGTTATGATGTAACTGTAGTAGACTTGGGCTAGATGCACATAATAACGATAGTTATATTGCGAAATTACATGTTTTAAGCCCTCTGACATGGAGTTTTGATAGATTGAGGACTAGGACAATGATTTAAGATATTGACCGATAAGTTATTGAACTATATAGCTTATTTAACTGTCTAAGGATTATAGTTTTGAATGAACTAGAGGTAGATAAAGGAATAGGAGTGTGTTACAAACTACAAAAAGGGTTAGGACGACCACAGAGGTAATGAACGCGAGCTAAGGCCAGAGTATGCTTCATGGTGGGTTCGGAGGAGTCCGATGGAGCTAGGTTTGAGAGTAGAGGGAATGGGTAGTAGGTGCCTAGATGTCGTGGTAAGTAGGGAGAAGTGATGTCGCCCAAAATATACCTTCATAAAAGTATAATGCGGTCGCTATAACAAATATAGATCCCAACTAGGTTGGGGTCGATCCCACAGGGAATAAGACAAAATTATGTAGAATGCTAGTCTAAGTAATTGGCAAGTAAGTAAAACTGGAGGGTTTCTGTGAATAAGTGGTAACAGTAACGATTGCTAATTTCAGGATTTGTAGACAAATATGAAAAATACACTAGGATTGTGATCCCCAATGATTCCTTAACTCCACCGGTTACTTGTGCTGACAAAATTGTCCCGCTGCATTGCATGCAAAATCTAACAAGATAGGTTCATCTAAAAGTCTATCGACCTTGGTTAGACGAATTTCACTCTTCTCTTCTCGATCTTCGAGTGTCGCACTACTAACCCTTGTCCTGGATCTCAGATAACTATTCATTCTATGACTCAAGTTATTAAATGAAGGTTGATAGCTTCAAATCTCTATTGTTATTCCCTTTTCCCAATCTCTACCTCTCTCTCAAGCAAGTCTAGAATACATGCGAGTTTCTAATATTTCCAACCATTATAAGATCAATCACAATGAATGAAATAACAATACATGCATTCACACTGGTTCAGAATTGCTTCGTACTTGACCCATTTTGTTAATTTCTCATGGTTCACACAACCCTAGTTGATGAATTTAGCTACTCATGTTTGCAAGAGCACAATAAGAATTCGAGGATGAAAACATAATTGTAAACTCGAAATAAAGAAGAAACTCTGAAATCTCAATTATGAATAAAAACCTAGAATCGATGTTCCAAGATTACAAAATCCAATAATGTGTTTATGAACTCAAAATAATGAAAAATACTATCTCAAAATAATGTAATGACTAACTCCTGAACATATGACAACAAAGGGGTATTTATAGGTACAAAGCGAATCCTATCCAAATCAAAACAGGAAAACAGAGTAGGCAACTTTCCATGGTATCGTGACTTGGTTTCGTGGAACTAAGTCACGCCACATAGGTCAGTGCCGTGGAAATCAGGTAACATTGAACATCTCTGAAGGTGACTCACGGCAGCCACTCACATCATGTGAGTGGACTCACAGAATGTGAGTCTTGTTGTGAGTCAGCTCTCTGGTGCAGATCCTGGTTCTGTCGTCTTCAGATACTTTGTTCTCGAGCATGATTTTTCCTTTTTGTCCATTTTGCCTCCAAAACCTATTTGCCTGCAATATGGAACAGAAAACACATCATACCAACCAAACAAACCCAAGTTATTGCATATTTTCCCTATTTTAAGCATCAAAAGTGTCTTGAAACCATGCCACATCAACTCTCTCAACTTAGAACGCTTGCATGTCCTCAGGCCAAAAAAACAAAACAAAAACACAATGATACTTAACCAAGGGAAACCTAAGGGACCTACGACAGTCGACTCATTGTTTTTTACCTCAAAACTTTTCTGACCCCTCCAACTTGCGAATCAAAATCATAGTGTGTATACATGCAGCATATTATCATGACACAGAAGGGATCAAATGATGGAATCATATTATGAACAACCAACTAAGCATATATGTAGATGACATTATCCGAACAAATAGCAACTACCAGTGCAACCCATGTACTCTCACAACAAAGAAGTCCCATACACTCATAGTATACCAATGGATATCAAAGTAAGGACTGGGTCAAAACACTCTCTCTCACAAAGAAGTTCAAACAGTGTGCATGAAATATCATAGGCTTGCCCTTATTTTTATGCCTTAGTTTTTCGGACAGTTCGACTAGGATCACTATAGGACTTTCATCGACTTGTAATGTAGGCTTGGGGACGGGTATGGTACATATAGATATGGTGACTTAACCCTCCTTGACACTACACTATTTTTGGCTCCTCTTTTCAACTATGCTTATTTATTATCCCTTATTCTCCTTCATTTATTTTCAAAATCTTGGGTGTGATTTCTTTCATACTTTCAAAACATAATTTATTTTATTATTATTTTCACACTCAAATTTGTTCTCTTTTTCTTTTACTAACCCCTTCTTCATACCCAAATCAATCTACACACCCTTATAATTGCCACTCTCAACTTAGGTGATTTGCCTGAGTTGAGGTACACAGTGTCCAAGGAGGGACCAGGGCCAAGACAGGTTCATTATAAGTTAAAATGGGAAGGTGAATAGGCAAATGAAAGAAATAGGTCAATTAAGGCTCAAACTTGGGATCAAGGGATACTTAATTCATGTGGTCAGGCATTTAGGCTAAAAGTGGACTTATTCAAAAACGGCCTATGATCCTTTTCTAACCACTATCCTATAACCTAGGCAAGACTAACCGGGCAAGTTCTGGATTGCACATACAAAGTGAACTAAAAAATGACCTCACACACACATAGCACAGGGTTACACTGTCAAGTACTAACTATCCAGTTCATGCATTGCTAGTTACAGTCATATTGCCTATAATACTAATGCCATAACAAGATCCAATAGTTGTCATAAACTAACATAATGCACACACATTTCAAAACAAACTTCTCAGGAGGGGTGTCCTTTCCATAATCAAAAAGCATCATTATCATTCAAACTATGTTCAAAATTGGACTGCACTAAGGTTCCCCTATTTTTCTCCTAATTAAATCATGAAACATAACAAAAACCTAAACATCCCGGTTATACTATGATAGCACACTTGGGGGAAAAGAAACACGACACAAAAAAAAACCAAGTGGTAGTATACCCCGACCCCCAACTAAAAAGTGGTGCACTGCCCCTAGTGTACAGCTATAAATAGAATAAGTGAAAAGGAGTGAAGACATACCTGCGGTGCCTTAGGAGCCGGATGTCAGCCCGCCCATAGCGGGATTATCAGCATGCTCTCTAGGCTCTCTGCTAGGTGTGTCCGATGAAAGGGTTGCCTGACTAGAGGATGCACCCCGTGCCCTCTCCTCTTGAGCAGTCTAACTGGAATGGTATTCGACTCTCGAGGCCTTAACCGCTCTCTGGAAATCACCCTCGAACTCATTACCACTATCAACCTGATCCTCCTGACTATGTGGTCTCTTGCCTCTATCAATAGGAGGCTCCTCATTAGCAAACAAATCCACCTCGAACACCGGCCTCATCAGGGCTGGAACGGGCATAAGTGGAATAATAAGAGTGATGCTCAGTGCCAAAGCTCTAACCTCCTCTCTCAATGTAGCAACCTACTGTGTCAAGTCTTCCATAGCAGGAATTTGTGCTAAACTCATTCGGGTGGCCATTCGTGCCTCAAAACTATCAATCCTCCCATACATCTCTCTCATAAACTGATCTATAGCTGCAGTCATATGGGCATCCACTCTAGCCTCTGTGGCTTCTACCGTGGTCCTAACCCATAGCTTAAGCTGGGATACCAACTTAGTCATTTGGGCCTCAGTGTGAGCCTGCCTCTCTAACATCTGGGTTTGCTTGTCAACCAACTGCTGTAGGAAGTCCCTTGAATCTGAAACCATACTAGAGGGGGGCGGAGGTGTTGTAGTGCCTACTACCTCATCGTCAATCACCGAGCCTGTACCCTCAGTAGGTACACGAACAATCTCAGGTACACTCACTAGTGTAGAAGTACTAACCAGCTCCTCTCTATCTTCAAGACCTTCAAAAAGGGCTGCTCCTGAGGACACGAAAGGTTGAGACCTCCGCAGAAAAACTTGATGAGCTCCCCGCTGCTACATCAACCCTATATCAGAAATGCGGGTCACCTCAATTTGATGATCTACTGCAGACGTCGTGAACACACCAGCACTAACATATAAGCCATGAATCATACAGGGTAAAGAGATACGGGTGAAGTTGCAGAAAGCATACTCATGTATCTCCTCAATGACATAGCGAGTGAAGTTAATATCATAACCTGCCAGAATAATGTTCACCAAAACCGACCAAGTGTGAGTGAATTATCAGCATTAGTCGAACTCAATTGGTGACTGACAACCGACCACCAAAATGGTCCTATAAAGTGAAGCGAGTACTTCTTAATATCCATCTTCCCAGCAACCCAACTAGCATTAGCACCATCCTCCGCTATATAACCTGTAATCCACCGCAGTAACTCCAATCACTGATCGGCATCCCTCATTTTAGCCCTATTTCTCACAATCTCCATACGATGATCAAATTCTGCAGTACTAGTAGGAAATGGACTCTCAGCACCAAACAAAAACCTGTGGATAGTCTGCTCAGATATGTCCACTCTGGTGTTCTGAACCAAAGTATGGGTCAATGGTGGTAAGTCCCTATATCGCTGCTCATTGGGTGTGATCAATTCATTTGAAGCAGCATAAGAAGCATAAAACTCACGGACCAACTCTGAGCTATAGTGCCCAGGAGGATCCGCCATCCACCCGAGTCCATAATGATCAAATACAGCCTTAATCTCAGGTGGTACCTTTAATTCATCTAGCCGATACCGGGGCTCCTCAGTGATACTCCTTCTACACACGCCACGCTCAGTAAGTTCGGCATCCCTGTCATAAAAGGACCTCATACCCTGAATGCACCATATCTTATTTTCCCTTCGAACAGCAAATGTGGCCTGCTGTGCAGCTACCTATTTCTGTGAGAAAGTCGTGGAGTTTTGACCACCTGTGCCAGAAATAGATGTTTTCGCATCAACCGCAGAATCATCCGGACCTTCACTATTTTCCCCAAAACTAGATACATCAACCTTGGCATCATCCGTATCCTCAGCATTCTCCTCAGACCCAGATACATCAAACTACTTTTCATCACCGATTGCAGAATCTTCCGTACCCTCATCAGACTGGGGGCGAAATCAGAAGTTTGTGCAAGGGCAGTCGGTTGCGGGGGCTGTGAATTAAGGTATTGGGCAGCCCGGGCATCAGGTTAGGCCCTAGTTTTTAGCCTCATAGTATGAGGTACCAATGTAGAATCAGTGGTAGCAAGCTCGTATACCTCTTTGGACCCACTTTTATTTGACCCCGAAGGTTCATCCCACAACCTAGTCGTAAATTTAGGGTTTTTAGTGCAGATTCTTGAAGAGGAACCCATGTCTCCATGCTTGGGTTTGATTTGGGTGGCATTGAGTCAGGTTTTGGTTCAGGTGGGATGGACTTCGGGTCGGGTAGGTCGAATTTTAGGTGTTGGGTCGGGTGGGTCAGATTTTTGGGTTGAGTGGGTCGAATTTTGGGAATTGTAGGGTTTAGAGGGTTAAGATTTTATGCATTTCGAAATTGATATGGGAGAATTTAAGGAATTTAGATTATATTTGTGGGATTTTGATGAATTTTAGAAAATAGGGTTTATGTTAGGATTTGGATTTGAGAAGGTGGAGTTTGGAGCTGAAATTAGGTCGGATTTGGTATACCGATATACATATATAGGTTGGGTTGAGTTGGGTTGGGTCGGATCTTGGGTAATTTAAGTTTTTGAGTCTCACGGCACTACCCACGTGATGTGGGTTGACCTACGTCACGTGGGTCCCCTGACGTGGATAGGGTTCTGAAAGTGTCCAAATGGTTCTGATTCCTATGAAACTACTCACGAGACATGAGTTGACCTACATCACGTGGGTCACCTGACGTGGGTGGGATTCTGAAGGTGGAAAATATTACCTATTTTCTATGATACCAACCCACGTTACGTGGATGAACTTACGTCACGTGAATCAATATTGTGGGTAGCACTGAACATCTTCAATTCAAAATTTTGAATTTCCGCTAACGTATCATCCAATGCTCAGATCACATAATAAGACCTTGGGTTTCCTCCCAAGTATTGCCTAATTTAATGTCGCGGCACGACTTGGCTAGGTTGGTTATGCAGACTTCACCAACCAACCCATGAGTTGCCTCCCATGAAGCGCCTGATTTAACGTCGTGGCATGACTTGGCTAGCTTGACTACTCAGACTTCATCAAGACTAAGCTCCTCACAAGTGCTTATCTCTTCCGTGATTCCCATATAGTGCTTTACACGTTGCCCATTAACTTTGAATAAAATATTATCTTCACCTTTCAGCTCAATTGCTCCATGTGGGAATACCCTAACAACGGTGAATGGTCCAGACCATTTAAACCGTAGTTTTCTAGGAAAAAGGTAAAGCCTGGAGTTATAAAGTAACACCAAATCTCCCGGATGAAACTCTCGTCATTCGATTTTTTGGTAATGATACAGTTTCATCTTTTATTTATAAAGTGATGAACTTTCATAAGCCCGTAGACGAAATTCATCCATCTCATTTATCTGATCTAGCCTCAATTTAGCCGCCTCTCTCCATTCTAGATTCAACCTCTTCAATGCTCATAATGCCTTGTGTTCAAGTTCAACAGGAAAATAACACGATTTACCAAACACCAGCTCATATGGAGATGCACCAATTGGTGTCTTGGAAGCAGTTCGATATGCCCATAATGCATCATCTAATCTTCGAGCCCAATCAGTTCTATTGGCATTCATTGTCTTTGCCAAGATAGACTTTATATCGCGATTTGACACCTCAACTTTCCCGCTCGTATGAGGATGGTAAGGTGTTGCCACCTTATGTTTGACACCATATTTTTCAACCAGGGCTTTGAACAGCCGATTATAGAAGTGTGATCCTCCATCACTAATGATTACTCGTGGTGTCCCAAATCATGAAAATAAGTTCTTTTTCAAGAAGTTTGTGACACTTCTTCCTTCATTATTGGGAAGCGCAATCACCTCTACCCATTTAGAAACATAGTCAACAGCTACCAAAATGTATTTCATCCCATGTGAGCTCACAAAGGGACACATAAAGTCAATTCCCCATACATCAAACAATTCGAGCTCAAGGATAGTTGTCATAGGGAGTTCATGTTTGCGTGAGATATTCCCTTGTCTTTGGCATTGGTCGCAGGCCCGAGCATAGTCATGAGAATCTTTATAGATGGTAGGCCAATAATAACCGCATTGTAAGATCTTGTGCGCACGCCGCGTACCACCATGATGACCCCCAACTGGAGATAAATGACATACTTCGAAAATACTCATCATTTTAGCCTCTGGGATACACCTTCAAATCATACCATCTACACATACTATAAACAGATATGGCTCATCCCAGAAGAATTTTCTCACCTCATGCATGAATTTCTTTCTCTATTGATACGACATATCTTTCGGGATTAGATCACTTGCTAGAAAGTTGGCAAAATCTGCAAACCATGGGATTAAGTCTTGTGATGCTGCCAGCACTTGCTCATCTGGAAAAGTATCATCAATATCAAGATTATCCCTTAATTTAAGAATGGTCTCACCCTCAAGGAGTGATAGATGGTCAGCGACCTGATTCTCGGTTCCCTTTCGGTCCTTTACTTCAAAATCAAATTCTTGCAGTAGAAGCACCCACCGAATCAATCTTGGCTTAGAATCCTTCTTTGACATAAGATACCGAAGTGCTACATGGTCTATATGCACAATCACCTTCGTACCAATAAAGTAAGATCTGAATTTCTCAAAAGCAAAGACCACTGCCAACAATTCCTGTTCAGTCACGGTGTAATTTTTCTGAGATGGATTAAGTACTTTGCTAGCATAGTAAATTGGATGTAAAATCTTCTCACATCTTTGGCCAAGGACTGCACCCAAGGCCACTCTACTAGCATCACACATAACCTCAAAAGGCAATGCCCAATCTGATGAAATAATGATAGGGGCTGAAATCAACTTCTCTTTCAGACACTCAAATGCTTTTAGACATGCCTCATCAAACACGAACTTCATCTCCTTCTCTAAAAGCTTGCATAATGGATTTGTAATTTTTGAGAAGTCTTTGATGAATCTTCTATAAAATCCTGCATATCCCAAGAAACTTTGAATTCCTTTCACGGAGATAGGTGGGGGTAACTTTTCAATCACTTCAATCTTTGCCTTATCAACTTCAATACCTTTCTTTGAGATTTGATGCCCCAATACGATACCCTCATTAACCATAAAGTGGCATTTTTTTCCAATTTAGCACTAAGTTGCACTCCTTACATCATTGCAACACATTAGCAAGGTGTACCAAGCAATTATTAAATGAGTCTCCCACAACAAAAAAATCATCCATAAAAACCTTAATAGAATCTTCCACCATGTCGGAGAAAATAGACATCATGCAATGCTGGAAAGTGGCAGGTGTATTACATAAATCGAAGGGCATACTCTTGAACATGAACTTCCCATATGTACAAGTGAAAGTGGTCTTTTCTTGGTCTTCGAGGGCAATAAAAATCTGATTATACCCCGAATAGCCATCAAGAAAACAATACCATCCTCTACCGGCAAGACGGTCTAATATCTGATCCATGAAGGGCATAGGAAAATGATATTTTTCTGTCCAAGAATTCAACTTTCAATAATCCATGCAAACTCTCCATCTAGTAACCGGCCTTATTGGGATTAACTCATTCTTGTCGTTTGGAACCATAGTGATTCCTCCTTTCTTTGGGACACACTGAACTGGGCTCACCCACTTGCTATCAGCAATGGAGTAAATTACACCTTCATCTAACCACTTAATGATTTCCTTCTTCACAACCTCTTGTGTAGGTGTATTTAGACGATGTTGGTGCTCAATGATTGGTATGCACTCAAGATCAAGTTGTATTTTGTGAGTGCAAATACCGGGTGAAATCCCTATAATATCAGCAATGGAACAACCAATGGGCCTCTTAAATCTTCTCAATACCGAAACCAGAGCCTCTACTTGCCACTCCACCAACGCAGCAGAAATAATTACAGGCAAGGTATTGTTGGCTCCCAAAAATATGTAGCGAAGGTGAGCGGGAAGAGCCTTAAGTTCCAAAACTGAAGGCTCCTTAATATAAGGATGAGCTGGTGGGGTCACCTTATTCTCCAAATTGAGATCAAGTTTCTTTAAAGCATAAGTGTATGATCCCCTACCAGCAAGTGCACCAACCATCTCATCGTATTCCTCAATACCATCTCTATCAAAATTCATAATCATGGCCACAAGAGCTTTAACCCCCAACATTTCTTCAAGAGGATCAACAATATCACTCTCCTCAACTGCATTTATTACCAAAATCACCCACATATTTTTCAATTGATTCATGGAACGACAAACATTGAAAGTAAAATGTTCATTATTTAATTTAAATTTCATCTACCCTGTTTCCATGTTGACCAATGCATGACCAGTGGCAAGGAATGGTCTTCCCAATATGATGTTCCTCGAAATCAACTTCACAATCTAGAATCACAAAGTCAGTTGGAAAGCTGAAAGATGCAACTTTTACCAAGACATCATACAAAATGCCCACCGGCTTTTTCACAGTCCTATCCGCCATGAGAAGTCTCATCGAGGCTGGTTTTGGTGCCCCCAACCCTAACTGTTTGAAAACTTCTAGCGACATTAAGTTAATTCTAGCACCCAAATCACAAAGTGCTTTAGCAAAGTTGTAAGACCCAATAGTACAAGGGATTGTGAAAGTTCCTAGATCCTTCTTCTTTTCAACTAGGGAACCGAAGCAACTATACTACAATGATGTAAGTTATCTTCCGGCTCAAAACTAACAGTTCTCTTCTTCGTCACCAAGTCTTTCATGAATTCCGCATAACCTGGCATCTGCTCTAATGCCTCAACAAGAGGGATGTTTACCGATAGCTCTTTCAACATTATAATAAACTTTTGATATTTTCCTTCCTCAACCTTCTTTTTCAACCTTTGAGGAAAGGGAGAAAGAGGTCGTGGGATAGTTTTCAGCATTTATGGAACCTTCTTTTCCTGCCTCTTTTCAGATTTTGCCTTTTTGCTAGTATCATGAGGATTTGGAACTATTTTGACCTTTGAATTATCCGTCTCTATCTCAGTTTCTACATCAGCTATCATTGGCTCATTGGTTTTACCACTATCCACCGGTATAGATGGATCAGTTGTGCATTTTTCACTTCTAGTAATAATGGCCAGACAATGACTATCATTCTTTGGATTCTGGTCGATGTTCCTTAGAAGGGTACCTGGCTAACGTTGGTTCAATGCCATTAATATCTTCCCAAACTGTTGCTCCAACTGTTTAATAGCAGTCGAACGGGATTCTACTTTCTGACTTATTCCTGAAATGTCTGACCTAATCTCTTTCAAATAATCTTCTTGACTCTCTGACCCTTTAACCAGTTTATTGAGAAGGGCTTTCATTCTTGAATTTCCAGAATCATCATTACGGTTCCCTGGTGGTACATATACGCCACTCTTTTCTTTATAATCATCCTTCCGCTCCAATCACCATCACGATCTCATTCTCTATATCTATATCCCTACTTATTGTAATTGTCTCCATAATAGTTCCTACCTTGATTCCCTTTCCTTGAGTTCCAAGAGTCTTGATTAGACCCCTGGCCTTGGCTCAGAAACCCGCCACTTCTCGATTCAGGTACTTAGCCTCCTCATCAGATTCACTATCATCATGCCTAGGTGTTTTGCCTTGTGTACCTACGGCATGCACCTTCTCAGCATCTCTGGTCGCAATCTGTATAGCTAACAAACCAATTTTTGTCCTCAGCTGTGCGATCTCTTGAGCTATAGATTCGTCCAAAGCCCATTGTGCTACTGAGGGTCCAATGGCATACGTGCCAGCAGGCGTATCTACCTCCCGAGTATGGCATCCTCTGTTGGTCTTAGTGATACGATCTAATATCTATGAAGCTTGTTCCCACCTCAGACTCATAAATGCTCCGCCAGTGATAGTATCTGCTACAGCCTTAGTATTGGCGTTTAAAGCCCTGTAGAAGATTTCAAGTAAGTTTCTACCACTCATCCTATGATTTGGCACATTCTGCAACTTCTTTTTGAACCTTAACCATGTCTCGTAGAGTGCTTCAGAATGTAGTTGTCTGAAGTTATAAATCTCATCCTTCAACTGTAGCATCTTGGAGGGTGGAAAAAATCTTTCCAGAAATTAATTTCTTAACTCTTGCCAAGTAGTGATGGAACCTCATGGTAACTCTGGCAACCACAAATTCGCTTTTCCTGTTAGAGAGAATGGAAATAATCTCAAATGAATAGCCTCTTGGTTAACTCCAGGTAAATTATATGAAGTGCAAACCCCCACAAAGTTCATCATATGTATGTTCGGATCATCTGTAAGAAGACCTGCGAATACACCTTCAAGTTAAGCAGGTGGATCATGGCACTTGTAATGTCAAACTTAGTGACCTGAGGTAATTCTGGTGGAATAATGGCACCAGTCTCTATCGGCTCAAAATAAGCCATATCTTCTTCCTCGGGATCATCATAAACAGGCACATGCGGTCTTTGAGGTGGTTGGTGTGCCCTCAATCTTCTTGTCTTTCTCAGCCTCAGCCAGTCGTTGTGTTGTTTCTTGCATAGCTTGATTATCTTTATATTCTTGCCTAAGAGCGGCTTGTCTAGGTTGCTCTTTTTGTGTCAACCAAGCAATAGTTTGGTCTGCTGTTTCATGACCAACCGACTGGATTGGTTGGTTATGAATGACTCCCGCGGCTGCAGGATCCTGAAATCCGTCGGTATTCACCATTCTTCGATTAGCTCTCAGAGTTCTTTCTATTTCAAGATCAAGCGGAATCAGGGGATTGCCTTGACTCCTAGTATTGGGCATAGACCGGCGTGTGCCCTTAAAAATATAAGGAAATAAAACAAATCAATTCCAACAAGAAAAATACTCAATTTCATAACTGTAGTTCCCCGGCAAAGGCGCCAAAATTTGATGTTGCCCAAAATATACCTTCAAAAAAGTATAATGAGGTCGATGTATCAAATATAGAACTCAACTAGGTTGGGGTCGATCCCACAGGGAATAGGATGAAATTATGTAGAAAGCTAGTCTGAGTAATTGGCAAGTAAGTAAAACTGGGGGGGTTTGTGAATAAGTGGTAACAGTAACGATTGCTAATTTCAGGATTTGTAGACAATATGAGAAATACACTAGGACTGTGATCCCCAATGATTCCTTAACTCCCCTAGTTACTTGTGCTGGCAAAACTGTCCCGCTGCATTGCATGCAAAATCTAACAAGATAGGTTCATCTAAATATCTCTCGACCTTGGTTATACTAATTTCACTCTTCTCCTCTCAGTCTCCGAGTGTCGCACTATTAACCCTTGTCCTGGATCTCAGATAACTATTCTTGTTATGGCTCAAGTTATTAGATGAAGGTTGATAGCTTAAAATCTCTGTTGTTATTCCCTTTTTCCAATCTCTACCTCTCCCTCGAGCAAGTCTAAAATACAGGCGAGTTTCTAACATTTTCAACCATTAGAAAATCAATCACAACGAAGGAAATAACAATACATGCATTCACACCAGTTCAGAATTTGCTTTGCACTTAACCCGTTTTGTTAATTTCTCATGGTTCAAAAACCCTAGATGATGAGTTTAGCTACTCATGTTTGCAAGAGCACAATAAGAATTTGAGGATGAAAACATAATTGTAAACTCACAATAAAGAAGAAATTCTAAAATCTCAATTATGAATAAAACCCTAGAATCGATGTTCCAAGATTACAAAATCCAATAATGTGTTTGTGAACTCAAAATAATGAAAAAAACTATCTCAAAATAATGTAATGAATAATTCCTGAACATATGACAACAAATGGGAATTTATAGGTACAAGGAAAATCCTATCCAAATCAAAATAGAAAAACAGAGTCGGTAACTTTCCACAGTATCTTGACTTGGTGTCGTGGAACCAAGTCATGCCATGTAGGTCAGTGCCGTATAAATCAGCCAACATTGAACATCTCTAAAGGTGACTCACAACAGCCACTCACATCACGTGAGTGGACTCACGGCACGTGAGTGGACTCACGGCACGTGAGTGGACTCACGGCACGTGAGTCCATTCATGAGTCACCTCTCCAGTGCAGATCTTGGTTTTTTCATCTTTAGATACTTTGTTCTCAAGCGTGATTCTTCCTTTTTGTTCATTTTGCCTCCAAAAACTATTTGCCTATAATGTGGAACAGAAAACACATCATACCAACCAAACACACCCAAGTTATTGCATATTTTCCCTATTTTAAGCATCTAAAGTGTCATGAAACCATGACATATCAAGGAGTCAAAATATTTGTGTATGTATATGGTGCTTGTGGGTAGTTGCTCGCAGTAGATTGAGAATACACATAGTATCTGGGTCGGGAGTCATCAGTCATTATAAATATAGGTGATTGTCAGTGGTATTGTCCTAAGTTGAGTGAGTTCAGTCTGTTCAGGTGTAATATGGAACCGATTTTACTCCTTGTTATATATATATATATATATATATATATATATATATATATATATGGTTTCTTGATTAGCCTTCAGGTACTACGTGAGTTATTAATAGTAGTAAAGACTTGCTTGACTCTATGCTTATATGTAAGTTGGGTTTTTGACATTAGCATTAGAGCATTACTTGTGATTATTAACTATATCATGCATTAAATAAAGGGTGTTGAGTTGGTATTGAGATTATATATGGATCGGGTATCATGTTGATACTGTTATATGGATCAAGTATCACACTGATACTGTTATTAGAATGGGTGTCACACCGATACTGGTACACAGATTGAGCTCATCCCCGGTATGTCATAGCTAAGAGTCCCTGCTAACTCTAGTATGCGTGTACATCTTGCAAGCATACAATCATCTTTTCATTGAACATAGTTATTATGATGGCCATTAATGAAAGTATCTGGGTAATTAATGTATTGTATACTTGTATATCTATTGAGATGAAGGGTTAGGTATGTACTTATTTCGTATTGTGTGGTTGGTTTGTGGGCATGAGTAGTAGACCAAGAAATGTAGGTATAATGCTAGGTATGCCTTGATCTGAATGATTATGTTAATCTAAGTATGTATAGTATATACATGTGGTATATGTGGGTACGGGGTGATTTGTTCTCGTCCTTATAGTATCCTAGCAAAGTAAGGCTAGTGGTCTTGTTAGTATAATTCATAGGTGGAGTGGTGAGTCATAATCGTGTTAGGCATAGATTCGTAGGGTTGTTAGTGAAGAAGGTAAGACGAGTTAAGGAACTTAGGGAAGGGAAAAATTATCAAAGGACAAAAATAAATAAAAATGTGCAATGGCAGGCAGGTCATAGAGATGCTAAGGGTAACATGTCAAAGACTTGAAGAGAGGGCAATTGGGAGGGTTTAGTTATCTGAAATCTTAACAAATGTCATGACTTCCTTCCTATTTTCTATTTTTATTATTTGTTTCTAACCCAGATAGACTGATGATACCTAGACAGACTGATGATACCTACCAGTACGTGTGGTTGTACTGATACCACACTTACTATATCTCTACTTGGGTGTATAGCCATATTGCAGGTTAGTTGGAGTTTCTATAGGTACGATGGTGATTACTCTGCAGCATCTCCGGTCATCTCAGTCTTACATGGATGTTATGTCTCAAGTCTTCTTTTTCATTGCTTAGTGCTCCTGTACCGGCTTAGATTAGGTTCTGGGGTAACTATTATTTTAGTTCCGCAATGTAATTAGTCAACAACTATATTTGGATAAAGAGTTTTGGTTTTGATTAAGGGATTATTTCTTTCAAAATCATTTTGTTTAACTTCTGCACTTAATTTAATGGTTGGGCATTAAGGGTTCTTATATCTAGGGTAGAATTGGATATGTGTTCGTATGATCCATGATTGAGGTCATGACAAGATGGTATCAGAGCCTAGGTTATCGGTCTCCCAGTACAAGAGCAAATGTTGAGTAGAGTCCTATGGATAGGTGTGTTGACGTTCACATCAAATGGATAGGAAGTTATAAGATATCTAGGAAATCAATCTCCTTTTTTACTCTTCAATTGTGCTATCTCAATGTTGTTTCCTTGAGTTGAGTCTAATTGGTATCTGGCAGATTACAATTGGTATCTAAACAATCGCATTTAGGATAAGTCAGTCCCAAGTGGTATCTCAGTAATGTTCAAAAGATTAGAATAGTGTTATTCTAACCGATTGAGGTCTATAGGAGGCTTAGGATTTGAATTCTAATTTCGTAAATTATATTTGGTTGTAGTGAATTGTATAGTTTTCACTGCTGCAAGTGAACATAACTCTTCTTTTAGTGATTGGTCATGTTTGCCGAGGAGATACTTGTGTTTTTAACTATTTTTTGTTGTGTTAGAATAGAACGCTACGTGTATTCATTATGTGAACTATTGTTGTGTGATTGTAATAGTGTCGTACTATGGGTGGGTCAAACTTGATAAGTGTAAGTGATTATTTTAAATGATATGAGATGAGCTATTACAAAAGAAATTTGAGAATCATAAGGGTTGTATCACGCCCCAAATCCCATCGGGACGGATTGGCACTCGTAGCCGACAAGGCCCGAGAGAACCAAGCTTTGTCTCTATTCAATCATATGCATGCCATAAGAAACCCATAATCACATAATAGCTTTAAATACTAATAATGGAATTCATGGAACATGATATACATATACATATGCGAAACTTGGTCGTTGAGGCCACCAAGTCAAGAACGACATAACCCTTTTACATTTATACACCCACATCCATCTACAAAAGCCTCTAACAAATGCATTGACCAAAATGAACTAAAAGTTGGGACAAGTCCCCGCTTTATACAACATGTACAACACCAAAACATATGTACAACTGTGACTCGGAGAAGCCCCAAACTAACTGGAGCTCACCAAAGATCTGCAACACTGGCAACCTACTGTGGAGGCCTACTAGTACCTGCGCCTGCAGCAAGTAAGGTAAATTCCCCAAGAGGGGTCAGTACGAAGAATGTACTGAGTATGTAAGTCCATATGAAACTTGTAAGATACAAAAATATGTCAAGAACTCAAGTTCAAATGTATAACCAATATAGATAAGTCACAATGTAGATGAGTCACTATTCTGTACTTTGGAAACCATGTATTTTGCTTTCATTACTTTCTTTGTATCTTTACTTTCATGATTATTCATCTTTGCCTTTGACCTGTGATACCCAGGCCCCAACTGAACAGTGGATTTTAAACATAACATAGCGTTATGTTGGGATCGGCTCGAGCTAGGCTTATGCCCCTAGAGCTGCCACCCTATGAATCAATGTATATATCGGGATCGGCTCGAGCTAGGTTAGTACCTCTAGAGCTGCCACCCATACAACATTTCAGGTTCGGCTCGAGCTAGGTTATTACCCCTAGAGCTGCCCCCTGTTAGGATCGGTCCGAGCTAGGCTTATGCCCCCAGGATTGCCCCCTGATCGAACAACCTCGGGATCGGCTTGAACTAGGCATTTTTTCCCCCAAAGCTGCCACCCATACTTGATCATTGACCACATATGCATTACTTTGTTTATTACTTTGAGATTGATACCATGACAGTCACAACTTTACTTGAATCTTTGGATCATTAACCAATGAGTGAGGGATATGTGAACAAACATTATTGGAAACATAGCCTTATTGGAAACATATCACCATTGGAACCATTAGACAATAATCAATGAACAAGATATATGAGTATAACCACTATTAGAACTTTGGAACATAACATTGTTGAGCTTTTGGAACATTATTCATGAATATGAGACTTGAGATTCACAATTGATCAATGAGTAGGAAACATATGATAATGACCATTGATAACCGGATATAGAATACATTAGCACATTTCGGGATGGGACAAGCAAAATGTCAATGTGAATACTATTTGCCACAGAAAGATACGGACAGAGTAACGTTACATACCTTGCATTCTCAATACGAATATACAATCCTAGAGGTGCATACAATAGTCCCGCTCCTTCTTTATGTGTCACTCTACAACACAAATATATAACGGAATTCACATTAACCATCAACTACTTTACAAATGCATATAACATCAATGTGTTACATGTTTGCCTTTAAACATGTCATTTCCCCTTGACAAAACCATTGATGAAATTATTATTCCAAAAATCCCCCAATATTCCATACATTGACCAATACATGATAATCAATACATTTCATCACAACACTTCTCCTTTACACTTTCTTATCCACACCACATCACAATTAATCCATCAAATTACCTTAATACACCTCATAGCACATATCGGCCAAAATCCCACAATTTACACTTTTAGAAAAATAACAAGTTTAATAACAAAATCACACCATACATATTCATATTTTATCCATACCATGCTCTTCCATCAAAGTCACAAGTCATAATTCAAGCTTGAAGCTTGAAGCTCATGGATCACAAATCTTATATAAAAACACAAAGTATCATGTCCACAATTTCCAAGCATAACCAACATGATATACATAATCTCCCATGCATATAATATATTAATCCATGAGAATAAATACTTACCAAGGCTTGGAATAGGATGATCTTGTCCAAAGAGTCCCAAGGAAATATTTTCTTTAGGGTTTGGAACTAGAGAAATGTTTGAGAAATATATTAAAAGGCATGAGAGTTTTATGTGAATGAAAATCTGATTTCTCCTTGTCTTATATATACCTCAAGTCATACTTAGCCATTCCTTGGCATTAAATGTGGTCAAAGTGGAAGAATGGGTCAATTGCCCCTTTGGGCCATGTATTTTATCCCATTTTGGGCCTAAATTTGGGCCCAATTGCATATGTTAGCTTAACCCACCAACTTTAATGTGTAATTCACCATATATCTCATGTTTAATTAATTCCATAATGTCACGACAATATTCTCTTACGAGATTCTCATTCGTCGTCTCAATCGCAAAAATAGGAATTCTAGTCGCCCATGGCTTCATTGAACATTTTGGATAACTATTTCTGTTTCATGATTTGATCATGTAGGAGTATGTAGGAGTGTATTGAAGTGTTTGAATCTTTAAAAAATAACTCCAAAGAACCAAAAGAAACCATCTAAGAATCGTCGTAGAATTGCGTTGCGAAACGAGTCCGGAAGGACCAATCTTTGTGCCTTGCGCCACTGCTGCAAAGCAAGGCAGTGGTGCAAGAAATGTACCCCCTCTGAATCAGTGGCTTGCGCCACACCCCCTGAAACAGGGAGTGGCACAAGTTTCAGCACCTTGCTGAATTTTTCGGCCACTTCTTCAATACTTGCGTATCATCCAATACCTTATCAAAACACTACAAAATACTTACTTAGTGATCTTAATCATCAAGTAAACATGACTTCAAGTCACCAAATGAGGTTGTAATGTGTACGGGGTATTACACAAATGCTCCACGAAGTCACAAAACACCTCTTACGAAGGTCTAATCGCACATATTAGGTCCGATATCAAATGTTTCACCAATGACACCATAAAACACATACTCATGGCATCTCAACACCTAGGTAGATATGAACCCAAGGTATCAAGTGAGGTTAGAAAATTACGGGGTGTTACATTCTTCCCCCTTAGAAACATTCGTCCTCGAATGTTAACAACATCGTCTTAGGTACAACAAATGCATCTCTATATTAACATACGCATACATATACACATAATGATTTTAGATACTTACTTGTTATTGGTCCACATCCGCACTGTGAACTTCTTCATCCATTTGAAATAGATGGGGATACTTGGATTTCATCATTTCTTCCGCTTCCCATGTGATCTCCTCTACTTGTTGATTTCTCCAAAGGACTTTTACGGATGCGACATCTTTATTCCTCAATCTCTTTACTTGTCGATCTAGAATAGCAATGGGTACCTCTTCATAAGTAAGATCCTCCGTAACTTGAACATCCTCTACGGGAATAATACGAGATGGATCTCCTATGCATTTTTGAAGCATCGAAACATGAAATACCGGATGAACTGAGGAAAGTTCCTTAGGTAGTGCCAACTCATACGCAACTTGCCCACATCTTCTAATGATTTCATATGGGCCTATGTAACGTGGACTCAATTTCCCTTTCTTTCCAAACCGCATTACCCCTTTCATCGGTGACACCTTTAAAAACACCCAATCACCTATGGCGAATTCAAGCCCTCTTCTTCTAACATCGGCATATGACTTGTGACGACTTTGAGCCGTTTGTAACCGCTGTTGGATTACTTTAACTTTCTCCATAGCCTGATGAACAATATCTGGCCCAAGTAAAGCAGTTTCACCCGCTTCAAACCATCCAATTGGTGATCTACATTTCCTTCCGTACAAGGCTTCATAAGGTGCCATTTTAATACTTGAATGATAGATATTTTTATACGCAAATTCAATAAGAGCCAAATGGTCATCCCAATTGCCTTGAAAATCTAACGTGCATGCTCGTAGCATATCTTCAAGTGTCTGAATAGTACGTTCTGCTTGTCCATCAGTCTGAGGATGGAAAGTCGTACTCAAATTCACCTGTGTACCCAAACTCTGCTGAAAAGATCTCCAAAAGTGTGTTGTGAACTGTGCTCCTCTATCTGATATAATGGAAAGTGGAATACCATGCAATCGTACTATCTCTTTCACATACAACTTCACATAATCCTCAGCTGTATAGGTGGTCTTGACTGGTAGAAAATGTGTTGATTTGGTAAGCCTATCCACTATGACCCATATAGAATCAAACTTCCGCAATGTACAAGGCAAACCTGTAATGAAATCCATATTAATCATATCCCATTTCCAGACTGAAAGATTGATACATTGCATGTAACCTTCCGATTTCTGATGTTCCACTTTCACTTGTTGACAATTTGGGCATTGCGCGACAAATTCTGCAATGTTCTTTTTCATATTTCCCCACCAATACACTTCTTTTAATTCATGGTACATTTTAGTAGCACCCGGATGAATAGAATAGCGCGAATGATGCGCCTCTGTTATAATTTGTGTCCTCAACTCATCTACGTCCGGTACACACAATCTCCCTTAACATTGAAGTACCCCTTCTTGTGTAAGATCAAATGCCTTGGTCAAATTCTGCTGTACATTTTCCTTTAGCTGTAATAGAATAGAATTCGCAAACTGCTTCTCTTTCACTTCAGCTATCAAGGAGGATTCTGCTGCATTTTGCACAATAACCCTTTCATCTGGAGATTCAATAAGTCAAACTCCCAAGCTGGCTAGTTGATGTAGATCTTTGATTATCTCTTGCTTTTTAGTCAACTGGCCACTAGTGCTTTCTACTGCCTTACGGCTCAATGCATCAGCTACTACATTTGCTTTGCCTGGATGATAAAGAATATCAATGTCATAGTCTTTCAAGAGCTCTAACCACCTTCACTGCTTCAAATTGAGTTCCTTCTGCTTAAAGAGATATTGCAAACATTTGTGATCCGTATAGATATCAACATGAACTCCATACAAATAATGACACCATATCTTTAAAGCTAAAACTACCGCTGCCAATTCAAGATCATGCGTGGGATAATTTTTCTCATGTGGCCGCAACTGTCGTGAGGCATATGCTATGACATTACCGTGTTGCATCAATACACATCCGAGTCCAACCCCGAAAGCATCACAATACATTACATAACCCTCGGTACCTTTGGGAAGTACTAAAACTGATGTGGAGGTTAATTTATCTTTCAACCTTTGGAAGTTTTTCTCGTACGCATCATTCCACTGAAATTTTACTGCCTTATGTGTAAGCTTTGTTAACGGTGTAGTAATATAGGAAAAACCTTCCACAAATCTTCTGTAATAACCTGCCAGTCCAAGAAAACTATGAATTTCTGTGGGTGTCGTAGGTCTTGGCCAATTTTTCACTGCTTCGATCTTTTGTGTATCAACCTGTATACCTTCATCTGACACAATGTGGCCCAAGAATGCAACTGATTTTAACCAAAACTCACACTTAGAGAACTTGGCATACAACTTACGCTCACGGAGAATCTGTAACACCTGCCGTAAGTGATTAGCATGGTCCTCCGACGTTCTGGAATAAACTAGTATGTTATCTAATAAACACCGTGATGAACATGTCCATAAATGGCTTAAACACCCTATTCATCAAATCCATGAACACGGCTGGTGCATTTGTTAGTCCAAATGACATAACTAAAAATTCATAATGGCCATACAGTGTTCGAAAAGCTATCTTGGGTACATCTTCTTCTCTAACTCTGACTTGATGGTAACCCAACCTCAAGTCGATCTTTGAAAAACACTTGGCACCCTGTAACTGATCAAACAAATCATTAATTCGAGGGAGGGGATATTTGTTCTTGATCGTTACCTTATTCAATTGCCGATAGTCGATGCACATTCTTTATGTACCATATTTCTTTCGTACAAATAATACCGGCGCACCCCACGGGAATATACTAGGCCTAATGAAGCCTTTGTCCAGCAAATCTTTCAATTGCTCCTTCAATTCACGCAATTCTGCTGGAGCCATTCTATATAGAGGAATAGAAATAGGTTGAGTGCCTGGAATCACATCAATGCCAAATTCTACTTGCCGTTCTGGGGGTAAGCCTGGAAGATCCTTTGGGAACACATCTAGTGGTTCCACTTCAGTATCTTTCACCCGTACTAGATTACATATGTAACCCTTAGCAATCATTTTTGGGATGGGACAAGCGAAATGTCAATGTGAATACTATTTGCCGCAGAAAGATACGGACAGAGTAACCTTACATACCTTGCATTCTCAATACGAATATACAATCCTAGAGGTGCATACAATAGTCCCACTCCTTCTTTATGTGTCACTCTATAACACAAATATATAACGGAATTCACATTAACCATCAACTACTTTACAAATGCATATAACATCAATGTGTTACATGTTTGCCTTTAAACATGCCATTTCCCCTTGACAAAACCATTGATGAAATTATTATTCCAAAAATCCCCCAATATTCCATACATTGACCAATACATGATAATCAATACATTTCACCACAACACTTCTCCTTTACACTTTCTTATCCACACCACATCACAATTAATCCATCAAATTACCTTAATACACCTCATAGCACATATCGGCCAAAATCCCACAATTTACACTTTTAGAAAAATAACAAGTTTAATAACAAAATAATACCATACATATTCATATTTTATCCATACCATGCTCTTCCATCAAAGTCGCAAGTCATAATCCAAGCTTGAAGCTCATGGATAACAAATCTTATATAAAAACACAAAGTATCATGTCCACAATTTTCAAGCATAACCAACATGATATACATAATCTCCCATGCATATAATATGTTAATCTATGAGAATAAATACTTACCAAGGCTTGGAATAGGATGATCTTGTCCAAAGAGTCCCAAGGAAATATTTTCTTTAGGGTTTGGAACTAGAGAAATGTTTGAGAAATATATTAAAAGGCATGAGAGTTTTATGTGAATGAAAATCTGATTTCTCCTTGTCTTATATATACCTCAAGTCATACTTAGCCATTCCTTGGCATTAAATGTGGTCAAAGTGGAAGAATGGGTCAATTGCCCCTTTGGGCCATGTATTTTATCCCATTTTGGGCCTAAATTTGGGCCCAATTGCATATGTTAGCTTAACCCACCAACTTTAATGTGTAATTCACCATATATCTCATGTTTAATTAATTCCATAATGTCACGACAATATTCTCTTACGAGATTCTCATTCGTCGTCTCAATCGCAAAAATAGAAATTCTAGTCGCCCATGGCTTCATTGAACATTTTGGATAACTATTTATGTTTCATGATTTGATCATGTAGGAGTATGTAGGAGTGTATTGAAGTGTTTGAATCTTTAAAAAATAACTCCAAAGAACCAAAAGAAACCATCTAAGAATCGTCGTAGAATTGCGTTGCGAAACGAGTCCGGAAGGGCACAATCTTTGTGCATTGCGCCACTACTGCAAAGCAAGGCAGTGGCGCAAGAAATGCACCCCCTCTGAATTAGTGGCTTGCGCCACACACCCTGAAACAGGGAGTGGCACAAGTTTCAGCACCTCGCTGAATTTTTCGGCCACTTCTTCAATACTTGCGTATCCTCCAATACCTTATCAAAACATTACAAAATACTTACTTAGTGATCTTAATCATCAAGTAAACATGACTCCAAGTCACCAAATGAGTTTGGAATGTGTACGGGGTATTACACAAATGCTCCACGAAGTCACAAAACACCTCCTACGAAGGTCTAATTGCACATATTAGGTCCGATATCAAATGTTTCACCAATGACACCATAAAACACATACTCATGGCATCTCAACACCTAGGTAGATATGAACCCAAGGTATCAAGTGAGGTTATAAAAGTACGGAGTGTTACAGGTTGGGTGTGATTTCGAGGTATATCTTCATCTCCATGATTTGAGACACGTCTTAAGTTCCCGTGATTTGAAGTATTTCTTAAGTTTCATCCAGGTCCTGACCAAATACCTGGGTACGTTGCAAAATTCAGTTTGAGTTATCGTGGTAAGTAATTTCTTAAGACGAGCAGTGTTTTAGAACATAGTTTGTATGTAACTGAGTTCAAGGACTTAAAAACCGCGTAAACAATAGACTTAGACTAGAAAAATTGAGTATTCTTGGTAAAAATTTGCTAAGAATTGAGGGATAAGGGTAATAAGGTGTTTGTGGGATAGCATCATGTGAGGAAATACTTGGAAGTGGTTAAAAATCAGAGTCACTATTGGGTGCCGCTGCAGCGATGGATTTAGTACTACAATGACGTCACTGCAGTAGCTCCTTACTGATTCCATGACACCGTTGCAGTAGCACTTTGTTGCTGCAGTGGCATCACTACAGCGGCAAATTGGTCGCTACAGCGACGCCCAAGCAGTAAGCTGTCAGGGCCTCTCCTATTTTATGATTTTTTTGTACTTTCCAAGAATAACCCTGTGTTCACAATATATTTGAATAAAAATCATTTCTCGATATAAATAAAAATGTATATATCTTATTTAGTAGATAATAAGTCTTAAAAGTATGAAAAGGAAAGAAAGAGATTGTTTGTTACATGCCCCAAACGGGGGCAACCCAAATCCAAAATTAGTAAATAATTTTTTATTTTTATTTTTTTGGGGGGGGTGGGGGGTAATCTAGATGGTGGCTTCATCATTTCCAAGGTTCAAGGTGTATGATCCCTCCTCCTCCATCCCTCTAAGGAAGGAGAACTCATCCGTATCCTTCTTCGTCAGCTTTAGGAGCTTCGTAGTAGGGGAGGCACACTTGAACATGACCTGCACAGCCTTCCACATCCTGACCAACATACGGTCCTGGGAGTGCCTTTTCTCCTTCTCCTTATCTAGCTCTCTTTGGAGCTCTGCATAGGCCCGAGCTGACTATGTAAGGGTCGTGGAACTTATAGAAGCTGAACATGGGGGAGGCAAATGAGACCGCTCCAAATAACCCTAAACAGCAGCAAGGTCGGCCTCCCAACCACCAAGGAATGGAGGAGTATGGTAGGGGTACTAGTCTCCTCGCCCCCTCTACCCCTGCTACTCTCAGCCTCCTCCCTTATCTTTCTATTCTTTTTTCTCCCTCCCCACGAACCCTTTGCCTTCAGTGGATTGAAGGTCGCGTCACACTCCTCCAATGTGTTGTGGTCATCCTTTGGAACTTCCACCCTCTTGCACAACTCTGTGATCAATGAAGGCAAGAAAATATCCCTCAAAGACCCTCCCTTAGCGTAGAAATATTACCACTCATTGATAATCTGCATCCCCACATTCATTTCTATCCCCGAGAAAGTGCATGCCACAACCATAGCCAGATAGAAGATCACATCAGCAACATATCCTGAAGGATGGATCCTCCGAGATGCCAATTGCATCCATCTCTAATCCTCCATGGATAAAGGAGGGTTTTTGGTTCCTTAGACACTGGTTCATTTACTTTGCCCTCCTGACCCTCCGCTACCAAGGTCCATGCCACCCACTTCAAGTTTGATTCAGTAATTTTAGCCTCAAAAGCAGCATTGGAGGGGTTTGGGAGCCCCAAGGTGTCATTGATGGTGGAAGCATCCACAGAAACATCTTTCCCCTGACTAGGAATGGTGGGAAGAGGTACAGACCAATCCACGATTGGGAGTATGGCATAGAACTCCCGAATGATAGCCAGGTTGCATGCAGGGACGACCTCTGTCAGCATCCCCGAACCAAAACTTTATAGCTGGTTATAGAAATCAGGTGCCTCCTCAGCCACATTTTTCATCACGAACCGCCTCTGGTGAAGGAAGCCCTTAATGAGTCGCCCTTCCTCGTAGCACTCACGATAGGTGGAGTTGGGGAATCTTTGGTATGCGGGTGGTTATCCATAGTATTAGTCCTACAAATATTGCAATTACAGTGTTAGAAGCTAATTTGGTATGTTATGAAAGGGAAAGGAACCAAAATAGAAAAATCAAAAAATTTTAGAAGGGGCTACTACCTATCGTTGCTGCAGCGGCACTTTTGTCGCTGCAGCAGCAATTCCACCTCTATAGTGGTGCCTTCATCCCCAACCAGACCTGACCCCTCCCTTGGTAGAATTTCAAATTTTTCTTTCAAATTGTAATTTTATGTATAAATCGGGCTTGGTAGAGTACGTATGAACTCTTTTACACTAAAATAGGGGTGATTAACACCCAAAATCAAGCCCAAATCATTATAAATCATTAAAGAGGGTGGATATTTATCTTCCACCCTTTTTAATTCCAAAAACTACCATAAACGTTGTCAATCTTACGTTTAGAATGCTATAGGAGCGTTGTGGACGTAAGATAATCTAGCATGCTTGTCAAATCATGCAAGGAATCCTCAAAATTTCAATTCAAGTTGCACTAAGAAACCATCCAAAAAATCCCCTTTCTATTCTAAATTTTATGATTCTACAATGCAAAACGCGTAAGTGGAGTAGTAGGGACGAGAACTACCTTAGTAGTGTCGCCGAAATGAGGTTTGCTCGGGGGAAATTGAGAGAGTTTTTGAGTGATTTTGAGAGTTTAAGAGTTGGAAGTGGAGGCAACTTAAAAAAATTGAGCCCTGCTGCAGAGACAGTCCTGTCACTGCAGCAATGTTGTTGCAACGATCAATCTGCTGATACAGCGGTGGGCTCCATAGATTTTTTTGATTCATCCTAAATTTTTATGCATTGTGATATTCTGTGACGTCCAGGGTATTTTAAAAGACCCGTTATATAAGAAATTATCAGTAATTTTATTCCTCAATTTATTATAATTATCCGTCTGGTTAAGAAGTTTAAGGATTTTGAATGCGTAGACTAGTAGTGTAATGGTGAGTGTAGCTTTAATTAATCGGAATTCAGTGGGATATTATTAGGTGATCACTAAAAATAATGGATTCCTCTCTACTTTCAAAAAAACCATCGTGTACTTTGTATTCTAAGAATCGTGCTGAACACCTTCTTACTCTCCCCGTAACTATTTGAGGACGAATGATGAGTAAATTGGTATCTAATGTAATGACCCAAATCATTGTTATGTTGAAAACCATCCCGGAAAAAATGTATCAACTAAGAAATCCTTGTTTTGGAATTTATAGGAATTATTTCGTGGGAAAAATTCATGGCCCAAATCGAATTTTGGCCAAAATTGGAAAACTTGGGTCAGGCCACTGACCCACTACTACAGTAGAACCACTGCAGCGACACTTCCATCGCCACAGCGGGTAGTCGTATAGTAGCCAGCCCAAGGGTTAATTAAAACCCTTATTTAGCTAAGGCCACTTATGTCGTCTCCCTCCTCCAAAATACCCCAAGTGAACCCTATACTTAGAATAATGAGTATTTGAAGGCCAAGCTCCTAGAGGGCAATTTCGAAGCATTTTCGACGAAGTTTCCGGTGTTAGTAAAGGCAAGGCATATGTGGGACAACTCTCTGCTCTCCATAGCAGTGGAATTCATCTACAAGTTAGGTTATGGTTTAATTATATATAATGACCCAAATCATGGATCGTGCGGGCACCTACCAAATCTATCCTAATAGGAGAACCCTTACCACCCAACCATTCAATTATTGTAGAAGACATTTAAAAATGCCTTAAGTATAAATAATCATATAAACCTTCTGTTTAAAAAACACTTATTACATTAATACACTACGGAAGTAAATTAAATTATTTCCTAGAAACTAGTCTAAGCCGGTACAAGAGCACTAAATAAATGGAGAAATGACCCGAGACACAGCATCTATGTATGAGAAGGATGACAGGAGTTGCTGAAGAATAAACACAGTTGTACTTATAAAAACTCCAACTAACCTGCAATATGGCTATATCCCCAAATAGAGATATAGTAAGTGTAGTATCAGTACAACCACACGTACTGCTAGGTATTATCGGCTGACTAGGTTTAGAAAATATATAACAACATATAGAAAACAAGAAGATATCATGACAAGGATACAAGTTAATATCTGAACATACTTAATTTACTTCAACTTCCAAACTTACCGCCTTTCTTTTATTTAAGCAATATTACTTTATCCTTAGGTTGTGATTAACTAACTATATTCTATGAATTAATCTAACCCACAATTAATGTGCACTTACCTTATTACAACAACTCTATATACTTCTCTCTCTCTTTACCATTAATCTTCTTATTGGGCAATCCCCGCTCCCTATTATACTACCATTAACCATTAGGATTGTGTTGACCAAGGCAACTAATAATATCAACAACTTTGCAAGAAGAAACACCATAATGTACATCACTTATATAACTATATACACAAAAGAATAATATTTACACATAATCTAGGACGTACCTTATATTAACACTTTGTTTCAATGTATAATCACCATCATCAACATAATCAGTCTACTTAAGGAATCATAGTATCTGATCAAACAAACGGTTCACACAAGGAACCAATTACACTTAGGCAGAAGTTTCAAAAAGTTTCACCACAACATAAAATTTTAAGTAAATGTACATTCAAATGCATATGATAAATGTATGTATGCAAGATGTACGTATCATCTCTTTCTCTTCTCAATCTCATCATCATCAATGTCATTCTCAACATCATGAACATCATAATCTCAATTTCATCATCAATATCATCAACTCAACATCAGCAATATCATCTCAACATCATGAACATCATGATCTCAATATCATCATCAATATCATTTCAACATCATGAGCATCATGGGCATCATGATATGAATATCATCATCAATACCATTTATGTAAATAGAAGATGCAATCAATAATTATAAGTGATACCAGAAGGCGAATCGCAAACACCCAATTGAAATTAGACACAAGCAATAGCGATTGAAACAGAACGTATAATTAATGACAACCAAGTAAATACAGTCAATAACCACAAGTTCATCATTCCAAGTAAACAACGAATATCCACTAACACAAGAAATCAAAAGTATGCCCGAAGGCCAATTCACCACTTACTCAAATGAGCATTATCAAACGCAATCACTAATCACAAACATGTTCAAATACCAATCAATCAAGTATCTATTTTAGGAGTGCACATTCCATCAGGATTGATATCTACACTCTAATTCATCATCCTATTTCATTCCCCAATCTAACTCTCTTTTATTCATATTAAAACAGATAAATTCGGTTACTAAATAGTAATCCTTATACTCAAGTCATCACTAAGTTCAAGACATTGTCCCCTTTAGACGATCATTCAACCATTTGTCTATTCAACTTACAATTCTAGCTAAAGCCATACACCTTTATACATCTTACTTTCTAGCACTTAGAAAAACTTGACTTTAGGTTCTTAAGTTATATAATCACCTTTTCTTGTCGCAATCAATCCTCCTAACTATATTCTAGCAAGAATATCTCATACTTTAATATACACAATATCAGGTTAACCTTTTTTAAGGTATTAAAGACTAGCTCTATAGATTAGAAGGTCACCTAATTCTTTTATTATTATTCACATTCACGTATTAAACTTCATAAATCATCAAGTAAGTCATACAAATACAAACATCCATCACGGGATTCACGCAAAACATAATAATACACAATTATATCATTATTACATTATTTCTAAGTTTGATGCATCCAAACTCAGTGCCCGTAGGCCTAGACATGAAATCTCCCGTCAAGTACAGTTATTACATGGAACTAATCCAAGTCTACTACACATTAAACCATAACCTAAATCGACCGAAGATCTTGGAACAAGCAAGCCGCACTAAGGTTGCTCTTACCTTTCCTTCATGCTTCCATTAGCCCAATAATCTAGAAATCCAAGAGTAATTAAGCCATTACTCTACGCATCACTAATTTGGGAATTCAACCCACTAATATTCATGATCTAAATCATTACCCAAGGTCAATTAACCCTTAACTAGTTCTATTATATTCAACCCATCTCTATTAATGGAGTTTCAAAACTAAAGATTCCATTTTTGTTGAATTTAAGGTTCCCAAAAATCAAATTTCATGTTTTAGAATCACTAATTTATGCTATAAATCTTTAATTAACAATCTAGAATTAATTCTAGGTGATATTAACCCAACCCATAGGTTTTTCCCAAAATATCATGAGCTTAGGGTTCAAATCCCTAAGAATTCCACCATTGAAGATCGTTCTTATGATTTTAAGATATTAAAGGATTGAAATTTGAAGAAGATGACAGAAGAATTTACCTCAATGAAGAATTTTCACCCAAGAAGTTGAAAAATCACCCCCTAGGGCTTTGGGATGATGTTTTTGAGTGAAAATCCACAAATCGGTCAAAAATAAGGTTATAAACTGCCTAGTTACTGTTACAGCGGTAAAATTACCTCAACGATAGTTAATTTCTCAGCTCGAATAGTGTTCAATAAAATGGCCATAACTTTTTACTCCTATAGAGGATTAACAAATAGTCAGATGCAATGGAAAGAAGACTCAAAGATCTTTTATTTGGTGAGTATTTGGCCTCATAAATTCTTATATTCTAGAATATAAGCTTGTTTGAAGTTGACCCTAGTTTAAACTTAGCTCGAAACTCAATAGGTAAGAACACTTCAAACCCAACTTTGTGTTAGGGGTATTGTATGACGTTAGTACAAGTTCAATGCACTCTTATACTAAAGAATTGGTCCTATAACTTATGGTGTAAGAGGTTCTCATACTTTTACCACAGATATTTTTAGTAACGACGAAACGGGTCATTATATTATATACCAATTTACCCACCATTCGTCTCCGAATGGTCATTGGTGAAGAGAAGAGTTTTTTAAGCACGATTCGCAGAATTCAGCGTACACAATGGTTACGAAAATAATACAACCTCCCATCAACTTCTAACACAATTTGATAACAATTACCGAACCTTTATTCTATAATAACGCCAACCATCCTACACACCACAGACCACTAAGCTCTAGGCACAAAGCATGATCATTGTAACCCAAGGATTATGATTCGTAGAAAAATTTATTTATGGGTCATCTAAAATACCCAAAATACCATATGATATTATGATGCACGAACATTTAGAGTGAAAACGGAAATAATGGGGAATGAAAAACTGAAATTTGCATTTTTACCACCGCTGCAGCGGTAACTCGCAGGCCTATTGAGGTTACCGCTACGATGATCCTTTTACCGTTGCAGGGGTCCGGAGTCAGTAACTTGGGACTCATCCCAGTTTTGTTCATTTCACAACAAACCTTCCAAAATTCGATATTATGAACTAACTCTTTTATGGTAATTGCTATAAATGGACTTCTATCAACTCATTTTATGCACCGAAAGATTCTACGATTTTCTAAACTTGTCCTCTAACACGTTCACTACTAAAATCCACCAATAAACACATCATGATCCATCATTTAATACTAATCCATACAATGCTAGATTTTTAACCAAAACCACACTACTCCAAGGTTGTCATTTCTATACTAGGAACAAGTTTAGTTGGGTACTAACACCCTAACCTATGCTATAACTAACATAACACCACCAACACACCACTATGGGTTTTCACTATCACATATATTTCGCATCACAACTCATATTAGTTTATTCGACCCTACAACATACCTCAACCACTAAAGGGGCAATACCAACTAAGTATTATTATGTATCGATAGGAGGGCTATGAATATGTATAAACACATCAAATAACTCTAATCCCTCAGTCGACCCTACAACTAACACTCATCAACTATATCCAAGCTAACTTATTTCACCAACCAATTACACCATATTCAAGGGACACTCTCAACCAATATTTATTTCCATACAATAAGAATATACACAATATTCAGTCATAATGAGCTAACTACAAAGTCTGGCTAGTAGTCCTTCCTCCTCACTAAGCCTACAAACATTATCCTACTATCACTTTATTCACATCCTTAGAACTTAACCCATTATATTCATTCATAGCCACCATGAGTTTTGTACAATAGGTTAGTCTACCGTTAGGACATCAACACCCTTACCCCCATAAGATCATTCAAGTCACCTAACCAAATAAGCTACATCCTTGTCAGTCACACAGTTAAGGTTTAACTTACCAATTATATATACCCAGTTAATTTACCTTGCATTAGTGATATCAACTACACCATTTACCTCATGTTTAAGTCACCAAGGATGTGCAAAACAACTAAGTTCATCTCAGTTTAACCAATCACTTATTAAGGTATCATTAACAAGTCAACTCATTGACTAGATTATTCACACAAGGATGACCTAAGAGCACTTTAGGACCAGATATAATCATCAAAGATTGGACCACACTATGATACCAAGTATAATCATCAAAGGTTGGAACCACACAAGGACCCAAGTATAATCATCAAAGGTTGGAACCACACAAGGATCCAAAGTATAATCATCAAAGGTTTGAACCGCATAAGGATCCTGGTTATAATCATCAGAGATTGGAACCACACAAGGATCCTAAGTATATTGTCAAAGACCAAATCAAAATCAAGATATACCATAAAATCACACCCAGCCTTTACCATTCACGGATATTCTTGTGTAACAACTCATCTCATATCACTCATAATGATCATATGCACTTAAGAAGTTTGAACATCAAACAACTAGATAATAGTATGATCAAAACAATACCCATCCGTATAAGTAATACACGTAGCATTTTATCATACCACAACAAAATATTTAAAATAAAAATATTTTTCCATTAAGCATAATAGATCAATTAACAAAAGAGTTATGCTTACAAATGGCATTGACAACTACAATACTCACTACAACAAACAACATAACCACCTAAAAGGTGTACATATCACTCATGCAAAACATAAGTCATAATATTAGAATACAAGTCTTATGCCTCTTATTTATCTCTACTGGTTAGAATAATACTATTCCAACCTTCCAAAAAAATTTGAGATACCAATTGGGACCAACTAATCAAAATTGTGATGGTTGAGATACTAATTGGGATCTGCTAGATACCAATTGAATTCAACTCAGAGAGACAATACTGAGATAGCATGATATGAGAGAAGAAAGTGAAATAGATTCCTAGATGCCTTGTAGCCTCCCACGGATTGGATGTGGAAGTCAACACACCTATCTGCAAGACTCTACTCGACATTTTCTCTTGTATTGGGAGACCGATAACCTAGGTTCTGATAACATCTAGTTGCGATCTAAATCACGGATCATGTGGGCACCTACCCAATCTATCCTAGATAGGAGAACCCTTACCACCAAACCATTCAATTACTGCAGAAGATATTTAAAAATAGCCTCAACTATAAACAATTATATAAACCTTCTATTTAAAACACACTTATTACATTAATACATTGCGAAAGTAAATTAAAAAAAATTTCATAACCTAGTCTAAACCAGTACAAGAGCACTAAACAAATGGAGGAATGACCCGAGACACAGCATCTATATATAAGTAGGATGATAGGAGTTGCTGAAGAATAAACACCTTTGTACCTATAGAAACTACAACTGACTTACAACATGGCTATATCCCCAAATGGAGATATAAGAAGTGTAGTATCAGTACAACCACAGGTACTGGTAGGTATCATTGACCGACCAAGGATAGAAAACATAAAACAACATATAACAAATAAGAAGAGATCATGACAAGGATATAAGTTAATATCTGAACATGCTTAATTTACTTCAACTTCCAAACTCACTGCCTTTCTTTTATTTAAGTAATATTACTTTATCCTTAGGGCGTGATTAGCTAACTATATTCTATGAATTAATCTAACCCATAATTCTTATGCACTTACCTTATTACAATAACTCTATATACTTATCTTTGTCTCTTTCCCATTAATCCACTTATTGGGCAATCCTCGCTACCTATTATACTACCATTAACTATTAGAATTGCGTTAACCATGGCAATTAATAACATCAACAACTTTGCAAGAATGGACACTATAATATACATAACATATATAACTATATACATAGAAGAATAATATTTACATATAATCTAGGACGTACCTTATATTCACACTTTGCTACAATGCAGAATCACCGTCATCAACATAACCGGTCCACTTAAAGAACCATAGTATCTCATCAAACCAAAAGTCCACACAAGGAACCAATTATACTAAGGCAGATTCTTTAACAAGTTTCACCACAACATAAAAATATATGTAAATGTACATTCAAATGCACATGATAAATGTATGTATGCAAGACATATGTATCATATCTTTCTCTTCGCAATCTTATCATCATCAATATCATTCTCAACTTCATGAACATCATGATCTCAATATCATTAACTCATCATCATCAATATCATCTCAACATCATGAACATTATGATCTCAATATCATCAACTTATCATCATCAATATCATCTCAACATCATGAACACCATGATCTCAATATCATCAACTCATCATCATCAATATCATTTCAACATCATGAAAATCATGATATCAATATCATCATTAATACCATCAATGTAAATGGAAGATGCAGTCAATAATTATAAATAATGTCTGAAGGTAAATCGCAAACACCAAATTGAAATCAGATGCAAGCAACAGTGATTAAAACAGAACTTATAATTAATCAAAACCAAGTAAATGTAGTCAATAATCACAAGTTTATCATTCCAAGTAAACAAATAATATCCACTAACACAAGTAATCAAAAGTATGCCCGAAGGCCAATTAACCACTTACTCAAATGGGCATTATCAAACTCAATCATCAATCACAAATATGTTCGAAGATCAATCAATCAACTATCCATTTTAGGAGTGCATATTCTATCAGGATTGATATCTCCACTCTAATTCATCATCCTATTTCATTCCCCAATCTAACTCTCTTTTATTCATATTGAAACCGATAAATTTGATTACTAACTAGTAACCCTTATACTCAAGTCATCACTAAATTCAAGACAATGTCCCCTTTAGTCGATCATTCAACTATTTGGCTCTATTCAACTTACAATTCTAGCTAGAGTCATACACCTTTACACATCTTACTTTCTAGCACTTAGCAAAACTTGACTTTAGGTTCTTAAGTTATATCATCACCTTTTATTATCGCAATCAATCCTCCTAACTATCTTCTAGCAAGAATATCTCATACTTTAAATATACAAAATATCGGGTTCACCCTTTTTAAGTTATTAAAGACTAGCTCTATAGATTAGAAGGTCACCTGATTCTTCTATTATTCACATTCACGTATTAAACTCCATAAATCATCAAGTAAGTCATAAAAATACAAACACCCATCAAGGGATCCACATAAAACACAATAACACACAATTATATCGTTATTACATTATTTCCAAGTTTTATGCATTCAAACTCCATGTCCGTAGGTCTAAATATGAAATCTCCCTTCAAGTACAGTTATTACATGGAAATAATCCAATTATACTATACATTAAACCATAACATACCTCGATCGAAGATCTTGGAAAAAGCAAACCGCACCAAGTTTGCTCTTTTCTTTCCTTCATGTTTCTATTAGCCCAATAATCTAGAAATCCAACAATTATAAGAGTAATTAATCAATTGATCTTTGAATAACTAATTTATGAATTCAACCCACTAATTCTATCCTTATTCATGGTTTAAAGCATTAACCAAGGTCAATAAACCCTTAACTAGTTCTATCATATTCAACCCGTCTCCATTAATGGAGTTTCAACGCTAAAGATTTCATTTTTATTGAATTTAAGGTTTTCAAGAACAAATTTCATATTTTAGAAACACTAATTCATGCTAGGAATCATTAATTAACAATCTAGAAGTAGTTCTTGTTGATATTAACCCAACCTGTAGGTTTTTTATAAAATATCATGAATCCACCATTGAAAATCGTTCGTTCTAATGATTTTAAGATGTTAAAGGATTGATATTCGAAGAAGATGATTGAAGAACTTACCTCAACGAAGAATTTTCACCTAAGAAGTTGAAAAATTATCCCCCTAGGGCTTTGGAACAAAGTTTTTGAGTAAAAACCCAAAAACCCATCAAAAATAAGGTTATAAACTACCCAATTACCACTACAGTGGTAAAATTACCACTGCAACGGTACCGTTGTGGTGGTTAATATCTCATCTCGGATAGTATTTAGTAAAACTGTCATAATTTTTTAATATGATAGCAAATTAATGAATGGTTAGATGCATCGCAAAGAAGACTCAAAGATCTTTTATTTGGTAGGTATATGTCCCCATAAATCCTTATATTCTAGGAGATTTGCTCATTTGAAGTTGACCCTAGTTTAAACTTAGCTCGAAACTCAATCAGTAAGAACACTTCCAATTTAACTTTGTGCTAGGGGTATTGTATGACTTTAGTACATATCCAATGCAATACCATACTAAATAATTGGTCTTATACCTTATAGTGAAAGAGGTTCTCATGCGTTTACCATAGATATTTTTAGTTACAACGAAACAGATCGTTACATTATAGTAGGCTTGGGCTAGATGCAAGTAATAATGATAGTTATGTTGGGAGATTTCATATTTTTGGCCTTCGACGTGGAGTTTTAGGTGGATTGATGACTAGGACAATAATTTTTGATATTGACTGATAAGTTATTGAATTGTATAGCTCCTTTAATTGTCTAAGGATTATAGTTTTCCATGAACTAGAGGTAGATAAAATAATAGGTGTGTGTTACGAGATAAGGAAAGGGTTAGGACAAATATGGAGGTAATGAACGCGAGCTAGGGTAAGAGTGTGTTTCATGATGGGTTTGAAAGAGTCTGATAGAGCTAGGTTTGAGAGTGGAGGGAATGGGTAGTAGGTGCTTAGATGTCGTGGTGAGTCTGGAGGAGTCGAAAGAGTTGTGTGTGTATATGGTTCTTGTGGGTAGTTTCTCATAGTAGATTAGGGATAGACATAGTATCTGGGTTGGAAGTCATCAGTCAGTATAAATATAGGTAATGGCCAGTGGTATGGTTGTAGGTTGAGTGAGTTCGGGCAGTCTAGGTGTAATGTAAAATCGATTTTACTCCTTGATATATATATATATATATATATATATATATATATATATATATATATATATATATATATAAAGGTGGGTGCTTAATTAGCCTTCAGTCACTACATAAGTTATTAATAGTACTAAAGACTTGCTTAACTTTGTGCTTATATGTAAGTTGGGTGTGTATGATTAGCTTTCGACCAATACTTGTGATTATTGATTGTATCATGCATTGAACATAGGGTGTTGAGATGGTATTGAGATTATATATAGATTGGGTATCATGCTGGCACTATTATATGGATCGGGTGTCATGCCGACACTATTATTGGAATGGGTGTCACACCAACACTGGTATATGGACTGAGCCCCCTGCAGGTTATAGCTGGGAGTCTTTGCTGACTCTAGTATGTATATACATCTTGCATGCATGCAATCATCATTTCATTGAACATATTTATTGTGATGGCCATTGTTGAAAGTATCTACCTAAGGGTAATTGATGTGTTGTATACATGTATATCTGTTGAGATGAAGTTTTATGATTGTACTTATTTCATATTGTGTGGTTGGTTTATGGGCATGAGTAGTGGATCGAGAAACATAGGTGTAGTGCTAGGTATGTCTTGATCTGAGTGATTACGTTAATCTAAGTATGTATAGTGTATACATGTGGTATATATGGGTACAGGGTAATCTAGTCTAGTGCTTATAGTATCCTAGCAAAGTAAGGCCAGTAATCTTGTTGGTATAATTCATAGGTCGAGTGGTGAGTCATAATCGTGTTGGGCGTAGAGTTGTAGGGTTGTTAGTGAAGAAGGTAAGACAAGAGTTAAGGAACTTAGGGAGGGGGAAAATATTCAAATGACAAAAATACACGAAAATGTTAAATGACAGGCAGGTCATGGAGATGTTTAGGCAGCATGTCAAAGACCAGAAGAGAGGGCCATTGGAAAGGTTTAGTTATCCAGAATCTTTACTGATGTCATGATTTCCTTCCTATTTTCTATTGTTATTATTTGTTTCTAATCCTGATCGGCCGATGATACCTACCAATACGTGTGGTTGTACTGATACTACTCTTACTATATCTCCACTTGGAGATATAGCCATGATACTACACTTACTATATCTCCACTTGGGGATATAGCCATGTTGCAGGTCAGTTGGAGTTTCTATAGGTACGACGGTGGTTAATCTTCAGCAGCTCCTGTCATCTCACTCTTACATGGTTGTTATGTCTCGGGGTTTCTTTTTCATTGCTTAGTGCTTTTGTACTGGCTTAGATTAGATTCTGGGGTAACTGTTATTTTATTTCCGCAATGTAATTAGTTAACAAGTGTATTTGAATAAAGAGTGTTGGTTTTGATTAATGGATTATTTCTTTCAAAATCGTTTCATTTAACTTCCACACTTAATTGAATGGTTGGGTGGTAAGAGTTCTCGTATCTAGGGTAGAATTGGGTAGGTTCCCGCACAATCCGTGATTGGGGTCGTGACAAGCCAGAGATCTGATAAGAATTAAGGGGCATAAGATGATTTTTTTCAGTTAGTCCCCATTTTCTTTTATTAATTCTTCTCTTCATGTTGTACTTTACGAATTTCTCATTTCTAGTAGTTTATTTTCTGAAATTTATTTAGCTTGAAATCATAACCCAAAACTTTATGATGTGGTAATTTTTATAGGAAGAGTTTCCTGAGAACTTTGTTGCATGTGAAAAGATGAATTCTTGGTAGCAAACTCTACACCAGTTAATATAAATTTCTAGAATGACCATAAAGTTATTATCTAAATTAATAGGACAATTAGTTGGTGAACAACCAATTAATTCTTGATCATAACTTGTCACTATCTAAACCCATCGTGAGTAACACCTACACTAATCCTCCAGTGGGAGAACCATCTAACACAAATTACTACTATCAAATTTCTTAGCCATTTAATTAAGACAAAACCAATTTCAATAATGAAACAATATCAAATAATTTAATTAAATGCGGAAAAAAATCATTAATTCTAAAACGTCCCAGAAACTGAATGTCATCATTCAATGTCATCATTCCAGAACTCTAGCTAAACATGTCTATAAGTACAACCCAGAAAACATCAATCATAAAATAAAAACTGTCTCTACCCAAAATAAGTGGACAAGATCGGATAAGATAGATTTATGGCTGCCGGAAGATGAGTGCTCACCCTTTGGATCTGATGTTGACCTATCAACTACAAGTGAGGTCTCGAAGAAGCCACTAGAATATGCTCTGCATTCAATAAACAGAAAAGTACAGGGTAGTATCAGTACAAAACTACTATGTACTGGTAGGATCATAGGCTAACTTAACTTAATCAATGTGAACACTTAACTAAAAATTTGTAAACAAGTAGCAAAACATGTCACCTTAACAATATGCAAATAATGTTCAAATCAACCACAAAAAGCGTCGCAACCCGAAAGTTGAGGTCATGATGGCACCTACCTCGACCCAGACTTGGTAGGTAAGCCGAAACCCCACAATAAAAAAGAGAATCCAAGCAAGAAAGAAATTAAATAAATATGAGACTTCTAGAACGAAGTCAGGCCATAATACTCAAATAACGAAAATATCCAAAGACATACATCAATCCCCAAAACTTGATGTCACAAGAGTGAAGAGCATCTAATACAAATTAGAAAATCTAAAATACAAAATCTATCTCTTAAAGAAAATGAAGAAAAATAAGATAGGATGAGGTCCGGAAGTCTTCTCCGAACACTAGAGCTAGCCAGTACCTCGAAGTCAACCTCTCACCGTACCAATCAGCCACTGTGGATCACACTCGTACTGGGATCTATACCAAAAGGGTACAGAAGTAGGAGTGACTACAGTCCACTTGTACTCAGTAGATATCATAGGCCGACTGAGCAAAATAGAAAACTAAGCAAGAAAAGATACTATGAGCACACTTCCACCTGCATACAGAAAATTTTCCAAATGGTACCTCACACCGTCTCCACTAACAGTTCCACAACATAACATCTATAAGGAATTACTACACACTAGGATATAAGGAAATCAAGTACAAGGCAACAAACACGTAAGTAGAAGTGCAAATGATGTGAACGCAATACAATGCAATGATGGTGGGATAATGATGATATAAGCCATTGCATGACTTTTGTATACACCTTCCCAGCCTCAACGCTTTAGGACAAGACCTATGAGAGGTTCGCAACCCATATACTTTTACAATCACAATAATCCTAGCCGGTAAATGACCTCGGATAAGGATTAGCAAATATCACAATCAACCTTGCCGGTAAATGACCTTGGGCAAGGATTTTCAAAATATCACAATCAACCTTGCTGACAAATGACCTCGGCCAAGGGTTTTATAAAATATTTCCTTTTCTTTCAAAATTAGTGTTCCTTAGTGGTACCAATCTTATGAATATGGATATAGATGAAATGAGGATGTAATGCTCACAACCAATTAGTATGGAGATAATGATCAATCAATATAGTTATAAATAAGCTCAAAATCAACTCAATATGATAATAATTCATGATATAAATCATCTTATGGCACCTCTAGAATAAATATTCATGTAAGACATCAATAATATCATCTGAAGCCCATCTCTCGGGCATCACTATAATAATAGAGGCAAATAATGCTCAAATAAGGCCTATAGTATCAAATAAAGCCACCACATAGGCATCATAACAAGTCTAGTTCCTCAAGTCAACACAATATGCATATAAGCCCCCACACGGAAAAGACGATAGCAAATATAATCTTAAAATACAATTCCCATAACTAATTCCCTAACCCGTAGCATGCTTTACATGAGTTTTTAACTACCCAGCCAAGTCTGAAGAAAGTTAAGTCATAACATACCTCGAAAAGCCGAAATCCAAGCTTAGACCCTTCAACGCAGAGCTTTCCCTTCGCGAAAAGTCTCAAAATGGACTAAGTCTATCAAAAACATAATCTACACATTTTAAAGAGTCCAACGATAACCATATTGGCTAAATTTATTCTGGATCTAAAAATATTTCGAAAATAAGCTCAAACCTAAAAAGGATAAATCTGGAATTTTATTTTAAAAATCTTGTTTTCCATGTCAAGGGGAGTCTAAATATGAAAACCCATGTGAAAACAAGTTGAAATCGGACTTTAAATTGAAGAAAAACAAATTTTATACTTTACCGGGCAAAACCCACCAAAATCCAAGTTTGAAATCAAAGATTCGAAGTTATTTTAAAGATGAAATCAATAGGAAATGATGAAAATAGGAGTTTAGAGATTACCCGAACAAAATTGATGACAATCCCCTATGAAATCATCTAAAACCGAGCTCTAAAAATCAAATAATGGTGAAAATGGGGTTTTGGACGAGAAAAATGGTTTTAAACTGTCCATATATAAAAATACCCTTTGCAAAAGTGAGCCCTAGGCTGCGAACATGATGACCGACCCGACCCAAATCCCGCGATTGCGGTCAGATCATCACAATTACGATGAAGGCCGACCCGGACCGGGACCGTATAACCCTTCGCGAACGCAGTCATTACTCTGCGATCGCGATGAACCTCGAGGACGACCCTTTGCGAACACAGTACCACCATCACATTTGCAATGAAAAGTATTTTCCTTCTCCATGATTACAACTCGAATCCCGCGAATGCGAAGAAGAGTTCACCTTTGCACTAAAAACAGTAGTTTAGCTATTGGGATTTTGGAAAAATAGTCCCAATTGAACCCTCGGGATTCATTCGGGACCCTAAAAAAATAAACCAGATATACTACTAGGCTATTTTTGATGTTCCAGACTCAATAGAATCATTAGATTTACCAAAAAAGATTGTTTACAAGAAATTAGCCCCTGGGACCTCTTTAAGCTTATTAAAACTAGTTTTTGTTTAAGAGGTCAAATTGCAAAATAAAGGCTCGAGGCTCAAACTAACTATGCTACTAACCCAAAATCAATATTTCAAATATAATAGAACTGTCCAAATCATCATTCGACGCTCAGATCACAAATATTGACCTTAGTCAAACTAAATGCCTTAAAAGCCTCTAAGGGTCTCAAATCCACTCAAATCACTCCCGAACGTATCGAGGATCATGTCAACCAATCTCACAACTCACAAATAGAATGTAACAACTATGGAGAAGGGAAATATGGTCAAAATATAAAAAAGGTTCAATTCAAAACTACCGTTATTACAAAAAAAAAACTCATAAAACCAATCCAGTTCACCACTTTCTCAGAAACATCTTATTATCGTACAACATCAAGTATTAGCTCATTTCAAGTACAAAATCAACAACCAATGGTACGAAAAAAGGAACCAAGAATATGAACGGTAAAATATAACTCGGTTCACTCAAAAAACCATCAAACTCTCTAAATCACGGTGTACACACATGCTAAGGGTCTTATGACTGCCCACTAGCCATGACCTGCAGGGGACGAGATCAGTCCATGTAATCACCCTTATCTAAACCAAGTGTTATACCATCCTTATTTCAATGTATCCACCCTTATCCTCCTTGAAGTTCACCAATTCAATCATAATCAATCTTTAATAAATCACTCATAACAAATAATTAGTACCATCAACAAGTACAATCATAGAGTGAGTTAAATCAACTATCCTTTTATATCAAACAAGGTCCTTTTTACCAATCTCATTATAGATTATCAATTCCAAACTTGCATTCAATAATTAACAAGTTCAATATTTATTAGCATGCATTGCAACTAAATAAATAAACAATCAGTTAACATGCACGCACACAACCAAATTAAGCCTTAACTCCAATTCAACTATAACCTACCTCAATCCAAGTCTTGTGATGCTTTAAATTACTTGAACCTTGCCCCGGTCTAAGAACAACCAACAAGAATCATTCAACAAAATGTCACCAATTCTAGGCATTATAATCTTAAGTTCATAGCCCTAAAGCCAAGTTTATGAATAATTCCACCCTTCTAGGGTGTTCTACCCTTCAATCCACTCAAATTCTTCATACATTGAGATTAATAAACTTACTTATAGATTAGAAGGCTTAATTTAACACTTCTAAACCATTAAAAAATAATTCCAATCCATAATTAGCAAAATCACATAGGGTTTTTTAACCTAGGCTTACCCTCACCATTAAGAGTTTAAGAATTTAGGGATTAAATATACATTATATTGGTGGATTAACTTACCTCAATGGTGGAATTCAAGAAGGAATAGAAGAAAATCGCCCTAAATTTCCCTTGTTCAACCTCTGAACGTTTTTGGATGAAAAATAACATTTTAAGTCAGAAAGTGTTATTTACTGTGTCGAGCCCGCTATAGCGGCCGATTCCTTCTATAGCAGCATTACAATAGCGTAATCCACCCGCTATCATGGTACTGAACAAAATGGACTTCCGCTATAGTGGGATCCGTCCGCTATCGCGGTGCTGACTAAAATAATCTTTCGCTATATCAGAAAATTTTTTCATATAGTGTCTTGCCACCAGCTACTACGGGGTAGGCGAGGCAAAAACTCAAAATTATTTCCAGTTTTACCATTTTTATAACACACTCTCAGATTTCAATCTTACGAACTAACCCTTTTATGTCAAAAGCTATATCTAGAGTTCTACTAACTCAAATTTCATTCCGAAAGTTTCTATGAACTCCTTAACATCTTAGCTAACACATCATGTTAAATCTATGAATTACTATACCATAAAACACCAGATCTTCCTAGACTACACCACACCTAAATTTCATCCAAGACTGACCTAGCCTAAAATTTTCAATACTTCATTCGGGGAGAAACTTAATCCAAATTTTTACATGCTAAGCTATACCATAACGACGAAAAGGGTCGTTACATAAACATACTAATTTAGTTCAATATTTTTAATTAGAATGAACTTATTGAAGAATATGAAAGTTGAAGATAGCTAAAGGAATGGATACAAGGTTGCCACTGCTGAAGAATATTGCCTCACAGTTAGGGTGTAAGTATAATCCTAACCATGATTCAAACATTGAATTTCATATTCTATAGGCAATGATAAGCTTATATATCAATTTATTAATAAATGGAAAACATTTATTCTTTTGTCCTGAATTTAATAACCGATCGTAATCTATAATAAATATATCATTTTCACATGATTTAGAAAAAAAAAACTTTTTAGCATGGACGTAGTGATATACTAATACTTGTGTGGATCAAATGAGTAGAGATGTATTAGGTAATACTTCGTTTTACGATGAAATCTTGGTCATTCTTTTTTTTTGTTTTTCATTGCTTTCCCGTCCTAATAAATTATGCAATCTTTATTCATTGTGTACTAATATTTTATTAATTAGATCCAAGCATATGAGGTCATGTGAGAGTTCGATCTGGTTCTTTTTGAGATGTGAAGAAACTAGGACAATGTAGTGCATCAAGGCTCACAATGCAGTAAAAAGTGTATATTTCATATGAATCTCATATTACATAAAAAAAACTCAAGAAATCTAGAATCAGATAAAAAAAGAAATCTATAAATGTAGAAGCATTTTTATCTTCAATTCTAATGATGTGCATTATTACCGTTTGAGAGAAATATAATTTTATACAAAGATATTGTGCTTTCGCTACAAAATGACTTACAATTGCTTTGCTCCAAATTCTTTTACTTATTAATATTTTATTTTCATATATTTAGTCACCATTAGGAATCGTGAACTTCAAGTCAAGATCAATATACGTGTATTTTATTGAAGAATAAAAAAAGTCCATATTGGTGGATAATGAGATTTGTGGTTTCTTTATAAGACTTGGGCAATCCTCCTCCCTTTGTGCTAGCTTTTAGGGTGTGAGTTAGGATCAAGACTAATTTTACATGGTATCAGAGCAGGACCCTCAACTAATGTTGGGTCCTAAATTAAAAATTATTCATGCACAAGATGTCCAGTCTTGGACGTGAGGTGAGGTGTTAAAGAATGAGAAAAGTCTCACATTGGTGGTTGATGAGATGGGTGGTCTCTTTATAAGGCTTCGGCAATCCTCCTCCTTTTGAGCTAACTTTTGGGATGTGAGTTAGGCCTGAGACCTAATTTTACATGGTATCAGAGCAAGACTCATCTTACCAATGTTGGCCCCCCAAATTAAAAATTATCCACGCACCAGATGTCTAGTCCTGGGCATGAGGTGGGATGTTAAAGAATGAGAAAAAATCTCACATTGGTGATTAATGAGATGGGTGATATCTTTATAAGGCTTGCACAATTCTCCTCCCTTTGAACTAGCTTTTGGAGTGTGAGTTAGGTTCAAGACCTAATTTTACAGATCATCATCATTTTACGTAAGTTATGAGTGTCTATAAAATTTCATGGAAGGTTCTAAATTGAAGCTAGCTTTTTCTATCATAACATCCGATGTTGTGGCTACTTCGACTTTAATTATGAACCAATTGCTGCTACATTTTATTTGTTAGGACACTTTCACTCTGATAATGGACTAAGTGCTCTTAAATTGTATTAATGATTTCTTCATTTAATTTATGCACATATTTTATGTTTCATGAGTACTCATACTTTCTTTCTCTCTATTTTTTCTATCTATTTTATACATAAATTTATTTATACAACAAAATGTACACAAGGAGACAACTTGATCCTCGTGTACCATCTGTAGAAAAATAATAAATGAGAGCTTTTGAGACTATTAGCAACAACAAAGGGTGAAATATTTTGTTTAACATGTTCTGAATATTTGTGTATGTGAGTTGTTTTTCTTTGTTCATTTTCAATACTAATGGTGAAGTTTGAAATTTCAAGTGAAATTTTTTATTTATGCTTCAAGAAGTTAGAGGCTTCTCAGGAATATGTTTGACAAGCATGTTAGTTCTGAGTGTTCTCTATTTAATTGAGGGTTGAATTAGTACCTTGTAGATATTGAGAAGTTAACTTTTATTTGATATTATTAGCCTTGTCAGCCAAATACATTGTAAGTAGGGTACTCAATCCATTTTTTATAGATTGTTGACCCGCCAACTATTTTACATGTATGGGCATTGATCTGCTAGCGCTAATCTAATTAGCTTTTTGTAAAATTAGGTAAAATAGTCGTTGGGTTAAATTATTTACACAAAAATAGACCATTTATTTAAAAAAAAAATCAAAATAGTCGTGCGCCCATGTTTTTTTTAAATAGATGCTCAGCCTATGTTGTTACCCAAAATAGCCAACTTCTTCTTCTTCTTGCCGACTTCTTCTTGCAGACTTCTCCTTCTTCTTCTTCAAAATTTGACGTGCCGTAAAAATGAACCGTTTCGAGTGAATCATATATCAAAAGACTCAAAGCATCGAGAGAAGCTTATATCTAGAATTTGATAATATTTAAAGGAGATTTTGAGTTGGTCGGAATTGAAAGAACTTGCAAACCAGGCTCTTTAATGGCTGTTTCACTTGAAGTTGCAAACCCGGTTCTTGTTTCTTCATATTTTATTTGTGATAATCAATTTGTTTCTATCATTATAAAATTTGTTACAAACAGCGATATATTTAAAATCATCATCTATTATTCTCGTGTCTCGGAGGTCGTAAAATCAATGTAAAGAGAGTAGTAGTTCAAGCTTCATGATTTTTTATACAGAAGCATGTTCCAAAATTAGAATAACTAAGGGATGTTCTCAGTCCAATATCTCCATTCACTCTCAATCTGTTGTTACAAATAATGCACTTACAACAAGTCATCTTATCATGACAAGCCTACAACTATAATCAAGAACACAACCTCATAAAGAAATTCTATGATTTTAACATCCTATACAAGTGCAAATCACATAAACACATCATGTGTAAGTTGGCAGTTGAGTGGAGTAACCAGTACAATAATGTACTAACACCATGAATACAACAACACATTGCAAAAACTAATGGTATATCATGTATTTGAAACTAGGACGACCATGAGGCAGAAACACCCAACTCATACTTCCTTTATAGCAGAATAGCAAGAGCATCTCAAGAACCCACATTCAGATACTTTCTTTATACAATATTGATACAAATTTATACACTATTTATTTATACAATGTTGATACAATAGATAACTTTTATGCAATATTGATAAACGTTTATACACTATTTATACAATATCGATAAATGTTTATACACCATTTATACAATATCGATACACGTTTGTACATTATTTATACAATATTGATATATTACATTTACACTATATAACTATTTATACAATATCGATATATTATATATACATTATATATATAACATTCGAAAAGTTTTATATGAATTTTTCTTGGTGATTAATAAAATTATTAGTTACCAAAAAAGGCCATTTAGCCACGGTTATTATACCATTTTGCCACGGTCAAACCGTGGTTAAAACACGAGCTTTTTTGGATTTTTTGGCTATTTTTTGTAAACAAAAATCTGGCTATATTTTTTGTAAATTAATTACTTTATTGTATATATTTGAAAATATCCCAAATTATGTGTTACTTTTTTATTATTTTCTGTTCCTTTACTACTATCCTTCATGATTAAATGACCAAACAAATCATCCAAAATTTTGACTATAGCTGAAAATATAAAATGTTGGGCTCGTGCTTACATGGGTCATGCCCATCTAATATCACTAGTTGCGGAAAAGCCATTTACGCACCCAACATTACAATCTTAAATTGTATTTGTAGGTGTTCAATCAGATTTTTAAAAATAATTATAATAATAAATAAAAGAGATCATACTTTACAATAAAATTATCTTTTGTATTTCTATAAAATTAAATAATAATTTATAACTTATTTAAGTTGTCACCATCAACATTAAAAGATTTTATTTTATTTTATTTTAGATTAAACGAGGTCTTATAGACCATTTTATTAAAGACCAAAGCAAACTATTTACAAAAATACACAAAAGTTCATCACCAAGTCAAGGTCCAAAAGGCCCAAGACCCGACAATGGGCAAAAATCCGACAACAAAAATATATGCTAAGTCTAGAAGCTAAGAAAACAAGACACAAAAACATAACTATAGAAACTTGAGAGAATTGAGAAGGAGATGACAAAAAAGTGTTAAATTAAAAAAAGATGACAAGTTTGATCAGCTGAAGTCAAATTTTTTGTCAAGTACTCATTAGGAAGTTGCTGCAAGTTGCTGCAGCAACTTTCAAAGTTGCTACAACAACTACAATAGTTGCTACAGCAACAATCAAAGTTGCTGCAGCAACTATCGAAATTGCTGCAAGTTGCTGCAGCAACTTACATCAATTGCTGCATGTCATTAAACTAATGACAAAATTGTCACCTCTACTCAATAATTAAAACTCGTGTCACCTTTTTTTAATTTTCAAACTTTTTTGTCACCCTTAATTAAAAATCCCACTTCATCCATACCAAACGTCAACTTCATCATCAGCTGCTCACGGTGTAGAATCAAGAGATCAAAAAAGCTGAGGTCGCCGTACCAATCCTGTTGTAGGACATCTTTAGATCCGTAAGTAAAATCTGAGTTTTGATTGTTTTCATAAAGGACATTTACATCGTCTCACAAATGCCATGAAATCAACCAAATGAAGACTTCTTCAACTCTTCTTACCACAGTTGGGCCTCCCACTGTCAAGATAAGTACTAATCCTCCTCCTTTATCCTAAAATCAATCAATTAAGGTTGTTGATATCACTAGAGCTTCACTTTCTTGACAGGTTGAGCTCAACAAGGAGCTAATACCACTGTCTAAGTAAGACGAAGCTACATATCTATCTTCAACCTAAGACGAAGCTACATATCTATCTTCAACCTAAGACGAAGCTACATATCTATCTTCAACCTTATCGGGTAAGAGCTTCCTCCATAATAAATCTGTATTTTGACTGTACATGCTCTGTCTGACATAGCTCACAAAAGTCGGTAACATCCTTATTGTTTCCCTTACTTGATAGATTGAAATCCTAAAAGAAACCTTTAGGGACTGTTCAAAATCTTCCTCTTCAGCATTCTAAGGTACAAATTGCCCATTGCACTGTTATTCTTTGGTTCCTTGCTGTTAGAATTCCTTTTCCTATTATCACGACTGTTTTGCTATTGTTCCTTTGTTGTTATTCTTTTGAACTGATCTATGTCCATCCATGTATATCTTCTTGTTGACTTCTTGTGATTGAATTGCTCATTCCTTGCTGAAATTACCTCCTTCTATTATTAAAAGCTCTATTTTTAAACTTTTTAATTCTAAGATTTAAAATTTGGCCTTTGTCCATGTTTAGAATGACTTAAGCCTCCCTTGGAATTTCTTGCACTGTAGAGTAAATTATTCTATTTGTACCTGCAAAAAAGAAAACCTGGTTAGCAAAAAAATCGGCTAGCTTGTTTCCTTCTCTGTATGTGTGCTCCACCACTGCATTCACATCCTTCATTAATGCTTTAATCTTTGAGATTCCACTGCAATACACCATGGCACTTTCCAATTACCATCCAATATATTCTTTATTATCAATGAATCAGTCTCCATAATCAATAGTAGATAATCATGGTTGATGCAATATTCTAACCCCATTCTCAATGCTAAAACTTCAGCCACTAGATTAGAGTTATCCCCAAATCTTCTTTCTTCAGCATAAATCAGATTTTTTGAATCATTTTTAATAAGAAAGGCTCCTGAACTAGGCCAGGATTTTCTTTAGAAGCCTCATCTTAGTTGCACTTATAAGACCCTATCCTAGGTGTCTTTTAATACACCACTTTACATCTAGCCCTAGGTGTGTAGTCCTCCAAAAATTTCACCAATTCTGTTCAAGAGGAAGGTATATTAGTCATCCAGGGATAGATACTTCAAGCCATATCCAATATTTCTGCTTATTTCCATTCTCATGCTAACAACAACATTAAAAGATTGTGTGTTCTAATATTTATTTTTACATTATGTCAGGCATAAACAAAAATAAATAAATAACTAATTTCAATGGCACTTATTTTCACATGGTGCTTGAAAGGTTCTATGAAAATAGATTAAAACTACAAGTGTTATTTCGAGTATCAAAATATTTTCTAGAAGAGAAGGTGCACCTGTTCCTTTTAAAAATGTTTTCTTTAGCATTTTATCATGATTTTCTTATTTTCGTTCTTTTTTTCTAAATCATTTGAAATATTTTTTCTTAAGTCGAGGATCTAACAAAAGAACCTCTCTATCTTTCAAGATAGGAGTAAGGTCTACGTATACACTACCCTTCATGAACTTTACTTATAAAATTAAATGAATTTATTGTTGTTGTTGTTGATGTCGTACCATATGTTAACTTTTATAATGAAACAATACAAAAGATAAATTTAAGACGATTTGTTAATAATTGAAAATAATTCGTGAAAGAATGAAGTTAAAACAATAGATATAAAAATGAGCTAATTATGTCATTAATTAAAAAAAAAAGTGAACTATGTCATATGTATTGTTAATGTAAAACAAATGTTTACACTAAGAGCCATTATTTATTGAAGCATGTAATTTATATTATTTTTAAGATTACAAATTTCATTTTTTTGGAAAGGGCTGCTTACAAATTTCACTTAAATTTTTATTTTTTTTACATCATTTTTGTGCATACAAACTTAAAAAAGAGATCATCAACAAATTAATTATTAATTATACTTTTAAAATTACATTTAAATATACACATTTCCACTTTAAAATCGCTTTCAAATAGCGTGAGTTGATGAATACATAAAATGTGCCATAAAAATAATTTTACTTTTTTAAGTGGAAAATAAAATTAAAATAATAAGAATAAGAATAAGAATAAGAATAAGAAGAAACTTATATAAATGGATCCAATTTAAATTAGGATTACACGATTCCTTCCATAAGAAGGAATGAAGAAACCCTAATATAAATATCTCCTCCTTCTTCTTCTTGCTATTGATAAAGAAAATTTTGTTTGGATATCTTCTCTGACGTTTGTTTTCTACAAAAAGAAGCAGGATCGGAATGGAGAAAAGTAATGGCAATTCGAACCCAACAGACAAGGAGATGATGAACTATTTGGTGAGGTACGTAATAGGCAAGCCTTTTCCACATAAACATAACGTTATGGAAGTCGATGATCGTTACGGAATCAGAATGCTAACCCCATGGGAAATTTTTGAATCTACGGAGGGGGCGAAGAAGAACACACGCTATTTGATCACTTTTCAGAAGAGGGAAAAGGCGAAGAAATTTTATAGTAAAGCTGCCCCAGGGATTTGGAAACCTACAGGCAAAGCCAAGCCAATTTTTGATGGGAAGAAGAGACAGATGGGCTACGTCAAAATTTCCTGGTACTACTACTACGTCGGTAGAGACAAGTCGTCGTTGAGAAAGAGCGTGTGGCATATGAGAGAATATTATCTCACAGATAGATATCTTCCCTCAAACAAAGTTGAGAGAAAAGATGTCCTATTTACCATGATGATCAAGACCAAGGAACAAAAAGGGAAATCTGATGACATGCAGATTATTCAATCAGCACAAGGCATTCAACTGGATCATCAGATTTCTCATAATGATGTTGCATCTTGTAACCTAGGGATATCTGTTCAGAAGCAGATTATTCAATCTTTACAAGGCCTACAACTTCAAGACTCTTGGTGATTTACAAAAGCTGATGACCAGTATGAAGGGTTTGAAGAACAAAAAAAAAAAGAAAAAGAGATTAGAGCCTGTTTGGATTGGCGCGCTTATAACTTGTGACTTAATGATGGAGACATAATCACCTAGATTGGCAATGATTATGTTGCAGTCACTTAGAGCCCAACTGCCCAAGCCTGCAATAGAACTTTCAAATATCTCTATTTCACCTTTGAGAGATTAAAGACAGTCGTGGCATATAGATGTTAAAAAATTTATTTCTCGTTTATTTCTGTCTTTTCGCTTTGTTTCTTCATGTCCCAATTAAACATGAAAGGTAAAGTGCTCGTTTTAGCCACTTTATTTTGGGGGCTAAAAAGTATTCCCATCAGTATTCTATATATTGGACTGCAGTGTAGGCATTAATGAACATACATTTATATCCATCTAAGATAGGTGCGTTGATTGAACTAGGTTATGAATTCTTAGTTGGATGCTCATTTGTCATCTGAAACTCATGATATCAGACAGCTCATACGTTCAATGTGTTGTTGCAACTATCTCCCATAAAAACAGTTTTGGCTTTTGGAAATTTCTATAGATTGTCATTTTGTTAGTTGTTTTTTGCTAAGTGTATATATAATTGTTTGATCATAATGATAGCTCCAATCGAACTTAAGCAATTAAGTTTTGATGCAGGTTGATAAAGATGATGGAACTGTATTTAGTTATTGAACTTCTGTTGCTACACTAGTTTAGACTATTTACACCCTGGTATTTGAGAGTGCTCAGGGATAATGGGAAGACAGCTCTCATCAATTTGAATAAATGATCAAACCATCAAAGTACTAAGTGAATAAACAGATCGTTGATTTACTCCGGATGATTACTTCCAAAAGTTTTGCTATCGTAAGTGCCTTGGATTAGTTGCTTCGTGATGCTTCTCTACATGTGAATTGTTTCTATTGCAACTCGAATTGCAATTATGTTCGATTATGATCATCCCTTGTTTGGTTCCTACAAGATTTTTAGAATATACTTTTCAGTTTCTTAATAGTGCCCCCAGAATCTTGCTTCAGATTAGAATGCCGACTATAATTTCAGGAGTTCATTTTTAAAGATAATGTATGTATAATTTTAACGATATGGATCTTGGGTTTAATTCAAACCCAAAAACTAGCTCATGAGGTGAGGATTATTCAAGACCACAGTAGGAGACAAATCCATAATTGGAACAATTTAACCCCTTCCTCCCACATGCATTGTCCTGTCAATCAGAGTGCGGACAACATAATATGGGGCCCCACATCAGGTTAACCAAGGACTTGGATCAGTTCGACTATGATTCCATGTGTTATAGAAATGAACGTTGGGACTAACTCAACCTCAAACGCTAGCTCATGAGGTGTTAATTGCGCAAGAGCATATAAAGAGACCAAGTGCACATTCCATAACCAATGTTGGACAACTTAGCATAGTTTGGTGATACTCTGTGAGGCGCTCGAGAGTAGGGGTAGCGACAGCACAAAGTATACTATCTGCCAGAAGGTGCAACTCTTTTTATGGTCACATTTTGACTTTTGTAATATCTAAAATGTTGAAATTTTCAGGAACTAACTTCCAATTAGGAGAATATTATGTGACCATGAGAAAACTATTTTGAAGAAACTCAGCAAAATGACCTATCTTTTGTAAGGGAACCGCCTACTATCTGGTCTAATCATCTGATGTTGAATTCTTCAAATTACTCATGTTAAGTTCATTCTTCAACCTTGATTTACTCGTTAGTCAAGAAACTTCCTTGACTGCATTTTTCCTAAGCTTCTTCCATATGCCATAAATGCATTTTGTGATGTCCCTGTGGATGCTGGAATTCTTTTGAAGCACCTTGCTGGTACTAATCTTTCATGTGCCATATTACGATAAATTATTATTATTTGATGATTTACTTAATGTATCAGTATGAGGAATTATGAAATGATGGAGGCTTATTGTTCTATAGTTGTAATATGTTGTTGTCTAGAAAAGAGTGGACATATTCTACTGGACCTAGCAAGCTAGAAGAGCAGGTTGTTTCCGTTTAGTCCTTTATGTAATTCAGTAAGCTTTTTTAGCATTAATATTAACTATCTTGTAGTCATGCAACATTACTGTTTTATAATTTGCTTACGTGATGATAACAAAGAATGAAGACGTTTGTATATCTAATTTTCCCGAACTCAACATTGTCTGTGCTTCCTGAAAAATCATTGGAAGTGAGAGGTGAACCCATGGAACATGGGCTTATAACATCTTTTAAGATTCAGAATCTATGTACTTACATTCCTAATGTCATTTATGACAATATCTCGTGGAAGTTCTTTTTATGGCTGAGATTGTTATGTCATCAAAGTTGTACCACTATGGAATTGCTGGTTTTTTATTCCCCAAAATCAGCAGTCTATGCTTTTGAGATAGCAGTATACATTATTATGTACAGTTGGAGCTATATTACCTCAAAGTTCATTGTTACTCTGCCTGGCTATAAAATTCTAATTTCTGGTTGGAGCTTGTGGTTCTTACAATAAATTCGTCGATGCTGAGAAGTTAGTCAGCAGATTGTTATGCATCTTGTCACTAGTGGATAGCCATTTGTCTTGTTTCTTTATGATTCATCTTTTCAAAAGAGATGCATTTTAGCTGGTCACTGTAATACATGTAGCGCATATGGAGCAATTCCTTCAGAATGATGATTCACAATTGCTCTTTTATATATTTCTTGAACACCCTTAACGAAATTTCTGGTTTCGCCACTGTAATGCTTCCCCTTAACCCCCTCTCACATCTGTCATCCTCCATCTTACCCTCCATTTTCGCATTGTATGATATATGCAGAAGAGTTTAAAGCAATCACTTTCACTGTTATATATGCATTTTGGAGCCTCATCAATTTTCCAATTTTTAATGTCAGAAGATAGTTGTATTAAGAATGAGAAAGTGGAACCTTTTTAACCTTTGGCCTATAGTTGGTGGCAACTTTCTCTTTCAGCAATTGGGCATCATTTTTGATAACTAACAGAAAAAATTGTCGTTCACTTCAGTGGAATTCATGTTGCATTTTGTTCCGTAAGATCTAGTAATAATTAGATCAACAGTTATGACTTTTAGATGTTTCCTGTATTTAGTTGATGATTACATTCGCTGTTTGGAGCGAGGACGTGCTGCCATGCCACTGCAAAGTTGTCTGATTTTCTCAGGAGAAGCTTGCCATCACAAGTCCAAAGTGACTTATCCAAGTTGGGTTGGGTTAAATTGACCTGGGTCAGCAAGAGCGATAACCTCTCAGACCTTCCAGTCCAATTGATTCGTTCGTGTTGGATCTTTGCTGGCAAAATTTGAACATGGAAGGTGTCCTCATTGTTGTCAGTTTTGGCATAATTTTGGTGTCTTTGGCTATTAACCAAATAGCTAATGTGTGGTTTTCCATGGAATGTTAGTGTAGCATATTGTAAATAAATGAATTTTGAGTCTAACTCAACCGCAAAAGTTAACTTATTAGGGGAGAATTGCTCAAATCCATATAAGAAGACCAATTAACCATTTTTTTTTTTTTTCTGATATGAGACTCTTAACACATATTCAACACAACTGGGAAAAATGAAGGCAGCAAACTGGTGTTCCAGCTTGATACCAATGACATCAGTTAAAAAAATAGATTGCAGGTATTATTAGTTTGCATTATGGTTTCGTTTAATACTCTATCCTATAAACTGATTCTATTTTGACTCTTTTTAAGAGTAAAACGTTAAAGGAACAGTTTCAGAGATTCTCAAATTTGGCATCATAATATTAACTTTCCTTGTGGTTTACAATATTATATCTAAGATCTTATTTGAATCTCTTCGTAACAATTTCTTAAATCTACTTATTGCCAGCTTTAATATGATTAATTTACACTTTGTAACATTTTCTTTTCTGAAAATTCCTTTAAGGTAATATTAGTAAGGATTGTTAATTCCTACTAGAATCTCACATTTTCTCTACCGGATATTAGAGTCTTACTTGGCTTTCCGTCAAGTCGCTATCTTTAAGAAATTAACAGAACAGTTATAGGCCTTTTCCTGCATTCAAACAGAGGCATTCTTAAAGGCCCTTCACTATTACCTAAATTAATTACCTTTCTTTGTTTGTTTGGAACAGAGGGTCTATCGGAAACTATTGGATTTTGTGTTAAGGTGTGAATTGAGAAATGTGGGTATAAAGAGGATTGAGAAATGTGGGCCAGTGGGGTAATTGAATGAAGGGAAAAAAAAGGGTCATTTTTCCCTCATTGGTAGAATAAAAGATTGTCCTTATAATTAGACACACTTCTTCTATCTAGTAAAGCGTTGAGAAGAAAGGGGTTCCTCGCGCCGTTGTCGACACTTGCTTGGCTTTGGCAAAAAAATTATTTTTTAATTCACTAATTAATTTCCATTTTCCTAATATTAATTTGCGAAATTATTTAAATTTCGTAGAATTATTTTACTAAAATAAAAGCATGTAGAGTTAGTTAAAGTTCTGCAATTTTTATTGTCATTATTGCAGAATAGTGTTTTATTATATCCTATGAGGAATTAATCCAAACCTTGGCAATTATGAGGGGATTAAATTCTTTAAGGAAACACAGTTCTTTGTGGGTTTAGAACTTCATTTTTTCCTATCAGTAATTCGTTTCTGGTTTTGGAGGAGAAATCGAAACAATCTCTCCTCCTTTTTAAATGAAGAGGTAAGGTCTTTGTATAACTACCCTCTTCAAACCTCACTTTTGGGATTTTACTGGATATGTCGTTATTGTTTGTCTGTGGCAAGCTAGATGAGGAACATTACTTTGTTACATAGGATCCTTGCTAAGCATCCATGGCTGAATGGTTAAAGCGTCCAACTCATAATTGGCGAATTCATAGGTTCAATTCCTACTGGATGCACGCCAATGAGACCCTCCAATAAGTTTTGGCCCTTTTCTGTTTTCACTGTGGATGCTGATACGGACTGGTTATGTGACAATTTTTTAAACGTGGTATGCTTGGTGGTATTCCGTTAAAGTGAGGGGTATTTGTGAGCCAAAAAAACAAACAGAGGGGTATTTTTGACTCAAAAAACAAACGGAGAGTATTTTTACTTCATTTCGAATAGTTCAGGGATAGTTTTAGCCCTTTTCCGTTTCCATTGTGGATGTTGATGTGGACTGACCATGTGGCGATTTTTTCCACGTGGTGTGCTTGGTGGCACTCCGTTAAAGTGAGGGGTATTTGTGAGCAAAAAAATAAACGAAGAGGTATTTTTGAGTCAAAAAACAAATGAAGAGTATTTTTGCTCTATTTTAAATAGTTCAGGGATAGTTTTAGCCCTTTTCCGTATATAATATTATATACAACGTCATATAATTGTAAAGATAAAATGAATTTTAACCACATGAGAAAAGGTGATACCAACTTAATCGACTGTGTATAACTACAAATTATCATGGTGACCGAATTAGAAAATAACAATATCAGCAGAACATCTCTTTTCTCTAGTCTCTAGATATAAACTAGCTAGATATAAATTCCTTAAATTTATCAAAAGGTCAAATACATCGTCAGTCCCCTAAATTTGACACAAATTTTCATTTTGGCACCTCAATTAGCCATTGTCCACTTTAAACACCTCATGTAGGCTTTCATTGTGTCATTTTGACACCTTTCGCTGACATAACATAGTGAGTTTAATACACTCAAATCAGGCGCGTGAAGGCTTATTTAGCCCATTTTTTACTTTACTTTTCTCTTCTTCTTCCCCATTTTTTCAACCCAGTATCTTCCACCATTTTTTCAAGCTCAAACTTCTTCAATGGTAATCCAAACCTCCTTTATCTCTTATAAAAAAAATTATTTGAATTTTTTTTCATATCACTTCTAACAATAACCTAAAAAGTGAAAGAAAATAAAAAATTGTCTGCAAACATATATACGAAAAAAAAATTGAGGTCCTCAATGCTTCTTTGGGTGAAATCTTCTTCTTAATGTGTTGTTCAGCTTCTCCATCTTGTTTTATTAATGATTCTGATTTTTTTTAAGAAAACATGGAAGAATCCTAAAATCTCTTGAAAGGAACGAGCGGAAAAACTAATTTCTTGATATGGGTTGAGATTGTTGAAATTCGAAATTGAAATTTTAGATTTCACAAGAAAGAAAAGACACTTATAATTCATTTTTAATTGGTGATAAAAAGTTTGTTCACTTTCTTATTTCCTTTTTAGAATTTGTTTGAGAAAGAGGAGAGAATTAAGAAAGAGCAAGTGTGAAAAATAACTTTAAATTAATTCTTTTCTAAGAGATAGATTCGAGGAAGTTGGAGGTACGGCAAAGGAGAAGCGCGGGTGGGGGTAAAAAATTTAAAATGTTTTTTTTTAAAACTTAAATGTCACATGTACTTTCTCCGTTTCAAAAAGAATGACCTAATTTGATTGGGCACGGAGTTTAAGAAAATAAAGAAGACTTTTGAATCTTGTGGTCCTAAATTAAAGTTATGACAAATGTACCAAAATGCCCTTAAATCTTGTGGTCTTAAACATGTCATGTGAAAAGTTTGAATTAAAGAGTTGCCAAAAAAGAAAATGATCATTCTTTTTGAAATGGACTAAAAAAGAAAGTAGGTCATTCTTTTTTAAATAAAGGAAATAGTTATTTAGTTTGTTACTTGTCATGTCATCAGCAAATGTATTATATTTTCTTAATTTGTTGTGCTATTATCAAAAAGGTGTCAAAATGATATAACAAAAGCCTACGTGAGATATTTAAAATGAATAATGACTAGTTAAGAAATTAAAATAAAAATTTATGTCAAATTTAGAAATCTGACAATGTGTTTGGCCTTATCAAAATAAGGATACGAATCAAACTAAAGTGTTGATTCTTTTGTTTGATTTGACTCAATATCCATTTTTCGTGAACACATTACTTGTCAGAATTTGGTAATTTGGTACAGTTGCCAAACCAGACTAATTATACGGAAGGAATAGGTTAAGGTCTTCCATGACCATGACATACCAAAATGGAACGGAATCATTTTCTACAGTGTTTGAACTTTATTTCCAATATGACATGGCATGTCAAATGGTTGTTTTTTATTTTCTGAGTCAAATAGTAATTTGTTGTCCTAAACAATAAAAGTTTGGTAAGTTATTTTCTTAAGTTGGATGATCATTTAAGAGATTAATTTTTTTTTAAAAAAATACGTAATTAATTGTGACTTACTAAGGTATCTTGGCAATAATTAAATTAAACAATGATGAATAATTATAGAACTCAAAAATAAGTTATTTTGAACATGAAATAAATTATTGAATTTATCAAAATAAAGATAATAAATCAAACTAGAAAGTAAAGACAAATAATTAAATTACTATAAAAGTAAACACTTAAATTACATATCAAGAATGCAAAAGACAAATATTCACCATAAAATTTTCAAAATTTATATAAAGTGTTCATATTTTATATATGCAATTATAATTTTCATATGGATATTTATACAATCAATTTGGTTTGATTCAATTATTTTTAGCTTAAAGTCAAATAAATCAAATTTATCAGGATTTAAAATTAAAAATCAAATCAAACCAAACTAAATCAATTTTTTTTTTGTTTGATTTAATTCGTTTTTTAGTTTGATTCAATTTTTCAATTTTCCATAAACGCTCCCACGTTCGGATATTGGCATAGTTGCCAAATTGGACTAATTATAAAGCACTTCCAAGTGATGCCAATGCGGAAGGGAATCCTTTCTGCAGCTTTTGAATTTTATTTTCAGTTTTTCTTTTTTCCAACTTAGCTGTTTTGTCCTTTAAATGATTATATGAAGACTTGTATTTGTTCCCAATTCCCAAGTAAATAAGTCATATGTTAAGGTTATGCAAATACCATAATTTTTTTTTGTTATAACTATAATGAATCTTGACTCTTTGTTCAGTTGGTATGATGCAATTGCACCTTTAATGATTAATTTTATGAAGTATTTTTTTTTCAGTAGCTCAAATTGCAATTCATCTATGTATACAAAAGACAATTACATATCAAGAATGCAAAAGACAAATATTCACCGTAAAATTTTCAAAATTTATATAAAGTGTTCATATTTTATATATGCAGTTATAATTTTCATATGGATATTTATACAATCGATTTGGTTTGATTCAATTATTTTTAGCTTAAAGTCAAATAAATCAAATTTATCAGGATTTAAAATTAAAAATCAAATCAAACCAAACTAAATCAATTTTTTTTTTGTTTGATTTAATTCGTTTTTTAGTTTGATTCAATTTTCCATAAACGCTCCCACGTTCGGATATTGGCATAGTTGCCAAATTGGACTAATTATAAAGGACTTCCAAGTGATGCCAATGCGGAAGGGAATCCTTTCTGCAGCTTTTGAATTTTATTTTCAGTTTTTCTTTTTTCCAACTTAGCTGTTTTGTCCTTTAAATGATTATATGAAGACTTGTATTTGTTCCCAACTCCCAAGTAAATAAGTCATATGTTGAGGTTTTGCAAATACCATAAATTTTTTTTGTTATAACTATAATGAATCTCGACTCTTTGTTCAGTTGGTATGATGCAATTGCACCTTTAATGATTAATTTTATGAAGTATTTTTTTTTTCAGTAGCTCAAATTGCAATTCATCTATGTATACCTTTTACTGAATCTGCCCCCCCCCCCCCCCCCCCCTTTTTTTTTTTGAACCATCCATCCTAATTTCTATGAAAAAACAAGTTTAAAAACATGTTTTTGATTCATAGAAAAAGAGCTCAAGAAATTTCATCTACTTGACTGTTGAAAAGACAACGGGCAGTTGGTTCACGGCTAGTGTGGTCCTCTAAGAATAATCATGGATAAAGATTGCTAAATCATGGATAAAGATTGCTAAATCCTGTGCTCTACTAATTTTAACTACTCAAGAAAGCGTTTGATTTTTTCTTTCAATTTTATCTTTATTTAAATAAATAATATTTTACATATGTGTTGGGGAAAACCTGCTCAGGACACGTGGTTCTGCGGTGGTAAAGATTATCGGAAATATGAAATCCCGGGAGGCCGCCTTCCAAGATGCTCCCGAGCAAGATATGATAAAGAATCATGTCCATGGTAACGTGGAGGAAATGACAGAGGGGACAATAATCTCAGAAGGATCAGGTTTGCGAACGAGCTTGTACGAACTTGAATAGTGTAGGAATATTACTTGGCACTACCAATGACTTTGACACATGACATGAAGTTATTGGCTTTGGTACTATGGGACTTTAGTGCGATTTTCTTATTAACCCATGCCCCAATGTAATAGCCTATAAATAGCTGATCCTCATCACTTGTAAAAGCACTCTAATTCCAAGCAATACAACGACAACTTTAGACTTCTTTTATACTAAGACTGCATTTGTCTTTATTAAGATTATGACGTTTGAATCTGAATGTACATCTGAATAATTGAGATGTTGTCACATGTCTGTAGATTTGAATACTGAATGATTAAGACTATTTTTATTTTTTATTTTTGCTTTTGAATATGCATAATTTATTTATTGTAACAAATATGCAATTTAAAGTTAAAAAGTAATTAAATATTATATCAAGAATGCAAATTTGAATAATTAAGATTAAAACTGTTTGTTTTTTAACATTCGAATATATTGAGTTAAAAAATTATTAAGTATAAAAGTTAAACCATACAACAACAATAACATAATTAAAATAATCCAACAAGATAATATTTAAACAGTATATTAGTAATAAATATTACATAATAATTTATTTGAGAAAATATTAATATACTATAATAAGATCACTGCACTAATAGGATAAAATATATAGTTGATAATGATTTAATGTATCTAAATTATATACATTAAATAATGTATATCAAACGAGTTTAAAGTGTTTGCGGCAGAAACGTTATTTGTTGTTTAAGCATTTAACATAGTTTATAAAAGAGCACTGCGTGGCCTTAAGACTTCAACTTAGATCTGACCGAATAAGACCTCTTAAGATCATAAAAATACTTAAAAAATAAATGTATTTAACAGACGGAGTCGAATGATTCAAATTCAAATTTTTATTAAGTGCAAACAAATGAGGTCTGTCTATTTATTATCTCTGCCCTACAAATTACCCTTCGGGACTCAGACTTATCATCTCGGAAAGGATAGCATTTATACCACAACACATAAATAAATTCTTGCTTTCTTTGTTGTTTATTGTTTGTTTCGTTTTTTGTCTCTAACAACTAAAAAAGATAATCAAATCGTTGTAAACTGATCTTAAGAGAAGTTAAATTAAGATGTATGTTCTTAATCTCCTATAAATTCAATTATACCAATTTTAGAGTAAACATTAAACAATATAACCAAGAAATCAATGAAAAGCTACTTCTTGTTTAGGACATTGAATTAAGAATAAGTTAGTAAAAACACTTCTTACTTTGTAAGTAGGAGTGAGTAATTTTCTTAAGGGATATGCCTATACTAAAAACGCAACTTGTTATAAAATGGAGGGACTAGTATTTAATAATTTCATACATACAAAACCAAATTTATCATATTAATCACAGATTCACAACTATTATGCCTCCAAAAAAAGCGCAGATACAATATTATAGAGTTATAGAGGTGTTATATATTTTCAACTAACATCAAAATTTGCGGTAGAATAAGTAAAATCTCTTCACTTTAATTAAAAGTCTCGAATTTGATCTGATAATAGGAAAAATTCTGATAGGGTAGTACTTTCCTTTTTGATAGATCTAACGCGGACTGATTTCGAATTAGTTGTAATGCTAAATCAGCTATTGAAATGAAAAAAATATACATAATCAACTGGTCATATTAAATTTTTCTTAGTTCGAAGTGATTTTATTACCATCAATATAAAAACTACAATTTGAAGAAGGGGGGCAAGGCCCTGACCTTCAAAAATACAAAATAATAAAGTTGAGATGCTCAAGGTGTATTCATAAAAAAAGGTTCTTGATCTTCTCTTCTTGATTAAGATGAAAGGTAGTTGCTATGTATCTACATTAATAGACCTTTAATTATGTAGATAATATGTATAAACTTGCCGTATTTATTGCTAGCAATAGTGTCATTTTCCTATTTGAAACTTCCAACTCCAAGACGCATGCTCTATCTATAAATACCTCTGACTTCTAACTCCCAACTTGTTATCTACAAGTATTTCTTTTTCTTTATGTTATCGTCCCCTTAAAATTTGCACATCAATTGCAGACTACTATAGACATTTTTTCAATTTAATTTCTAGCTTGAAAGAGAGAGATGGCAGCTAATAGTTGTGCACTACTTCAAGTGACCAAATGCTCTTTGCAAAGGCCTTCACTTCCATCCAAACTTGAGCACTCCAAGAACCCACTCTCATCTACTTTCAAGGTAAACATAATTAACTATCCTCTTTTACTATACAGCATTTTGTCCAAAACATCTTCAAAGGTTTTTTTTACTAATGAAACTTACATTAAATTCTTAATCAAATATATTTTTTTGATAATTCAGAATTACAAACGAATAGGAATGACAATTGGGGTGGGGGTAGGCAAAATATATCCTCTGTTACGACAAATATTTCACTTTATAACTTATATCATACTATATAAGGAGGAGGAAAATTTAAAGTTAAATAGCCGCTACAGTTGTTATCCAATTTTGGAGCAACTTTCTCCTTATAGATTTGGACAAAATTTAATGTTAATCAGTTCTTTTTTTCTTGTATAAATACATACTCCCTCCATTACATTTTAATTGACTCGTTACTGCAATTAATAGCAATATTAATTTTGAACATATATAAGTTTTTATTTTTTTAACTATGTTCATTACGTTGCAAAAGTTATATATTATTTTGAGCATATATAAGTTTTTCATTACTTGGTCAACTAGTGTCAAGTAATGTTTATCTGCAAAAACTCTACCGCATATATATGTTAATATTATTTTTTCATTCATATATATGAAATCTTGAACAATACTTCTGACAAAATTCCTGGCTTTGCTGAGCCCTCTAACTATATTTATGTTGTACAAGAAAATCTATACATACAATTATACATACATGCGACTATAATGTAGGTGTGTGTGTATTGAACTTATTATAACAGAGTAACGTTCAAAATTAACTAATTAAACATCTTATTTTTAAAATACAAAACCCATAACTAACTTGCATGCTACTTGATGAACAGCCACTATTGAGGGAGTTGGACCATTTTCCAAATATTTCAGTAGACGTTCCAAAAACTATCAAGGAGACTTCGTTCAAATTATTGGACGCTTTTGTTGACTTCATGTATGAATTCGTTGATCAATCATTGCTCCCATCTCAGGTAATTAATTTTTAATTTTCAATTTTCAATTCTGAACTCTAAATCCTGAATCTTTTTTTCTTTCAAGAATGAAAAGTTTTACATCCTATTAAACAAAAATATATTTAATTTAATTTAATTTTTACAGAGTAATTTTGCACCGGTGGAAGAGATCGGTGAAGCTACAACAGTAAGAATAGTTGAAGGAAAAATTCCGGATGATTTTCCAGAGGGTGTTTACATAAGAAACGGTAAGTTGTCCTTCGACATTTTCTATGTTGAAATGAGATAGATACGTACTCTTTGCTGTCTTTGTATGGATTGACAATGCCATTTAGGAAAAAAAAAATAATAATAAGAAAAATGATGAAAAAATAAAGAGATAATGGAAGTATTCAGTAGTGATACATATTGATTGGAGTATTATTGCAGGCCCCAACCCTCTATTTGGAGGACTGAAGTCGACGAAATCTATATTTGGTGAATCGAGCCACATGTGGGTTGAGGGAGAAGGAATGCTTCATGCTCTCTACATAAAGAAAGACAGGGGCAGCAAGAAGTGGAAGACATGGTACAACAACAAACATGTCCAAACAGATACATACAATATGGAAAAAGATCGAACCAAACCGGGCTTTCTTCCTGCTATTCAAGGGGATTCTCCTGCTATACTGCTCTCCTACCTTCTAAATGTGGTATGTACTACGACAACAATACCTACATATTCTATATTTGGATCACCCAGAGCGGATCTATAATCATGAATTTCAAATCCTGGATTCGTCAAATAAGAGTACAACTTATGTACTTTTGTTGTGTTGCAGTTGAGGTTTGGCATGATAGACAAATACCTGAGCAACACTAATGTGTTTGAACATGCAAACAAATACTACTCAATTGCTGAGAACCATATGCCTCAAGAGATAGACATACATTCTCTACAAACTCTGGGAAATTGGAATTTTCCTAGTGGATCTTGGAATAGACCCTTCACAAGTCACCCAAAGGTACGTTACACACACAAGCGATTTTAGGATTTCTAGAGTATGGATGCACTACTAAAAAAAGAAGAAAAAATTGTATTAAGTAGGGATTGATTCTTGTTCCTCTTGGTAAATAACTAAGCTTTTAACCAAGTGCATCATCAAGCCTTTTGTAGCATGGGTGCCAACGAATAATATTAGATCAATTTTAAAAAATATGTACTTAAAATATCTAGTTTTACGGAAAAAGCACGGGTTCCCGTGCCCCAAAATATGTACCTAAATTCGCCCCTGGTTACACGCAAGTATGTACATAAGTAATTAATTTATAAAATTTAAAATAAAATGAACATATATACTTCTTAAAAAATAGATATAGTAATATATCTATTATCTTTATTTAATGATTTTTATCTTTGTTGCCTTCTTACATTACACAGAAAGCACCTGGCACAGGAGAACTAGTTATAATGGGTATTGATGCAAAAAAGCCTTATTTTGAACTTGGTGTGATTTCAGGTACGTAAATATAACCTTATATCTCTCTCTCTATTTTTTTTTTCTTCTTCTAATTCTTTCATTGAAGCTAATATATTGACAATCAAGATCTTTGGAACAAGAACTTTTATATATTTATTAATTTCTTTAACCTCTTTCAGCTGATGGAAAGAAAATGGTTCACAAAGCAGATCTCATGTTTGACAGATGTGCTGTTTGCCATGAAATAGGACTTACACAGAGGTAAAATATATTAGTATTTGCTATTTTAAACTACATATATACCTCTATGTTAAATAATTTTTTACTTTATTATGTATTGCTAACTTGGTACCATCTCAAACTTGTAGATACAATGTGATCATGAATTTCCCGCTAACTATTGACATAAGTCGACTTGTTCTTGGAGGCCAGTGAGTATATTGATTTTCACATTTTAATGACAATGTAACCTAGTATATATATTTTGACTATATCCGATAAATATTATATTGTGACTGTAGGTTAATGAGGTTTGAAAAAGATGGATATGCAAGAATTGGCATAATGCCACGTTACGGTGATGCCAATTCCATCAAATGGTTTGAGGTTGATCCTTGTTGTGTATTTCACATCATTAACTGCTTCGAACATAATGACGAGGTACGTACATAGATACTCTCAGAAAGTCACGGTCTTTATTAATGAAAATTAGAATACCAATTATAATTAATAACCAGAAAATGTTGTTTAATTTGCAAAGGTGGTGGTGAGAGCATGTAGAGCTCGTCAATCAGTTATACCGGGACCTAGTTCTAGTGTCAACCACTTAGAGAAGTTTTCCAGATGGATTAAAAGGGAAGCAAGTTCCACAGATGACGGCTCTGAGTTCACAAAAGAATCAACTTTCCCTCGTGTTTGCGAATGGAGATTAAACATGAAAACCGGAGAGGTTAAAGAGAAGAAAAATCTATCTGGAGATGAGTTCGCAATGGAATTCCCTATCATCAATGAAAAATTCACTGGATTTAGAAATAAATTTGTTTATCTACAAGTTGTTGAGTTGAAAGAGGTGTCTGGCTCAGGTAAACGTACTATATATGTACAAAATTTAACATCCTTTGTCACTTTTCTTGCAAATAATCAATAGAGCTTGTGATCATTGACTCATAATTATATACTAAATTATTTTAACAGGATACACTAGATTTGGTGGGCTAGCCAAGCTTCATTTTGAAGAAAAGAAAACCTCTAGGGTATGTATACTATACATTTCCAAAAAAAAAAAAAAAGGATCAATACTTTCATATATTTATCTTTGGAATATATATATATATATATAGGATGAAGAAGATGAATTGGTTAAAGCAGAATATCACATGTTCCCAAAGGACACATTTTGTTCAGGAGCTTCATTTGTTCCAAAATCTGGAGGCATCGATGAAGACGATGGCTGGATCATCACATTTACGCATAACGAAAATGAGAATATATCTCAAGTAAGTAAAATACAATTAATTTAGTATCAAAATTATGAAATTCGAACTCATTAAATTTAAATCATCGGTTCACTTCTAATTGAGAGCTAAATTAATGTTTATGCACACCTATATATTTATTTGTTGCAGGTTTGTATAATTGATGCAAAGAAATTTACGGAAGAGCCCGTGGCTATTATCACTTTATCAAGTAGGGTGCCATACGGATTTCATGGAGCTTTCATGCCATTAGAGTCTTAAGATCATACATATAAATTCCAGAAAAATTTTATTATTTTTTATTGACAAATGGATGTGTAGGTCCCACTTTCCAAGCAAACAATAGATTCCAAATTATATTTCCTGGAAGTTAATTTCAGCATTCAGTATAGAATCAGTTTTTCATGAAAGTTAAGAATATAGTCACTAGATTAATGGAAGTCCAAATAGATTTTGTTCAGAGCAATGACAAATCTTCCTCTAGTAGATGCTAAGATTACAAATTGTACTATTTTTTTACTTCTTTATATGATGTAATTAAATTTCTAATCACATTGTAACTGAAGAAGCATTTAATTAGTGATGTAAAGTGTGATTAAGAATTTTAATATAGCAATTCAAATTATAAATGGGAATCTAATTTAGTATAAACTGTTTGATTCCATTATTCCGTTTTTGGCTTAAAAAACAATCTTATGTTCTATGTTTAATCAACTTGCATTCAAATTTAATTTCTAATTTAACCTAATAGTATATAATCTCATGATGACGTTCAAGTTCGATTCTCAACTTAAACTATTGCTCAGTAAATCAAGCTCTATGCATGGATTTAACTTTTTTTAAGCATAGTTGCATACCCGGACGAAAACTAAATAGTCGGCTTAGGTGCACTTAGGATAACTTGACTCTAGCTAATTAACTCAGTTGAATTTAACGGATGTGGATCTGATTCAACTCGATTTTATATAGTATATCTGTATATTGTAAACTTAAAGATCAGGAATTGTTCATCAATTTGACTTTGTTTAGTACCATAGTAAATTCGAATATTCCCTTGAGTTCGTCTCTATTCGAATCCTATGCCTACTTGCAAGGCATGAGTAGTAAAGATGGTAAACAATTTGATATTCATAGAACAAAAGTGGTCGTTGCTATGATGTGTAAGTTTATTAATAAGTTAGCTCTTGTGTTTTGTCACGATCCATATCTGGCATCTACACAACAGGATACCTGATGTGCATTCATAAGGCGAATCCTCTAAGCTAAACATGTGATAATCAAGTAATGAAGAAATACAAAGTCTCAAACTAGCTGAATATATATTAAATTAAGTACATGCCAAAGCTGATGTATATTATAGGTCTGTTCAACAACCCCAAAGCATACAAGTCATGAATCTACTAATATCTGGGATACATTAGATACCAGGTGTAGCTTGATCGGTAATATAAAAAATACTAAGTCTACTACGAGAAATGATCACCATGATCTAATGGAGGCTTACCTCAACTAGGATGACTGGTGAATGCTAAAGTCACTGGTTGTCAACCATCTGCCCACCACTTGCTCCCCCCTGCATGCGCCAAACAACAACAAACGTGAGTCTATAGAACCAACAAGAGGATCAACTCTCCCTCGTAGCTTACCCCCAAGACGAGTCTCAGAATCGTTGATAATGCATAAAGGCATAATCTAAGCATTACGAGTATAAAAATGATATACAAATAAATCATCTGGATTGAATCTACAGATACAGCTAGCACGTGTAATTCAGCACATCGATCATGAAAACTGTACTAATAAGTTGTTACGGGCAGATGTTTCTATCTGCGTGCGGTGCATCAACTTAATGTTTTATCCATATTTGGATGTAGATCCCTATCGATCTTACTTGTCTTTAATATTGCAGCGCTCTCACATCTTACCTCTGCATGATTAACCATTTACCCAGATCCTAATGTGCTCAACTAAGTGATAATGGACTTTAAATAGCTAATCAATTATCACATGTCATGCTCATACCGCTAAGAAATATCATACAGTGTAATAACACAATAACCAGCCCTTCTGTCTAACTAGATACTTCATAAATACCAAATCTAAATCATGCTTCTCACTCATACGAACTAGAGGTTTTAATGCACACAAACAACACATATAACATGTTCTTTAAGAAAAGAACGCAAACTAAGAGTTGAAGCTAGCCTCACTTGCCTGAAATCCATTAGCCAAACCTTTAATTAAGATGTCAAAGTCCACTCAAATTAGCGAGCTCTGATGGCTTCAATCTATTAAATTTATTAGTAACATCTTTAAATTAGTTCAGGAAAACTGTTTCCATAATTTTAAAGTCAACTCTTGATCAACTCGAATTTGGCCCTCGGGTCAAGGGTCCGAAATTGCATACGTGAACGCATTACCCATAATCCAAGTAATTCGATTTTATAATCAAAATCTGATTTTAATATCAATTACTAGTCCAAAAGTCTATTTTTCCTCTTTTAGGGCTTAGGTCAAAATCCTTAATCACATAATTTCGCTGATAAAATTCGATGAAATAACACATAATCAATTGATCAATATAAAGAATCTGTACTTTAATTTGGGAATTAAACTCCAGCCTTTCAGAATTCAAAATTGAGAGCTCCTTGCTCAAAAATCTCAAAATAGCTGCTGAAATTCTTAACCCTAATTTATATACCACGATCACGCTTTCATCGCAATCGTGATGTTCCTTTCACGATAGCAGTCTTGATAAAACTTCGACGAACAAAATTCCATTCTGTAATCCTAATTATTCTTGTTTGCATTTCCAAAAACAAAACAAAAATTGTGTCGAACTTTCCTTTTTTGGAATAGTATTTGGAAGTTGGTAATTAAGGCCCCGCCCCTTGTTTCACGGTCGCGCTTTCTACTGCTCGTTCGTGCAGGAAGTAGACTGAAGTCAACACGACCATTTCCCCTTCAGAGTCGTACTCGTGGCTCCTTATGTGCGAACACGATGCACAACTTACCTCTAGGTCGCGATCGCAGTAGCCTGTGTGTGGTCTTGCTGAAGGCACCAACGCCAACAAAAAGCTGCATCATCCAAGTGAGTCTGAATGGTGCTAATCACCCCGAGCCACTCGGGTTCCAATCAAAATCTTGCCAACAAATTTCAAATCGTGTTATTGACTTGTACAATGTCTCAAATGATATTATGACCCACTAATTTTCAAAAAGAGGGGTCCGGTCCTTAATTTGTTCTTTTAAAATAAGATCGTATTCAAAACCTTTGAGTCCAAAACCCGAACCATCTCGCTAGTCCAAAAAGATAGTACCAAGCTATCTAAACACAAAACAAAGTATAAATGTTTAAAACTGGGGTTTGGATTATTACATATTTCTTCTTCAATTATTTTATTTGTTTGATTTTAATAAATAGGTGAACATTTGCTTGTTATAGAGCTGTTTTTTCTTCATCTTCTTGTCCTTTACAATTCGTAAACATGCATAGGCTAAATATTTTTGGGTCTTAGCTTACAACTGAACCCTACACTCCAATCTCATAAAAGTTCGAAATTCTTGTTTCTAAAATCAGTGTCACAACTCACAATCACAAAGCCATAAGTTCGTTCTAACAGGAATATTTCATATCAAAAGCTGATCAGAACTACAATATACCCTTGTGGTTCGATTCTTTTTTGGACCTCGTACATAGCGGGAGTTTTAGTGCACCTGACTGCCTTTAATACTGATCAGTATATCATCTTGAATACCAAAAGCCTCCAAAAATGTTTGCAGTTGAGAAAGGGTTTCAGTATATCATCTTGAAAACCAGAAGCCTCCAAAAATGTTTGCAGTTGAGAAAGGGTTATATATGTAGTTTGCTGGTCTGTTATGCTAAACTAACAAATACTTCCTCCGTCCACTTTTACTTGTCTACTATATTAAAAGTAGATGTCCACTTTTTACTTATCCATCCTAGAAACTTCATTTTTTTTATTCAAAGGTTGATATAGTAAAATTGTCATTCTATTTATTATCCTTAGGGGGTGTGACAAGTCAATGAACAAGTAAAAATAAACGGAGAGAAAAATATTGTTTTCGTTTATGTAAGCTTAATCGATTAAGCATAAAATTTTTCAAAGAAAATTAAAGAATTTTGAAATTTATGGCATTAAATATATTACTATAACATTTTTTAAATTTATGCTCTTAAATATATCATACCATTTGTGTCAGTCTTTTTGAAATAGAATTAAAAAAGAAGAAAATTGAATCATATAAACTAAAACAAATAAAGTACTTGACAGTCATTTGATCAATTTTTATTGTGAGGAATGTCATTTTCCAAAATTATGTGATCATACATAACTCCAATTGAAAGATGCGTATATCCTAGAAATTAGATGCTTGTTGTTTACGCCAAAACTATAAATACCTCTCATAGTCTCATTAGTTAATGCCAAAAAATTAAATAGATAGCAAGTTATTTTTTTAACATAAGCATCGTCACTAAAAGACTGATAGAGAGGCAAGCCACAATGGCCATTTCTAGTTACACTTTTAAAGTAAATTGCTCTTTTCAAAGGCCTTCAATTCCAACCAAAATTGAACAGGACTTGAAAGGCTCAATTTCCTCTGCTTTGAAGGTAAACTTCCCCTCATATTTTATCACATTTGCTGCTATTTCACTACAAAAAAAATAAAATGAAATTAGCTACAAACTTCATAGCTAACATATTCTTTTGATAATTGCTAAACAGGATGTACGACGAATTTTGTTGTTTAGCTATATAATTTGTCTGTCACTAATTTCTGTTTTTTTTAGTAATGTTTTATTTAGAATACTCCAAAGGCAATTAGCTTATAACTTGCTTCGTTTTGAATTGATGAACAGCCATTATCGAGGGATTTCGTGCATTTTCCAATTGTAGTTGACATTCCAAAAGTTGTGAAAGAAACTTCTTTCAAATTATTAGATGCCTTTGTGGACTTTGTATTTGAATTTGTTGACCAACCCTTACTCCCATCTCAGGTATTTCCATTAATTAATTACTACCAAATTCAATTCTTGAAATTAAATTAGCTACTACTTTATTTTTATTTTTTTAGCTGCTACTATTGTTCACTTATGTAATTTATTTTGATAGAGTAATTTCGCACCAGTGGAAGAGATTGGAGAAGCAGTTCGAGTAATCACAGTGGAAGGGGAAATTCCAGATGATTTTCCGGAGGGTGTCTACATAAGAAATGGTCAGCTATTCTCCGTAATTGTCGATCAATACATCAAAAATAACGCCTAAACGTTTAGTTAATTAAAGTGTTTGATTTCTATATGCTTGTTTTCCCATGTTATCTAAAATCCTACAAGCTGCAACTTGCTAGTCACGTTCTGTCTAATTTGGTGTCATATTTAATATGATAGTTCTGCAAGAAAACAAATTATACTTGGTTAATGGTTTTATTAAGAGTTAATACCTAAAAACATCCATGTTTTGTTAGTTTGATACAACACTCTGTTGTTTGGATGGTTGTACGTATTGTTTTTATAATGTATGGTGTTGTATTGCATTGTGTTATACTGTATTGTTTTAATGAATATAACGTTTGGGTAGATTGTATTATTTTCCATCGTAACATAATTTCATATCACAAAAATTTGAAGAATAAACCTATGAGAAAAGTAGGTATAGGGTAGAGTTAATATTAAAAAGAATTAAATTATAATAACAAAGATAAAATGAGAAAAAATTATAAGGTAGCGACGCGATCACATCAAATTAATTGTTACATAAAATGGGACTTTTAATCTCTATCTAACAATGGATTTAACGATACAATACAATAAAATTGAAGTAACAATCAAAATAAACATTGCATTTAAACTAACAATATAATACAATACAATGGGTAACTGGGGTGTTGTTGCTACCTTCCTGAAGTATAACATTTTCTATCTAAAACCCTCCTGCAGTTCTAAAAAAATTTCTGCACATCTCCATTTGCAGGCTCAAATCCTCTGTTTGGAGGTCTCAAATCGACCAAGTCGATATTTGGGAAATCAAGACACATATGGATTGAAGGGGAAGGAATGCTCCATGCTTTGTACTTCACTAAAGAAAAAGGAATAGGAACTTGGAATGCATTCTATAACAACAAGCACACCCAAACGGAAACTTTCAAGATGGAAATACATAGAAAGAAACCTGGATTTCTTCCTGCTGTTGAAGGGGATTCTCCTGCCATTTTAATGGCTTATGCTTTGAATGTGGTATGGAACTTACTCACATTTTTCCAATAAGTATTATCCGAGATACTCCTGTTTCAATTTGTTTGTCTTACTTTACTTTTTAATCTGTTTCAAAAAGAATGTTTCTTTTTTTGTCAACTCTTTTATTTTAGCTTTTCACATGACATGTAAAGACCATAAGATTGAATGATATTTTGAAATATTTTATATATCTTTAGTTTAAAACCATATGATTCAAAAGTTTTTTTTACTTTCTTAAATGTCGTGCTAAATCAGAACTAGGCAAATAAATTGAAACAGAGGGCAGTAGTATTTTATTATTGTTTACTGGCTTACGTGTTGATTATGGTATGAACTTAGTCAAACTAACTTACTATTCAAAAAGTTATTGATCTTTCTTTTAAAAGTTGCATTGTTGGTGTTGGGTTCAGTTGAGATTTGGCGTGGAAAACAAATATCTAAGCAACACAAGTATTTTTGAGCATTCAAAGAAATACTACTCTATTGCTGAAAATCATTTGCCTCAAGAGATAGACATACATTCCCTTGAAACACTGGGTAATTGGAATGTCGATGGAGCCTGGAATCGACCATTCACAAGTCATCCAAAGGTAATTAAGTTCTACAACGTTCATTCTCATAGTGTGTGCACGCATATAATGTGTACAACAGTATTGTTCAACATCTTAAATACATTTTTATCAATACCTTATTTTATCTACAGAAAGCCCCTGGAACTGGCGAACTTGTTACAATGGGGATATATCCAAGAAAACCTTACTTTGAGCTAGGAGTCATTTCAGGTATGTTATTTTCTAGTGTCTACTTTTACTGATGAAGATGTTAATTCAAGATGTGCATTAAAAAAAGGAATTCAAACTTCTGCGGAAATTTATTTAGCTCGCTAATAATTTTTTAATTCGTGCTTTCAGCTGATGGCAAGAAAATGGTTCACAAGGTGGATCTTAAGTTTAATAGGTGCACCTTATGCCATGACATAGGAGTTACAGAAAGGTAATCTTAATCCCATTTTATTTTCCTTTCAAGTCCAACCTTTAAGAACGTTTCAACTTATGATGTATTATTTAGCTAATGTTTTGCTATTCTGCATCATCTGACTATCCATAGGTACAACGTGATCATGGATTTTCCACTAACTATTGACATAAATCGACTCATTAGGGGAGACTCGTGAGTAGTTCAATTTATTTTTTCCATTAACGATGTTACAGTTTAATGAAATCGTTTTGATTATATCTTTGCTTTATCTTTTGGTTTATAGATTATTAAAGTATGATAAAGATGGATATGCACGGATTGGAGTAATGCGTCGCTATGGTGATGCTAATTCCGTTATATGGTTTGATGTTCCACCGTGTTGTGTATTTCACCTCATAAATTGTTTTGAAGACAATGATGAGGTAGTTTTAGTTATGTTTATAACTTAATTTACTTCAATATCTTATATTCGTTGAGTGATTGACCAGTATACCTTATGTGTTATTTCAATTTGTTCCGCAATAGGTAGTTGTAAGGGGATGCAGAGCTCGTGAATCATTATTACCTAGACCTGGTTCCAAAGTCAACAAATGTGAGAGTTTTTTCAAAGGGTCTGAAGAGACAAGTTCCACAGAAAACAATAATGAATCTTCCGATGAACCATTCTTGTTTCGTGTTTGTGAATGGAGACTAAACATGAGAACAGGAGAAGTAAAAGAGAAAAATGCCACAACTAAGTTCTCTATGGAATTTCCTTTGATAAATGAAAAGTTCATTGGTCTAAGAAACAAATTTGGTTATCAACAAGTGGTAGATTTAGAAGCTAGCTCTATTTCAGGTTATTATCATTTGACCTTTGATACTATTATGAATTTTTTTTTGTTTCGAAGGCTAATGATGACTCTGTAACCTGATATTTTGAATTTATAATCAGAGGGATTAGCTAAATATGGAGGGCTTGCCAAACTACATTTTAAAGAAGATGAGGATTTGATTAAAGTTGAGTATCATATGTTTCCAGAGGGCACTTTTTGTAGTGGAGCAACCTTTGTTCCAAAACCTCAAGGTGCCGATGAGGATGATGGTTGGCTGGTGACATTCACACACAAGGAAAGTACAAATGTATCTCAAGTGAGTTATCTAGTTATAGCTGAATATAAAATTTCCGAAAACTAATGTATGCTCTATTAATATTGGTACTTTACAAGTGAAAGCCAATCCTAATGTGTATAATTTTGTTGTTTTTCGTAGGTATATATAGTTGATGCAAAGAATTTTGCAACACAACCTGCTGCCACAATCACATTACCAAGTAGAGTGCCTTATGGATTTCATGGAGCTTTCATGCCTTTATAGCCCAGTGCCATTTACAACATCAGGAGGTCATGGAAATGATGGAATTTATGATGTGTGGCAGCGCAAGTTTAATCAGCTCCAGGTCAGCAAAGGTCACTTCGATAGGGGATCCAGGGATTACTCGAGGTCCACATCCAGTTCACCCCAAATTCGTTACATTGGAATGATACAGTCTTATCCCGGCGTCAAGTGCTTGGCCAGTCATCTGACAGTAAATCGGAGCATAAACGATACGGATAGTGTACCTTAAGTCGCAGCGGAATCGTTGATCTAGATATCAGTCAAATTTGCCCCAAGTCTACTTTGAATCTCTTGGAAGCAAAGTGTATACTTCACAAACTAACAGTCCTTTATTGTTGTGTGTCAATTGTGGAGAATGAAGAATTTTCCTTTTCTTATCTCTCTGTGATATGTTTTCGTCTGTGATGAAAAGAAGAGTTGCCCTTTTAAAGAGCCGAATTGATCAGTTTATAAAAAAAATTGTTCCCTCTTCTTTTTCAAAATCACATTAACTTCTCATTTGAATTGAATCTTATCTGATCTTCAAATAAAACATATCGGGTTGGGTCGGGTCGGGTCCACATGGGCGACCCACGACCCAAATATCCAACATCTCCCACTTCGCACATGATGGACTAGACCCAATCTAGCACCATACAAGTAAAAACACACAATTCATATTGACAAATAGTTCGTGCGACCTGCAAGCATCTACAGCTACAATATTTTGTAACTCTTTGAAATTGTACAGAATCTCAACATAGGAATCCAATCACATGTGAAAAGGATCCACTATTAATGTGAGGATACTATTACTCGCAATACCCCAGACATTATTCACTACTTCAGTAATTACTTATCCGATCCCTCATCCTCTTAAAGAGGTGAACTCGAGTTCATGATTAACTTTATACCCACAATTACACTTGACATATATATGTTATGTGTAATGGCCGGCCTGTGTATACAAGTTAAATCAATAATCTTAATTGTCTTCCCTTTCTAATCGGATCTATCTGTTCCAAATTAACTGCTTTCCTAGACATGCACTGCATTGCCGAATTACTTATGGCTATTAGTAACATGCTAAAGTAGCAACATCAATCGAAACTTCAAGAAACAGTCAAAGGTCAAAGGGTATTTCAATGAAAAGTTAATAAAACTTTTAGGGTCTCACACAATGAAGAAGTAGGGATTCATTCTTCCATTAACCCAATGATCGGTAAGCACACGTGGTATGAAACACGTGCTACGATGTTCTCACCTTTTATTGGTTCGTGTGTCTTATTCTTTTAGTCATTCAACATCGTACAGATCTTGGTCTAACCTGAGTTTCTTTCGTTAATGATCCTCAAATTCATATTTTTAGAGAAACCCACATCTGGCTTTACAAAACAAGTCATAATATGATGGTGGAACTTATCTCTTCACGTTCCTCAACGTCAGAGGCGATTGCTCGTGTGAGCGAGCCAATCTCGCAACTTGTTCGAAACATTTTATAAATAAACACATTATCACATGCATATGAGATATGAACATAAATTCAAGAGTCTTATATTGATAAGAATATTATAACAATTAAGTTATTTTACAATACATAAATATAATCATATCCTACACAAACCTAGAGCCATAACATGTTTCTCAAACAAGTCTCTAGATATCGCCTTCGTAAAGGGATCAACTATCATTTCTCGTGTAGGAATATATTGTAAATTTATTTCTCCACTTGCTACTATGTCTCTCATAAAGTTATACTTGATATCAATGTGTTTGGTTTTGCTGTGATACTTAGGATCCTTCGTATATGCGATATCCTCTTGACTATCACAATGTAAAATCATGGGACCCTTAGAATTCTTTGTAATATTCAAATGCTCAAAGATTCTATTTAACCAAACAGCTTCTTTGTCACGCCCCGTATCCCAACAGGGAGGACTGGCACCAGAAGCCGATAAGGACCGAGAGAACCAATCTTTACTCATGCTCAATCATATGCATACTATAAGAATCATCACCACCTCGTAAAGACATAAAATTCTACGAGCGAAAATCATGGAACATTATATATACATATTAAAGAAACTTGGACGTTAGGGCCATCAAGTCAAGGTTGACATACATCTCTTACGTTACATACCCACATCGGTCTACAAAAGCCTCTAACAGAAGTACATACATAAACATCTTAATTTCGGGACCAGTCCCCGATTTACACAATATTACAATACCAAAACAAATGTACATAAGAGACCCGAAAAGCCCCGAACCAACTGGAGCTCACCAAAGATCAACAGATGTCCTGCAGCCTACTAGGGAGGTCTACTAGTGCCTGTGCCTGCAGCAAGTAAGGTAAATCCCTCAAGAGGGGTCAGTACGAAGAAAGTACTGAGTATGTAAGGCCATAAGAAACTCTATGATACATCAAAACTTTAATGGAATCAAATATAAGTAAAGAACCAATATGGATAAGTCATCACTCTTTATGTATGGAAATATGTACATTCGATGAATTACTTCTTTTACTTTTATGCTCATTCGCTCCCTTCATCACTCACTACACATCCTTCCATTCTTACAATGCCCGGGCCCTAAGCTGATCAGTGGGTAATCAACAGTTTTTGGGATCGACCCATGCTAGGCTTTTATTTTGCCCCTGGGATACCACCCGCAGTAGCGGGATTGACCTTTGCTAGGTGTTCCTTTCACCCCTGGGATACCACCCGACATATTGGGATCGACCCATGCTAGGTATTTAACTCCTGGGATACCACCCAAGAAAACACCTCTTCTCTTTACAACATTACCTCGTTAATCTTGGAAAAGTTCATTCGATGGTTATATCATTATTGGAAACACATATATGCTTACTCTATGCCTTTACGTTCATGAGATTGATACTTTTGTAGTTGTAACATTATTGGAAGCTTTGGAACATAATATTATTGGAACTTGGAACCATGTCCATAATTTTGTAATACATGAATGACAATAGATCAATAATAAGGTATATATGATTAACACTAGATGATAACATGAAATGATATGCCTTAGGACATTTCGGGAATGAGTAAGTACCATAACAAGGTATACACTATATGCTGCAGAAGGATACGGAAAGAGGAACCTTACATACCTTGTATTCTCAATACGAATATATAATCTTAGATGTGCATACAATGTCCCACTCCTTCCTTGTGTTTCACTCTACAACACAAATACATAACGGGATTTACATTAGCCACCAACTACCTTACAAATACACATAACGTCAATGAGTTACATGTTTGCCTTTAAAATGTCATTTCCCCCTTGACAATACCATTGATGAAATCATCATACCAATAATCCCACAATATTCCCAACATTGACCAAAATATAATAAACCATTAGCATGTCACACCAAGTTCATACTTGCCACTCTTCATCACCACAGCATCACAATTATTCCATCAAATTACTTCAATACACCTCACAACAACAAATCTGCCAAAATCCCATAATTTACACTTATATGAAAATAACAAGTTTAATAACATAATCACACCATACATGTTGTTATTTCATCCATACCATGCTCTTTCATCAAACCCACAAGTCATATTTCAAGTTACAATTCCATGGATCACACATCTTTTACAAAAAACCAAAGTGCCATATTCAACACTTCCAAGCATAACCAACATGCTTTACATACTCTCCCATGCATGTAACATATGAATCCATAAGAATAATTACTTACCTAAGCTTGAAAATTGATGATTTTGCTCCAAGAAGTTGGCTTAGGGTTCTTTGAGAGTTGAGAGAAATTTTGGGAAATTTCTAGAAATGTGTAGTGTAATTATTTGAATAAAAAATCAGATTTTCCACTTATTTATAGGCCCTCAAGTCTTCTTGGCATTAAATGCCATGTATAAGGGGTCAAAGGGTGAAGAATGGGTCATTTGACCCATTTTGACCCATGTCTTCTTTCTATTTTTGGGCCTTTTATTGAGCCCAATTCACTCAACCCAATAAAATCAATAATTTTTTATGTTTAAATCATTTCATATGTGTCACGATAATATTCCCACTCACGTGATTCATATTCGTAGCCTCAATCTCAAAAACAAGTGATTCTAGCCACGTATGGCCTATTTTGACCATAAGGGTAAAATCGTCATTTTGATGCCAAATTTGTTCTCGAGTAATTTTATCATACCAATATAATACTTTACTCATTTCATGTATATGATCATGGTTGTAGAAGAAACGTGACAAAAATCGGCCCGGTACGTCTCCGAGCACCCTTGGGACTTAAGAAAATTTTCAAATTTTGAAAAGTGGGAAAAACCATCCTGGTACGCCCTTGGGCGCGCCAGATTTATGCCTCTGCGCTAAAAATTTTGGCCCAGAACGTCCTGGAACGCCCTCTGGCACGCCCCACCCTTAATTTTTTTGAAAATTTCATTTTTTGACTTTTCTTCGCGGGTTTGGTTAGATACTTCAAGTCCTATTCTTTAACTTACTTCTTACCCTTAATATCCTTTGTTTGGAGGTCTTCTTAGCCTCATTTTGAACCCCACAAATGCTCCACAAAAATCACAAAACACCTCCTACGAAGGGCTAATCACATGTACGAGGCCAAATTTTAATTTTCTCATCATTAACATTACCAAATACATACTTATAGCTCTCGACACCTAAGTAAACATTATTCAACGTCGTCAAGTAGGGTTGGAAAGGTACGGGGTGTTACATACTTCCCCCTTTAGAAACATTCGTCCTCGAATGGTAACACTATCGCTTCAATTACTACAAATGCATCTCTATACTAGCATACATATACATAAACACTTAAGGCTCATGGATACTTACTTTTTATTGCTCCGCTTATGCGCTTTGAACTTCTTGGTCCATTTGAAATAGATGGGGATACTTGAATTTCATCATTTCTTCCGCTTTCCATGTGATCTCCTCTACTTGTTGATTTCTCTAAAGGACTTTCATGGAAGCTATGTCTTTATTCCTCAATCTTTTTACTTGTAGATATAGAATAGCAATGGGTACCTCTTCATAATTAAGATCCTCCTTAATTTGAACATCTTCCATGGGAACAATACGATATGGATCCCCTATGCACTTTCGAAGCATCGAAACATGAAATACCTGATAGACTGAGGAAAGTTCCTGGGGTAGTGCCAACTCATACTCAACTTGCCCAAATCTTCTAATGATTTCATATGTGCCTATGTAACGTGGACTTAATTCCCCTTTCTTTCCGAACTGCATTACCTCTTTCATCGGTGACACCTTTAAAAATACCCAATCACCTTTGGCGAATTCAAGCCCCCTTCTTCTAACATCGGTATATGACTTGTGGTGACTTTGGGCCGTTTGTAACCGCTGTTGGATCACTTTAACTTTCTCCATATCCTGATGAACAATATCTGGCCCAAGTAAAGCAGTTTCACCTGCTTCGAACCATCCAATTGGTGATCTACATTTCCTTCAGTACAAAGCTTCATAAGGTGCCATTTTAATACTTGAATGATAGCTATTGTTATAAGCAAATTCAATAAGAGGCAAATGGTCATCCTAATTGCCTTGAAAATCTAACGTGCATGCTCGTAGCATATCTTCAAGTGTCTGAATAGTACGTTCTGCTTGTACATCAGTTTGAGGGTGGAAAGTCGTACTCAAATTCACCTGTGTACCCAAGCTCTACTGAAAAGATCTCCAAAAGTGCGCTGTAAACTGTGCTCCTCTGTCTGATATAATAGAAAGTGGAATACCATGCAACCGCACTATTTCTTTAACATACAATCTTGCATAATCCTCAGCTGTATAGGTGGTCTTGACTGGTAGAAAATGCGTTGACTTGGTAAGCCTGTCCACTATAACCCATATAGAATCAAATTTCCGCAATGTCCGAGGCAAACCTGTAATGAAGTCCATATTAATCAGATCCCATTTCCAGACTAGAAGATTGATACATTGCATGTAACCTCCTGGTTTCTGATGTTCTACTTTCACTTGTTGACAGTTCAGGCATTGAGCGACAAATTCTGCAATGTTCTTCTTCATATTTCCCCACCAATATATTTCTTTTAAATCATGGTACATTTTGGTAGCACCTGGATGAATAGAATAGCGCGAATGATGCGCCTCTTTCATAATTCGTTGCCTGAGCTCATCTATATCCGGTACACATAATCTACCTTGGCATTGGAGAACCCCTTCTTGTGTAAGATCAAAGGCTGCAGTTAGACCCTGTTGCACATTCTCTTTTAGCTGCAATAACTTAGAATCCGCAAACAGCTTCTCTTTCACTTCAGCTATTAAGGAGGATTTCGCTGCATTTTTCACAATAACCCCTTCATCTGGAGATTCAATAAGACGAACTCCCAAGGTGGCTAATTGATGTAGATCTTTGGTTATCTCTTGCTTTTCAGTCAACTGGCCACTAGTGCTTTCTACTGCCTTGCGGCTCAATGCATCAGCTACTACATTTGCTTTGCCTGGATGATAAAGAGTATCAATATTATAGTCTTTTAAGAGCTCTAACCACCTTCGTTGCCTCAAATTGAGTTCTTTCTGCTTAAAGATATATTGTAAACTTTTGTGATCAGTATAGATATCAACATGAACCCCATACAAATAATGACGCCATATCTTTAAAGCAAAAACCACTGTTGCTAATCAAGATCATGTATGGGATAATTTCTCTCGTGTGGCCACAAATGTCGTGAGGCATATGCTATGACATTACCGTGTTGCATCAATACACATCCGAGGCCAACCCCGAAAGCATCACAATACACTGCATAACCTTCGGTACCTTCGGGAAGCACTAGAACTGGAGTGAAGGTCAATTTATCTTTCAACTCTCGGAAGCTTTTCTCACACGCATCATTCCACTGAAATTTAACTGCCTTATGTGTAAGCTTTGTTAACGATGCAGCAATGGAAGAAAAACCTTCCATAAATCGTCGGTAATAACCTGCCAGCCCAAGAAAACTGCAAATTTCTGTGGGTGTCGTAGGTCTTGGCCAATTTTTCACTGCTTTAATCTTTTGTGTATCAACCCGTATCCCTTCATCTGACACAATATGACCCAAGAATGCAACTGATTTTAACCAAAACTCACATTTGGATAACTTGGCATACAACTTACGCTCACAGAGAATCTGCAATACTTGCCGTAAGTGATTAGCATGGTCCTCTGGTGATCTTGAATAAACTAGGATGTCATCTATAAATACCGTGACGAATACATCAAGAATTGGATTAAACACCCTATTCATCAAATCCATGAACACAGCTGGTGCATTTGTTAGTCCAAATGACATAACTAAAAATTCATAATGGTCATACCGTGTTTGGGAAGCTGTCTTGGGTACATATTCTTTTCTAACTCTGACTTGATGGTAACCCGACCTCAAGTCGATCTTTGAAAAACACTTGGCACCCTGTAACTGATCAAACAAATCATCAATTTGAGGGAGGGGATATCTGTTCTTGATCGTTACCTTATTCAACTACCGATAGTTAATGCACATTCTCAACGTGCCATCTTTCTTCCGTACAAATAATACCAGCGCACCCCACAAGGACATACTAGGCCTGATGAAGCCCTTGTCCAGCAAATCTTTCAACTGTTCCTTCAATTCACGCAGTTCTGCTAGAGCCATTCTATATGGGGGAATAGAAATAGGCTGAGTGTCTTGAATCACATCAATGCCAAATTCTACTTCCCGTTCTGGGGGTAAGCCTGGAATATCCTCTGGAAATACGTCAAGAAATTCATTGACCACTGGAACCGACTGCGAAGTTAGTGGTTCCACTTCAGTATCTTTCACCCGTACTAAATGACATATATAACCCTTAGCAATCATTTTTCTGGATTTCAAATAGGAAATAAATCTTCCTCGTGGTGCCCCTACATTACCCTGCCATTCAAGAATATTTTCTTGCGGAAAGCAAAATTGCACCTTCTTGGCCCGGCAATCTACCATGGCATAACAAGAGTCCAACCAATCCATTCCCATGATCACATCAAAATCCACCATGTCTAATTTAATGAGATCGGCAAGTGTATCATGACCACACATAGTTACCATACAGTAACGATATACTCTTTTTGCAACAATATATTCACCAACCGGTGTAGACACTTCAATTGACTTAATTAATAATTCTGGTGCCTTTGCAAATTTCGCAGTAACCAATGGAGTACCACAGGAAAATGTAGAACCCGGGTCAATCAATGCATATACATTATATGAGAATATGGATAATGTACCTGTGACTACGTCAGGAGATGCCTCTGAATTCTGTCAGTCTACCAGAGCATAAGTACGATTCTGAGTTCCACTGGAACTGGCTGCTCCTCTGGCACCTCTACCACGACCTGCTGGCTGTACCCCTCTGCCCAGGGAAGAAACCGATGATGATGATGCAACGACTGATCCCGCAGGTCGCGCCACATTACCCAAGCCCCTTTGTGGGTAGTCTCTCATCATATTCCCCATCATACGCACCAAAAGCAAACATTTGACCCACGCCGACATTCACCTAAGTGAAATCGGTTACATTGCTGACGAGAAAATCCCGTAGTCTGCGACCCTTGAATTCCACTACACTGCCCAACATTACTACCCCTAAACCCGCGGACATGAGCTTAAGTGCCTGCTGCAGAATAGGAAAATGATGGTCTCGGCGATCTAGTAAACATTCGAGGTCTAGATTCGCCTTGGGACACCATAGACTGTCCCATAGGTCTAGCTCTTTTGGACTGTCCTCGTTCGGATTCATGTACCCTTCTTCTCTGTCTTTGGTCCTCCATTTTCTGGGCGAATGCTTGAATTCTCGCTATATCCATATCTTTGTTTAAGGCAGCAATAGTGCAATCTCGTACCAAATATGGCTCCAACCTGTCCACATATCTATGGACTCTATCTGTCATCGTAGCCACTACATTGGGAGCATATCGTGCCAAAGAATTAAATTGCAAACTGTATTCTCTGACACTAAGATTCCCCTGATGCAGATTCAAGAATTGATCCGCACGAGCCTCACGGATCTCATAAGGAAGGTAGTGATTAAGGAAAGCCGCTTTAAATTCTTCCCAAATAGGTGGATTTGCACCGACACCCTGAGATTTCTTCCAATCTTCGTACCACAATATCGCCTCTCCTTTCAATCTTTATGCAGCAGGTTCAACTGTTTCTACCCAGTTATATACATAACATCTAAGGCCCTTTGAATCTGATCTATAAAGTCTTGTGGATCTTCATTTAGTTCTGATCCAGTGAATGTAGGAGGATCTAATTTCAAGAAATCCTGGGTCCGTCGACTAGCTGCTCTCGCTGCGCTATCATCACCTATCATCGGACCACCTTGTCCCTAAACCTGTGCAGCAACTATTCTGGTCAACATTTGCACTGCATTCTTTAAGTCCTGGTCAGTAGTATTCACTGGTGGTTCTACCGGTACGTCTCTTCCTCTTGACTCTTCTGAAACTGGAAGAGTAGAAGAAACATGTGATGCCATTTCTGGTTCAGCACCACCTTGATTAACTGGTTCAGGTAGGGTTTTACTAGTTCCTTCTCCCGCTATTCTGTCTAGTCTCTTACTTTTACCTCGACCTCTTCTTGTCATCGGCATTGTTACTATATCAAAGAAAATCAATTCCAATGGTCAGACACAATTCAACTTACAATACTGTCTCTATTGTACGATCTAGAAATGAAGAAATGAAACAACTCCTAAATGTCCACAGTCTCCTACTTATAAATGTGGTGCACAACACATCGATAAGTAAGACTCTACTCAGACACGGCTTTGTAGACACCCTTAAAACAGCCTGCTCTGATACCACTTTTGTCACGCCCCGTATACCAACGGGGAGGACTGGCACCAGAAGCCGATAAGGCCCGAGAGAACCAATCTTTACTCATGTTCAATCATATGCTTACTCTAAGAATCATCACCACCTCGTAAAGACATAAAATGCTACGAGCAAAAATCATGGAACATTATATAAACATATTAAAGAAACTTGGCCGTTGGGGCCATCAAGTCAAGATTGACATACATCTCTTACGTTACAAACCCACATCGATCTACAAAAGCCTCTAACAGAAGTACACACATAAACATCTTAATTTCGGGACCAGTACCCGCTTTACATAACATTACAATACCAAAAAAAATGTACATAAGAGACTTAGAAAGCCCCGAACCAACTGGAGCTCACCAAAGATAACCAGATGTCCTGCAGCCTACTAGGGAGGTCTACTAGTGCCTGTGCCTACAGCAAGTAAGATAAATCCCCCAAGAGGGGTCAGTACGAAGAAAGTACTGAGTATGTAAGGCCATAAGAAACTCTATGATACATCAAAACTTTAATGGAATCAAATATAAGTAAAGAACCAATATGGATAAGTCATCACTCTTTATGTATGGAAATATGTACATTCGATGAATTACTTCTTTTACTTTTATGCTCATTCGCTCCCTTCATCACTCACTACACATCCTTCCATTCTTACAATGCCCGGGCCCTAAGCTGATCAGTGGGTAATCAACAGTTTTTGGGATCGACCCATGCTAGGCTTTTATTTTGCCCCTGGGATACCACCCGCAGTAGCGGGATTGACCTTTGCTAGGTGTTCCTTTCACCCCTGGGATACCACCCGACATATTGGGATCGACCCATGCTAGGTATTTAACTCCTGGGATACCACCCAAGAAAACACCTCTTCTCTTTACAACATTACCTCGTTAATCTTGGAAAAGTTCATTCGATGGTTATATCATTATTGGAAACACATATATGCTTACTCTATGCCTTTACGTTCATGAGATTGATACTTTTGTAGTTGTAACATTATTGGAAGCTTTGGAACATAATATTATTGGAACTTGGAACCATGTCCATAATTATGTAATACATGAATGACAATAGATCAATAATAAGGTATATATGATTAACACTAGATGATAACATGAAATGATATGCCTTAGGACATTTCGGGAATGAGTAAGTACCATAATAAGGTATACACTATATGCTGCAGAAGGATACGGAAAGAGGAACCTTACATACCTTGTATTCTCAATACGAATATATAATCTTAGATGTGCATACAATGTCCCACTCCTTCCTTGTGTTTCACTCTACAACACAAATACATAACGGGATTTACATTAGCCACCAACTACCTTACAAATACACATAACGTCAATGAGTTACATGTTTGCCTTTAAAATGTCATTTCCCCCTTGACAATACCATTGATGAAATCATCATACCAATAATCCCACAATATTCCCAACATTGACCAAAATATAATAAACCATTAGCATGTCACACCAAGTTCATACTTGCCACTCTTCATCACCACAGCATCACAATTATTCCATCAAATTACTTCAATACACCTCACAACAACAAATCTGCCAAAATCCCATAATTTACACTTATATGAAAATAACAAGTTTAATAACATAATCACACCATACATGTTGTTATTTCATCCATACCATGCTCTTTCATCAAACCCACAAGTCATATTTCAAGTTACAATTCCATGGATCACACATCTTTTACAAAAAACCAAAGTGCCATATTCAACACTTCCAAGCATAACCAACATGCTTTACATACTCTCCCATGCATGTAATATATGAATCCATAAGAATAATTACTTACCTAAGCTTGAAAATTGATGATTTTGCTCCAAGAAGTTGGCTTAGGGTTCTTTGAGAGTTGAGAGAAATTTTGGGAAATTTCTAGAAATGTGTAGTGTAATTATTTGAATAAAAAATCAGATTTTCCACTTATTTATAGGCCCTCAAGTCTTCTTGGCATTAAATGCCATGTATAAGGGGTCAAAGGGTGAAGAATGGGTCATTTGACCCATTTTGACCCATGTCTTCTTTCTATTTTTGGGCCTTTTATTGAGCCCAATTCACTCAACCCAATAAAATCAATAATTTTTTATGTTTAAATCATTTCATATGTGTCACGATAATATTCCCACTCACGTGATTCATATTCGTAGCCTCAATCTCAAAAACAAGTGATTCTAGCCACGTATGGCCTATTTTGACCATAAGGGTAAAATCGTCATTTTGATGCCAAATTTGTTCTCGAGTAATTTTATCATACCAATATAATACTTTACTCATTTCATGTATATGATCATGGTTGTAGAAGAAACGTGACAAAAATCGGCCCGGTACGTCTCCGAGCACCCTTGGGACTTAAGAAAATTTTCAAATTTTGAAAAGTGGGAAAAACCATCCTGGCACGCCCTTGGGCGCGCCAGATTTATGCCTCTGGGCTAAAAATTTTGGCCCAGAGCGTCCTGGAACGCCCTCTGGCATGCCCCACCCTTAATTTTTTTGAAAATTTCATTTTTTGACTTTTCTTCGCGGGTTTGGTTAGATACTTCAAGTCCTATTCTTTAACTTACTTATTACCCTTAATATCCTTTGTTTGGAAGTCTTCTTAGCCTCATTTTGAACCCCACAAATGCTCCACAAAAATCACAAAACACCTCCTACGAAGGGCTAATCACATGTACGAGGCCAAATTTCAATTTTCTCATCATTAACATTACCAAATACATACTTATAGCTCTCGACACCTAAGTAAACATTATTCAACGTCGTCAAGTAGGGTTGAAAAGGTACGGGGTGTTACATTCTTTTACTGTGGATGCACAAGCCACAAATTCATATTCCATAGTTGAAAGGGCTGTGCAAGTTTATTTCTTACTTTTCCACGAAATAGCACCACCATTTAGTAAGAAAGCATAACCGGAGGTTGATTTTCTATCATACCGGTCACCAGGCCAATCAACATCTGTATAACCTCTTATGAATAAATCAGATCCACTATAGCATAGTGAATAATCTGCAGTTCCCTTCAGGTATCGGAAAATTCTCTTTATTGCTTTCCAATGATCTCTTCAGGATTGGATTGATACCTGCTAACTAGACCTACGGCATAACAAATGTCTGGGCGAGTACACATCATAGCGTACATCAAGATCCCAATCGCACTAGAATATGGAACTCGAGGCATGTCTTCCTTTTCTTTTCCAGTCTTTGGACACATTTCAAGGCTTAAAGTTTCACCTCTTGCTATAGGAGTATCCATGGATTTACAACTATTCATTCGAAAGCGTTCCAAAATTTTCTTTATGTATGTTTCTTGAGATAGACTTAAAATTTTCTTGGAACGATCTCTTTGGATTTTTACACCCAATATATAGTCTGCTTCACCCATATCTTTCATGTTAAATGACTTTGAAAGCCATGACTTACTAGTTTTCACATACTCTAAATTATTTCCAGCTAATAAAATATCATCCACATAAAGCGAAAGAATCACAAACATTCCATTGGACTTATTCACATAGATGCAATGGTCTTCATCGATCATGGTGAAATCAAATGAAATCACTTTTTTAGGAAATCTCAGGTATCACCGCCTTGAAGACTGCTTTAGGCCATATATTGATCTGTTCAATTTACAAGCCTTCTTTTCTTGGCCTTTAACAACAAAAACCTATAGGTTGTTCCATATAGATTTCCTCATATAGTTCTCCATTGAGAAAAGCGGTCTTCAAGTCCATTTGGTGTAATTCTAAATCCAAACATGCAACAATAGCCAAAAGTAAGCGAATTGAGGTGAACTTCACAACTGGTGAAAAAGTTTCCTCATAATCTATTCCAGTTTCTTCAGTAAAACCTTTTGCCACCAATCGTGCTTTGTGTCTTTCTATTGACCCATCTGATTTGCGTTTAACTTTGAGAATCCATTTATTCCCAATAGCTCAATGCCCAGAAGAAAGGTCAACTAGATCCCAGACTTTATTGGTTTTCATGGACTCTAATTCTTCTTTCATCGCTTTCATCCATTTATTTTTTTCAGTGCTCGATAATGCCTCAGTCACAGAATTAGGTTCATCCAATTCTGTGGGAGATACCAAGAAAACATAATCCTCAATCTCATAAGATCGTTTAGGCACACCTTTTCTGGTACTCTCAGATTCCTCTATAGGATTTTGGGAATCATAACTCCCACTTGGACCAAGAACCATTTCTTGATCTAATGGATTATCAAACATGTCTAACGACATTATTTGATCATCTGAATTCAACATTTCATAAAGAGGTTCACTATCCTTTATTTCACCCTTTTTGGGAAAATCATTTTCCAGAAATGTGACATCTCGTGATTCAATTTCAGTAGTACTTCCATCCTTTAATTCACCAATGAACACATACCCTTTGGAGTATTCTGAGTATCTTATAAAGATACATTTCTTACCTTTTGGACTTAGTTTACGAAACTCACCAAAACGATCTTTAATATATGCAGTACAACCCCAAGGTCGTAGATTATTAAGGTTTGGTTTATGACCAGTCCATAGTTCATAAGGAGTAGAAGATACTGATTTAGAAGGCACTTTATTCAATATGTAGACCGCAGTCAATAACGCATCCCCCCAGAAAGAGATTGGTAAATATGTCTACGCCATCATAGACCTTATCATGTCCAACAATGTTCTATTCCTTCTTTCAGCTACAACATTTTGTTGAGGCATATAAGGAGTAGTTAACTGTCTGATAATTCCCTTTTCAGTACACAATTTTTCAAACTGTTTTTACAAATATTCACGACCTCTATCGGTTCTTAAAGCCTTTATACTTTTATCTAATTGATTCTCAACTTCATTCAAGTATCTTTTAAAGCATTCAAGTGCTTCAGATTTATGAGAAATCAAATAGACATAACCAAAGCGTGTGAAATCATCAATAAATGTAATGAAATATAAAGCACCAGACCCTGCCCGCACATTCATTAGACCACAGATATCAGAATGGATTAATTGTAGTGGAAATTCAGCTCTTTTAGCCTTCCCAAATAGTTTACGTGTAATATTTTCGGCAAGACAATTTTCACAAGTTGGCATTTCAATTTTGGAAAAAGAACCTAGATGTCCTTTCTTTGCCAATCTATTCATTCGCTCTTGCCCTATGTGACCCAATCTAGCATGCCATGTAATTATATCAACATCATTATTACTAGAATAACATGCCATTACATAACGGTCAACATAATAATCATAAGTTGAAGGATTACAATCTAAAATGATAAAGCGATCATAATGAAGTCCAAAACCATAAAAAACATTATCTAGAGTTATTCTAACACCATTACGACTAAAAAACAAATTGAAACCAACATCTAAAAGAACAGACACAGATACTAAGTTTCGTCGAATCTCTGGAGCATATAGGACGTCATGCAACATCAATGACCGGCCACCACTCAAGTCTACTTTGCAAGTGCCAATCCCTTTAACTTCAAGTCTTGTATTATTTCCTACATATATCCACCTTGATCTAGGTGAAACTCGACGAAACTCCACAAACGCTTCTCGATCATGACTCACATGGTCGGTGGCTGCTGAGTCTACAATCCATATAGGATAAGATTCAGTTAATAAAGCAGTGCTAGAAACATATGTAGCACTTAGAGATGCATTTAGAAATGCTATCTCTTTATGTTCAGGACAATTACGAACAAAATACCCCAGAACTTGGCAATTATAGCACTTCATCTTGCTCTTGTCTTTCTTCTTGAAAAATCGTTTTCCCTTCTTGGAATTTGGCTTGTTCTTTTTCTCAGAGGGTCCTTCTTGGGTCTCCTTACCCTTCCCGTTCTTTTTCCAATTTTTCTTATGCTTGAAGCTTGAAGACTTACTACCACTTGATTCTTCCATAAAGGCATTAGAAGCAACTTTAGCAACACCAAGCCCCTCGTCTTCAAGTTTAACATTACGGGCAACATCAGAAAAAGTTTTGATGCTATCATTATGGGTTAAGTTAACCTTCAAATGTTCCCAAATGTTGGGAAGAGATCGAATCACTGCTTGAACCTGTTGCTCATTCGAGAGAACATGACCAACACTTTTGAGTTGAGCTATCATATTAGACATCACCCTAAGGTGTTATTTGATGTTCTGATCGTGACGCTTCTTGCAAGTGTCAAACTTTATAGTCAGCTGTCTGAGGTGGGTAACAGATGTACCCCCATATGTTCCTCGCAAGTGTTCCCATATGGCATAAGCAGTAGGAAATTCCTCAACTTCATGAATGAGGTCATCAACCACAGAACTAACAATGATTTCGCGTGCAACGAAATCAACCTTTTTCCAAGCCTTATAAGCTTCAAGTTCTCTTCTTTGTTGTGAAATGTTGCCCTTCTCTGGTTGACATAAAACATGGTTAATACCTTCAAGAGCATTTCGCTCTTCCAGTACATACCATATTTTACAACTCCAGATGTCGTAATTGTCACCATTTAATTTTTTTACCTTTGTTCAAGTCAGCAATAATACTTTTTGATGCCATGTCTGTAATTGAGAGACAATCACGCAAGTACATTTATCAATAATACATGCGACTTACACATTTAAGAAAATCAATTCACATAAAGGTTTCATGTTTAGTGTAAAATCGAAAGGACACATAAAAATCTGATCATCATCTACGAACTAAACATTTGACCAAAAATTAGAAGTTAATTTCTTAATATGTATTTTAATGATAGCTTTCAATTAAGTCTTAATAAACTTTAATAAATAATTGGAATTCATATCAAAAGAGAGAAACAACTTAATATATATATAATAAAGTTAATAAACAACTTCAAGTTACAAGTCAATTCAAAGATGAAAATCCCCCCACAAATATTCGAGACGGCGTACATACACCCAAAAAGGCTCACTAGGCCAAATCTCGTGATAAACGTCAATTAGTCTTTTGCCCCAAGGATTACGGAGAGAATCTGCTAAAATAGCTAAAGCGTCCCAATCCGAGATTTCAATATAGCTTTTCAGTTCTACACGTTTTAATTCAAAACACTGAATAAAATTAGCAACTAAAATACTAGGGGACATCTTAAAAGACTTGAACTCTTTTAGGTTCTTCTCTCTTTCCCTCCGTATAGACATCTCATTTTGTAACAGATTTTGTGTCTTCCTTGGAACATTATTTCGTATGATCTCACGACCTCGTAAACATGTCCTTCGACGACGTGCTCTTCCACTTTGTCTCTTTGCTCTAAATCCTGAACTCCTACTTGGAGTGATTCGAGTTTGTTCCTGTTCAGCCATGTCTGAAATAGGAACAAAGAAACCATCAGAATGGCTATACCATTCAATGTAGAAACTTATGCCACAATTAAATTGTAGAAGTCAAATCTGTTAAAGAAACTTAAGGGACTACATAAGACAAGAGAAAATAGATTCATGACCAACCAAATAAATAATTAAAGGGTACCAAGATCACGTTTCCTAATTTCTCATGCAAGAGGATGATTCTTAAGTTAATACACTTATTCTAGAACCATACAGTTTTGAAAAACTCCTTAAAAATATTTTTAAGGTCATTTAATGAAAGTTCCATACTATTCATTCAAAAAAAATTACGGAATTAATTTCGGTACTATTCATTCAATAAAGAAAAATTGCAGAATTAATATCATCCACACAAATAACTTTCTTGACATTTGACACAATAACCATAAATATACACATTTCCCTTGGTACTTTTTCTAGAAATTTCCTTAAGGCACATCACTTTTATCTTTAACCCATAAAAGTTGACCCTATATTTTTTTTTTACATCTTCTTAAACGTATATACACAGAACAACTTCATCTTTACATTAGAACAAGTATTCTGTCTTTCTTCTCTCCGTTAAATTTTTTTTTTCTCCCTCCATTCTCCAAAAGGGTTTTATGGAGTCATAGAAACACAAATTCATATCTATCTCGGCTCCTTTTCATTTTCTCAAAAAAAAAAATATGGAGAAAACGAAGGAAAATTTCAGATCTATAACCAGATCCGTGGCGCAATGGTAGCGCATCTAATTTCAGATCAGATGGTTGTGTGTTCGATTAACGTCGGGTTCAAATATCCCAATCTATATCCGGTCCTTTTTTCTTCCTAACGGGTGCGTACGATTTTGATTTTAAACTCCCTTCATTTATTGTGGAAAAATTTTTTATATTGTCATGCATTCAAGAATGTGAAATGTCAAACTTGATCGAGACTAAGGCAAATACATCATGCTCTGATACCATTGACAGTAAATTGAAGCATAAACGATACGGATAGAGTACCTTAAGTCGCAGCGGAATCATTGATCTAGATATCAATCAAATTTGCCCCAAGTCTACTTTGAATCTCTTGAAAACAAAGTGTATACTTCACAAACTAAGAGTCCTTTATTGTTGTGTGTCAATTGTGGAGAATGAAGAATTTTCCTTTTCTTATCTCTCTGTGATATGTTTTCTGTCTGTGATGAAAAAAAGAGTTTCCCTTTTAAAGAGTCGTATTGATCAGTTTATAAAAACAAATTGTTCCCTCTTCTTTTTCAAAATTACATTAAATTCTCATTTGAATTGAATCTTATCTGATCTTCAAATAAAACATATCGGGTTGGGTCGGGTCGGGTCCACATGGGCGACCCACAACCCAAATATCCAACATCATCAATGTCCAGAAAACTCCACAGACCAACTTACTTCAAAATATCTGAGATCCTCTATGGCGGTTGCAGATCAACATGTGTTATGTACGGTACACACAGATAATGAGATAATGATCATAGTGAGGAGCAAAATATTATAAAGACGTTACTCTAGGGTAGCACTGCAAATATACCCCTTCTCCCCCACTTGTAGATCATTTGATTTTCAATACTAATATTGCTCAAGCTCTCGAGTTGTAACAAACTATTGTATTTTTATTCCACTATATATATTGTCCATCAGTTCAAATGTTCAATCAACAGTTCTTTTTTCCTGTTTTGCTCATTTCATCATTTACATACGTGTTATTGTTTGACTTGTATCATTCTAGATAAATTTACGTTAACAATAGGTTAATTTTTGCTAAGATAATTTTCTTACCAAAACCACGCATTTTAGCCACGCGCGAAATCGTGACTAAAACCACTTAGCTACAGTCACTTAGCCACGGTTTGGACCGTGCCCATAACGGGCCTCGCAAGCTAATTAGCCACTGTGTTGATGTCCATGGTAACTTTAGTTAGCCACAGCCAATACACATGACTAATTTACAGCACAAGTGATTTGTTCATATCTTTTATTAGCCATAGTTCAACCATGGCAAAGTACACTTTTTTATATTAGCCATTATATATGTTAGCCATGGTTGTGGCAAAAATACATTTTTTTAGAAAAAAAAACCCTGCAATATCCTGATTTAATACATTAACCATAACACACAAATCATTGCTGTAATGATCAAAGTTTCATTGTTCCTGGAATCCAGAGCTAATTTTATGAGAATGAAGTAACTTGTATAATTAAATACATCTTTATGCATCATCAATCAACAGAATATCAGGTGAGATGTGAGAAGCAAGACCTACCTAAAGTAAAGGTGAAGATGACAAATAGAAAGCCAACAATGAAACAAAAATGGTTCATGAAAAGGAAATCTCTAAAAAACTTGACAACATTTTGCAAGAATGTCTAGGACAAAACTTAAGACTTAGAAGCTGACAACTTAAGCCAACTAAGGATATAAAACATGTGATCAAACCTATCACATTTCAAACTCTTATGTTGCACCAAATACAACCTTTGAACTTTAACTACATAAGAATTAAAATCTGCAAAGTCATTTTTACAGACGTGTCTTTTCCAAAATAATTGTGGTCCTATGTGAAGATTAACCAACAAAAGAACAATCCTAGTGATAGTGTTTTGAGCATTTTAATATTATTACATTAATATGTCTCATATGTTTTGAAGTATCATTATGTTGCATATTAATTCTCACTACACCAAAAATGATCTTTAGCGGCAATTAATTAACAACAATAGTTTAATTGCTGCTAAATATGTATTTTAGTGGCATTTACTAGTGACAATTACATTGTAGCTTTCTTTGTAAATTCCCCTAAAGCCTATAGCGACATTGGATCCAATGACATTTAACTAATGCCGGTAAAAAATTTAACACTCTTGTTAAAGTGCATATTTATTGCCGCTAAATGTTGTTTTTGTTGTAGTGTCTCATTATGAAACATTTGTTTCTTAAGTATCATGTGGCCACGTATTCTTTATATCTCTCGTGACCACTTCACATTTTTTCTTCTCTTGTGACCACTTCACTATTTTCTTCATTTGTATTTTTTCAATTGTAATTTTATTGTAATTTCACCAACAATTTTAAGGAGATTCAATGACAACAATTGAAAAATCCGCGGATGTCAAGATGAGAGATCTTAACAAGCCATTCCAGTTCAACGGTACTCATTTCAAGAGGTGGAAGGGTAAAGTGCTTTTCTACTTAAGTCTTCTCAATGTCTCTTATGTGTTAACTGAGAAGAATCCAAATAAAATAGATAACTCTTCCATAATTGATGATCAACTTATTTCTCTTCAAGAGAAAGTTGAAAAGTACGATGGTGACTCCTACAAGTATCGATATTTTTTACTTAATTGTCTATCTGATAATTTTTATGATTATTATGATAGAAATTACTCTTGTGCAAAGAAAATTTGGAAAGCATTGCAGAGTAAGTATGATACCGAGGAGGCTGGAGCGAAAAAATATACAGCTAGCAGATTTTTTCGTTTCCAAATGGTGGACAACAAATCAGTGGTAGACTAAGCTCAGGACTTTATAATAATTATTGAAGAGCTCATGTCCGAGTAAGTCAAAATTGGAGATAACCTTATTGTTTGTGGCATAATAGATAAACTTCCACCTTCTTGGAAGGAGTTTCAAAAACCTGTGCGCCATAAACAAAAGGAAACTTCTCTTGAGACATTAATAATGTGAATCCACATGGAAGAAGAAGCAAGGGGCCAAGATTCACTTTTGCAAATAGAAGAGAACAACATCACACCGAAGGTAAATTTAACGTCTTCAAATAATTCTACCCCTAATGCTAACAAAAATACTTCTTTGAAGCCTAAGAAGAAAAAATTCAAGAACAATAATGGTAGACATCCCAAGGACATTAATGGTGGAAATAACCAAGCCAAAAATCAATATGTTCAAGAAAAGGGACCGTGCTTTGTGTATGGCAAGAGTGGGCATATTGCTCGATTTTGTAAATTTCAAAAACATGGGCCTACACCTCAAACAAATGTTATTGAAGAACCATTTGTGGCGGTGATAACAGACATAAACATGGTGGAGAATGTTGATGGATGGTGGGCTGACTCTGGTGCAAACTGTCATGTTTGCTATGACAAAGACCGGTTTAAAAAATATACTTCTTTTGAGAAGCCCAAAACCACCATGCTTGGTGATTCTCACACCACTCAAGTTCTTGGAAAGGGAGATGTCGAATTGAGTTTCACTTCTGGAAGGGTATTGACTTTAAAAGATGTACTTTATACTCCTTCCATGAGAAAAAAATTGATGTCTAGTTTTCTTCTTAATAAAGCAGGCTTCAAACAGATTATTGAATCTCACCAATATGTAATTATGAAAAATAGTATTTTTGTGGGAAAAGTGTATGCTTGTGATGGGATGTTCAATCTGAATGTTGAAATAAATAAAACTTCTACTTCTGTTTATATGCTTTCTTCCACTAATTTTTGGCATGCTCGTTTGTCTCATATCAATGATCGTTATATGGGAATCATGAGTAGTTTAGGATTAATTCCAATGATCAAAAAGAATTTTGAAAAATGTGAGGCTTGTAGTAAAGTGAAAATCACAAAAAGGCCTCATTTTCAAGTTAAAAGAAAAACTGATTTATTAGAATTAGTTCATACTGATATTTGTGAATTTGGAGAAATTTTAACTCGTGGAGGAAATAGATATTTTGTTACTTTCATTGATGATTTTTCTAAGTTTACTTGATGAAAAATAAAAGTGATTCTTTTGAGAATTTTAAAACTTTTCTCCATGAAGTTGAAAATCAGTTTAATAGAAAATTAAAAAGAATAAGAAGTGATAGAGGCCGTGAATATGAGTCAAATGAATTCAATTCTTTTGTTAGATCATTGGGTAAATTCATGAAACTACTCCTCCTTATTCGCCTGCATCTAACGGTGTAGCAGAAAAGAAAAATAGAACTTTGGTTGAGTCACATTAGCCTATGTAAGATTAATGGATACTAAAATCTCTAAGTTGGGTAAAAAAAAATTACTACTTGTGCTATTCTGGGTTATGCTTCAAATAGCACAGCCTATAGATTTTTTAATCTTGAAAATAGTATTATAATAGAATCTGGTGATGCTATTTTTCATGAAAATAAATTCCCTTTTGATTCTAAAAATAGTGGGGGTCAAAGGACTCAAGAAAATATTTTGTCACTACCTAGTTCTTCTTCTTCTATTTTGAAAAATAAAGAAAATGATGATTTTGAGTTAAAAAGAAGTAAAAGAGCTAGAGTAGAAAAAGATTTTGGTCCTGATTATTATATTTTTAATGTTGAAGATGACCCTCTCACTTTAAAAGAAGCTTTGTCTTCATATGATGCTATTTTTTGGAAAGAGACTGTAAATGATGAAATTGAATCACTAATTTCCAATAAAACTTGGAAACTAGTTGATTTACCACCGGATTGTAAAATAATTGGGTGTAAATGGGTCTTATGAAAAAAGTTAAAACTGGATGGATCAGTTGATAAATATAAGGCTAGACTAGTGGCTAGAGGTTTTAATCAACTAGAAGGCCTAGAATTTTTTGATACTTTTTCTCCGGTAACTAGAATTACATCCATTAGACTTTTAATTGCAATTGTTGTAAATTTTTTTTTTACAAATTCATCAAATGGATGTAAAAACTATTTTTTTAAATGGAGACCTAAATGAGAATATTTACATGGAACAACCCGAGTGTTTGGTTGAAGCTGGCCAAGAAAGCAAAGTATGTAAACTTACTAAATCCCTATATGGCTTGAAACAGGCACCTAAGCAATGGCATGGAAAGTTTGATTCTTGCATGATTGACAATGACTTTAAAACAAATGAGTGTGATAAGTGCATATATCATAAGTCTTGGAATAATTCGCATGTTATTATTTTCCTATATGTTGATGATTTATTGATCTTTGGCTCTAACATGAATGTTATTGGAGAGACTAAAAATATTCTTAGAATCCATTTTGATATGAAAGATCTTAGTGAGGCAAATGTTATTCTAGGAATAAAAATTACTAGAACATGTGATGAAATTTTCCTTGATCAGTCACATTATGTTAAGAAAATTTTGAAAAAATATAATTTCTTTGATTGCAAGCATGTTGTAACTCCATTTGATTTTAGCGTTCACTTGTTACTTGTTGAAAGTGAAAATGATGTTAAAAATTAAAAGGAATATGCTGGCATAATTGAAAGTTTGAGATATGTGACTGATTGCACTAGGCCTGATATTGCATATGCAGTAGGAGTACTTAGCAGGTTTACTAGTAAGCCAGGTAATGAACATTGGCATGCTATAACGAGAGTTATGAGATATTTAATTGGGACAAAAACTTGTGGTTTGTTCTATAAAAAATATCCTGCCGTACTTGAAGGCTTTTGTGATGCGGATTAGAACACTTTATCAGGTGATTCTTTATCTACTACTGGTTATGTGTTTACTTTGGGTGGTGGTGCTATTTGTTGGAAATCAAAAAAGCAAACAATTATTGCTAACTCTACCATAGAAGCTAAACTAATTGCTTTAGCTTCAGCTAGTGAGGAAGCGAATTGGTTGAGAGCTTTATTATTTCAAATACCTTATTTTAAAAAACCAATTCCTCCTATTTTGATTCATTATGATAGCACCGCTGCTATTGGTAGAGTTCAAAATCGTTACTACAACAGTAAATCCAGATCTATCAGGAGAAAACACAGTAATGTGAGATCATATTTGACAAATGGTACCATTAATGTTGATTATGTCAAATCTTGTGATAATCTTGCAGATCCATTGACTAAGGCCTTAGCAAGAGAAAAGGTCTGGAGCACATCGAGGGGGATGAGATTGAAGCCGATAAATTCTTGAGTCATATGTGAGGAAACCCAACCTGGGGACTAGAGATCCTATAACCAGGTTCAATGGGAAAAACGAACCACATGATGACTTGTAGTGAAAAAAATGCACTATTTTTTATCCCTCCCTATGATGTGAGTGCATTTTCCTGTAATGATTTATGAGGTTGAGTTTAAAAAACTCTTAATGATAATCTGTAGCTCGTATGAGCGGGGTGCTAAAACTATAGGAGCACTCTCGACAGATTTTACCTATGTGAGTGTGGAAGGAGGCCGCTTCCTATAAGAACTAGGCTCATTCTCAAAGACACTCATGAAATCGGGATAGCACAAGGCTGTAATGTGCTGGCTATAATGCTCATGTCAACACCTTGACTATTATGTGTAAGCAGTGATTTTTAATTTCCCTAAAGCAATCATAGTTCAAGTCTGAGACCACTACGACTCTGGAGTAAAAATTACTGTTTTACTAAGTAGGGGTTCAATGCAGAGTACACCTTCATTATGCATGGTAGTCTTCCTTCAGCTAGTAGACTCTCTTATTATAGTATAAAAATGAGTGGGGGATTGATAGTGTAGTTGAGCATTTTAATATTATTCTATCAATATGAACGTTGGTGGCAGGGAGTAACCTTTTGTTTTCTTATAACTCCTATAACCCATGTCGCCACTTAGTCCTTATAACTCATATGGCAACTTCACATTTTTGATGATTTCCTCACTATATATGTAGAGGGTTTTTCATATTTTTGTAAGAATAGGGAAAGAACAAGAAATGAACTAGAAAGAGAGTGTTCACTAAAGTTAGTAAAATAGAGAGTTTATTAGTTGAAGAGAGGTGTTCTTTTTTGTGGAGCTTTGAACTCAACTCTTGTCCAGAGTTTGATGAGTTGTACTTTGTGAGAAGGCTGTTGTATCCTGGAGGGGATAAGTCAAGAAGATTACTGCTGGACCGGTGAAAACATTTGCTGCAGTGGGCTTGAATCTCCTTAAAGAGAGCGAGATATCTGCGCCTCAACCAAGAAGAAGATATTTTTATTTTCTTCATTTGTATTTTTTCAATTGTAATTTCACTAACACCTAGTAGAGTTACAGAGTACATCACAATCCAACCAGTAGATGTCTGACCTTCCAGATGTAGAATTGTCTGATCCTCTCCCATTCCTTCTAAGTTGCTCTCATCTTCACTATCACTACTGAAATAGAGAAAATCCTTCTATCTCCCCAATCTCCATTCTCTGATGCTTCCTTCTGCTCTTTTTTGGAACTTATGGGATCATTCATTGACTGCTGCAAAGCAATCTGGTGCCAGCACAAGCTTGTGAGCACACAATAATTAGATGGTCAAGTATGACTATCTGACAATACCAGAATCCCGATCCTACGGACGTCCCATATATGTTGATGGTTGGTAATTAATCATGCTCTCTTCCACCTCTATTTCTCTACCTTTTTGGCTGAACATTGGCAAGTTTTCACCATAAATCATTAACAGTTCAATTTCAGATAGCATTTAGGAACTGTTAGGTTCAAAGACATCTATATTTTTTTAAAAAAATTCCATCATCAGCATGGTTTGAACAGAGGACACTAGTCTATCAAATGAAATTCAGATTACTATGGGGTAAGTTGGTTAGTAAAGGATGAGAAGGAATTTTATAAGGCGCATCTTTAGCCAAGCAGGCTAACGTGCACAGACGATGGCACGACAACGACAACGCTCACCTCAGTCACAGACGATAATAACACCAGCTTTTGGGGTTAGGCAAACACTGACCTCTCTGACTTTTGGGAGTTTCCTCCCAACTCAATTTCAACCTATTGATGAGAAAGCGGAGATAAAAGGTGACAGTGACGAAAAACCATCCTTGGCCTCATCTAGAATGACTGCAATAATGGTGTTACCTCGCCAACTCTAGTTCTCTGATGTTGCACTATCGACCTTACCGACCAAGCCAGCTACAGCAACGAAGGCGACTAGGGACAAATTACCCTCCTCTCCAACTCCACAGCCTGATCTACAACAACACAATCGTAGCTTATTGATAGGGATGCCATTGGAATATGTACCTCTGGTACACCACGACGGTAAGATAGTAGTCAAAATTATTGAAGATAACATAAAGAGTCAAAAGGATCACTGGAATATTGCACTTATAGGGTCTGTTCTGGGTGATACACCTTACGAGAAATTTTGGATCACTATATTACTGTTGTATGGAATTTTGTTGCCAAACCTCAAATTCTCTTTCATATTGATGGGTACTATATTTATCGTTTTGCCAAACTGTGGAGGATAAGGATCTAGTTCTGCAATTAGGACCATATACATATCATAATAAACCTTTGATACCACAACATTGGGTTTGTAATTTTTATTTTGATCCTGAATGCTTGACCATAATTCCACTATGGGTGAACCTACCTGGGTTGCCTGTGGGTTATTGGTCAGTTGACGCACTGAGTAAGCTGGCTAGGGCTATTGGCAAACCCTTGTACACTGATAGGTACACTGCAGAGCTCAACAAGATATCCTATGCTAGAATTCTTATAAAAAATGACATCTCAAAGCCACTACTGGATAACATTGATATTGATACTCCTACAGGCACTATTCAACAAGTAGTTTCATATGATTGGAGACCCCAATTTTGCAATGAGTACATACGTATTTTAGGAATAATGTTGCAAATTGTGGGATAGAGAGAAAGAGCCACCTGAGAAGGAATTTAAGTAGGTGCCAAGGCAGAAACGAAAGGGAAAAGGAAATGGAAAATTGTTCCAACTTTGAAGGTCATTCCAGATGCTACTAAGGAACAAGAAACAACTACTGAACCTGATTCTCAACCAATAGTAAGGGTTATACATCCTGTAAAGGGGTTGTCCATACAGCAAAAAGCTATGCCAGAAGGTATAACTAGTCTTAATAGGTTTGCACCTATTGTTGATAGTGCACCTAATACTCAGGAGTGAAGGAGCCTAGGCACACCACCTCATATCAACCTCCATGATAGCATGCACATGGAATATTAGAGGGTTCAACCATATTTTTAAATAGAAGGAGTTGAGCCTTTTTCTAAATAAGAATAAAGTTGAGTTATTTGGGCGTCTTGAAACAAGGGTAAAGGAGGGGAAAACTAAGCAGATTATTAATAAGGTAGCAAAAGATTGGGGTCGTTGCACCAACTATCACCTACGTGAAAATGGTAGAGTCTGGTTGTTATGGAGGAAGCATCTTACTGTACAAATATTACAAGACCATGAGCAATTTATTCATTGCTCTGTGGTGCACACTACTAATAATTTCAGTGTTATCTTCACTATAGTGTATGCTTAGAATGAGCCATAACAAAGGGACACACTGTGGAATGATCTGAGTCATCTGGCAGCATAAATTCAGACCCCGTGGCTCATTAATAGGGATCTCAACAATGTTCTTTCAGCTGATGATAGAATTGGGCATCCTGTTACTTTAGCAGAAACACAGAGATTTCAGAACATAGTTGATAATTTACCACTCCTTTGAGCTATAAGGGATGCTTCTTCACCTGGTGTAACAAGCAGCATGAAACTATCATGGTTTATAGCAAAATTGACTGGGTTTTTGGAAATTATCCATTAGTTCAACAGCATGAACAAGTTGAGGTAGACTTTATGCAACCAGGAGTGTCTGATCACTCCCCTGCTCTTATTCAATGTGGGACATTACCAAGTATACAGCCCAGACCTTTCAAGCTATACACTACCGTCATGGATCACAAAAACTTCTTGGGACTAGCTTAAAGAGTGTAGCAGCAAAGCTGTAGAGATAGCCCTATGGCTGTCATTTGGCAGAAAGTGAAAATTCTCAAAGTGGAGATGAAGGATCTTAACTCCTACATGTCATCTTATGCTCAAATACTACATCATTCCAGACAAAGCTTAGAGGTGGTGCAAGAAAATATCACTGCCCAGCTTTTTAATCAAGTATTATTTGAACAGGAGAAAGAGCTTATAACTGAAATGAATAAATAGAGTGCAGTGAAGGAGAAAGTACTAAGGCAAAAGTTCATGGCTTACTGGATTGATCATGGAGATGTTAATTCTAAGTACTTTCATGCCCAAATAAAGATTAGAGCAAACAAAAGTACAATTACTTCCACCTATAATGAGGCTAATGTCAAACTTACTAATCTAATAGAAGTAGAAAGGGAGTTTTAGTCTTTTTCAGTAGTCTAATAGGTGTTTGAGCCTCTAAAATACCTTTCCCAAATGCAAAAGTTATCAAAAGTGCTCCTTGTCTTGATAGACCACAACAACTGTTCTTGATACATAATGTAACAACAACTGAAATTGACCTAGCCATTAAGGATATTCCCTTGGACAAGGCACTTGGGGTTGATGGATACCCTATAGAGTTTTTTACTAAGCAATGGGATGTGGTGAGACATGATGTATATGCAGTTGTCCAGCATTTTTTTGCAACAGGTAGAATGATGAGAGCATGGAACTGCATTACCATAACGCTCATACCTAAGATCCCTAACCCTACTCAAGTTAAGCAGTTTAGGCCTATGACATGTTGTACCATAATGTATAAGATTATTGGCAAGATATTAACTGGGAGGATCAAGCTTGTAATATAGGACATCATTGGCTACTCCCAGTTAGCTTTCATTCAAGGCAGAAGCATAATTGACAACACCCTTTTTAGCCATGAATTGTTTAAGGGCTACATTAGAAAGGGTATGTCTCCAAGGTGTGTTCTAAAAGTAGATCTTCGTAAAGCATATGACACATTGGATTGGGGATTTCTAAGATGGATGTTGGTAAAGCTGGGTTTTCCATAGAAGTTCACAAATTGGGTAATGGAGTGTGCATCAACCGTGTCATACTTCTTGATTCTTAATGGTGAACTTGCAGAACCTTTCCAAGCTAAAAGGGGCATTAGGCAAGGGGATCCTATGTCCCCTTACCTCTTTGTCATAGCAATGGAATACCTACATAGGGAGATGAATCAGTTGGTAGCAAATAAACAATTCAAATTTCACCCAAGATGTAAAAGATTTGGTACACTCCAAAATTGTTTTGCTGATGATTTAGTTATGTACTGCAGGGCTGATGCTACATCTCTTGAATTTCTCTAGACAACTTTCCAAAGGTTCTATATTAATGTCTATCTACCATTACAATAAATTTATAATCTTATTGTGAACCCGAGAGGAGAATCGATAAGATAGAACAAAGAATATAAAGAGTAAGATCTTTACTTTGGTAAAGCAAAGGTTGAATTTGCAGATAGGATAGAAATATACCTAGAACACCTTACTTGATTATAAAATGGAAAGATAGATAAATGCATCTGGATTGGATTATCATATCCCCTATCAATGATATAGCTATAAGGTCAATTTGGATAGACGATTAGAGGATCGAGAGACCATGATCATACAATTAACTCCGTAAAACAACAACTAGATAATCAAATAAGTTGATGAAATTGATACTCGATATAATTGTTAGCGAATCCATAACCCTAGATTGATTCATTCATTGATTGCATAAAATCTGCTCTTCTCTTGGTTAATTGTTCATTAGTTATTTTTATTTTTATTTTTAGTTTAGTTAATTTACAAATATATCTTGGAATCAACCACTTGAATAAATAATCAGCTTTAGTCTAACTTCCGAAATAGTTAATCGACAAGTCCCTATGGGAACGATATCTGGACTTTCAATCTTATATTACTTGTATGACCACGTACACTTGCGTATATGTTTGGACGCAACAGCAATCACATTTGTTCAATCAAGGTAACGAGAAAGAGTATCACCTAATATGAATTCTAGCATATTCTTAAGGCATGGAAGCAAGAACATCTCGATTGTGATAAATCCTAGTGATGATTTCTAAAACAATGCCCAACTCACACAAGTGATGTATCGCAACAAACCGAGAAACTGGAACATCTAAAACTCAATGATATTCATTTTCACAAACACAAAGGCAAGCATGAAGTAAAATTCAACCCACAAAGAACTAAATACCTTGAAAAGCTAACTGGATAAGAAAATATCTTTGATTTAATGAGTTAATAAGTTCAATATAATAATTCGATTATGCATTATATATGATACTAAAAATCAAATTAAGTAGCATAATGAGAGCAGAATTAATAAATTTACTAATTTATGCTTCCTGTTAGTAGGATATATGCTTACATAAACACAACCATAATGAGAGAGTAATGGATACTAACAACAACAACATTTATATCATAGCTCAAATGCCTATCAGATCTAACCACCAAAAACCTTCCTTTCCTATCTGCACCAACAACACAAATACGTGCATCAAAATCAACACATAAATTCCATAAGAAAAAATGGAAGACAAATGATTGAAATTTGGAGAGTAAACCCAAATTTAAACTTAATGGAAAATAAAAAATTGGCACAATATATAAACAAACCCTTTAACTTGACCTCAACTCACATCTATAACCTCCAACTTTGGATGTGCATAAGTAGGCACTCAAACTTATATAAAGTTGAACAAGTAAAGACACACATACTATATGACATAATATACGTAGGACTCCATGTAGGACAAGAATTTACCATGTAGGACACCACATATAACACATGTGTCTACTTGTTCAACTTTATACAAGTTTAAGTATCTACATGTGCACACCCAATGTTAGAAGGCATAGATGAACGTTGAAGCCAAGTTAAAGGACACATTTATGTATTATGCCTAAAAAATTCTTTTAGTGGACCAGTTATACTCACAATGAATAAAGAAACCCATGTTTACATTACAATCAAGAAATATGAGAGACAGATAAAAAGACACAAAGATTAGATAAACTCAGAAACAGGAAAGTCAAACCTCTCTATAGTGACAGTGTTTGTCCGAAAATTTAATGGCTGCTATAGAGAGATGTTGTTATATATGCATACTGATATTTAACATTAATATGTCATTTAGTTGTTATAAATAAAAGTATGTAAAATTAGAAAGAGCATGAATATAAAAAAAGAAAATATTAGTAGCTTTTTCCTCGTGAAGTTATGAAATAACCGATGTATACCATTTAAATACATTTTTTCCTTTAAATTAGATATTTGTACTTGAAATTTATTGTCAGTGTGACATTAATGATGATTACCATAAACATTTTGGTATTTTTTTTTTATACATAATATATTTCTTACAATATATTATTACATAATATTTGAGTATGTTGTTATAGAGAGGTAATTTAACAAAGAGCGTACCACTATAAATGTAATGACCCTTTCCATCATTACGGGTAAGTCTAACGTATAAAAATTTGGGCTAATATTTTCCCGAATTGGGAGTTAGAATTTATAGGCTAGGCTAGTCTAAGATGAAATCCGAGCGAGGTTTGGTCTAGGGTAATTTGGGTATGGATTGGATAAATATAATAAAGTTTAGCATGTTTTTATGTTAGCTAAGACGATAATAAATCCATAGGATTTTTCAGAAGTGAATTCGGGTGAGTAGAACTCCCGATATCGAACCTGATGTAAAGGGGTTAGTCCGAAATGTCATGGTTTGAGGGTGCATTGCAAAAAAGGTAAAATTGGTAGCAATCCCAAGTTTTTATCTTGCCACACCCGCTATAGCGGGAGGAAGGCCGCTGTGATGATGATGCTATAACAGAATAATTCCCGCTATAGCGGGAGTCAAAGTCGGTCAATCCCGCCATGGCGAGTGTATTTCGTTATACCGAGGCTATAGAGGGATATACGCGAACTTATACAGAAATTTCTCCAAAACAATTTATTATTTTCTAAACTCATTTTGGAAAAAGCTTAGGCAATTATGGGCAACTTTGGGTGATTTTCCACCAAATTTCTTCGTAAAGGTAAGTTAATCACTCCCATTAACTAGTTTTTCAATTTCTAACCTTAGAATCACTAGTTTATGGGTTTTAGGGAGGATTTAGCTGAACCTAGTTGATTGTTCTGGTATGATAGAATAAATTAGGTGTAAAACCTTTGGGTTTTGGTTTAAAGTTAATAATTTACTCTTGCATGACTATAATTCACTACTGTAACCATAAAATTGGTAGGTTTAAGGTGAATTTATGATGGAAAAACCTTAAAATGGAAAGAATGATCATGAAATTGGCCTTTGGATATGGAATTAGGTTATAATACTCGATATTGTAGGTCATTTGGTTAATTATGTATTATATTCCTATTTTTAGACCATAATCAAGTCGAGGTTGTAAGAAAAGGTAAGGCTCAAGTTCGTTAGAGCATTTCAGGCTTGGATTGAGGCAGGTGATGGTTTAATGTAGTTGAAACCCAACTTGTTTTATGTGTGCATGATAACTATTCCTTCGTATTGCTTGTACAATGCATGTTAAGGAAAGTGAATGACTGTTGATATCCTAAGTGTTAATCGCATGCAATGAACCTATATGAAAGCTTGTTGGTTTTTACAAGTGTTGTTTCTATTATTATTGTGGTTGTGATTATTGTGGTATCTATCATTATTGTAGAATGTATCGGTATTTGGATATCTCCACGGGACTGGTTAGTATAAGGTTGGCATGCACTTGATAAAATTTGAGCGAGGTATGATCTAGAGTAATTCAGGAATGGATTGGGTAAATGTAATAAAGTTTAGCATTTTTTATGTTAGCTAAGACGATAAGGAATCCGTAGAATTTTTTAGAAGTGAATCCGGGTAAGTATAACTCTCTATATCGAACCTAACATAAAAGGGTTAGTCTAGAATGTCATGGTTTAAGGGTGCGTTACAAAAAAGATAAAACTGGGAGCAATTCCAATTTTCTGCCTAGCTACACCGGCTATAGCGGGTGGCAAGCCGCTATGATGACACTGCTATAGCGGAATAATTCCCACTATAGTAGGAGTCAGAATCGATCAATACAGCCATAGCGGGCGTATTCCGTTATATATGAATTGGGCCATGATGTCGCCCAAAATATGCCTCCTAAGAAGATTAAAACGGTCATTGTATCAAATATAGAACCCAACTAGGTTGGGGTCTATCCCACAGGGAATAGGACGAAATTAGGTTGAGTTCTTGTTCGAGTAGTTGGCAAATAAGTAAAAAGGGGTAAATATTTGTAAACAAGTAGTGATAGTAACAAGTGTTGATTCTTTGGATTTGTTTTCAATATGAGAAATACACTAGGACTGTGATCCCCAATGATTCCTTAACTCTACCGGTTACTTGTGCTGGCAAAACTGTCTCGTTGTGTTGCATGCAAAAATCTAACAAGATATGTTCATCTAAAAGTCTCTCGACATTGGTTAGACGAATTTCACTCTTCTCCTCTCGGCCTCCGAGTGTCGCACTACTAACCCTTGTTCTTGATCTCAGATTAACTATCCCTGTTACGGCTCAAGTTATTAGATGAAGGTTGATAGCTTCAAATCTCTGTTGTTATTTTTTTTTCCTATTCACTACCTCTCTCTCAAGCAAGTTTAGAATACAGGCAAGTTTCTAAAATTTGCAACCGTTAGAAGATCAATTATAACGAAGGCAATAACAATACATGCATAAACACCGGTTCAGAATTGCTTTGCACTCAACACTTGTTTCGCTAATTCCTCATGGTTCACACAACCCTAGTTGATGGGTTTAGCTGATCATGATTGCAAGAACACAAGAAGAATTCGAAGATGAAAACATAGTTGTAAACTTACAATAAAGAAGAAAGCTCTGAAATCTCAATATGAATAAAACCCTAGAATCGATGTTCCAAGATTACCAAGCCAATAATGTGTTTTTCAGCTCAAAATAATGAAAATCTATCTCAAAATAATGCAATGACTAACTCCTACACATAGGACAATACAGAGGTATTTATAGATACAAGATGAATCCTAACAGGGGTATTTATAGATACAAGATGAATCCTATCATAAACAAAGTAGGAGACTAAAGTCAGAAATTTTCCACGGTATTGTGACTTGGTATCATGGAACTAAGCCACGTCACGTGGGTCCCTGTCGTGAGAATTAGACAGCACCACACAATCTCTGAATTCTATTCACGACAACCACTCACGTCACGTGAGTTGAGTCACTCCACGTGGGTGCCTGCAGTGGGAAGCAGGTTGTAATTCCACCTATCTGAAGTTGATCCACGGTACCATCTCACGTCACGTGAGTGTACCTACGAGACGTAAGTCTCTACTGTGGGTCACCCCTGGGGTTTCATCTTGACTCTTTCATTTTCAATTTCTCCATTCTGCATCCATAACCTATTTCCCTCAAAGTAGGATAGAAAACACATTATACCCACAAGATATACCCAAGTTACTGCATATTTTCTTTGTATTAAGCATCGAAAGTTCCATAACACCACAACACATCAACACCCTCAACTTAGAACGTTTGCATGTCCTCAGGCGAACAAACTAAATAAATACATACGATGCTTAACTAAGAGAAACCTAAGAGACCTATGGTAGTCGACTCATTGCTTTTGGCAAAGCTTTTGTAACCCCTCTTTCTTACAAATCAAAACCACATTGAGTATCCATACAACATATTATCATGACAAAGCAGGGATCAAGTGATGGTAGTAGATTACGAACAAACAACTTAGCATATATGCAAATGACATTATCCAAACAAATAGCAGTTATCAATGCAACCCATTTACTTTCACAACAAAGAAGTCCCATACACTCACAGTATACTCATGAATATCAAAGCAGGGAATGCGTCAAAACACTCTCTCTCACAAAGAAGTTCAGACAGTGTGCATGAAATACCATAGGCTTGCCCTTATTTTCTATGCCTTAGTTTTTTGGACAGTTGGACTAGGATCACTATAGGACTTTCATCATCTTGTAATGTAGGCTTGGGGACGGGTATGGTACATATGGATATGGTGACTCAACCCTCCTTGACACTACACTATTTTTTTAATTTTTTTTTAACCATTCTCATTTTATTCTCCTTTATTTATTTTCAAATTTTGGGTGTGATTTTCTTCAAACTTTCACAACACACCCTTTTTTTTTCCTTTACACCCAAATTTGTTTCTCATTTTTATTAACCTCTTTTTTGTACCCAAATCAAACTACGCACCCCTATAATAGCCACTCTTAACTTAGGCTATCTGCCTGAGTTGAGGTACACAATGTCCAAGGAGGGACCAGGGCCAAGACAGGTTCATTGTAATCAAAATGGGAAGGTGAATAGGCTAATGAAAGAAACAGGTTAATTAAGGCTCAAAATCGGGATCAAGGGGGTATTTATTTCATTTGGTCGGGCATTTAGACCAAAAGTGGACTTATTCAAAAATGGCCTTTGATCCTTCCCTAACCCACTATCCTCTAACCTAGGCAAGACTAACCGGGCAAGTTTTGAATCGCACACACAAAGTCAACTAAGTAATGACCTCACACGCACATAGCACAGTGTTACATTATCAACTACTACCTACCCAATTCATGCAATGCTAGCTTCAGTTATTTTTTCTATAATACTAATGCCATATCAAGATCCAATAGCTGTCACAAACTAACATGCTACACACACATTTTAAAATAAAATCTTCAGAAGGGGTATCCTTTAAATATTCAAATAGCATAACTTATTCAAAACTGGACTGCACTAAGGTTCCCCTATTTTTCTCCCAATTAAACAAGAAAACACATAAATACTATAAATAACACTCGAAATATGTCGGTTCTACTATGATATCACACTTGGGGGAAAAGAAACACGACAACAAAACCCCCCAAGTGGTGGTATACCCCCTCCCCTAACTAAATAATAGTACACTGCCCCTAGTGCACAACTATCAATATAATAAATATAAGGGAGTGAAGACATACCTGCGGCATCCTAGGCACAAAAAGTGGGCCCACCCATAGAGAGATCATCAACATGCTCTCTAGGCTCTCTGCTAGGTGCATCCGGTAGAAGGGGTGCCTGACTAGAGGATACACCTCGAGCCCGCTGCTCTTGAGAGATCTGACTAGTATGGTACTCCAACCTGAAGGCCTTAGCCACTCTCTGGAGATCACCCTCAAAATCATCACCACTATCAACCTGATCCTCCGAAATGCGTGGTCTTTTGCCTCTATCAATAGGAGGTTCCTCATCTGCAAACAAATCCACCTCGAAAACTGGCCATATCTGAGCCAGAACGGGCATAGGTGGAATGACAAAAGTGTTGCTCGATGCTAACGCTCTAACCTTCTCTCTCAATGCAGCCACCTTCTGTGTCAATCCTGTTATATCAGGACTCTGGGCTGAACTCAATCGGGTAGCCATCCGCACCTCAAAGTTATCAATTTGTCCATGGAGCTCTCACATAAACTTATCCATAGATGCAGACATACGGGTCTCCACTCTAGCCTCTACTGTGGTCCTAACCCATGGATTAATCTGGGATACCAACTTAGCCATCTGGGCCTCTGTGTGGGCCTGTCTCTCAAACATCTGCATCTGCCTATCAACTAGCTGCTGTAGGACATCCCTTAAAATCGAAACCATACTAGAAAGGAGCGGCGGTAAGGTAGTGCCTGGAACCGCCTCATCAATCACTGGGCTTGTGCCCTCAGCAGGCGCATGCATTGTCTCAGGTATAGTTACTGGGGATGGGGTACTCATCAGCTCCTCTCTATCTCCTAGCCCTTTAAAAAGGGCTGCTCCTGATGACCCGAAAGGTTGAGACCTTCATGGAATAATGGGGTTAGATCCCCACTGCTGCATCAACCCAAGATCTGCTATGCGGGTCACCTCAATATAGTGATCTATAGTAGGTAGCTTAACCACACCAGACCTATCATACAGGCTCTGAATCAAATAGGGGAAATGGATACTGGTAAAGTATCTAAAGGCACGCTCATAGATCTCCCTAATTATGTACCGGGCGATATTGATGTCATAACCGATGAGGATGCTAGCTACCACAATAGCCCGGTCCAAAGTGAGTGAATTATCAGTATTAGTGGGTCCCAAACAATGCCTAACAACTGACCACCAAAACCTGTCAGTAAAATAGAGTGTGGACTTCTTTATATCCAACTTCCCAGTCACCCAACTAGCATCTAAACCATCCTCCGCTATATAACCAGTAATCCACCTCAGTAACTCCAACTTCTGATCAGTATCCCTCATTTTAATACTATTTTTGACAGTCTCCATACGGTGATCAAACTCAGTAGTCGTATCTGGCAATGGACGGTCAATACCAAACAAGAATCTGTGAATGGACTACTCAGATATAACGACTCTGGTCTCCCAAACCAAAGTGTGAGTTAATGGTGGTTGGTCCCGAAACCGCTGCTCAACAGGTGTGATCAACTCAATAGATGCAGTGTAGGATACATAAAACTCTCAGACCAATTCTAGGCTATAGCGACCAGGTGGCTCCGCCATGCATCCAAATCCATACTACTCAAACACAGTCCAAATGTCGGGCAATGCCTTTAACTTCTCTAGCCGATATCGAGACTCCTCCATAATACTTTTTCTACACACGCCCTGCTCAGTAAGCTCGGCATCCCTGTCATAAAAGTCCCGCATTCCCTGAACACACCATCGTTGGTTTTCTCTTCTCTGTGAGCAAGTCGGGGGCAGTTTGCTCACCAGTGCCTGAAAGAGATGTTGTAGCCTCTGTCGCAGAATCACCCTGTCCTGTAGTATTATCTCCAGAGCCAAATACTGAATCATTCTCTTTCTCTTCAGACTGGGGTCGAACTCAGAAGATTGATCAGGAACAGCCTGTATGACAAGCTGCGGAGTAGGCTGAAGTGTGGCCTGGGCAGCAGATTATGCCCGAGTTTGTAACCTCGTGGTGCGAGGTACCAGTGCAGTATCATCAGATGTAATCTCAAACACCTCCTCAGACCCACTTGGATCTGACCTGAATGGTTTATCACGCAACTTTAATGGAAATTTGGGATTTTTTGTTCGAATTTTCAATGAAGAACCCAAATCTCTATGTTTGGGGTTTGATTTGGGCGGCATTGTGTTGGGTTTGGAATGGGTATTTGGTTTGGATTTGAGGAGTGTCGGGTTGGGTGGGGTCAATATTTGGTCTGGGGGTCAATTTTGGGTTTGGGGGTTTGGATTTAGGTCTGTGGGGTTAGATTCGGGTTGGTAGGGTTTAGGTGTTGAAGATTTAGGGAAATTCAAAAATGGTGTGGGTGAATTGGAGGACTATGAATGTGATCTTTGGGAATTTTAAGGTTTTATGAGTGAAGGTATGAGAATTTGGTGAATTGTTTGAAGTAGGGTTTATGTTTAGAATTTGGATTTGAGAAGAATGAGTGGTAATGGAAGTTGGGTCGGATTTTGAGGGGTTACTAATATTTAAAAAAAATTGGATCGGGTCGGGTTGGGTCTTGGGTACCTGGGGTTTTTGCTTCTCACGATACCACCCACGTCACATGGTTCTATGGCGTTGATCAACTCCTGCAGGTGCATCCACACCATCTGTTTCTCACGATACCACCTACGTGATGTGGGTTTGCCCAAGACACGTGGGTCTATGGCGTAGGTCATCTTCTGTAGGTGAAAATTTTCCTTTGACTTCTACGATACCATTCCATGTTACTTAGGTGAACTTACGTCTCGCGAATCACTTCTGTGAGCAATATTTGAACATACTCAGTTTAATACAGTGAATTTTAGTGAACGTATTCGTAAATGCTCAGATCACACATAAGAAAACCTTGGTTTGCCTCCCAATCAGTGCCTGATTTAATGTCGCGGCACGACACGACTAACTTGGATACTCAGAATTCACCAACCAGCCCATGGGTTGCCTCCCATGAAGCGCCTGATTTAACGTCACGGTACGACATGAATAACTTGACTACTTAGACTTCATCAAGCTCAAGCTCCAAACATGTGCTTATTTCTTCCGTGATTCCCACATAATGCTTTACACGCTGCCCATTGACCTTGAATAGAACATTATCATCACCTTTTAGCTCAATTGCTCCATGTGGGAATACCCTGACCACCGTGAATGGTCTGGACCATTTGGACTTTAACTTTCCAACAAACAAGCGAAGCTTGGAGTTGTAAAGTAGTACCAAATCTCCCGGGTGAAACTCTCATTTTCAATTCGCCGATCATGATATAATTTCATCTTCTATTTATATAATGTTGAACTTTCATAAGCCCAAAGATGAAACTTATCCATCTCATTCATCTGCTCAAGTCTTAATTTGGCCGCGTCACTCCATTCCAGATTTAACCTTTTCAATGTCCATAATGCCTTATGTTCAAGTTCGACAGGAAAATGACACAATTTACCAAAAATCAACTGATATGGTGATGCACCAATTAGCATCTTAAAAGCAGTTTGAATTACTTTCATGGAAATAGGTGGGGGTAATTTTTCAATCACCTCAATCTTGGATTTATCCACTTCAATACCCTTCTTTGAGATTTGATGCACCAACACAATACCTTCTTTGACCATAAAGTGACATTTCTCCCAATTGAGCACCAAGTTGCATTCCTCACATCTTTGCAATACCTTAGCGAGGTGGGCCGAGCAATCATCAAAAGAGTCTCCTACAATCGAAAAGTCATCCATAAATACCTCAATAGTGTCTTCCACCATGTTAGAAAAAATAGACATCATGCATCCTTGAAAAGTTGCTGATGCATTACATAATCCGAAGGGCATCCTTTTGAACGCAAATGTCCCATATGGACAAGTGAAAGTGGTTTTCTCTTGGTCTTCGGGAGCAATGAAAATCTGGTTATAACCCAAATAACCGTCGAGGAAATAATACCATCCTCTACCAGCAAGGCGGTCTAACATCTGGTCTATGAATGACATAGGAAAATGGTCCTTCTCAGTCCAAGAATTTAGCTTTCGATAATCCATGCAAACTCTCCATCCAGTGATCGGCCTCATTGGGATTAACTCATTCTTGTCATTTGGAACCACAGTGATTTCTCCCTTCTTTGGCACACACTAAATTGGGCTTACCCATTTACTATCAGCAATAGGGTAAACCACACCTACATCTAGCCACTTAATGATTTTTTTTTTACAACTTCTTGCATAGGTGGATTCAGACGACGTTGGTGCTCGATGCTCGGTATGCACTCAGGATCAAGTTGAATTTTATGAGTACAAATACCAGGTGGAATCCCTACAATATCAGCAATCGACCATCCAATGGCCCTCTTGAATCTTCTTAATACCAAAACAAGAGCCTCTACTTGCCACTTTTCTAATTCAGCAGCAATAATCACAGGCAAGGTGTTGTTGGTTCCCAAAAATGTGTAACAAAGATAGGATGGAAGAGCCTTCAGCTCCAAAATAGGTGGCTCTATGATAGAAGGACGAGCTGGTGGTGTTACTCTATTCTTCAGATCAAGATCAAGTTTCTTTGGGGCATAAGTGAATGATCCCCTACCAGCGAGCGCACCAACCATCTTGTCGTATTCCTCAATCCTATAACTATCAAAATTCAGAATCACGGCTGCAAGATCTTCTACCCCCAACCTTTCTTCCATAGGAACAACTATGTCATTCTCATCAACTACATCTATCATAGAAATCACCCACATATCTCTCGGTTGCTTCATAGAAGGGCAGACGTTGAAAGTAACATGTTCATCATTTAACCTGAACTTCATCTGTCTTATTTCCAGGTCAATCAAAGCACGGCTCATAGCAAAGAATGGTCTTCCCAGGATAATGGGAACCTCTAAATCAACTTCACAATCAAGGATCACAAAGTCCACCAAAAAAATGAAAGATGCAACCTTCACCAGCACATCATACAAAATTCCAACCGACTTTTTCACAGTCCTATCCGCCATAAGAAGTCTCATAGAATTTGGTTTTGGTGCTCCCAATTCGAACTGCTTGAAAACAGCTAGAGGCATCAAGTTAATGCTAGCACCCAAGTCACACAGAGCTTTTTACAAATTTATAGGACCCAATAGTACAAGGGATTGTGAAGGCTCCCGGATCTTCTTTTTTCAACAAGTGAACGGGAAGCAACTGTACTACAATGGTGCAAATTGTCTGCCGTCTCAAAACTAACTTTTATCTTCTTTGTTACCAAGTCTTTCATGAACTTTGCGTAACCTGGCATCTGCTCTAAAGCCTCAATAAGAGGGATATTTACTGATAACTCTTTCAACATTGACATAAATTTTTGGTATTTACCCTCCTCAGTCTTCTTTTTCAACCTTTGAGGAAAAGGGGGAGGAGGTTGTGGGATGGTTTTAAAAACTTGTGGACCCTCCTTTTTTTGCCTCTTTTTAGATTCAACTTCTTCATCAACTATCACTGGTCCACCTTCCTTACCATTATCTTTCGAAATAGGTGGGTCTACCGTACTCTTCCCACTTCTAGTCGTGATGGCCAAATAATGACTATCTTTCTTTGGGTTCTGGATAGTATTGCTTGGAAGAGTGCCTGGTTGATGTTGGTTCAATCATTAATGCCACTGATATCTGCCCGAACTGTTGCTCCAACTATTTTATTGCAGTTGAGTGAGACTCCACTTTTTGACTTATTCCTGAAATGTCCGCCCTGATTTCCTTCAAACATTTTTCTTAGTTTTCTGATCCTTTAACCAATTTTTTAAGAAGGATTTCCATTTATGAATTTCCATAATCAGCATCACGGTTCCCTGGTAGAACATAAGCACCACTTTTCTCCTTGTAATCATCCTTTTACCTCCAATCACTATCACAATCTCGGTCTCTATCTCTATATCCTGTCTTGTTGTAGTTCTCACCATAATAGTTTTGACCTTGATTCCCTTGCCTCGAGTTCCAAGAGTCTTGGTTAGACCCTTGTCCCTTGTCTCGAAAACCCGCCACTTCTCGATCCAAATATTTAGCCTCCTTATCAAATTCACTATCATCATGCCTAGGTGTTTTACTTTGTGCACCGATGGTATGCACTTTTTTAGTATCTCTAGCTGCAATTTGTTTGGCCAGAAGACCAATTTCTATCCTCAGTTGTGCAACCTCTTGAGCTACAAATTCATCCAAAGCCCATTGTGCTGTTGATGCTCCAATAGCGTACGTACTAGCAAGTGTATCTGCTTCCCGAGTATGCCACCCTCGATTGGTCTTAGTGATACGATCTAAAATCTTGGAAGCTCGTTCCTACCTCAGACTCATAAATGCTCCGCCAGTGATAGTATCTTCCACCGCCTTGGTATTGGCATTCAAGGCCCTGTAGAAGATTTCCAGTAAACTTCTACCACTCATCCTATGATTCAGAACATTCTGCAGCTTCTTCTTAAACCTTAACCATGTCTCGTACAGTGCCTCAGAATGTAGTTGTCTGAAGTTGTAAATCTCATCCTTCAGCCACTGCATCTTGGAAGGTGGGAAAAACCTCTCCAGAAATTGATTTCTCAATTCTTGCTAAGTAGTAATGGAACCTCGTGGTAACTCAGCCAACCACAAAGTTGATTCTTCTGTTAAAGAGAATGGAAACAATCTCAACCAAATAGCCTCTTGGTCAAATCCTGGAAAATTATATGAAGTGCAAACCCCCCACAAAATTCATCACGTGCAGGTTTGGATCATCTGTAGGAAGACCGGCGAACACACCTTTCAAGTTTAGCAAATGAATCATGACTCTTTTAATGTCAAACTTAGTGCCCTGAGGTAACTCTGGTGGAATGATGGCACCAGTCTCAATCGGCTCAAAATAACCCATATCATCTTCTTCTGGATCATTAAAAACTGGCACATATGGTCTCGGTTGCACTCTCAGTCTTCTTTGTCACTCTTCAACATCAGCCAGATGTTGTGTTGCTTCTTGCATAACTCGATTATCTTTTTTTGCTTGCCTTAGAGTAGCTTGCCTAGCTTGATCTTCCCATGTCAATCGAGTGGTGATTTGATCTGCTGTTTTATGACCAATTGGTTGAATTAGTTGTTAATGAATGTCTCCCGTGGCTGCGGGATCCTGAACTCCGTCGGTATTCACCATTTTTTGATTAGCTCTCAGTGTTCTTTCTATATCAGGATCAAGTGGAATCAGGGGATTGCCTTGACTCCTCGTATTTGGCATACACTGGTATGTACCCTTAAAAATATAGAAAAACAAAACCAATCAACTCCAATAAGTAAACTAATCAACTCCGTAACCGTATTCCCCGGCAACGGCGCCAAAATTTGATGTCACCCAAAATATGCCTCCTAAGAAGTATAAAGCGGTCGCTGTATCAAATATATAATCCAACTAGGTTGGGATTTATCCCACAGGGAATACGACAAAATTAGGTTGAGTTCTTGTTCGAGTAGTTGGCAAATAAGTAAAAAAGGGGAACTATTTGTAAGCAAGTAGTGATAGTAACAAGTGTTGATTCTTTGGATTTGTTTTCAATATGAGAAATACACTAGGACTGTGATCCCCAATGATTCTTTAACTCTACCGGTTACTTGTGCTGGAAAAACTGTCCCGCTGTGTTGCATGCAAAATCTAATAAGATATGTTCATCTAAACGTCTCTCGACCTTGGTTAGACGAATTTCACCCTTCTCCTCTCGATCTTCAAGTGTCGCACTACTAACCCTTGTTCTTGATCACAGATTAACTATCCCTATTACGGCTCAAGTTATTAGATGAAGGTTGATAGCTTCAAATCTCAGTTGTTATTTCCTTTTCCTATTCACTACCTCTCTCTCGAGCAAGTTTAGAATACAGGCAAGTTTCTAAAATTTGCAACCGTTAGAAGATCAATTATAACGAAGGCAATAACAATACATGCATAAACACCGATTCAGAATTGCTTTGCACTCAACACTTGTTTCGTTAATTCCTCATGGTTCACACGACCCTAGTTGATGGGTTTAGCTGATCATGATTGCAAGAACACAAGAAGAATTCGAAGATGAAAACATAGTTGTAAACTCATAATAAAGAAGAAAGCTCTGAAATCTCAATATGAATAAAACCCTAGAATCGATGTTCCAAGATTACCAAGCCAATAATGTGTTTTTCAGCTCAAAATAATGAAAATCTATCTCAAAATAATGTAATGACTAACTCCTACACATAGGACAATACAGAGGTATTTATAGATACAAGATGAATCTTATCCTAAACAAAGTAGGAGACTAAAGTCGGCAATTTTCTATGGTATCGCGACTTGGTATCATGGAACCAAGCCACATCACGTGGGTCCCTTTCGTGAGAATCAGGCAGCACCATACAATCTCTGAATTCTATTCACGACACCCACTCACGTCACGTGAGTTGAGTCATGACACGTGGGTGTCTGCCGTGGGAAGCAGGTTGTAATTCCACCTATCTGAAGTTGATCCACGGTACCATCTCACGTCATATGAGTGTACCCACGGGACTTAAGTCTCTGCCGTGGGTCACTTCTGGGGTTTTAGCTTGACTCTTTCATCTTCAATTTCTCCATTCCGCATCCATAACCTATTTCCCTACAAAGTAGGACAGAAAATACATCATACCCACAAGATATACTCAAGTTACTGCATATTTTCTTTGTGTTAAGCATTAAAAGTCCATAACACCACAACACACCAGGCCGCTATAGTGGGATATACGCAGATTTATATAGAAATTACCCCAAAATAGTTTATTATTTTCTAAACTCATTTTGGGGAAAGCTTTGGCAATTTTGGGTGATTTTCCACTAAATTTCTTCATACGAGTAAGTTAATCACTCTCATTAACTAGTTTTTCGATTTCTAACCTTAGAATCACTGGTTTACGAATTTTGGGGAGGATTTAACTTAACCTAGTTGATTTTTCTGGTATGATAGAGTAAATTAGGTGTAAAACCTTTGGCTTTTGATTTAAAGTTAATAATTTACTCTTGCGTGGCTATAATTCACTATTATAACTAGGAAATTGGTAGGTTTAAGGAGAATTTATGGTGGAAAAATACTACAATAGAAAGAATGATCATGAAATTAGCCTTGAGGTTTGGGATTAGGTTATAATTCTTGATATTGTAGGTCATTTGTTTGATTATGTGTTATATTCCTTATTTTAGACCACAATCAAGCCGAGGTTGCAAGAAAAGGGAAGGCTTAAGTTTGTTAGAGCAATTCAGGCTTGGATTGAGGTAGGTGATGTTTTAATCTAGTTGAAACCCAATTTGTTTTATGTGTGCATAATAATTATTCCTTTGTATTGCTTGTACAATGCATTTTCAAGAAAAGTGAATGACTGTTGATATCCTAAGTGTTAATCGCATGTAATGAACCTATATGAAAGCTTGTTGGTCTTTACAAGTGTTGTTTCTGTTATCATTATGGTTGTAATTATTGTGGTATCTATCATTATTGTGGAATGTACTGGTATTTGGACATCTCTACGGGATTAGTTGGTATAAGGTTGGTAGACACTTGATGTCAGGGATTTGGTACATGGATAAGAGCTCGTCCCCTATAGGTCATGGCTAGTGGGCGACCATAAAACCCTTAGCATGTATGTACAAGGTATTGGTGAGTGTGACGATTCCTTGAATGAATTGGAGATTATGTGTTTACTATTATATTAGTTCGTTGAGTGAACATAGCTTAAGTGTTGACTTGTTGTATTGGTTTTTTTTATGTAAATCGGGTTGCATGATAATTTTCATTGATATGATTCTTTTGGATCCTTGAGTGGTCCGAGCTAATTGTAAGTTGTGGCATAACTCTTTATTGTCTATTTACTTTTATAATTGAGACATGGTTGATTTAAATTATTGGTGTCATGGTTGTTGACTTGGAGTCTTGTTGGTAGTTATGGTCTTGACTTGACTTGTTATCCATGTTGACTTATAATGACTAAGTTCCATAATGTTGTTAAATAAGGTTAAGTGTATTAACTTGAGGTAAGGTTACATGGTAGGTGTTCATGGTTGTCTTATTTTACTAAGTTATGGTTATGTGTTCATATTTCTCATTTTGGGTTGGCCGATGACCCTACCAGTACACCGTTATTTCTTATGTACTGATCTAAACGTGCTTTTTTTTTTGTCGAGTGCAGAGCATATTTTGGTGACTTTTTCAAGACCTAGGCTGTGATTCAAATAGTGTTCGAACTCAAGGATGAGTTACATCTTCCGGGCTGCCATGAGTTCTTCATTCAGTTTCTAGTCTATTGTTTCGGACTTAGACATTTTTCAGTTGTTTTGAGTTAAAACCGTTTGTTGATACTTATTAGTATTTTGTTACAATGACTTTCAGGTTCTAAGGGATTTGTTTAAGTTTCGTTTAATTCCGCATTGTTTACCGTTTAGAAGATTGGAGGCATTGTTTATTTAATGGAAAATAGTTAGTTGCCTTATTTTGGCTAAGTGTTGGGTTGATGTTTTTGGTATAGTTAGCTCTCCCACAGGGGAGTTAGTGGGTTCCACTCACGGCTGATTTGGGTCGTGACAATAATAAACATCATTGTTGTTATAGGAAAGTAAAAATATAATATAAAAATAGTTCCGGAGAAAATCAGGCCGCTATAGTGAAATGTCGTTATAACAAGGTGAAGTTATAGAGAGGTCTCAGTTCAAAAACCCAAAAAAAGAAATATGTTTGGGGGGGCGGGGGATGAAAAAAATAAATGGAGGGAGTGAAATTCACTACGAACCTACTTTACCCATGGTAGAAAGCTATTTGTGTGCATGCTCATATATAGAAACTATTATTTTTTATTACCAAATTTATACCTCCACCAATGAGTTTATGTATATAAGAGGAGGTTAACTATTGCTAAGATAATTCATTTGCATGTTTTTTTATTTTTTAGGTTAAATATGAACAAAAATAGCTTATAGAACATAAAAATTTAGGTCACAGAAAGTTATTTGTGTACATGCTCAAAGAAGCTATTATCTTTTATTACCGAGTTTATACCCCCACCAATGAATTTATGAATTTATATGTATAAGAGGTTGTATAACAATATGAGATCATTTATTTTTGGATTAACGAAATATTGTTATGTGTTAAATCTATTTTGTCACCCCTTATTATATGATACCAACTGTATTGTTTAAATACGGACACGTTGTGTGTCCAACTCAGAATTCGATTGTGGCAGCGCCAGACTAATAAGCTCCAAGTTAGTAAATGTCACTTTAGTTGGGGATCAAGGGATTATCCTAGACGCCTACTCCGAATCCACATCCAGTTCATCCCGTCAAATTCGTTACATCAAAATAATATAGTCTTATTCCGGAGTCAAGTGCCTAGTCAGTCATCAATGCCTAGATAAGATAAACTCCGTAGACCTACTTACTTCACAATATCTGGGATCTTCTATGGCTATTACAGATCAACATGTGTTATGTACGGGACATGCAGATAATGATCATAGTGAGGATCAGAATGTTAGAAAGACATTACACTATGGTTGTACTCAAATATACCCCTTCTCCCCCACATGTAGATCATTTGATTTTAATACTGATATTACTCAAGCTCTAAATTTGTAACAAACTATTGCATTATTTTTCAACTATATACACTGTCCATCATTTCAATTTGGAGTTATCAATTAAATTTATAATGTATAACAAAAAGTGTTTATTTTGATTTTTACCTTAAACCTAACAAATTTGTCAAAACAAAACTGTTAAATTTAACCGTGGGCTCATGTGACTAACAAAATCCACTATTGTTATTTCCTTTGTTTGAAATGATTTTTTTCGTCATTACGGTATAGCTTAGCGTGCCAAAATTCGAGTTAAGATTCTCCCAGATGAAATGTTAAAAATTTTAGGTTAGGCTAGTCTTGGATGAATTCGAAGTGTGGTATGATATAGGTAAATCCAATAATGGATAGGTTGATGATTATATGATTTAAGACAATAATATGTTAGCTAAGAGGTTAAGGAGTTAGTAGAAACTTTCATAATGGAATTTGGCTTAGTAGAACTCTAGAAGTCGTGTTTGACATAAAGGGGATAGCTTGGGATGTCAATATCCGAGAGTGTATTATAAAATGGATAAAATTTTGGGGTAGTCAAACTTTCTTCCTCCGTCTAAGCCACTATAGCGGGAGGCAGACCGCTATCACTGGCCTGCTATAGCGAAAATTGTCCCACTACAGTGGGATAAGCATTGTCTAATGTAGAAAACAACCCAAAATGTATTTTTCATCCCAAATACATCCAAGGGTTGAAGAGGGCGATTTTAGGTGATTTTTATTATTTTTTCACCTAATTCCTTCATTAAGGTAAGTAATTGTATCATTTTAACTAGTTTTTCAAAGATTTAACCTTAAAATCACTAGTTTTGGGTATGGGAAAGGATTGGACCTGACCTAGGTGGAAATTCCGGTGCAATTTGGTGGTTTTGGGGTAAAACCTTTGGTTTTTGATTAAAAATAGATGAAATAAGGTTGCATGCTTAGATTTCATCCTTATAAACATGAAATTGGTAGAGTTAAGGTGGAATGATGGTAGAAAACTCCTAAAATGAGGGAATAATCATGTCTTTGCCTTGAGGTTTTGTAATTAGGGTATAATCCTTGATTTTATTTGATAATTTATTGAAATATGTGTTGTATTATTCTTTCTAGACTGAAACCAAGCAGAAATTACAAGAAAAGGGCAAAGCTCAAGTTCGTTAGAGCAAGAGCAAGCTTGGATTGATGTAGGTGATGATCAAATGTAGTTAAAATCTCAATTTAGTTCATGTGTGCATATTAACTATCTCGTTGTGTACTTGTAACAATGCATGTTTAAGAGGGTTAAATATTGAATGATATCTTAAGTGTCTAATCACATCTAATGAGGTTGAATTAAGGACTTGTTCGTTATACAAGTGTGATGGTGTTATTCTTATTTGTGATTATACTTTCTATGGTATCAGTTGTTATTGTGGGGTGAACCGGTAAAGTTCATCACCACATAATTAGTGAAACTCAGGGAGTATAAGGGTGGGGGTGTTGTAATAAGGGTGGCATCACATTAGTTTGGGATAAGGGTGGAAGACACTAGATCTCTGGGATGTTGGTACATACCATGAGCTCTTCCCTGCATGTTATGGCTAGTAGGTAACCATAAGACGCTCGGCATGTGTGTACACAGTATTGGTGAGTTTGACAATTCCTTGAGTGGACTGGGTTATATGTTGTTGCTATATTTGGTTTCTTGAGTGGATCGGGTTATGTGTTGTTGATATATTGGATTTCTTGAGTGAACCATTTGATCTTTAATTGTTATTTAGATCCATGAGTGATCCGGGTTGTTGGCTTAATTGAGAGTTATAAATCCCATGGATGTTCACTAAAAGAGTAACTGAGGCAAGGTTGAACTATTGTTGTTAGTCATGGTTTTGTTGACTTGGTCTATTTTTGTTAGTCATGGTTTTGTGTAACGACCCTTTCCGTCATTATGGGTAAGTCTAGTGTGCCAATATTCACGCTAAGGTTTTTCCTAAATTAGAGTTAAAAAATTCAGTTTAAGCTAGTCTTGGACAAAATCCGAGCTTGGTATAGTCTAAGGTAATCCGAAAATAGATTAGTTAAAGGTTAAGTGCTTCGAGGTGATTTTATAATAGCTAAGATGATAAGGAGTTCATAGAAACTTTTGAAAGTGAATTTGGGTTAGTAGAACTCCCGATATCGCACTTGACTTAAAGAGGTTGATCCGGAATATCGAAATCTTGGGGTGTATTGTAAAAATGGCAAAACTGGGAAAAATCCCGAGTTTCTGCCTCACATACCCCACTATAGCTAGTGGGAGGACTCTATCACTGCATTGCTATAGCAGGAATATTCTCGCTATAGCAGGAGTCAACCTTGGTCAATCCCGCATACACTACTAAAAAAACACCAAAAAACGACGGCCAAAAGCGACGGACCGCGTCGTTTTTTTGGTCAAAATCGACGAAAAAGCGACACAGTCACTTGCGTCATAAAACGGCTCGACGATTTTTAAAAAAGACGAACAGCGTTGCTTTTTTTACGACGGACAATGTCGTTTTTTGAAGAATTTTTTTTTTAATTTTTTTCAGAAAATGCGACGTTGTCTGTCGTTTTTTGTTCTTCATATGAAGAATAACTGATGAACAAAAAGTGACGGACAGCGTCGTTTCATAAAATGCGACGTTGTCCGTCGTTTTTTGTTCTTCATATGAAGAACAAATGTTGAACAAAAAGCGACGGACAGTGTCGTTTTTTAGAAATTTTTTTAAATTTTTGTTTCTAGAAAATGCGACGCTGTTCGTCGCTTTTTGTTCTTCATATGAAGAACAATGAAGGAAAAAACCGACGGACAGCGTCGATATTTTTTTTTTAAAAAAAAATTGAAATTGAAAAAGAGACGGACATCGTCGCATTTCTGGAATATTTTTAAAAAAAAAATTCCAGAAAAGTGACGAACAAAAGCGACACTGTCCGTCGCTTTTCTGCATATTTTTTGGGCAATTTTTTGCATCCCTCCTGTCAAATGAAAATGCAATTCAGCCCCAAGCAACATACATTACGCATATAAGACATAATGCTAGTCAACAACACTTAAATAATTAATCCAACAACATTCAAAACACTAAACGGTCAATCCAACAACATCTAAAACACTTAAACAATCATAAAGGTTTTCAAAAAGTTAAAAGTTAAGTTAAACAATATCTAAAAAGTGTCTAGAAGCATCGAATCCAATAACACTAAGGAGTAGCCCCAACTAACTCCTCGTCACTCTCTGTGTCTTCTTCACTACTTGAATCGGGTGATGGAGAACGATGACGACGATTACGAGCCATGCTAGCCATTTGTTTTTTAAGTTCCTCGAAGGTCTTGCACGTGATATCATTTTGAGCAACGGACTGTTCCAAGGCACATGTAAGTTGTGTAATCTGCTGCGACATAGAAGCAAGCTGAACACCGTCAATTGCCTCTACCTGGCCTGAGGAACCAATACCTTCTAATCCTGAACGGATGCGTCCCAATTCATTCTGAGAGCCCATCCCATAGACTCTTCCCTTTTGTTTCCCCCCCGCCACTTTTTCAATCCAAATTTGAGTAGCTTCTTTCCGTGAAGGCGCGGTTGGACCTAACTCAGACAAGTAGCGTGTATAATCATTCTGTATAATAAGAAAGAAATGTTAGAAGATTTTACTATTACTAAGCAAGGTGGAGCATAACGTAGAAAAGAACAATTACTTTGTAATTAGATTTCACTTTGTAAGTAAATTTTTAAAACTTACATTGGTATTTTCAGCCCTTGGCTCAACCCATAAATCCGGGTCTGACTCTTTCATCTTTTTCCTTAAATGTGTTCGTTCGAAGAACTCAAGTTGAGTCGGTTCGCGACCCAAAGCTTTTGTCTGCAAGAAAAAAACAAATAAACATAATCAAGTAGTATTTAATGAACTTTATATAAACATGTAAATTAGAATATAAGGTTATTACTTACCATTTTCCGAATTATGGTCCCGACACTCTTTGCACCCCCGGTGTGTAATGAGCCACCTTTTAAACTAGCTCTGAATTGCTTATTTTTCTCAGACACTGCCTTGTATTCAGGAGAATCCCAAATAACACGCAAGTCATCATATACTTCTTTAAGAAGCCATTCTTTTACATTTCCATTACGCCTAATACGTTCAAGCCAACCTTTTAGCCTCGCTACAGCATGATTTTCAAAAATAACTGCCATGACTTTGTTTTGCTTTCGCAACCAAGTACACATAGTCTGAAAATCAATTGACTAGCATTAGATGGTATATATATTAATATTAAAGTTAACTAAATAACAATTAAATTCAATATACCTTAAATTCATTAAACATGGCCTGCCGATATCTTTCTGGAATCTCCCTCCAACTGACCCAAGGTTGCGAATAAAGACTCCTAACGCTCTCCCTTACAACTTTATTAACTTCTTTGGATGAGGGATACCACCTGTAAAAAAATAATAAATATGTCAATTCATAAATATTTAATTAACAAAGATAAAAAAAATTAAATAAACTTATCAATTAAGAAAATAAACTTACGATGATCCATCAGGCTCCATGAACACTCTACCAAGCCTGTCCGTATCACCAGGTACTAGTTCGATTAGATTTGCATCAGTATCATCATCTACCGGTGGAGATGGAGGTACAGATCCAGATGTAAATGCTACTCTCGGGTGTACATAATGCTGAGTCAACGGGGGAGTAGATGTCTGTGCATCGGAGTCAGAGCTATCTCTAAGCCTCAATCCTAAGAGGTAGGGAGATAAATCGTGGGGGGATGGAGTAGCAGATGATAATCTCGAAGTCCTTATATCTGTAGACCTAATAGTATGTGAAGCAGAATTTCCAGTGCCATAAGGGACATCAGATCACCCTGATCAAGAAGTGTACATCCATGGCTGGGATGAAAGTCGACCAGAAGTATCATTAGGGTCTATAGGCGTCCTGGATTTCTTCTTGGCAATTGATTTCGAACTTTTATTAGTACGAGGTCGATCTTCATCACCACCGGATGTCATCTGTATGCAAGTTTACATTAAAACATATAAAAAAATCATTATTAATGACAAATAATTTGTGGTAACAAAAACAACTAACATGCTAGTCTATAGTCTCCCAATCTTCCTCTTCGCTTGTTTCATTTCCATTATTCTCCCATTCTTCCTCTTCAGTTGTTTCATTTTCGTCGTTCCATTCTTCCTCCCAGAATGAGTCATTTTCCTCATTTATTTCTTCATCAATATTATTCATGGCAATGATCTCATTATCAGAAACTTCTTCTAAAATGCGATGAGGATGTTCTAAATTATTTTCCAACTCAGCATCCACTATTTGATCAACAACTGAGACTTCGTTCTGGTATGCCACAGCTAATACATTCTCAATATCAAATCTCCCCACAGGCTTAGTCTTTATAACCACCCACCAATTGGTTTTATCTCTACGTAATGGATAAGTTGCGTAATATACCTGCCTGGCATTTTGTGCAATGATAAAAGGATCATAGCGATTATATTGCCTCGTGTGCTTAACTTCAACTATATTATGTTGTTGTTTTACCTTGGTACCTCTATGTGATGGATCAAACCACTTACACCGAAATAGTATTATCTTCTTTTTGGCCAACCAGAGTACCTAACTTCAATAATCTCTTGTATGACACCAAAATATTCAACGATTTGGCCGTTACCATCAACATCACCTTGAACGCACACACCGCTGTTATCATTTTCTTATACTTAGAAACTTCTTCAGTTTGAAACTTGAAACCATTCACACAATATTTATTCATCGTATGAATTTGATTTCCAGGCCCAAATTCAACATCTCTCACCAATTGCAAATGTTCGATGGTACTATATTCATCCAAAACCTACATATCATTAATCCAAAATATAAAGTTTTATTAAATGACATATAATTTTAGTAAATGCACATATGAAATTTCATACTTATATATTCATTCAGCCAATCGGAAAACTTTTTATATATGGCATCATTACCCCATGTCCTTATGAATAAACGGTTAAGTGTACATCATTGAGTGTTTTCATTAGTTAAGTGTCCTTACCAAATTAATGTAATTCGATAACACAATTAACACTTACTCAAGATATGGTTGAATCTCGGGACAATTAAGCAAAACATGAGTCATAGCAAATTTTCTTTCCATACCAGTGAAGGCTCGCGTATCATGATTTTTAGATCCTTTGCCCGATTGATTAAAAATTGAAATTGGTGGAAACATAGGATCACCATCACCTTCATCATTGCAATTGGGCCTATTTCTCTTGCATGGCACTTTATTCCCAAAGTAGTAAGAACAAAAATGAGCAGTTTCTTTTGCAAGATAAGCTTCACAAATCCAACCTTCAATCTTTCCCCTTTGCTTTATAGTTTTTTTGCACTCTCCAATTTTTCTGCATAATTGTATCTGAGGTAGTTAAATAATTTTTTTTTAAAAAATAAAGAATTATCCAAAATAAAATGTACCTCTCGCCCGGATACATCCACCTCATTTGAACTGGCCCCCCAAGATGTGCCTCTTCTACAAGGTGAATTGGAAGATGCTCCATCACATCAAAGAAGCCACATGGAAAGATCTTCTCCAATGCCAAAGGCATCATTGACCATTTTATGAACTCTATCATCATGTTGTACCCTATCGTGTTGAATCCTATGTTGAACTCTAGCATGTTGAATCCTGGCATGTCGACCATGTACAAGCATGTCATATTCATCCTCAGGCAGCGAATTATAAAATATACCATTCAAACCATCTCTCTCTCCGTGATCAACCCATACAAAATATCTTGGCTTAAATCCATTACGATAGAGATGAGTCATAACTATATCTAGTTGAAAAAACTTCATGCACCTACATGAACTACAAGGACACATAATCACCCCGCTTTTTAGAAACAAGTCTAGTGACATTGTATGAACGATAAAATCTCTAACACCATAAAGATACTGGGGTTTTAAAACCCCACCAGTTTCATAATCCATAGCATACATCCACAAACGATGATCCATCTACAAAAATATGGATATTCAATTATAAATTTACATTTGAAGGCACTACATTTAACCATTTTCAAGTCACAAGTTCACATTTCAAGTCACTACACTTAACCATTTTTAAGTCACAAGTTCACATTTCAAGTCACTATACTTAACCATTTTCAAGTAACTAATTCACATTTCAAGTCACTATATTTAACCATTTTCAAGAAAAAAGTTCACAATTTCAATTCACTACATTTAACCATTTTCAACTCACTATTCACATTTCAAGTTACTACACTTAACCATTTTCAAGAAACAAGTTCACAATTTCAATTCACTACACTTAACTATTTTCAAGTTACTAATTCACAATTTGAAGTCACTACATTTAACCATTTTTAAGTCACAAGTTCACATTTCAAGTCACTACACTTAACCATTTTTAAGACACAAGTTCACATTTCAAGTCAGTACACTTAACCATTTTCAAGTCACAAATTCACATTTCAAGTCACTATATTTAACCATTTTTAAGTCACAAGTTCACATTTCAAGTCACTACACTTAACCATTTTTAAGTCACAAGTTCACATTTCAAGTCACTACACTTAACCATTTTCAAGAAACAAGTTCACAATTTCAATTCACTACATTTAACCATTTTTAAGTCACTACACTTAACCATTTTCAACTCACAAGTTCATATTTCAATTCACTACACTTAACTATTTTCAAGTCACTAATTCACATTTCAAGTCACTATATTTAACCATTTTCAAGAAACAAGTTCACAATTTCAATTCACTACATTTAACCATTTTTAATTCACTAATTTACATTTCAAGTCACTACACTTAACCATTTTCAAGAAACAAGTTCACAATTTCAAGTCACTACATTTAACCATTTTTAAGTCACTACACTTAACCATTTTCAACACACATTTAACCATATTCAACTCACTACACTTAACCATTTTCAAGTCACAGGTTCACATTTCAAGTCACTACACAACCATTTTCAAGTCACAAATTCACATTTCAAGTCACTACACTTAACCATTTCAACTCACTACACTTAACCATTTTCAAGTCACTAATTCACATTTCAAGTCACTACACTTAACCATTTTCAAGAAACAAGTTCACAATTTCAATTCACTACATTTAACCATTTTCAACTCACTACACTTAACTATTTTCAAGTCACAAGTTCACATTTCAAGTCACTACACTTAACCAATTTGAAGTCACAACTTCACATTTCAAGTCACTACACTTAACCATTTTTAAGTCACAAGTTCACATTTCAAGTCACTACACTTAACCATTTTCAAGTCACTAATTCACATTTCAAGTCACTACACTTAACCATTTTCAAGAAACAATTTCACAATTTCAACTCTTTACACTTAAACCTTTTCAAGTCACTAATTCACATTTTAATTCACTACATTTAACCATTTTCAAGTCACTAATTCACATTTCAAGTCACTACACGTAACCATTTTCAAGAAACAAGTTCACAATGTCAAGTCACTACATTTAACCATTTTAAGTCACAATTTCAAATCACTACATTTAACCATTTTCAAGTCACAACCTCACATTTCAAGTAACTACACTTGACCATTTTCAAGACACTAAATCATATTTCAAGTCACTATACACTTAACCATATTCAAGTTACAAGTTCTCATTTCAAGTAACTAACCTTAACCATTTTGAAGACACTAATTCACATTTCAAGTAACTCCACTTAACCATTTTCAAGTCACTAATCAACATTTCAAGTATCTAGACTTAATCATTTTCAAGTCACTAATTCACATTTCAAGTAACTACACTTAACCATTTTCAAGAAATAAGTTCACAATTTCAAATCGCTACATTTAAACATTTTCAAGTCACTAGTTCAAATTTCAATTCTAGTATAAGTCAAACAATTCAATAAATTCAATAAAGCAAATAAGTAGAGGCGTCGCTTGTCCCTCTCACACCATATAATCATCACAAAACCTATGGCTTTCAAAGCCTTCTACAACAAATAATCTCACCATAACACTACATTTAGGGACTTCAATATAAGAAAATAGAGAGAAATTAACTTACCTTTACTTGGTTGTTGTTGTTGTCGTTGGTGAGATAAGGAGCGGAGAGAGGATGTTGTTGTTGATGGCTGCAGCTGGTGGTGGGCGTCGGCGACGGCAATTGCTGGTCAACGGCGGAGGCGGCTGCTGCTGCTGTCCGTCGACGGTTGTGGCTGCTGCTGTCCATCAGGGGCGATGCCGGTGTAGAATAGCGTGAGAGAGAGAGAGAGAGATTTGTTGTATATTTGAGAGAAGGAAAAGAAAGAAAGAGATAGAGAGAGAACAAAGTAGAAAGAATAAAGAGATAGAGAGAGAAGAGAGTCTTGCCCTAATTATATGGGGGACTAAAAAGTTGACTAAAAAATCGACGGACAAAATCGACGCTGTCCGTCGACTTTTAAAAATATATATATATAAATTAATTTTTTAAAATATAAAAATTATTTATTTATTAATAAATTAAAAATATCAAAAAAATAACGGACAGTGTCGTTTTCATAAACGTATTTTTAATTTATTTTTAATGAAACCGAATCTGTCCGTCGCTTTTAGTAAAAAATAAAAATAAATATAAAAAGCGACGGACAGCGTCGTTTTTTCTAAAAATTAATTTTCTTTTTTTTAAAAATAATAGCGACGTTTTCCATTGATGTTTGTAAAAATAAATAAAAATTTAAATTAAAAAAGTGATGGACAGCGTCGCTTTTATAAAATTAATTTTTTAAAAAAAAATTAACAGCGACGCATTCCGTCGCTTTTATTAAAAAAAATTTATAAATTATTTATTAATTGTTTGGCACAATAATCCGCGAAAATAAGTGACGGACATTGAGACATTGTTCATCAATTTTAATAAAAAATAAATAAAAATTTAAAATAAATTAAAAAAATGACGGACAGCGTCACTTTTCTGGAGCTACGCAGTCCGTCGCTTTTTTGTCCATCATTTTTTTTGCCTTTTTTTAGTAGTGATAGCAAGTGAATCCCGCTATAGTGATGCCACTATAGTGGGATAGGACCGCTATAATGGGATATGTGTTGATTAATGCAGAAAATAACCCCAAAACATTATTTTCATTCCACTTTCATCTAAGGGCTGGGAAAGGTGATTTTGGGCTATTTCAATTCATTTTTCATTAATTTCACTCGTTAAGGTAAGTTAATCCCTTCCAATAACTAGTTTTTTAATTATTAATCCTTAAAATCATTAGTTTTCGAGTTATGGAAAGGATTTAACTTGACCTAGGTGAATTTTCTGGTGTAATTTGGTAAATTGGGTGGAGAACCCCTGGGTTTTGATTAAAATTTGTTAATTTATAATTGCATGCTTAGAATTCACCATTATATCCATGAAATTGGTAGAATTAAGATTGAATGATGGTTGAAAACCCTAGAATGGGAGGTATGATCATGAAATTGACCTTGGAGTTAAGGGATTAGGTTGTAATCCTTAAATATATTAGGTCATTGTTTGAATTATGATCATCTTATTGTTTTTTGACCACAACCAAGCAGAAATTGTATGGAAAGGCAAGGCTCAATCCCATTAGAGTGTTTCAAGCTTGGATTGAGGTAGGTGATGGATTAACGTAGTTGAACCCTCACTTAAGTTATATATGCATGTTAATTGTTTCTTTGTTACTTGTTGCAATGCATGTTCAAGAAGTAATTGTTGAATGATATCCTAAATGTTAATCACATCTAATGAGGTTGTATTAAATGACTTGTTGATTGTACAAAACTGGTTGTTATCTTCTCATTATGATTGTGGTTGTTGTGATATCTATCACTATTATGGGATGTACCGATATTTGTACATCTTCACGGGATTGGTTGATATAAGGTTGGAAGGCACTAGAAGTCTGAGATTTTAATACGTGTACAAGAGCTCGTCCCCTGCAGGTCATGGCTAGTGGGCGACCATAAGACCCTTAGCATGTGTGTACAAGGTATTAGTGAGTGTGACAGTTCCTTGAGTGACCCGGGTTTATTTATTGACTTGTTATATTTGGTTCAATGAGTGAGCCAGGATTTATGATCATTGTCATTGTTGTTGTTGGATTGGATCCTTGAGTGGTCCGAACTAAATTGCAAATGATTTACATATCTCTTTTATTGTTTATTTACTTATGAACTTGAGACAAGTTGTAGCATATTTTTTTTGGGTTATGGTTTGTTGACTTAGAGTGATGTTGGTAGTCATAGTCTTGACTTTATTTTTTGTCTATCTTGACTTGTACTCGTGTAACGACCGATTTCGTCGTTACTAAAAATATATACGGTAAAGGCATGTGCTTCTCATTCATCATAAGTATTAGGATTAATTCTTTAGTATGAGAGTTCATTTGATATGAACAAAGGTCATACAATACCCCTGCACCAAGTTAAGTTGAAAGTATTCCTGTCGATTTAGTTTCGGGCTAAGTTTAAACTAGGATCAAATTCAAACTAGCACTCCTCCTAGAATATAAGGACTTAGGAGTCCCAATACTACCAAATTAAAGATCTCTAAGTCTTATTTCCAACGTAATTGACCGTTCGTCAGTAGTCTTCTTGAATAAAAAATTATGATCGTTTTACTGAAGACTGTCCGTGCTGAAAAATCGAGGGCGCTGTAGCGGGTCAGGTCGCTATGCCAACGGCATGTTGCTATAGCTATGCAACAGCAGTTTATAACCTATTTTTGATTGGTTTCATCCCTCAAACTCCAAAATTTCATTCCTAAGCCCTAGAGGGGCAATTTTCTCTTGGTTTGGGTGGAAATCCTTCGTTGAGGTAAGATTTTACTCCTTTTTAACAATGTTTAATCCGTTCATCTTTTAAAATCATTAGAATGGGGAATTTATGGTGAAATTCTTATGGTTTAGAACCCTAGATTCATAAAATTGTGGGAAAAACCTATGGGTATATGTATTTTCACCTAGAATTAATGTTAGTTTCTGAGTTAACTCTTCGTATTATGAAATTAAGGTTCAAAGCATGAAAGTTGATTGTTGGGGATCTTGAATTCTATAAAGATGGGACCTTTAGCTTTAAAACTCCATTAATGGAGTTGGGTTGAGCTTGATAGAACTAAGTTGATAATTAATTAACTCTTGGGTAAATTTGTAGGCCGTGAATAAGGGTAAAATTAGTGGGTTTGATTTCTCAAGGTATTTGTTTGAAGAGTAGTTTATTAATTACTCTTGTAATTGTTGTTTATTAGATGATTTAGCCTTGAGAAACGAGAAGAAGGAGGAGGATCATCCATGGTATAGCTTATTTGTTGTAGCAGCTTGCCGCCCAGGTAGGTTATGGTTTATGAGTAGTAGACTGTGGTTAGTAATCGTATCCATAATGTATATTTGATGGGAGAAATCATGCTTAGGCCTGCGGGCATGGAGTGTGGATGGATAAAACATGGATTTAATATAAATAAGGCCTAATTATGTGTTATTATGTTAATGTATGAATTCTTGAGGTGTATTTTGCATTGGTATGACCCCATGGTGGATTGTAATGTGAATTTGTGAATATAGGTGATAAGGAGATTGTGTGATCTTATAATCTAATGATTTAGTCTAATTACCTTAGAAAGGGTGAACTTGCTATTATGTGTGTTTGAAACATGGAATATGTTTGCTAGGGTATAGTTATTTGAATGGATTATAATAAGAGGTGGTGGCATAACTTAAGAGCCTAAAGTCAAGTTAGGCTAAGGGTTAAAAAGTAAAAGGTATAAAGGTGTATAACTGAAGCTAGGTTGTAAGTTGAATATAGTTGAATGATTGGCTAATGGAGTAGGTCTTGAACCTAGTAATGACTTGAATGTAGGGGTTGCTAGATAATAGCAGAATCCCCAATCTTAATATAAATAAAGGAGGGTTGAATTAGTGAATGAATTTATGATGTTGAACTAGAGTTTACGCTCCTTTAGGTTGAATGTGCTCTCCTAAAATAAGTACTTGCATTTAATGAATATGGCTTGATAATTCTTGCTTGAATAAAGACTAAAAAGCTAAAAACAACAAAAACTAATCTACTCTTAAGGAATAAAATAAAAATCTTTTTGTGTTTTTAAACTTTTTTATTTTTTTTCTTTCCTTAAAGCAAGCAACTAAAAGAAATAAAAGAAAATCCTATAGCATACTTCACCCTAAACAAACATTGGAAGACATCCCACCCCATACTTAAAATCATGCTTTTTCCCTAAAGCAATAAATAAAGTAAAACAAGAGTTAAAGATACTCCCTGAGTCCCTCTAGGGCCTAGCTAGAAGCAGGTTTCTTCACTTTCAACAAAGGTCGTACGCACCCCACACTTAAGCTCAAACATGCTCCTTAGCTTCAAATTTTGGGTACTCAGACTTTCTCTAAATCTGTAAAAACAAAAGCAATAAAAACAAGTGACACTAAAATAAAAATGAAAAATAAAAATAAAAACTACTTACTACATGTTGGGTTGCCTCCCAACAAGCGCCTAATTTTACGTCGCGGCACGACCCATCAACTTTTTCCTCCACCTTGAGGGTATGAATTTCACCCCCAACATCGCATCTATCTTTCTGTTTCTTTCATATGGTGGTGAAAAAAAGATGGTGGAGCCAAGTAATAGATGGTGCATGTTAAACCGCCTAGCCCTAAGGTAAGGCATGTTGTTTTGTTGCTTGTTTGGTACAAATTTAAGAATGTAAGATTCTTGTTCCTCATCTACACAATCCTCCACTAGTTCAGATGACTCAAAATACATGTCATCATCTAAACATAATGTAGAAAAGTGCTTTGAATGAGACCTAGCACATCCTACTTTCAAACTTACACCATCCACAACATGCTCACTTTTATTCACCTTCTCAATGTCATCATTAATTAAAGAATGGTAGTCGAATGGTTGGAATTCTTCTTCCCTCTCTGCAGGCTGGCTAGTATCTACTATTGGTGATTGGACATCAATCATCTCAATCTTTTTATTCAATTGGGCATTCAAGTCATGGATATCTAAGCCAAATTACTATATCTCTTGTATGAGCTCATCTCTTTCCTTATTCCTCTGGGTCACCATGATTGTGAGACTATCCTGGAGATACGTATGAAATTTGATTTGCTCTCTTGTTCCATTAGTCAATCTTTATTTTCCTCTCTGCCAATATCACAAAAAACAGACTGATCATAATAGGGGTTTAGGGGAGGGAAATAAAAGTTGGGATAACCATTCCAATGACTATCCTGAACACCACATGTATTACATACATCCAATTCAGCAGATTGAGTAGGTTCACACAACTCACTCCCCTGAAAATTTGACAAATACTCTCCTGATGGGGTCCTCCACAAAAACAATAAGAATCATCACCATTCGACCACCATCTATCCCAGGATGACATATCAAGAGGAGTGATAGAAAAGTAAAAGAAACTAAAAAGATAACTATGTACAAAAAAATAAACTATGTACAACTCAAACAAATAACTAGAAAAAGTCTAATCTAGCTAAATAATTAACACCGAAGTCCCCAACAAAAGTGCCAAAAACTTGTTGTTTCCAACTACACACGCAAGTGTACGTGGTCATGTAAGTAATAAAGTATCTCTTTCGAGCTGAATATCGATCCCACAGGGACTTAGTTTTTAGCAAACGATCCAATTCAAATATTACTATTCAAGTTAAACAAATGCGATTTGTAACCAAGATAAGTTTGAGTTATCTTTTATAAACTAAGTAACAAAAATAACAATGGTATGAAATTAGGATTGTAAACAATAAATGGAGAGTTCCAGTGTTGAGGCATTTACTTCACATTCATGCATATCTATGGTTTCTAGTCGGTGTTGGTGTTTATCGTAATTATTGATTTACGGGGTTGATATTACAAATTGGGAATAGTCATCCTATAAGTCATCTACCTAAATTAATATCACAATTACATCGTTGAGTGGGGATGTGAGTCTTTAATTCGGATACATTAAACTATCTTCCCATTTCATTAACCAAGTGGGGCATTGAGGTATATCTCTATAATAACCGCAAATCATCTTTTAACAATTAGTATATAATAATTAAATACATGATCCACACTCCCTATGTTCGTCATTCCATATCTCCACTCCTATGGTCAATTCATTTTGAGACTTAGATTTATCCTAAAGTTCATGATACTTTAGAATAGTAAAACAAGAATGCAAGAATAATCACATAACTTGATAAATTTATAAACCAACCATAAAAACATAATTAAGCAATCATGTTGTAGCCCTAACCCTAGAAAGAGGGTGTTTAGAAACTCATAGTTATACAAAGAATCACCATTAGTGAATTTATAAGTAAACTACAAGAAAACTAGAAGTAAAAGAAGAAAAACCCTAACGTAGAGTCTTTGTTGCCTTGTCTTCCACTCCAAATCGTGTGTATTCCCCAAGATGGTTGTAAATGTGGCTAAGTACTCCTTATCTAGTGCTTTAGGTCATCCATAGGCTTCCCAAATGAAATATATACATTTACCAACTTTCCCCCAACTTAAACCAAGCAAAAACCAACTTTTAGATGTACTAAGTGGGGGGTGCGTCGTATAGCCATCGCATGGCCCCTTGGTGTGTGGTACATGGCCATCGCGTGGCCAAAACAGTAGACCCACGCCTTGGGGGTGTGAATCATGTCCAAATCACAGCCTAGGGGGGTTCGAGTCATGGCCAAAGAATGGCCTAGGGGGATGCGAGGCATTGCCAAAGCACAATAAGAGATTTTCGTTCAATCTTTGTTCTACGCATCTCGTCTCCTTGTTCCTTATTTACCCACTCCTTGTGGCTTGTTTGTAGGATTTATTTAACTTTCATAGCTCCTATATTGGTCTCCTACAACAACTCATAACAAACATTAGTCCATACAACACAATAGAGCTCATCAAAGTACACTAGAATAAGCATAGCTCAAGCTAGCAACACTAGTTTTCTCGTCTAAGCTCTAATTGATCATTTTGACTCTTGACTTATTTCAAATGCACCTTAAACACTTTAAATATGTAACTTAGCACACAAATACACAAAGAACACTTTAAACTTCATTAATCACACCAAGTTATACTCAAAACTAAGCTAAACGCGTGTAGATAATGACACTTAGGTGTATGAATACGCCTAAGATCAGTTGAAATTATTAGATGTTTTTGATACAATGACTTTCCGTTCTTGGGGGTATTTTGTACATTCATACATTTCCATATTTTATTTTATTATTAGAATATTTCGACGATATTAGTTTTATTAATCAAATTGCTAGTTTTTTTAAAAATCTATAAAGTTGAATGGATGGGTATTTGGGTTAATTGGTTCTCGTACCAAAGGGATAGTGTGGTTTTCACTCATTATTGGTTTAGGTCGTTACAAAGTTAGTATTAGAGCCCTAAGTTTGTTGATCTCGTTGTACCAAAAATGGGTCTAGTAGAGTCTTGCGAAATGGTATAGAGTCGTTTGTACTTTTCTTCAAGAGGCCATAGGACTTTAGAAAATTATCACTTCTTTCTTTTTTCATGCTATAAATTTATTCCAATTGCTATCTGACGATCTAAATTAGTATCTGACCTCTTTACTCTTTTATCCGCAGATGGTGAATATGAGAGCCAACGGAGCCAGAGCAGCAGCTCTAGCACCAGCAGCTCCAGCTACTAAACCAGTGGCCTAAAGTAGAGAAAGGGGTAGGGGAAGAGGTAGAGATAAAGCAACACTCGCCAGGGGTGGAGCTTGAGCTACAGCTAATCTGGCTCGATAGAGATCTGAGACACCTCCCCCACCTTAGGATCAGCATGATGAGGTTGTAAATGAGGAAGTTTTGGAGTATAAGGAGGTAGTACCAATTTCGGTAGGTGCATCTTCTCCACCTATATCGTCTGATGTGATTCAGCAAGTTCTTGCTTTCCTGAGTGGGCTGGCAGGTACAGGAGCCACGTCTACAGAACCTGCTTACCAATTTCTAGGGGTGTAGTCTGCTGCTATTTTTTCTCCTAGGATGGATAAAGTCTCGAGGACTGGGGGGTTTTCTTGTATGGTTTTAGTTCTTATGATAACTGGGATTAAACATGATATATTGACTAAGTTTCTGAAGATAAAACCTCCTACATTTGTGGGTTCTAAGTCAGAAGATGCTTTTGAGTTCATTGTTGATTGCTATGAGAGGCTGTATAAAATAGGTATTGTGGAACAACATGGTGTTAAGTATATAACCTTCCAACTGCATGGTGATGTAAAGTATTGGTGGAGGGATTATGTGAAATATCGGTCTCCAGCTTTACCTCCATTGACATGGACTTAGTTCCATACTCTATTTTTAGAGAAGTATGTACCTCGTACCCTTTGTGATCATAAGATGGATAAGTTTCTAGCTTATGAGTAGGGAAGTATGTCTGTTACAGCCTACGAGGCTAAGTTTCATGCATTTTCCCATTATATTACTCCGTTGCTTGGTACTGAAGAGGAGAGGATTCAATTTTTTGTGAAAGTTTTGAATATTGACTTACAGGTTTTGGCTGTACAAATAACTTCTGCTAGAAAGACTTTTAATGATATTGTTTATTATGTGAAGAAGGTATAAGGAGACAAATAGGTTAGTCAAGCCAAGGTATTAGCAAAGAAATCCCAGAATTCAGGTAACTTTGGTGGTTCTTATTCTAGGGGTTATGGTCGTACGACTTATTAGTCTGCTCTGCCAATATCTAGAGTGGGTCCATCGGGGACCACTCAGCAGACCTCAATTGTGATAAGCCAAAGGGCTTTGTATTCTTCTGCTAGCAGGCCCTCCCTAGACCGAGCCTGCTATACTTGTGGTGGTGTGGGGCACTTTAAGAGGGATTATCCTAATGGTAGACAAGATGGTTCCCAGGGTCAGCAGTAGACTAGAGATATGGTTCCAGGTAGTTTAGGTGGAGGTGGTAATGGTAGAGGTTGTCTATAGGGTAGGCGTAGTAATCATCAAGATGGCCATAGTGGAAATTGAGGTGGTGGTAATGCATAGAGAAGTGGTACTTAGCCTGCTAGAAAGGTTGCTTAGATTGATGATAAAGCTCATTGCTATACCTTTCCTGGCAAATCTGAGGTAGAGGCTTCTGATGTTATCATTAAAGTTTAATGACATTAAACTGTAATGCAAAAATTATGACATTCGAGATGCCTGGGATAGATAAGTTAGAATGGGAAGGTGTGTATAAGTCTGGACCTGTGAAAATTATTTCTTTCATTCGTGCTAAGAATCTAGTTGGGAAGGGGTGTTCGGCTCTTTTAGCACATCTTCGGGATGTTACTGTAGAGGTCCCTTATATTGAGTCAGTTCCTATAGTGTTAGATTTGCAGGAGGTATTTCCCACTGACTTTCCTAGTATGCCTCCGGATTGGGACATTGACTTTTGCATTGATTTGGAGCTGGGCACTAACCCAATTTATATTCCTCCCTATAAAATGTCTCCAGCTGAGTCGAGAAAACTCAAGATTCAGTTGTAGGAGTTACTTAATAAGGAATTAATTCATCTTAATGCTTTACCTTAGGGTGCTCTAGTGTTATTCGTTAAAAAGAAAGATGGTAGCATGAGAATGTGTATATACTATAGGCAGTTGAATAAGGTTACTATCAGGAATAAGTATCCCCAAATAGATGATCTTTTTTTACCAATTGCAGGGTGCTTCAGTTTTCTCCAAGATAGACCTGACGTCAGGGTATCACCAGTTAAAGATTTGGCCTGAGGATAAACCACCCAAGACAACTTTCAGGACTCAATATGGGCATTACAAGTTCTTAGTGGTGTCTTTTGGGTTAACAAATGTGCCAACAACATTCATGAGTTTGATGGAGGGTATTTTCAAGTCTTTCTTGGATTCGTTGGTGATTGTTTTTATTGATTACATTTTGGTTTACCAAGAGAAAGTAGGAACATACAGGTCACCTTCGTATAGTCTTGGAGATTTTAAAGGAGAAGCAGTTTTATGCCAAGTTATCTAAATGTGAGTTTTGGATGTCTTCTATGGTCTTTTTGGGGCATGTGGTTTCAGAAAAGGGGGTGATGGTATATCCAAAACAAATTGAGGTTGTCAAAAGTTGGGTTTGCTTAGCTCTGTAACTGGGGTTCGAAGTTTTATGGGTCTTTCTAGCTACTGTCGCATGTTTGTCAAGAACTTTGCCTTGATTGCTACTCATTTGACAAGGTTGACACAAAAAGAGGTTCCATTTGTTTGGTCTGATAAGTGTCAAGAGAGCTTCCAAAAGACCAAGTCTCTTTTGACTATAGCTCCCATCCTTACTTTGTTGGCTAAAGGTAAGGATTTTATTATGTTTTGTGATGCTTCACACTCTGGCTTGGGTGTTATGTTAATGCACGATAGGAATATGATTGCTTATGGTTCGAGGCAATTGAAGCCTCATGAGAAGAATTACCCAACTCATGACTTGGAGTTGGCAGCGGGTGGTTTTCACACTTAAGATATAGAGACACTACCCTTATGGTGTCAAGTGTGAGGCGTTTACAGACCATTGCAATTTACATCATGTTTTCACTCAGATAGATTTGAATCTGAGACAGAGGCGGTGGTTGGAGTTCTTGAAAGATTATGATGTGACCATCCAATACCATTCAGTCAAGGTCAATATGGTGGAAGATACATTGAATCGGAAGTCTATAAGTATGGGTAGTTTGGCTTGTTTGAGAGTGTCGAGGCGACCTTTGGCTAGAGAGATCCAAGCACTAACAATGCAGTTTATGCAATTTGGAGTGTCTGAAAGGGGTAGAGTGTTGGCTAGTGTGGAATAAGGTCCATCTTTCTTGATCAAATTAAGGCCAAACAGATTAAGGATGCAAAGTTGAACAAGATTCAGAACAAAATAGTGTGTGGTGAAGCTCAAGATTCCACACTTGATTCTTGTAGAGTATTGAGGGTGAGAGGACGCATGAACGTGCCTCATGTGGGTGATGTGATTCCAAATTTTCTTCTTGAATCTCATGGTTCCTGATACTCTTTTCATCTGGGTGAAACAAAGATGTACCATGACTTGAGGCAGCTTTATTGGTGGCTTCGAATAAAGAGAGACATAGTAGAGCATGTTGCCAATTTCCATAACTATCAGCAGACAAAGTATGAGCATCAAAGACTTGCAGGTTTGCTTCTGAGAATGCCCATTCCCTAGTGGTAGTGAAAGAGGATAGCTATGGATTTTGTGGTGGGTCTTTCTAAGACATTAGGGCAGTATGACTCAATTTGGGTCATAGTGGATAGGCTAACCAAGTCCCCTCATTTCATTCTGATTAAAGTCAATTATAATTTAGAGCAATTATCCAAGATCTATGTCAAAGAGATTTTTAGATTTCATAGAGTGCCAGTTTCCATCATATTTGATAGAGGTACGTAGTTCACCTCTAAGTTTTGGCATAAGTTGCATGAAGATTTGAGGACCAAGCTCGACCTTATCACTATATTTCATCATCAGACTGACGGGCAGTCTGAGAGAACTATTCAGGTGCTTGAAGATATGTTACGGGCTGATTTTGGTGGTCATTGGGATAAATTTCTATCGTTGTGTGCATTCTCATATGAAAATAGTTATCATTCTAGTATTGACATGGCTTCATTCAAAGCTCTTTGTGGGAGAAGGTGTAGATCACCCATAGGTTGGTTCGAGGTTGGTGATGTGAAGCCTTTGAGCACAAACTTGGTAAACGGAGCTCAAGCAAAGGTGAGGTTCATTCAGTATAAGTTGTTGGCAGCCTAAAATAGGTAAAAGAAATATGCTGATCACAAGTTATGGGATATATTTTTCAAACCAAGTGAGCATGTGCTATTGAAAGTGTCTCCTATGAAGGGGGTTATGCGATTTGGCAAGAAGGGTAAGCTTAGCCCTTATTATATTGGTCCGTTTAAGGTTCTTGATGATATTAGTCCAATAGCATACAGGTTGGCATTGCCACCAAGCCTATCGGGAGTCCATCCAGTGCTTTATGTTTCTATGCTCAAGAAATACCATGGGGATGGTGATTATATTATCAAGTGGGACTCTATTTTGCTTGACAAGAATCTTTCATATACACAAAAGTCGGTTGTGATTCTTGATCAAGATGTTCAGAAGTTGAGAACTACAGAAATTATGTCTGTGAAAGTTTAGTAGAAGCATCATCCTGTTGAGGAGTCCACTTGGGAAATAGAGAATGACATGCGCAACAAGTACCCTCACTTCTTTGAGGATTTAGGTACTATTTTTACTTCCTTCTTACCTTGTTTTCTTGATTAATCATTTAGGTATGAACGATGTATAAATTAGTATCTGATGTAAGGACCCTTTCCGTCGTTATGGTCTAGTCTAATGAGTCAAAATTTGGGTTAAGATTCTCCTTGAATAAAGAGTTAGAAATTTTAGGCTAGGCTAGTCTTGGATTAAATCAGAGTGTGGGATGGTCTATAATAATCCGAGAATGGATAAGTTAATGTTTAAGTAATTTGAAATCATTTTGTATTAGTCAAGATGTTATGGAACCCATAAAACTTTCAGAAGTGGATTGGGGTAAGTAGAACTCCGGGTGCCGCATTTGGCGTACAGGGGATAGTTTGGGATGTCAATATCTAGGAGTGTGTTGTAAAATGGGTAAAATTCTAGGGTATTCAGACTTTCTGCCTCTTCTTAGGTCACTATAGCGAGAGTCAGGCTATTATTATTGGCCCTTTATAGTGGGAATATTCCTGTTATAGCAGGAGTCCGGGTTGGTCAATCACACCATAGCGGGTGAATTCTGCTATAGCGATGTCGTTATAGCAGAAATTGTCCCGCTATAGTGGGATAAACATTTTTTAATGTAGAAAATAGCCCAAAAATATATTTTTCATCCCAAATACGTTCAAGGGCCAGAGAGGGCAATTTTAAGTGATTTTTGTTATTTTCCACCCAATTCCTTTGTTGAGGTAAGTAATTGTATCCTTTTAACTAGTTTTTCAAAGATTTAACCTCAGAATCACTAGTTTTAGGTATGGGAAAGAATTGGACCTGACCTAGGTGGAAATTCTAGTGCAATTTGTTGGAAATAGATAAACTAAGGTTGAATGCTTAGAAGTCATCCTTATAAACATGAAATTGGCATAGTTAAGGTGGAATGATGGAAGAAAAACCCTAGAATGACGGAATAATCATGACTTTGGCCTTGAGGTTTTTGAATTAGATATAATCCTTGATTTTATTAGGTCATTTGTTGAAATATGTGTTGTATTGTTCTTTATAGACCAAAACCAAATGGAAATTGCAAGAAAGGGCAAGACTCAAGTTTGTTAGAGCATGAGCAAGCTTGAATTGAGGTAGGTGATAGTTAAAAATTCAATTTAGATTATGTGTGCATATTAACTGTTTTGTTGTGTACTTGTTACAATGCATGTTTAAGAGGTTTAAATGTTGAATGATATCTTAAGTATTAAATCACATCTAATGAGGTTGAATTAAGGACTCATTGGTTGTACAAGTGTGATGGTGTTATTCTTATTTTTGATTGTACTTGTTGTGATATTAGTTGTTATTGTGGGATGAACAGGTAAAGGTCATCACTATAGAACTGGTGAAACTCAGGGAGTATAAGGGTGGGGATGTTGTAGTAAGGGTGGCAGCACATTGGTTTGGGATAAGGGTTGCAGACACTAGATGTTTGGGATGTCAGTACATGGACTGATCTAGTCCCCTACAGGTCATGGCTAGTGGGCAACCATAAGTCCCTTAGCAGACGTGTACACAGTATTGGAGAGTTTCACCATTTCTTGAGTGGACCGAGTTATGTGTTGTTGATATATTTAGTTCCTTGAGTGGACCAAGTTATGTGTTGTTGATATATTGGGTTCCTTGAGTGAACTGGTTGACCTTTTGTTGTCATTTGGATCCATGAGTGGTCTGGGTTGTTGGCTTAATTGAGAGTTATAAATTCTATGGATATTCATTAAAAGAGTAATTGAGGCAAGGTTGAACTATTGTTATTAGTCATGGTTTTGTTGACTTGGTCTATCGCTGTTAGTCATGGTTTTGTTGACTCGGTCTATCGCTGTTAGTCATGATCTTGTTGACTTGGTCTATTTTTGTTAGTAGTGATTTTGTTGACTTGGTCTATTCTTATTAGTCATGGTTTTGTTGACTTAGTCTATTTCTGTTAGTCATGGTCTTGACTTGGTAATTTGCTAATATTGACTTACACCTGTCTGCATTCATTGGATGTTTTTGAGAAAGGTGAAGTGGAAATATAAATGAGGTAAAGATAATTGTTAAGTGTCATGGTTGTACTTGTTTACATGGTTATAGCTATTTGTTCACATTTATTATTTTGGATTGGCTGATGATCCTACCAGTACATAGTGGCTTTGTACTGATACTACATATGCTCTTCTTTTGATTTCATTATTAGAATGTTTTAACGATATTGGTTTTATTAATGGAATTGGTAGTTTCTTTTAAATTTGTAAAGTTGAATGGATGGGTTAACTTGTTCTCCCATCGGAGGAATAATGTGGGTGCCACTCGCGATGGGTTTGGGTCGTGGCAATAGCGGTTCTATGCGTAGTAAATAGCAGTCTTTAGACTTACAACATTATTTTCATTCCAAACTCATTTAAGGACAGGGGAGGGTGATTTAAGGCAAATTTCACCAGTTTCCAATAAAATTTCATCATTGAGGTAAGTTAATCCACCTATTTAACTAGTTTTTCATTAATTAATCCCTAGAATCTCTAGGTTTTGGTCATGCTGGAGGAATTAACTTGACCTATGTGGATTTTCTGGTGCAAAGTAGGAAAAATGCGTGATTTTCGCCAAGGATTGATATATTTGATTATATTACTAGGATTTGTTCTTGTAAATGTGAAATTCATAGAATTAAAGTGGAATGAAGATAGAAAAACACTAGAATAAGGGAATGATTCATGAATTTAACCTTCAAATTATGGGATTAGGTTATAATCCTTAACATTGTTAGAACATTGGTTGATTAGTGTTTTATATGTCATTTTATACCATAATCAAGCTGAAGCTTCAAGAAAAGGCAAGGCTCAAGTTTTTTAGAGCATTGCAGGATTTGGATTGAGGTAGGTGATGATTGAATGGGAGTTAAGAACTCAAGTTGATTTATGTGTACATGTTAACTACCTATTTGTCTACTTGTTACAATGCATGCTATTGAATGTTGAACTTATTGGATAAATATACAAGTTGGGTTTTGATCACCTAAAATGATATTATGTAAAAAGGGCTTGTTTTAATATGTAAGTGTGGTTGAATTATCTCATTATGTGATTGTGCCTGTTATGGTATTGTTTGATATTATGAGATGAACTGGTAAAGGTTAATCGTCACTAAATTGGTAGATTTCAGAGATTATAAGTAGGGTTTAAATAAGGGAGGTATAACACTTGGTTTAGGATAAGGGGGCAGACACTAGTTGTCTGAGTTATTTTGGTACAAGAACTGAGCTCTTCCCCTGCAGGTCATAGCTAGTGGGCATACATAAGACGCTTAGTATGTGTGTACACGATATTGGAGAGTTAGACGACTTTTTGAGTGAACCAGTTTATATTGTTGTTTGTTATTTTTAGATCCTTGTGGGGTCCGGGTTATTGATACAGTAGTTGAACTGGGTCAATGTTATTGAAGTTCAATACAAAGGCACTTGTGACAAGGTTGAGTTGTATGTTTTCTGAGTCATGTTAGTTGACTTGAGTTGAATATATTGTAATTTTAATATGCTTTCCTTGTTTACTTGATTGCTTGTGTAAGTGAATCTGTGAAGGAAAGACTAATTGAACAAATAATTTTTAATCACATGGTTGATTCTTGTTTATAAATTGTCCGTTGAGCATTCACATTTATTACGTTGAGTTGGCCTATGACCCTATCAGTACATAGTGACTTGTACTTATACTACCCTGTGCTTTTCTTTTTGTTAAGTGCAGAGTATATTCCAGTGGCATAGATGAGACCTCATCTGTAATTAGAGACCATTTTCTGATCCAAGGGTGAGCATCATCTTCCGAGCAGCCATGGATATTTCCTGCATTATATTCTTGACCACATGTTTCTAACATAGACAATATTAGTTTATTACTAATTTTTGGGGTTGTACTCATGAATTGTCTTGTTTAGATGTTCTGGTATGATGACTTTCAGTTTTTGGGGCGTTTTAGACTTATTGATATTATTCCGCACTATTTTATTTAAACTATTTTAGACATTAGCTATTAATATAAAAGTGCTTTCATTCGCATTAAAACTGACTAAGTGTTGGTAGTGGTTATTCGGGTTAGATGGTTCTCCCACCGGAGGGTTAGTGTAGGTGTCATTCACGATGGGGCTTAGATAGTGACGTTGTTAGTTTTAAAGAAAGAGCTCCATGAATTCTAACACCAATTTCTTTGCTTTTTCTAGCAAAATTCACTATTTTCTATTTCCTAAAATGTTCTTTTATCTCCAAACCACTTAGGGTAAAGGTCGTTGTATCTATTGTCGCAGTTATTTTACTCATCTACCCCAAGTCCTTTTACATCAACATCATCCATCGCTCCATTTGTAAACATTTCATTCTTACTTTTATTTCATACCTTGTTTTTTGTAATGACCCTCATATTGATATTTAGAATTTTCTATGTTTTGACCATTTTTCCCCTCCCCGTGGTTGCCTAATCTAATTTATGAGTTGCGGGAATGGTTGACATGGTCCCCGATGCATTTGGGAGTGTTTTATTTTAATTTATGGTTTTGAGTATCCTTGAAATGATAGGTTTGACTTTGGTCAATATTTTGTGATTTGAGTCTCGAATGAGGTTTCTGACAGTTGCATTAGATCGAACGTCGATTTTGGGTTGGTGGCGTGGTTGGTTCGGGTTAGGAACATTTATTTGTATTTCAACCATCTATTTAAAAAATAGTGTATTTTGGTCTAAGGGGTCTTGGGGGTTAATTTGTTGTAAACAACCTTTTTTTCGTAAATCCAATGATTCCATTAGATTCGAAACGTGTTTTATGATCAATTTGCACTATTGGTTCATGTTCATAGGGTTCCGGATGAGTTCCGAGAGTCCAAAACAAGTTTTTTGACATTGCTAGTTGCTGGTCAAAAGTGGACCGCGGTCAAGGGGTCACTTTTCTTTGCTAAAACAGCCCTATTCGGTTTTTTTTTTTTCCTTTTTGCTCAATTTCACCATTTTTATCATATTGGGAGCTCGGAAGGGAGATTTTGGGGGAGATTTCTTGCGTAAGTTCGTGCAGGTAAGTTCCTAGCTCAATTCTAAATCATTTCCTACCAACTTTATCATTTAAATTCTTCTAAATCAAAAATTTCAAAAGAGGGTTTTGGGTTTTATCCCCAAATTAAAATTTTGGTATTTCTTTGATTTGAGCTTCGATTATTCCTTGTTTTTGATTGGGTTTTTACCCATAGAGTCCTTCTCACTTGACAATTATGATTTTCAATTAAAATTCCATTTTTACACTTTTTGATTTTTGATGGATTTTTGGGTCTTTGACCGGTAAAGCTTGAAAATGTTTTTTCTTTCATTTGGACCTCATTTTAACTCATTTTTGTATGGGTTTTCAGCTGTAGGTTCCAATGATTATGAGGAACTTGTTTCTAAAATAAGGTCAATATGGGTATTATTAGCTTTCTTTTGACTTGTAAATGACATATTTGACTAGATTGAATGCATTAGGTGTTGATTCGAGAGAGTTGGGATTCCGATTGAGGTTTCAAACTACGTTTGGGCTTGTGGATCTTCATTTAAGGCAAGTTGAGATGTACCTTAACTATTTTCAAAGTGTTTATGTGTTATGTGCTTGTTTGTTGTATTTTGTGTATCACTTAGGATTGGGGGTCCCGCTTAGGTGAAATGGCAAGAATCTCCACAGATACCGGAGTCCTTGATGGATTGTAGTTAGATTATTGGCTTGATTAGTTAGTATTACTACTTGCAATTATTCTTAGAGTAGAATGTAGATAGATAACATAGTGATCTCGAATAGTAGCTATTGAAATGTCTATTTTAGAGCTTGAATCTTGTTAGCGGACTTTATTATGATGATTGTGGATTAATGCCTTGTTAGGGGGGTAATTATGTTATTATCGTCATTATTGATGGAATGATTGAGGTTTAGAGAATACATAAAGTATGAATAAACTTGTAATAGTTGAGGCTTAATGTATGGACCAAGTTAGGTTTAGGTAGTCTACGATTTATAATTATCGAGACTGTTGGTTATTTCGTGTTGCCCGAGTGGGGCTTATGTGAACTTCATTATGGACTTGAGTAATTATTTATGATCGTGTGCCCAAGTAGGGGCTTATATGCATATTGCTTTTGATTGGAGAGGATATACTATTGTGATGCCCGAGTGGGGGCTTGACTTGATAGTGCTAGTCATGTTTTGTGCATTAGATGTCTTATTTATTATTGTGTCGCCCGAGTAGGGGCTTGACTTGACATTGTAGGTCTTATGTGAGCATTTAATTGCATATTCATTATAATGATGCCCAAGTGAGGGGTTGGAGATGATAATACTGATGACTACATGAATATTTATTCTGGTGGTGCTAAGTGGAAATTGATATCATGAATTATTGATACATTGAGTTGATTCTGAGCTCACTTATGCATGTATTGAATGGATTTTGATCTTAATACCAATTACTTATTAGCATTACATCCTCATATCACGCATGCATATTCATGAGACATTGGTACCACTGAGATATTCTGATTTTTGTAAGAAAATGTGACACCTTATAAAATGCCTATACCGAGGGATGTACTAGTATCTGCAAGCTTGGTGGGTGTTTAAAGAAATTCATGCGATGACTTTCACCATTCATCATCATCACTACATTGCATTGCATCATTTACATTGCATTGACATTTCTTGATATGGTTTCGTATTATGTTAGTATTTACTCTTGTATTATATTACCGTGATAGCACCTTATTTATTATATTATGTTTGAGTTTTCATTTCACTTCATTACATTATCTTATTTCATCTTATACTGGTTGGAAGGTTAAGGTATTTTGAGATGTGGGGTATGATGGTGGCTTGATCGAAAGATAGATGGGTAGCACCTTTTACTAGCATGAGATACACCCTTATATATACACTCTCTATATTGCTATCCTATAGTATTGATTAATATTAATTAATTAAGCCTATTATATCATATTTGTGAGTCTTCTTAATAAATGACTTCCCTTATTGTTGAATTTAAATAAATAGTGTTGACTCACCTGGACTAGTGTGCCTACTCTGTATTTGATATACCTATTGACCATTCTGATGGGTTACCCTGATAGGATAAAGTACTATGAGTTGGCAGGGTACAAGTTGTTCGAGTTGCTTGGGTAGTTGGGGTGGTGTTCTTGCTATCGCTTTGGATTAGGGTCGGTTATCGATGATGCTTTCTGAGTACATTTGGTTTCGTACTCACCCTTGCTTCTCTTTTCTTTTTCTTATTTTCTGCACCCCGTGTAAATATTGGATTGAGTAGCAACTTGTAGATTGTTTTCTTCCAGAATTAATAGTGCGGAGATCGAGGTAGTGCTGCTGGACCCCAAGCTTACCCCAGATCTCTTTTTATTTATCTTATACCTACTCGCATTTAAGATACTTTAGCTATTGTTATCAATCTATATTTAGGGGCTTGTAGTGATGACAACCAAACCTGGGATGTATCTTTGAGACTTAGGTCTCATATATATATATATATATATATATATATATATACTATTGGGATTCTTTTGTTCCTTCGATTTTCGCTTTTGATTCACTTTAATTCTTGTTCCTTGGGTTGGGTTAGGCTTACTTGTCCGGAGGGTGTGACAAGTGCCATCGTGTGCCTATTTTGGGTCATGACAAATTGGTATCAGAGCCCCAGGTTCATTGGTCTCATTAGTACAAGCTGAGTTTCGTGAAGTCTTACGGATCGGTGTAGAGACGTCCGTTATCTATCCTTGAGAGGCTACAGGACTTTAGGAGATTATACTTCTTCATTCTACTTCATGCGTTTGTAACTTTGTGTAACTCAAAAATCTCTTATTCACTCTTTCACAGATGGTGAGAATGCATTCTTTCATGGCTAGAGTTCAAAGATCTTACATTTGGTATGCGGTAGGAGAAAGGTTTGAGGCAGTGGTCGGATCGGGATATCTAGACCAGCTAGAGATCATGTTAGAGTTGTCTCTTCAAGTTCTAGAGTTGCCAGTAGTGGTAGGTCTAGTGAGTTAGAGGGTTTGAGGCCAGTTTAGACACCACTTGTGACCATACCTATGCTTGAGGATTGTTTGGTTTGAGTGCTGGGTTTCCTTCAGAGGGTGGCTCTTATTCTGATTCAACATGCTACTTTAGAGCTTCAGACTTCATATGCGCACGTAACTCCTACTAATTCTCCTAGTGTTGATGAGATATTACCAGGTATCTCTCTTCATTCGGTGACCGTACCCTTTATGTCCATGGAAGGACAGATTAGATATGTAGAGTTCTTGAGGACAGATCCTCCTCCATTTGATAGCTATCATAGGGCTGATGCTTATTTGTTCTTGCTTGGTTGCCGCAAGAAATTCTACAAGTTGGGCTTGGTGGATTCTAATGGAGTAGTCTTCACATTCTTTCAGTTCTTTGGCCTAGCTAGATAGTGGTGGATAACTTGTGTAGAGAGTAGACCAGTTGGATCACCTCCTCTTTCATGGGATCAGTTTTCTTGAGTGTTTTTAGAGGAGTTTATATGGAGGTACGAGAGGCTTGCGAGTCAGGGGGCCAAGGGACTTGATGATCATAGCAATATGCTTGATAGGGGTCAGGATCTTCATGGTTATGAGTGGAGAGGGTTAGATCAGAGTGGTCGTTTAGGTTCTTCAGGCCTAGTTCAGCGGGCTACTACTTTTTTGAGTTGCTTCTTATGTGGAGATCTTGGGCACGATAAGAAAGATTACTTAAGGCTTAAATAGAGAGATGTTTCACCAGTTGCTCCAGGAGATGTCAGATCCCCATATCATGTTCCACAGGATGGACTCGAGGCAGGAGCTTTTGGTACAGTAGCCACATGTATGGTTCTTGATTCACCTTCATTATGCCTTAGTGGTATTTAATTGTGTCTCTACATTCTCCTATATGTTTATTTATTCGGCATAGAGTCTGTATATGATTCGTGGATTTTTACTAGAGCTATTGATATTTGCTACCCCGTAGATGTTTCCTTTGTGGTGGATCGGGTGTGCCGATCTTATGTTGGAACTCGTTCAGAGTAAATCGCTGGTTTTTGTTTGAATTCTTGGGTATTGTGGATTTTGGTGTTTTGGGTATGGTGTCCTTGATGGTTATGTTGTGGAATAGTGGTGGATCAATTCTAGGTTTTGGTATACTTTCAGATTGTAGAATGGATTCACCTCGTGGTTTGGCAATTCAGATTGTAGCATGCCTAGTGGTACTTATTAGTGGTAGACCCTGTGATAGCCTAGACTTATGGTGTGATTGATTCGAAAGGATTGCGAGTAAAATATTCTAGTTGGATAAGGGAAGATTTCGGGCATTCAGGCCTCGTGATTTGTTATTTTCTTAGTATTTGTCCTTTACTTGCGTGAATACACTATTTGGTATTGAGACACTCTTCAGTTAGATTTTAAAGATTTTAGCTCATGAGAATTTTTTCACTTTTGATTTGGAAATATTTTCGAATGGAAAGGGGTACCTAGTTTGTAGCATTTGTTACTCTTGTAGTTAAGTCGCTTGGTGGAATATTTTTCTCATGAGCTTCGATTTGAGTATGTGTTATTCTCTATGGACTTTGTGTTAAGGAATGTTGAATGAGAATTGAGCTGGTCTAAGTTGTACCTTATTAGACCACAACTCTTGTATTAAGGAATACTGAATCGGAAAAGAGTTGAGAAAAAAGATAAGGATTCTTGTACATAAGGAAAATTTGTAATATTCAAAGTTTAGCTATGGGCATGAGATAGAAATGTGAAGCCTTGTTAGTGTGGTTCATCTGTAACTATGCAGAATCTAGTGGTGATTCCTCCTGAGTTTTATTTATATTTTGGGCGTCCGTCAATGAGATATAGTGGTTGTTGCACTTCTTCTATGGATTGATTGTCCCTAATATGACGGGTTGCTTATATATGTGTAGTCCTAGAGGCTTTTCGTTCTACTAGATTATTAAGGACTTCAGGTGATTGATGTTACTTAAGCATTGAGGACTGCATGGGCTATGGTGATGAGTTGCTTAAGCTTTCAGTGTCTTTTAGAGGTTTCATGTCTATGGTATAAAGAGAGTTTTATGGTAATTCTCGGTTGCCTTAGAGGGTTGAGCATATGGGTATGACCATAGTGTAGCACCTTCAGTACGCTAGGTGTGACTTTTGAGGTTTTGTGTAGTTTTGATACCTATTTCTGGCTTAGTAGATTTAGCTTGAGGCTATAGTGTTATTTGATATGATAGTGATAGTATTGGTCTTAGGTACGTTGATTCAGTGTTTTGGTGGATAGTTTCGTCTTTTATGGGTTCCTTGGCTTTTGTGAGTCCGAGGATGATTTTTGGTCTTGTGGTTGTAGCCTGTGTCTTGTAGTGCCTTGGTCAAATTTACATTAGCCGATCATGTTCAAAACTTCTATTGTGTTTGACTCGATTGATGGTGTAGAGGAAGTTCAGAAATATTGAAATTCGACTTCAATGAGAAATTTTGGCCTTGGATGTTTGTGATGTGACCTAGTGAGTCCTTATGTGATAGATTTCTGGTTCTATTGTGAGGCCAGTAGTTTTAAGGTTGTGACTCCGTGTGGGAGTGCTTGTTGATGTATCTCGAGGGTATTTTTCTATCCTTTATCTGTTTTGGTCTTTTCGTATTTATACGTTCGAGGACGAACGTGAATCTTAGTGGTGGATACTGTAATGACCCTCGTATTGATATTTAGAATTTTCTATATTTTGACCATTTTGCCCCTCCTCGTGGTTACCTTATCTGATTTATGAGTTGCGGGAATGGTTGGTACGGTCCCCGATGCATTCGGGAGTATTTTATTTGAATATATGGTTTTGAGTATCCTTAAAAGGATAGGTTTGACTTCGATCAACATTTTGTGATTCGAGTCTCGAATGAGGTTTCTGACAGTTGCATTAGATCCGAAACGTCGATTTTGGGTTGGTAGCGTAGTTGGTTCGAGTTCAGAACCTTTATTTGTATTTTGACCCTCCGTTTGAAAAATAGTATATTTTGGCCTAAAGGGGTCCCGGGGGTTAATTTGTTATAAACGACTTTTTTCTTAAATCCGATGATTCAATTGGATTCGGAATGTGTTTTATGATCAATTTGCACTATTGGTTCATGTTCATAAGGTTCCGAATGAGTTTCGAGGGTTAAAAATAAGCTTTTTGAAATTGTTAGTTGTTGGTCAATAGTGGACCGCGGTCAACGGTCAACGCACGGTCAACGGGTTACTTTTCTTTGCTGAAACAACCCTATTTTCGAATTTATCCCCTCTTTGCGCATTTTCACCATTTTTATCATATTGGGAGCTCGAAAGGGAGATTTTGGGGGAGATTTCTTGCGTAAGTTCGTACGGGTAAGTTCCTAACTCAATTCTAAATCATTTCCTATCAACTTTATCATCTAAATTCTTCTAAATCAAAAGTTTTAAAAAAGGATTTTTGGGGTTTTCCCCCAAATTGAAAATTTGATATTTCTTTGATTTGAGCTTCGATTCTTCCTCGTTTTTACTTGGATTTTCACCCATAGTGTCCTTTTCACTTGAGGATTATGATTTTGAAATAAAATTTTGTTTTTATCCTTATCAGTTTTCGATGGATTTTTGGGTTTTTTGCCGGTAAAGCTTGAAAATATTTTTTCTTCGATTTGGACCTCATTTTTAACTTGTTTGCACGTGGCTTTTTTAGCTGTAGGTTTCTGTGCTTATGAGGAATGTGTTTCTAAAATAAAATCCCAATTTTACCCCTTTTATATACGAATCCATTTTTGGGGTCCATTTTGGGCCCATCTTAAATAGGGCTAATATGGCTATCATTAGCTTCCTTTTGACTTGTAGATGACATATTTGATTAGATTGGATGCGTTTGGTATTAATTCGAGAGAGTTGGGCTTTCGGTTGAGATTTTGGACTACGTTTGAACTTACGGATCTTCATTTAAGGCAAGTGGAGATGTACCTTGACTTTTTTCAAAGCTTTATGAGTTATATGCTTGTTTATTGTATTTTGTGTATCGCTTAAGATTGGGGGTCCCGCTTAGGTGAAATAGCGAGCATCTTCGTGGGTACCAGAGTCCTTGATGGATTGTAGTTAGATTATTGGCTTGATTAGTTAGTATTACTACCTGCAATGATCCTTAGAGTAGAATGTAGATAGATAACCTAGTGATCTCGAAGAATAACTATTGAAATGCCTATTTTAGAGCTTGAATCTTGTTAGCGGACTTTATTGTGATGATTGTGTATTAATGCCTTGTTAGGGGGTAATTATGTTATTATCGTCATTATTGATGGAATGATTGAGGTTTAGAGAATACATAAAGTATAAATAGACTTGTAATAGTTGAGGCTTAATGTATGGACCAAGTTAGGTTTGGGTAGTCCGCGATTTATTGTTATCGCTATTGTTGTTATTTCGTGTTGCCCGTGTGGGGCTTATGTGAACTTCATTATAAACTTGAGTAATTATTTATGATTGTGTGTCCGAGTGGGGGCTTATATGCATATTGCTTTTGATTGGAGAGGATATACTATTGTGATGCCCGAGTGGGGGCTTGACTTGATGTTGTTAGTCATGTTTTGTGCATTAAATGCCTTATTTATTATTGTGTCACCCGAGTGGGGGCTTGACTTGACATTGTAGGTCTTATGTGAGCATTTAATTGCATATTTATTATAGTGATGCCCAAATGAAGGGTTGGAGATGATAATATTGATGACTACACGACTATTTATTCTAGTGGTGCTAAGTGGAAATTGATATCATGAATTATTGATACATTGAGTTGATTCTGAGCTCACTTATGCATGTATCGAATGGATTTTGATCTTCATACTGATTGGTTGTTAGCATTACATCCTCATATCACGTATGCATATTCATGAGACATTGGTACCACCAAGACATTATGATTTTTGTAAGAAAATGTGACACTTTATAAAACGCTTATGCCGAGGAATGTATCGGTAAGGTTGATTTGAGATATGAGAATGAGATTATATGAGTATATTGGGTGTGAAACCCCCTCCCCCTCCCCCCCCCATGGTTCCTACCTGGTAGCTGCGAGTTCGGTGGGTGTATACAGAAAGTCATGCGATGACTTTCACCATTCATCATCATCCCATCATCATCACTATAATTCATTGCATCATTTACATTGCATTAACATTCCTTGATATGGTTTGGTATTGTGTTAGTATTTACTCTTGTATTATATTACCATGATAGCACCTTATTTGTGATATTGTGTTTAAGTATTCATTTCACTTCATTACATTATCTTATTTCATCTTATTCTAGTTAGGAGGTTGAGTTATTTTGATACGTGGGGTATGATGGTGGCTTGATCGAAAGACAGATGGGTAGCACCTTTTGGTAGCATGGGATACAACCTTACATATATATACTCTCCCGGTTTCTATCCCATAGTATTGGTTAATGATAATTGATTAAGGCTAGTATATTATCTTTGTGAGTCTTCTTCATAAATGACTTCCTTTGTTGTTGAATATAAATGAATAGTGTTGACTCACCTGGATTAATGTGCCTACCCTGTATTTGATATACATATTGACCGTTGTATTGGATTACCCTGATAGGATAAAGTACTATGATTTAGCGGGGTACAGGTTGTTCGAGATACCTTGGGTAGTTGGGGTGGTGGTTCTCGCCATTACTTTAGATTAGGGTCGATTATCGATGATGCTTGCTGAGTATATTTGATTTCGTACTCACCCTTGCTTCCCTTTCCTTTTTCTTATTTTTTGCACCCCGTGAAAATATTGGACCGATTAGCAGCTTGTAGATTTTTTTCTTCCAACATTAACGGTGTGGAGATCGAGGTAGTGCTGGTGGACCTAAGCTTACTTCAATCTCTCTTTATTTATCTTATGCTTACCCACATTTAGGATACTTTAACTATTGTTATCAATCAATATTTAGGGGCTTGTACTGATGACAACTAGACCTGGGGTGTATCTTTGAGATTTATGTCTCGTATATATATATATATATATATATATATATATATATACACACACACACACACACATATACTATTGGGATTCTTCTGTTCCTTCTGTTTCCTCTTTTGATTCACTTTAATTCTTGTTCCTTGGGTTGGGTTAGGCTTACTTGTCCGGAGGGTGTGACAAGCGCCATCACGTGCCTATTTTGGGTCATGACACTTTTATTTGAATCTAAATGAATTTTCCATTGAAATTTTGCAATCTTAAGATCATCAAACAACGAAAAACTCAACACAAGTTAGTGATTTACAAATAAATGTAACATAGAGTACTCTTTTTCTAGGCATGTACAACCATACGAGCCATAAAAAGATCTTAAGATCATCAAGATGATGATAAGACCAGAGGAATAAGGTGATCAATATTTTTTAAAATATTAAAAATGACGCAACGATTGGTCATATGACCAAGGACTTTAGCTCCCTCATCAATTAGTGGTCATGTGTTAAATTTCCGTTATGAATTGCAAATGGCTGGAGAGGTTACAATGTGTTGTGCTACTATTGGGTTTGATTTTAAGGGCTCATTTGGACAAGCAATATCATCATTTCATATCATGATATGAAATCATTTGAGATGAAATTGAAGTTTTGCTTGAAATGCAATTTAGATTTATTAAGTTGTATGTTTTCTCATAAACATGAAGACCTTACAAATTGTAACAAATTTTTTTCAATTATTATATAATGTTATAAAATGACCAAATTTCATAAATAGAATATTGTAATATGCTAAGACACTACATTGACAAATTGCATAGCTCCATGTTCCGATTTGTAAATAAATATTTGTGATTAAAAACTTTCAAGTTTACGTAATTTTATAAAGATTCATTAATCAACAATATAGTAACTAATATAATTCTTTCACATGGTATCTACAATATCTTCCCACCGAGCATGAGTCTTTTTTATAAAATTTAAAATGATGGGTTTTTTTTAATAAAATATAAACTTGTGGGTCAATTTTTGTATTTGAAAAAAGATGAAATCACGCCATGAAATTCTCAAATCAAGGTTTTAGAGAATTCAAGAATATTATCTCATGATTTGAAATCATACAATCACATGTTCATATGTTGATTTCATCTCATGATTCTAAATCACAAGATGAAATTGCATGTCCAAACACTGATTTCATCTCATGATTCCAAATCACGAGATAAAATCACATGTCCAAATACCAATTTCATCTCATGATTCTAAATCACGAGATGAAATTGCATGTCTAAACACCAACTAAATTTTCGCTAAGAAAATCATTTGTGAATAGGCCATTTTCTTTTCTAATTGTAAAAAGAAGAAGAAAAAGATTAAAAGAGAAAAAACTCGAAGTGGAGATGAGTTAAGTAAGTGAATTTTTTAAAGGAATCGAATATTTTAAATTGGGGTTGAGTCATTTGATTTTGAGCTTGTTATGTATTCCTCCGTTAAAGTTAAAAAAATTTAAGCAAAAATATAATTGGAGGAGTATATTTGGATTTAAAAAAATAATTCCTAAGGATTTACTGCGAATGGAGCAATAAGGATCAACTATCCTATTCTGACAATAACCAGGGCCTAAGTTGGAACACCGTATATCACTAGCCAATATACAAATGAAGAATGGAAGAAAGATATATTATAGTATACAATGCCAAATAATACATATACGATATGAATAGGCAAATAAAAGAGGGATATATGGCAACACCATTTATATATATACATATACATATAGGACTAGCACAGTTATAACAACCTGAGGGAATCACCTTAACAACTCAAGGCCTATAATCAAGTAGGGAAGTTAACTCTAGCATAACCAGGATCCCTAACCAGGCATGACTAACTATGAGATAACCAAACCATAATGTAACTCATTGCAAGAGTAAAGGAATCAGAAACGTACCTTCAACTCGGGTACCAATCCACAACCACCCTGCCACAAACTAACCATAATAACTAATAATAAAGTAACCATTAGTCCGGGCAAACAAGTACCTAACCAGACCCCAATAAGCCTGGAAGGTTAACAGAAATACTCAGCAAACAGCAACCATAACCCGTACCTATACATCCCCCCATAAGACCGATAGATACAGGCGCCAAACAAATATACTAGTGATAGGCAATGCATATGAATGGATAAATGCAACATAAACCTAAGTGCCATACCATATCGAGAATACCAGACTTGAACCGGATCCGCAATCTCAAACCATACCGTACCGAGTGTATACACCTCCTCCAGCTCACCTAGCTCGCAAAGGTAGGACCTATGGCGACCAAGCTTCTACGGCATGATGGATCTCGGATGAAGGACCCCCAAGGGATTCGAGAAATCCATATACATTACCTGGTCCCGATCCAGGACTTATATATATATATATATATATATATATATATATAAAATAAGTGCATGGACTCGAACCGTGACTAAAAGGATATAAATCCATTGTCCGAAATCACGCTCGGGACTAAATCATCATAATCATGTACAAAGGGTTGGAATATCCCTCGACCGAAGTAAATAGTACTGGTAAAATGAGTAGATAAATAATGGACCGGAATCAGCCTCGGTCGAAGTTCTAAAACCTCATCTTTAGTTCCAAAAGCTCACAATCCAGTAAATAAGGTGGTACGATTCCCATTATAAAATAATCTCCATATTTAAAATAAAAAATGGGAATAAATCCCATTTAGGAAATAGTAGTAAAATAATGGTTTTGGTTGGAATTGTACCCCTAAGTGAGCATGAATGCCCCTAAAAGAATGTATGCCATCACCAGTACCCAAACAAAACCACTATAAGCGCCAAAGCGTCTGTAATCTAGAATCATGTCCCTTTAGGGATAAAATACTCACCTGGAGTCCAACTGGCATCATGACCACAGCCTCGGGCCCAATAATACATCATCGACATAATAACACCTCATAACTTGGGAAACTACGGTAAATGAGGGCGTACAGTTACTAAAGGATCTAATCGGGGAAAAATACTACCCAATTCACTAAGTCGAATAGTAAACCTTATACTAAAGGATCCTTAATCATCAACTATGGTTATCATGCTTATAATCAAGGGTAAAAGATTCTATGGCCATAAAAAGCAACCTATGCTAAGGTTCGGTCACACTTATACCTCGAATTCCCTAAATAGGCAAAGCATGATTTACTAGTCGTAATCATATCCTATAATAACCCCTACCTAGCATGCAATCTATATTATACACAATCTCATAGAAAAAAGTAAACCGAAGCCTACCTCGATGATGAACCACAATTCTTGAATCATCCACAGTTCCCCCGTCCTTGCTCCATGATCCCGAGTTAATGTCACACTATCAAAATAAGCATCTACACGTCATTATGAGTCCAATGATACCTATATTACAATATAAAATTGGGTCCAAAATGGACCCGTGGGGTATGCTAATGAAATTCCAAGACTAAATATATCACGAGGTCCCTCGAAGGACAAGGAATGTGTGCTCAAAAGTTGAGCACAAATGGGACACAAATCGGGGCCCAAATCAGCCCCCAAAGTTATGAATTTACAAGACCTAAATTCTAAGAATTAAAAAGGAAAAGAGAGGAACTATACGAGGAAAAATAATGGGAATGATCAAGGGACGTTAAAACAACTTAACTTAGCCTCAAGAATGATTCCCCACACTTCCCCATACTCCAAGCTCCAACAATGGCGGAAAAAGGAATTTTGAATCGCAATTTTAGTCGGAAATCAAGAAAAACAAAATGTATATTCTTGGAAAATGGAATAAGTAAAGGTAAAATCACATATAAAATGATCATACGAGATTCACGCATTGAGAATCGCCTAAAATGGAGCTTCTTAGCTCCCGGAATGTCAAAAATAAGAAATGGGCTCTGTTTGGCTCTTATACTCAGTGATGGACTCTAAAGCGGCACTTTGACCGCTAAAGAAGCCTGATCAGAGGGTAAAAGTACCGCCAAATTGGTCAAATGGCCGCTTTAACGGTTGGTCAAATGGTCAACAGCCGCTAAAGCGGCCACACCAGCACCAGCACCAGCAACTTCCAAAACTTATTTTTGACCCTCGAAACTCATCTAAAACCCTATAAACATGAACCAATAGTGCAAATTGATCATAAAACACGTTATGGATCCAAGGGAATCATTGGATTTTTGAAAAAGGCCGTTTACAACAAATTAACCCCCAGGACCCCTTTAGACTATTTTAACTAATTTTTGCCTAAACGCTCAACACGAAATATAAAGTCTCGGGACCCAAACTAACTATGCTACTAACCCAAAATTGACATTTCGAACTCAACAAAACAATCAAAATTTTCATCCGAGATTATTTCAACAAAAAGTGGGTCCCACACCTATAGTTCTGTTTTTAACCAATTTCCAACAACTAGCCCAAAATGAGTCCGAAAGTCATGGGACCTGAACTAAGAGTCCCCTTAGCCTAAAATCAACGTTTTGAAGCTTATGGCACTATCAAAATTTCCATCTGAGATCATCTACTAGGAGTTTTGGTCCGAGACCAAATCATTAACAGCGAAAGCTCCAAAACAGGGAAATGAGTCTAAAACCCAAATGGACTGTCCGATAACAGAATCGACAGTTCCGACAAGTCATAAATGACCTGTAGCTGCTATGGGAAGGCTCAAAATGTAAGAATGCATGAAAATTTAGAAAATGACCTCGAGGGTCATTACAATATCCACTACTAAAAGGACTTTCGTTCTCAAAAGTCAATGGATAGAAAGAGCCCAAAAGCTCGAAGGGACGAGGTACTGGGTCCGCATGCCCCGAGCATGGCTCCCCAGATAACCTCTAAGAAGAGAAAACGCTTCTAAGGAATTTCACCAAAGGTATCCCTTCTTACTTTACATCCTTACTTCACTTTTTCAAATAGTCACAAACCCAAACTCAGTGACCGATTGGCCTCCAACTGGACTGAATACGAATGAAGCGTATCAACCCAACACCACAACACATCGATACAAGCGCAATCAAGCAGAAACTCAGCCAGGCTAAAGGCAATCCAAGGCCAGAATCATGCTACAATTCAAACATCCAAACATAACCTTCTTTAGACTTTCCAAACCAGCTATCAACTCCGAATCATGCAAGATATCATCTGAGTCCTATCCGCACATTCAAAACACACTGACCTCAAAGGGCTGAAGCTGACTTACCAAAAATCCATAATAGCAAGAACAAGAAATAAGCCCATAAGGTGCTACCAGGACACACAACAGAGGTGACCAAAGTCTGTACTCTTAAGCCAAAGCTACAACTAGTCCGAATGACCCTCGAAACTAACAGTCAAGAGTCTGAAGCACCAATCTCATTAAACCAAATGATCTGCATGAAGACGTCCTACTGACACCCAATTTTGACCATCCTTTTCGTTGTTTTACTCATTCGAGCGTCTGTTTTGTTCTCGAGGTCAAAATCACTATTTTTAGTTATTTTTATCAAAAATTGTGATAATAGATACTATTTACATTATTTAAGTATTATTATCATTATTATAATTATTATTATTATATGATTATTATTTTTAATTATTGTTATTTTTATCATGATTATTATATCATGTTCTTTACTTGCAAAGGTATTGTTCACTTAATCTTTTACATTTCTCTTTTAGTCTATTTTAAAAATATTTGATCAAATATTTTAAAAGTTTTTATTCTTTTATTCTGAATTATTTTTTATACATATGAAATATAATGGTTGATTTAATAATTTAGTATTATTTTCCTTCACTTAGTAATTTAGTAGTTACCCATTTTTATATATTTTTTGGTAGAAATTTATTTAGTCCTAAGCACAAATTTCAAAATTCAAATTTTGTCAAATCTTTTCTTATTTTAGAAAATCCTCCTCACTATTCTTCCTTCCATAGGAAGAATATTACTTTTCCCAATTTCACCCAATCAGAAGTCAATTTTCTTCAAATTTTCTTTTCCAACTAAGATACCCCATATTCCACGTCCTAAAAACATGCATCTTGATTCAGCATCCAACATTTTTTATTTTTTTATTTTTTTTAGATTTGCACTCTAGTTGATAATATGTCTTTCTTGATCAACGCCCCATCTTGATCTCTACGTAATGAAAGACAATTTTAAGTTTATAAAGGTCCAGTTTTACTCCTTATACACTTGATTTAATATTGAAAATACTCTCATGCTAGATTTATTTAAGTAAAAGTGTTTTAGGCTTTGATTCATTCCTGTTTAAATTTATAATGGCTATGTGAATTTAAAGTTACCATGAAGTATGCCTCCCTAAGCTTAGTTTGTTTATTTTTTTATCAACTTATTTTTCTATTCTCATTTAGTTAATGAATTGAAAGATCTGCAAGTTGAAGTCTAAAGAGAGTTTAGCTCACAATTAATTTCTTTTAAATTATGTCTTGTATTGGTGTTTCATTCTATTATATAATTTAATAAGTGGATATTCTAATGTTGCCTTAGTGAATTGATAAGAGAAGCTATTCAACTGTTAGCTTATACTATCATTTGATTGGTTTATGGATGACTTGTTGGGCTACAGAATTCTCATTTGATTACTTTTTACGGGATAATGGATCCAGACACTTAAAATGAGGAATAAGTAATGTGTTCTTGGTTGATATTAGCTTGATCATTATTCACTTAAACTGTGTTTACCTTGATCGAGAACTTTTATTACTTTATTACTTAATTTTTTTTATTTGAATTAGTTAAATCTTAAGCGCAGACATACTCCCACTCTTTTAAATATTTTTACATGTACACTACAACACAATGGTGTCGCTTGGAATTCAATCATGGGAGGGAAGGAGTCAATGCGTGAAGCAAAGCTCAAATGGATTTGTCACCCCATCGGGGGTCAGGTACGTTTGGGAAATGATGACCAAAAAAGTAAAAAGACAGGCAATAGCTAACTTCTCATATGAAGCACATATAGCTCTAGCTCCATCTTGATCTCTACGTAATGAAAGACAATTTTCAGTTTATAAAGGTCCAGTTTTACTCCTTATACACTTGATGTAATATTGAAAATACTCTCATGCTAGATTTATTTAAGTAAAAGTGTTTTAGGCGTTGATTCATTCCTGTTTAAATTTATAATGGCTATGTGAATTTAAAGTTACCATGAAGTATGCCTCCCTAAGCTTAGTTTGTTTATTTTTTTATCAACTTATTTTTCTATTCTCATTTAGTTAATGAATTGAAAGACTAGCAAGTTGAAGTCTAAAGAGAGTTTAGCTCACAATTAATTTCTTTTAAATTATGTCTTGTATTGGTGTTTCATTCTATTATATAATGTAATAAATGGATATTCTAATGTTGGCTTAGTGAATTGATAAGAGAAGCTATTCAACTGTTAGCTTATATTATCATTTGATTGGTTTATGGATGATTTGTTGGATTGCTATGGAATTCTCATTTGATTACTTTTTACGGGATAATGGATCCAGACACTTAAAATGAGGAATAAGTAATGTGTTCTTGGTTGATATTAGCTTGATCATTATTCACTTAAACTATGTTTACATTGATCGAGAACTTTTATTACTTAATTTTTTTTTATTTGAATTGGTTAAATCTTAAGAGCAGACATACTCCCACTCTTTTAAATATTTTTATATGTAAACTACAACATAATGGTGTCGCTTGGAGTTCAATCATGGGAGGTAAGGAGTCAATGCGTGAAGCAGAGCTCAAATGGAGTCGTCACCCCATCGGGGGTCAAGTACGTTTGGGAAATGATGACCAAAAAAGTAAAAAGACAGGCAATACCTGACTTCTCATATGAAGAACATATAGCTCTAGCCCCATCTTGATCTCTACGTAATGGAAGACAATTTTCAGTTTATAAAGGTCCAGTTTTACTCCTTATACACTTGATGTAATATTGAAAATACTCTCATGCTAGATTTATTTAAGCAAAAGTGTTTTAGGCGTTGATTCATTCCTGTTTAAATTTATAATGGCTATGCGAATTTAAAGTTACCATGAATTTTGCCTCCCTAAGCTTAGTTTGTTTATTTTGTTATCAACTTATTTTTCTATTCTCATTTAGTTAATGAATTGAAAGACCCGCAAGTTGAAGTCTAAAGAGAGTTTAGCTCACAATTAATTTCTTTTAAATTATGTCTTGTATTGGTGTTTCATTCTCTTAAATAATGTAATAAATGGATATTCTAATGTTGGCTGAATTGATAAGAGAAGCTATTCAACTGTTAGCTTATACTATCATTTGATTGGTTTATGGATAATTTGTTGGATTGCTACCGAATTCTCATTTGATTACTTTTTACGGGATAATGGATCCAGACACTTAAAATGAGGAATAAGTAATATGTTCTTGGTTGATATTAGCTTGATCATTATTCACTTAAACTGTGTTTACCTTGATAGAGAACTTTTATTACTTTATTACTTAATTTTTTTTATTTGAATTAGTTAAATCTTAAGAGCAGACATACTCCCACTCTTTTAAATATTTTTACATGAACACTACTTGGAGTTCAATCATGGAAGGGGAGGAGTCAATGTGTGAAGCAGAGCTCAAATGGAGTCGTCACCCCATCGAGGGTCAGGTATGTTTGGGAAATGATGACCAAAAAAGTAAAAAGACAGGTAATAGCTGACTTCTCATATGAAGCACATATAGCTTTATTAAAATATAAAGCACCTCGTTACTCCCTTTTTTTCTTATTTAATATGTCACTCTTTTAAAAGTCTCAAGGACTTGACAACTTTTACTAGTATAATAAATTATCCACAAACTTTGATACGATCTACATATTGTATATATATATATTTAGCTTCACACGACTTTCAAATACTGAAATATTTTATTTAGTACTCTTCAATAAGTTTCTTTAAGAATTTCTTTCGTCTTGTCTTAAGGCGTTTAAAAAATTCAATCATAAAAATTAGAATAGAGGGAGCAGCATTGCATTGGGCCCGTTTCAGCTTTGTCATACCCTGATCCCACTCTCATTCCCTCTCTCTCTCTCTCTCTCTCTCTCTCTCTCTCTCTCTCCCTCTCCCTCTCTCTCCCTCACTTTCTTAACCTTAACTTTTATGTGTTAAATTATTATTCTCTTACATTATATTTGCCACCAAAATAAATAATTTTCTTTCTTTTTACCAAATTTTACAACTCATGGGGACTATAATGCCATCTTAAAAATAGGAGAATAATCAAAGGTATTTCTTATAAATTCACTTCTTCACCAACAAGATAAGTCTCCTGACCTTCACAATTTTTTATGTCCTTGAATACCTAATTTTGTGTGTAGATTATTTTATTTTTATTTGTTATTATATTTGAGTGCTTTAATTATTTGCTTGGAAGCAGCCAGGTTAGTTCATCTATCTTTTATTCTTTTAATATTTCTATCCTAGATTTCCTTGTATGCATTATTTGAATATTTAAAATATTATATTGTTAGCATCTATTTCAGTATCTCCTTATTTTGATTATTAATATTGCACGTCTTTATTTGGTTCGTTAAATATTTATATTATTATTTTTTTTTGTAAAGCTATATTTAATCGTAAAAATTAATATATTCAAGTTGTACAATTATTTATCTTATTTTATTTTATCTACAAACTTTTTTTCTTTTTTATCAGATTTAATTTCTTTTCTCTTCTTTCTATCTGAAGTGTTTGTATTCTTAATTACCCTTAAATTAGTACTCAAGTTATTTTCTTGTTTTCTTGCGACCTTTCTCTACTTACCTATTTTTTATTTATCTAGAATAATTAAAATAAATTATGCATGCTTAATCACTTAGGTATTTTATAAAATCGATCGACCTTTTGCTTATCACATAAAATTCCCACGTAATATATGAGTTCGACCGCGACCCACATTTGTGAACCTCGAAAGGTGCCTAACACCTTCCTTTTGAGGTAATTTAAACCCTTACCAGAATTTCTGGTGACGTAGACTAATAATTAAATAATCATAATTAATTTAGAATGGTTCCCTAACGCACCTTAATTCGTTAGGTGGCGACTCTTCTCTTTTAAACCATCCTAAAAAGAGTTGTTACGTCGAATCCCAATTTTCGCGAGAAAAATGAGGCACTTCACCCACTGAGGAGAAAATCCATAATTTTTACCAAAACTGAGAAACTAAGGTCAGAATTAGTGGAAACCGATACCATATATCGATGGACCATCTTTTGAGCATCTACCAAGCACGGACTATCTGGACAGAAAAGAACCGACTCAGAAGGTAAAGAGTAGGCTTAGCCCTCCTATAAATGAATGCCCAACTAAAGCAAAACCTCGAAACAGGGATACAACCAAGTCACGCAATCCCAAGCTAAAATCTCGATACTGGAGCTGAACTACTCGATCGCAACTATACAGACTGATCCTGTTGACATGTAGGCATCCACAAACTGAAATCTATCACGACTCCCAATCCATCATCCAGAAAGGTCAAAGTCAAAACTGGGGCCAACAAGTCCTTACAAAGGCCAATGGCCCCAATCAACTTCGCTACCAGAAAATCAAGCACAAGCCCAACAATCTTCGCAAGAGCTGAAACTAAATGTCGCCAAAGAACGTAATCCCAATTGGGGAAAAATAATATGATAAAAATACGAGCAATCAAGACCCAATCCGCTAAGGTCAGATCATATCAAGGCATAACCAAGAACTCACCAAGGCTGTAATAAGCGCTAGTGATACTCAACACTCGAGAAACTCGGAAGAAATACAACCTTAGCCTGTATTTGGTCAAACCACTACTCAATCTACGACAACGAATACCCTAGGTGCATATCATCAAGCAGAAGCACTCCGCGAAGTCCCAAAATGAGAATTCTCCCAATTATATCAACTTTAACTCGGCTGAACCATAAACCATAGAACAGGAAGAATGGAGTATCCAACTCCATACCAAAACCAAGATCAACACGCTCACCAGGAGACGAATCCACAATTCATAAAATAAGTCTCAGACCTCTTAATCTCGAAAATGGGAGATAGAACCGAATGGACAACCCCAACTCAAAATCAATATCAATATCTAGACCACTACCGGGTGATGAACTATTCAAATTCGAAGGAAAAATCCCAAGTGCATCACCAAAAGAAACGGGCTGTAGAAGAAAGCTACAAATGCTAAAATCAAACCAAAGCCCTGGAAAGTCAAGCTTACTTTTATTCTCACAATCCGATCAATATCCAACCTTGCTAACATAAAGGGAAGGCGAACCAACCGAGGTAGCCATCAAATCCAACGAAATAAGATCGCAAGGAAGGGAAAACGCTAACTACATAACGCTAGTCTAGCCGTCTATTAACTAAGAATCAGTAAAGGTCAAACCAATGACCATAATAACAATAGCATAAGATGCAGGTGGTACAAAAACAAAAATCAACAACAAGTACCACTCTAAGGCCACAACAAGGCCGGAATGCCAAGGAAACGGGATTTTAACCCTACTATTATACCCCAAGAATAATACCACACTGATCCACTCAATCCACTACTAAAGAATTATCAATGGGGGTAGTCATATATGCATAAAGCTACACAAAGACATACATCAATCACTATGAAAACACTAAGGCATACAACAGTCAATATAGAAGTGTCAAGGCATATAACCATCGATGGGTATGAAAACCCCAACACAACTCAAATAGTAACTAAAGGCAGAGAATCAAAGGTGCACCTATCATGGTGGAAATCCAAAATCATAACTCTAGTGTGCCCGAAGGAGTATGAATCTAAGCATGTCAGAACTCGGACTGAGCATCTAAATGATCAACTGAGGCACTAGGTGCACTTACACTACCTCTAACTGAAGGTGCAACCACACTGTGAGACTAATCTGGATGATCTGAATGACTAATGATCCCATATCGGGGACACTCTCTGGAACAGTGACCTGTCTCTTTGCAGTCATAACAAACTCCTGAAGCTCCAACCTGGAGAGAAACACGAGTTAACCCCAACTGGCTAACTGACTCATGCCTGGGGCACTCTCTAGACGAATGACTAATACCACAACAATCGAAACATGCTCCTGGAATACTCTGAGGTACTGCAACCACTGCTCCACAATGGCTGCCACGACCTGGAAACCTAGATTGAATATCCCATACTGCCTGACCAGAACTCTGTCCACTGATATCACCATGATCTACCTGAGAGCTACCTATAAGCTGAGGTGCTACCTGTATGGGCCTAATAGGATGGAAATGAAGCTGACCTCTGCTGGGAAGATTCTGACCTCCAGAAGGAATACCCCTAACACTGCTGATATAGCCTCTTACTTCTACCTCCGTACGCCTCAAAGCAAGCCCTTTTTGTAGTCCTCGCGTGATTAACAACCTCAGAGAAAGAAGACTCAGCTACTATCAAATGCTCCGAAGCCAAACGGAGTGGTAAAGTCAACCTTCTGATAAATCTCTGCACCATCTCATGCTCAGTAGGAAATAACATAGGGGTATGTCTAGCCCACTCGAGAAATCTAATCTCATACTCTGAAATAGACAGAGAACCCTGCTGAACACCAATAAATCCAACTCTGGCCTGAGAACTATTTGATGGACCCGACATCACTTCTAATTGGGAGGTATCCAGAAACAGACTCGAAACCCCTAAAATCAAATCTTGAAATACTGAGGCAGTTACAAACTCTGTTGAAACTTGGGCTTACCCCAGACCCTCGGGCTGACGCTGAAGATCCTCGATGTCAATCTCTAGCTCTCTGGCTCAACGCTGAGCTAAAACTCTGGTAGTACGCGCATAAGTCAAGTCTGTATCTATCGACAACCTCGTACGATCCATATGGAAGAGAATGCAGTCAAAAGATACACTTAGAGGCTCATAAAAGTACGGACACACGACAGGGAGTCAAGAATAGAATTTCCAAAGAATGCCCTGTAGCCTTCCGAAGATAGGATACAGACGTCTCCGCATCGATCCGCAGGACTCTACTAAACACTTAGCCCTTGTACCAACAACACCGGTAAGCCTAGGCTCTGATACCAATTTATCACGACCCAATTTCTCAGTTCATGATGGCACCTACTATAACCCATCAGTAGGTAAACCAACCCGTAGTCCGGAACAACTAGTAATGGACTACTCATAGAAATAAAGGAAACAACGAAATAAATACAATAGCAAGGCTAATATAACCCCAAAACCTAGTGGAGCCAGTACAAGAGCTTCTAATACAACAGGAGTGCAAATGAAATATAGAAAAACTGTATATATACAAACCGTCTCTAACACAACATAGAGAACAGTCTAACAACAAGAGGGAGGGTAGGGATCCTCCAAAATGTCAGGAGCTCACCCCAAATCTCCTATCCATAGCTGCTCCGCACGATACACACATCAACGACCATAACTCGTACTATAACATGCAGGCTGCAGAAGTGTAGTATGAGTACCAAACATATGGTACTTAGTAGGCAACGGACGACTGAGCTCCAAAAATAATGCAAGCATAAATAACTCGTAAGGCATGAATATAAACAACGGGAAACTATCCAAGAACTAAGCATAATAATGCTAATGGAGTAATAAGGATCAACTATCCTATTCTAACAACAACCAGGGTCTAAGGTAGAATACCATATAGCACTAACCAATATACAAATGAAGAGTGGAAGAAAGATATATTATAGTATACAATGCCAAAGAATACATATACGATATGAATAGGCAAAGAAAAGAGGGATATACGGTAACACCATTTATATATATACCTATACATATAGGACTAGCTCAGTGGTAACAATCTGAGGGAATCACCCTAACATCTCAAGGCCTATAATCAAGTATGGAAGTTAACACTAGCATAACCAGGATCCCTAAACAGACATGACTAAATATGAGATAACCAAACCATAATGTAATTCACTGCAAGAGTAAAGGAATCATAAACGTAACTTTAACTCGGGTACCAATCCACAACCACCCTGCCATGAACTAACCATAATAACCAATAATAAAGTAACCGGTTAGTCCGGGTAAATAAGTACCTAATCGGACCCCCAAAACCCCGGAAGGTTAATAGAAACACTCAACAAACAACAACCATAACTCGTACCTATATAGGCCCCTATAAGACCGATAGATACAGGTGCCAAACAACTATACTGGTGATAGGAAATGCATATAAATGGATGAATGCAACATAAACCTAAATGCCATACCATATCGGGAATACCGAACTTGAACCGGATTCGCAATCTCAAACCATACGGTACCAAGTGTATACACCTCCTCCAGCTTACCTAGCTCGCAAAGATAGGACCTACGATGACCAAGCTTCTCGGGCATGACAACTTTCGGATGAAGCGCCCCCCTAGGGAATTTGAAAAATCCATATACATTGCCTGGTCCCGAGCTAGGATTTCCAATAACCATCATAATCCATCTACTCCATCTAGTACCATATATATATATATATATATAATCAGTTCACGGACTCGAACCGCGACTAAAAGGATGTAAATCCATTGCCCGAGATCACGTTGGGGACTAAATCATCATAATCATGTACAAAGGGTCGGAATATCCCTCGACCAAAGTAAATAGTAGTGGATAAATAATGGACCGAAATCATCCTCGATCGAAGTTCTAAAACCTCATCTTTAGTTCCAAAAGCTCATAATCCAGTAAATAAGGTGGTACGATTCCCGTTATAAAATAATCACCATATTTAAAGGAAAAAGTAGGAATAAATCCCATTTAAGAAATAGTAGTAAAATCAAGGTTTTGGTTGGAACCGTACCCCTAAGTGAGCATGAATGCACCTAAAAGTATGCATGCCATCACCAGTATCCAAACAAAACCACTATAAGGGCCAAAGCATCTGTAATCTAGAATCATGTCCCTTTAGGGATAAAATACTCACCTGGAGTCCAACTGGCATCATGACCATGATCTCCGGCCCAATAATACATCATTGACATATTAACGCCTCATAACTAGGGAAACTACGGTAAATGAGGGTTTAAAGTCACTAAAGGATCTAATCGGGGAAAAATACTACCCAATTCACTAAGTCGAATGGTAAACCTTATACTAAAGGATCCTTAATCATCAACTATGGTTATCATGCTTATAATGAAGGGTAATAGGATTCTATGACCATAACAAGCAACCTATGCTAAGGTTTAGTCACACTTATACTCCGAATTCCCTAAATAGGCTAAGTCATGATTTACTAGTTGTAATTATATCCTATAATAACCCTACCTAGCATGCAATCTATACTATACGCAATCTCATAGAGAAAAGTAAACTGAAGCCTACCTTGATGACGAACCGCAATTCTTGAATCATCCATAATTCCCCCATCCTTGCTCCACGATCCTGAATCAATGGCACACTATAAAAATAATTATCTACACGTCATTACGAGTACAACGATACCCATATTGCAATATAAAACTTCGGGTTCAAAATCGGGTCCAAAATGGGCCCGTGGGGCCCGCTAATGGAATTCCAAAATTGAATCCATCATGAGGTCCAACGAAGGACAAGTAATGTGTTCTCAAAATTTGAGCACAAATGGGGCCCAAATCAGCCCCCAAAGTTATGGATTTCCAAGACCTAAATTCTAAGACTTAAGGAAAAGAGCGGAATTCTATGAGAAAAAATAATGGAAATGATCAAAGGACATTAAAACAACTTACCTTAGCCTCAATAATGATTCCCCACACTTCCCCACACTCCAACCTCCAACAATGGCGGAAAAAGGAATTTTGAATCGTAATTTTAGTCGGAAATCAAGAAAAACGAAATGTATATTCTTGGAAAATGGGATAAGTAAAGGTAAAATCACATATACAATGATCATATGAGACCAACTCATCGATAAATTCCTAAAATGGAGCTTCCTAGCTCCCGAAATGTCAAAAATACGAAATGGGTTCGGTTTGGGTCTTATACTCAACGATGGACGCTAAAGCAGCACTTTGACCGCTAAAGTGGCCTAATCAGAGGGTAAAAGTACCTCTAAAGTGGTCAAATGGTAGCTTTAGAGGTTGGTTAAATGGTCAACGGCCGCTAAAGCGGCCACACTAGCACCAACAACTTCCAAAACTTGTTTTTGACCCTCAGAACTCATCCGGAACCCTATGAACATGAACCAATAGTGAAAATTGATCATAAAATACATTACAGATCCAATGGAATCATTGTATTTATGAAAAAAGGTTGTTTACAACAAATTAACCCCCAGAATCCCCTTTTAGGCTATTTTAACTAATTTTTGCCTAAACGCTCAAAACGAAATATAAAGGCTCGGGATCAAAACTAACTATCCTACTAATCCAAAATTGACATTCTGGACTCAACGAAACCATCAAAATTCATCTGAGATTGTTTCGATAAAAAGTGGGTCCCACACCTATAGTTTCGATTTAACCAATTTTCAACCAATAGCCCAAAATGAGTCCAGAAATCGTGGGACCTGAACCAAGGGTCCCCCTAGCCTAAAATCAATGTTTCGGAGCTGATGGTACTGTCAGAATTTTCATCTGAGATCGTATACTAGGAGTTTTGGTCTGAGATCAAATCCTTAACGGCAAAAGCTCCAAAATAGGGAAATGAGTCTAAAATCCAAACATACTATCCGATAACCGAATCGACAGTTACGACAAGTCATAAATGACCTATAGTTGCTATGGGAAGGAAAAAAATGCTGGAATGCACAAAAATCAAGAAAATGACCTCGAGGATCATTACACTCTGCTCTGCTGCTCTGCCGGAGAATACCTAATGAAACAATTAGCCTTTACTCTTTAGTCTTTAGGATTAAATTTAATACTTAACAATTTAATTAAGGCAAAGTATTTAATGGGCTTTAGGGTTAGTAAGTAAATTATGTGAGATGATGGGGCTTTAGCTTTAGGTTAGGATTTATAATAATGTAATATGTATTCTATATGCCTAGGAATAAAAGTATAAGTATGGTAACTCTTAACGGGTTAATAGTTTATCCGATAAGGAAATTGAGTAATCCGCCCCTACACTGATAAGCCGTTAATTATATAATTTTAATCTCTTCACCAACCTCTTATCCGATAACCCAATATCAATAAGTCAATTTTGCAATAGATTTATCGATTATGGCTCTATTTTAAACAGCCCTACACCTCACCCCCACCATTCTCCCTCCATTAACAATTTCTAACTCACTCTAACCTCCACTGAATACATATCCTTCCACTCACATTAACACATACACACACGCTACCATCTACACAAAGAAGATTGAAAAAGGGACAAATATACTTTCAAACTATCATAAATGGTATGCATATATCCTCTATTATACTTTGCATACGTGTATACCTCTGTCATCTAGTTTTAGGTTGTGTATGCTCTTTACCCAAATGAAGGGACACATGGCTTAATCATGTGCATTTACCCCATTTTATATTCTTTCACCCCAATTTAAATAACCCACCCAATTTATACCCGAAATTAGACCTAAACCCATTACCCAAAATTAAAATAACTCAACCCAACCAAATAACCAAACCCAATCCAATTTCTACTCCATCGTACAAACTCATTAAAACAATTAGAAAACCTCTCCATGATCATTCTTCTACTCTCTCACTTCAAACTCTATTTCTGCTCCATCTTCTATTATCTCTATTCAAAGCCTTCTCATTTAATTTATGCTCTAAATTTTTTGCTTTCTTTTTTTATTCCGTAAATTAGGTTTAAAATATGTCCAAAATTAGCTGTGATTCTATTTGTAATTCGGTGAGGACTTATCTTTATGGCGAAGTTGCTCATTGTTTCACTTCAAGGACTCCATTGAATCTCGAAAGAAAATTTTATAAGTATCCTAAACCTAAAATATGTTTTTCATTAAGTGTCAATTTGTATGATTTGTAAGTCTAAATTAGTATGATTTAAGTTATGACAATTTGAAGTATTTTCAATTGCTTGAAATAGAGTAAAAATTGTGATTTGAAAGTAGGAAGATAATCATTTGAAAAATATTTTGATCCAAATAAATAATTTGAAGGATAAACAGAAGTGACTACGGTGAAAATGGACACTTTGAGAGATTCATTGTTGCAGTTAAGATTAAAAGAGACAACTTGAAGAAAAAAATAAAAAGTTTTAGAGGCTATAAACTACTCCGAGGTGAACAAATCAAGAAATTTGGAAGAAAAATTATTGAAGATGAAGATGTTGTTTATTGTTTCATTGCTGTGTTTGTTGGATTTTTGATTGCAAATTTTAAGTGATGAAGGTGAACAATGAAATATCAAGTGATGAAGATGAATCTAAGATTAAATTCGACTTCACTCATATTTTGATTTGTTTTGAAGATTAGGTCTTCTTTTTTGCTTGGTTGTAATAGTTGATTAGGCCTTGGGTTTTCACTGATTCTTGACTGGTTCATTTATACTTAGTGTGTATATAAATGCACTTAAAGTCCCTCTTTAATGTCCAAAATAAACTTCTTTTTGATTTTTCTGGAATTTACTTCATTGTGTAATTGGAACACCAATTATTTAATTGGGCTAATAACTCAAGTTCAATGGTTCTAAAGTTTAAATATGATATGGAAGGAATTCAGGAGAAACATATTAGCTAGGCTATCTTGCGTGCACCTCGGCTAATTTCACGTACAAAAATTATACAGCTAAGACAAATGATTAGAAGACTTCTACAAGAAAAAAAAAAGGCTCTTTCTAAATGCAAGTACAAGATTTTTAAAGTATATTTTCCATTCTCACATATGGTCTTGTACACATTTTCAAGCAGACAACTCTTGGGTTCTTTAAGCACCTGAATCATGAGCTAGTTAACATGAATTGGTATGGTATAATTGTTGCAAGCAAATTTGTTCCCACACTTACTATAATGGGATATTTCTAGACTTGAAAATGATATTACTTCAATAACTTAGTAGATTTTGATTAAAATTGAATATACATCCCTGCTAAAAATGAAGGAAAAGAATTTTTTTAAAAAAAGGTGAAAATTAAACTGCACCAAAAAAAAAAAAATGGCCTTCTTCTTTCCAACTTATTTGTAATATATATTGGCCTTATTAACTTGATTATTACCAACTGATATAGGTAATATTTTAACATTAATAATTCATTCCATTATACTTTCTGGCTTGTAAGATCATCACAGCCTTATCATAAAAAGTTCAAGAAAGAAAAAATAGTACTCTAAGAAACAAGAAGCAAACATCCAACAATTGGGTGAGATAAAACACAAGTGAAAACTGGTGTACCCAATAAGAGAAACATATATTGCAACCTTTCATTACCAAAACATGTCCAAAACAATCACCTTGTCTACAAACAAAAGTAACCACATCATCTTGCAATAAAAAGATGTCCAACACAGCCAAAAAACTATTGTCTACAACAGACCCAAAACATGTCCAAAACATACTCATAACATGTCCAAAACAGTCATCAAAATTAGGGGTGTGCATCGTTCGGTTCAGTTTTATTTTATGTATCATCAGTTTGATGTATCGATTTTTGATTTGTAAACACGCTAAACTAATAACCAAATCAATAAGATATTCATTATCGATTTTTGATTAATCGATTTTTAGTCCTTAACAATTTGATTTTAGGTTTAATCGATAAGAAAATGATCCTCTAAATTTTTTACTTTCTCTTATTTTCATTTGTTCTACACTATCTTCATGCATAAAGTCTACACAAATTCCAAGCACTAAGACAATAACTATAAAATGCAAAAGACTATAAAGTAAATATTTAAAATCTAAAGTTACTATTATATAATTACGATTAAAAATATAATTCTAATAATCTTATTGGGTTATCGATTTAACCATTAACTAAAACCATAAAATCGAAAATTGAATCGATAGCTCAATTAAAGAATTTATAAAACCATTTAAAAATCTTTAACCCGGTACCAATAAATTAATAACATTTTTTTTATTGGTTGAATCTATTTATGCACATCCCTAATCAAAAAAGACCAATAACATGTCCTAAATAGTCACCAAAACAAATTCAAAACAGATACAAAATAGATCTGAAACAGATCCAAAACAGATTCAAGATAAGGCTAATGACACTATCCTCTTCTTGTCCTTTACTTTTCAATTCTTTATGTTTGTAATTGGCTGGTAGTAACTGTGTCTTTACCCTTCCAAGTTAATCCTGTTGGTGGTATTGAAAGGTTAGTTGGTCACTAACACCATATCTATTACCTCTGAAGCTTATTACTCTAATCCCAGTTGGTTGTTGTGATTTTGTCTCTTTTGTAATCTTTCTAAATAAGCTTATTCAGAAACAGTTCTTGGACTTAGACGAGGGTCTTCATCATCTTCCTCAAATTAAAGAATTGAGCTGCTAAAATGATACTCAAAGTACAGAATATGTTGACTTTCTTAGGTTAGATGAAGTTTATTAAGTTGATGTCCTCTTGAGAAGGTTCCTCTTCATCAATTAAGCCTCTACTAGGCTGTTGCCTCTTCTTTTCCCTAGCAGGTTGTTCTGCCTAGCAGTAGCTTGCTTTGTCCACTTTGTGTGTTTTATCCATAACACAAAAAATAATAATAATCAAGTATAATAATTAATAGAAGTGTATTAAATACAAAGTTTAATTAAATTACATTTTCACAACCTCTTGAATTATGATCTCGTAGTCCAAAAGTGTTATATGTCATCACTTTACCTTTTCTTGATTGCTTCCATTCTCCTTACCTCTTAACTGCCTCTTTTTTTTGTCCATTCCTTTTAACCTTAGGTCTCCCAAAAAGTTTGATCAATCCTGGTGGTTCCATGGCTTGTGAAAAATCAACTTTTCAAAAGGATTCTTCCCTAACAGGCTATGATTTGTATTTGTAAACTTGCAAAGCTGTCTCCTTACTATAATACGAATCAATTTCAGTCTTAGGCTTCATTTTGTTGTGCTCAATGGTCTTAATTGCATGTTGACATGGAATTCCAGTAAGGTTCCATGTTCTACAAGTTCACCGCTTCCCCCTCAAATTAACAGTGTGCCTATCTGCACCTTCTGTGACCTCATAACCATTGTCTCCATTGCCATTCACTTTACAAACTTGAGATATATTTAAAAACTCATTATAAAACAATGTAATTTTGGGACTAAATTCATTTTTTTCACTTTATCACAAAAATCTCTTTTTCTGCCAACCTTTCCATTACCTTAAACCTAATGTTTTTCAACATACCAATTATAGGCTTGTATCTTACTTCAAGTATACATGCATTGAAGGACTGTGTAAAATTATTATTTGTTGCCTGATTTTTGCATATTATATCAAAATAAGCTCTGCACCATATTTTGGGAGGATACTTATTTAGTAAATCCTTTTCAGCTTCTTCCTCTACTTGTTCTTCAAGTTGATCTCTAAACTCCTCTGAAAAAGAGGACCATGAAACCCACCATAAAAGCTTTTTCAGTTCACCTTTATCCCATCTTCTTCTCTGATTAGCCTTAATATGTTTTACACAATATCTTTGATATGCTTCAGACAAAACAATCCTTACTACATCAAATAGTCCCTGAACATCAAATGAAAACATATCACATATTATGTAATGTCATAATAAATAAATAAATAAAATTAATTAATGACATTAGAAAAAAATGTTACTTTTGCATGTCTGATGTGAATGTTATTCTTTCCCCAAAAGTGATATCATTCCCAGAAATCAGACATACAAATGGATAGCCATCAGCACCACATTTATATCTTAATCTTTTTCTATCACTTTTTACCACAACAAGTTCAACCTTCTTAGACAAAGCATAAAATTTACAAAATTGTCTTGTTTCTGATATGTCCTTAGAGGTCATATTCTTGACAATTTTTTTATAATCTTGCAAACTATTTGTTATAGCCCTTCTATTTTTTTGTAATAATATTATCAAATTCATTATTTTTAATATTATTAAATTCATTATTTTTACTCTCACTAGAATCTGTTCTTGCTTCATTATCACTGTCATACTCACTATAATTTGTTCCCGCTTTATTAACTATTGGTGCAAGTAAAATTGAACTACTATGCATGGCAATATCAAGTACATCAATATCTAACTCACAGTCATTAGTAGCAAATAAGTGAATGAAATGATAATGCTCAGATAAAAAAGGTGATAACTTTCTAACTCTTTCATCTCGTTGTATTTCAAAATATTTATCAAAAAATTTAAAACAATAAGTTGTTGGACAATTACAAAATCTAATTTACTTGTGTACTTATTCACTAAGTTAATAAAAGAGAGAAGGTCAGGATCATACTTCTTTCAATAGTAGACTCATTCCTTCTCATAAAATGCCTTTGGATGCTTAACATAAACACCACAATAATAAAAGTGTATGATAACATTTATCATTTTAATAACCTATAAAGAGTTAAACATGAAGTAATTATATATTATTAGATAACAAATTAGGAAAAATATGAAAAAAAACACAAAAACTTGACATACATAAATTAACAACTATACAAACTACATTTTACATACAAACAATTATATAACCTACTAACAATTAAGCATAAAACATGCATTTTAAAGTTATGTAACAGTTAAGAATGTTAATGAAAAATACATTTTAGGCAATGGTAAATAAATAGACACAACAACTCATCAAATTATATTAAGCTACTACTTAAAAAGAAGGAGCCCTTTCAAAAAGACAAGTCACAAGCAGATGAAAAATATGTCATTCTCACATTTTATACAGAAAAATGAAGAAAGAGACCACATATTTACGCACAATCAAATAAAAGAAAACATTAAAGAGTTCTGAACTTACCATAAAGAACAACAAAAGAAAATATATCTTAATACTTAATATCTATATTTTTGAATCAAAATATTTATTTAATTATATGCACAAACTTCTAACAATAATTTGAGTTTTTTTTTTATTTGAAAATAAAATTCAATCCACATGGAGAATAAAGAAACGGATAATAATCGTGATACTCAAAAAAAATCTCTGAAAAATCATAACAAAGTAAAACCCTAAAAAAAATATTTCTTTAACATTAAAACGCATAAACTCCTAAACAAATCTCTGAAAAAGACATCAAAGTAAACCCTAGAAAAGAACATCAACCAAATCCAAAAATCAACAATAAATAAGAAAATCTTTCAATAAAATCCTAAAAAAGCTCGCAAACAACAAACAAATCTCTAAAAAGGACATCAAAGTAAAGTTCTAGAAAAAAAATTACACCCACACCCTAAAATCAACAATAAATATCAATAACAAACGCCTTAAATAAGAAAATTCTTCAATAACCACACTTCAATTAATAATAACATCGAAAATCGGGCAAAAACAGTAATTCTTTAGAAATTTCGATTCAAACAAAAATAAATCAAGATAAGAAAACAACTAAATAAAAGGTCATAGATGGAGAAGAAATATACATACAAAGATCTCTATTCAATTTTCTATCACGCGGAGAAGAAACTCGAATTGAATCTAGGGTTTTTTGTGTTAGTGAGAGAAAAAATGACATGTCTCTATTACACGTCTGTTAGATAGCCTCTTGAAGCTTCTATTGGGATCAGATCTGGTTAGGTTATTAGGTTGAATTGAGTTATTTTAATTTCGGGTAATGAATTTAGGTCTAAATTGGTGCGTTATTTAAATAATTCGGATGAACGAATATAAAATTGAGTAAATGTATAGGATTATGCCATGTGTTCCTCCGTTTGGGTAAAGGGTATGCACAACCAAAACATAGAATGCAGGAGTATATATGTACGCAAAGTATATATGCATACAATTTGTAATAGTTCGGGGATATATTTTTCCCTTTTCTGAATAAAAATACACGACTTCACCTCTTCACAATTCAATTGATAACGCACCCCTTTTTTTTACTATTCAAAAAATTAAGCTAGCATTTGATCATAAATTCTCAAATATTTTTGTCAAGTTATTTTTGGGTGAAGTTTCACCCTGTGTTTGGTCATAGTTTTTGAAAAAAATAATTACTTTTTTAAAACATATGATTTATACTCATAAGTTCTAAAAACTAAAAAAATTATTCATAACTTTGTATTATCATTTTATAATGAACATATTCCATGATAAAAATTAAACTCATAAATTCTAAGCTTCAACCTACTTATAAACAATTTCGCACATTAGTGCAGGAGCTACTGAAGTTTCCTTAACTCACAAGGAACATTCAATTTTTCTATTTACATTACTTTTAGGCCAAACACATTGACAATTCCCTGAATTTAGCATAAACTTTCATTTTGACACCACAACGAAGCGTTGTTCATTTTAAACACTCGAAGTAGTGTTCTGTTGAGTCATTTTGACACCTTTTTAACAATTAGCAAAACAAATAACGAGATTGTAATATACTCTCCGATGATGTGGCAAGCAACAAATAAAATAATTACATATGACATTTTTAATTTAAAAATCTTTTAACTCCCCTCTCCCCCCCCCCCCCAAAGATCTTTTTTTTTCACCTCTCCCCCCCCAAAGATCTTTTTTTTTCACCTCTCCCCCCCCCCCCCTTCCCAAAGATCTTCTTCTCTAACACACCTTTTTTTTTTCTTTCCCAAAAACGATCCCACCCCACCCCACTTTTCTATTTTTTTTGGGGGGGATTTTATTAAATTTTGATTCTTTCAATTTGTTGTATGTTTATTTTTTTTTAATTTTAAATTATATATTTTTCTTCTCAAAATTGATATTGGGTCAAGTTAAAAATAGTGAAATTAGTGATGACATCATTTTTTTTGGTGCTGAATATTAAAATTGGGTGGTGGTAAGTTTAACGGTGATATTGAATTCAATTGTGGTGCAAAAATTTTAAAGGTAAATAGTGAAATTAATCGTCGGAGTTCAATGAACGCTGAAAAACAGAGGTGTTGGAACTTTGGGTCTGGTTCAGAAGTGATGAGATAGAGGAGGACGAAGGGCAATGTGGCGGTTAAGATGGATTTTGGTGGTTAGAATTTGCGGCCAGGTTCGCTGGCCAGAGCCACTAGTTGTTAATGGAGGGATGGTGGATAGTGTTAATTTGTGTTTTTGGAGGCTAAAAAATAGTGAGAAAAAATAGAGGGAGAAGATTGTGATGGTGTTCTGTTAATAACGTGAGTAGTCGATTAATTGGTGAAAATGAAAATTGTATAGTGAGTGAATATTAATGGAGAAAAAATATTGTGTTAATGGTGGTTGAGAAGCATTTGATGAAGAGATTGAAGGTGGAGTAGGTGGAGGAAGAAAGAGGGAAGACGAAGGCTAAAGAAAAAAATAGAAAAATTATAAAAAAGAAGCTCTCACGCGCCTAAGATTAGTGTAGCACACATAAGGTGTTATGTCAGCAAAATGTGTCAAAATGAGACACTTGGGTAGGGATGGCAATGGGGCGGTGCGGATTTTAGGTTATGCGGAGCGAGGCAAATTTTAGACTATGCGGGTGCGGATTGAAATAACTTTTTCCTAAATGATGCAGGGTGGGACGGATTGCGGGTCTATGCAGATTTATGTGGGTTTAAACAAACAAACAAAAAAAGTTAGTATTATTCTCGTGAATTTACCTAAAATTATATGTATTCTTCACTAAAAATTATATGATACTTAAAACGACATATATAACACTACAAATTAACAATTTTATAACTCAAAAATATCAAAACAAAAGTTTAAAGATTTTTCCTTCAATTAAATAAGCTACGTATGACAAAGTGATTTAATATCTGTAGCAAAGACTTAAACAATCATTTGGTTTGTGTAAGATGAAATTATGAACAGAATTTACCTTCACATATTGCTAGCTAGTTACTTCCATATTAATCTTTCCTTTGGCTGCATATACTATAGCCTTTTCCATGGATGCTTCTTATTTTCAAGAATGGAGATATTGAAAAAAGTTTGAGATATATATTGTATTATGCAATAACTGATATTATGTGGCACAATAATTGATATTGTGTAAATTCCTTACTAGCGTTATAAATTTTGGTGGAGTTACAATTTTTTCAAAAAAAACAAACAAAAACGCGGTGCGGTACGGTGCTGGTATGGTGTGGGGTGGGTTTATGTGGATTTAAAGGTCATGCGGGGTGGAGTGGGGCATTTTTAAATTTGCGGGTTTAGAAAAAACCTGCACCGTCCGGCCCCATTGCCACCCCTACACTTGGGTACTAATTTAAGTGTTTAAAATGAATAATGGCTAGTAAAGGTGCCATAATGATAGTTCGTGCCAAGTTTAGGAGACTGACGAAATGAACAATGGCTAGTTGAACATTCAAGTGTCATGCAACAATATTATTACATACTTGAGTCAAATAATAAGGTTTATTAATGGGGTTGGTTGGCAATATTAATCAAAATTAATACACGGTGAATATTTTTATAAAATGTAAAAGTTTGGGGTAAAGTTTAAATTTTTAAATTTTTTCAAATAATAGAATTTAGCCCAAAATTTATTTTTTTTCTAATCTTTAGGAAATTTAAATTATTTACCAAATAAAGACAAATTATATGACCAAATACTTTTTGTCAATTTTTTCACCCCAAAACTAATTGGATATCTATGCCCAAACGGGTCCTAACTCACACACCGCCAACACAATTTTCACTCTCCTTTTATTTCCGCCATTCCAACTCACCGGTACACTGACCAAAATCTCTCCACCCCTACTGACACTTACATTTCTCACATATAACGGAGGATTTTCTGTTTCTTTCATTCAACATTGAAAAAAAAAAACCCTCACACAAAACCCTTGTCTATCTACTAATAAACCTCACCATCTGAAACTAACATTGAAGAGATACTAACTACCAAAAAATGGAACCTCACTCCGACGGCACCGACGAGCTCACCGCCATAAAGGAGCTCCGTCAGCAACACGAAACCCGTATCCAAACCCTACGGAATGCTCAATTAGAACTCATCGCTTCTCTACAAACCAAAATACCCAACATCGCCTCTTCCCTCGACCTCTCTCTTCAAACCATTTCAACCATCACTGGCAAACCCTTTACCCCTTTACCTAACCCCCTCCCTAACGCACCCAACCATAACCCTAATTTACTCGTCGCCCCGAAGGTTAAACGTGTTTCGGAGCTATGTACAAGTAGTGTTGGTGAGAAGGACAAGGTGGTGATTGATGAATGTGGGGGGCCGTTGTCGGTTGTAAGGGCGATGGTTGCGGTGTGTTTGTTGGAGAGAGTGCCGTTTACGGCGATTGATTCGTCGACGTTGTTGAGGAAGTTGGAGAATGATCAGTTGGAGGATGCGGAGAAGGTGGCGATTAGAGAGCTTGGAGGGGAATCCGGGGGTTTAGTGGCGATAGAAATGGCGTTGAAATCGATGGCGGAGGATAATGGTTGTGTTGAATTGGAGAATTTTGTGGTGAGTGGGAAATCTAGGATTATGGTGTTGAATATTGATAGGACTAGGTTGTTGAAAGAATTGCCGGAGAGTAGGCAGAGTGAGGGGATAGTTAGTGGAGGAAATCGGGCTAGTCAGGAGATGGTGAAAAGAGGGAGTGATAGTGGAGGAGTTTTTGGGATGGGAAGGGCAATGAGTGAAATGTGGGAGCATCCACATATGCAGGGGATGACTGCTATGTTCCCTGGGAATATGGGTGGACCTAGAGGTGGGCATAGAGGAATGGTGGGTATGATGGGGATGCCGAGAGGTGTTGGTGTTCCACCTCCGATGCCTAGACCGCCAATGGGGCTAAGTGGGCCTGTAGGAGGAGGAAATTCTACTGCTTTGAAGCCTAGGACAGAAGAAGATGAGATGAAGGATTTAGAGAATATGTTGAATAAGAAAAGTTTTAAGGAGATGCAGAAATCGAAAACTGGAGAGGAGTTATTGGACCTTATTCATCGGCCCACTGCGAAGGAATCTGCCGTCGCTGCAAGGGTATTAAAAAACTTTCTGTTTGATAATTTCTATAGATATAAATTTCTCGCAGATATAAACAATTGATTAATTTTTGTTTTTCTTGGTATAATGCATTATGGAAATAAGTGAAACTTGCTAAGTCACAGCTATTTCATATCTATACTTGAATTGCGGTGTGCCGAATTTATTTCTTATCCTCTCTAACTTTGTCATTTTTGCATTTTAGTTTAAATAGGTCCTCTTATCTTTATTGTTTTAATTTCCTATGTTGTTCTGCTGCACGTGTTTTCTTGTCGCTTGTTTCTTTGCTAAAGCTTTTGTAGTGCATTATCTCATATAACGGAAGAGATATATTTGGACCTAAACTCAAACAAGAGATATATTTAAATTGTTTTTGATAATACATGAATATATTTGACTCTTTTCCATATAAAAGTTCCCTCACAAAAATGGATCTGCTACCTCCTAACCTGCTCAGATCCTATTTGTGACATTATACTGCACTATATTGTTGACTTGTTGTACACTCCCTCCTTTTTAATTTGTTTAACCTACTTTCCTTTTTAGTCAGTTTCAAAAAAAGAATGATCCTTTCCTTTTTTAGCAACTCTTTAATTTGTTTAACCTACAACTCTTTAATGACCTCGCGATCTGAAGATAAGATCAAAGAAAAATTCCAACAATGGAAACTCACTCCGACGGCACGGACAAAATCGCAGCCGTGAAGGAGCTCCGTCAACAACACAAAATCCGTATACAAACCCTACACAATGCTCAATTGGTACTCATCGCCTCTCTACAAACCATAGTTCCCGACATCGTCTCTTCACTCGACCTTTCTCTCAAGACCATTTCATCCTTCAATGGCAAACCCTTTACCCCTTTACCAAACCCCCTCCCTAACGCCCCTGACCATAACCCTAATTTACTTGTCCCCAAGGTCAAACGTGTTTCGGAACTTTCTAGAAATGTTAGTGAGAAGGAGAAGATGGTAATTGATGAATGTGGTGGACCGTTATCGGTTGTAAGGGCGATGGTTTCTGTGTGTTTGTTAGAGAGGGTACCGTTTGCTGCTATTGATTTGTCTGCTTTGTTAAGGAAGTTGGAGAATGATCAGTTGCATAGGCTGCTGAGAAGGCTGCGATTAGGGAACTCGGAGGGGAGTCGGGGGCGATAATGGCATTGAAATCGATGGCGGAGGATAATGGTTGTGTAGAATTGGAGAATTTTGTGGTTAGTGGGAAATCTAGGATAATGGTGTTGAATATTGATAGGACTAGGTTATTGAAAGAAATGCCGAAAAGTAAGCAGAATGAGGGAAGTGTTAGTGGAGGAAATCGACGTAATCAGGAAAAGGTGAAAAGAGGGAGTGATAATGGAGGAGTATTTGGAATGGGAAGGGCAATGAGTGAAATGTGGGAACATCCACATATGCAGGGTTATGACAGCTATGTTTCCTGGGAGTATGGGCGGACAGAGAGGTGGGCATAGAGGAATGGTAGGTATGATGGGGATGCCAAGAGGTGTTGGTGTTCCACCTCCGATGCCTAGACTGCCAATGGGGCCAAATGGGCCTGTAGGAGGAGGAAATTCTATTGCTTTGAAGCCTAGGACAGAAGAAGATGAGATGAAGGATTTAGAGAATATATTGAATAAGAAAAGTTTTGGGGAAATGCAGAAATCAAAAACTGGAGAGGAGTTATTGGACCTTATTCATCGGCCCACTGCGAAGGAATCTGCCGTCGCTGCAAGGGTATAGGACAATCCCACTTTTTTGGAATTCATCCATCACAGCTCTGTGTTTCCCATTTCAGAAACTTTCTGTTTGATAATTTCTATAGATATTAATTTCTCGCAGATATAATGAATTGAGTAATTTTTGCATTCCTTCGTACAATGCATTATGGAAATAAGTAGAACTTCCCAAGTCACAACTATTTCATATTTCTACTTCAGTTTCGGTGTGCTAAACTCATTTCTTCTTCTCTCTAATTTTGTCATTTTTTGCATTTTAGTTGAAATGTGTCCTCTTATCCTCATTGTTTGTATGTTGTTCTGCTGCACATGTTTTCTTGTCTCTTGTTCTTTGCTAAAGCTTTTTTGTTCTTTGCTAAAGCTTTTGTAGTGCATTATCTCATAGTAAATGCTGCCTTTTTATTTAAATTGTATTTCAGTTCAAAAGCAAAGGTGGTTCCCAGGTGAAGGAATATTGTTCAGCTTTAACAAAGGAAGATTGTCGACGCCAATCTGGTTCCTACATTGCTTGTGATAAGGTTAGACCAAGTCATTTTAGGTGTCACTGCTTTAAATATCTTATTGAAGCTTTTATGTTACCCTTTGGTTTGAACATAGAATGGTACTCCTAACCATTAATAAAGTTTGTAGATGGTGTTGATCCCAATGTTATTGAAAGTTGTTGCTTTGTAGATTAAATTGATGCGAAGAGAGGGTCGTTGTTTCATGGGTTAATCTAGGCGTTTCTGTTAAGTGTGCGCTTCAAAGAGTGACACATAAAGTAACCCATTGATAAACAGTCTATTTTTTGATTCTCAAATTTTGAGGAGCTGGATTACATCAACATTGTTGCATATTGGATGTCAAGATCAGTTGTTTTATTGAATTTTGAAGATCATTATACTAAATTCATATATGTATGATTTTAATTTTCTGTGAACTGTGCACTTCACGTTAAAGAAGCGTGCTGCGCTTCATTTCTTGCTTTTCACCTCAACAAGTCCCATGGATCTTGACACTTTTTGTGTTTTTTCGCTTTAAAACACTGGATTATCATTACCTTTATTTCGGATAGATAGGGTAACTTTATTATGATGCATTAGGTTTTATCATTGCCTTTATTTCAGATAGACATGGTAACTTTATTATGATGCATTTTAGGTTCATTTTCGGCGAATAATTGCTGCGCATACTGATGTCAACTTGGGTGATTGCTCTTTTCTTGATACTTGCCGTCACATGAAGGTGATTTCCCTGACTAACTTGCTTACACAAGGATTTGCTTAGATCTGCTGGAAGTAGATTAGTTACACTCGTTTAATTGGCAGACGTGCAAATATGTACATTATGAGCTTGACTCGACACCAGATGTATCACCCCTGATGATGGGAGCAGCTACCTTGCCCCCTCCCAAGCCTTTGAAGCCTCAGCGTGCTCATTACTGTTCAGAAGTAGAGCTAGGTGAACCACAATGGATTAATTGCGACATTCGGTCATTTAGAATGGATATTTTAGGGCAGTTTGGAGTTATAATGGCTGATCCACCATGGGATATTCATATGGAATTGCCTTATGGGACAATGGCTGATGATGAAATGCGCACTCTAAATGTTCCTGCACTGCAAACTGATGGTCTTATATTCCTTTGGGTCACCGGACGTGCAATGGAGCTTGGACGGGAATGGTTAGAGTCCTTCTCTCACTTTCAATTTATAAAACATCTTCTTTGCTAGATGATAACAAAAAATAGACATGTACAGCTTGATCTAGATCTGTAAAATCTGAAGTATGTCCCCGCATAACATAGAAGGTTCTTTTATAGTTTGTGCTTTTTAAGTTGATTACCATTCTTGTAAAATGCCATTATTATCTGTGAGTGGCTTGACTGTTATTTTGTGGAATATCATTACTATTGATAGCATAATTTGTGGCTTTTTGGTTGTTCAAATGATGTAACCAATGGGGATCCTATAGAAATAGGGCACAAGCTAAAAACATTTCTTATATTTCTTCCAACTGTTTGTGTTGGAAACAAACTAAATACATTGAAGTGCTTCTCTACATTGCCGTATGATGCTTCCTCTAGTAGTCTTTTGGAAACAACCTCTCAACCTTCGTGAGGTAGGGTTAAGGTTTGCGTACACTACCCTCCCTAGACCCCACCTTATGGGACTACACTGGGTATATTGTTGTTGGTTGTTGGAAGTGTTTCTCTACATTAACTTAGAGCCTTTTTCTTTTTATAATGGTGGTTCTTGTGCTAGTTTGCACGCACCTAGACTATTCCACCAGGTGCCTGCTATCTCACATGAACACATTTGCTGAGCAAAAGGCAAATGAGAAGAAATAACCTAGTATTTTTTGTCTAGGGATTTGAACCTTGGTCTCCCAAGTTCTCAACTAACTTGAACTTTTAGATGAGATGTTCATACATTTCTTTTAGTTACCATGATATCACATCTTTGGCAAACCTATTCTCACACATAATTCAGCATTAGCCTACCGTGAACGCCAAAATCAGTTTACACGTACACGAGGGTAGATAGTATCTCACATTTGGTATAAAAAATAAAATAGGCCTCAAGTTCAATTCCTAGCAGAGACAAAACACTAGGTGCTCTAGCCTTGGTGGACAGAGTTACCTGATACCTGTCTTTGGCGGGAGGTGGCAGGTATCCCGTGGAATTAGTCAAGGTGCGCGCAAGCTGGCCCGGATACCACGGTTATTAAAAAAATACAGTAGGGTTCAGAAGTGTGTTTGGACACTCTCAACAATAACATATCCATTATATTCCTACAAGTGGGGTCTGGGGAGGGTGGGTGTACGTAGACTTTACCCCTACCTCTGTGGGGTATAGAGGTTGTTTCCGATAGATAGACCCTCGGCTAAAAAAAATTCATCTTTAAGGAAAAATGGTTTGAAGAAATGCAATAGTAAAAGCTATGACAAACGATTTGAAGTAAGACAAGTACTAACAATACAAATAATTAAGGATAACCAAAGTAAAAGAAACAACAGTAGTAATAGTATCGAAGCATAGGATAATGCTAGCATAAAAGTAATAATATTGGTAAGGGAATTAATAAATACTCCAGACTAGAAGACTAAAACCCTGCTCTACTACTGTGAAGAGTGAAGGCGCTATACTACTTACTGACCATGTATCCTAGTGTCCGGGCTCCAAAAAAATTTCAAACAAAGAATTCTAATTCCTTGATCTCCATGCTCTCCTATGTGTAGGGTCATGTCCTTTGTGAGTTGAAAATGTGTCATGTTTGTCTAATCAATCCCCAATTCTTCCTCGATCTACCTCGATCTCCCCTCAGACCTATCACACCAACCTCTCACACCTCCTCACGGGAGCATCTATGCTCCTCCCTCTTCACATGCCGAACCATCTTAGCCTCGGAAACTGCATCTTGTCCGCCACCGCGGCTACTTCCGTCCTGCCCTGTATATCGTCGTTCCTAATCTTGTTTCTTCTAGTATATCCCTGCACATCCATCTAAGCATCCTCATTTCTGCTACCTTCATCTTCTGGATGTGCAAGTTCTTGACTGGCCAACCCTCCAGCCCATACAGTTAAGCGGCCTAACAACCACCCTATAGAACTTACCTGTAAGTCTCGGTGACTTGTTCTTTATCACATAGGACACAGGATGCAAGCCTCTATTTCACCCACCTCGCTCCAATACAATGTGCAACATCCTCGTCAATCTTTCCATTTCCTTGGATTATCAACCCAAGATACTCTGAAGCTTTCTCTTTTCGGGATGACTTGTGTACCAATCCTTACTTCCCCATCCTCCACCTGCGATGCAACATTGAACTTGCAATCCATGTGCTATGTTCTAGTCCTGCTCAGCCTAAAGCTACAAAGTGAACCTCTGAGCTAAGAACTGAACCTCTGAACAAATAATGGGTGACATGGACCTTATTATTCCCCCTCCCCCAAGAAAAAGAAGGGTAACATGGATTCACACTTGTTAGGGATTCCTGAAGGTACTGTCAGAATTATCAGGTTTGATAGGGTTTTATCACAAAAGGTGGATGAGTTGAGAATTTAACAACTGAAAGCATGGATGGAGATAAAAGATGATGCATACTGATCTTACTACTTACCCACTTCCATGTTGAGGTTTTTTTGATTATTATTATTATTTTTTTTTTATATAATGTAAATAAATTTCTTAATAATGGAAAAATCTCCCATATGTTGAGTTATGCCACCTTGATGTACAATTCCTGGAACAGGATATATTACTGCATACTAAGATGCTTTCTCATGTAGTGTGATTATTTTGTCTTTCATGAGGGAGATACAAGGATTTAAATCCTTGTTCAGATTTAAGATCTTCGATGAATTTGAATACTTGAAACTATATGCATATACATATATTTGGAAAATAATCTTTATACATATAAAGGAAGTCACAACTAGATTCATTATACAAAAAACTCAGACCTAATAAGGCACACAATCATAGTGTTGATAGATATTCTATATTTAATTAATGCAACTAAATATTAGCTGACAACTTGTTTGGAATTGCGACATAAATTTTTGTAATTAATGCAATAACTAATCAAGGTTTTTCATGGAAAAGCTTGCAAGAAAGAATAGGGTGGAGGGAGTAATATTAACCATGTATTATTTAGACTACAAGCTTATATGTACCAAATACCCATGTATTATGTAGACTACAGGCTTATATGTACCAAATACCATATTCATTAATTGTTTTGATCAAGTGAAATTGAAACTGCCGACCTGGAGAATTAGTGTGATTATGAACTTAGCGAAAGGAATCAAGTTGTAATATTTTCAGGATTATAGTGACTCTTGGAATTTTCTACAACTGTCCGAAGTTATTTGAGTAGATGCTTTAGCGTCTGATGTAGTAGTGTTGATGTGTATGTCAAGTCAATGATATTTTGAAACATAGGCAAAAATTTGACTCCCCTAAATCTGTTGGATACTTAGGTTTTCCCTGTCACGTGCAATTGTATGTGGTGGCACTTTTATGAATATCTTTCTCCATCCCCAACTTAGAGTATTCAGTTGGGAGGTGTCTTAACACATTCCAAAATATGTCTTCAGCCTGCTCGTACTGAAATACTAAATGCTACTTTTGGAGTGGAAACCCTTTTGATGTCTTGCTATATCGAGGGAGGAAAGTATTTTAAGAGATGATCTGTAGATGAATTCATTCCCCTCTGAGCATTGAAGTGCCATATCCTAGAGAGAGGGCTTTATCAGTCATTAAAATAGAGTTGGTGTCGGTAGCTGTTCTTGCTTAGCAGGATTAGGTCTCCAATCGGTGACATAGTTTAGGAGTGAATATCCGTAACTCCCATTCTAGTACTTAAATTGACAAAATGGAATTAACAATCAAGACCTGGCCCAAGGCTAACCCCTCCACACTCAGGGTTAGGAATGGAAAAGGAGAATGATTAGGACAGGCTCGAGGTCAATTCTTTCTTTTAGGAGAGACCCCACCCCCTTCTTTAGCGCTTGTTCGTTCTATAAGACTTCCTTCTCGTTCTTGGTGAAGGAATCGGAGCTGCTATAGAATCAGCATCTTACTCTTTAACGGCAAGCTCCGCAACGCGATGTTTTCCTCTGCTGGAAAGCAGTCCCTCACGGATATGGGAGCTTACTTCGCTGTTGCTGGTTTAGTAAGCTAAGTATTTCCATCCTTAGTGATTATGAAAAAGGAATGGATAGAGAGGAAGGCACCAGGGTTTCTTTCTCTTGGTGTCAACATAGGAATGGGAGCAGTTTGAATGGATGCCCTTTTCCCTTGTTGAATCAGCCAAGTCAGTAGCCTTTCTTTTTTGCCGGATTGCCTGTTGATGCAAGGAATAAGGGGATCATACACTATGTTCATTTTTGAATATGATTACCACAAACGAAAAAATACCTCTTAATAGTAAACATAACATTTTAAAAAAGAATGTCACATTTTATATTTAGTAACTCTTTAATTTCAACATCTACTTTACCCTCCCCAGACCCCACTTTGTGGGAATATACTGGGTAGTTAATTACACATCTTTAGTTTAGGACTACAAGATTTAAAAGTCCCTTACTTTCTTAAATTCTGTGCTGAGTCAAACTAAGACACTCAGAATGAATAGAAGGGAGTAGTAAATAGTAATATATCATGCTAAACATTCAACAAGAAATAATTCCTACACTACTAATCTTTGCATTACTAATTGCTGCATAACCCGTCTCTAAACGAAACGACAACTAAAATGTGTACTTCACTTCGGTCTTGCTCAATCCTTGTTCTTTCATTTGCACACCGATGATATTAATTGATATAGTAATTACTTTTGGAGTAATAAGCTTCTAGAATTTGAAAATATCTTGCTCTTTGGTTCTGACTAACTGTTTGTTCCCTACTTATGTGCATTATGGCAATCTCATGATGTTTACCATCTGTTCTAGAGTTGATGGGCTGAGTTTGCTATATGTCTATCATAACACTTTTACCTCATCCAGAAAATATATAACACACAGAGAGCCTGAACTATGACTTATATTCACAGAATAGGCAGGTCTGAATGTTTTTATAAATTATTGAACCAAACATTAGAAGCTTATAGGAAGAAAAAAGCCTTAGAAGCTTGTATTATTAACCTTGGGGCATTTTTGACTTGTTCTAGTTGGTGGTGAAGTTGACATTTGACTTGTTCTAGTTGGTGTTATGTTTTCAAAATTATATAATTCCTGTTCTGTGAATAGAAGAGTTATGACTGCTAAGTGCCATTACATTGATATGCTTCTTGCAGTCTAGAGCTTTGGGGTTACAAGCGTGTTGAGGAGATCATTTGGGTTAAGACTAATCAACTTCAGCGAATCATCAGAACTGGCCGGACAGGCCATTGGCTCAATCACAGCAAGGAGCACTGCCTTGTTGGAATAAAGGGCAATCCAGAGGTAAACAGGAATATTGATACTGATGTCATAGTAGCAGAGGTTCGGGAAACGAGTCGTAAGCCAGATGAGGTGAGAAAAATTTAGATTCTTTTTTTTTTTTTGCTTTTGGGAAAAGAAAAACTAGCTAGAAACTGATAGCTTCACAACATAGACACAGTTGTTGGTGTTCATGCAATTATTTTTAAATGTCTGTAAACTTAGTGTTATGTTAACGCTTTTGATTCTATGTTAGTACTTTAGTATCTATGCTTAATTTTTGGTTGATACTTTAACCATTTTTTGTTGCGTTAAACATAAACTATGCTTTTGCTTTGACATGTTAGATGTACCCCTTGCTCGAAAGAATTAGTCCAAGGACGAGAAAGCTGGAGTTATTTGCACGGATGCACAATGTTCATGCCGGGTATGCATTCTTGATCTTTTTGTAGATCTTCAACTGAAAGTCTTGAGTTTATTAGACATGAATTTTTAAGAATGTTGCATCCTGTGACCACATATGGAGGGATCTGTTATGGGCTTCTAACTTCTTATAGTTTATGTTCTTGATGTGCTCCTTATCTTATCTTAGAACATAAGAATGTGATCCTACCATATGTGATGTCAAAAGTTGGTCCTTTCTGCTTGAAATATATGGTTTGTGGGTCAGTGCTAGTACAACAGAGCTTTGTTTTTGTTTTTTTTTTGTTTTTTTTTGTATTTTTTTGTATTTTAACAATTGAAACTTTGATAATATGTCCATATTAGTGGAATACTAATTAATTCTCTTCTCTGGTGTGTTCTCACAAAAAGTTAAAAATAAAAAACAGAAAAATCCTCTAGTTATTTTTTTATTAGTGAATTGTAAGTGTGGTAACGCATTATCAGACACCATTCCTAGAGAATAATTTAATGTCTTCATATTCTTCCCTTGCACTTTAGTTTAGATAAATTCTCAATGTGACGATCCATACATGTATCAGGTGGATGTCACTTGGAAACCAACTACAAGGGGTAAGATTAGTTGATGAAGGGCTTAGGGCGCGGTTCAAGGCTGCATATCCAGATGTGGAGGTGCAACCTGCATCGCCTCCAAGGCCATCAGCAATGGAAGTGGATTCAAGTTCTAATCAAATGAGGAATACATTTTCTGGAGGGGAACTAAAGGCTGCAGGGACCCAGGTCGCTGAGGCCACTGCTCCGGATGCAGCCTATGCAACTGAAGCAAAAGCAGTAAACCATGATGTGGAGATGACTAGCTAATAACTGTCACAGAACTAGTTATTTCCCTGTAGTTGTATCAATACATGTAGTTCAGATAGTTTTGCCCTGCACTGTTTCTACCTGTCTGCACAAGATTTTACAGGTGGATGTGGAGTACTACTTCCATTAAGATTCTCGGGTGGCGGGACGAGCTGCAATGTGCCCGCAGTTAACCATCAAAAAGGACCTTACATTAGTCGTAAAGTATAATAGTGGATAAAATGTGCTACTTCCTTGCTTGTTTGTTGCTTCCTCCAGAATAGGTAGTGTTTTACATACATGTACTTACAGGTACATGTATCCCTTATGCCAAATTTAGTCCACTTAGTGAGTGGATGCCCCAAGTTTTTGGTTGCAAGTGTAATCTACATTGTAGCTCAAATATGATCAATCATATACTCTTTTTCTGGCTTAACCCTTTTTTGCTATGGTTTTCTACAAACAACATACCCAATTTAGTTCAATCAATGGGTTCTGGAAGGGTAGAGTATACACAGGCTTTACCCTACTTGATGGAGACTAGAGAGGCTACTTCTGGTAGTCCCTTGGCTCGAGGAAAGCAAAAACGCTTTAATATTTTTGAAGACGAGAGCAGTAATAATAACATGATAGTAAGGACATAGATGCATAGAAGATAAGTAGTAAGTAAAAGCTAAGAATTAGAAATACGTAAATAGTAAAATTATAAAAATGCTGAAAATAATACTACTACTACTAGCAGGGTAGACAATACACAAAATATAAATTACTATCCTTCTATCTCAATTCTCGACCTTCACACCCTCCTATTTGAAGTCATGTCCTCGACAAGTTGAAGGTTTGTCATGTCCTGCTTAATCACCTGTTTAATCACCTCACCTCTCCCTAGTACTTCTTCGGTTAACCTCTTTTTAGGCCCTCCAGCACTTACCGCTCACACCTATTCTCTTGATATGCCTGAACCACCTCAGCCTCTCCTCCATCTTGTCTACTACAGAGACCGCTTTCACCTTGGCCCAAATATCTTCTTTAGTATGGTTTTCTATATGCTTAATTTTAACTGAATCAGTACTAAATAATGTAAAAAATTAACTTTATGAGTAATGTTAAATAACTACAAAAATAACTGCAATATGCTTTTGAGTTTATGATTTACATTCGTTTTTCTTCGCTGTATTTTCTTAGCTCTTGAATCTTGCTAACTTTGAAGTGCTTTACTTTATTGGTGTTCTCTTAAATTTTTATTTAACATATTTATGTCGCAAGATTTATGTAGTTATCGATAATTAAACTGTTAATGCCATTCCGCTAACTTACATAAATAAGTTCTGCCCAATTTAGTGAAGATTTTAAATTCAACGACCCTCTCGTGCCTGCCTTTTTTTTTTTCACGAGGAATAACATAGTTGCTTGTCGGCGAATTGCTGTCTCCAGCTAGCATGCTTTATGTTAACGTATACTTTTTTAATAGTTATATTAAACTTGTAATGGTTACTTATCCTTTTGAGTTAAAAGTACTATTAAACCTGTGCTATGCTTTTCTTTTCTTCCAAAATATTCAAAAGAGGGAAATCTTGAAATCCTCAAATTCCCAGTGTTATAATTGTTATTGGATTGACCCATGAGGCTTTTGCCTTTTTGGTGCTATAGCCTACTTTATTCCATCAAAATTTTTCTTGGAGGGTGACTCAGAAGAATAAAGGAAAAATGGAAAAAGAGAAAGTGAGAATTAAATCTTACCTTAATTATTGACCTTTTGCTCAATCTTCAATGCTGTTCTTTGTTTTGGTGGTTTGTTGGTCGAACAATAACTCCTTTTTTTTTTTGTGGCTTCCTTCGATGTTTAAACTCATACATTTCATTACACTTCCTATTGTTTTATTTTACCCACTATGGATCCTTCCTGTACGGAACAAACTATGGTATATTTTTGGATGGCCTTTAGCATCTAAGCCTTAGTCAAAGATTTTATATCTTTTTGTTACCAGGGCAAAAATTTGAAAACTATGCCAAATAATACAAAGAAAAAAAAAGCAAAAATGAAAGTAAGATCACTTTATAAATTAACTTAGATGTCATGTGACCAGAAAATCATGGATTCAAGCAATGAAAACAGGCTTTTGCATAAATGTAATGTAAAACTGCGTGCAATAGTTTCTTATGGTTCGGCCCTTCTGTGAACCCGTGCATAACAAGAGCTTTCGTGCGAACTACCCTTTAAACTAAGTTGCCTAAAAAAGAATGAGATGATGGCACACGATATTGACTAATATTATACAAGAAAATCAATAATTTTGCTAAAAATGAAATATGGTAAGCTCCGCCAAGAAACTCATCATCATGAATGAACTCTTCACAAATTTAACAACATAGTAAAAACAAATGCCTCAATACAAACAAAAAAAATATGAGTGCAGTCTCCAAAATCCAAATGTCCTGTCCTCTTCCACGTTTTCGATATATGTTTGTAATATTTCTCTAAAGAATGGTGCTTCCCAAAAACATCAATCCAACAGCAGCAAAAACCGACATTTGCACTTTCCCAGAAGATGAAGAAGAGTTTGAATTAGCAGATTGGACAGGAATTGAACCAAAAACATTAGGATAAGAAGGTGAAGATGCAGATGGTGCAAAAGCAGGTGAATCTGCATCATCATAAGTTGTTCCATTTGCTCCTGCTATTGAAATGTGAAGTTTTTGTAACTTATCACAATGTCCTTCTGCTCCACTTGTGAAGTAAAATTCACCAGGTCTTGTAATGTTGAATAGAGAATTGCCATTGTTCATGTACAAGATTGGATTCTTAAGGTTGCAACTGTTGTAATTCTGTTTTGTCACTTGTATTACTGAATCTTCACTTGGTGGGTACAAAAACACTGCAAAAAAAAAAAACAAAAGCAGAAATTTAATTCAAGAAATAGATTAATGGGGTTGAGTATTTTTTAAAAGGGTGTCAGAAAATGCTAAAATCTTGAAGATCTGAGCAAGAAATGGACGGTCACTCGATCTAAGGGCATAGCTACAATGATCTAAGGGCGGTAACTCGAGCACTCTTGTTCAAACATAATATTGTGCATATAGAAGATTCAAATATAATTTTTTTTTAAAAGATATGTACTAAAGTTTTAAACACTCTTAACAAAATTCCTAACTTCGTGCTGCGGACGGGGGAGGGAGGCTTACAGAGTGAATCTCCAAGCTTGAAGAGGTGATTCTTGGACCATTTGACATAGACATCTCGATTTGCAGAAGAGGGTATATTCCAAGCATTTAAATCTCCAACTTTGTACTGATAACACAACACTAATGGACTTTGTATTAACAGAAACAACTGACAAAGAATGTACAATGGTTGGTACTTTCTTGAAATTCTAAGAGTAGCCATCACTTGCACTCTCTCAGTTTTTTTCCTTTTTGCCAAAATTGAGTGGAAGAGTCACAAATTAGAAGGGAGAAATGGTACCTATAACACTGATTGGTTCGACACAGTAGACCAGAAACAATATATTTACTAGGATGCCCTTTGTCCTTTCCATAATATTTCCTCCGTCCCAGTTTACGTAGCACCATTTCCTTTTTAGTTCGTCTCAAAAAAGAATGTTACTGTACTAGAATACTCTTTATCCTTTCCATAATACTCCTACTTAGTATACTCTCTGTTCACTTTTATTTGTCACGTTTCGCTTCTTAAGAGTCAAACTACATGAACTTTGACCAATATTTTGAGATGTATTTTTTTTTTATTATCATATTAATAGGCAAAAGATTGCAACTTATATAGTATTTTTCGTATATCTAAACTTAAAAATTAAAATAGTGAATTGATCTAATTCAATTTAGTTCTAAAGATTAGTCAAATTGACTATCGTAAAGCAAAATGTGACAGGTAAAAGTGAATGAGGAATTATTCCTTCCTCTTCCTTTTCAGTCTGTTATAAAAATATATATCATATTTTCATATTTTTACAAAAATAAATTTTAAATTTTTTATTTTAGAATACCTACGACTCATTTTAATTTTTTTTTTTTTATTTCTTAAATTTTATATCGATCGAACAATGTCATATAAATTGAAACTATGGTTCTCACCGTCAAAGGGCAAAAGGGGATCTCAAGCAAAAGAACAAAGTCTTATGTTGTGTAGGGTCAATACAACAACGGCACATGGACAGTTGGACAAATAAACACTGGATGCAGCTTAACATGGGATTGGAAAGGACTAGAGCAACAAATGGTTTCACAGTGTGCATATAATTTTTGTTTATACAACATGCCACCATGTGCCTCGTGCATTTGCTATTATTTATTTCAGTTCAATCTCTGGTTTTTGTAATTTTTCTGTTAATAATAACAATAACAATAACTGCGATCACAAATTAGAATCAGCCATGTAAATAAACTTATATTATCTCAGTCAACACAAGAACTAAAGAGAAAAAAAAACACACGATGTTGTGTTCCATTTTTACATAGATCTTATAAAACTTTTATGTTTGGGGATCCCAAAGTGGTCAATTATAAGTTATAAGTAATTAAACATTGGTGAAAGTCAACATATATTTAATCTAGATTAACACATAACCTGCAATTACACAGTGTAAATTATGATTATCATTTGCTGCACCATTGTGTTTTTGTTAAGTTGCAAAGTTTGGTCAACTTACCCAATGACAAGTAAAAGTGAATGGAGAAGGTATAGAAGTGAGTATTATTCAGAGCAAATATAATGTGGCTGGGAAAACGTTGTCTTCAACACATATCAGAGACACACTAATAAATGAATTAAAATAAAATCCAAAAATGGTAAATATGCTTTTACATTATCAAGAAAACATGCAATACAATGCAGTGTAGCAACTCTGCATCAGCTTTCATACATTGATAGAAGGGATACCCCTATTTTTCATGTTGCAAAATCTACTTGCTGCAATGAAGTGAACCCCATTCATGAGCTCAGGAGGAAGGTCACTTCTTCATATCCTTCTGACGAGAAATAACCACAGTTGTTGTGTTGTAAGTTCAAAAATAACACTCTATTTACCCATTGATTTTTTGTATAGAAAACTGATAGTTGTTCTGCATGGTCTCGCTGAATTAACTCGTCCAGCGACTTCATCAACTCAGGCATTTAGAGGCGCGGTTTCCATTTCTCTCTCCTTATGTGTTGTCCAATCTTGAGGTTCTGCATTTCATCAAAGAAGGAAAAATCTTATATATGTGTCAACTACTATTATTATTTTTTGCTAAATGCACCTAAGAGATTGTTAAGCCTTATAACGAATCTTGGGGCACGGATATAACCTGCTAGAACAAGTTACCATCATTTTTGAAGAAGACAGAAAAAAATATTAAAGGGGCAGCCCGGTGCACTAAGCTTCCGCTATGCGCAGGGTCCGAGGAAGAGCTGGACCACAAGGGTCTATTGTACGCAGCCTTACCCTGCATTTCCGCAAGAGGCTTTTCCACAGAAGAAAATATTGGCCCTATATTAGCACAACAGAGTTAACTATTTGTCACATGATTTCGTATCTCCACTGATGAATCATTTATTGGGCAAACATTTCTCTCAAACTAGGAGTAAGGACTCAAAAAATTAATGGGAAGCAATTCTTACTTGACTTTTCAACAACAGCAGAGAGGCGTTTCTGCAAGATTGATGCCAGAAAGAGGAAAATCGAGCACATGCCGAACATAACAGTAATTGGAAATGCGTCAACCTGAATGAGAGAAAATTTGATTAATAAACATTCAAAGAGCAATTCCTTGGATCCCACAGTTCATTGTGAAGTTTTAATCTACACTCTACATTTCTTTGTATCAATCAAAAGAAATAGTTTTGAGGGTTGGCGTATGTGGGTATACATCACATATGGTGTGTACCATTGTTACTTAGCACTGCATGCCACAATGCAAACTTCTGAGGTATAATTTAGTAGGCGTTTGGCCATAAATATTATTCACAATATTTTGGAATACGTTTATTCCGGAATACTTGTTTGGCCATGAAAACCAAAAACGTATTCCGGAATACGTTTTCACAATTTTTAGTTGTTTGAAAAACACCTCTTGAGGTGTTTTCACTTTTTTTGCACTCAATTTTTCCGATCACTTTATAAAAAAGTACATCCAAAGTCTAAAATATTTTTGAAAATACTATGGCCAAACACAACTCCAACTCTATTTTCAACTTCAAAAATACCAAATAAAGTGAATACGTTTTTGGTTTTCATGGCCAAACGGGTCCTAGTATCTTAATTGTTAAAGCTATCCTGCTTAAAATTTACATAATATATGCATCAAGTACAAGTAAATGATACTCCAATTTTACTTAGGTTGGTGTAACAATTGGGAAAGATAACTCACATTGTACAACACAACGCATACGAAGATATTGAGAGGAATGCGGAAAAAGTTCATGATTGTGCTCCTAGCCTCCTCAGGAATGTACTGGGACCTCATTTTCATTATAGAAGGCCAAAATATTCCGACACAAGCCTCAAATGCACAAAAACCAAGAAGCTGAATGCAGCCAGAAAAAGTAATACCTCCACCTTTTTCATTAGAAGGTGTCACCAAGAACTGTTTATGGTGAAAAATAAGTGGAATTAGTGAGAAACAATAGAATTACAACACCTGCAGTAATGCATTTAATAAAATCAACCCTTAGGATTCTTCCTTACAGTTGTGAAGACGGGGATAAAGAGACAGACAGCAGATACTGCAAAAACAATCTGCATATAGCTTTCAACTTTGAGAGATGAGCGAGCTAGTAATCGAGATGCAAGGGAGCTGCCCAACATAGACGACAACATGAAAGTTGCGAAGATGAAGCCATGAGGAATCTCCTCCGAATTAGGGCTCAGAGCAGGAGTCCATAGAAACACAAAAGTGTACATTGAACCCTCAAATAATGACTGTATGGCACCCAGCAATGCGATTTTCTCATCTGATTACATATGAGAAGAACTGTTAGAGAAGCGTCACAAATATATTACAAAGCAAAAAAAAGTTATTCCATTTGTACTATATCTTTATTAGAAAAAGTTTGAATAACACAAAAAGTAGAATAAGATTGTAACCAACTGTAGATGGGTCAGATAATTTGGAAAAAGTTGCATTGTATTGAGGGTTTGTAGCACTAAGGACATGCACATGATTGTATTGTAATCACTTTTTTTTCCTTTTACTAAAACGTCAATTATGACCTACTTCTCTGCATAGATGAACAGGTTAGAAGAAGGGAGCAAAAGTAAAATTTTGAAAATTACCAGAAGCAATTGCCACAGCAGCACCCTTGAATTGGGTAAGTAAGTCTTTGTTTTCTGAAGAATCACCATAATTCTCAGTCCAAGATGACAGAATAATGACCAAACCAATAGTAAGGAAACATGAAGCGGCATCAAAAGGAGAAACAGGACCCAGATTTAGTGTGTCCACAAGAACATTTCCAAATAGCCCCGCCAAGATTGCCACAAGACCATTGCCAAGAAATATTGCTTTTGAGAATGTCAATGATAGCCATTGTTGATCAAAGCCCCTCTGCAAGATGGGATACAAAAATCAAAGCCATTTAAAGAGGAAAAGGTCAGAAAACATAATACTTCCATTGGATATGAATGAACTAAGGATACAGATGCTTAGTTGTAGATGGCCTTTTGATGTGCAATGTAGAGTTAAGGAAGAATAATTTGATGATTTATTTTCATTCAAAAACTTCTTAACTGCAAAATAGTACTGTAATAATTAATAGAAGAGTGTGTAGATATCGTAGGTAGGGATCTTAATAGAACACCAAGGCAATTTGCACCTTTGAAGTCATAGTAGAATAATTTAAGCACCTTATTATGCTCCGCAACAAGCCAAGACTCAAAGGATGAGAAAAGGAGGGAAGTGGCAATTCCTCCTAATATACGGCCCACCATCAAGATTTTGTACTGAGGAGAATGTTTGGTGATACAGCTCAAAATGTAAGTGATGCAGTATGTGACACAAGCGCGCTTTCGACCCCTAAAAAAATTTGAGTGTGAATGTAACATATCAAAAATAAAAAGAAGAGTATTCAACATCAAGGTATAGTGGGCATACTGTTTGTCTGCCAAGGATCCTACAATTGTCCCGAACAGCATGGAAGATCCAAAGCCAGCAATAAAGAGATGGCCAATATCACCCTTCCCATATCCATATGTTGTGTAAAGGTAGTAGACATAAGGACCCTGCAACCAATCACCAGCTATTGCGAGAAAAGGATATCAGTAACTTATGTACAGGGGTTAGAAGTTGCAGCCTCTGGACGATCTACGGTGCATTGTAATGTGCCCATAGAGTTACTATATAGATAAGCAATTAAGTGAACACACACAGGTACATCTCTATTTGGTGGAATTTTCACACTTCAATTCAATGTATAATCTTAGACATAGACTAATTATACTATCAAAAACAATTACTATAGATAAAAGTTTCTTATCATATGTTACCAAAAGCAAATGAGACAGAAGAGTGTAGAACAAACATTAGATTGGAGACGATAATATGCAATTTCCAACTTAGTCATCCTATAGCCCAACTATTATAAAAAACCTTCACAAAAAATAAGAATAAAATCTTTAATTTGATGGCATTGGCGCTTTTAGTAAATTCATATTAGTTCCTCTAAATTAAAGCTTCTTTTTTCCTTTTATTTCTTACTTTCGTAATTTATATTGTTATCTTTTTTCTTCATGATGCCGTTCTCAGAAAAAGAGAAACAGAAGAAACCCGTCCTTCCTTCCCAACTCACACCATCAATCCCCTCCTCTCATCCACGTAATTCTCTGTCCCCACCCCCTCTAACCCACTTAATCCACCTCCCACTATGCCCAACCTAGGTCCCTCTATCGGCCACCTCGCTTCTGCCTCTTTCCTTCCCTCCACTAAGTATGTCCTTTTACCTATCCTTGGCCACTTTGAACAAAAATACTTCCCTATGTTTTCCATTAAAAGTTTCCAGAGAGTAAAGGTGGAAAAGCTTTTCTTTGACATATTAACAACGTCTCACTTTCCTACGTTTACGACTAATGCATGTGTGATATTAGAACATTAAAGCCATCAAATGTCTACAGGGTAGCTTGTATCAATAAGAGGAGAAACCAAGCAATTACTTTTATGATCTCTTGCTTAAAGCTTTTACATTATATCCTTTTAGTCCAAGAGTAAGTCATCTATTCAATCCCTTTCTTCTTTCCCGACGACTGGTACTCCAATTTAAGATCATATGTTCTCTGAAACCACTAATATCATCTTGAGTGGCACATCTAAGTTCAGCCCAACCTAATTGATTTAAATGTTGTAAAGAGAAATCTTCGATCTGCCACAAACAATCACTCTTGTGATAGTGCAGTTTTATAAATCCTAATCATTAAAGCATGTTTGCTATGGATTAAAAATCACAGTTCGTTCGAGAACTGTGATCTTTAGCTGCCAAGCTACATAAACCAGATTTCTAGAAGTTCACAGAAAAATTATTGCTAATTGATCGAAGTGAGAAGCAAAAATATTCAGTAAATTGTAATTTTTCCTATGAATATACTATATATACACTGTTGAGTCCTCTTAACATAAGGGAAGCTTCTAGGCATAGCATTTTTGCATATCTTTGAATCCCCTTGTTAGAATTCCTAGTTCCACCACATGATATGTATATTACATATCCGCCCGTCATTGCTTCTCTGCTTAGATACTAGACTTGGTTCACCAGCTGTGACCACATATCCCATGCTTTACATGGCGAATTTGTAAAAAAGTTTCAAAAAGAACAACAAAAAAGGCAGCCCGGTGCACTAAAGCTCCCGCTGTGTGTGGGGTCCAGGAAGGAACAAACCACAAGGGTCTATTATATGCAGCCTTACCCTGCATTTTTGCAAGAGACTATTTTCATGACCTGAACATGTGATCTCTGAACATATGATCAACAGATCACATGACAATAACTTTACCAGCTACTGTGGCGCTCTCCTTCAAAGAAAAAAAGACAGAATAAAAAGCTAAATAGATATCCAAGTCAAGCTTCATAACCATGATTGAAATTCTGGCAAAGCAAGAAATCAAGAAAGCAAACTACATTATCACATTGGATTTTGTTGGATCAAAAGAAAAGACGCAATCTTTAATGGAAATTACCAAATCAAGAATGTATCAAAAAAGGTTAAAAGAAAGGAAGATACCCATCATGAGAGAATAGACAAGGATGTAATTGTTCTTGAAAGAATTGAAAGCAGGTGAGGTTGTTATACGATCTTTGCTTGTTTTGCTAAGCTCCAATGCAGCTACTACTGCTGATAATGCACCAAACACCAGCAAGTAAAATGCTTCCATTTTCAGAATAATGGATCTGCCCGATATCCTTCCTTCCTTCCTTGTTAAATAACTAATACAAGAAGGAGGAGGAAATGAGGAGAGAAGAAAGAAAGCTTAAAAAAGAAGAGAGAAAATGACTCATCACCTATGGATCCGGGTTAATGGACTTGGCCTACTGAAATAAGCAGGCCCAAATTTTGATGGACATTTAACATCAGTAGTCAGTTTTTTACCATGCTATTTAAGCTATATGGGGACGTTTGACCATATTTCATTGTGAAATTTGGAAAAAATAGTTTTGTTTTCAAAGTGAAAAAATGATATTTTAAAATTGGAGTTGTGTTCGGTCATGAATATAAATTGGAGTTGTTTTTTAATTTTTGTGAGTAATTTGAAGTGAAAAAAAAAATTCAAATTTTTTATATCAAACGTGTTTTCGGGAGTTCAACTCCAGAAAACAGTAAAAATATTTTCATGACCAAATGTCTTTGATATTTCCTCTAATTCTTCTTCTCCAACTCATCCATCTTCAAAAACTTTGCTTGATGTTAGTTAACAGAGAGATTTCATGATACTGATTGTTATATGGGGTACCTACATATGCAGTGCTTTTTTTGTTCTTCTTTTTTTAGTTATGGCGAAATACAGAAGAGAACCCATGATTTGAAGTATGTGGGTGCATCAGTGTTGTCAAGGCGCGCTTAAATCCTGAATCGAGGCTCAAAATATGTCGAGCTCTTCGCCTCGCTTAATGTGCCCTTTAGTATAGTCATCAAGGCTCTAAGACATACTTTCCCTTGCGAATTCTAAGCTAATACTAGGGCTTGTTTGGCCATAAGAAATTTTTACTTTTTCTCGGAAATTATTTCACTTTATTCAAAAATTGTTGTTTGGCCTTAAAAATTTCAAATACAACTTGAAGTTATATTTGGAAAAGTGAAAACAACTCAATATGTGTTTTCTCTTTTTTTTCGTTTCACTTTTTCACCTTTTAATTATTTTTAAGTACACTTAGGAGTCGTTTGGTGTGAGGTATACGGTATAATAATTCGGGATAAAATTCAGAATTATTTTATCCTGAGTTTGGTTGGAGGTATTAGTTAGTCCCGGGATTATTTATCCCACTATTTATACAATAGTGATGGGATAAGTTATCTCATATACATGGTGGGATAACTTGTTCCCAACCAAACGACCCCTTAATTCTAAAAAGTCTTTTAAAAAAGGTATAGCCAAACGCAACCTCAACTCCAAAAATCCCAAATAAAGTTTTTGATTTTCATGGCCAAATCTTATAATGAGTTTAAGGTAATATATTGACTAACTTTTTTCTACTAACGAGTTTTATAGCTTAATGGTCAAGGTGGGTTTACCCTACAGAATGGTCGCGGGTTCGATTCCCCCCGACCAACAGTTTTTATGTTATAAACTTATAACAAAAAATTGTGTTACGCCTGGAACTTCTCACACTTTCTCTCCCTCTTCTCTTTTTAACCAACGATCATTTTCTTCTTCTTCATTTTCGCCATATCACCAGCGTTTTGCCTCCGCTTCTATCTCTCCTCTTGCAGTTGGGTTTTTGACACTTTTAAAAGGTAAAGCTCTTTTCTTTTCTCTCATAGTTAGGATTTCAATTTTTCTTGTGAAAATGGTGATTTAGGTTAAAGAAGAAGAAGAACATGGATTTCACATATTTTGTTGTTGTTGTATGCCTTAATAAATGTGTCATGTTCTTGTTTTGGTGTGTGTTCTTAAATATATTATTATTGGTTGTCGTTATACTCTTTTGTGAGGAAAAAAATGTGCCCTTGTGGTTGGCTGTTTTATTGGTGGTGAAAAAAAAAAAGGCGAGAAGAATATGCATATGCCACAACAACATCAGAATTTGCTGTGAATAAATAAAGCAATTGCTGAGGTTGTTATAGCAAATTTGTTAAATTTAACCTCAGAAAAATATTTGTGTTGTGGTGTGTATTCTTAAATATGTTCTTCTTGATTGTTTTGTACTCGTGGTGAGAAAAATATGTTGTTCTTAGTTGTTGTTGTACTTTTGTGAGATTTTTTTTTTTTTTTTATGATTGGTGTTGGTGGTTGGTTGTCGTACTGGTGGTGAGAAAGAAAAATGTGCATTATGGTGCAGCAATCCCAAAACTGATTGTCAATAAATGGAGCAGTTATTGAAATTAATATAGCAAATTTGCTAAATTGTTGTAAGTACTTTAGCAGTTGCTGAGGTTGCTGAAGCGAAACTAGTCCAAGTATTTTAGATAAGATATATTATACTAGTAGTATCCCACTTGTTTTGATTGTTGATGAACTTTTTGGTAGAATGCGACTTCATTTATTTTCAGCTTGACAATGTTGTAAAGTTTTCTTCTTTTTAGAGATTAAGTTTAGTTGCTTTAATGCTGTTAGAAACCACAATTCTGTTGTGTTTATTCATTGCCATTACTACTTTGTTTGTTAGGAGAGTCTGTTTTAGTTGTTATCTTATTAGGTCAATGTGCTGATTCAATTATTAAACTTAGGACAAAAATAATTAGACAATAATGCAGTAGGTTAATTTCAATGTCCTTGTCTTTTTCTTTGCTTGGTTCTTCAAAAAGATCACATTAAGTTCAAATTTAAATTAAACTGTTAGTTTAAAGTTAAACACTCTAAAAATATTTATTTTTTTTGTTCCATAATTGATGTATCGACCGTATACTAGATCATTTTGTTCATGATAAATCTAGATATTGTTTGAAAATCTACAACTCTTTCTCTAGCCTTACCATGTTTTTGTTATTGTTGTTGGTTAAATTAATTGATTGTTTCTGTTGTCTCATGTAGATAAAATGGCTCGAAGAAAAAGAAGAGCAACAACTGCCACTACTCGTACTAAAAATACTAAAAGAAGAATTAGTACACAGAGACAAATTGAAGAAGAAGAAGAAAGCACAATGTCGGAGAAGTCTATAGAAGAAGAAGGAAGCACAAGATTGGAGAAGAAGAAGAAGAAGAAGAAGAAGAAGAAGAAGAAGAAGAAGGTGGAATAGATTCTTATTCCACTAAAGTAGATGCCTCGAATGATAACTCCAAAAGTAATGAAAATGTAGAAGGTGGGGATAGAGGATTTGAGGATGAACAGAGAACGAAACACTGACACGATACACCTATCTTGGAGGAGGAGACATCTCATACTGTCGAGTCCTCTCCGTCCAGTCCTTCACCCTACACCTCACTTGTCAAGCCTATTAGGTATTCAAATTACAACTTTGAGACCACGATTGACAAGTATCCAGGTTTGATGGGTTCTGTTAATGTTAAGTCGGGGTTGGGTAAGTCTTTTTCTGAGTTTAGAAAGATCTTAGAGGACTAAAAATTAATGAAGTTCTTTAAATCTTCCATTTTTAGGAATTACTTACACCTACCTAATAATGTCAATATTCGGTTTCAAATGAATTTGGTGTACCAACTTCTTCTTCGTAAAATTAAAAGTAAAAGAAAAGAGGAAGTTTGGATAAACTATAGTGGCATGTCGATTTGTTTTGGCATGAGAGAGTTTGCGATCATCACTGACTTGAATTGTCATTTGCCAGAAGTGTATGATGAAGAAAAAATGTCAACTAAGACATTGAGAAGGATACAACAAATTATTGACTTGGTGGGGAAGACTTGCAAAGAGAAGAAGTTGATTGAGCATCTCAAATCCGAGGATGTTTGTAAAAGTGTAAAGAAGTCATTATGCTTGCTTTATTTTGTGCACAATTTTCTTTGTGCAAAAGATTTGAACACGAATATTCCTTCTGAATGAATTTTGCTCTCAGCCGATATAAATGCATTTTCTGTCCATCCATGGGATTGTGTAAGTTATGATCTTACAATTGATTATCTATTAAAGGCAGTCAATCCAAACGTGAAGACCTCCAATCTTTATGGTTTTCTATGGGATTTTATGGTAAATTTTATTTTATTCAATGTTTATTTCTTTTTATTATTTTTGGATCCATTCATTATTCTGATCCTCTCTCTCTCTCTCTCTCTCTCTCTCTCTCACTCAATGTCTTTATTTTATGTAGTGTTGGGCATTGAGGCTATTCCTCCCCTCCGAAAAAAATTCAAGGTATTTTCAGAAGAAGTGTCTTCACCGAGAATTCTTAGATGACTTTAGGCGACTAAGAACATATCTGTTGAGATTCATGAGTTGTTTGAACCCCTTGGGGACTCGGTAAGCATCATTTTATATTTATATACCCTTGAAATAATATTAAATGTCTATATATTATTGCATTGTACACATCTCGCTCCCAGATATCATATTTGTCTAAATTGTCAGTCTGTCTGCTCCGCTCCGACTATGTTAATTTGTACTCTTTGTGGATTTGGTGGCTAGATTGTCGATGTAGATCTTATAGAGTTCTCTGATTCTTAGTATTTATATGCCGCCTTTGATATTTTTTTGGAGATTCCTGTTTATTAGTATTCTCTGTTTCTGAGGTCCAAAGTTATATCTCAGTTTTAGTTGAAGATTCTGCTAGTTTGGCCTTGAAATGAGTGATCATTCATTTAGAGAAGCATTTTGTATTTGGAATACATGATGGGAAAGGGTCAAAAGCCTGATAAAATTCATGTTAACTCAGTTTTTGTATGATCTTTGTAATTGTAATAAACTTAGAAAAGCTGCTAGAGTTATGAAAATAATGGTGAGTTCTGGTACTAAACCTGATGTTGCTTCTTACACTTTTTTGGTGAATAACTTGTGTAAGAGAGGAAATGTTGGTGAGTTCTGGTACTCTTAAGTTTGTTATACTTACATTATCACATCGAACAGAAGAATTAAAGACATTTAATAAGACTAGCGTGTCTAGCAAAAGACTAAATCAAGTTCATAACTATTCCCGAGCAATACTTAGGTTCTCCAACGAGCAAGTTGATCGAAAATGCAAATTAGTACCAGTTAGCACAACTCCAGGCAACATATAAATTGTACCAGACAACATATATTATATGATTTGTTAAGTTCATCCTTGGCTTTCTGTTGTAACTGTTACTTGAATTCTCATAATCATAATGTGATTTATCTAAAATTGTCTATGTTTTCATATTTTAATATATATATATATATATATATATTTTACATGTAGATTGTGCATCCATGGATAATTCCTACACCTAGTGAGATGGAGATGGATTTCCTCAGTAGGTTTGTGCCTTTGCAATTAACTAAGGATGACAAGATTGAAAAGCTCGAGAGAGATTTGAATGGTATTGTGGCTATTAAAAAAAATTGTATAGTTGTTGAGAAGGATATTGACCCTTCAAGGGTAGTTGTTCTATGTGGTAATGGTGCTGGTGAATCTTCACAAGGTTTTGGTGTTGGTGTTGATGGTGGAGGAGGAGTATCTTCTCACTTTGCTACTAGTGGATTTGGTGGTGTTAGTGGTGGTTTTGGAGTAGGAAGATCTTTTCCAAATATTGATAGAGGTACTAATGGTGTTGGTGCCGGAGGAGGATGATCTTCTCCATTTGTTACTAGTGGTGATTTTGAAGCAGGAAGATCTTCTCCAATTGGTGAGAATGTTTCACATCCTCAAGAAACCCCATCCACCATTGAGGTGCCTTCTTGTAAACTTTGTCATGAGAAGATAGATTTATTAACTACTAGGATAGAGGCCTTAGAGAAAGCTATCATCTCCATGATGTCTAAGAGGGGTATTAGGCCATGATCTCAGACCAGTATACTCCTGATGTTGTTAAAAGGAGGAAAAAACAAATTACAAAGATACTGTCAAGTGTCAAAAAAAAAGTCAAAGAGATAGGTGAGGCTATCATCGAGAAGGATCTGGTGCCCTAGTTGAATCAAAGACAATTTATTTTAAGCTTTTTTTTAGTTGATTTGTTATATTTTGTTGAACAAGTACATTATGTTTTGTTGAACTTTTTATGTTGAGAGGTTGCTGGGAACTTGAGAATATGTTGGAATTGTTGGAACTTGAAAATTTATTATATTTATAATATGTTTTGTTATATTGGAGCAATTGTTAGAATATGCTGGGAATTTCCCAGCAATTGTTGTAAGTAGCTAGGAATTTAATAGTAGTTACGGAAATATGCTACAACAAGTAAGTTAGTTGCTAGGAATTTTATAGCAATTGCTGAGATATGCTACATCAAGTACATTAGTTGCTGAACGTTTTATAGTAATTGCTGAAATATGCTACAACAAGTACATTAGTTGCTGAACTTTTTATAACAATTGCTGAAACATGCTACAACAAGTACATTAATTGCTGAAAATTTCATAGCAATTGCTGCAGTATGCCACAACAAGTACGTTAGTTGCTGAACATTTCATAGCAATTGCTGCATTGAAACAACTAAAATTGAGTTAAATGATCATTAATTGATTGGATCAATCATATTTAATGATAAACAGGGTGATATTAGTCTAATTTAAGTCCAAAAGTTAGATTTTATAGTTATCAAATATAATAATATAGTAATTTGAGATAAACTAGACGATTAATTAAACGATTGCAAACGTAATCAACTAAAATTGAGTTAAATGATCACTAATTGATTGGATCAATCATATTTAATGATAAATAGGGTGATATTAGTCTAATTTAAGTCCAAAAGTTAGATTTTATAGTTATCAAATACAATGAGATAGTAATACGAGATAAACTAGACAATCAATTAAATGATTGCAAACATAATCAACTAAAATTGAGTTAAATGATCACTAATTGATTGAATCAATCATATTTAATGATAAACAGGGTGATATTAGTCTAATTTAAGAGTAAAACTTAGATTTGATTGTGATCTTGATTGAATTTGCTACAACAAGTAAGTTGGTTGCCAGGAATTTCATAACAATTGCTGAAATATGCTACAACAAATACGTTAGTTGCTAGGAATTTCATAGCAATTGCTGAAATATGATACAGGAAGTACGTTAGTTGCTGAACGTTTCATAGCAATTGCTGAGATATGCTACATCAAGAACATTAGTTGCTGAACATTTTATAGCAATTGCTGAAATATGTTACAACAAGTACGTTAGTTGTTGAACGTTTCATAACAATTGCTGAAATATGCTACAGCAAGTACATTAGTTGCTAGGAATTTCATAGCAATTGCTGCAATATGCCACAACAAGTACTTTAGTTGCTGAACATTTCATAGCAATTGCTGCATTGAAACAACTAAAATTGAGTTAAATGATCACTAATTGATTGGATCAATCATATTTAATGATAAACAGGGTGATATTAGTCTAATTTAAGTCCAAAAGTTAGATTTTATAGTTATCAAATACAGTGATATAGTAATTTGAGATAAACTAGACGATCAATTAAACGATTGCAAACGTAATCAACTAAAATTGAGTTAAATGATCACTAATTGATTGGATTAATCATATTTAATGATAAATAGAGTGATATTAGTCTAATTTAAGAGTAAAACTTAGATTTGATTGTGATCTTGATTGAATTTGCTACAACAAGTAAGTTGGTTGCTATGAATTTCTTAACAATTGCTGAAATATGCTACAACAAGTACGTTAGTTGCTAGAAATTTCATAGCAATTGCTGAAATATGCTACACGAAGTACGTTAGTTGCTGAACGTTTCATAGCAATTGCTGAGATATGCTACATCAAGTACATTAGTTGCTGAACGTTTTATAGCAATTGCTGAAATATGTTACAACAAGTACGTTAGTTGGTGAACGTTTCATAGCAATTGTTGTAACCTGCTAAATATCCTAGACAGTATAACATGCAATTTCTTGAAAACTGAATAACAACAATAATAATTTCAAATTTGTTCACAAATAACAACAACAACAACAAGAAGATGTGTTCACAAATAACAAAAACAATAAGATCAAATGTGTTCCTACGGAGCATTTCGCTCGGAGCATGTAGTCCTTTTGTGTCAACCCTTTTGCATATGAAACATTTATTTTTCTTGGTTGGAAATGATTCTCCGACTCCTTTCCGCCTTTTCAATGGCCTTCTTTCAATCTTGCCTGGCTCAACAAATGGAGGAAATATTTTTCTCTTTAAAATCTCAATAGGAACTTGCCAAGAATCCTCAGATGGCACGGGTTTAATTTCCTCCACATATGCAATAAGGTATGCTTCTACCAGATAATACAAAGAGGAGTACTCATAAATTTGCCTCCCATAGTCTTTACTATATTGGCATCGGAGCGCTGCCATAGCATGTGGACAAGGTATTTTGTCAACGTCAAAGACTCTACAAGTGCAAGATTTGCTTTGCAAATCAACCGTTGCAACTGCTTCGTGACCGGTGACAATATACCTGTAGTTGACAATTTGATGGACCAATAACTTGTTTCCCAACTTAACATTTTAGACAATGATTTTCTCCACCGAAGGGACAAATTTGGTTTTTGTATTAAGAAATTTCATATGCCTCTCATGAAATATCTCAGTAAATCGCTTGTTTATTGCATTGAATAAAGCAGTGATGGGAAATTCTCTTTCATCCAGAAGCGTTGCATTAATCGACTCAGTTGCTGTACTTATTCTCTCAAATCCTATATTATAACTGTATGTTTCAAGCAGTTGTTGTACTTATTTCAGCAGTTTCTGTATTTATTCTGGGAACAAATGCAGCAGTTGCTGAAACAAGTGCAACAACTGCTGAAGGGACGCAACAACTGCTGAAATATACTGCTAAAACTACTAATACATTAATCAACATCTGCAGTTATTTACAACAATTGCTGTAAAAAACTGCAACAATTGTACCAACTACCAACAACAATAAACTGGTAAACTGTACCTATTTCCTGGAAAGAATGCCCTTCTCCATCGGTGAAATTCAAAGTGTTCAAGATGTGTGGTGGCTCCTGGAACTATATCTCTTATTTGATTGAAGTGATCATTGAACACATCTACATTGTACGCTTTTGCTGCTTTATAAAAATGGTGGAAAACGCTCCCATTATGAAAATTATTTCGAATATTTTCTTCAAGGTGCCTCATACAACAACCATAATGAGCTGAAGGGTACACAATTGAAATCATCTTTTCAATACTTGGATGTCTGTCGAAAATTATGCACAATTTAGGGGTATCAAGTACAAAGCTGCTCATTTGCTCAAAAAAGTATTTGTAGGAAGCATAACATTCAGAGTCTACTATGCAAAATACCACTGAAAAAATATGATTCTCCACATTCTGTGCAACAGCAGACAACAACACACCATCGTACCTACTCTTCAAAAATGTCCCATCCACAACTATAACTTTTCTCATTTGCTCAAAATCAAGAATCCAAGCTCCATAGGCCACAAAAAAGTACTTGAACCTACCATTTTCATGAACCTCCAACGCCGTCTTACTTTCCGGATTTGATGTCCTAAGCATATGACTGTATGCATCAAGCACTCCGTATCCTTGCTCATGTGTCCCTCATACCAAAGACTTTGCAATCTCGCTACCCATCCAAACCTTCCAATAACTTACCTTGCAGTCCAATTCAATACGGATGGAGTTCTTCAAATCTTTTGTAGATGGACCTTTACCCTCAGGATACTTAGGTTTGAAGTATGCTCTAAGGACTTTTGCTGTGACATGTGGATTATGGCTCGTAAGATGTTCCGAACCACATGTGTGCAACTTTTCATACTTTCTAATGTAAAACCTATCACCACTTGTACTTGGGATGCACACATTTGTAACAATATACAAAAAAGGAGTTAATCACCTTCTTCATTCTAAAATCTTTCTTCACACAAGCAATTTTCAGCGCAATATCTAATTCTTGATTATTCTTAAATGACATACCATTGTAAAACTCCGTTCCATCATCTCGAGCATGACTTGAATGAGTTGATTGTGTAGTTGTCGGTGTATTACTGGCAACTTCAGTTGAAGGAATTTGTTGACCTGCACTCTCTTTATCTGAAGCATTCATATCCATCCAACCACATTCATCATTTAACATTTGTTGGTCTTGAGATAAATTATGATTCTCCGCCAACCTTTCAACTTTGTATAGCCTTAAAATGGGTCTGGATTCATCTTCCAAATAAGTACTCAAACTAAGTTGATCTTTTATCTTAAAAGGAGTCGTTTTCTGCTTTTCACCACAACTGTGCATGTAAGTGATGACAATATCTTTCAAATCACAATTTAGTTCACAATAAGTAATGATTTTGTTCGCAAAATCATCATATGCGACATCTCGATGCACAATCATCGCTATCATCTCGGCCATCTCTTTATTTTTCCAACACCAAATATAACGATTGTTGGACTCAGCCCATTCACTATGATAATCAATTTCTAATGCTATTTTGTCCCCCATTAATGATCTTGAAGGTACCTAGAGATATTATGATTGAAAACAAAATAAATTAGTCATGAAAGAAGAGAAAAAATTATACTAAAATGTCACAACTGTTTTAGTTTATTTAGCATCTGCTTCATCAATTGTAACAATAGATGCAACAATTGCTGTAGATTATTCAGCAACTACAACATTCTGTTTCATCAATTGCTGAATATGTTGCAGCAACTACTGCAACAAATTCAGCAACTGCTGAAAATATATGCAACAGTTGCTACAATTGATGAAGCAGTTGCTAAATACATATTCAGCAACTGTTGCATATTTTTCAGCAGTTGCTGCAATTGATGAAGTATTTGTTGGATAAATTATTCAACAACTGCTGCATAATTTTTAGTAGTTGCTGCATCTGTTTCAGCAACTGCTATAACAGTTGCTGAAACGTATACTGCAATGGCAGGACCAACAATATAAAACTCGAACTCAGATGAATAATACACACCAAACTACATAATTTATTTATCAAAATGATCGAAAATCACCTCTTAAGTAGTTTTCAATGCTACACAAACAAAATTTAGTCCAAAATTGAATATTTTTTCTCTCAAGTTCTTCACAGAAAAAAATCACAACAATATAAGCAGCAACAACACTAAGAAGAGAAAGAGAGAGCAACAAAACGGAGGAGGAGAAGAAGAAGAAGAATGAAGAAGAGAAAGAAAAAAAAAGCGGGAGAAATCGTTGGGAGAGGAGGAGAAAAAAAAATCTAATTTTTCCCCTTTTAGAAACTAGGATTTTAGCTAAAATTTGGGTTAAAGTGTAAAAAATAAAACTTGGGGACTTATTCAAAAGAAAGTCAATTATTATTAAACTCTAATTGTAAACTTGTCACCTACACCTAATTTTTAAGACTTGAGTCACTCTTTTTACATTTCAACTCTTTTTTGTCACCCTTAATTAATTCACCCATTAGGAATATGACCTTATTAAGGTGCCAATACGGAAAAATTCGACAAATTCAGGGGGCCGCTTATATATTTCGCCTTTAGTTATTGTATTGTAAATCTTCGTAAATTTTCATTTAATTTGGAACAATTTTGAGCTAAAAAGTCATAAGTTAAATTTAGGTATCATGGATTAATTAATGAGGTATCATGAGTGAAATATAATATATGAATAAATTAATTTGGGACTGAACAAAAATTAAATTGAAGTACAACGGATATTAAAATGATAGGTATCATGAATGAAATGAAATGGAGATAATATAAGTGAAATAAAACATAACCAACCAACTCAAATGCATATTGAGGAGGATCATAACCTTACAAACTTTGAATGGGGCATCTTAGCGGCGCTATGATAATTGGAATTATACTAAAATTCAGCCAGTGGAACCACTTATGCCAACACTTTTGACTTGTGATTTCACATACACATCAAGTAGTTTTCTAGTCACATTGACTCTTTCAGTCTGGCCATCAATTTGAGGATGGTAAGCAGAACTGAACTTCAATTCAATCTTAAGGCCTTTGAATAGCTCCTTCTAGCAAAAGGCTTAGAAATACTTTATCCCTGTCTCTTACGATGCTTTGGGGCAGGCCATGGAGCTTGTACACATTCTCCATAAACAATTTAGAAATATGAACAACAATAAAAGGATGTGCAAGAGATCAGAAGTGAGCATATTTGTTGAATCCGTCAACAATGACAAAGATAGTGTCCTTGCCTTCAGATTTGAGTAAACCTTCAATAAAATCCATGGTAATGTGTTCCCATATCTTGTCTGGTACACAAAGAGGTAATAGCAGCCCCCGATAAGCCATTTGTTCTTACTTGTATCTTGGCAAATGTCACACTTTAGTACCATTTTCTTGATGTCAACAGGCGTATTGGCTAGTAGAAGACAACTTTAATCCTCTGCGTTGTGGCCTAAGTTGCGCTGACTCTTCACTTTCGATGCCGCACCGGTATCGGATTCTCCAAAAAACACACTATCTTTGGCGAATTCGACACGCACATGTTGACCATTTTGAAGAGTCCGAGCAACATAGGTTGTGGGCTTGTGGCTGAGACTTAGAATGGACACCAAGTCCAGAAAAATAATATGATGCACTAGTTGTTAGTCTTAACTCTTAACATGATTCCCCATCCAGATTCTACCTTTAAATCTGAGTACTGCTTGAATCATAGTAACATATGCAACTGAAGTGGGATCAATCACTACTTGAGCTATTAGTTGAGTCACTTCTGAATCATTTTCATAACTCTTACATACTTCATCTATCCATTTAGGTTGTATTTGAGAAATCACACAGCATGAACTAGGGTCTTCCACCCTTGACAAGGAATCAGTTATAATGTTCTCAACTTCCTTTTTATGGTGAATCTCATAGCTCAGACCCATCAATTTGGTCAAACTCTGATGTTACAGTGAAGTGATAATCTTTTGTTCCTGCAAGAACTTAAGACTATAGTGATCAGTCTTAATAAACTGATGAGGATGCAGGTAGTGTCTCCACTTGTCAACTGCCACCAACAATGCCATGAGTTCTTTTTCATATGTAGAAAGGCGTTGGTGCTTTTGCTAAGTGATTGGCTAATATAGGCCAAAAGGTGATCCTTCTGCATGAGTACAACTCCGGTTAAACTCACATGACAAGCGAACTTATCCAAGAAATCAATCAGAAGAGGCAGGGGTGACGGGTGGCAAACGTCGAAGAAAATCACAAAGGACTAACCGAGGAGAACACAACAGTAACGTCACAAGGGATCTAAAGATAAACAAAGAATAAAAATCATTATTAATGGAAAATATTTCAACAAATAAATCAATATCATCTGTCAACCGATTATACTAGTTGTATAAGAAACTAACATATATATAGCTTTAATACATTATTTTCTACTAGAAGACTAATAAGAATCTACAAATGCAGGTTAAAAAATCATCAATTAATACAAATGATAACCTTGATCTGAGCTATCAACATCTGAGTTGCTACTACCTTCATGACTATCTTTCTTCACCAGTTTCATTTCTTCAACTCTACTTGTGTTACTCTTAGGACTTTCCTCTTTCATTTTTTTATTAGGACTTTCCTCTTTCATTTTTTTATCCTCTCTTCTTTTTCTCCAATCACTCTTCCTTTTCCATTGTCTCACTAGCAAAATTCCCAAACTGAGGAACACAGCCATAGTGCATCCTCCTCCTACGATCACAACCTCACCTAGCACCCAATGAGCCCCCTTTCCTTGTGGCAATATTGACCACATTGCAGCTATATAAGCTGACGCCATAAAAAATGTAGAAATCCACATTACTTTGTGTGTTGCCACCATTAGTTTCATCATGGATCTTCTCTTGAATGGAATAACACTAACAAGAACATTAACAATCCCAAGGGACAGGAAAAGTGCCACAATGTTACAAACCAAGAACACCTTAAAGGCTGATTTTTTACCCAATAAAGCTTTTCCAGTTACTTGATTAAATCCACCAGGAGGATTAATACCAGCAGCAAATGCGACAGTTGCTATTAGTACTGCAACGACTGTTATGGTTTTTCTTGCATTTCTTAGACCTTCACTTTGGAGCTCAATTTTCTTCATCCTAGTAGCGCGATAATTATTATTGTTGTGCTTTCGTTGATGATTATTATAATGAGAATGTTGAGATGAGGATGGACTAGTAAATCTCGGCCATGATCCCAAATTCGGCGATACAGGTACCTGCTGGAATTGTTGAAAATTTGGTGATGTAGGTACCTGCTGGATGTCTTGAAAATTTGGTGGCAATTGGTTACATCTTTTGGCACCAGCTCTTTCTAATGCTGGTATGATTGCAAGAGCACCAGAGTTACTTGCATCTGCTTCAACTACATCTAATGCTGTATATCCTTTCCGGTTCAAAGCATTTACTACAACCCCAAGCTTAAGCAGATAAGTCACCATCTGAAGAAAGATGCATTGTATTCAATAGAACTATATGTTAGTTTTGAGCTTTTATATGCACAAGTATATTCCTTGTGCAACTCTGTTTTGCAAAGTTGCTTGCTTGCCTCCAGAAAACTAATTTCATTAATCATGAATATAATAGTTATTTAATAATCAATGGATTGACCTTTAATTTCTGAACTAGGGGTCAAGATCGTCCAATAATTAAAGGGCAAATTTACTGAGCATTAAATCACTAGAGCGTAGGGCTATAGGACTCAAGCTTAGCTTATGATCGATTTTCACACATTAAAATGTCCCCATCTCTTTACCTTTAGACCATGAATATCAAAAGGCTTTATTTGTTCCATTTCTAAATTATGTACTTGGTCAAACACTTTTATATAAAATAGAACAGCGAGAGTAGAGAAAGAGAGTATAAACCTAGTGGTGAGATACTCCCTACGTTCATTTTTACTTGTCAGAAATTAATTCAATATTTTAACATTAAAATTAGATGTTCGAAAACTATACAAAAAACACTATAAGTTGCAATACTTCTCATATTAAGAGGATAAAAAATATATATCTTAAAATGTTGGTCAAAGGCAATATAATTTGACTCGAAAAAACAAAAAAGTGACAAGTAAAAGTGAACGGAGGAGTACGTGAAAGTGCAAAAGAGAACTTACAGTGGTGAATTTCCTAACAGTAGCCAAATGAAGAATGGAATTTCCATCAGTATCTTGAACGTTCATGAGATGTGAAACGTCGAGACTCTCCATCAAAAACTTGAGGACTTCAAAATGGTTGTTCTTGACAGCCAAATGTAAGATGGTCTCACCATGTTTGGTTATCATTTCAGCAGATTCAAGACTCACTGAGAGTATCTCAGCAATAATGTTTACTCTTCCTTTAATAACTGCCCAATGAAGTGGCGTTCTGCCTTCATTATCTTGTAAGGCAGAAAGGTCCATGTCCAGCTTTAGCAACTCTCTTGTTATATCTAAGTGACCTTTGCTGCATGCTATGTGTAACGGACTGCAACCATTCATCAACTCTTTTTTCGAAGCAAAATGGGGTCGCACTTTAACCAATTCCTTCACCACTTCTGTAAATATGAGAAAACATGTTGTCCTTAAAACGGTAATCAAAATTAACAATTGACTTAAAAAACGTATCTAGAAAAACTAATCAAGACCAGGAATTTATAATTTTAATTAGGGTCTTTTTGTTTACGCCCCAAAAATGTACGCCCAAACTGATGGAGCTTACACTCCATGATACTTTAGTCCTCACAGGTCGTTCCAGTGCTTTTTTACTATGCCCGCTCCTACGCCTAGACTCGCCCCAATAATGTTTGTTAAAATATTGTCCCCACATAAGAACTAACTACACAAATTTAACATAACACATGCATGGGTATTTAAAAAAATTAATTAACAATCAATTATTTATTAAATTTGTGAAGATTAACACATGGAATAGTCAAAAGTGCACAATTCTATTAACCAATGGTTATATGTAGTGGTGTCAAATGAGCGGGTTGGACTGAAATTGGAGAAATCAAAATGGATTAACTCGAAATTGAGTTGGTCTTTACCCGCCCAAACCTACTTTGGGCTAAATGGATTGGACTAAAAACAAGTTGGGTCATGACTTGCTCAATTCGACCTGCTTAATCTAAAGAATGTCAACATATTGTTAATTACATGCCCAAATTTTTTTCTTAAATAGCTTCTATAACTAGAAGATCTCAAATAGCTTCGTCTAAATAACTCAATGAAATTGGCACTGAGGTTCAATTCAAGTATCTTAAAACATAATACTATAAACTGTATTAGTATATTATAGATCCCAGAAAACTAGCAGAAATAATATAATTGCCATTAAATAAAACACTAGAAATATAAATAATTAAATTCCAACACAGAATTGTGCAGTTTAAAAATTTATTAGTTTCTTACATTTGCAAATTTTTCACCTGCCAGTTGATACTCACAAATGTTTTGTACCCATTGCAAGAGAGTACAATATTATTATTGCAGTCAAAAAACCGGCATGTAACCAAGTATAGGACATGGTAAAATTAAATTATTCGGGCAAATTCATGTTAAAAAATGGTTCAAATTTGAGATTGAATTGAACTTACTTGAAAATCTTTTTTAAATGAGTTAGGGCTTAATGAGTTGAGATTAAACCTATTTATAAATGAAATTGAGCCCAATTCATAAAATTTTGGACGGATTTGAATTTAATTTGGACTCATTTTAACAGCCTTAATTATATGTGTGTAATTAAATATCAATCATAAGGATCTAATTAAAAATATATCTATGTTTCAGGGAGTAAAAGCACAAAATTCCAAAATTAAATAAAAAGAAGAAGAGGATAACGATAGGACACTCATTGTGAGTGAATATCCATCAATGAGGAATTGTAGACTTTTGGCCGTGTGAACATTTGAATATAGAGACGACTGGCCCTCAAGTCTCACATAACCTTTTATTTGAAAGGACACATTAAAGTTTTACTCTTACCGTCTTATTTTACTAGATTTTTATACTATAGTACAATTTTCTTATTACTTGTCTATTTAGTAAAGTAAGAGAGATTTTTTTTTTTTTCAATATTACTCTTATCATTAAGTAATTATATATATATATATATATATATATAATGTAATAGTAGTCAATCCAAAATTTTCAATATAATTAATAAGGTTAATTTTGTCAAATAAAAACTTTTAGAAAAAAAAAGTATTAAGTCAACAAAGGCCAAGTAAAATGAATAAATATTGTTTAGTGTGTAGTTTAAATTGGACTTTTACCGAAATTATGTTTAACTACAATTTAGGCAATTTTGAGTTATGATAATAGTTAAATAAGTAGGGACGATCCGAGTTAGGCACCCATATATATTAGTACTAATTTTTCCAAATTTTATGGTGACACCGTTAAATTAAAAAGCAAAAATAAATTTAAGTAGTTAAAAATATATGTCTTCACTCTTAAATTAAATTAAATATATAATAATAACTTCAAGACATGATGTATATATTATCATGTTATCCCTTGAATACCTAAATAATTGGAAAAATGATTGTGGACAACAGTAGTCAACGTCAAAGCTAGGCATGCATTCAGAAATAATAAGAACTAATATATGTCCAAAAAATAATTTTTACGTGTTCTATTGGCACGATTTTCCCATCAATTTTTCTACTTTGATGGTTGTTAAATCTCTTTTGTGAAAATAATAGTATCTACTACATTTGTCTCTTCTAAGAAACTTGCTCCTACCGACACTGTAGGTACGTCATTATCATTATTTATTTGCCACCATTAGGAGTCCAATTCTGAATTCCCTCTTAATTATTACCCCACACATCCTCAAATCCAACATAGCCATTGATCATAAAGAACTGATTTCAGTTCAAGAAAAACTTTTGTCTATGCTTATTAATTAGAGAAGAAATAATTCTCCTAGAATAAAAGATGGTACAATTTGTATTCCTAAATTAGACAGTTTAAGAGCTAAGGCCAACATTTTTGAGATGAACTCTTTACTATACCCTATTTTAATTTGATAGGAAATTAGATGAAGGAAATAAAATCATTGAAAGAAATAATATAAGCACAAGTGAAAGACCCAACAATTAATAAATAGAAGAAATTAATTAAACAAGAGACAAAAGGCAGGAGACTTTATTCAATGACTCAAAAATTCTTTTTATTCTCCTTTTGTAACCTTGAATAATTATTCTTGCCTTAAAATCGTGTGCTTCTCCAATTGGTTTGTACTTGGTCTTGCATGTCCATTCAACTTCAATTTGCCTTTTTGTATGTGGTAGAGTAGTATCATCAATAATCAATTTTTCATACTTTTCAAAATCTACAACTTCGGTTAATGACTCAAAGTTGCTTGTATCTTCAATATCCATAAGCATGCACTTCAATTGTGGATCTAAATTTTTAAGGTAGACTTTATTCAATGACTCAAAAATCTCTTGAATTTCTACTCTATATTTGACTACCTCACAACCTTAGATAATATGTAGCAAGCACCCCTATTTAAAATAGTGCATAACCAAATTAAACTAGGATTAGAAAATCTATTCCTATATGAACTAGGACAAACAAATCCTAATCCTAATTAGACATGAATTAAATAAATACCAAAAAATATTAAATCCTAAACAACTAAGGATTACCAAAAATATTAAATCCTAAACAACTAAGGATTCCTATTCCAACTTTGAATTATTATTTCCAACATTAGAGGCATAACTTTGCAAAATTTACTACTTTTTGTGTTCTAAAAACTTTCTTTTAACCAATACAAGTTCCCGTTCCTTCTGTTTCAAGACTGTACATTCCTAATCGAAGCAAATTTTTGATTTACTTTTGAGTTTGCCTTTTATAGTATAGTATCAGTTATCATCCGTTTTATTTAGTGCTGAATAACATAATTCGTTTCTTTGATATATCAATCCAAAGGCATCTTATGTTTTTACCTATGTAGTAAATATTTTCATGATATCTACTTAGCTAGGACACATTTTACAACGACCATATCTGATATCTCAATATTAATTATTAGTTGTGTAAATATCTATATTAAACAGTGCAGAGAGAATTCAATAATCTCCCAAGTTATAACCGGCATAATGATCCGTCAAGTTGGAAATGGTCATGAAAAACTAATGTTCAACTTTTAGCTGAAACAAAAAAGATTGGGTAAATTTTTTTTTCCCATCTGCATGCTTAATTCTTGGTAAGTGAAGTGACATAATACTTGTGTTGATGAGAGGCAGCAATGGAGCTAACTAGAGGTCGGCTTATGAGTTTGGCGGAATTTCAATAGCTTTTGCTCAGAATTCACTTAATAAGTTAAATAATTTAGCCAGACCTCAATTAACTGCCTTTACAAGAATTCGAAATCCATAAATTTAAAATCCCAACTTTGAGTGGTATAGAAGAGTCTAACACGAAGTTTGAACATCAAAAAAAGGCAAGTTTTACCTGTGTGGCCTGATGAAGCTGCAGCATGAAGTGAAGTAGTGGACATATCAACTTCAAGCATCAACAACATCTGGACATTATCTAACAAATGCTTAACCACTTCAATCCACCCTCTCTCACATGCTACATAAAGCACACTCTTCTCCCACATATTTGTCTTGTAAGCAACCCATGGGTCATTCTCAAGCAGGATTCTCACAATTTCAATCCTCCCTTCTCTGCATGCTTCGTGCAAGGGCGTCTCAAGATCCCGGTTCTCCGCGGACACCATCTCTGGGAACAAATTCACGACCTTCCTGACCAATTCAGCATGCCCAAGTCTAGCTGCTAGGTGCAATATGGTGTGTAATGACCCCTCAATGGTTTGTTTTATTATGTTTGAATCTTCTTCAATGAGTTTTTGAATGGCTTGAACATCTCCCCTGAAAACTGCTTCATTCAGCCGCCGGTCCATTTTTTAATCAATTAAAAGTGTGTGATGGAAATTTAAATGTAACTTTCAGGTTGCAATAGTGTTTATTTATCTTGGGGGACAGACTATTTATACAAACTAAAGTCTCATTTTTTTCCACAGCTGAAATAACCATGAAGATTCCTAGCTGAGGGAATTGTATAACGTGTTCTTTTTCTTTTCTTTTCTTATTAAATATAATATATATATATGTGGCGGGTGTCTCGTCTAGCAAAATGGTGAAAGTCAAGAAGACTTATGGAATAATTTTGTATGGGTACGTAGGTCAGGAGTGTATAGAGTTTCAGCTAGGCCAAGTCACTTACCTAGCCGGCTCGGGATATTGACTTGGCTTATTTATATATTAAAGCTCGACTCAACTTGATTAGATTTAGAAAAGAGACGGGGGCTCAGATTAGCTTTGTTGCAAAATATTATTGGGTCGGTTCCTCCCATAAGGGATGCTAGATGACCAAAAAAGTTAAAGTTAGCCTACATAAATATCATTTTGGGTACGTTGTTTAAGTTGTGACATATAGGACTGTTAGCGTTTGAAGAAGTTCTCTTCATCCAAGGGATTTTTAGGCTGTGAATACAAGAGAGGTAATCCATCTTGTGAAATTTCCAAGGATGAGTAATTCGAGTTGGGTTGATACAAACACCGCTTCCGCCAAGGAGAAATTATCACAATTCTGCAAACTGATTTTTTACTTCAAGCTTGTTTTAAAAAGAGTTTAACTTGATGCAGTTTCAGTCTAAGCTCAGCTCAGTTTAACTAAATAATCTATGCAATCGAAATTCAATTATAGCTCGAATAGCTAAGTCAAAATTAATGCTTGATCAACTCGGCTTGGTTGGCAGTTGAGTCGTATAATTATTATGCTAAATATTAAAATTATCCTTTTACGTTCAAGCGTTAAGTACTCCTCCGTCTCAAATTACTTGACATGTTTGTTTTTAGCACAACTCTTCATGAGAAATTAATAAGGGTGCAAATTGCCTAACATGTCCTTATTTAATCTTGATTAGATGAATCTTCTTCAATTAATATGGGTATAGTTGGAAAAAAGTGATTAATTATCTCTTGAATTCTGAAACATGCCAATTATTTTGAGACAAATTATTTTTAGCAAAATGCCAAGTAATTTAAAGTGGGGGAATAACTCGTTAGATAACTTGAAACGATATAATAAACGTGGATTTTGTATTAATTACTTTATGCGACATAATTAAATATTTTATCTTATTGTAATTTAACCTACTTGATGGCGACACGGAATTTAATAAGAAAATTTAGTTACTGAGTTCAAATAATTACTCCATCTATTTCAAAAGAGTTGACCCTTATTGACTTGACAGTCTCCTTAAGAAAATATTTATTAGGAGTTTTTTTTTACCAAATTAGCCATATTAATTATGCTTTGAAATATAAATTTGAGTATATAAATTTTATGTAGTCATTTAATGATGGGGTAATATTGGAAGAACATAATAAAATTCTTTTGATTTCATAAATAGAACAACTAAATTGAAACAAATATTTTTAGCAAGAGAGTCAACTAAAACGAAACGGAGGGAGTATATTAGTGTAGTTCTTATCTCATTGCGACTACTTTATTTAGGATTTAGAAGTTCGATAAATTTATGTTTTATATTTCAACTTTCTTTCAGGCTTAATTTCTAACTTAAACTAATTACTATTCATGTAATTCAATCGTATTCAAACCTCAATTTAAACTGTTTGTTTCTTACATTGTCACTTAACATATCAATTTATTATGAATAAAACTTGTTAAATAGCGATGCACGGGTGGATGCAAACGTTAATGAGCTGATCAGTTGAGTACTCAAGTCATGAGTCAACGATCAAATAAAATAATAATTATAACAACGTAACTACTATTAAATTAAAACATATGCTTGTGAGAAGAGTTGATAATCACGCATTTGTGATGGCTATTTTACAACATTTATTAACATACGTTAAGTATTGTAGTTTGGGAAGGATACTTGATCGGTATAATTGTCAGATAAAAGAACCTTCCTAGTCAAAATTAAGTAAGTACTCTCTTTGTCCTAATTTATGTGACACAGTTCATATTTCAAGAGTTAAATAATTTAAGTTTGATGGTGAATTTGAGAGTAGAATCTTCAATTTTTTTGAAATAAAATTTATATATTTGAAAACTACGTAAAAAAAGTATTATAAGTCATAATAATTGACAATTTAAAATATTTCAAAGATATATAAAAATTACGATAAAAAATAAATTCATTTGAATCTTGAAATCTGAAAGATGCCACATAAATTGGGATGAAGAGAGTATATATTTTAGTGATTTTGTAGGTTACTTTTCTAATCAAGTGTTAAATTTCCAAAATTAATTAGATATGGTCCAGCCAAAAATGTGAATAGAAGAGTAAATGTAAGCAGTGAAAATGCTTAGAAACTTGGTGGTGGTGGGCTGGGTTGGCTTTTATGATTAAGACAAGAGGACAAATGATCTACTCCTTTTAGTGGTTTAAGATTTTTGTTTTTTGTTTTGTTGATGAGTTCGGACTAACACTACGCCAAAAATGATCTTTAGCAACAATTAATTAATAACAATAATTTAATTATCGCTAAATATGTATTTTAGTGGCATTTACTAGTGACAATTACATTGTAGCTTTCTTTATAAATGCCCCTAAAGCCTGTAGTGACATTGGATCCAATGACATTTAACTAATGCCGATAAAATTTTTAGCACACTTGTTAAAGTGCATATTTATTGCCGCTAAAGCTTGTTTTTGTTGTAGTGTAATATTTTTAAACAATCAGTATATCTTATTCAAACAAAGATTTTTATTTTTTGGTTAATATTCAAAGAAAGTTGAAATAAATGCCAATCCATTAGAATCTCTAATCTATTACTTGGAAAATACCTCATAATTCACATACAGAGACATCATTATCAATCCAGACGACCATCTATGTGACCTCACCTCTTGCATCAACATTAATTTGTTAATTGTGATATTTATACTTTTGGTGACTTGAAGGTCGTCCATTAGTTTTGTTTTATTCCACCCAAATTTTGAGATGCCAAACAATCAAACTCTAGCTCAGAGCAATGACTGACATATAATTTCGTATGAGCAGGTTATATTGTTTTTGTTTTAAGTTGGTGTGAATATAGGGTGCGTGTTGAATCAAGGAGATTTTGATGACTACCAAACTTGTGAAAACTCATACAGGGAACAAGTTGCTATGACATGTTCCTCTCTTGCTGAGTCCAACTAGGATAAGGAGAAAGGCGTCAAAGCAACTGTATGGAGTATGATGACGTCAAGAGTCCAAGTTGTATAAAGTTTCCTTTCAAAGTATAAGTCTATATATGGAAGTAGATCAAAAGGAAGGGCACACAATAACTCTTATAAGGAATGGGATTCCTAACAAGGACAGGAGAAGCGGTACTATAAATAGATAGGGTTTCACGAAGAACCCCATGTATTTACCTAGAGAGCTTCAAACAGAACATATTCAACAAAGAGAAAGTTCATTGTTGAGAGAGTTCTGACTAATAGATAGAGTGCGGCTGATACATGAAACAAGATTGAAGAACCTGTTCCATAAGCTTATGTTAAACAGTTCTTAAGTCAAGTTGATTGTGTTGTTTTATTGAGTTGTAATCTCTTGCTTTCATAGTTTAGAGCTTACTTTAAGTTGAGGGAAACTTGAAGTCGGGTTCAATAGTCAAAGGTGATTGTTGAAGTTATAGGAGTTAGAGTTTATAATTCCTAGTTGTTGAATTATAGGAATTAGAGTTTATAATTTCTAGGATTGCAAGCTTTGTAATCTAAACACTTTTGAAGGCTCATTGTTTTAGTGGAGTTTGGGTTAAATCCTGCAGGGGTGCAGGTCGTGGTTTTTTACCATTTCTGAGCTGGAATTTCCCATGATAAATTATTATGTGGTTACTTTATCCGATTTTACTTTACATAACTAAAGTTCACAATAAAGGAATAGGTAAACTAATCTATTCCTTAGGCAATTATAGGCGGTCGGTATTCTAACAATTGGTATCAGAGTAGGTTATTTTAAGGAGAGTCTAATAACTCAAGATAAGATCATAATGAATTTTGCACTTCCTCTTGGACACGATGAAGGATAACCTATCAGCAGACCGCCATTATTCAATGGGAAATACTACTCGTGGTGGAAGGCTAGGATGGAAGACTTTCTTCAAGCTGAAGACTACGAACTTTGGACCAAAGTTAGTGATGGTCCAAGATTTTCTAGGATAAAGGACACTGAAAATAAGAACATCCCAAAACCCAAGGAACAATATGATGAAGCTGACTTTAAGATACTTGGTAAAAATGCCAAAGCCAAGTTCATCCTTGTGTGTGGACTTGGTCCTAAAGAATGCAATCGCATCTCTAGTTGCACCTCTGCTAAACAGATTTGGGATACACTAGTTAATGCTCATGAAGGAACTACTCATGTAAGAAAGTTTAAAATTGCTAGATTATGCACTGAATAGGAAGCTTTCAAGATGAACAATAGTGAGTCACTTAGGACATGATCACAAGATTCACTACAGTTGTGAATGAATTGATATCACTGGGAAAAAAATACACTACTGAGGAATAGGTTGACAAGGTACTTAGAACTCTTCCTAAGTCATGGGAGATCAAAGTCACTGCAATTCGAGAAGCAAAAGATATAACTAACATGACCTTGTATGAACTAGTTGGTAACCTGAAAACTTAAGAGATGAATGTTGATGAAGCAAAAAAAGGAGAAAGAAGGGATAAGACTCTATCTCTTAAGGAAACGGAGAGTGACGAATCTGATCTGGATGATGGACAAATGGCCTTGATCAGCAGGGAATTTAAAAATTTCTTCAAGAAAGGTGGAAACTATGGAAAAAACCCATCTCCTAGCAAAGAAAAGAGTAACAAAGTTCAAAGCAGATAAGATATGTGAAACATGTGCCTAAGGTAAACAAGTATAATCATCCTTCAAATCCAAATAGGTAATCAGCTCAACCAGGTCCTCGAAACTGGTACACTTGGACCGGTGTGGTCTCATAAGGGCGAAAAACAGGGGTGGTAAACGATATGAGTTTGTACTAGTTGATTATTACACCGGGTTCACCTAGAAAATCTTTCTTGCCTCAAAGGAAGATGCATTTGATGATTTCTGCTCCTTAATAAAGCAACTGGAAAAAAAGCTTGATCATCAATTAGTAGCAATCAGATCTGATCATGGAACAAAATTTGAGAACTCTAAATTCGTTAACTACTGCTCCTCACATAGGCTAGATCACAATTTCTCTACTCCTAGAATCCTTCAACAAACTAGAGTGGTGGAGAGGAAAAATAGAAACTTACAAGAAATGGCCAGAACCATGATATTGGCTAGTAATATTGTTGGCCAATTTTGGGCTGAAGCAATGAATATTGCATGTTACATTATAAATAGATGCATGTCTAGACCTCTCCTAGAAAGGACTCCCTATGAATTACTCAAAGGCAGAAAACCTAACATCTCTCATCTGAGAGCCTTTGGATGCAAACATTTTATTCATAATAATGGAAAGGAATTGTTAGGAAAATTTAATGCAAGAAGTGATGAAGGAACTTTTCTTGGATATTCATCACATAGTAAAGCTTATAGGGTACTAAACAAAAAAACTATGTATGTTGAAGAAAGTGTGCATGTTATTTTTGATGAAAACAATGTTATGGCTAACCACAATTTGTAGGATGAAGATGGACTACCTAGGGGTTTTGATTATTTTAAACAGGAACAGGTGAAAGAATCAGGTCCAGTAGACACAGTATCTGCTAGTAAAATTCCTGAATCAGTTCAAAGTGTAAAAGATGAGACTCCACAAAGTGTCATGAGGCACCACAAACTGAAAAGAGGTGACCAGTCTGAAGAGTCCCCTGACCTAGTTCTTAAAGGATACAAGTACCAAAGGTCACATCCTATTGAGAATATCCTCACCGATTTAAGATCTGGGATAACTACCAGATCTGAAGTGAAGAGTGAATGTGCCTTGAATACATTTCTGTCCATCATTGAACCCAAGAAAGTCAGTGAAGCTTTGATGGATGCAGACTTGATTTTAGCCATGTAGGAAAACCTCAACCAATTTGAAAGAAGAAAGGTGTGGCATTTGGTACCTAGACCAAAGGACAAAATAATTATTGGAACTAAATAGGTGTACAGAAACAAACAAGATGAGAATGGAATTGTCACAAGGAACAAAGCAAGATTAGTGGTCCAAGGATACAATCAGGAAAAAGGCATAGATTATGATGAGACCTTTGCTCTAGTGGTTAGATTTGAAGCAATAAGGCTGCTGACAGAATTTGCTGCCTATTTGAAGTTTACATTATATCATATGGATATGAAAAGTGCGTTCCTAAATGGGTTATTGAAGGAAGAAGTGTTTGTAAAACAACCTCCAGGTTTTGAAAATATTGACTATCCTAACTATGTTTATTAGCTTGATAAAGCTCTTTATGGATTGAAACAAGCACCTAGAGCATGATATGAAAGACTGTCAAAGTTTCTTCTCAGCCATGATTATACAAGAGGCAAGATAGATAACACTTTGTTCCTAAAAAAAAATGTAAGAGATTCATTAATTATGCAGGTATATGTTAATGATATTAACTTTAAAGCCACCAACACTTCACTTATTAAAGGATTTGCTGAATTGATAAGCACTGAGTTTGAAATAAGTATTATGAGAGAACTTAATTTTTTTCTTGGATTACAAATCATACAAACTCCTTATGGAATAATAATTCATCAACAAAAATATATGAAGAAGCTGCTAAAGAGGTTCAAAATAGAATAAGCCAAAGCAATAGATACTTTCATTGCCACAACAACAAAGTTGGACCTAGAAGGAAACGGTACACTAGTGGAGCAAAAACTGTATAGAGGCATGATTTCTTCTCTCTTATACCTCACAACTAGCAGACCAGATATTTAGTTTAGTGTAAGACTCTGTGCCAAATTCTAGGCAAGTCCCAAAGAATCCCACCTGAAGGCTGTCAAAGAATCCTGAGATACTTAAAAGAAACAACAAATTTGGGTTTGTGGTACCCAAAAGGCAGCAATTTTAAACTTATAGGCTATCCAGATGCAGACTATATAGGCTATTTGGTGGATAGAAAGAGCACTACTGGTATGACACACTTCTTGGGATTATGTCTAATCTCTTGGGCAACCAAAGAAGCAAAACTCTGTGGCTTTGTCAACTGCTGAAGCTTAATATGTGTCAGCTGCCTCATACTATGCTCAACTTTTTTGGATAAAACAACAACTCAAAAACTTCAGATTAAACATTGAGTGTGTTCCCATCTTCTATGACAATACAAGTGCCATAAATATTGCCAAGAATTCGGTCCATCACAAGAGGACCAAACACATTGACATCAGACACCATTTCTTGAGGGACAATGTTGAGAAGGGGTTGATATTCATAAATTTCTGTGCCACTAATAAGCAGATTGCTGACATTTTACTAAGTCATTGGCAAGGGATCACTGTGAGAGAAACATGTTGAAATTGGGGATGATCAAGATCACATGAGCATCCTTCAATGACTGGCTAAGGATCACTGTACATAATGCATTTTAATTTGATTTTATACTCACTCTTGTACATTTATTGTATATCTCTATGCCATTAAAAAAAACAAAAAAACAAAACAAATAAAAAACAAAAAAAAACAATTTTTTTTGGTTACTCATGCTCTATTACATGATATTTGCAGTATCACAAGACAAGTGCTAAGGGTGGAGAACCAATCAGTATCTTTATAAGATCAAGGTATGTACATCACCCCTATTATATTAAAGTGAATCTTAAGCACTTATACCTGTCCCTTCTATTAGTCCCTAGCCTAATCTCTCTCCTATTCCCTATAACCGCCAATCGATCTCTTATTAAAGAAAAAAGTTTATTCTAATCATGAATACTTTTAAAAGGGGGAAAAGTAAATCTGCCAAGTGTAACATCAATCTCCTTCTCCAAGAAAAACTCTTCCCCTTAAAAGACTCTCATAATTATCCAAATGGCTACTTTTTCTAATTCGAGTCCTATTTAAACACCTTCTCCTTTCACTTTCAACACGTAAAATCAAATTCCACCTTCTCATTTAACCTCTCACATCGACCTTTAAAATCTTATCTACTCTCTTCTCTGTTCAATTCACTGACAACGGAGATTCAATTTTCTTCTTCTCCAAGCTCTCCCCATGATATTATCCCACCCACCTAACCCCACACTCCTTCCCATTTATCTGTCGATCTCACTTTAGGGTGTCTAAGGAAAAGGTTTTTCATATTCTATTGCCTCCTGTTATTTTTGTGGATGATGTTGGTTATGCTCATTTGGGTGATTTGAATCCTACTATTGAGGGTACTCCTATTACAGAGTCCTCTACATTAGTTGTGTTTGATTCAGAGGCTGTGGTATTAGATGCATATGCTTAGGAGGAATGTGTTGGTGCTACAGAGGGTATGGTAAAATAAGGAGTACAGGATAATGCACCTCGTAAGGGAGAATCGCTGGAAGATCAGGCAGCTGGACTTTGTTCACCTTTTTAGGTCCACTTGGGTGTATCTGTTAAAGGGGAATCATTGGGGGAACCCTTCGTTGAACCTAGTTCTTTTGATAGGCTCTATTTAGCCAAGGATCTAGGTTTGATGTCTGATGTTTATCTGAGTACAGATGTTCAGGTTAGTCCATCATCAAAGGAACAAGTCGATGCTACCAGTTCTCATTCTGAATTTACTAATGCTGAGGATGTGCCAATTGTTCTTTTGGTGTTTCCTCTAGTTTGTTCCCGTCTTTGTAAAGAATCTGGGAAAGCATTTCATATACCCATGGATGAACCCATGAATGTACTTCATCCTCTTCCTTCCCAGGCTATTCCTATCAGGGTCACTCAGAGTGTCAAAAGGGCCCTGTGTGAAAGTTTGCTTGTCATATCTACTAAAAAACCCATTTTGTAAAGTCCTCATTTGTCCCTCTTGAAGATCCTATTGAGATTATTGATGAGTATGTGATAGCTACTAAAAGGAATAGAAAAGGTAAAGAAGTGATGCCTACGACCAAACAAAAGAAACAGGTCCAGAAACCTGTTCTTTCACAAAAATCTATTAGGTCCAAACTGAGAGATGAATCAACTAATAATGAGGTTGCTGATGAAGGAGAGGCTTCTTCTGAATCCTTAAGGGATGAAGATACTGAGGATGATCTCCCTCATGGTAACACTAAAGATGAAGTTGACACCTATAATGATATTGAGGATACTCTGGATGCTAGGAATGCCGGGATTGTCAACTTTGGTCAACACACTATGGTGAAGGGTCGGGTCATCACTGGTTTTGGCAGAGTAGAAATAGATGATGTGGTGCTTCTTCTCAAGGCATAGGGTTGGACAGACCTGTTCCTTCAAGTGCTAGTCAAAGAAAGATGGGTAGGAAAGAGACAAAGGAATTCTACATCAATGCCACTGGGTCTTCCTTTTTTATCTACAGTGTTGTTTGTGATATACCCATCCATCTCACTCCTAAGCTGTTGGCTCAGGTATTAGGTATTCCTAATGACGGTTGGTGCCACTATGTCAAAAACGACTAGCCTCCTTTGAATGGTCTTCCTTCAACTGTGGAAATATCTAGAAAATATGCTAATGATCCTACTTTGGCAAAGCACTATAAAGTCAACAAAGGAGCTATGACACCTTTGTATAAATTACTCTTTGATGTTGTGCGCAAGATGATTCTGCCTAGAGAGTAAAAGTTTATAGAGGCAAACTTTATGGACCTTACCATCATGGAACTGCTAGCATCTAGGTTCCCTACCAATCTTCCTAGGCTAATGCTGTATCACATACATAAAATCTGTAAGAAGGATAAGACCAAGCATGCCTTGGGTTATGACTTTTTGTTAGGGTCTATTTTTGAGCACTTTGAGTTACTAGTTAAGTCCCGGTAGTATTAGATTACGAAGGATGTCATTGGAATAAAGAATCCAGCTGCTGTACCTGCTCCTCCTAGGGGGCCTAATACTCAAGTTTTGAGGTTGTAAGCCCTGCTTGCTGCCAAGGATAAGGAAATATCTTTAGTTTGTACTTCTTACCTTGAATCCTTGGACATGCTTTATGTGTAGTATGGGTTGGAGCAGGAAGCTCTGAAGGCAGAGAATGCTAGGCTCAAAACTGAATTGAAGAATTAAAAGGCCACTAACTCTACTAATCTCAAGGGCGTTTTCTACCTATTCAAGAAAGATAGATCCTCCCTCCTCCTTCCAAGCCCCACCATCCTCTTCTGCTTAGGCTCTTTTCACATCATTTTTTTAATTTCTTTTGTCACTACATGTGCTTAATTTTTGCTTTAATCTCTTATGTGTGTGGTGTATATACTTTCTGATAAATGGAAATGCTCTTGGTCTATGCCTCTTTTCTCTCTACTGTGGCCCTGTTCATATTATGATTTATCTCATGAGTTCTTGTAATGACTCTTTAGGTCATTTTGTCCATTTCCACATATTTTTGTGTTTTGTACTTTCTCACAACAGCTACAGGTAATTTATAATTGTCGGGACCATTGGTTTGGTTACTGGGCAGTTTGTTTAGGTTTTAAGGCCATTTCCCTATTTTGGAGCTTTTGAAGTTGAGAAGTTGGTGTTCTGATAAAACATCTAGTAAACGGCCTCGGATAAGAACGAATAGGGGGACCTTTGGTTTGGGTCCCGAGGCTTTCATGCTCATTTTGGGATATTAAGTGGATTTTGGTAAAAACCAGAACCTTAGGTGTGGGACCCATATTTTGTTGAAAAGAGCTCGGGTGGAAATTTTGATGATTTTGTTGAGTCCAAAATGCTGATTTTGGTAGGGTAGCATAGTTTGTTGTCATGCATGGGGTTCTGAACGAATGTCCAGCACCTGATCGGGGTCTTTTGGGACTTAACAAATTTGCTGGTGCTTAAGTTGCAGGTGTAGTAGATTTAGCAACTCATGACCTATTTAGCCATCGCTGATTTAGTGGCTTATGAACAATTTAATGGTAGCCGATTAAGCGGCTCATGACCAATTTATCGTTGACCGCTTTAGTGGTCATTTAGCCGCTAAAGCGGCCATCGCTGATTGTTCTATATATTTTATTTTCCTCCATTCCAGCCTTATTCCTCTAAGTGTAAAACCCTATTAGAGACCTTGAGAGCTAAAAAATAGTGGTATAATCTTAGATTGTAGCTCGATTTGAGTTGGAAACATCGAGATGATTATTTTTCATTAGTTTCTTCCTAAGTTTTCATCCTAATTCTTCGTTTAATTCTTGATTTTCACTCTTGCTTTCTTTTGTTTTTGGCGCTATTTTGAGCCCCAATTTTGTCCCAATTTGTACTCTTGTTTCGACCACACATTCCTTGTCTTTCGAGAGACCTCGTGATGGATTTAATTTCTGAATTCCATGAGTGGGTTCCACATGCATATTTTTGACCTAATTTTTGGTTTGGAGTTTTATATTGTAATATGGGTCTCATTTTACTCGTATTAACGTGTAAATTATGATTTTGGTAGCGCAATTTCCTTCAAAGATCATAGAGTGAAAAGGAGCAGTTCGTAGATGATTCGAGACTACTATTCAGCTTTGAGGTAGGCTACGGTCTACTCTTCTCTATGAGATTATGTATGGTATAGATTGCATCCTAGGTGGGGGTCATAAGGTAGGTTTATAGCTAGTTGTATCTTTATTTGATTTAATTAGGGAATTTTAGAATAGAATTATGATTGAACCTTAACCTAGGATACCTACTATAGTTATAGGGTTATGTTAAGCTTAATTATATACTTGTTAGGACCTTAGGTTGACACTGGTAATCCTTAGTGAAGGAGTTGGGATAGTACATTACTATAGAGATAATGTTCCTCAATTAAATCCACCTGGTAGCATGATGCCTCTCGTTGATCCTGCTTCTGACTTTCTATATATACATATATATACTCTTATTGTTCTTTATATTATATTATTGTATCCGAGCCCTTGGTTACGAGACCAGTTGGATACCAGGTTAGTTCTTTATGTCTTAAAGGAGTCGTGCGTTAGTTATAGATGCTTAGACGCTTACATTTCTATTGTTTGGATACTTGTGATGGCATGCATACATTTACATGCGCTCATGCTTATTTAGTGGTACAATTCCAACTAAAACCTTGATTTTTCTATTATTTCCCAAAAAGAAAGTTATTCCTATTTTTCACTTTTAAAACAAATTTATAAATAGAAGTCGTACCACCCTTATTATTGATTTATGATCTTCTAAAACTAAGCATACTATTATGGAGACTCAGACCGAGGCAGATTTTGGTCCATTCTTGATTATCTCATTTATCTCTATTTGCTTACTTCGATTGAGGGAGATTCCAACCCTTTCTACATTATTCTACCATTTTATTCTCGGATTCGATTTAGGCACCAGACTTCATGGATTTCTACTACATGCTTACCTCTGGTACTAAATGGAGTGGCTTGGTTATGGATTATGGATGTCCTGGCTTGGGACCACGTATTGTATACGTATATCTCGAATCCCCTATAGGTCGGCCCCTTTGTTTGATGAGCCATAGTACCCGAGAAGGATGGTCACTGTAGGTTCTGCCTTTACAAGCTACTGAACTAGTGGAGGTGTATACACATGTGTTGGATATGGTACTTGGTTCAGCCAGCATCACCTGGTTTTTGCCTTGCACTTATTCATTTATATGCATCGCCTATCACCAGTATGATTGTTTGTTATTTGTACCTACCAGCCTTATGAGGGGCTAGTTAGGTTATGTTTGCTGTTGTGTACCTTCTGGAATTATGGGGGCCCAGTTAGGTGTTTGGTTGTCTGGTCTTATCCGATTGTTTTATTGTTTGTTTATTATTATATTGCTTGCGGCATGGTGGTTACTAGCATGTACTGGATTCTTAGGTTCATATGTGGTCCCTTTCTATTTTAGCATTACTAGTCATGGTATTAGATTATCTTGTTGTTTTCTTAATTTATGAAGGATACTTGGTGCATACAACTATTATCGATTTACCTTAGAGCAATTCTTATAGTGATCTAGGTTGTTAGGCTAGCTCCCTCAGGTTAGTACCTTCATTTTAACCTCTTGAACAACACTGTTGTACATTCATTTCTTCTCTAGCTGCTCTTTTTTATATCACCTTCTTTTCTCGCACTACTATTACATGTCCCTTTCTTCACTCTACTATTGTATATTGTCCAGGTACCTATTGTATCGCACTCCAGTCCCTAGTTACTTGTAGTATATAGTAGTTTATCTTTACCTCCCTTTTATCCTTATTGTATTTATTTCTTAGTCAATTGCCTATAATGTCTATTCTTGCCTTACATGTTATTTATACTTGCATTATCTGTGGAGCTCAGGCGGTCAATACCTGCTGAGTACCTCATGTTTGGTACTCATACTACACTTCTGCACCCTATAGATCATAGTATGAGTTCTCACCGCTGACGTGTGTATTATGTAGAGCTGCCATGGATTGGAGATTTGGAGTGAGCTCTTGGTGTTTGGAGTTTTTCCTACTTTCCCTCTTTTGCTAGACTGATCCTTATTTTGCATTTCAAAAATGGTTTTATATATATATATATTATGTTTTTTTGTGTATTCTTGTTTTGCTAGTGGCTCTTGTACTGACCTTACCAGGTCTTGGGGAATAATTACTTCCTTTTGGTTTTCTTTCTCTTTTCATTAAGTTTTGGTTTCCATTCTTCTTATTAGTCCTTTACTCGCTGTTCTGGGCTATGGATTGGCTTACCTACTGGTGGGTTATAGTAGGTGCCATCATAACCTGAGAAATTGGGTCGTGATAGTTTGGTATCAGAGCCTAGGATTTGTACAAGAGCAAAGTGCCTAGAAGAGTCCTGCGGATTAATACGATGACGTCTGTATCCTATCTTTGGGAGGCTATAGAGAATTTTTAGGAAATCCCATTTCTTGATTCTTCATTATGTGGCTTGACTTCTATCAACTTCTAAATACTTCTTTTGGCTCTACTCCTTTTCAGACGGATAGTACGAGTTTGTCGATAGATGCAAATGGGACTTCTGCATATGTTACCAGAGTTTTAGTTCAAAGCTAGACCAGGGAGTCAGGGTTTTGTGTAGAGAATCTTCAGCGTCAACCAGAGGGTCTGGACTAGCCTAGGCTCTGGCAGGGTTTGTGACCGGCTCAGTTTGTTAGGATACCGTGTTAGGGATTTTGAGCCTTTTCATGGATACATCACAATCAATGGTAGTTTTTGGTACATCGAGTGGTTCTCAGGCCAGAGTTGGGTTTGTTTGTATTTAGTAGGGTTTTTTTATCGATTTCAGATTATGAGATAGGGTTTTTTGAGTGGGCCAGACATACTTCTATGTTATATCCTATAGAGCATGATATGGTACAGGGGTTTATCAGAGTATTAACTTTACCACTACATTTAGCATCAGAGCATCTGATAGCAGTTGGGTCTACTTTTCTCTAGGTTGTTGACCACACGAGAACTACAAAGAGGGGATATCTTGATGCCTATAGAGGTGGCGATAAAAGGCTCTGTCAGCAGTATAGTTTTAGTGGTATTCCATCTGGAGGCAAGGATCCTTCTAGTAGAGGTTAGTATCACTCATAGCCTACCAAGTTCATACAGGTAGCACCTCATATTATAAGTGATTCTCAGATAGGCCATGGTTATCTCAGTGGATAGAGTTCCGATCAGGCTTTACAGGGTTCTCGATCTAGGTCTTCAGGCTTTGGCGATCGCTTTAGGTCAGCAGGTGTATTGCATAAGAGAGTTTTGGGGGGGTGTTATGATTGTGGGGAGGTTGGTCATTGATCTAGGGAATGTCCCCAGATGTGAGTTGGTCATTTAGTCAAGGTCAACACATGTCTCTCGCTAGATCAGAGCTTTTGGGGTTTGCTATGACTGTAGGGAGACCAATCATTGGTCTAAAGAGTGTCCCCAATGTAATATTATTGAGCAATTAGCACTGCCAGGTCAGTCTCTTTGGGATGTGGAACCTTCGGTCAGATGCGGTGCCCCGAGTAGTTTAGTTGGTTTTTTAGATGCTCAGTTCAAGGTCGAACGCATTCAGGTTTGTACTTCTTAGGGTTGACCAGGGATCATGAATTCAGATTCCATCATTATAGATGTGATTTTTTATTTTCTATCTTTTAGTTTTATGTGATTTGACTTGGGGGTTTTCATACCCACCTATGTACATATGCCTTGCTATTTATTGTGTTGATTGTTGTGAGCCTTTATGTAGGTTTATGCATATATGACTACCACCGTAGATGGTTCTCTTTAGTAGTGGATTGAGTAGATCAATTTTTTGGTTGCCTTGGGGTATAACACTTGGGTAAATTCCCTTCTTTGGCTTAGTGACTTTCAATGAGATTATGGAATTTGGGTTGTTTGTCTTTCCTTCTATGCCACTTGTATTGTATAATATTATTATTATTATTACCTCAATTTTTATTTGATCCTTACTTGATAGACAACTAGACTAGCATTATCTACTTAGTATCTCTTTTCTTGCAATTTTCGTCCGTTTAGTTTGGACGACTACCTTGGTTATGGTTTTCTATTTTCCATGGTATGGTGAGGTCGCTTGTTGAGAGGGCTATGTGAATAAAGGTTTGCCTTCCATGGATATATAGTAATTCTAGCATTGATAATCCTTTTCTATGGTCCGTTTCTAAGGTTGGTAAGTCTGAGGTTTATTCTTCCAGTTTAGCTGGTTCATCACCCGATAGTGGTCTTGATCTTGGTGTTGGTGTTAATTCGTGTACTCAGCTCTTTTTGCAATAATATTTATGGTCCAGTTGTGTTGAGGTAAGTTTAATGGGTGATTTCAGTAGCTTCTCATTTTGGGATTTGTTTGGCCTAGTGTGACTTCGTAGGATACTTCTGCTTAGTGCATGAAAAATAAGGATGGTTATATGTTCTTGTGGTTCAGTTGTCAGAAACCAAAGGGTGTTACTCTAGAGAGCAAGTGTCAATAACCATATTTCCTAAGTTGCTTGAGATTTGGCTATTTGTAGGACTCTTTCCAGTCCCAGTTAGTTCTTAGTTGTGACTTGATGTGTTGTGCCCCTCATCAGACGTGGATTTGATTGCTCATGTATTTAGCCTGTGGTTTTGCTCTATTGTGATTGTGTTTTTTGACAACATCTCAGTTTCAACCCTTGCAGAAACCATTGGGTATATAGTTAGTTTCTGAAGGTGAGATTGGTTTGGGTATTTGAACTTCTTGATGATTTATTGTCTCCAATTATGATTTGGACTCTTTTGAATGACCGCTTAAGAGTTGTGATGGATTTTGTGTGTGGATGCTTACTAATTAGCAGGATAGGTTTAGGAAATTAAGGCCGAGTAGTTTGGCTCTGATGTTAAGCTATAGCTATAGATTATGTAACTTGGTTGCAGCTTGCATTTAGAGGTTTAATCCTACTGAGACATCATCGACAGGCCGACTAGGTCTACTCATTACCTACTGGTTTAGTTTGTTTTTTTTAGTTTAGAGAGATTGACTTAGATAGATGTTTGAGGAATGGTTCATTTGCACATGGTGTTGGTCTTTACTTCTACTGGCCTTGGTTCTCAATTTTTATTGGACTTTGGAAGTCTACGTAGTGGGAGAGGTGTATTTAAGTTGGGCTTAGCATGGTTTCACCCACAATTGGTAGGGCATTCTGGAGCAAATCTTCCAGTTTTGAGAGGTTGTGCTTCATACTTATGACTATTGGTTTCAAGGGTCATCGAGACCAATTTTTTAGCTTTGACAAAGATAGCAGACTGTAGTCACCACCATTTGGGTATTTAGATGGGCCCTTATGAGGCATTGTTCACATGCTAGTTCATGTAGATTTTTGGTAGGTCGTCCTCATTCTTTTGAGATTATTTGTGATGTGATTATGTAGTGGGGACTCGGATGTTGCTAGATAGATCCTATGTAGTTCAAAGTAGACAACAGGGTTGGAAAGACAAGAGAATGTTAGATTTGGAGTTTGGAGTTAGTTGTATAGTTTATGCATTGGGTTGTCTTTATCCTGGTTGAGTATTTTCATGGTTGTTCTCATATTGGTATGATGTTAGTATGCTTTGGTTTAGGTCTTGTGAACTTTAGTTGAGCTCAGTTCTGTTGGGGGGCCAGTTGGCTTATGAGGATGAGTTTGTGGTTATTTGGAAAAGTGTAGTAACTAGCTGAGTGTTAAAGAGATACCTTTAGAAAAATCCCATGGAAGAATTTTTTTGCCTTAGAGGTTACCTGGGGAGACTTGCATGGGCATGAGGGCATAATACCTCATCCTTTTAAGCTTTTGGGCTCTTTCTATCCATTGACTTTTGAGAATAAAAGTCCTTTTAGTAGTGGATGTTGTAATGACCCTCTAGGTCATTTTATCTATTTCTATATTTTTTCTACATTTTGTGCTTTCCCACAGTGGCTACAAGTCATTTATGACTTGGCGGGAACATCGATTTGGTTCCCGGGCTGTTCGTTTTAGTTTTAAGGCCATTTCTCTATTTTAGAGCTTTTGAAGTTGAGAAGTTGGTATTCGGCCAAAACTTTAAGTAAATGACATCAGATGAGAACTCTAATAGTTCTGCTAGCTCTGAAACATGAATTTTAGGCTAGGGGGACCTTTGGTTTGGGTTCTGAGGCTTCCAGGCTCATTTTGGGCCATTGGGTTGATTTTGGTGAAAATTAGAACCTTGGGTGCGGGACCGACAATTTGTCAAAACAACCTCGGATGGAAATTTTGATGGTTCAGTTGAGTCCAGATTGTTGGATTTTGTAGGTTAGTATAGTTCATTTGCGTGCATGGGGTTTTAGGTGATTCTCGAGCACTCAATCAAAGTCCGTTGGGATTTAGCAAATTTACTGGTGCCTCATTTGCTGGTATAGAGGATTTAGCGGCTTATGACCGATTTAGCGGTAGCTAATATAGCAGCTCATGACCAATTTAGTGGTAGCGAATTTAGTGGCTCATGACTGCTTTAGCGGTGATCGCTTTAACAGTCATTTAGCTGCTAAAGCGGCCATCATTGATGGTTTTATATATTTAATTTTTCTCCATTCCAACCTTATTCCTATAATTGTATAACCTCATTAGAGACCTTGAGAGTTCAAAAATAGTGGCATAATCTTGGATTGGATATGGTCTTGAGTTGAAAACATCAAGATGATCATTTCCCGTTAGTTTTTTTCATAAGTTTTTGGCCTAATTCTTCGTTTAATTCTTGATTTTCACTAGCTTTTGGGGATGTTTCGAGCCCCAATTTAGTCTCAATTTATGCTCAAGTTTCGAGCACGCATTCCTTGTCCTTTGAAGACCTCGTGATGGATTCAATTTTTGAATTTCATTAGTAGGCCCCACATGCTTATTTTTGACCCAATTTTTGGCTCAAAGTTTTATATTGTAATATGGGTCTTATTTTACTCATATTAGCGTGACATCCTTCAGAGATTATAGAGTGAAGACGAGTAGTTTGTGGATGATTCGAGACTGCTATTCGACTTCAAGGTAGGCTACAGTCTACTCTTCTCTATGAGATTATGTATGTATAGATTGCATCCTAGGTGGGGGTTAAAGAGTAGGTTTATAGTTAGTTGTTTCTTAATTTGACATGTTTAAGGAATTTTAGAATAGAATTATGATTGAACCTTAACCTAGGATACCTACTATAGTTATAGGGTTATGTTAAGCTTAATTATATACTTGTTAGGACCTTAGGTTGACACTGGTAATCCTTAGTGAAGGAGTTGGGATAGTACATTACTATAGAGATAATGTTCCTCAATTAAATCCACCTGGTAGCATGATGCCTCTCGTTGATCCTGCTTCTGACTTTCTATATATACATATATATACTCTTATTGTTCTTTATATTATATTATTGTGTCCGAGCCCTTGGTTACGAGACCAGTTGGATACCAGGTTAGTTCTTTATGTCTTAAAGGAGTCGTGCCTTGGTTATAGATGCTTAGACACTTACATTTCTATTGTTTGGATACTTGTGATGGCATGCATACATTTACATGCGCTCATGTTTATTTAGTGGTACAATTCTAACTAAAATCTTAATTTTTCTATTGTTTACCCAAAAAGGGATTTATTCCCATTTTTCACTTTGTAAACTAATTTTTAAACGGATGTTGCACCACCCTTATTCTTGGTTTATGATGTTTTAAAACTAAGCATACTATTTTGGAGACTCAGACCGAGGCAGATTCTGGTCCATTCTTGATCCACTCATTTATCTCTATTTACTTACTTCGGTCAAGGAAGATTCTGACCCTTTGTACATTATTCTTCCATTTTATTCCTGGATTAGATCTCGAGTACCAGACTTTACTAATTTCTACTTATTTAGCCTTAGTTTGACTCCAAGTACTTATTATGAATGCTTACCTCTGGTACTAGACGGAGTGGATTAGTTATGGATTATGGAAGTCCTGGTTTAGGACCAGGCAGTGTATATAGATATCCCGAGTCCCTTATGGGCCCTTTCATTCGATGAGCCATAGTATCGGAGGAGGATGGTCACCGTAGTTCCTATCTTTATGAGCTACTAATATAGAGGATGTGTATACACTTGTGTTGTATGTGACACTTAGTTCATCCCGTATCACTTGGTTTTTACCTTTCATTCATTCATTCATTCATTCATATGCATCACCTATCACCTATATCATTGTTTGTTGTTTGTACCTACCAATCTTATAGGGGCTTATTAGGTTATATTTGCTGTTGTGTACCTTCTAGGCTTATGGGGGCCCAGTTAGGTTATTAGTTGTTCAGTCTTATCCGATTGTTTTATTGTTTGATTATTATTATATAGCTCGTGGCAGAATGGATACTGATATGTACTGGATTCTTAGGTACATCTTGTGGTCCTTTTCTTCTTTAGCATTACCAGTCATGGTATTAGATTATCTTGAAGTTCTCTTACTTTATGGTGGATACTTGGTGCATACCACTATTATCAATTTACTCTAGGGCGTTTCTTATAGTAATCTAGTTTGTCAGGCTAGGTCCCTCAGGTTAGTGACTTCGTGTTTAGCCTCTTGTACAGTACTCTTGCATATTCTTTTCTTCTCTAGCAGTTCTTTTTTATTTCACCTTCTTTCCTTGTACTAATATTATATGTCCCTTTCTTCACTCTACTATTGTATATTTTCTAGCTACCTGTTGTATCGCACTCCCGTCCCTAGTTACTTATAGTATATGATAGTTTATCTTTACCTCCCTTTTATCCTTATTGTATTTTATTTCTTAGTCAGTTGCCTGTAATGTATATTTTTTCCTTACATGTTATTTATTCTTGCATTATCTTTAGAGCTCAGTCGGTCGATGTCTACTTAGTATCTCGTGTTTGGTACTCATACTACACTTCTGTATCCTGCAGATCATAGTACGAGTTCTCACCACTGACATGTGAATCGTGTGGAGCTACATGGATCAGATATTTTGGGTGAGCTCTTAACATCCAGAGTTGTTCCTGCTCTCCCTCTTTTGTTGGATTGATCTTTATTTTGCATTTTGAAGACAGTTCTGTACATATATATATATATTATGTTTGCCTTGTATTCTTAATTTGCTCGTGACTCTTGTATTAACCTCACAAGGTCTTGGGCAATAATTACTTTCTGTTTTTATTGAGTTTTGGTTTCCATTCCTCTTATTAGTCTGTTGCTCATTATTTCGGGCTATGTGTTGGCTTACCTACTGGTGGGCTATAGTAGGTGCCATCATGACCTGAGAAATTGGGTTGTGACAGTTCTCAAATTTGAATGTTTGCATAGTTGATAGCCCTAGTGGCCATGAGTATCAATTCTGAACTTCTTAATTTGGTTTATGCTTTGCCAGTGCTTTATGATGCCAAAAAGGGGAAGTGCATACATGTGTGATATTTGTGACCCAACTTGTAACACCCCGTACCTTCCAACACATATGTGTCTAAGTGAAATCGACAAAAATATTTGAACTCAAAATAGTAAAACGTGGTGTTTGATGTTAAAGTGTAAAACCCCATATTCTACTTATACTAGTTTTTTTCTATGGAAACTTGAGGTTGTCTCGTTGTAGAGGTAACATACCAAGTTTCTTAAGTGCTTGATTGTTTAAAATAGATTTGAAGGATACTATGATATCCCGTACATTTCAACATGTGTTTGGCTAAGTTAAACTCGACGAAAGTGTTTAAGTTTGAGATAGTAAGATGATATTCTACTTTAAGGTTTAAAGTGTCCAAGTATACACAAGTGTTGAGTTAAGGCAAAAAGGTTAAGATTTTAGAAAATAGATTAAAATAAGTGAGCTGCTTGCTTAACTTAAATTAAGCTAGTAGGTGACAAGTAGGTGCATCACCTACTTTGACTTATTGACCATTCTACAGAACCAAGTAGGTGCATCACCTACTAAGACTCTTTGACCAACTTAGAGGGCCAAATAGGAGCATCACCTGCTTGAATTAATTCTGGCCCAAATTGATTGGAAGAAAAGGTGAAGATGGGCAGCCAAGGCCCAATAATTTTAAGTCGACCAAAGCCCAAGTTAAATGGCCAAGTAGGTGCATCACCTAGTTGACCATTTATGGCCCAAAATGAGCCAATAAAGTCGTCCAAAAGGATGCCCGTTTAAAGGGTTAAATACCAGCTCATTTGACTCATTTCTATCTTGCAAAAAAATTAGAATTCTAGAGTTTTATCTCTTGTTCTCTCTTAGATTCATATAGCATCCATCAAATACCTTTAGGATTCTTGAATATTATCCTTCCATTCAAGCTAAGTTGAAGTAGGGTTCAAGCACTGGAAGAAATGCAAGTTAGGGGAAATAAAAATCTCCACCAAGTAAGGTAAAACTACTGCCATGTCAATTCTTTTTTTAACCTTGAATTAATAAGAGTATGGTGTGCTGGTTGTAGTAACGGTTTTCTTGTTCTCATGCTAAGTTGGAGAGGAAAACCTCAACCTTGAATAATCAAAGTCTTATCAAATGGTATTTCTATCCAGCAAGGTAAGCTACTGAAATTTTTGTCCCTCTCTTATGCTTGAATTGATTAGGGAATTTGGTGTATGTTGATAAGTTGGGGATTATTCCTTTTACATGGTGTAATCTTGGAGAGGACATTCTGGTGGTTTATGGATATTGGGACAGCCATGGAGGGATTTCCCTTTTATCTTCAATTATGAGCTCATTGGAGCATTTGAAGTGTAATGTTAATCAGAACTCATGAGATAGTAATAGTAAGCCATGAGATCACATTTCCCCTGCCACATTATGACGTTTAGAGACTGTTTGTTGTATAGTATGATAAGGGGTGTGACTTGATGTATGGAGAAGTCGTGGAGATGTTAAAAGGCATAAACATTGCAGGATGTGGTGATACACAACTTAATTGGGTATTGCATGAGCTTGCTGCCTACCATACTTTTATATATTGCTTTATATGAGTTATGCAACCCCTGGAGTTTTAGGGAGGACCTTATGGACATGATTAAAGTAAAAGGGGAGGAAAGAACAACTTAATGTGATAAATTATGGGCTTACTGCCCGATTACTGTTTTAGTGAAATCAAATAGCCTAATTGGGTTGATTAGCTATTAATACTTGCTTTACAATTTATTTCATTGTAGATTAAAAATCCAAAAGGGAGAAAGTTAGTTCGTTGTAACAACCGAGTTGGATAGCAAGGTATGTAAGGCTATTCTATTTCACATTCTTTGGCATGAAGTCTTATAATTTTGTACCAACAAAGTGAGCATTCTAGATGATTTTCATGGTTAAAGATACTTTGTGACAGTGTACAATTTCTAATAAAGTTAATGGCCCTTTTCCCTACCGCCCGTGGTCTTAAAAACGTGTTAAAGTGTTACATGTTTCTCTTATATTAGTCAACAAGATCCTAGATTACACATGTTAAGAGTCTTCATATGTTGGATATACAATATGTGCATACATTGTCAAATTGCTCCAATTGTCTATTTTGTCATATACTTCATTGGCTCACACGTTCACATGTTTCTTTCATTGGATATCACTTCCATCATGTTAGGCTATAACATTGCCATATAGAGCTCTTAATTGTTTAATTATACAGTTTATATGTCCCTACTTAAAATGTGTATTTATCCTAGAGTTGAATCTGCTGCGTGTTTTACTTATATCCTTTCATTTGGCATGGCTGACATAGTAGTTATTATACAACCATTACCTCTTCATTCGAGGAGCTACATGTATCCACTTGATATATACGTATGCCCCCATTTGAAATGTCTAAATTTATATGCTTGAATCTGCTACAATTGCTATGTGCTACGTAAGATCATTTGAATCTACCACAATTGTTGTATCCTATGTAAGATCACTTGCTAACTAGTTATACACCTTAATGGCTCATTTGCTTCATATACTTATGTCTTCACTCGTCACATGTCTTCATGGTTCATTTGTGAATATGTTTTGTTCCCAATGAGGTTCACTGAGTCATATAAGTTCCTAAGTATCACATTAAAGTTATATTTTGCTTCCTATGTCATTGTTTCTGCCTTAAGTATTTTACAACATGTCTTCACTACGTGTCCATAGAACCAAAGCTTAAAAGAGTTACGACTACCAAAAGAACAATCTCAAAGATTAGAGGAATAAGGTAAAGTGAATCTATATAATCATGGGTGGCAGCCCAAGGACCAAGAGCCTAGCATGGATCGATCTTGAAAGCAAATTTACATATATATATATATATATATAGGTGGAAGCTTAGGGAAAAAAACCTAGCATGGGCCGATCCCAATGGATGCATATATGGGTAGCAACTCAGGGAAAAATGCCTAGCATAGGCTGATCACAATTGATGTATTTATGGGTGAAAACTCAGGGTTAATACCTAGCATGGGCGGATCCCAATTGATGAATTTATGGGTGGCAGTTTAGGGGTTAATACCTAGCATGGGCCAATCCCATTCTATATATTTATGAAGACTATATCCCAAGAGTTAAAGTGCCTAGTGATGTCGCCCAAAATATACCTCCAGAAAAGTATAATGCGGTCACTGTATCAAATATAGAAACCAACTAGGTTAGGGTCGATCCCACAGGGAACATGACGAAAGTCTGTTGAATGCTAGTCTGAGTAATTGGTAAGTAAGTAAAATTGGTGGGGGGGGGGGTTGTGAGTAAGTAGTAACAGTAACGATTGCTGGTTTTCGGATTTGTAAACAATATGAGAAATACACTAGGACTGTGATCCCCAATGATTCCTTAACTTCACCGGTTACTTGTGATAACAAAACTATCCCGCTGCATTGCATGCAAAATCTAACAAGATATGTTCATCTAAACATCTCTCGACCTTGGTTAGACTAATTTCACTCTTCTCCTCTCGGTCTCCTAGTGTCGCACTACAAACCCTTGTCCTGGATCTCAGATAACTATCCCTGTTACGGCTCAAGTTATTAGATGAAGGTTGATAGCTTCAAATCTCTGTTGTTATTCCCTTTTCCCAATCTCTACCTCTCACTCAAGAAATTCTAGAATATAGGCGAGTTTCTAATGTTTGCAACCGTTAGAAGATCAATCACAACAAAGGAAATAACAATACATGCATTCACAACGATTCAGAATTTCTTTGCACTTAACCCATTTTCGTTAATTCCTCATGGTTCACACAACCCTAGTTGATGGGTTTAGCTACTCATGGTTGCAAGAACACAAGAAAAATTGAATGACGAAAACATAATTTTAAACTCACAATAAGAAGAAAACTCTGAAATCTCAATATTGAATAAAACCCTAGAATTGGTGTTCCAAGATTACAAAATCAATAATATGTTTATGAACTCAAAAATAATGGAATATATCTCTCAAAATAATGTACTGACTAACTTCTAAACATAGGAAAATAGAAGCGTATTTATAGATATAAGGTGAATACTATCCTAAACAAAACAGAAAAACAGAGTCGGCACTTTTCCACGATATCGTGACTTGGTATCGTGGGACCAAGTCACAACACGTGGGTCCCTGCTGTGAGAATCAGGCTTCTTCACAATCTTCAGGAGTCAACCCACGACACAGACCTACGTCACATAGTTCAACTCACGTGACGTGGGTCCTTCCGTGGAAATCAGGTCACTTGACAAACTTTCAGGAGTCGACCCACGACAGGGACCTATGTCACGTAGGTCGACTCACGTGACGTGAGTCCTGTCGTGAGTCACTCCTCTGGTCCTGACTTGACTCTTTAGTCTTCAAATACTTCGTTCTCGTTCATGATTCTTCCTCTTTGTCCATTTTGCCTCCGAAAATCTATTCTCCTGCAATATAGAACAGAAAACACATCATACCAACTAAACATACCCAAGTCATTGCATATTTTCCTTGTTTTAAGCATTGAAAGTGCCATGAAACCATGGCACATCAACACTGTCAACTTAGAACAGTTGCATGTCCTCAGGCAAACAAAATAAAACAAACACATTCGATGCTTAACTAAGAGAAACCTAAGAGACCTACGATAGTCGCTATTGCTTTTGGCATCAAAACTTCTCCAACCCCTCCTATTTGCACATCAAAACCACGGTGTGTATACATGTAGCATATTATCATGACACAGAAGGGATTTACTGATGGCATTATATTATGAACAAACAACTAGGCATATATGCAAATGACATTATCTGAACAAATAGCAGCTAACAATGCAACCCATTTACTCCCACAATAAAGAAGCCCTTTACATTCAAAGTATGCTGCTGAATATCAGAGTATGAAATGGGTCAAAATACTCTCTCACACAAAGAAGTTCAAAAAGTGTGCATGAAATACCATAGACTTGCACTTATTTTCTAAATCTTAGTTTTTCGGAAAGTTGGACTAGAATCACTATAGGACTTTCATCGGCTTGTAATGTAGGCTTGAGGACGGGTGTGGTACATATGGATATAGTGACTTAACCCTCCTTGACACTACACTATTTTTGGCTCCACTTTCTAACCATTTTATTCCCCCTTATTCTCCTTCATTCACTTTTAGATTTTGGGTGTGATTTTCTTCATACTTTCAAAACATACTTTTTTTCTTTTTTTTCTTTTTCTCCAATTTTTTTCTTTTTGCAATTTCTATTTATTTCACTCTTTTTTTTCTTCACACCCAAATCTGTTTTCTTTTTCTTTTTCTAACCCCTTCTTCATACCCAAGCTAAACTACACACCCCTATAATAGCCACCCTCAACTTAGGTGAATTGCCTGAGTTGAGGTACACAATGTCCAAAGAGGGACCAGGGCCAAGACAGGTTCATTGTAAGTCAAAATGAGAAGGTGAATAGGCTAATGAAATAAATAGGTCAATTAACGCTCAAACTCAGGATCAAGGGATACTTAATTCATTTGGTCGGGCATTTAGGATAAAAGTGGACTTATTCAAAAATGGACTATGATCCTTTCCTAACCATTATCCTATAACCTAGGCAAGACTAATCGAGCAAGTTCTGGATCGTACACACAAAGTGAACTAGGTAATGACCTCACACACACATATTACAGGGTTACACTATCAACTACTACATATTCAGTTCATGTATTACTAGCTACAGTCATGTTGCCTATAATACTATTGCCATAACAAGATCCAACAGTTGTCATAAACTAACATACTACACACATATTTTAAAATAAAATTCTCAGGAGGGGTGTCCTTTAAACAATCAAAAAGTATCATTATCATTCAAAATACGTTTAAAATTGGACTGCACTAAGGTTCCCCTATTTTTCTCCTAATTAATCATGAAAACACATAAATACTATAAATAACAACCTAAACATGCCGGTTCCCTATTTTTCTCCTAATTAATCATGAAAACACATAAATACTATAAATAACAACCTAAACATGCCGGTTCTACTATGATAGCACACATGGGGGAAAAGAAAATACGACAACAAAATCCCTCAAGTGGTGGTATACCCCCAACTAAATAATAGTGCACTACCCCCAGTGCACAACTATCAATCTAATAAGTGTAAGGGAGTAAAGACATACCTGTGATGCCATAGGAGCCGGATATGGGCCCATCCACAGTAGCAGGATCATGTCCATGCTCTCTGGGCTCGGTTCTCGGGGCTGACAGTGGGGGAGGTGGCTGACTAGAAGATGCTCCCAAGTTTCTCTGCTCATTTTCAATTTGACTGAGATGACATTCGACTCGGGAGGCTTTCATTGCCCTCCTCAGGTCCCTGTCAAAATCATCACCACTCATCTGCTGACCCTCCGGGCTATGTGGCCGCTTGGCCCTCTCTATAGGCGGCTCTTCATGTGCAAACAAATCCACCTCAAAAATTGGCCTCATCGGGGTTGGCACGGGCATAGGTAGAGTGACAGGGGTGCTTCTCGATGCCAAAGCTCTAACCTCCTCCCTTAATATAGCCACCTCCGGTGTCAACCCTGCCATATCAGGAATTTATGCCGAACTCATCCGGTTAGCCATCTGTGTCTTAAAACTATCAATCCGCCCATGTAGCTCTCTCATAAATCTATCCATGGCCGTTGTCATGCAGTCCTCAACTCTCGCCTTTGAAGCCTCTACCGTCGTCCTGACCCATGGCTTGAGCTGGGATACCAACTTAGTCATCTGGTCCTCTGTGTGAGCCTGCCTCTCAGACAACTGGATCTGTCTATCAACCAATTGCTGCAGAAATTCCCTCAAAATTTAGACTATACTAGATGGGGGTGGTGGTGCTGTAGTGCCTATAACCTCATCGTCAATCACAAAGCCTGTGCCCTCAGCAGGTACACGTACAGTCTCAGGCACACTCACTGGTGTTGGAGTACTAACAAGATCCTCTCTATCTCCAGGCCCTTCAAAAAGGGCCGCGCCAGATGATGTGGACGGTTGAGACCTCCTTTGAAAAACTGGGTTAGCCCCCTGCTGCAGCATCAATTCTATATCAGCAATGCGGATCACCTCAACATCATGATCAACTGTAGGTATTGAGACCACATAAGCAGTATTACATAACCCCTGGATCAAATATGAAAAAGGGATGCTGGTGAAGTGGCGGAAAGCACGCTCATGGATCTCCTCAATGATGTAGCGAGCGAAGGTAATGTCATAACCTGCTAGAATGGTCGCTACCAGAACTACCCAATCAAGTGTGAGTGAATTATCTGCATTAGTGGGACCCAAACAGTGCCTTACAACCGACCACCAAAATCATCCTATAAAGTGAAGCGAGGACTTTTTAATGTCCAGCTTCCCAGCAACCCAACTACCATCTGCAGCATCCTTCGCTATGTAACCTGTAATCCACCGCAGTAACTCCAACCGCTGATTGACATCCCTCATTTTAGTCCTGTTTCTCACCGTATCCATATGGTGATCAAACTCAGCAATCGTGGACGAAATCTCCCTTTCTGCTCCAAATACGAACCTGTGGATAATCCACTCGGATATTTCAACTTTGGTGCCACGAGCCAAAATATGAGTCAGTGGTGGCTAGTCCCGATATCTCTGCTCATTAGGTGTAATCAATGCTACCGATGCAACATATGAAGCATAAAACTCGCGGACCAACTCACGGTTATAGCTTTCTAAAGGCTCTGTGATACACCAAAATCCATAGCGATCAAACTATGTTTATATCTCAGGCAGTGCATTCATCTCATCTATCCGATACCTAGCCTCCTCCGTGATATTTATTTGCCATGTAGCCCACTCAGTTGGTTTGGCATCCCTATCATAAATGTATTTCATCCCATCAACACACCACCATCTGTCATCCCTTTGGACCAGAGCTGCGGCCTGTCGTGCATTCAAAGCTCTTTGTGAGAAGGTAGTCGAATCCTGGACACCAGTACCGGAGATAGAAGCTGTCCCTTCAGCCGTACTACTCTCACCAGACGCAGACTCATCTTTACCCTCAACATTCTCCTCAGACCCAGATACATCATCCTCGTGGTCATCACCGGTTACAGAAGCATCTGTTCCCTCCTCAGACTGGGGGGCGAAATCAGAAGACTGATCAGGAGCAACAGGTTTGGCAGCTTGCGGGGGCTATGGAATAGACTGAAGGACAGCCCTGGCAGCAGCTTGTGCCCTAGTTTGTAGCCTCGTTGTACGAGGTACAAGTGTAGAATCATTATGAGAAATCTCAAATACTTCCTCGGATCCACTTTTATCTGACCCGGAAGGTTCATCGCATAACTTTGTCGTAAATTCGGGGTTTTTAGTTTGGATTCTAAAAGATGAACCCATATATCCATATTTGGGGTTTATTTTTGGAGGCATTTCAGATTAAATGGGTCGGGTTTGGGGTTCTAGGGTTTCAAAATTTTTGGGATTTTAGGGTTTATGAATTCGGCTAAATTGTGGTTGGAAATTGATAAATTTCAGAATTGGTATGTGGGAATTTGAGGGATGGACGATTTAAAGTGGATGATTTGATGAATCTTCAAAAATAGGGAGGATGTTTGGATTCGAATTCGTGAGGATTTTGGTCGGATTTTATGTTGTACTGAAATAAATAGGGTTGGGTCGGGTTGGATCTGGGATTTTAAGATGGGTTTAGTTTTCATTGCACCAACCCATGCCACGTGGGTTGACCTACGTCATGTGGGTCCATGGCGTGGGTTGGGTTCTACATGTGAATAATTTTCTCTGACTTCCACGATACTAACCCACGTCACGTGTATGAACTTACATCACGTGAATCACTGTCGTGGGTTGTACTGAACATTTTCAGTTTAATATTTTAAATTCCAACTAACTTATCCTCCGCATCCTCTAATAATTGGATCACAACCTAATCAGACCTTGGGTTGACTCCCAAGAAGCGCCTGATTTAACGTCGCGGAACGACATGGATAAATTGGCAAGTTCAAACTTCACCAACCAGCCCATGGGTTGCCTCCCATGAAGTGCCTAATTTAACATCGTGGAACGACATGACTGGCTTGACTATTCAGAAATCATCAAGACTAAGCTCCTCACATGTCCTTATTTCTTTCGTGATTCCCACATAGTGCTTTACACGCTGCCCATTGACCTTGAATAGAACATTATCATCACCTTTCAGCTCGATTACTCCATGCGAGAATACACTAACAATATTGAATGGTCCAAACCATTTGGACCGTAATTTTCCAGGAAAAAGGCAAAGCCTGGAGTTATAGAGCAGCACCAAATCTCTCGGGCGAAATTCTCGTCGTTCAATCTTCCGGTCATGATACAGTTTTATCTTTTCTTTATAAAGTGTTGAACTTTCATAAGCCCATAAACGAAATTCATCCGTTTCATTTATCTTGTCTAAACTCAATTTAGCCGCTTTACTCCAGTTTAGATTTAACCTTTTTAATGCCCATAATGCCTCATGTTCAAGTTCGACAGGCAAATGGCAGGATTTTCCAAACACTAATTGATATGGTGAAGCACCTATTGGTGTTTTGAATGTATTTCGATATGCCCATAATGCATCATCCAATCTTCTCGCCCAATCAGTTCTATTGGTGTTCACCGTCTTCGCCAAAATAGACTTAATCTCACAATTTGACACCTCAACTTGCCCGCTTGTCTGAGGGTGGTAAGGTGTGGCCACCTTATATTTGACACCATATTTTTCAAGCAGGGTTTTGAACAGCCGATTGAAGAAGTGGGATCCTCCATCACTAATGATTACTCGGGGTGTACCAAATCGTGAAAATATGTTTTTTTCAAGAATGTCGTGACACTTCTTCCTTCATTATTGGGAAGTGCAATCGCCTCCACCCACTTAGAAACATAGTCGACAGTTACCAAAATGTATTTCATCCCATGTGAGCTCACAAATGGGCCTATAAAATCAATTCCCCATACATACAATTAGTTTCAGTAGGATGTTATCTATCAATTTTTTTTTGTATTTTTATCCACCAGTTCACTAAATTTTGGAGGTTGTAATTTATAAAAATATGTACCGCTTCTTGTTCAAGAATTATTTTTTTGCTATTTCGTGTTTCTAGGAGAAAAGGCCTCCTCTTATCCACTGGAAAGAGTATCTATGCAATTTTTATTTTTTTTTTGCATTTTTATCCACCAATCCACTAATATATGGAGGATGTAGTTTCATAAAATTATGTACTGATTCTTGTTCTAGGGTTGATTTTTTTTGTTTGGAAGCTAAGGGTGGTCACAATCCCATCAATTGTTCCCTCATCGCTTGTACAGTCATCTTGCTTCTCTCGAGTAAGATCGGCCAAAAAGTTAATCTTATACTTAAAAGAAATTGAATTTTATTGGTATATTTTTTCACTTATGCGGTAATTTTGAAGATTTAGATGTTGGATTTTAACTTCAGACCTAGGTTTTGAAATTTTCTTTAAGAATTATGCTTACTTTTGCCCTAGTGAGAGTTTGTAATGAACTTCTTGCCTTTGATTTCCTTAAAGCAAGTGTTACTCTTTTTTGGTTCTTCACTGATTGATTAATCCTTTTGTGAATCTTTGGATTGCATTTTCTCTTCTGTACTATCTTGAGAAAGAATTAAGTTTGACTATTGTTTGGAAAATTGGTAACGTTATCTAGATAGTTTATATAATAGTATCTCTTGTTTCCTCTGATTAGTTGTGCTAATTTTATTTTTAATTCTTCTGTATTATCTCCTTATTGCCTTCTTTCGTTGTCCTTTTTTGTCACACCCCGAGTTCCAACGAGGCGGACTGACACCCGAAGCCGTTGAGGCCCGAGAGAACCAATCTTTGCTCAAGTACACTCATATGCATGTTTTCATATGAATATCATTCTATCCCATGTACTAATAAATACTAATGGCGGAAGTCATGGAAAAATTATACAATGTATGAAACTTGGTCGTTAGGGCCATCAAGTCAAAATGAACACACATCTCTTACATTAACCTTCTCACATACATCTACAAAGCCTCTAACCGATACATGTACATAACCAACCTAAAGTCGGGACACAACCCCGCTTTATACAACATTTACAATACCAAAATAATGTACACATATGACTCGGAAAGCCCCAAACCAACTGGAGCTCACCAATGATCCGCGGATGACTCGTAGCCTATTGTGGAGGTTTACTAACACCTGTGCCTACAGCAAGTAAGGTAAGTTCCCCCAAGGGGGTCAGTACGAAGAATGTACTGAGTATGTAAGGCTGTGGACAACTGCATACAAGATACGAACTTCAATGAAATCAAGATAAGAGAATAGTCAATGTGGATAAATCATTGTTCAGTATGTGTGGAAATATGTACCTTACGTTCATTACTTCATTTTCCTTTATGTACATTACCGTTAGTGATCAGAACCGTCAATATAATATATATATATATATATATATATATATATATATATAACCGTCAATATAATACCGTCAATATATAACCCGGGCCCAACTGATCAGTGGGAGAATAGTATAATATACCATAAATAAATAAAGCAGGTTCGACCCTTTTGGGCTACCCCCTGTCAGGTTTGGCATCAAGCTAGGCTTTCGCCCCACTGAGCTTCCCCCCTACTATCATTCGAAAATCGATGGAGCAGGTTCGGCATCAAGTTTGGCTTTTGCTTCACTGAGCTTTCTCCCTGATCCAACAATATCGGGATCGGCTTGAGTTAGGCTTGCTTCCCCACAAAGCTACCACCCATACTCAAAGAACCATAAAGTAACCATATAGAAAGTATAGAGTAACCATAAGGAAATTATAAAGTAACCATACGGGAATTACTTCTTTCATTACTTCATTGCATTAATTCTTCCTTTTACTTTTATGAGATTGATACATTGGGGATCATGACATTATTGGAAACACATATATGCATTACTTCATTCTTTTACGTTCATGAGATTGAAACGTTAGTAATTATAACATTATGGAAGCTTTGGAATTTTGGTAAATGATTAAGAGACATATGAGACATGATTGATACATGACTAAGAAACATACGAATAACGACATACGACAACCTGAAGTGAGATGCCGTTGAACACTTCGAAATGGAACAAGGACAATAACAATGCGAATAATATGTGCTGCATGTAACACCCCGTACTTTTCTAACCTCACTTGATACCTTGGGGTCATATCTACATGGGTGTTGAGATGCCATGAATATCTGTTTTATAATGTCATTGGTGAAACATTTGATATCGGACTTAACATGTGCGCTTAGACCTTCGTAGGAGGTGTTTTGTGATTTCGTGGAGCATTTGTGTAATAACCCGTACACAGTCTAACCTCATTTGGTGACTTTAATTCATGTTTACTTGATGGTTAAGATCACTAAGTAAATATTTTGTAGTGTTTTGATAAGGGATTGGACGATACGCAAACATTGGATAAGTGGCCGAAAATTTCAGCAATGTACTGAGACTTGCGCCACTACCCTGTTTCAGGGGTGTGGCGCAAGCCACCTGATTCAGAGAGGCCTCATTTCTTGCGCCACAGCCTGCTTTGCAGCTAGTGGCGCAAGGCACAAATATGGTGCCTTTTCGGACCCGTTTTGAAACGCAATCCTACGACGATTCTTGGATGGTTTCTTTTGGTTGTTTGGAGTTCTTTGAGCATTGTTAAAGATTCAAATACTTCAATATACTCCTACATACTCCTACATACTCCTACATGATCAAATTATGAAATGTGAATAGTGATCCAAAATGTCCAATGAAGCCAAGGGCGACTAGAATTCCAATTTTTGCGATCGAGGCGACGAATGAGAATCTCGTAAGAGAATATTGTCATGACATTATGGAATTATGTAAAAAATGAGATATATGGTGCATAATACATGAAATTTTATGGGTTACATGGGTATGTGTTATTGGGCCCAAAGTTAGGCCCAAAATGGGATTAAAAGACTTGGCCGAAAGAGGAAATAACCTATTCTTCCAATAATTGACTAAGTGAACATATCATGTAGTGCCAAGTGTGGCTAAGGATGACTTGAGGTCCATAAAAAGCCCCCAAAAATCAGATTTTTAATCATACAAGACTCTCATGCCTTTGTGATATTTACTCAAACATTTCTTTAAGCTCCAAAGCTCCAAACCCTAAAGCAAAATATTCCTTTGGACTCCTTGGACAAGATCAATATATTCCAAGCCTTGGTAAGTATTTATTCTCATGGATTAACATATTATATGCATGGGAGATTATGTATATTGTGATAGTTGTGTTGGCAAGGTGGTGAATAGTGTCTTTTTGCCTTTGGTGAGTGATGTGCTATCTTGGTGATTTGACCTTGAATTAGGCCTTGTGCCTTTGATGAAAAAGCATGGTATGGACAAAATATGAACATGTATGGTGTTATTTTTGGTATTAAACTTGTTCTTGTCTATAAGTGGAAATTGTTGAAATTGTGGAATTTTGGCCGATATATGTTATGAGTTGTGTTAAGGTCCTTGGATGGATTATTTATGATGTGGTATGGATAAGAAAGTGTAAAGGAGAAGTGTTGTGGTGAAATGTATCAATTATCATGTATTGGTCAATGTTGGGAATATTATGGAATTTTTGGAAAAATAATTTTGTCAATGGTTTTGTTAAGGGGAAGTGGCATGTTTAAGGGCAAATATGTGACTCATTGATGTTATATCCATTTGAAGAGTAGTTGGTGGTTAATGTGAATTCCGTATTGTATTTGTGTTGTAGAGTGACACATAAAGAAGGAGCGGGACTATTGTACGCACCTCTAGGATTATATATTCGTATTGCGAATCCAAGGTATGTAAGGTTACTTTGTCCGTATCTTCCTACGAAAAATAGTGTTCACATTGGCACGTCACTAGTCCTATCCCGAAATGTGCTAAGGTATTCCATATCCGGTTATCAAGGGTCATTGTTACATATTTCCTACTCATTGATCATTTGTGAATCTCATGCCTCATATCCATGGTTAATGTTCCAATGTTCCAATAGTGATTATACTTATGTCTCTTTGTCATTACTCTTTGTTCCAATGGTTCCCATGGTGTTATGATTCTAATAATGTTATGTTGCCAAGTCATTCACATGGTTCTCACTCATTGGTTAATGATCCAAAGCTTCCAACAATGTTATATTCCAAAGTTCAAGTAATGTTATGACTATCCAAGTATCAATCTCTAAGTAAAGATCAAAGTAATGAAAATATGGTCAATGATCAAGTATGGGTGGCGAGTCTAGGGGCATAAGCCTAGCTCGACTCGATCCCGATGTATTGATTTATGGGTGGCAAGTCTAGGGGCGTAAGCCTAGCTCGACTCGATCCCGATGTATTGATTTATGGGTGGCAAGTCTAGGGGCGTAAGCCTAGCTCGACTCGATCCCGATGTATTGATTTATTGCAAAGAGAGTATATCGTAACTGTGTGGTAACGGTGTGTGGTCATGATACGTTGGCCGATCTCATTGAATTGGACATGGTAGATTTTGATGTCATTATGGGAATGGATTGGTTGGCCTCTTGTTATGCTACGGTAGATTGCCGAGCCAAGAAGGTGCAATTTTGTTTTCCGCAGGAAAATGTTCTAGAATGGCAGGGTAAGGTAGGGGTACCACGAGAAGATTTATTTCCTATTTGAAAGCAAGGAAAATGATTGCCAAGGGATACATATGTCATTTGGTACGAGTGAAAGATAATGATGTGGAACCCTTAACTCCACAGTCAGTACCGGTAGTAAATGAATTTCTTGATGTATTTCAAGAGGATCTTCCAGGTTTACCCCCAGAACGAGAAGTGGAATTCGGCATTGATGTGATTCCAGGAACTCAGCCTATTTCTATCCCTCCATATAGAATGGCTCCAGCGGAACTGCGTGAATTGAAGGAACAGTTGAAAGATTTGATGGACAAGGGCTTCATTAGGCCTAGTATGTCCCCGTGGGGTGCACCGGTATTATTTTTGCGAAAGAAAGATGGCACCTTGAGAATGTGCATTGATTATCGGCAATTGAATAAGGTAACTATCAAGAACAAATATTCCCTCCCTCGAATTGATGATTTGTTTGATCAGTTATAGGGTGCCAAGTGTTTCTCAAAAATTGACTTAAGGTCGGGATACCATCAAGTCAGAGTTAGAGAGGAGGATGTACCCAAGACAGCTTTTCGAACACGGTACGACCATTATGAATTTTTAGTTATGTCATTTGGACTAACAAATGCACCGGCTGTGTTTATGGATTTGATGAATAGGGTGTTTAAGCCATTCTTAGATGTGTTCGTGACAGTATTTATAGATGATATTCTTGTCTATTCAAGATCACCAGAAGACCACGCTAATCATTTACGGAAAGTGTTGCAAATCCTCCGTGAGCGAAAGTTGTACGCAAAATTCTCCAAATGTGAATTTTGGTTAAAATCAGTTGCATTCTTGGGTCACATTGTGTCAGATGAAGGGATCCAGGTCGATACACAGAAGATAGAAGCAGTGAAAAACTGGCCGAGGCCTAGGTTTGGTAGGTTATTACCGAAGATTTGTAGAAGGGTTTGCTTCTATTGCAGCACCATTAACAAAGTTAACTCACAAGGAAATTAAGTTTCAATGGAATGATGCATGTGAAAGAGGGTTCCAAAAACTGAAAGATAAGTTGACTTCCACACCAGTGTTAGTACTTCCTGAAGGCACAGAGGGCTATGCAGTGTATTGTGATGCTTCCGGGATTGGTATAGGATGTGTGTTGATGCAGCATGGTCGGGTGATAGCATATGCCTCACGACAGTTGCGGCCACATGAGAAAAACTATCCCACACATGATCTTGAATTGGCAGCGGTAGTTTTTGCTTTAAAGATATGGCGTCATTATTTATATGGGGTTCATGTTGACATCTATACGGATCACAAAAGCTTGCAATATATTTTTAAGCAGAAGGAACTCAATTTGAGGCAACGATGGTGGTTAGAGCTTTTAAAAGACTATGATGTCGATATTTTATACCATCCAGGGAAGGCAAATGTAGTAGCGGATGCATTGAGCCGCAAGGCAACGGGAGTCACTAGTGATCAATTGACGGAAAAGAAGGAGATAATCAAAGACTTATATCAGTTAGCCAGCTTGGGAGTTTGCCTTATTGAATCCTCAGATGATAGAGTTAGTGTGCAGAATGCAGCAGAATCCTCCTTGATAGCTGAAGTGAAAGAGAAGCAATTTGCGGATTCTATTTTATTGTAGCTAAAGGAAAATATGCAGCAGAATTTGACCAAGGCATTTGATATTACACCAGAAGGGGTGCTTCAATGTCAAGGGAGAATATGTGTACCGGACGTAGATGAGCTGAGGACACGAATAATGACGGAGGCGCACCATTCGCGCTATTCCATTCATCCGGGTGCTACTAAAATGTACCATGAATTGAAAGAAGTGTATTGGTGGGGAAACATGAAAAAGAACATTGCAGAATTTGTCGCGCAATGCCCAAATTGTCAACAACTGAAAGTGGAACATCAGAAATCGGGAGGTTACATGCAACGTATCAATCTTCCAGTTTGGAAATGGGATATGATTAATATGGATTTCATTACGGACTTGCCTCGTACATTGCAGAAGTTTAATTCCATATGGGTCATAGTGGACCGACTTACTAAATCAGCGCATTTTCTACCGGTCAAGAAAACCTATACAGCTGAGGATTATGCGAAGTTGTATGTGAAAGAGATAGTACGATTGCATGGTATTCCACTTTCTATTATATCAGATAGAGGAGCACAGTTCACAACATACTTTTGGAAATCTTTTCAGCAGAGTCTGGGTACACGGGTGAATTTGAGTACGGCTTTCCATCCTCAGACTGATGGACAAGCAGAACGTACTATTCAGACACTTGAAGATATGCTACGAGCTTGTACGTTAGATTTTTATGGCAGTTGGGATGACCATTTGCCTCTTATTGAATTTGCTTACAACAATAGCTATCATTCAAGTATTAAAATGGCACCTTATGAAGCTTTGTACGGAAGAAAGTGTAGATCACCAATTGGGTGGTTTGAAGCAGGTGAAACTGCTTTACTTGGGCCAGATATTGTTCACCAAGCCATGGAGAAAGTTAAAGTGATCCAACAGCGGTTACAAACGGCTCAAAGTCGTCACAAGTCATATGCCGATGTTAGAAGAAGAGGGCTTGAATTCGCCATAGGTGATTGGGTATTTTTAAAGGTGTCACCGATGAAAGGGGTAATGCGGTTCGGAAAGAAAGGGAAATTGAGTCCACGTTACATAGGTCCATATGAAATCATTAGAAGATTTGGACAAGTTGCGTATGAATTAGCACTACCTCAAGAACTTTCCTCAGTCCATCCGGTATTTCATGTATCAATGCTTCGAAAATGCATAGGAGATACTTCTCGTATTGTTCCCGTAGAGGATGTTCAAGTTATGGAGGATCTTACTTATGAAGAAGTACCCATTGCTATTCTGGATCGACAAGTAAAGAGGTTGAGAAATAAAGATGTCGCATCCGTAAAAGTCCTTTGGAGAAATCAACAAAAAGAGGAGATCACATGGGAAGCGGAAGAAATGATGAAATCCAAGTAGCCCCATCTATTTCAAATGGACCAAGAAGTTCACAATGCGGAGGTGGAACAATAACAAGTAAGTATTTAAGAGCATTATGTGAATGTGCGTAGGTATGTTAAAGTAAAGATGCATTTGTTGTATATAAGACAATGTTGTTAACATTCGAGGACGAATGTTTCTAAGGGGGGAAGAATGTAACACCCTGTACTTTTCTAACCTCACTTGATACCTTGGGTTCATATCTACATGGGTGTTTAGATGCCATGAATATGTGTTTTATAATGTCATTGGTGAAACATTTGATATCGGACTTAACATGTGCGCTTAGACCTTCGTAGGAGGTGTTTTGTGATTTCGTGGAGCATTTGTGTAATAACCCGTACACAGTCTAACCTCATTTTGTGACTTTAATTCATGTTTACTTGATGGTTAAGATCACTAAGTAAGTATTTTGTAGTGTTTTGATAAGGGATTGGACGATACGCAAACATTGGATAAGTGGCCGAAAATTTCAGCAATGTGCTGAGACTTGCGCCACTACCCTGTTTCAGGGGTGTGGCGCAAGCCACCTGATTCAGAGAGACCTCATTTCTTGCGCCACAGCCTGCTTTGCAGCTAGTGGCGCAAGGCACAAATATGGTGCCTTTCCGGACCCGTTTTGAAACGCAATCCTACGACGATTCTTGGATGGTTTCTTTTGGTTGTTTGGAGTTCTTTGAGCATTGTTAAAGATTCAAACACTTCAATATACTCCTACATACTCCTACATGATCAAATTATGAAATGTGAATAGTGATCCAAAATGTCCAATGAAGCCAAGGGCGACTAGAATTCCAATTTTTGCGATCGAGGCGACGAATGAGAATCTCGTAAGAGAATATTGTCATGACATTATGGAATTATGTAAACATGAGATATATGGTGCATAATACATGAAATTTGATGGGTTACATGGGTATGTGTTATTGGGCCCAAAGTTAGGCCCAAAATGGGATTAAAAGACTTGGCCCAAAGAGGAAATAACCCATTCTTCCAATAATTGACTAAGTGAACATATCATGTAGTGCCAAGTGTGGCTAAGGATGACTTGAGGTCCATAAAAAGCCCCCAAAAATCAGATTTTTAATCATACAAGACTCTCATGCCTTTGTGATATTTTTTCAAACATTTCTTTAAGCTCCAAAGCTCCAAACCCTAAAGCAAAATATTCCTTTGGACTCCTTGGACAAGATCAATATATTCCAAGCCTTGGTAAGTATTTATTCTCATGGATTAACATATTATATGCATGGGAGATTATGTATATTGTGATAGTTGTGTTGGCAAGGGGTGAATAGTGTCTTTTTGCCTTTGGTGTGTGATGTGCTATCTTGGTGATTTGACCTTGAATTTGGCCTTGTGCCTTTGATGAAAAAGCATGGTATGGACAAAATATGAACATGTATGGTGTTATTTTTGGTATTAAACTTGTTCTTGTCTATAAGTGGATATTGTGGAAATTGTGGAATTTTGGCCGATATGTGTTATGAGTTGTGTTAAGGTCCTTGGATGGATTATTTATGATGTGGTATGGATAAGAAAGTGTAAAGGAGAAGTGTTGTGGTGAAATTTATCAATTATCATGTATTGGTCAATGTTGGGAATATTATGGAATTTTTGGAAAAATAATTTTGTCAATGGTTTTGTTAAGGGGAAGTGGCATGTTTAAGGGCAAATATGTGACTCATTGATGTTATATGCATTTGAAGAGTAGTTGGTGGTTAATGTGAATTCCGTATTGTATTTGTGTTGTAGAGTGACACATAAACAAGGAGCGGGACTATTGTACGCACCTCTAGGATTATATATTCGTATTGTGAATCCAAGGTATGTAAGGTTACTTTGTCCGTATCTTCCTACGACAAATAGTGTTCACATTGGCACGTCACTAGTCCTATCCCGAAATGTGCTAAGGTATTCCATATCCGGTTATCAAGGGTCATTATTATATATTTCCTACTCATTGATCATTTGTGAATCTCATGCCTCATATCCATGGTTAATGTTCCAATTTTCCAATAGTGATTATACTTATGTCTCTTTGTCATTACTCTTTGTTCCAATGGTTCCCATGGTGTTATGATTCTAATAATGTTATGTTGCCAAGTCATTCACATGGTTCTCACTCATTGGTTAATGATCCAAAGCTTCCAACAATGTTATGTTCCAAAGTTCAAGTAATGTTATGACTGTCCAAGTATCAATCTCTAAGTAAAGATCAAAGTAATGCAAAAGTGGTCAATGATCAAGTATGGGTGGAAAGTCTAGGGGCATAAGCCTAGCTCGACTCGATCCCGATGTATTGATTTATGGGTGGCAAGTCTAGGGGCCTAAGCCTAGCTCGACTCGATCCCGATGTATTGATTTATGGGTGGCAAGTCTAGGGGCGTAAGCCTAGCTCGACTCGATCCCGATGTATTGATTTATGGGTGGCAAGTCTAGGGGCATAAGCCTAGCTCGACTCGATCCCAACATGATGTTATGATATGAAAAGACCCACTGATCAGTAGGGGCCCGGGTACATTGTTATCATTGAGCATTGAGATAAAGAAAGTAAAGAAAGTAATGAAAGCAATCCACATGGTTTCCCAAAATACCAAATGGTGACTTGTTCACATTGATTATTCATATGTTCTGAGTTCATTGAAATATTCATGTATTGTACAGTTTCATCTGAGCCTTGCATACTCAGTACTTATTTCGTACTGACCCCTTTTGGGGAATTTACCTTACTTGCTGCAGGCGCAGGTATTAGTAGGCCTCCACAGTAGGTTGCTAGTCATTGCAGATCATTGGTGAGCTCCAGTTAATTCGGGGCTTCTTCGAGTCAATGTATATATGTTTTGGTGTTGTACATGTTGTATAAAGCGGGGACTTGTCCCGACTTTTAGTTCATTTTGGTCAATGCTTTGTTAGAGGCTTTTGTAGACAGGTGTGGGTGTATAAATGTAAAAGGGATATGTCGTACTTGCCTCGGTGGCCTCAACGGCCCAGTTTCCCGTATGTATATATATATCATGTTCCATGAATTCCCTCGTTGGTCTCAATAGCTGTTATGTGCTTTTGGGTTTTTTATAGCATGCATATGGTTGAACATAGGCAAAGGTTGGTTCTCTCGGGCCTTATCGGCTATGGGTGCCAATCATGTCTCAATTGTATTCGAGGCGTGACACTGCAGAAGGATACGAAAAGAGTAACCTTACATACCTTATCTCCTCAATACGACTATACAATCCTATACGTGAACACAAGAGTCCAGCTCCTTCCTTACGTTTCACTCTACAACACAATTACATAACAGAGCTTACATTAATAATCAACTACCTTACAAGTGTACAAGACGACAATGAGCTATATGACTGCCGTATAATGTCATTTCACCCTTTACAATACTATTTACGACATTGTCATGTCAATAATACCACAACATGCAGGTGAAACTGCTTTACTTGGGCCAGATATTGTTCACCAAGCCATGGAGAAAGTTAAAGTGATCCAACAGCGGTTACAAATGGCTCAAAGTCGTCACAAGTCATATGCCGATGTTAGAAGAAGAGGGCTTGAATTCGCCATAGGTGATTGGGTATTTTTAAAGGTGTCACCGATGAAAGGGGTAATGCGGTTCGAAAAGAAAGGGAAATTGAGTCCACGTTACATAGGTCCATATGAAATCATTAGAAGATTTGGACAAGTTGCGTATGAATTAGCACTACCTCAAGAACTTTCCTCAGTCCATCCGGTATTTCATGTATCAATGCTTCGAAAATGCATAGGAGATACTTCTCGTATTGTTCCCGTAGAGGATGTTCAAGTTATGGAGGATCTTACTTATGAAGAAGTACCCATTGCTATTCTGGATCGACAAGTAAAGAGGTTGAGAAATAAATATGTCGCATCCGTAAAAGTCCTTTGGAGAAATCAACAAAAAGAGGAGATCACATGGGAAGCGAAAGAAATGATGAAATCCAAGTAACCCCATCTATTTCAAATGGACCAAGAAGTTCACAATGCGGAGGTGGAACAATAACAAGTAAGTATTTAAGAGCATTATGTGAATGTGCGTAGGTATGTTAAAGTAAAGATGCATTTGTTGTATATAAGACAATGTTGTTAACATTCGAGGACGAATGTTTCTAAGGGGGGAAGAATGTAACACCCCGTACTTTTCTAACCTCACTTGATACCTTGGGTTCATATCTACATGGGTGTTTAGATGCCATGAATATGTGTTTTATAATGTCATTGGTGAAACATTTGATATCGGACTTAACATGTGCGCTTAGACCTTCGTAGGAGGTGTTTTGTGATTTCGTGGAGCATTTGTGTAATAACCCGTACACAGTCTAACCTCATTTGGTGAATTTAATTCATGTTTACTTGATAGTTAAGATCACTAAGTAAGTATTTTGTAGTGTTTTGATAAGGGATTGGACGATACGCAAACATTGGATAAGTGGCCAAAAATTTCAGCAATGTGCTGAGACTTGCGCCACTACCCTGTTTCAGGGGTGTGGCGCAAGCCACCTGATTCAGAGAGACCTCATTTCTTGCACCACATCCTGCTTTGCAGCTAGTGGCGCAAGGCACAAATATGGTGCCTTTTCGGACCCGTTTTGAAACGCAATCCTACGACGATTCTTGGATGGTTTCTTTTGGTTGTTTGGAGTTCTTTGAGCATTGTTAAAGATTCAAACACTTCAATATACTCCTACATACTCCTACATGATCAAATTATGAAATGTGAATAGTGATCCAAAATGTCCAATGAAGCCAAGGGCGACTAGAATTCCAATTTTTGCGATCGAGGCGACGAATGAGAATCTCGTAAGAGAATATTGTCATGACATTATGGAATTATGTAAACATGAGATATATGGTGCATAATACATGAAATTTGATGGGTTACATGGGTATGTGTTATTGGGCCCAAAGTTAGGCCCAAAATGGGATTAAAAGACTTGGCCCAAAGAGGAAATAACCCATTCTTCCAATAATTGACTAAGTGAACATATCATGTAGTGCCAAGTGTGGCTAAGGATGACTTGAGGTCCATAAAAAGCCCCCAAAAATCAGATTTTTAATCATACAAGACTCTCATGCCTTTGTGATATTTTTTCAAACATTTCTTTAAGCTCCAAAGCTCCAAACCCTAAAGCAAAATATTCCTTTGGACTCCTTGGACAAGATCAATATATTCCAAGCCTTGGTAAGTATTTATTCTCATGGATTAACATATTATATGCATGGGAGATTATGTATATTGTGATAGTTGTGTTGGCAAGGGGTGAATAGTGTCTTTTTGCCTTTGGTGAGTGATGTGCTATCTTGGTGATTTGACCTTGAATTTGGCCTTGTGCCTTTGATGAAAAAGCATGGTATGGACAAAATATGAACATGTATGGTGTTATTTTTGGTATTAAACTTGTTCTTGTCTATAAGTGGATATTGTGGAAATTGTGGAATTTTGGCCGATATGTGTTATGAGTTGTGTTAAGGTCCTTGGATGGATTATTTATGATGTGGTATGGATAAGAAAGTGTAAAGGAGAAGTGTTGTGGTGAAATTTATCAATTATCATGTATTGGTCAATGTTGGGAATATTATGGAATTTTTGGAAAAATAATTTTGTCAATGGTTTTGTTAAGGGGAAGTGGCATGTTTAAGGGCAAATATGTGACTCATTGATGTTATATGCATTTGAAGAGTAGTTGGTGGTTAATGTGAATTCCGTATTGTATTTGTGTTGTAGAGTGACACATAAACAAGGAGCGGGACTATTGTACGCACCTCTAGGATTATATATTCGTATTACGAATCCAAGGTATGTAAGGTTACTTTGTCCGTATCTTCCTACGACAAATAGTGTTCACATTGGCACGTCACTAGTCCTATCCCGAAATGTGCTAAGGTATTCCATATCCAGTTATCAAGGGTCATTATTATATATTTCCTACTCATTGATCATTTGTGAATCTCATGCCTCATATCCATGGTTAATGTTCCAATTTTCCAATAGTGATTATACTTATGTCTCTTTGTCATTACTCTTTGTTCCAATGGTTCCCATGGTGTTATGATTCTAATAATGTTATGTTGCCAAGTCATTCACATGGTTCTCACTCATTGGTTAATGATCCAAAGCTTCCAACAATGTTATGTTCCAAAGTTCAAGTAATGTTATGACTGTCCAAGTATCAATCTCTAAGTAAAGATCAAAGTAATGCAAAAGTGGTCAATGATCAAGTATGGGTGGAAAGTCTAGGGGCATAAGCCTAGCTCGACTCGATCCCGATGTATTGATTTATGGGTGGCAAGTCTAGGGGCGTAAGCCTAGCTCGACTCGATCCCGATGTATTGATTTATGGGTGGCAAGTCTAGGGGCGTAAGCCTAGCTCGACTCGATCCCGATGTATTGATTTATGGGTGGCAAGTCTAGGGGCATAAGCCTAGCTCGACTCGATCCCAACATGATGTTATGATATGAAAAGACCCACTGATCAGTAGGGGCCCGGGTACATTGTTATCATTGAGCATTGAGATAAAGAAAGTAAAGAAAGTAATGAAAGCAATCCACATGGTTTCCTAAAATACCAAATGGTGACTTGTTCACATTGATTATTCATATGTTCTGAGTTCATTAAAATATTCATGTATTGTACAGTTTTATCTGAGCCTTGCATACTCAGTACTTATTTCGTACTGACCCCTTTTGGGGAATTTACCTTACTTGCTGCAGGCGCAGGTATTAGTAGGCCTCCACAGTAGGTTGCTAGTCATTGCAGATCATTGGTTAGCTCCAGTTAATTCGGGGCTTCTTCGAGTCAATGTATATATGTTTTGGTGTTGTACATGTTGTATAAAGCGGGGACTTGTCCCGACTTTTAGTTCATTTTGGTCAATGCTTTGTTAGAGGCTTTTGTAGACAGGTGTGGGTGTATAAATGTAAAAGGGATATGTCGTACTTGCCTCGGTGGCCTCAACGGCCCAGTTTCCCGTATGTATATATATATCATGTTCCATGAATTCCCTCGTTGGTCTCAATAGCTGTTATGTGCTTTTGGGTTTCTTATAGCATGCATATGGTTGAACATAGGCAAAGGTTGGTTCTCTCGGGCCTTATCGGCTATGGGTGCCAATCATGTCTCGATCGGATTTGGGGCGTGACACTGCAGAAGGATACGAAAAGAGTAACCTTACATACCTTATCTCCTCAATACGACTATACAATCCTATACGTGAACACAAGAGTCCAGCTCCTTCCTTACGTTTCACTCTACAACACAATTACATAACAGAGCTTACATTAATAATCAACTACCTTACAAGTGTACAAGACGACAATGAGCTATATGACTGCCGTATAATGTCATTTCACCCTTTACAATACTATTTACGACATTGTCATGTCAACAATACCACAACATGCAGGTAAAACTGCTTTACTTGGGCCAGATATTATTCACCAAGCCATGGAGAAAGTTAAAGTGATCCAACAGCGGTTACAAACGGCTCAAAGTCGTCACAAGTCATATGCCGATGTTAGAAGAAGAGGGCTTGAATTCGCCATAGGTGATTGGGTATTTTTAAAGGTGTCACCAATGAAAGGGGTAATGCGGTTCGGAAAGAAAGGGAAATTGAGTCCACGTTACATAGGTCCATATGAAATCATTAGAAGATTTGGACAAGTTGCGTATGAATTAGCACTACCTCAAGAACTTTCCTCAGTCCATCCGGTATTTCATGTATCAATGCTTCGAAAATGCATAGGAGATACTTCTCGTATTGTTCCCGTAGAGGATGTTCAAGTTATGGAGGATCTTACTTATGAAGAAGTACCCATTGCTATTCTGGATCGACAAGTAAAGAGGTTGAGAAATAAAGATGTCGCATCCGTAAAAGTCCTTTGGAGAAATCAACAAAAAGAGGAGATCACATGGGAAGCGGAAGAAATGATGAAATCCAAGTAGCCCCATCTATTTCAAATGGACCAAGAAGTTCACAATGCGGAGGTGGAACAATAACAAGTAAGTATTTAAGAGCATTATGTGAATGTGCGTAGGTATGTTAAAGTAAAGATGCATTTGTTGTATATAAGACAATGTTGTTAACATTCGAGGACGAATGTTTCTAAGGGGGGAAGAATGTAACACCCTGTACTTTTCTAACCTCACTTGATACCTTGGGGTCATATCTACATGGGTGTTTAGATGCCATGAATATGTGTTTTATAATGTCATTGGTGAAACATTTGATATCGGACTTAACATATGCGCTTAGACCTTCGTAGGAGGTGTTTTGTGATTTCGTGGAGCATTTGTGTAATAAACCGTACATAGTCTAACCTCATTTGGTGAATTTAATTCATGTTTACTTGATGGTTAAGATCACTAAGTAAGTATTTTGTAGTGTTTTGATAAGGGATTGGACGATACGCAAACATTGGATAAGTGGTCGAAAATTTCAGCAATGTGCTGAGACTTGCGCCACTACCCTGTTTCAGGGGTGTGGTGCAAGCCACCTAATTCAGAGAGGCCTCATTTATTGCGCCACAGCCTGATTTGCAGCTAGTGGCGCAAGGCACAAATATGGTGCCTTTCCGGACCCGTTTTGAAACGCAATCCTACGACGATTCTTGGATGGTTTCTTTTGGTTGTTTGGAGTTCTTTGAGCATTGTTAAAGATTCAAACACTTCAATATACTCCTACATACTCCTACATGATCAAATTATGAAATGTGAATAGTGATCCAAAATGTCCAATGAAGCCAAGGGCGACTAGAATTCCAATTTTTGCGATCGAGGCGACGAATGAGAATCTCGTAAGAGAATATTGTCATGACATTATGGAATTATGTAAACATGAGATATATGGTGCATAATACATGAAATTTGATGGGTTACATGGGTATGTGTTATTGGGCCCAAAGTTAGGCCCAAAATGGGATTAAAAGACTTGGCCCAAAGAGGAAATAACCCATTCTTCCAATAATTGACTAAGTGAACATATCATGTAGTGCCAAGTGTGGCTAAGGATGACTTGAGGTCCATAAAAAGCCCCCAAAAATCAGATTTTTAATCATACAAGACTCTCATGCCTTTGTGATATTTTCTCAAACATTTCTTTAAGCTCCAAAGCTCCAAACCCTAAAGCAAAATATTCCTTTGGACTCCTTGGACAAGATCAATATATTCCAAGCCTTGGTAAGTATTTATTCTCATGGATTAACATATTATATGCATGGGAGATTATGTATATTGTGATAGTTGTGTTGGCAAGGTGGTGAATAGTGTCTTTTTGCCTTTGGTGAGTGATGTGCTATCTTGGTGATTTGACCTTGAATTTGGCCTTGTGCCTTTGATGAAAAAGCATGGTATGGACAAAATATGAACATGTATGGTGTTATTTTTGGTATTAAACTTGTTCTTGTCTATAAGTGGATATTGTGGAAATTGTGAAATTTTGGCCGATATGTGTTATGAGTTGTGTTAAGGTCCTTGGATGGATTATTTATGATGTGGTATGGATAAGAAAGTGTAAAGGAGAAGTGTTGTGGTGAAATGTATCAATTATCATGTATTGGTCAATGTTGGGAATATTATGGAATTTTTGGAAAAATAATTTTGTCAATGGTTTTGTTAAGGGGAAGTGGCATGTTTAAGGGCAAATATGTGACTCATTGATGTTATATGCATTTGAAGAGTAGTTCGTGGTTAATGTGAATTCCGTATTGTATTTGTGTTGTAGAGTGACACATAAACAAGGAGCGGGACTATTGTACGCACCTCTAGGATTATATATTCGTATTGCGAATCCAAGGTATGTAAGGTTACTTTGTCCGTATCTTCCTACGGCAAATAGTGTTCACATTGGCACGTCACTAGTCCTATCCCGAAATGTGCTAAGGTATTCCATATCCGGTTATCAAGGGTCATTGTTATATATTTCCTACTCATTGATCATTTGTGAATCTCATGCCTCATATCCATGGTTAATGTTCCAATGTTCCAATAGTGATTATACTTATGTCTCTTTGTCATTACTCTTTGTTCCAATGGTTCCCATGGTGTTATGATTCTAATAATGTTATGTTGCCAAGTCATTCACATGGTTCTCACTCATTGGTTAATGATCCAAAGCTTCCAACAATGTTATGTTCCAAAGTTCAAGTAATGTTATGACTATCCAAGTATCAATCTCTAAGTAAAGATCAAAGTAATGCAAATGTGGTCAATGATCAAGTATGGGTGGAAAGTCTAGGGGCATAAGCCTAGTTCGACTCGATCCCGATGTATTGATTTATGGGTGGCAAGTCTAGGGGCGTAAGCCTAGCTCGACTCGATCCCGATGTATTGATTTATGGGTGGCAAGTCTAGGGGCATAAGCCTAGCTCGACTCGATCCCAACATGATGTTATGATATGAAAAGACCCACTGATCAGTAGGGGCCCGGGTACATTGTTATCATTGAGCATTAAGATAAAGAAAGTAAAGAAAGTAATGAAAGCAATCCACATGGTTTCCCAAAATACCAAATGGTGACTTGTTCACATTGATTATTCATATGTTCTGAGTTCATTGAAATATTTATGTATTATACAGTTTCATCTGAGCCTTGCATACTCAGTACTTATTTCGTACTGACCCCTTTTGGGGAATTTACCTTACTTGCTGCAGGCGCAGGTACTAGTAGGCCTCCACAGTAGGTTGCCAGTCGTTGCAGATCATTGGTGAGATCCAGCTAATTCGGGGCTTCTCCGAGTCAGTGTATATATGTTTTGGTGTTGTACATGTTGTATAAAGCGGGGACTTGTCCCGACTTTTTGTTCATTATGGTCAATGCTTTGTTAGAGGCTTTTGTAGACAGGTGTGGGTGTATAAATGTAAAAGGGATATGTCGTACTTGCCTCGGTGGCCTCAACGGCCCAGTTTCCCGTATGTATATATATATCATGTTCCATGAATTCCCTCGTTGGTCTCGATAGCTGTTATGTGCTTATGGGTTTCTTATAGCATGCATATGGTTGAACATAGGCAAAGGTTGGTTCTCTCGGGCCTTATCGGCTATGGTTGCCAATCATGTCTCGATTGTATTCGGGGCGTGACACTGCAGAAGGATACAAAAAGAGTAACCTTACATACCTTATCTCCTCAATACGACTATACAATCCTATACGTGAACACAAGAGTCCAGCTCCTTCCTTACGTTTCACTCTACAACACAATTACATAACAGAGCTTACATTAATAATCAACTACCTTACAAGTGTACAAGACGACAATGAGCTATATGACTGCCGTATAATGTCATTTCACCCTTTACAATACTATTTACGACATTGTCATGTCAACAATACCACAACATGCCCAATATTGACCAAAATATCACAATTCAATAGCATTTCGTACCAAGTTTGTTCTTTACATTTCTTAATCAACACAACGTCACAAATACTCCCTCAAATCACCTCAATACACCTCACAACAATATATCGGCCAAAATCCCATCATTTACACTTATATAAAAATAACAAGTTTAGGGTCATAATCACACCATACATGTTGATATCTCATCCACACCATTCACTTTTATTCAAACCTCAAGTTCTTTTTCAAGTTTAAATAACAAGAATGGCACATCTTTAGTAAAAAGCAAAAGTTCACTATTCAACACTTGCCAACATAACCATCATGATATACACAATCTCTCATACCTATAAGATAGTAAATCATAAGAATAAACACTTACCCAAACTTGCGAAGTGATGATCTTGTCCAAAGAAGTGCCTTAGGGTTTGAAGTTGAGAGAAAAGGCTTGTGGAAATTTCTAGATTTGGTATGAGAGTTTTGTGTGATAAAATCTGATTTTTTGCCCTTTATATAAGCCCTCAAGTCATACTTAGCCATTCTTTAGCATTAAATGCTATGTTTGGCTTGGTCAATGGAAGAATGGGTCATTTGACCCATTTGGCCCATGTCTTTTGCCTCATTTTGGGCCTTCATTGAGCCCAATTCACTTAGTCCAATAAAATCAATAATTTCTCATGTTTGAATTATTTCATACGTGTTACGACAATATTTCCACTCACGCGATTTATATTCGTAGCCTTAATCCCAAAAACAAGTGATTCTAGCCACGCATGGCTTATTTTGACCGAAAGGGTAAAAACGTCATTTGGATGCCAAATTCGTCCACGAATAATCTTATCAAAATGTAATGCCAATATAATACCTCAATTATCCCATGTATAGGCTCGTGATTGGAGAAGAAATGTGGCAAAAAGAGGCCCGGTACATCCTCGGGCACCCTTGGGACTTAGAAAAATTTCCAACATTTGAGAGGTGTGCACAAGTAGCCTGGCAGGCCCCTGGGCGCCCCACCTTGCTGCCTGTGCCCAAAAATTTTGGGCAAAAAGCGCCTGGCACGCCCTCTGGCGCGCCTGGCCTATTTTTTTTGAAAATTTTCGTTCTTCGACTTTTCTTTGCGGATTTGGTTAGATACTTCAAGTTCTATTCCTTAACTTACTTCTTACCTTTAATATCCTTTGTTTGGAGGCCCTCCAAGCCTCATTTTTAACCCCACAAATGATCCACGAAGTCACAAGACACCTCCTACGAAGGTTTAATCACATGTACTAGACCCAATATCAATTATCTCATCAATAACATTACAAAATACATACTCATGGCTCTCGACACCTAAGTAAACATTGTTCAACGTCGTCAAGTAGGGTTGGGAAGGTACGGGGTGTTACATTTTTTCACTGGGTCTCCATTTGAGAGTAGTCGTTGGTTTTTCTCCTTTGCAAAATCGTAAATTAATTATCTTGAATTTTTTTCACCGTACTTTTATTTTATATTTCTCTTTCACAGGCTCCTAAAATTCATGTAATACCCCGTAATGTGAACTACGTATGAAACTTGTATACATCAATAAAATTACTTGAACTTGAAGATTTAGAATGTATTTGGTCTTAAAAGAACTTAAGTGTAGCGCCTCGAATTTTTTTGAATTGAGGTTAGTATTTTAAGCGAGTATAAGTTGGAATTTATAAAGAGTCACATGGCGCCCTCTATACCAAATTGGGAATTCTCGAGTTTACCTTCCAGTGGCTTCAATAATTTGTTATTTAAGAATTTCAGAGGAGTTATGAAATTCAGAAATAATAAAAGAATTATGAGAAAGGGTGATTTTGACTTAAATAATGATTTCATGATCATCCCACCCATTCTAGGGTTTTCCCACCATAAATTCACCTTAAAACTATCAATTTCATGGTTATATTAGTGAATTATAGTCATGCAAAAGTAAATAATCAACCTTTAATTAAAATTCAAAGGTTTTACACCCAATTTACCCTCTTTCACCAGAAAATATAACTAGGTCAAGTTAAACCCTCCCCAAGACATGTAAACTAGTGATTCTAAGGTCAAGGAATCGAAAAACTAGTTAATGGGGATAAATAACTTACTTTTACGAAGAATTCTGGTAGAAAATAGGTGAAAATCTCCCCAATAGCCTAAGCGCTCTCCAAAATGAGATTAGAAATAATGAACTATTTTTGGGGAAAATTCTGCATAAACAGCGATTTACCCTGCTATAGTGACCCGATCCCTCTATAGCAGCATCGTTATAGCGGAAGTCGCCCGCAATAGTGGGATTGACTGCCTTTGACTCTCGTTATAGTGGGAATCTACTATAGCGGTAGCACTATAAAGGCCTGCCACCCGATATAGCGGGTGTGGCGAGGCAGAAACTCAGGATTGCTCCCAGTTTTACCTTTTTCGCAACACACCCTCAAACCATGACATTCCAGACTAACCTTTTTATGTCAAGTTCGATATCGAGAGTTCTACTTATCCGAATTCACTTTCAAAAATTCCTATGGGTTCTTTATCGTCTTAGCTAACATAAAATCAAGCTAAACTTTATTACATTTATCCAATCCATTCTCGGATTTTCCTAGATCATACCTCGCTCAGATTTCATCCAAGACTATCCTAGTCTAAATTTTTAACTTTCAATTTTGAGGAAAAACTTAACCCAAATTTTTACACGATTGACTCACCCATAACGACAAAAAGGGTCGTTACATAAAGGGTATACTCTCATGGGTGGAAGTTGTTTGAGACTTTTCATACTATCATTAGCTAGGAAGGCATTAAAGGTATGTAAAGCTAAAACCTCCTTCGCCATTAAGGCACGACCTATAGTCACTTGTTCTCCTAAAAGAGTCAATATAGTCTATTGATACATGTGAATAAAACTTTCACTTTCTATATGTATAGCACATGCCACAGTATCTACATGCTCCTTCTATTAGAAATTACTTGCCTTCACACTTCCTTTATCTATTTGTTGAAGTCACAATATTCATATTTCTCTCGTCGAGTCAAGTATCTATAGGGTTATGCATGACAGTATTCGTTAGAAAGTCTTAGACTCATGTGGTATATCTGTCACATGTTATAAATTAGAATAAATGGCTATAGTATAGTCGCACTAATATATTTGATTGCATAGCAACATATTTAAATAAATGAATTTCATTAACGAAGTTAGTTGTATATGGAAAGTACTACCTGAATAGCTAAACAATTTTTATCGTAATTTACTTGTATAGGCCTATAAGGCATTATATGATAAAAGTTTACCACTATCATGGGAGGGTATTAGGTTTTACTTGACATACATGTGTGACATAAATTTTGTGCACAGGATTGATATCAGACCATTATAGTGAGCCCAAACATAGTGGCGTACCATCCCTTGTGACATCATTTGCATTTGGAGTTAGCTAGAATGTCATGTACTGGTTTCCCTGACTCAAGAAAATATATGATACATATGGCATACAGGCAGACCCTCATAATGAGCTCATGGGGGGCGTACCATGTATCAGACTGCGATTTTAGTTATACATATAAAATCATAGCAATGAGTATTTGAGCAACATATGTCATATATTTGACACAGACAGCCTTCGATAGGCTATCTTATGATCATTTGTATTTGATATAGGCATAGGATATCACCTTGGAAAATTTCTAGGTGTCTTATAATAAAGAACAATTTTAGGCCAAATATGCAAGCTAAGAAACTTGTTTATATAATTCATACTAGAGTGTTAATGATGTCTGTCCATAGTTGCTCATCTTTAACGCTCGAGGTATGATATGCCACTAAGACTAGTGTATAAGTCACTATTTCATATTGTAGATCCGTTACCGTATGCTCATAAGTCCTCCATCTTTATATCTGATTCACCTGAGCATCTACACTTGCTTACTTTTTATTCTATCTGCTTTACATACCAGTACATGTTTTATATTTATTGACGTCCCTATGTTTGGGGATGCTACATTTCTGTAAATGCAGGATCAGGTATACCAATTAGCAGACTTCTATACTAGGCGCTCGCTCACTAATCAGCAAAGCACTTGATGAGCTTCTCTCTCACCTGGATCAATAGATTCCTAATACTCCTTAGTCATATTTATAGATATAGTTGGGTAGGTCGGAGCCTCGTACCGACCATCTTTCATTGTATAGTTACAGATTCTATTAGAGGCTTCGCAGACGGTGTACAATTGTCATACGTAGTTATAGTTTTAGTTGTTTATATAAGTACTGAGTCCTGTGGGCTAATATTGTATATATACGCATTCCCTTATTATTGTTTATGATTAATAATTCTTCCACTAGTTTAGATCGGTTGTATAGCACATGTTCATACAGTTCTTGTCCATCATATCTAGGCTTGGGGCGTGACAATTCATATTAAGCTGGATATTGCCTTTCGTCAAGTGTACATTCTTAAAAAAAATACTATGCTGCTTATAAAAGAATTAAAAGGATCGGAAAGAAGAAAGTATAAGTAGATGGAAAGAGATATGCATTGATTTTGTTCTTGGTTTTATTTTAGAGTTAGTTGAGTTACATGCTTCAGATTACTCACCCATTTGTCAATGTTTCCATATCTTCTACAAACATGTAGGGAAACTCCTAACTGAAATGTAGAAGGGACAACACAATTGAAAGAATTGCACCTTAATGTACCAAATTGGTGATGCTAGCAGTAGATGCTGCTGTAATTTTGAAGTTTGGCAAAATTTTCTTTATCTGATTTGTGAACTTTTATCATTTGCAAGTCATTTATTCTTTTGAATGATTATAGCTTGATTATAGGAAATCTATCATGAGATCCTGAAGTTTCTTCTACCTAGAAAGTGTGTCATGTATATGCAATCATCAATTAATACTCTCGTGTAATCATACTTAATATAACGTAAGGATTATGTGCTTATCTCATTCAGAGAATTCAATTTTTTGGAGGTATCTGAATATTCTCAAGTTCCTCTCTTGTCATTCTATATAAGTCTGTTGCTGCACTTCTACATATAAATAGTCTGATTAACTAAGCAATTTCATAGTGCCATTCTTGAAATGCCTTTTCATTGTAAGAGTTTATCTCAGATTTTAGCATCACAGATAACTAAAAAATAAATAGTTCATTTTTATCTCATCTTTATTACACAATGGACAGACACATTCGGTCATTAGCTATGCCCCATTTTGCCAATCTATCTTTTGTAGCTAGCCCACCTTGAATGTCCATATGTAGGATGAAGATCCATCTAGGAGCTCCATTGTTATTGCAAGTAACTTTCCTCCAATCCCTTACTATGTTCCACTAGCCTCTTTGATTATTCATAGAATTTAAAAGTTGTTGGTATTCTTCTTTTTTTCTGATCCAAACAAGCCTAACAGTTGGGAATTTTTTGTTTTTAACATACAATGACTCCATGAATCAAAAAATTGACTCTTTCTTGGTGGTTGTGTGATTGAAAAGGGCTATTCGAAGAGTATTTTTCATTAGCGATCATACGTAATAGTCTTATCAGTATTGTTTCCTTTGCATCAGATATCATATTATTTATTGTTGCCATGCTTCTCTTCTCCTTTATTTTAGCATGGCTTCTTTACTACTGTATTTCCTTTCAATATTGCATGTAAATATAATTTACTTCAGTCGAGCGGCTATCGTCAACAAACTTCTACCTTCTCAAAGTAGGGGTAAGCCAGAATACACACCACCCTCCTCAGACTTCACTTGTGGGATTACACTGTGTTTGTTGTTATTATTAAGGTATAAAGATGATATGATTGTGAGATGATTATATAAAGTTAGTTGATTATTGGTGTATGAATCCTTTCAAGATTAATTGACATGTTTATTAGAAACTCTCAAGGGTTAAAGAAGTAGAGCGAATCATAGTCCATTGACTGGGTAATTAGGCAGTGTGGAGTTCATTTGTATTCTAATGTATCTTGATCTTTATCTTGTTTTAAAAAAAATGACGGGCTATACCAAAGTGGTAACAGAGCTACCAAATTGTTTTACTCCCGCACGAGACGCACGTGTTAAGGCCTTTAACCTGAAGGGGGCCAACAGGTGGCTGAGCCAGAACTCCGGTAAGGATCCGCAATCGCATACCTCGGCTCTGATACCAAAAAATTGACGGGCTATAGAGTTGGTGTCCAAAATATGGACGTTTTCTAATTTTTATTAATATACAAAAGATAAAAACTTTACAAACTGAGGAGAGAATGTAGAGAGAAGGAGGAGAAGAGAACTTAAGAGAGAGAAGGGAGTTTGAACTCTGCCCTTCAATCTGAAACAAATGGTCCTATTTAAAGAAGAAAAAGAAAAAGTAAACAGTACATGTGGGTCCTCATTGGGTCTCTTAAATAGTAAAAGTGTACAGTAAATCTACTGTTGATATAGTGAATTTACTGTTGGGTTACTGTGCTGACGGCTAGAAATATCTTCCACAGTGCTGCTACAGCGTTTTACTAAGCAGAGTCTTGTGATCTTCTTATTTATATGTTTTTTGTCAGTTTGATTCATGATCTCGATTGAGGCTTAAAGCTTGAAAAAAGGAGCCACAACTGAAAAGTGACATTTGAATCTTTTTTAGATATACTTTAATTTATAAAAAGAAACATCTTGGACCTGTTGACATAAATATTGACAGTAATATGGGAGAATTAGTTTTTCTCTCATCTAGAAATATGGTAAATTGAATATTTTATCTAACCTACATTTACCTTGATATTCTGAATGATAAATCATGGTCAACATTTTTTCTAGTTTTTCAGTATGAAGCATTAATGTTTTTTCGCATGAGATTATTTTCAAAAAATAATTTTTTGAAAAGTTAATATCGAATTTTTTGCAAAGCTCACCTCAAAACTGTATGTGAAACTAAATCATTTGGATATCTCTGTTTTGAAAGAGTAGTTTCTACCGTTTCAAAAAAAATTAGTTGATAAGTAGAGCTTTTTATGGTGCTCAATTTAGAATGTTGTTTCTTGTTCTGATGGTACAGTTGAGGACGCTAATGATGTGAAAATTTGGGTACAATCCAAGATAACCACATCTTGTACTACGTAATTTGGGTCTCTAGCTTCTTGATGGTGTACCGTACGTGTTTCGTTTGTATCAATTAACTGATATTTCATAGTGATGCTTAAGTATAAATTCTCATCAAACTTGAAATAAGAATTAGATAATGTTTACCATATTTTACTTTTTTTTGGATATTTGATTCAACAACTACTCCTAAGTTTAGACACTAAAGTTTATTACAAATTATCTTATTCATTATATGCTTTTATGCAGATGTTCTTTTATGCTACAAACGGTATTGCTGTCGATCATCACAAACTCCACAGATGTTGTTTAAAGGATATAGTATTGTTGAAAATAATTCATCTTTTCACGGTATTGTTGTTGTATTAGATATGTTGACATAGAACTCCTTTCTGAATTGTGCATAGTATGTTAGTATTGGCGTTGGTTTTGTTGAAAAGTTACCTGCAGTCAATTTCAACAACATTAGCTCCTGTTTTATCAGTCTTAAAGTTTGGGAGGAGCTCCTCTCCAGTGATGCTTTCATCCAGTTGGTCCAGTATATGACTAATCTTATTACACCTGGCAACTTAGAGATCTAAGGGTCAATATTAACTTAATTAATATCATCTCCTAAATCGTGGTTAAAACCAAGTTGCCTTTCTAGATGAGCATCAACCAGCAATATTATTGGCAGATTCATTCAATGTCCATCCAAAAAGATAGTACTTCTCTATTATTTTTTGATGGCAGCAAAAATGAGAATAAACTCATTTCATCGGCGATTTTTTTAAAAAAAATTTTTTGTCATGGTTTACGTCTCCTCATCCAGTTGCAAAACTTTAAAACACCAAAAACTTTGCTGGAACTAAGGAAAATGAACATTGTTTTGATGCTGCCACTTATTCTCCGGAGAATATTTGCTTGTGTATTAATTTTCTTTTTTACTTGTGATATTGTGTTGTAAGTGACGTAGGAATCGTTTGACCATGAGAATTTTACTTTTTTTAAAAAAGAAATCATTTTATTTGATTATAAAAAAAATGGAATACAACTTGAAATTGTATTTGAAATTTTAAAAACACCTAAAACACATTTTCACTTTCACAAATTTTTTTAAAATAATTTTATTTAAATTATATTAAACACAACTCCAACTTTAAATTTTTTTAATAAAGTGAATATTTTGTTGATGTCTTGAATTGTTTTTTCCCTTGAATGAATTCTAATCATGGTAAGATAATCATTTTCCAATCTAAATTAACAATCTGCCAATAATATGGCTGGTTGATACTCATCTAGAAAGACAACTTGGTTTTAACCATAGTTTAGGAGGTCATATTAATTAAGTTAATATTGACCCTTAGATCTCTAAGTTGCCAGGTGTAATAAGATTTGCCATATACTGGACCAACTGGATGGAAGCATCACTGGAGAGGAGCTGCTCCCTTAAAGTTTACATTACACCATATCTATGAAGATGACCACATAGGCGTTTGGCCATAAATATTATTTATAATATTTCAGAATACGTTTTCACTTTATTCCGGAATATTTATTTGGCCATAAAAACTAAAAACGTATTTCGAAAAACGTTTTCACAGTTTTTGATTTTTTGAAAAACACCTCTTGAGGTGTATTCCCTTTTTTGGATTGAATTTTTCCTCTCATTTTATTCTTAAATACTACCCCAATTTTTTATTTTGTACAAAAAAACACCAACCAAATTTTAATGTCCAACTACAACGTTATAAATGTCCAATTACATCTGCCAACCAAAAATAAATGTCCAACTACAATCACCAACGAGAAGAAATTGATCACATAATGTAGGAGGATTTTGGTAAAGAATAGCTACTTACTAGTGTTATTAATCTATGCCTTGATGAATATTTGTAATAGACTTATTTCATGCATGTATGTTGATTTTGGGTGGTGGAAGATAAGAATTTGGCATGGTGTAGATTTTGATTTATTGATGATGTTATGGGAGACGGAAACATGGCTCAATGTGGTTGTTTTCAATGTTCAATAGTAATGTTGTATACTTTTTGTATTATAGTGGAGTTGTAAAAGTTAATTTGGGTTATTTTGCTAGTTTTAAAAAATTGAGGGTATAAATCATATTTATAAAAAAGTACATCAAAAGTCTAAAATATTTTTGAAAATACTATGGTCAAACACAATTTCAACTCTATTTTCAACAAAAGTCTAAAATATTTTTGAAAATACTATGATCAAACACAACTCCAACTCAATTTTCAACTTCAAAAATACCAAATAAAGTGAAAACATTTTTGGTTTTTGTGGCCAAACGGGTCCTAAGTTTATATTTCACTACATCTATGAAGTTAACTTATTCATTAGTGTATCTTTCATGTAACTGAAATTCTTAGTTAGTATTATCTTAGATATGCATGATGTTGGAATGTGCTTCCTAGCTAGACTGATCATCTTAAATAGGTTGTAAATTTTGTGCAGTCTAATTCTAGGAGACTATCAAATTTTTTAACATATTGAAGAGAGTAAAAATTTAGGTCCGACAAATTTCATAGTAAGTTAGATACAGATGTATAATTTATTTTACATAATTTTCATTGTTTCATATTCACTCGTTTTATTATTTCAGGTCATACAATATGATGTTTAAATAGAATATAGAAGATTTCAAAAATTGCTTGAGGGTTATGCATTTAGAATTTTGTTATTGCGGGTATTTGATAGGAATAGTTACAATGATATTAACTATTTAGTTAGTTAAAAATGTATTATTGTCTTTTGGCTTTTTGATACAGTAGTATTATGAATTGGTATTCGCTTTTGTGTTGATACATTAGCTATTTATGCGAAAAATCTAGTGCATAAATAGCTGGTGCAGATTTTTTGAGTAGCGTATTTAAATTTCTGATTGTGTTTATTTGTTATTTTGAGCATATTGGGAGTTCTAGAGCTCAAAATTAGGTGATTATTGCTGCATATTTTTTGATTTATCAAGTGAAAAAGTATTTAATGCTTAGGTTGGTATTCTTCCATGATTCTTTAGCTGATTTTCTTTCTTTATCCGTGAATTTGTTAGAGAAAATTGAAGTTTTGTCAATTCGAACTCGATTTTTGATGAAACTTCATATTTAGGATCCTTATGTCATGGGTAAACAGATTTTGATCAAAATTTACTTATTCATCAATTATTTTCTCATTTTTAAATTGCTTTTAGACATGGAAATTTGGGGGGGTTTCCGTAAAGTCAAATATTGATATTTTGATGATTTTTAATCCAATTTTTACTCGATTTTCGATGAAATTTCAGATTTAGAAACCTTAAACTATGGGTAAAGTTATTCTTTGGTGATTTGGTGATGATTCAACAAAATAGAGCTTCCATTTTATTTTTTGGTGATTTGGTGATGATTCAACAGAATAGAGCTTCCGAAAAATCAACGGAAGCCTTAAAGTGATTCTTTATCCTTTACCCATAGTTTAAGGTTTCTAAATCTGATAATTTGGTGAAGGATAAAGAATCACTTTAAACTATTCATCAAAGGTTTCTAATCTAATCAAATATGATATCTACACATAAATACGAGATTAATGATACCCATATTGACATACTTTGCTTCGAAGATCAAAATCACCTCGAAAATCAACCTCAAAAATAAAAGGATAAAACTGATTGGTGATGATTCAACAGAATAGATTAAGATTGGTGATGATTCATCACCAAATCCTTAAACTATGGGTAAAGGATAAAGTAAACTGCATTTGGTGATGATTCAACATAATAGAGCTTCCGTTTTATTTTTCGGATTGCGGTTTCACTTTGCGGGTCTTCTTTAAGGCAAGTTGAAATCTATCTTGACTCTTTTCTGAGGTGTTTATGTGGTATGTGCTTAGTGCTTGTATTTTGTGAATCACTAAGGGTTTGGAGGTCCCGCTTAGATGAGATGGCGAGCATCTTCACAGATACCAGAATCTATTGATGGGTTAAAGTTAATAAAAACAGACATCATGACTGCTCTCTCTACTTGATGATATATTTATGGTAAATTATGGATAAATAACTTGTGGATCATAAATTTATTGATAGCGGGTATCTACTTCAGAGTTCGAATCATGTTTAGTGAATTTTGATAAAATGATTGAGGTTTAGTGAATTTTGATAAAATGATTGAGGTTTAGTAATCACTTAGGGTACAAATAAACTGTAGTAATTTGATGGAATGATTGAGGTTAGTAATCACTTAGGGTATAAATAGATTGTAGTTATTTGATGGAATGATTGGGGCTTAATAATCATTTAGGATATACATAGATTGTAGTTATTAATAAGGATTAAGAAGAGGAACCTTGACTTATCCACTATGTATTGTGAATGGAAGTGAATCTTTGAAATGCTTGTTGGCAAATATATTTCTCCTTGTGAGTATTTGAGTCTATTTGTGGTGAATTGAGAAAGTTAGGAAACTTATCGTGTGAAGCATGCTATGGGTTGGGTAAATTCTCTATGGTTACACTATTTGAGTTGATTCTTATCATTGTGATGCCCACGTAGGGACTTGTGTTGACTATATTATTGATTTGAGGGCTTATTATTATTGTGATGCCCGAGTGGGAGCTTGTGTTGATATTATTATTGATGTCCTGCATGATCTCTTTATTTTTGTGTTGCCATGAGGGGTTTGTATCATGATTCATTGAGATTTGGGGTGACTTGAGCTTATTTTTACCATTGTTGAGTTGACGATTGTATGTTATTAAGCTGTCTATGAGCATGCATACTCATTCATTCACCATATTCATGGAACTGGTATCACTGAGAAACACTAATTTTTGAAAGAAAATGGGACACCTTATGAAATGCCTTAGCCGAGGGATGTGCCGGTAAGATTGATTGATGAGATTGTGATAGTATATGGGTTGCGAACGCCCCATGGGTCCTCTCCTGGAGCTTAGGCTCGGAAGGTGTATACTAGATAAACATTTGAGCATTGCATACATATCATTTCATTGTATTGCATCATTTATATCTCTTTATACATGTTTGTTATCTTGCATTTTTGGATTTTTGTATGTATTTGTATTATTTTTAGTTCTTATACTGTTATTATAATTGTATTATTATACTGTTAGGAGTTGTACAACTTGAGCCGTTGTTGGAAACCTTTCTGAGTGTAGGTTTATTTAGGGTAATCTTGGATGGTTGGTGTGGTGGTTCTCACCATCACCTTTGATTAGGGTCGGTTGTCGACGATACTTGCTGAATACATATGTTTCGTACTCACCCCTTGCTTTTCTTTTCTTTTCTTTTCTTTTCTGCTCTACATGCAGGTATCGAGTGAGTAGCGGAACATTGAATGCGTTCTTCCAGTGTAGGCTTTACAGAGATCGAGACAGTGGCTATTGGATCACAGAGCTTACTCAGATCCCTCTTTCATTTATCTTTATGCATTTATTCGCATTTAAGATATTTCGATCTGTTGTATTACATTCGACATTAGAAGCTTGTACTAGTGACAATCAGACCTAGCGTATTGTGTTGATATTGTACCTATTTTATATTATTTGAGAATTGTTTCTATATCTTACTCCTTCCACTTCTGGTTTCACTTTAATAATCGTGTTTGGGTTGGGAATGGGTCACCTGTATCGAAGGATATGACAGGTGTTATCACGGTCCCTATTTTGGATCGTGATAATTAGTTTGTCATAAGGATTTGAATTGATTACTCATAAATGGGCTTTAGATAAGCATTTATTTTGTGAGAGTTTTTAAAGTAATATCATTAATTATTATGTAGAAAAACTGGAAAAAAATCTAAAAAATAAGAGAAAAAAGATAAATCCAAATACTGCTCATAGAGAATGCTACATCATCAGGTTGAAAAAACTCCTTTATATATATATATATATATTGTAACACCCCGTACATTTTCGAACTCATGCAACGATCTTAGCGTCGATGGAAGTATGTAAACTAAAGATGGTAAGTGAATCATGTATTAAATATTTTGGGCTGAATTTAGAGGCAAGTTTATGGACCTAATTGAGGCCCAAAATTAAGTAGTAAGACATGGCCCAAAAGGGGAAATGAGCCATTCATAATTGACCAAGTAAACATGTCATCTTTTGACCAATTAATTGGATAAGGATGGACTATAAGAGAAGGTTCTAGAGGGGCTATATAAGGCTGAATTTCAGCTCTTATTCACCACAAAACACTTGCAAAAAATCAGATTTTGCAATCAAATATTTTTCCTCTCTCAAACCCTAGCCACCCTAATTTCCTAAGGACTTTTGGGATAAATCTTCCACTTTCAAGCCTTGGTAAGTGTTTACCCTTGTATATTAATGTAATACATGCATGATATATGGTTGTAAACATGTTGGTTATGGTTAAAAGGCATAGGGCAGTTCACTTTTTAAGTGGCAGTCCACTTTTGCTTTCGGCTAAAGGATTTGCCTTTTTGTGGTTTAAACTTGAAAAGGGGACTTAAGGTCTTGAAGGAATTGAATTATATGGATGAAATTTCAGTCTATTTAAGTGTGGTGCTGTACCTAATTCGTTACTTTTGTGTATGGCTTGGTGGAAATGTTTTTACGTAATTGTACATGGAACGTTTGGCGTAGTGAAAAAAGAATACTTTCTTGTTATGTTAAAGTGAATTCTAAAATTGCGTGGGCTGTTTTTGGTATATTGTTGTGGAAGGTATTTATGTGACTTGATGGAATAAATATGTGGAGTTGTATTGAGGCGAAAATGTAAAGTAGAAACTTAGTGTAAAATTCTATCGGTTTGTGATGTCTACGTTGATGTGTGGACTGTTTTGGTGGTGTGTGGAGTGATTTGGTGGTGGTGTTTTGCAAAAGCAGTAAGTTATAGTGTAATATGGTGGAATAGTGTTACTTGGTAGTATAACGAAGGGGGAGTGATGCACCATTTGTTTTGGAGGTTGGACGGTTCTTACTTTCCGTTAAGCAGCTACTTACCGTCTTGTGAACTTGTGATGTAGCTAGCCGTTAATGTTCGCTCCATTATGTACTTGTGTTGTAGAGTAACACATAAGGAAGGAGCTGAATCATTGTAGTCATAGGTTGGGAAGGATAAGGTATGTAAGGTTACTCTTTTCGTATCCTTCTACAACACATATTGTTCACATCGTCATTGTACTTGTTCTCTTCCAAAACGTGTCAAGGTATCTCATTGCAGGTTGTCATATATTGTTATTCACATGTTCCTTATCCAATGACCAATTGTATCCATGTGTCACATAATTGTGGACACTGTTCCAAACTTCCAAGCATATTACGTTCTAAAGTTCCAATAATGTTGTAACCAACAATATATCACTCTTATAGCTAAAGAATGAAGTAATGCGTAATTGTATATATTTTTCATGGGTGGTATCACATGGGGTAAAAATAACACCTGCATGGGTCGATCCCAATACTACGGGTGGTATCTCAAGGGCAAAGCCTAGCATGGGTCGATCCCGATTATTATGTTGTTTCCCACTGATCAGTTGGGCCCGGGTATATTATATGAATGAAGGTATATGATTGATATTACAGGAATGATATTGATGAATGAATGAACGTAAAGTAAAGTAATGAACGTAATGTACATGGTTCCACACATACAGAATGACGGGTTATCCATATTGATTATTCACTTGTACTTGATTTCATTGACATTCTTATATATCATGTGATTACTCATGGCCTTACATACTCAGTACATTCTTCGTACTGACGTCCCTTGGGGGACTTACCTTACTTGCTGCAGGCACAGGTGCTAGTAGGCCTCTACAGTAGAACTTGGATTTTCTGTGGATTGTTGGTGAGCTCCAGGTTGCTTCGGGGCTTTCCAAGTCTTTGTATATTTGTTTTAGGACTGTGCAGTAGTGGTATAAGGCGGGGACTTGTCCCGACCTTAGTTTTGGTTATGTACATCTTTTAGAGGCTTTGTAGACTATGGTAAAGTCGAATGTATGTCTTCTCATGATTTTCGTCTTTGACATCCTTGTGTGGTTTATTTAATGATATGCATATGAACGAAGGTTGGTTCTCTCGGGCCTTAACGGCTTTGGGTGCCATGTTCGCCCCAATGGGTTTTGAGGCGTGACAAAAGTGGTATCAGAGCGGGTGTTCCTAGGGTGTCTACAAAGTCGTGTCTGAGTAGAGTCTTGCTTATGGATGTGTTGTGCACTACATTTATAAGTAGGAGGCTACGAGACATTTAGGAGTTGTTTCACTTCTTCATTTTCTAGATCGTGCATTATAGCCAAAGTTATGGGTGGAATCATTTCTGACCTTGGAAATTATTTTTCTTGTGTTATAGCAAAATGCCGATGGCAAGAAGAGGAAAGGGTAAAAGTAAAAGGATAGACAGGGTTGCTGGAGAAGGAACTAGTTGAGCACCAACTGAACAAGCTAATCAAGGTGGCGCTGAACAGGAGAATGCATCACAGGCTTCTTCTACTCTTCCTCCAGAAGAGCCAAGAAGGACAGAAGTACCTGCAGAACCGCCTTCTAATGCTACTGAGCAGGATTTAAGGAATGCAGTGCACATGTTGACTCAGATAGTTGCTGCACAACTCAGGGACGAGCTGGTCCAACGACAAGTGATGATGGTACAGCTAGGGCAGCTAGTCGTCGGACGTAGGATTTTCTGAAATTAGATCCCCCTACATTCACCGGATCGGATCTTAATGAAGACCCGCAAGATTTTATAGACCAAACCCAAAGGGCTTTAGAAGTCATGCATGTGTCTGGTGTGGAAACTGTTGAGCTTGCGGCCTATAGATTGAAAGGCGAAGCTATATTATGGTATGAAGAGTGGAAACAATCGAGGGGTATTGGTGCACTTTCAGCTGATTAGGAGGAATTAAAAACGACATTCCTTGATCATTACCTACCCTATGAGGTCCGAGAGGCTTGTGGGGACCAGTTCTTAAATATGCGGCAAGGTAATATGAGCGTTAGGGAGTACAGCCTTCAGTTTAATTCTTTGGCCAGGTATGCTCCCAATATGGTAGCTACGATGACCGATAGAGTTCATCGGTACGTGGACAGACTGGATCCATATTTGGTCCGAGATTGTACTATTGCTGCATTGAACAGAGACATGGATATCGCTAGAATACTAGAACTTACACAGAAGATGGAGGATTAGAGGCAGAGGAGAAGGACACAGGAATCTGAGAGAGGGCCATCAAAGAGGGCTAGATCTGTGGGACTATCCATGGCGTCCCAAGGAGAATTTAGACCTCGGATGTTTAACATACCGCCTAGACCATCATTTTCTTATTCCACAGCAGGTACTCAATCCCAATTTTGAGGGTTTAGAGGCAGTCAAGTTGGGCAAAGCAGTAGGATGCAAGGTTCACAGACAGCAGGGTCTTCTCGCCAGCCGCGTCAGCATTACGGAATATTTCATTTAGGTGACTGTCGTTTGGGGACAAATGCTTGTTATTGGTGTGGTATGTCGGGGCACATAATTAGAGAGTGTCCACGAAGGGGTACTGGTAGTATGGCGCGACCTATTGGATCGGTCGTATCATCATCATCATCAGTTCCTTCTCTAGGCAGGGATGTACAGTTTACTGGTCGTGGTCGCGGTAGAGGTGATCGAGAAGCAGCTAATTCTGGCAGAGTCCAGAGCCGTTCCTATGCTCTGGCGGACTGGTAAAATTCGGAGGCCTCTCCTGATGTCGTTACAGGTACATTATCCATATTTTCACATAATGTATATGCATTGATCGATCCGGGTTCTACATTATCATATGTTATTCCATTGATTGCTGAAAAATTTGAAAGAACACCGGAATTACTAGTCAAGCCATTTGAAGTGTCTACACCTGTTGGTGAGTCTATTATAGCTAAGAGAGTCTATCATAATTGCATAGTAATTGTTTGTGATCATGATACATTGGCGGATCTTATTGAACTGGAAATGGTAGATTTTAATGTTATAATGGGTATGGATTGGTTGGCTTCTTGTTATGCGACGGTAGATTGCCGAGCAAAAAGGGTACAATTTCATTTTCCATAAAAGGATGTCCTTGAATGGAGGGGTAATGTTGGAGTACCGAGAGGCAAATTTATTTCCTATCTTAAGGCAAGGAAAATGATATCCAAGGGGTACATATGTCATCTGGTAAGGGTGCAAGACACCAATATGACGTCACCCACTCCCCAATCAGTTCTGGTGGTAAATGAATTTCTTGATGTATTTCCTGAAGATCTTCTAGGTTTACCCCCAGAACAGGAAATAGAGTTTGGTATTGATGTGATTCCAGGCACTCAGCCTATCTCTATTCCTCCATACAGAATGACTCCAGCAGAATTGCGAGAATTGAAGGAGCAATTAAAAGACTTACTAGACAAGGGATTCATAAGGCCTAGTATGTCTCCGTGGGGTGCACCAGTATTATTTGTACGGAAGAAAGATGGCACGCTGAGAATGTGTATTGATTACTGGCAATTGAACAAGGTAAAAATCAAGAACAAATATCCCCTCCCTAGAATTGATGATTTATTTGATCAGTTGCAGGGTGCTAAATGTTTTTCAAAGATTGATTTGAGGTCGGGTTACCATCAAGTCAGGGTTAGAGAAAAAGATATACCCAAGACGGCTTTCCGAATACGGTATGGCCATTATGAGTTCTTAGTTATGTCATTTGGGCTAACAAATGCACCACCAGTTTTTATGGATCTGATGAATAGGGTGTTCAAGCCATTTCTAGACGTGTTCGTGACAGTGTTTATAGATGATATTTTGGTTTATTCACGATCAAAAGAGGACCATGCGACTCACTTACGACATGTATTACAGATTCTTCATGACTGGAAGCTGTATGCAAAATTCTGTAAATGTGAATTTTGGTTGAAATCCGTAGCATTCTTGGGCCATATTGTATCAGATAAAGGAATACGGGTTGATACCCAGAAGATAGAAGCGGTGAAGAATTGGCCAAGACCTACGACGCCTACAGAGATTCATAGTTTTCTTGGGCTAGCAGGTTATTATAAGAGATTTGTTGAAGGGTTTTCTTCTATTTCGGCACCTTTAACAAAGCTGACACACAAGGCAACTAAATTCCAGTGGAATGAGGCGTGCGAAAAGAGTTTCCAAGAGCTGAAGAATAAACTGACTTCTACACCTGTATTGGTACTTCCAAAAGGCACAGAAGGGTATGCAGTATATTGTGATGCTTCGGGAGTCGGCTTAGGATGTGTATTGATGCAGTACGGTAAAGTAATAGCCTATGCTTTAAGATAATTGCGTCCACATGAGAAGAATTATCCTACACATGATCTTGAGTTAGCAGCCGTGATATTTGCTTTAAAGATATGGCGCCACTATTTGTATGGGGTTCAGGTGGATATCTATACTGATCATAAGAGCTTGCAGTATATTCTCACGCAGAAGGACCTCAATTTAAGACAGAGGAGGTGGTTGGAATTATTGAAAGATTATGATATTGACATTTTATACCATCCGGGAAAGGCAAATGTGGTAGCCGATGCATTAAGCCGCAAAGCAATTGAAAACGTAGATGGCAAGATCACGGGAATGCAAAGGATGGCCAAGGATTTACATCAACTAGCTAGTTTCGGGGTTCGTCTTCTAGAAACTCCAGATGAAAGAATTATGGTGCAAAATGCGGTAGAATCTTCATTCATAGCTGAAGTCAAGGAAAAACAGTATGCAGATCCTATTTTATTGCAGCTGAAGGAGACTGTACAACAGGGTCTAACAAAGGCCTTTGATCTTACACAAGAGGGAGTGATATAGTGCCAAAGTAGGTTGTGTGTACCCGATACAGATGGGCTAAGAGAACAAATTATGACAGAGGCACATCATTCACGGTATTCCATTCATCCTGGAGCAACAAAATGTATCATAATTTGAAAGAAATATACTGGTAGGGTAACATGAAGAAAAACATTGCAGAATTTGTGGCTCGTTGCCCAAATTGTCAACAAGTGAAAGTGGAGCATCAGAAGCCTGGAGGGTATATGCAACGTATCAATCTTCCAATCTGGAAATGGGACATGATTAACATGGATTTCATCACAGGTCTGCCTCGTACACTGCAAAAAATTGATTTCATATGGGTAATAGTTGACAGGCTTACCAAGTCAGCGCACTTTTTACCTGTCAAGATCACCTATACAACTGAAGATTATGCGAGGTTGTATATTAAGGAGATAGTTCGGCTACATGAAATTCCCATATCTATTATATTCGACAGGGGAGCTCAATTTACTGCACATTTTTGGAAGTCTTTCCAACAGAGTTTGGGAACTCAAGTGAATTTAAGTACAACTTTTCATCCCCAAACGGATGGGCAGGCAGAACGTACTATACAAACACTGGAAGATATGCTACGAGCTTGCGCATTGGACTTTAAAGGCAATTGGGATGATCATTTACCTCTTGTTGAATTTGCCTACAATAATAGCTATCATTCAAGTATCAAGATGGCTCCTTACGAAGCTTTATACGGACGAAAATGTAGATCACCAATCGGATGGTTTGAAGCAGGTGAAACGACCTTATTTGGACCGGATCTTGTTCATCAAGCTATGAAGAAAGTGAAGGTGATACAACAGCGATTACAAACAGCCCAAAGTCGACACAAGTCATATGCCGATGTTAGAAGAAGGGGGCTAGAATTTGCCATAGACGATTGGGTATTCTTGAAGGTATCACCCATGAAAGGGGTAATGAGATTTGGAAAGAAGGGGAAGTTGAGTCCACGTTATATAGGACCATACAAGATTGTCCAAAGATTTGGTCAAGTGGCGTACGAATTAGCACTACCCTAAGAACTCTCCGCAGTTCATCCAGTGTTCCATGTTTCGGTGCTTTGAAAATACATAGGAGATCCATCTCAAATTGCTCCCATCGAAGATGTGCAAGTTACGGAAGATCTCACATATAAAGAAGTGCCTATTGCTATTCTGGATCGACAAGTCAAGAGGTTAAGGAATAAAGATGTGACTTCCATAAAAGTACTTTGGAGGAATCAACAGGTGGAAGAAATCACATGGGAAGCCGAAGAAATAATGAAATCCAAGTACCCGTACTTGTTTCAAACCGAAGAGAAAGTTCAAAAGACGAAATTGGAACAATAACAAGTCAGTATATATAAGTATTATGTGTATGTCATAATATGAAGAATGAATTTAGACTTGAACTTGTTTAGATTGAATAATGTTACTAACATTCGAGGACGAATGTTCCTAAGGGGGGAAGGATGTAACACCCCGTACATTTTCGAATTCATGCAACGACCTTAGCATCGATGGAAGTGTGTAAACTAAAGATGGTAAGTGAATCATGTATTAAATATTTTGGGCTGAATTTAGAGGCAAGTTTATGGACCTAATTGAGGACCAAAATTAAGTAGTAAGACATGGCCCAAAAGGGGAAATGATCCATTCATAATTGACCAACTAAACATGTCATCTTTTGACCAATTAATTGGATAAGGATGGACTATAAGAGAAGGTTATAGAGGGGATATATAAGGCTGAATTTCAGCTCTTATTCACCACAAAACATTTGCAAAAAATCATATTTTGCAATCAAATATTTTTCCTCTCTCAAACCCCAGCCACCCTAATTTTCCTAAGGACTTTTGGGACAAATCTTTCACTTTCAAGCCTTGGTAAGTGTTTACCCTTGTATATTAATGTAATACATGCATGATATATGGTTGTAAACATGTTTGTTATGGTTAAAAGGCATAGGGCAGTCCACTTTTTAAGTGGCAGTCCACTTTTGCTTTCGGCTAAAGGATTTGCCTTTTTGTGGTTTAAACTTGAAAAGGGGACTTAAGGTCTTGAAGGAATTGAATTATATGGATGAAATTTCAGTATATTTAAGTGTGGTGCTTTCCCTAATTCGTTACTTTTGTGTATGGCTTGATGTAAATATTTTTACGTAATTGTACATGGAACGTTTGGCGTAGTGAAAAAAGAATACTTTCTTGTTATGTTAAAGTGAATTCTAAAATTGTGTGGGCTGTTTTTGGTATATTGTTGTGGAAGGTATTTATGTGACTTGATGGAATAAATATGTGGAGTTGTATTGAGGCGTAAATGTAAAGTAGAAATTTGGTGTAAAATCCTATCGGTTTGTGATGTCTACGTTGATGCGTGGACTGTTTTGGTGGTGTGTGGAGTGATTTGGTGGTGTTGTTTTACGAAAGCAGTAAGTTATAGTGTAATGTGGTGGAATAGTGTTATTTGATAGTATAACGAAGGGGAGGAGTGATGCACCATGTGTTTTGGAGGTTGGACGGTTCTTACTTTCCGTTAAGCACCTACTTACCGTCTTGTGAACTTGTGATGTAGCTAGCCGTTAATGTTCGCTCCATTATGTACTTGTGTTGTAGAGTAACACATAAGGAAGGAGTTGAATCATTGTAGTCACGTGTTGGGAAGGATAAGGTATGTAAGGTTACTCTTTTCGTATCCTTCTACAGCACATATTGTTCACATCGTCATTGTACTTGTTCTATTCCGAAACGTGTCAAGGTATCTCATTGCAGGTTGTCATATATTGTTATTCACATGTTCCTTATCCAATGACCAATTGTATCTATGTGTCACATAATTGTGGACACTGTTCCAAAGTTCCAAGCATGTTACGTTCTAAAGTTCCAATAATGTTGTAACCAACAATATATCACTCTTATAGATAAAGAATGAAGTAATGCATAATTGTATATGTTTTTCACAGGTGGTATCTCATGGGGTGAAAAGAACACCTGCATGGATCGATCCCAATACTACGGGTGGTATCTCAGGGGCAAAGTCTAGCATGGGTCGATCCCGATTATTATGTTATTTCCCACTGATCAGTTGGGCCCGGGTATATTATATGAATGAAGGTATATGATTGATATTACAGGAATGATATTGATGAATGAATGAACGTAAAGGAAAGTAATGAACGTAATGTACATGGTTCCACACATACAGAACGACGGGTTATCCATATTGATTATTCACTTGTACTTGATTTCATTGACATTCTTATATATCATGTGATTACTCATGGCCTTACATACTCAGTACATTCTTCGTACTGACGTTCCTTGGGGGACTTACCTTACTTGCTGCAGGCACAGGTGCTAGTAGGCCTCTACAGAACTTGGATTTTCTGCGGATTGTTGGTGAGCTCTAGGTTGCTTCGGGGCTTTCCAAGTCTTTGTATATTTGTTTTGGGACTGTGCAGTAGTGTTATAAGGCGGGGACTTGTCCCGACCTTAGTTTTGGTTATGTACATCTTTTAGAGGCTTTGTAGACTATGGTAAAGTCGAATGTATGTCTTCCCACGATTTTCGTCTTTGACATCCTTGTGTGGTTCATTTAATGATATGCATATGAACGAAGGTTGGTTCTCTCGGGCCTTAACGGCTTCGGATGCCATGTCCGCCCCAATGGAATTTGAGGCGTGACATATATACTAGTCAACTTATCTGCGGTTCGCGCGGTTATGATAAAACATAAATGAACTCCCAAAATTTTCTTCTTCTTCTTCTTTTTAAATATAGTCAAGATCTATAGAAGAGATAAATTTTTTTACAAATTACTAATGTTAAAGCTTAAAAATGAGAGTTCACACTTTACACACAAGATCAAGTGTAACATCAATTTAGCTAGTAACCAAAAAGACAACTAAATAGCAGTACATAAAATGAGAAAAGTGGCTTACTAATCTATTAGTACAACTTGAGATAGTTTAGGAAACTAAGTACTTGTGGACATGTTAAGTTTAATACAAAAATAGGTTTTGAAAGCCAAGAGTCTTATTCTCAAGTCCAAGTAACCAACTCGGTTGACTCTAATTTACATTATAGAATATAATTAAATAGAAAGCTCAAAGTGTCCCATTGTAATTTTCTTCTTTCAAGAACTTTATATATAGTTTTTCATATTCCAAATTTATAATTAAAAAAGAAGTGTCCTTAGATAATTGTGAATTCAGTTAGTAGGTAGAGAAGACAATTAAATAGAGGAGCACATACAAAGAAATTTATCTGACAAACGAATTTTGATAAAATAATGACGGCGAAAATGAGAAAGTAATGAGTTTGTCATTTTCTTGTAAGTTCGTACTAATCCTCCCTTCAGCATGCCAAGCTAGATGCCTCCATGACCAAAAGAGACATAAATATGAACATAAGAGGACTTTAATCTAAATCCAATAGCCATATAGAGTAGAACTCGCCTCTTCGTTGAGTGCTTGAATTCATTGTTTAAGCAATATGTAGTGGTTAAGCGCCTGAATTTATTGTTTAAGCAATATGTAGTGGTTATGATTAATTAAATAAACTGTTAAAAATGAAAAATCACTAACTAATTAATTCTACCGTTTCATAAAAACACTCAACTCTACCGAGCAAATTCATCTCATCCTCCCACTTGCTCCTTGAGTGCTCCTTTATAAAAAGAAAGAATTTATTCATCCTATGCACCTAAAAATCACAGTGTTATTGAACTACGACCAACGAACCAGTAATAAAACGGTTAAAAACTATCAAAATAATAAAAGATTTCTTCGATAATCAGATAACCCAGACACGATCAACCTCAACATATCCAACTATGGTAGTACTGAAGCAATAAACGAAAGGCAATTACATCATAGCTATAGTAATAATAGAAAAGACAATTACACTTCTTTAAGCGTCTGGCAATCAGAACATCCCAACGTATATTATATATAAATACAATATTATCAAAATGAATACTCAATAGCGAATGTTTTTACAATAAATTTGTCAATATACTAAGGACATGCATTTTTATGATTGTTGTGCCCCATTGACCAATGCTTTCATAATAGATTTGTCAATCAACTAAGACTTTGCACTCTCATTGAGTTGTGCAGCTATATGTACATAATATTTATTACTCTGTACACATACGTATATTAGCATGGCTCCATGTAAAGTGAAATAATGAAAACTTTCCAGCTTTGTTGGCACTTTGATACCATTTTGTTGTGATTCAAGATGTTGAGGCAACATATGTTGGCCTTCTTGTGTTTCGCTTGACTTGCAGTTTAGATGGACTTTTTATTTTCCTTGTGCCTGCACTAAATGAATTTCTCTTTCTACAAAATAACAACAAATTTTCTCCAACAAACTTGAAACAACAGGAAAACAGTCTATTGCAACATGTCTCGGGTAAGCAGTTTAAATGTTCTTGAAATAACTATGATAACAGCCACAATAAATTGAATAAAAAAAAGGCTATATCATTGAGGCACTGCTACAAACAGAAACATAGCACAACATTCTACCAAAATGAATATTCAAGAACATTCAAAAAGTTCACCATATACTAAGTAATATGCTGTAAATTGAATAAAATCAAAACAGACTTTATTTTCAAAAGGTGAAAGTCTTTGCCCCGTAAAGTTTTAGAAGTTAAAGAATTTCAAGAACAATATGATAACATAGTGAGGAAAAGAAGGGGCTATAGAAAGAGATTTGTGTGGGAAGGAAAGGAGGAGGAGGAAGAGAAGGAGTCATAAAATAAGATGATTCAAAGAAGGGGCTATGCCTTTTTAAGCAGAAGAAGTACTTTAGGAAAAAAGAAAACGACTTCAAGTTTTATTTCACAGAATTCATTTATCAGTAAATACGATATACATACGTGGGTTGATCAGACAAAAGGTTACTTTGGGCTGAATAATAAACAGTTACTTGGGCTTAATTTATAAAATTATTAGATAATTATTATAGTTAAAAGGAAGTGACTTTATTGAGTTTCTCTTTTACACATAAGTATAAAATTTAAAAAATGAGGAAAAAACTCAACAAATGCCCCCAAAAAGCAGAAAAAAGACAAATAGAAATGGAGGTCATAGAGAGCGTCACATCACCTTATCTATGTTCCTCCTGATATATATATAATAGTGAAATAACCCGCACTTCGCGCCGTTATATATGATATTAATAATTTTATAAATAAATGATATTGTTCTGAATTCATTAGACTTTTATATATATATATATATATGTGTGTGTGTGTGTGCGAAATTTTTTTATTAAGTTACCAATATAATTTTTTTGTTTGTTTGAAGTAGAACTTAGAAGAACTGTGTATTTTCCGGTAACAATTTTTCACTTGTTAACTTCAATAAGCTCTTTAAGCCTGTTTGACCAAACTTAGTTTTTCTCAAAAGTGTGTAATTTTTTCTGAAAATGCTTATTTTTTTTTAAAAAAAAAAGGTGTTTGATCAAGCTTTTCGGAGAAATAAGTGCTTCTGGGGAGAAGCAAAAGCTGTTTTTAGAAGCTAAAATAAGTAGTTTTTCTCAAAAACTCTTTTATGAAAAGCACTTTCAAAAACCTTGATCAATCAAAAATATTTTTAAAATTTATTGAACATGGCTTCTCATCAAAAATACTTTTAAAAACTATATATTTCAAGATAAGCTGATTTTAGAAGCTTGGTCGGACAAGCTAGTATCACGTAGTTAGTTCTGTTAGCTGTACATCGCAATCAGTTACTTAAAGGTTCTAAAAGGAGAACATACCTAATAAATTACAGTTACTTGTAACAGTTAAGAAAAGCTAAAAGCATTTCATGTTGCAAGGCGATAAAACAGGAGTCAAGTGAATTACCATTAAACTCTTGTTGTTTCGATCACCAGTCAAGAACTGTATAAAGTTATAAAGAGCCTAAGAAATCAATTAAAAAATACGATAACTTATACTTTAAATACCCATTGGATGAAACAAAATCATATTAAACAAAGTGGCTAGTTATATAAAGAATAAAAATAGGAGTACAACAGGCTGCAAGTGGGAAACAAATCTAAGTAATTATACAAATACTTAGCAGGTTTTTTCAAGTTCACACAGGAATAAGATTGGTAATAATTATTTCTTTTTAGTGAAATTTGACTTTTGTTATTCTCAACAAATTTAGAGGAACTAAATTTTCCTCTAAACCAGCTTCATAACTCCAAAATTCAAACTCTGCAACTACTTCAGTTATGCAACAACTCAATAAACTAAATCATCTGAAACTATCACAAAATTCATGATCAATTATATATAAGAAATTAAAAACTCATGAGCAATAACAATTTGTCATACTGATTTGCATCACCAGAGAGAAGACATTCCATGTGAAGACCATAAACCTACTAATTTCGTCATTCAGAGGAACACATGAAAGTATACATATACATATACATAATTCATCTATCGACTATTGTGCTAATGTTCAACTTCTCATCAATTGAAACATTAATTGCAGAATCAAAATTTGATATATTTTCTCAAAAAATAATTAATTTCTGCAATTGAAAGTCCACTTACAACTTAAACAGTTTTCACTCAAAGAACTCATACATGTGGCTTTACCAGGTCCCATTTCTTCCTTGTAGGTGGTGAAAAAGAGCAGAAGTGAATATAATAGACCAAAACCTATAAGAAAACAAAACCAGAAATAAAAGAATTAATCAAATTGTACCAAAGATTAAGAGATTAAATAATCAAGACACCAAAAACGTTTCTTATTCCCCATCGCTCTCAATAGCACGCTAAGAGTTTGTTTTCATTGATTTTCTTTCCTCTCAAATCAATTTAATTATAATTCACAAGATGTTAGAAATTAAAAGAGCAACTAACCACCTGATGATTAAATTTGAGATACTTTCCAAATCATCCCATATTTTCAAGATCGAGAATTACAGTAGCTCTTTAACGGTTGATGTTGCAGCCTTTATAATCATAAACATATATTTTCAAAGGAAAAAGTTCTTTTGATTCTTAAATTTATGTTTTTAAAAGAACAACAACAGACGTGAGTAGAAAAAATAAATAAAACTAGTGTAAAAATGCATAGACAAAATTAAAAATACGAATGCTAAAAACAAACAGAAAAAGTGAAGAACACAAGTATGGTCAAACATAACGTGTATAAGGCAAAGAAGTAAAAATGCACAACCTTTTGGAAACTCGAACCTTCTTCTCCAAATTTTCTCATTGAAGGATTTCTTGATGCTGGCTTCATGTAGGTGGGCTTGTTATGCCTTTGGGGATCTCAAATTATATTGGGAGATCCAGCAGCGTAAACATCTATATATACAGTATGGGTTTTGCGCATAGACACGTGTATCTGCTTGTATTGGGTTAAACTATTACTACTAAATATTTCCCAAAGCGAAGTAAAAATGGCTTCACAAACGTGTCATGAGTAGAATTTTATGAGAAAGAAGCGAGATAATTCATACGTGTGAATTTTTGATAAAATAAGACATATCAGAAAAATTTCTCCTTTAAAAGTAATGGACCTTTAGTATTTTGTAATCTGCAATTGAAACCCAAGACTCTAAACATGAAAGAAGTTTGCAGAAACGCCTTGACAAAAACCCTCCAATTTCAGATGAAAGCAAAATTGATAAACAAAAGAAACTGTTGGGAATTCAAAAACAAGATTGTTGGGGCTGTTTTCTTTTAAATGGAAAATCATAAAGAGCGTCTTGAAAGAAAGAAGCGTTACGAAAGTTCGGAAAGTGGTATAGTTAATATTCCCTCCATTCCATATTAAATGAATTGTTGAGACTTTTTTTTTATAGTTCAAAATAAGTGAATTGTTCAAAGTTCAAGAGAATTGTTTGGACCTTTTTCCGTATTTACCCTTTCTTTTAATGATGTTCTTAACTACTTTACATTTTTCTAGGAGAATAGTTTGGATAATCAAAAGGATAATAGTGGAAAGTAAACTTAAATTTATGTCCTTAAATGTTTTTCTTAATAGGTGTGCATTACCTCAACAATTCAATTATTTTGGACTAGAGGGAGTAGAAATTAAGTGTTTTTTCTATAGCAATGTAAATAGAGAAAATAGGTAAAATTCCAAAGATTTGAGAAAAAAGAAAAATAGGAATCCAATCCTTAGCGAGTGCCACGTCAGTGGGTATATCATTCAACTTTATTATTATGTATTGATTGACATATTGATTGATTTCTTTCTCCTTTTTATAAGCCAACAAGTCAAGGATGAACAAAGCAACATGAAGTTGTACTAAGAGCAATCTAAATAATACTATAAATTGGTACTTTCTCCTTTCTATGGAAAAGATAACACGTGTGCTGCAAAAGTGAAAGAAAAATAGCTCAGCATCTATCAGTTGTACTTGTACCACAAGTAAGTTTGGCCCTTGGAGAAACATGTAGTTGTCACAAATGAAGCATTAGTAAGCTTCAAATGTGAAGTGTAAATTTGAAAAGAGAAGAGAAAGCAAATAGAAATAGAAAAGAAAATTGAGATTTTTCATTGATAGTGGATAAAACAGGACAACCAGCTATAAAAAGGATATCCACGACTAAATTGAGCCACGTCACTAGACAGTTACTGATAAGCAAAAAGACTAAAGGGACTAAAAAGCAATTACTGAAATAAACAATACAAGGAAATTAAAGGACCTAGGTGACTTAATGAAATTTAGACTTAGCCCTACAAATTTTGTTACTAACGGTCATATTCATGACATTCCATCCTCCTTTAGGAACCTTGACCTCAAGGATCAAAATTAGGAAATTGAGAATTCATGAAAGTATAATCCTCCCAAGTAGCATCTTCTCGGAGAAAATTGGTCCCCTGCACCAACACTTGCGTAGCAGCTGCATTTTCTTTCTTGACTATTTTGTGGTCCAGAATTACAATTGGTTCTACTAAAGGTTGTCCATCAGACGTACAAATTGGAGGTTCAATAGTGGGACCCATATTGAATCCAATCTTTTTCTTCAATTGAGATATGTGAAACACAGGATGAATTCTGGAAGTAGAGGATAATTGCAATTCATAAGCCACTGGGCTAATCTTCTTGATCACATTGTAGGGTCCATAATATTTAGAAGTGAGCTTAAAGTTACTCCTTAAGGCAATAGAAGTTTGTCTATATGGTTGTAACTTAATTTACACCAATCACCAACTTCTAGTTCCCTTTCAGTCCTCTTCCTCTTCTTCCCGTCAGCATAAAATTTCATCCTTTGTTGAGCCTTTTCCAAGTTGCTTTTAAGAATTTTAGGCATCACTTGCCTTTCTTGCAACCACTGATCTACTGCAGCCAATTTGGATTGAGATACAAACTCAAAATTGAGTTGTGGGGGTCATAGCCATACAAGATCTTGAAAGGGGACATCTTTGTAGCTGAATGGTAGCTGGAATTATACTAATATTTAGCTAAGGCTAGCCATTTGCTCCAATCACCTGGTTTGTGACTACATATACATCTCAAGTAATATTCCAGGAACTTGTTTACTCTTTCAGTTTGTCCATCTGTCTGTGGATGATATGTTGAGCTAAACTTCAATTCTGTTTTCAATCCCTTGAACAATTCCTTCCAAAAGATACTGAGGAATATCTTATCCTTATCACTCACTATTGTAGTAGGCAATCCATGTAGTTTTTAAACATTGTTCATGAAGAAATTGTCTACTTGTACTGCAGTGAATGGATGAGTTAGTGATAAGAAGTGTGCATACTTACTAAACCTATCCACAATGACAACTATTGTATCCTTGCCTTTAGATTTGGGCAGTCCCTCTATGAAATCCATGGTTATATGTTCTCAAGGCTTTTCTGGTATGGAAAGAGGTTGTAACAGTCCAGGATAAGCCACTTGTTATTCCTTGTTTCTCTGGCAAACATCACATTCTAGAACTATTCGTTGAACATCAACCACCATTGAGGGCTAATAAAATATGAGTTTAATCCTTTGTAGTGAAGCTGAGACTTCAGAATGTCCACCAAGACCAGAAGTGTGAATTTGCTGCATTAATTATTGTCTCAGTCCACTACTATTTCCCACCCAAATCTTTCCCTTGACTCTTAGAAGACCATTCTGCAAAGTCATATTCTTTATAGTTGTAGGATCAAGGTAAAGTTTAGTCAACATTTGGGTAGTTTTCTGATCACCTTCATAACTTTTAGGATCTCTTCTATCCACTTCGGTTGTACTTGGATGATGACACTGCAATTAGCTTCAATGTATGCCTTGGACAGGGCATCAGCAACAGTGTTCTCCACACCGTTCTTGTAGTGGATTTCATAACTTAACGCCATTAATTTGGTTAAGCCTTTATGTTGGAGTGAAGTGGAAATTTTCTGTTCCTGCAAAAGTTTAAGAATGAAATGGTTAGTTTTAATAATAAAGTGGTGAGGGTGGAGGTAGTGCCTCCATCTCTCTACTGCCATGAGCAAGGCAATCACCTCCTTCTCATAAGTTGATAGACCTTGATGCTTCTTGCTCAATACTTGACTAAGATAAGCAATAGGTTGCTTGTCTTGCATGAGTACCGCCCCAACTCCAGTTCCACAGGCATCCACTTCTACAATAAATGGTTTAGTAAAGTCAGATAAGGCTAAGACTGGTACAGATGTCATGGAGATCTTAAAGTCCTAGAAAGTTTTATTGGCTTCATCACTCCAAGAAAATGCCCCATTTTTAAATGATAAAGTCAAAGGTTTGCTGATCAATGCATAATTCTTAAAAAACTTTCTGTAGTAGCCAGTGAGACTAAGAAATCCCCTCAATTGCTTCAGATTCTTAGGTTCTGGCCAACTCCTCATTGCAAAAATTTTGTTAGGATCAGTACTGACCCCTTCACCAGTGATGATGTGCCCAAGATATTCAACTTGTTTCTGCCCAAAAGAGTACTTAGTTTCTTTGGCAACCAACTAATTCACTTTCAACAATTGTAACACAATTTTTTAAATGCTTCACATTATCATTTAGTGATGCACTATAAATTAAAATGTAATCAAAAAAGGCAAAAATGAATTTTCTGAGAGAAGCTCCAAAGACCTGATACATTAATGATTGAAAAGTGGTTGGGGCATTGGTAAGGCCAAGTGGCATTACCCTGAATTGCCACAATTTATGGTGGGTCCTAAAGGTTGTTTTATGCTCATCCTCTAGTTTCATTCTCACTTGGTAATACCCTGACCTCAAGTCCACTTTAGAGAATATTTTTAATCCGTGCAGCTTATCTAGAAGATCTTCTACCATGGGAATGGGGAATTTATTTTTTTACAGTTAATGAATATAACCTTCTATAATCAACACACAATCTACAAGTGTTGTCTTTCTTTTTAACCAGTAAAGCAGGGGATGTAAAACATGAATGGCTAGAAACTACAGTTTGAGAGCTTAACATATCAGCAATAATGCCCTCAATAGCATTATTTTGGTCGAATGAATACCTGTATGGTCTTAGGATGAAAGGTTGTGATCCTGGCACTAATGGGATGTTGTGATCACAGGGTCTATTAGGAGGCAATCCCTTTGGTTCATCAAAGCCCACCTGAAATGACTCTAACAAAGTAGTTATTTCTTGAGGAATAGCTTGTTGCTTTCCTTCATTATAGCCTACCAGAGTACAAACAACAATTACTCCACTAAGGTGTTGTTTGTTGAACAATTTCAACAACGTTTCACCCTCAGTAGGAAAAATTTTGTGCTCCCCTCCTAATAACCCAACAGTGTGATCAACCTATCTTTCGGACAGGCTATGTGGTTTAGTACTTAATACTAATGGAGAAAACATATCTATTCAATCCATTCCTAGCACCAAATCACATCTACCAACTTGCAGCAACCTAATGTCAAAATAGAATTGTTCTCCTTGCATTTACCACAAGAAATCTGAACAATAATGTCCTGTATACATGAATTCTCCATTGGCCACTATCACTTTCATCCAAGTAAAACAAGGAATTAAATTGACTCTTAAAGCCTTGACCACCTGAGGACTCACAAAACTATGAGTCGATCCACTATCAATTAGTATCAACAAGGGCATTTTCTTAAAATAACCCAAAATTTTAATACTAGAAGGTGAGGTAGTTACCCCTAGTGCCACACACATAGATATCCTAGCCTCATTTTCATCAGGTTTCCCCTCCTCAATGTTCTCCCCCTTTTCACCACTAGCTTCTTATTCCTCTTGAATTATTTTCATCTCAGCTTTTTTCTAATTCTCACTCTCCCAAGTAAGATCATTAAGTGTCTTATGTTTGCATTGGTGTCCAGGAAAGTAAGTTTCATGGCATCTATAACATAGGTTTCTTTCTTTGAGGGCTACATTTGTTGGGTTTGGTTTGAAAGGAACTCTAGGTCCAGGAGCAAAAGCTATATTATTTTGGTTTTGGTTAGGATTGGATTGATAAGGAACAATGGATCTGTTAGATTGAGGTTGGGTAGGATTTACTTGGTAAAGTACCATTGCTCGGGATGAAGTAGCTTGATTATGGGGATAGTGGGATACTCTAGGAGTAATGGCTCTTTGGAGGGCATTGAAAGAAGCTTCATAAGATATGGTTGTCTCGTAATCATCCATAAGGGTTGAGGGATTGGCTAAGCCAACTAATGGCTTAATTTCAAGTTTTAGACCACTTATGTAGCTAGCAATGAAATGAGTGTCATTTAACAGAGGGTTTATCAATAACATTAAGACTTAAGTTCAGCAAACCTTTCCTGATAATTATCAACACTGCCAGTTTATTTGAGATTATTGAATTCGTCAACAATATCCAAGGGTCTCACATTACCAAACCTCCGACATACTTCTGTGCAGAACAAAAACCAATTGGTTCCCTTTTTTTTCTAAGATGTGGCTATCAAACTAGAGATCTGCCTTATCCTTCATATGAATTGTGACATAGCTCATCTTTTCATGGTCAGGAATCTGATAAATCTCAAAAAACTGCTCATATTTCCTAATCCACCCCCTTGGATTAGTCCCATTGAACTCTGAAAAGTTAAGTTTTGCTTTGAACGGCTTATGAAGAGTGTCTGTTTGAGCAAAAGTGGGAAAAGAAAGAAGAGGAGGGTTGGCATTTGGATAGGTGGTAGTTTAAATAGGGTTAGTGGTTTGGGTCTTCAATGGAATAGTAGTGTTCAAAGGTGATTGAAATCCCATAGTAGGATGCAGAGGACTACTCTTGGGGAAAAATTATGGGGAAATGTAAAACCCACAGGGTAGCTAGTTGTTGATGAAGAAGGATATACCTAGGCTGGGAGTATGATGATTTCCCAGACTCACGAATAGCAATGTTCCCTGGAGCGATGGATGTCAAAGATCTAGGAGATGGAGGAAGTTGGGATGCAGCTTCTTCTCTTTTGATAGTCTCTAGCTGAGAAATAATCAACTTTAATCGTGAGTTCATCTCTTGTGTTTCATCTGAGTTGAGAATCGAGTCTGGTTAGATTCTAAGGACTCAAATCGATTTGTGTGGTCACTGGCCATGGATTGAAGTTGTAGTTCGAGCTTCTCCATGCCATGTTCAATTCCTTGATTATCCACCATGTTAATCAGTGAGAATTGAGCTCACTCTGATACCAATTTCATGAATGAAGCAGTAGTAAGCTTCAAACGTGAAGTGTAGATTTGAAAAGAGAAGAGAAAGAAGATAGAAATAGAGAAAGAAATTGGGATTTTTCATTTATAGTGAAAAAAAAAAGTACAGCCAACTATAAAAAGGACTAATCCACAACTTGATTGAGCCACGTCACTAGACAGTTATTGATAAGCTAAAAGACTAAAAGGACTAAAAAGCAATTACTGAAATAAACAATACAAGGAAATTAAAGGACCTAAGTGACTTAATGGAATTTAGACTTAGCCCTACAAATTCTGTTACTAACGATCATATTCATGACAGTAGTGTTCTCTCACTTCTTATTCTCTGTCCCTCTCTCTCTCTCTCAGGTCTTCTATCCTTGAGTTATTATTGCTAGAAACAAAAGTGAATAGTCATTCTCACATAATTTCATTATCACTTGTCACAAATATGGTGGTTCAACCTTTTCTCTGGCAATATTGTTAGTCACTAATAGGTAACCATTTTTGCTTTTATATTTTTTGTTTTCCTTTTTTGATATCTTACACGATATTTTTCAAGTGTGAAATCAAAGAGGGTATTATTTTGGGAATTGGGTTTCCCTTCTCCTTCATCCTCCATCATCGTTGGCTCGACTACCATAAATTTCTTATGTCTTTGGCTTTTTATTAATTATTCTACACATGCATGTACTCATCTAATGTTCTTTGTCAATTTGGTATCTATCGAAGAATAAATACACTGACTAGAGAAAAATCCTGTGAAAAAAATTTCAAAAGTTAATAATGCATTTTTGTCCTGTAGTTTCTTGGGTTCCCTTTAACTTACTTATGATCTTGAGGTGAGAAAGATGAAGTGTAGATTATTTGATGCCATCGATGAATTAGTAAAATTCTGCGTTCGTTGGAAAAGAGAACATGTAATGGATTTTAATTGAAAGAGAATTTTTTTTTTGAGCATTTTATCTGTGTATTTGTGTTATATAATAAATATGTAAGAATATATCTGGAATTATAGTTGGTAGAATGGACAACTAAAACATATCTATTTATGTGATAGCTGGATTAAGTTTTGATTCATTGTTAATTTTGATTTCATTGCTAAAAAGTGGTAGCCGCGCGCAACAAATGACCTTATCGTGTTGACGTCTATTACTTCTTAAATTTTACCTTATGTTAGTAACTATATAATAATCTCATTTCATATGCTTACATCTTTGCAGTGTCATATATGTTCATGTTACTCATAGACCACCTTTTTACCCAACAATCAACAGATAGAAAATATGGGTGTGCCATCTGTACCGGGGATCATTCGATCATTTGAAACTAGGAAGGATGAATTAGCAAATATGATATGCTGATTTTTCAATTTTTATGATGCCTCGGTCTTTCAGATTTACATATAAGTTAATATGCCACTTCCCGTTAAGTTACTTGAGGCAATTTTTGTTTTAACCACATAACATTAGTTGATATTAGTAGATATTCTTACATCAATTTACATTTAACATTAATCTTAATATGATTGAGTGAAATTATGAAAAGAACATCATTCTTTACTTTGATGTTAATGAAGATTATCAGTGAAAGCTGCTTGGTTGTACCTATCCAAAAATAGAATAAGGATTACGATCTACTCACTTTAGTGAGAAGATAAGTCATACCCTTTCGTTTTTAACTATTTTATAAGTGAATAAGATGAAGGACGAAAATAACAAAAATAGGTTGTACAATAAGCTAACTGAGGTGTACTATTTTATTAGTGTTAGAGTGGGTAAAAGTCCCACATTGGTTGGGAAATGGACTGGTGGTTTGCTTATATGAACTTGGTCAATCCTCCCCTCATGAGCTAGCTTTTGGGGTTGAGTTATGTCCAAGTGTTATATCTTTACATGGTATTAGATAAGTTACAAAATCAGGATAATAATGTATATAGATAATATAGATGATCTTTAGGGATTTGAATATTTAGATACCATAGTTAGCTTATTCTCTTCATGTATTTATTTCACTGTAATGTTTGAGTAATACACAACTTATTCCTTCATACCTTATGAATTACATGGTATCAGAGAGAGCCTTTTTGATTCGCTAGTATGGGGTCAACAACTTTACCAGGAAAGTGACTACTTCGTCGGTAGTTGCCTGACTGTTGGAGATGGTCGCAAACTTGGAGTATAACTCTCACCACCTACTTGGGCAGAATCACTTTAGTTTGATTTGTCATTTCCTAGATCCCAGTGGCCGGAGGGATGCACGTGTGTCTCACTCGCCGGCGAACTGAACCTCGACAACCGACTTTGTAAGGCACGTGAAAGCGTGTGCGTGGACCATCCTCGGTCTAGTTTGAAATTCCCAAGTTGCCTTGATATTTTTGATTGCTTTCCGGTGGTTCACAGGGCGTATAACTATGTTTAACAAAGAAAAACAAATCCTCAGATTTTGCCGCGGAGGCTGCTTGTGTTAGAAACTCTGTCTTTGACTGAGACTCCCTATTCAGATCGAATTGCCACCTATTTGGGTCTTTTTTGTTATAATTTGAGACGTGTTGGCTATTTGTTGATTTGTCACGACCCAATTTCTTAGGTCATGATGGCACCTACTATAACCCACCAGTAGGTAAGCCAACCCATAGTCCGGAACAACTAGGAATGGATTACTGATAGAAATAAAGGAAACAATGGAATAAATACAATAGCAAGGCTAATATAACCCCAAAACCTGGTGGAGCCAGTACAAGAGCTTCTAATACAACAAGAGTACAAATGAAATATAGGAAAATTGTATATATACAAGTCGTCTCTGACACAACATAGAGAACAATCTAACAATAAGAGGGAAGGTAGGGATACTCCAAAACGTCAGGAGCTCACCCCAAATCTCCGATCCATAGCTGCTCCACACGATACACACACCAACGGTGATAACTCCTACTATAACCTACAGGTTGCAGAAGTGTAGTATGATTACCAAATACATGGTACTCAGTAGGCAACGGTCGACTAAGCTCCAGAATAATGCAAGCATAAATAACACGTAAGACATGAATATAAACAACTGGCAACTATCCAAGAACTAAGCATAATAATGCTAATGGAGTAATAAGGATCAACTATCCTATTCTGACAACAACCAAGGCCTAAGGTGGAATACCGTATATCACTAGCCAATATACACATGCAGAGTGGAAGAAAGATATATTGTAGTATACAATGCCAAAGAATACATATACGATATGAATAGGAAAAGAAAAGAGGGATATATGGTAACACCATTTATGTGTGTATGTGTGTGTATATATATATATATATATATACACATACATATTGGACTAGCTCAGTGGTAACAACCTGAGGGAATCACCCTAACATCTCAAGGCCCATAATCAAGTAGGGAAGTTAACTCTAGCATAACCAGGATCCCTAAACAGGCTTGACTAAATATGAGATAACCAAACCATAATGTAACTCACTACAAGAGTAAGGAAATCAGAAACGTACCATCAACTCGGGTACCAATCCACAACCACCCTACCACGAACTAAGCATATAACCAATAATAAAGTAACCAGCTAGTCCAGGCAAACAAGTACCTAATCGAACCCCCATAAGCCCGGAAGGTTCACAGAAACACTCAGCAAACAGCAACCATAACCCATACCTATACAGCCCCCATAAGACCTATAGATACAGGCGCCAAAGAACTATACTGATGATAGGCAATGCATATGAATGGATGAATGCAACATAAATCGAAATGTCATAACCATATCGGGGACACCAGACTCAAACCAGTTTCGAAATCTCAAACCATACCGTACCAAGTGTATACACCTCCTCCAACTCACCTAGATCGCAAAGGTAGGACCTACAGCGACCAAGCTTATCCGGCACGACGGCTCTCCGGCGAAGGGCCCCCCTAAGGGATTCTGGAAATCCATATACACTGCCTCGTCCCTATACAGGACTTCTAATAAATATCATAATCAATCTACTCCGTCCAATACCAGAGAGAGATATATATAAAATTAGTATACGAAATCGAACCGCGACTAAAAGAATATAAATTGGTAAATCCATTGCCCGAGATCATGCTCGGGACTAAATCATCATAGTAATGTACAAAGGGTCGGAACATCACTCGATCGAAGTAAATAGTAGTGGTAAAATGAGTGGATAAAATAATGGAGTGGAATCATCCTCGATCGAAGTTCTAAAACCTTGGTTTTAGTCCCAAAAGCTCATAATCCTGTAAATAAGGTGTTACAATTCCCGTTATAAAACAATCCATATTTAAAGTGAAAAGTGGGAATAAATCCCTTTTTGGAAATAGTATTAAAATCAAGGTTTTGGTTAGAATCGTACCCCTAAGTAAGCATGAATGCGCTGAAAAGTATGCATGCTATCACCAGTATCCAAACAAAACCACTATAAACGCCAAAACGTATGTAATCTAGAATCATGTCCCTTTAGGGATAAAATACTCACCTGGTGTCCAACTGGCATCGTAACCATGGCCTCGGGCCCAATAATACATCATCGACATAATAACGCCTCATAACTCAGAAAACTACGGTAAATGAGGGCGTAAAGTAACTAAAGGATCTAATCGGGGAAAAATGCCACCCAATTCACCCAGTCGAATGGTAAACCTTATACTAAAGGATCCTTAATCATCAACTATGGTTATCATGCTTATAATCAAGGGTAATAGGATTCTATGGTCATAACAAGCAACCTATGTTAAGGTTCAGGTCACACTTATACCCCGAATTCCCTAAATAGGCTAAGTCATGATTTACTAGTCATAATCATATCCTATAATCCCTACCAAGTATGCAATCTATACCATACACAATCTCATAGAGGAAAGTAGACCGAGGCCTACCTCGATGCCGAACCACAATTCTTAAAGTGTCCACAAATAGCTCGACCTTGCTCCAAGATCCTGAATTGATGTCACACTATCAAAATAGTAACCTACACATCAACACGAGTAAAATGACACCCATATTGCAATATAATACTTTGGACCCAAAATTAGGTCAATAATGGACTCGTGGGGCCCACTAATGGAATCCCAAAATTAAATCTGTCACGAGGTCCCTCGAAGTACAAGGAATGTGTACTCAAATGTTGAGCGCAAATGGGACACAAATTAGGGCCCAAATCAGTCCCCAAATATTAAGATTTCAAAGACTTAATTTCTAAAAATTTACAATGAAATGGGACGGAATTCAACGGGTAAAATGATGAATAATGACCAAGGAGTGATGAGCTAACTTACCTTAGCTTCAATGGGTGAATCCTCACTCTTTCTCACTCATCATGCTCTCAATAATGGGGGGAAATGATTGAGAAAATGAGAGAGAATAGGGTGAAGAAGGGGATTTATCAGCCCTCAGGTGTCGCTAAAGTAGACACTTGGTCGCTTAAGCGGCTACCGCTCAAGCGAACTTTGACCACTTAAGCGGTCATCAAAAAAATGGCCGAGTCCACTAAAGCGGTACTCCGTCGCTTAAGAGACGTCCGCTTAAGCGGGCAAGGGAGCGCTTAAGCGGTCCTAGCCGAAATGTCAAAGGCCGCTAAAGCGGCTTGGTACCGCTAAAGTGGCTCCGTTACCGCTTTAGCGGTCATACCAGATATCAGCTACCAGATTTTAGCTAAGTCCAAAATGGACTCTGATCGAGTGCTTGGGATTCATTCGGAACCCCGTGCGCACAAACGAACTATGTTACCATACAAAATTCGACATTCCGGACTCAATGGAACATCAAAATTTCCATCTAAGGTCATTTCGATAAAATTAGGGCCCACACCTATAGTTTCATTTTCACCAAATCTACCCAACAGTCGAAAACGAATCCAGAAGGCTCGGGTCCCAGACCAAGGGTCCCTCTAGCCTAAAATCAACATTCCAGAGGTGATAGATCTGTCAGAATTTCCATCTGAGATCGTCTACTAGGAATTTTGGTCCGAGACCAAATCCTTAACAAAGAAAGCTCCAAAATAGGAAAATAAGTCTAAAACCCAAACAGATTGTTAGATAACCGAACCGACAATTCCGATAAGTCATAAATGACCTGTAGCTACTATGGGAAGGTTCAAAATGCCGGAATGAATAGAAATTGAGAAAATAACCTAGAGGGTCATTACAATATCCACTACTAAAAGAACTTTCATCTGCGAAAGTCAATGGATAGAAAGAGCCCGAAAGCTCGAAAAGACGAGGTACTGAGCCCGTATACCCCGTACGTGACTCCCCAGACAACCTCAAAGAGGAGACAACGTTTCCAAGGGATTTTGCCAAAAGTATCCCTTTTTCAATCAACTTTCTTACTTCACTTTTCAAATATCCAAAGCTCAACCTCAATAATCAACTGGCCTCCAACTGAATCAAGAACAATCGATGCACGCAAATCCATACCACAACATGCTAACAACACACTAATACAAGCCTAAACAGGCAGTAACTCAACCAATCCAAAGGGAAACCAAGGCATGAATCATGCAACCAACTTCAATTCCAAATCTAACCTTTTGTTGCCTTTCTAAACCTGCTACCTACTCCGAACAATACAAGATATCATCTGAGTCCTGTTCGCAAATTCACAACACACTGACCTCGAAAGGCTGAAGATGACTTACAAAGAATCCATAATGTCAAGTGCATGAAAAAAGCTCATAAGGTGCTACCACGACACACAATAGAGGTGACCAAAGTCTGTACTCTTAATCCAAAGCTACAACTGGTCCGGATGACCCTCAAAACTGGTAGTCATGAGTATGAGGCACAACCATCGAAACTGAACGATCCATTCCAGAATGCCCCATCGATCGTGGGTGGAACCATGTTAAATCCAACTTGAGCATACTACCTCTGCTGAGCAGGCAGTCCCAAAATTCTGACCAAAACTGAAGAACCAAAGTCAGAAGAAGTAACAACTAATGTCGTGCCAACGGACTATCTGGACTGAAGAGAATAGAATCGATAGGTAAGAGTAGGCTTAACCAGTCTATAAATAAATGACTGACTAGAGCAAAACCTCAAAATGGGGATGCAACCGAGTCATGCAATCCCAAGCTAAAACCCCAACACTGAAGTTGAACTAGTCGCTCTCAATTGTCCAAATCGATCATGTTGACGAGTAAGCATCCGAACTCCAAAACCCATTTTAAATTTTAAGCCGCCATACCAATAAGGTCAAGAACCACAACTAGAGCCAACAACCTTTACAAAGGCCAAATACTCAAACCGACCTTGCTACCAGAAATCAGGCATATGCCCAATAATTTTCGCAAGGCTGAAACTGAAATGTCGCCAAAAAACATAATCTCAACTAGGGAAGACAACATGATAGAGAGGTAAGCAATCAAATCCACAATGGCTGGAGGGCATAATGCAACAAGGCATAAGCAAGAACTCGCCAAGGCTGGAAACAGTACTATTGAGAGCCAGAACTCAAGCAACTTGGATTGTACAATCCAATCGACATCTGGCCAAATCCAAAAGCCAATCAACGGCAACAAATACTCACTTCTAAAGATGCCCGCTTTGATAACCAACAACTGGTAACCAAGAACATACCACTGAGTAGAAGCAATCCACAAAACCATATCAGGATGAACAAAAGTTTAAATGGGAATTTTCAAAATCACCCATTTACTCCAACTCGATGAAATACAACTTCAGCATGGATTTGGTCAACCAATACTCAATCCATGGCAACGAATGCCCATAGGCCCAAATCATCAAGCAGAAGCACTCCGCGAAGTCATATAAGGCTGAACAAGTGACGAAATAAGAATTTTCTGAATTCTCCCAATTATATCAACTTTAGCTCGGCTGAACTATAAACCATAGCACAAGAAGAACGGAGTATCCAACTCTACACCAAACCCAAGATCAAGATGATCACCAGGAGAAGAATCGAACAAATCAAAAAGTAAGTCTCAGACCTCTCAATCTCAGAAATGGGTGATAGAATCGAATCGCCAACCCCAACTCAAAATCAACATCAAGGTCAAGACCACTACCGGGTGATGAACTATCCCAATCCAAAGGAAAGATCCCAAGTGCATCACCAAAAAAAATGAGCTATAGAAGAAATCTACCAATGCCAAAATCATAACAAAGCCCTAGAAGGTCAAGCTTACCTTCATTCTTATAATCTGATTAATAGCTAACCTTGCTAACAGAAAAGGAAGGCGAACCAACCGAGGTAGCCATCTAAGCCAAAGAAATAAGAATTGCAAGGAAGGGAAAATGCTAACTAGATAACGTTAGTCTAGTCATCTATCAACTAAGAATCAGTAAAGGTCAAACCAATGACCATAATAACAATAGCATAAGATGCAGGTGGTACAAAAACAAAAATCAATAACAAGTACCACTCTAAGGCCACAACAAGGCCGGAATACCAAGGAAATGGGACTTTAACCCGACTGCTATACCCCAAGGATAATACCACACTGATCCACTTGATCTACTACTAAAGAATCATCTACGGGGGTAGTCATATATGCATAAATCTACACAAAGGCATATATCAATCACTATGAAAACACCAAGGCATACAACAGTCAATATAGAAGTGTCAAGGCATATAACCACCGATGGGTATGAAAACCCCAATACAACTTAAATAGTAACTAAAGGAAGAGAATTAAAGGCGCACCTATCACGGTGGAAATCTGAAATCATAACTCTGGTGTGCCCGAAGGAGTATGAATCTGAGCATTTTCGAACTCGGACTGAGCGTCTAAATGATCAACTGAGGCGCTAGGTGCACTACCTCTAACTGAAGGTGCCACCACACTGTGAGACTGATCTGGATGATTTGAATGACTTATGAACCCACACTGGGGACACTCTTTGGACCGGTGATCGATCTATCTGCAATCATAACAAACCCCTGAAGCTCTAACCTAGTAGAAAACATGAGCTAACACCAACTGGCTAACTGAACTGCGTCTAAGGCACTCCCTAGACCAATGACCAATCCCGCCATAATCAAAACATGCTCCTAGAACTCTTAGATGCACTAAACCTACTGATCTAGAATGGTCTCCACGGCCTAAAGACCTGGCCAGATATCACAAAGTTGAGGTGCTACCTGTACAGGTCTAATAGGCTGCAGATGGTGCTGACCTTTGCTGGGAAGATTTCGACCTCTAGACGGAATACCCCTAACATTGAACTGCTGACATGGCCTCATACTGCCACCTCCATATGACTCAAAGCAAGCCATCTATGTTTCCCTCGCATGATCAATAATCTCATAGAAAGAAGACCTAGTTACTATCAAATGCTTCAATGCCAAACGGAGTGGTAAAGTCAACCCTTTGATAAATCTCTGCACCATCTCATGCTCAGTAGGAAATAACATAGGAGTATGTCAGGCCCACTCAAAAAACCCAATCTCATACTCTAAAATAGACAGAGAACCCTGCTGAACACCAATAAATCCAACTCTGGTCTGAGAACTACTCGATGTAACCGACATTACCTCTAGCTAGAAAGTATCCAAAAATAGACTCAAAACCTCTAACACCAAACCCTAAATAGCTGAGGCATTCACAAACTCTATCGGAACCTGGGTTGACCCCAGACCCTCTGGCTGACGCTGAAGATCCTCGATATCAATCTCTAGCTCTCTGGCTCGACGTTGAGCTAAAACTCTAGTAGTAAGCATATAAGTCACGTCCGTATCTATCGACAACCTCGTACGATCCATCTGGAAGAGAATGGAGTCAAAAGAAGCACTTAGAGGCTCATAGAAATACAGATACACGACTGGGAGTCAAGAATAGAATTTTCTAAGAATGCCATGTAGCCTCCCGAAGATAGGATACAAACGTCTCCGCACCGATCCACAGGACTCTACTAAACACTTAGCCCTTGTGCCAACAATACCGGTGAACCTAGGCTCTAATATCAATTTGTCACAACCCAATTTCTCAGGTCATGATGACACCTACTATAATTCACCAGTAGGTAAGCCAACCCGTAATCCAGAACAACTAGTAATGGACTACTGATAGAAATAAAAGAAACAGCGAAATAAATATAATAGCAAGGCTAATATAACCCCAAAACTTGGTGGAGCCAGTACAAGAGCTTCTAATACAACAGGAGTACAAATGAAATATAGAAAAAGTGTATATATACAAACCGTCTCTGACACAACATAGAGAAAAGTCTAACAATAAGAGGGAGGGTAGGATACCCTAAAACGTCGGGTGCTCACCCCAAATCTCCGATCCATAGCTGCTCCGCACGATACACACACCAACGGCGATAACTCGTACTGTAACTTACAGCTGTAGAAGTGTAGTATGAGTACCAAACACGTGGTACTCAATAGGCAATGACCGACTGAGCTCCAGAAATAATGCAAGCATATAAAACATGTAAGACATGAATATAAACAACGGACAACTATCCAAAAACTAAGCATGATAATGCTAATGGAGCAATAATGATCAACTATCCTATTCTGACAACCAGGTCCTAAGGTGGAATACCGTATATCACGAGCCAATATACAAATGTTAGTGGAAGAAAGATGTATTGTAGTATAAAATGCCAAAAAATACATATAAGATATGAATAGGCAAAGAAAAGAGGGATATATGGTAACACCATTTATATATATATATATATATACTAGCTCAGTGGTAACAACCTGAGGGAATCACCCCAACATCTTAAGGCCCATAATCAAGTAGGGAAGTTAACTCTAGCAAAACCAGGATCCCTAACCAGGGATGACTAAATATGAGATAACCAAAACATAATGTAACTCACTACAAGAGTAAAGAAATCAGAAACGTACCTTTAACTCGGGTACCAATCCATAACCATCCTTCCACAAACTAACCGTATAACCAATAATAAAGTAACCGGCTAGTCCGGGCAAGCAAGTACCTAATCAGACCCCTATAAGCCCAGAAGGTTCACAAAAACACTCAGCAACAGCAACCATAACCCATACCTATACAGCCCCTCATAAGACCGATAGATACAGGCGCCAAATAACTATACTGGTGATAGGCAATGCATATGAAAGGATGAATGCAACATAAAATGAAATGCCATAACCATATCGGGGACACCAGACTTGAACTGATTCCACAATCTCAAACCATACTGTACCAAGTGTATCCACCTCCTCCAGCTCACCTAGCTCGCAAAGGTAGGACCTACGTCGACCAAGCTTCTCCGGTACGACGGCTCTCGAACGAAGGGTCCCCCTAAGGGATTCGGGATACACTGCCTGGTCCCTATACAGAACTTCCAATAAACATCATAATCAATTTACTCCATCCAATATCGGAGAGAAATATATATATAAAATTAGTGCACGAACTCGAATCGCGACTAAAAGGATATAAATCAGTAAATCTATTGCCCGAGATCATGCTCGGGACTAAATCATCATAGTCATGTACAAAGGGTTGGAATATCCCTTGACCGAAGTAAATAGTATTGGTAAAATGAGTGGATAAAATAATGGACCAGAATCATCCTCGGTCGAAGTTCTAAAACCTCATTTTTAGTCCCAAAAGCTCATAATCCAATAAATTAGGTGGTATGATTTCCATTATAAAATAATCCATATTTAAAGTGAAAAGTTGGAATAAATCCCTTTTTGGAAATAGTAGTAAAATCAAAGTTTTGGTTGGAATCGTACCCCTAAGTGAGCATGAATACGCCTAAAAGTATGCATGTCATCTCCAGTGTCCAAACAAAATCACTATAAGCACCAAAGCATCTGTAATCTAGATGATGATGATTTTGTAAAGATAATGATGATGTGGATGATGTTGTGGAGACCATGATGTTCATAATGATTTTGATGAGATTGAGAAGAGAAAGAGATGATGCGCACATCTTGTATTCATATATTAATTCACATGCATTAAATATTGTTTATGATCATATGTTGTGATCCAATTTGTGGTTGAAAATGGCTGAGTGTAAACATGTGTAATGTCCGTCTGTAATTCCCTTAATGTGAAGTGTCATAATTGTGTGGTTGTCTTTGATTATAAGTTCCATGATGATCGTTTTGCATTTATTTGGTTTATTTATTGATATGGTGTCGAGTTGAGTCGACATATGATGCCTACCAGTACTTGTTGTTGTACTGATGCTACCTGTGCTCTTCTTTTTGTTGAGTGCAGAGCATGTTTCGGCTTTTGAGACAAGACCTCGACTTTAGCTAGAAGTTCCAGATTCAGGTTTAAGTGTGAGCACCATGACTGGGAAGCCTTTGGATCTTCAGTTTATTGTTCATGTCCCTTGTTCCGAAACTAAGACACTCTTTCGTTTTATTCAGTATTTCGAATATTCTATCAGCTTTCCTATTAGACATTCTTAGTTGTTCTTGTGCGGTGACTTCAGGTTCCTGGGATGTAATAAATAGAGGTTTCCGCACTCTAAAATGATTGGATAGTTTCATTGATTGACATTGATTACTTATTGATTGAACAAAGACATTTTTAAACTTGTTTAATGATGAATTAGTGCAAGGTGAAGGTGAATGTAACACTTGATTAATTGAGGGTTTGGGTTAAGCATGGTTCTCCCGTCATAGATTAGGGTGGGTGCCAATCATGACTGTTTGGGTCGTGACATTCACCATGCTTTATGTAGAGTCTTCCTTGTTGAATTACTTGGTTTCTATAGATGCATAATCTTTTCTTTAATCTCTACTACACTGGACGAGACTTTTGTTGATGGTAGATGAGATGTTCGTATCATTTTTAATCCAACATTGGTTGAGAAATACTAAACAAATGATTAATATTCAACGTATTGGTGATCCATTAGGAATGACAGGAATGAGATTGCTTATTTTAGGCCTTCTTCCAAAGATTTGAGCCTCCATTCAGCTTGTCCTATAGACAAATGCTAAATAGACAACACAGAATCGTTTGACATATGTAAAAATACAAGTTCGCTTTGTTTTTTGCTTCAACCATAGATTAGTCATTGCATCTATAGCTGTAATCTATATTGTGCAAAATTACTCAACAAATTAAATCTTACTAATTATTTATAAAATATTATATTATCACAACTTATTAGCATTTTTCTCTAATGACATGCAACATCCTTCTCTTCTAGCAACTATTTTATAAACATTATTTTTTACAAACACTTCAAAATGTCTTCTACAGACAAATTCATGGAAGTTGCAATATTAAAGTAAGTCCTTTACATTAGTTTTTCCTTGAATATTGATCTAATGGTTGAATCTCTAGTTATCTTAATAAGGGTCCGTTTGGCCATGAATTTTTTTCACTTTTTTCCGAAAATAAATTTCACTTTAGTGAAAAAAGTGAAATGTAGGGATGTTTGGCCATGAAATGTATTTCACTAAAGTAAAATAAATTTTCGGAAAAGTGAAAACAACTTTTTCTTGTTTTCACTTTTTTTACTTTTACTTCTCTCACAAAAAGTCAAAAAGAATACTATTTATTTTCATGGCCAAACACAACTCCAACTCCAATTTCAACTCTAACTCCAACTCCAAAATATTTTATTTTCATGATCAAACGCCTACTAAATATAGTTTCCCTATTATTTAATTCTTTCTTATCAAAGTACAAAAACACTATTATATAACTGCAAGGCATAAAAAATACTATTTTTTTAAGCATTGGTTTTACAAAGATGATGGAATAAAGACACAGCAGGTTGACGAACATAAAGAGAAATTTACTAATATCTTATAGACTCCCTACGAAAATCCTCTATGCTACTACACAGCTTATTAACAATGAGGTCCATAAGGCGACTGACGTGCCACATGCATAGTAAAAATTTTCATGTTTAAGAAGTTTTAGAACATTTTTCAGGCTTCTTCCATTGTTCTGATTTTAAATAGTGGCCTTTATAAATTAAATTACTTCTTCTTGATATTCAATTCTTCTCAGTTGGTGAAGCATATACATGATTGCATCTTATGCACAACTGTTGATAATGGATGGTAGAAATGGACTATTGATAAACAAAAACTACCAATGAGACAACTTCAACCTCAAATAGAATAAAAGGGAGAAGCTTCATTATCAGCTGCTTAAATGAATGATTTAACAGTACTTAAATACTATTTCAAAGAGTTCACTCATTTTTATTTCCGTAAACAACAGGAGTACAGAAAAGAGAGAAATTCATCAACCTGTGATATTGGATAACATAAAACATCTCAAGATAATTTTCAAATTTAAAAATAAACATCAATTCAAAGAAGATAGTCCAAGAAATATTTTAACATTCTACTATATCAAATTTACCTTGACACAATTCTTGCCGTTAGAAAAGTTCTACGAAATGTATGAATAACAAAATTCCATCAGTAAAAAACCTTTTCTTTATCACCAGCTTACTCATAACCCATTGGATAATTCTTGAATTTTTCGCTCTTTAAAAGAATTTAAAAATTAAATTCATTTTTTCGATTTTCTCAAACAAATCAGTAGATGCATTTTCTCCATGAGTAAAAAATGGCTATCTATATTTCTCTGTGAGTGAAAAATGGCAATAAGATATGAACTTAAACTCAACATATAGAAGAAGCTATAGACACCAATGAATGCACTATGTAATTTATACTAAAAATCAACTAATACCATCTCTATAACTTGATTATGTACCCAAAAGAATTATATTTAGGAGCCCTACTCAAACTATACACACTTATCTCTATCATCTAGGCAGAATAAAAACAAATCTGATTTGCATAGAATGATCATTTTGTTTTGTTGGGTTATAGGTATTTTTCCCTTCCTATTTGGATAAATAAAAGCCCAAAATTGGACCAACCCACTTTGCCCATAGGCCCAATTCTATGGGGCATATATATAGATCTTTTTAGGTCTTATTTCACCATCCACAAAGAGTGAAATCAGAAGCCATATAGAGATAAGAGAGCAGTTTTTTTGCCCAAAATTTCAGTCCTAAATTTCCAACTTCAAATTGCGATTCCCACTTCGTTTCTTATCCTATTGAGCTGATTTTTGGACAGCTTGTTCCTCTCATCTCAATCTTTGATTAGGAACTGACAGAGTTGGATTTGGTACCCCGCAGCTCCAGTTTTTCATCCGTGAACAGTAGCTGCGTTTTCGGATTTTTGCTCCTTTAATTCTCTAGTTTTTGGTGTTGTGCTTTATATATTGTTGCTCGTTGTTTGGCACTTCTTGGTTGGCCATTTTGGAGAACATTATTGTAACTCTTGGTGATTATAGTGGAGGTTTTTGGTCCCGTGGTTTTTTACTCTTCACACTAAAGAGTTTTCCACGTAAATCTGGTGTCTCGTGTGATTGGTTTATTTTATCCTTGCTTATCTATTTTGGTTGATATATTTGTTACCTTATTATCATTTTGCTTGGGTTTGTTTGTCTTCTCTTGGTTCAAATTGAAACGGAAAGTTTAGAATTGGGTATTCTTCCGCTGCTACCCTGTCGTGCACTATTGTTAGTGTCCTTGCCTTTCCCAACAAAGTGGTATCAGAGCGTAGGTTGTTTTTGATTGTCGATTTGAATGATGGAGGCAAATATGAGCAAAATGGTGTGTTTGAATGGTAGTAATTATCATACTTGGAAAGGCAAGATGAAAGATCTCCTATATGTCAAGAAAATGCATTTGCCTGTCTTTGCTTCTAATAAACCTCAGTCCATGACAGATGAGGATTGGAAATTTGAGCACTTGCAGGTTTGTGGCTATATTAGACAATGGGTTGAAGATAATGTTAGAAATCATATTGTAAATGAGACACATGCCAGAAGTTTATGGGACAAGCTCGAGACACTGTATGCTTCGAAGACTGGCAATAACAAGTTGTTCCTGTTGAAATAGTTGATGAATATCAGGTACAAAGAGGGCAGTCCTATTTCTGATCATATTAATAATTTTCAGGGTGTTCTTGACCAGCTGTCCGGAATGGGTGTAAAGTTCGATGAAAAAATTCAGGGACTTTGGCTTCTTAATACTCTGTCAGACTCTTGGAAACTCTTCGAGTTTCTTTGACTGATTCTGCTCCCAGTGGTGTTGTAACTATGAAATATGCTAAGAGTGGTGTCTTAAATGAAGAGATGAGAAGAAGATCTCAGGCCTCATCTTCTTCAGCTTCACACTCCGATGTTTTGGTTACTAAAGATAGGGGGAGAAACAAGTCCAGAGGTCCGAATGACAGAGGTACAAGTAGAAGCAAATCCAAGTCCAAATACAAGAATATCACATGTGACTATTGCCACAAGAATGGGCATATCATGAAATATTATTACAAGCATAAAAGAGATATAAGACGACAAAAGAAAGAAGGCGACAATGAGAATCGTGTTGCTGTTGTTACTAATGGTGATCTTCTTGTTGCTTGTGGTGAAAATGCCATTAATCTTATTCGTGATGAGTCTAGCTGGTTTGTGGATTCTGGTGCTACTTCTCACATCACGCCCAAGAAGGAATTATTTTCTTCTTATACTCTAGGTAATTTTGGGATGTTGAAAATGGGCAATAATGATGAGGTTGAAGTACTTGGCATTGGCACAGTTTGTTTGGAAAGTAATAATGGTTCCAAATTTGTTCTTAATAATGTCAAGCATGCTCTAGATGTTCGCTTGAATTTGATTTCTGTAGGGAATCTTGATGATGAGGGTTATATTAACACCCTTGGTGCTGGACAGTGGAAGCTTACTAGAGGTTCAATGGTTGTGGCTCGTGGTGACAAATTGTCTAACTTGTATGTATTTCAGGGCTCCACTTCTAGAGACTCAGTAAACTTCATGGAAAATGATACTTCATCAGAGTTATGGCATAGAAGGCTGAGTCATATGAGTGAGAAGGGGATTGATAGTTTGGCTAAGAAAAATTTGCTTTCTAGAGTGAAACAAGCAAAGTTGAAGAGATGTGTTCATTGCTTAGCCGGTAAACAGAAAAGAGTTTCTTTTCAAAGTCATCCGCCTTCAAGAAAGCTTGATTTTGCTGGAGTTGGTACATTCTGATTTGTGGTCCTTTTAAGGTAAGGTCTCATGGTGGTGCACTTTTCTTTGTGACTTTTATTGATGATCATTCTCGCAAGCTATGGTATTTCCTTTGAAGTCCAAGGATCAAGTACTTGATGTGTTCAAGGGTTTTCAGGCCTTGGTTGAGAGACGGACAGGGAGGAAATTGAAATGCATCCGCTCAGATAATGGTGGAGAGTATATTGGTCCTTTTGATAGATATTAAAGAGAGGAGGGTATTCGGCATCAGAAAACTCCTCCAAAGACTCCTCAGTTAAATAGTTTAGCAGAGAGGATGAATAGAACTCTAGTTGAGAGAGTTAGATGTATGCTTTCAGATGCTAAGCTACCAGATTCCTTTTGGGCAGAAGCACTTAATACTGCTGCTTATGTTATCAATTTATCTCCTACCATTGCTTTGAATGGTGATGTCCCTGACAGAGTTTGTTCCGATAAGAGTGTTTTTTATGATCATCTGAGAGTCTTTGGGTGTAAAGCCTTTGTGCATGTTCCTAAGGATGAAAGGTCAAAGTTGGATGTTAAAACTAGGCAGTGTATCTTCATTGGTTATGGTCAGGATGAATTTGGCTATCGTTTCTATGATACAGTTGAGAACAAACTTGTTAGAAGCCGTGATGTTGTGTTCTTTGAAGACCAAACAATTGAAGATTTTGACAAAGCTAAGAAAGTTGTTTCTCAGAGTAGTGAGAGCCTAGTTGATGTTGATCCAGTTTCTTTGACTATTGCACCTGAAGAAAATCTTCATAATGATGAAAATCAAGTTGATAATGAAGATGGTGATCATGTTCAGAATGACCTGGATGATGTTGATGCTCCAGTGCAAGATGATGTGGTTGATCAACAACCAGTTATTATTGATACTCCAGAGAGTTCTCTCAGACGATCTACTAGAGAGAGAATACCTTCATCTCGTTATTCTCCCAATGAGTATGTACTCTTGACTGACAGGGGAGAACCTGAGAGTCTTGATGAGACCATGGAAAGTGAAGAAAAAGAAAGGTGGTTTGATGCTATGGAAGATGAAATTAAATCTTTGCATGATAATCATACCTTTAATTTGGTTAAGCTACCTAAAGACAGAAAAGCTTTGAAAAACAGGTGGGTTTTCTGGGTGAAACATGAAGATGGTAATCCAGTTCCACGGTACAAAGTTAGATTAGTTGTGAAGGGTTTTAACCAGAAAAAAATAGTTGATTTTGATGAAATATTCTCTCCAGTTTTGAAGATGTCATCCATTCGTGTGGTCCTAGGCTTAGCTGCAAGTCTAGATTTAGAGGTTGAGCAAATGGATGTTGAAACTGCTTTTCTCCATGGTGACTTAGATGAAGAAATTTATATGGAGCAGCCGGAAGGTTTTGAAGTCAAGGAAAAAGAGAATTATGTTTGCAAATTGAAGAAGAGCTTGTATGGTTTGAAACAAGCTCCCAGGCAGTGGTACAGGAAGTTTGGTTCTTTTATGAGTCAGCATGGCTTCAAAAAGACTTCTTCAGACCATTGTGTTTTTGTGCAAAATTCTCTGATGGTGACTTTATTATTGTGTTGCTTTATGTTGATGACATGCTCGTTGTTGGTCATAATGCTTGCAGGATTCAGAAGTTGAAGCAAGAGTTGAGTAAGTCTTTTTCTATGAAAGACTTAGGACCGGCAAAACAGATTCTTGGCATGCAGATTGTCCGTGACAGAAAGGCCAAGAAGTTGTGGTTATCACAAGAGAAGTACATTCAGAAAGTACTTCGCAGGTTCAACATGGGCAAGGCTAAGGTTGTCAGTACACCTTTAGCTATGCACTTCAAATTGAGCACGAAGCAGTGTCCTTCTAGTGATGATGAGAATAAAGACATGAATAAAGTTCCTTATGCTTCAGCCGTTGGTAGTTTGATGTATGCAATGGTTTGTACAAGACCAGATATTGCTCATGTTGTTGGTATTGTTAGCCGTTTTCTTTCTAATCCGGGAAGAGAGCATTGGAATGCTGTGAAGTGGATTATGAGATATCTTTGTGGCACTTCTAGTCTGAGTTTGTGTTTTGGTACAGGGAAGCCTATTCTTTGTGGTTATACTGATTCAGACATGGCTGGTGATATTGATACTCACAAGTCTACTTCAGGGTACTTGGTTACTTTTGCAGAGGGAGCTGTGTCTTGGCAATCTAGGTTGCAAAAATGTGTTGCTCTACCTATTACAGAAGCTGAGCTTATTGTTGTCGTTGAAGCTTGTAAAGAGTTGCTCTGGATGAAGAGGTTCTTAGGGAAACTTGGTTGTGCTCAAGAGAGGTATGTGCTTTATTGCGACAGTCAAAGTGCTATACATCTTGGCAAGAATTCTACATTTCATGGTCGGTCTAAACACATTGATGTTAGATATCATTGGATTCGAGATGTGTTGGATTCTAAGTTGCTTGAACTTGAGAAGATTCATACAGATGATAATGGTTCCGACATGATGACTAAAGCTTTGCCAAGAGGGAAGTTTGAAGATTGTTGCATGATCGTCGGAATGGCGGTCTCCTCCACATAGTTGTGAGGGGAGAATTGTTGGGTTATAGGTCTTTTTCCCTTCCTATGTGGATAAATAAAAGCCCAAAATTGGACCAACTCACTTTGCCCATAGGCCCAATTATATGGGGCATATATATAGATCTTTTTAGGTCTTATTTCACCATCCACAAAAAGTGAAATCAGCAGTCATATAGAGAGAAGAGAGCAGTTTTTTCGCCCTAAATTTCCAACTTCAAATTGCGATTCCCGCTTCGTTTCTTATCCGATTGAGCTGATTTTTGGACAGCTTGTTCCTCTCATCTCAATCTTTGATTATGAACTGACAGAGTTGGATTTGGTGCCCAGTTTCATTTTTTCATCCGTGAACAGTAGCTGCATTTTCGGGTTTTTGCTCCTTTAATTTTCTAGTTTTTGGTGTTGTGCTTTATATATTGTTGCTCGTCGTATGGCACTTCTTGGGTGGCCATTTTGGAGAACATTATTGTAACTCTTGGTGATTATAGTGGAGGCTTTTGGTCCCGTGGTTTTTTACTCTTCGCACTAAAGGGTTTTCCACGTAAATCTGGTGTCTCGTGTAATTGATTTATTTCATCCTTGCTTATCTATTTTGGTTGATATATTTGCTGTCTTATTATCATTGTGCTTGGGTTTGTTTGTTTTCTCTTGGTTCAAATTGAAACGAAAAGTTTAGACTTGGGTATTCTTCCGCTGCTACCCTATCGTGCACTATTGTTAGTGCCCTTGCCTTTCCCAACACATTTGTGGACTAAACATAATAAAGAAGTTCAAAAGGATAGTCTTTAGCATTCATTTTTTCAGGATTCTTGTAAGAAGAAAATAATTTTAGCCTTTCAGGAACACATATATTAAAAAAGCGTTATTGTTATTTATTATCGAAAATTAAAAAACAAAGAGAAGTATTAAGTGTCAAAAAAAGTACATCTTATAACAATAAAGTAATTTAAAAATAGACCTTCGCTTTAACATTTACAGAATCCCAAAAACATAGAATTGTTGTTTCTTTGTGATCGTGACAACCCCGTTATCATCTCGATTTCCTATTTAACTATTATTTTTTTTAATTTTAATTTGTTTGTCTAATTTAACATAACATAGAGTTTAAGAAAGTAAATAAAATTTTAAAATCTTATGGTCTTAAAATATAGATACGTAGAATGTAAAAAAATATTATTTTTAAAATTTTGTGGTCTTAAACATGTCATGTGAAAAATATGAATTAAAAAATTGTAAAAAAAAAAAAAAAAAAAAAGGAGTTTCTTTTTGCAACGAACTAAAAAGAAACATGAAGAATTGTTTCAGAATATTTTGGCAAAGCAAACCAGTATAAGACTAAAATCAATACATTTGATTAAGAATTATTCCCACAAAGTACTTTGGAATTACAAACTCAGATGAGGAACAAAAATTAGATTGAGGTATGAAACTCATATTTTTGCCTATTTAAGCAAGAAAAGTTGTCACGACTACAAACATCAGTTGACTTAAGGTTCTAATTTTTTCCAAAACCATTAGAAATTGACTTGTCTACCATTATTGTAGATGACATGTTGAAAATAAGTACGGCAAGTATTCTTTGTTGGAGGCCACTCAAAAACATGTGTTTTCTACAAAATAGTGTAGTCAGAGTTGACTTCTCTTTAAAGATTAGGTTCAAAACACCATACGAAAGTATTGGCTTCTTTTCATAGGAGTTAGATTCAATACACAATATGATGCATCGGCTTCTTTTTCCGACAAGAAAACATTGTGCTTTAAAAAATCTGATTTCTCGAACATTCTGAAAAAAAATATTCATAGGCATAAAAGATAACCAAAAAAAATGTGAATAAAAAATACCCTTAGAATCAAAGATTTTCTATGAATTCAAGAACAGTAAACAAAGATATTGAAAAGATAATAAATGGTTTAAGAAAATTCTGATTTTTCTAATGTTTCATAATAAGCAACATACAGTGCACTATAGATATATGCCAATTAAACTGTTAAAGTAAACGATTGGATGGGAAATTGAGTACATGAAAAGAAAACTTACATCAATTTTACAAAGTTGTTTTTTCAATTTCTATACATGTTTAACCAAACAATATTTGGCCAAAAGGATAAATGCAATCTTTAATCTCGAAATCGCAGTAGTTGACACAATTAATGGAACTCTAAGAAGAAGAGAAGGGTTTTTTTTCTTAAAACCAAGAAACACATCTTTGTCGTTTGGGTTTTTCATGTGGGAGAGGTTTTTTAATTTATTTTAATAAATAGGATAATTAGATTTTAAGTAAGGGTATTTATGTAATTTTACTTTAAACTTTTTGAGTTCATGCTTTTAAGGTATACTAATTTAGGGTACGTGCATTGTACGTAAATATTAACTGATCATCACCAAGACATTACTCTTAATATAATGTAAAATAAAATTTCGAATTGTGCTATTTAGAAATCCTAACTAATCAACCTGAAGCTAACATATAGAAAATATTCATAATATAGAACGGGATAACATTATTAGATATGGATTAGAAGTAAAAAGTTACTTACATATGTTTTAAGTTGGCGAATGAAACTGAAGAAACTATTATGCTTGAAAAACCTAGGCAACAACGTGGTGGAGGATTTATGAGAATTTCTACTAATAAAACTATTCTTTGCTCTGCTCCAAGAAATCACTGCAATGATGATAGCAGCGTTAGTACCCCGTATTAAGGGAATATTATGAAAAGAAAATACGACAGTGAAGAAAACATGTCAATTAGTAAGGAAAGTAATGAATAGCATTCAGAGAAATAATGCACGAAATAATGCAGTAACTGAAACATAGTATATAATAGATGGTAATAGACATCAAAAGCAAAAAATTACACGTATGAGGCAAATACTACAATAGACACAATACTCCCTGACTCCCACCAAACTTAAAACTCGTGAAACGCAAGTCAAAGCATAACATAAATCAAAAAGAATTTAACTTTCCATCCTAATTTGTGACCTTCATACCCTCCTATCTAATATACCTGTGTAGAAAAGAATCACAATTTTTTGAAAACAGATATACTGCGGATCTGTAACAATATTAGAACTAAATTGCACATAAAAGTTATGACATTTTAAAAAACATGATTCATAAATCAAAAAGAATTTAACCTTCTACCCTAATTTGTCACCTTCATACCCTCCTATCTAATGCGCCTATATAAAAAGAACAATAAATTTCTAAAGATAAATATACTACGGGTGTGCAATAATATTAGAAATAAATTGCACATAAAAGCTACGATATTGCAAAAAAAACATGATTCATATATCAAAAAGAATTTAATCTTCTACTCTACTCTGCGACCTCCATACCCTTCTATCTAATGCACCTGTATAAAAAAGAATCACAAATTTCTTAAAACAAATATACTACGAGCATGCAACAATATTACAACTAAATTGCAAATAAAAACTACGACATTACAAAAAAACATAATTCATAAATCAAAAAAAAATTTAACCTTCTACCCTAATCCGTGACCTCTATACACACCTTTCGACAAGTAAAAAAATTCACATTCTTCGTAATTTGCCTATTTCTCTAACAAGAACTGGTGCCGCCATGTTTTTTTTGGATGAATATATGCCAGCAATTCAATATTTCTTACACGTTTGTGTGAATTTTGTGATGAAGAAAAAGGAATCCTAATTCGATTCAAAGCTGATTCCCAAATCCAATGTGATTCGTAAAGAGAAAAAGGCTAAAAAGAACCCAAATTTGATAAAAGTTTCCAAATTATTTATTCCCATGGAAATATAGATTCTCTTTTTTTTTTTCTTCAAACATGGTAATTTTCTTGAGTAAATTACAATCCTTTTAGATGGAGTATAATTTTAATTTACGAATAAAAACACAATATAGTCAAGTTGAGTTCTATTTGTACTCTAACTAAAAATGCTTGTCTGTATAAGGAAAAATTATAATTAATTTAGAAGTGTTAAATGTTATGATTTCTTATCTAGATTAAAGAAATACTTTAATTAATTTCAAAATCAAAATATTTGATAACAATTATTTAAGAAAATAGTGAAAAGACGATTTTATCTATTGCATGATCTTTTAATGAAGAGTAAAAAGGTTCAAACAATATTTCTAAGGCCCTTAACACTTATAATGTGCGTTGCACGTTTATCCCAAAATGCATGATAAAAATTTTGTATTATAAATGATAAATTTTAAACGATCACTCGTAAGTTGAGGTAATTAAGAAATCTTGCAGACTTAATGTTACTTTAATGACATATAAAGTACTTTATTTTAAAGATTAATGCATACACGACATATATAAATACATACATGTAACAAAATTATTTATCTCGTAAAATTATCCATCATTATATAATGCACTATACTGTATTGGAAATACAATGTTTGGATATTTAGAGCAAGGAATCCTTTTATATTCTAATATAGAAAAGTATGTAATACTAAGGAATTTCCTATAAACACGTTCAGACTCCTTTAACAAAAATTTAAAGTCACTTAAATAATCCAAACTCCTCATACTTCAACACACATAGTGAAGCCCTATAATAGATCGCTCAATGTAATGCATGTGCAGTTATAGCTTTCGCCTAACGTTATAATGAAAATCGTTGCTGCACTTTGAGAGGAAATATTATTCAAAAAGTACGACTAAAAAATCAAAGGGTAAAATAGAACTATGCAATATTAAGTAAGGGCATAATTGAAAAGAGAAATTAGATAATAATGGGATTATATCAAATATAAAATGAGGTTTTTCAAGAATACCTAACCATAGAATCAAACCATGCCATACAATATGTTTCAAGTAACAATCAAAACAAACATAGTATTGATGATAACGATACACTACAATACAATACCATGAGTAACACCCATCCAAACAAGGTGTAAGACAAAACACCTTATGTATAATACAATCATATTTTAAGTTTAAAAATACTTACTTTTTCACTATAAAGATAATTAATAATAATAAAATGCACAGGTAAGAGAAAAGAAGATGATAATATTAGTTGACCACATATACTTATTTAATGAAATATAGTAAAATTAAATTAGCATAAGATGACTTATAAAGTGAAGCGGTGACGGACCCAAAATTTTGTTCAAGTAGATTCAAGTTACAACAAACTATGATGGTAATTGATAATAATAATTAAAGTATTTTTCTATTTTCATAATCCCCCTTGGAAAAATTTGTTTAGAGGTGGTATTTTAATTCTAAATGAAGAAGTATATATATCCCCCCTTCCGTTCTTAATTAAGTTTTTCAAATCCTGAAATTAACATCAAGTTCACGGGAAAAGAAGAAGAAAAGTTTAAAATCAAGAAAATAAACAGGACACAATTGTCTGCCAAAAATAATTTCAAATATAATATATTAACGGGAAAAAAAACAAACAGGCAACATACCACTTCCCAAACTTCTAAAATAGTGGTGCTAGATGAATGTGAAAATTGCAATATGTGTGCATGTTGGAAATTTAACCATGAAAGTTTTCTCAAAGTCCATACATGGTAGTACATCATTACTGTGAGTTGCGTCCTTTGAGAACGCGGAGCTTCGTGACGACGAAGTTAAAAAAAAATCTATTAACATAATTCTTTATACATTTTATTATTACCATCCAGGACTCTTTTAAAGAAAAAAGAAAACCGGTCAATATTTGGAAAAATGAGATTTTACTTATTTTTTTGGACCAAGCCTATTTTAATAAGAAAATATTTTATTTATTTTTTTGAGAAAATATTTTTTTGCCTTTTTTTTTTGGACGTTTGACATGGGGATTTTGCCTATTTTTTTGGGTCAGTTTTTTTTTTTTTTTTTTTTTTTTTTTGACGTTTGCCATGGGTTTTTTTCTTTTTGTTTTTTTTAGTCAAGCCTATTTGAGTTGGAAAAGATTTTTTTGCTTGACCTTAATAAGGAAATCTTCTTTATTTAGTTTTGAATATGTTTATTAAAGTTAATATTTAATATCATAAAGGTAATAGAAAAAAGGTGAAAAGACGATTTTGTCTAAAGTAAAGACTTTTAATGAAGGACAAAAAGTTCAAACAACATTTTTAAACCCTTCACACTTTTAATATAGTACATCATATATATATATATATATATATATATATATATATATATATGATGTAATGCAATATCATGCAGTGAAAGTCCAGAACTTATACTAACTTGAAATTGCCAATTTTTTTTTTTCCTCAAAACTAGCTTTATGCAATAGTTTCTCCCACTACTACTAATCTAATATTTGATTGATTTAGAGCCTGTCTGAAATTGCTTTTTTTTTTTAAAAAAAAGGGTGTTTAGAGTCTGTTTGGGATTGCTTTTTTTGAAAAGAAGGGTGTTTGATAAACTTGCAAAAGTGCTTTTAAAAAGAAGCAGAAACAGTTTTTTTGTTGTTGGGGAGAAGCAGAAAATTTCTGCTTTTCAAAAAAAGCAGAAGCAGAAAATTATTTTTTTATGACAAAAAATCCCTATCACACACACATACATCAAAATATCCCTTGTTAATTAATTAGCATATCTTATAAGTTTGATTAAAGTTTGATTTTAAAATTTTATACTTCATATTTACATCATAATTCTTTATTTCATTCTATGATTTGTATATTATTATTTTATTTTTTACTTTTTTAAAAAAAATAAAATAAAAAATATCATTGATGATGATGATCGAAGAATATATAACTCTTTATTTTTTACTATTAATGATAATAAATGATAGACGAATCACGTTGCAAGATCAAATGGTATTTTGACAGCACTTGTAAATATTTTTTTTCTCAAATATTTAATTTTAAATAAATAATTCATGAAAAGTGACATATTTGTTATCATGTAGTGTACATATATGATTGCTTATTCTTACAATGGAGACATTGCGTGATAAAATTAGGAATGCAATCATTGAGAATTTTTGTAATGTATGAAGGACTTCTTATTTTTGTGGTGAATTTTTTCATATGTAGTGATTTAATTTATGGAATAATTTTTAAATTCATTTTTGTTTGATGTTTTTAAGTAATATTTAGATTATTTTAGTAATATTATATTATTATTTAATATTTTTTAATATATCTATTTATATAAATATTGATTAAAAATTTTATGGTATGTACTTTTAATTAAATAAAAATAAAATTTTAATTAAAAAATATTATAATAGATATTTAAAATAAATTTTCTCTATAAAATGATTTTAGTAGTAAAAGTTTATTCATACATGTCCTTTTTGGTCATTTGTCTCTCAAAAGCACTTTTTGAAAAAGGTTATCCAAATACAATATGTTTATCAAAAGCACTTTTCAAATGAATTTACCAAACACAAATTGCTTTTTTTTCAAAAGCACTTTTTTGAAAAGCTATTTTAAAAAAGCACTTCTCAAATAAGCATTTTTCTTCCAGCAATCCCCAAATGGGCCCTAAGGGCTTGCAAAAGTGCTTTTAAAACTTGCAAAACTTGCAAAAGTGCTTTTAAAAAGAAGCAGAAACAGTTTTTCTGTTGTTGGGAAGAAGTAAAAAATTTTTGTTTTTCAAAAAGAGCAGAAGCAGAAGTAGAAAATTATTTTTTTATGAAAAAAATATCTCCATCACTTAAACACACACACACACACACACACACACACATATATATATATATATATATATATATATAAATATCTCTTACTAATTAATTAGCATATCTTATAAGTTTGATTAAAGTTATATTTTAAAATTTTATACTTCATATTTACATCATAGTTCTTTATTTCATTCTATGATTTATATATTATTATTTTATTTTTCACTCAATTTTTTAAAATAAAATCAAAAATATCATTGATAATTTTAGTTAAATAAAAATAAAATTTTAATTAACAATATTATAATAGATATTTAAAATAAATTTTCTCTATAAAATGATTTTAGTGATAAAAGTTTATATATACATGTCCTTTTTGGTCATTTGACTCTCAAAAGCACTTTTTGAAAAAGATTATCCAGACACAATCTGTTTATCAAAAACACTTTTCAAATGAATTTACCAAACACAAATTGTTTTTTGTTTTTTTCAAAAGAACTATTCTGAAAAGCTATTTTAAAAAAGTAATTCTCAAATAAACAGTTTTCTACCGATAATCCCAAATGAGCCCTTAATATCTACAATTACATGTTCAATTAGATATTTTTCAAAATAAATGTATACAACACATATCCAAAACTATATAATTATGATATTTGAGTTTTATCAAAAAGTTAGTCGATAATTATATGAATTATTTAATTTTATGAAATTCTTATTATTGGGTTAAGACAATATTTGTGACTTTGTTACAAGGTTTGACCAGGGTCGAACAAATCTGAAATTTTTTAAAGAAAGTTTAAATTTTTTTATGTAAAGATAAATGCTAAAGATAATGCTACTAAAATCTAGGGATTAATAATTTATATAAATTAAAATCACACGTTGTTTCAAGGCCTATTTTTGTGAAAGAATAATTGCATATACAAATATTACTGCTAAAATTAATGAATAAGACAATTATAAAAATTTAGCACATTTTCTTGAATACAAATTAGTTTCAGAGCATATTTTTGTGAACTATACAATAACAATAATAACATAGGAGAGGTTGTTTACCAAGAGACCTCGGCTTGTGAAACTATTTGTGAAACTATATTTCCACAAAATACGCTTAGGAAATAGTTGTACAAAATCCAAATGGCAAAACCAATATATTTTTAGGAGGTAAGTTTTGTTTACATTTTTTAAAAGGAAATTTTTTTTTCTTATAATTTAAAATTTTAATGAATAAGAAAGCGACTTCATAAATTTTTTAATGACATTCTAATTTGCTCTAGCTATTTAATTTTCATATATTTTATTATTATTCTAATAATAGAAACTACCATTTTTATCTTCGGTTTTTTGTTATTATCTTTAAAAGGGACAAAAAGGGACAAACAGACAAAACAAGAAAAAAACGTAATAATAGGAAAAAAGAGAAAAACCAACTTAAAAAGGAATTTTGCAAACCAACTTAGCTTCCCAAACTCCACTCCACTCTCGTTCTCACTTCCTATTCATATTTCCCCACGTCCTCACCTCTCATTTGCACACACAAACACGTTATGTAACATATGCACACACAGGACTAGAAGTCTACGTAGGTCGGTTTGATTTGGTTTTTCATTAAAAAATTACTAAACTAATTATGTCAGTTCATCAAATCTATAAATCAAATCAAATCAACATAAAGTCAATTTTTTCGATTTCAATTTAGTAGATTCTTTCCAAACTTTTTGTTTTTTTTGGTTTTCGCGACTTTTTTTTTTTTTTTTTTTTACAATTACACTATAAATGAAGATGTAATTGATTATAAAAGCTTAAAAAAATAAAAAATTTAGAAAATCAAGAAATTACTAACAAATTAGAAAATAATATACTAACAAATTCAATGCATACAAAGCAACACTAGTGCATTAACAACTAGGCCAACAAACATTGTAGGAAGAATACCAAATAAAAACTTTTCGAAAGATATCTTGCTTTAATTTGTACTGCAGTGACTAAGTTCTGTGGATTCCCAAATGGAGTAGCAGAAGATTCAATATTTGCACTTGAGGCATGCACAAGCTAGTAGAAAAAACCTGGGGTGGGACTCGGGAGATTTTGTTGCCTAACAATTTTCAATGCAAATTCAGTTAAAACAACACTAGCGCAAAGAGACGAAGCCAAGATTTGAGGTTTGGGGGGTTTGAATATTAAGATGGGACAACGACCTCAAACTAATAGATATAATAACTACCAAAGTAACGAACTTATCAGGTTGACAAGGTCTCTTTTATATGTAATATCTCCTCACTCGGTCACGTATATTAACGAGAAAATTTCCTAATTTGTTTTCTTTCGATAGGGTCTGATTGAAGATTCAAATCAACCAACATACTCCATTATCCGACGCTTTGAAAACATTGGTGTGTGATGGAGAACTTGGCAAACGAGAGATAAGAGCGGTATTTGAAAGAGTTTGACTCTTCAAAAAATTCGTAATGATATTGACTCTTGCTTAAAGATCCTAAAATCACAACTATCACTATATAAAAAATAAAAAAATAAAAAAGGGACCATATACTTTTCGACTTATCAGGAATTATGGCATTGAAATTTTGGGCTGTCAATTATTGGGTCACTTGAGTGGCGAAGAATGCAGTAGTGATTAATATCCTTACTTCCCTAAAATTTAATTTTGAGATTTTGTGAAGAAATCAATAGACAAATCTCTTTTTGTATTAGAATAGATTGTGTGCTTTTATTTTTTAACTTATCAATTTTGTCTTGTTTTCTAAAATTTCACTGCGAGAGAATAGCAAAAATCGGGGAAAAAAGTGCCTAAAGTCAGATTCGAACACACAAACTTCGGGGAAGACTTCCTTCGCTGGCCTATTCAGACCACTGAGCCATTCCTGTACTAGTGTGTGGGTTCGCTATTTAATAATTATATATACTTACCAGAATTTTTAATATAAATACAGGATCTATACAAAAGCTCCTGGATTCGTCCGAACCCCCGCGCAACACTGTAGCTCCTTCCCTGCTAGCACAAAGTGAAATGAATAGGAGAGGGTACTTTAGATTTGAAATTCTCTGAAAAGCAACGAAATTTCTTATCTTTTGTTAGATTTTTATTTGGCCTTAAAATTTAGATTTTAAATCATATGCTTATTAAACAATGAATATTTACTAATCCAAACTAAAATAATATATCTAAACATTGAAAACTATAAACTAATTTAAAAAGTATTTACAAAGTAGATTATACTTAATATTTTTTATGTATTAGAATATTAAAATTATATATGTATTATGTCGGTTTGATTTGAGTTCGATTTGACTATTTCTTAGTTAATACCAAACCAAATCAAGAATGATCGTTTGTTTTTCTAACGCTAGCTAAACCAATCAAATCAAATCACAAGTCGGATTTTTTTTCCGATTTGATTTGGTTCATCGATTCAATTTGACTTGACAATTTGATTTGTGCACTACCTCTACATAGGACAAAGTAAAATTACACTTTATCGATTGTCACAATCCAAAAACTCAGATCATGATGGCACCTACCATAATCCACCGATAAGTAAGTCAAATTCATAGTCCGGAGCATCAACCAACGGGCTAATAAGAGAAAAAGGATAAAATCGGGAAGCAGCATAGAATAAAGTGACTAAAACAAGTAATAAGTCAAACATACTAAGATATATGGAGGGAGAGAACAAAATATACAAAAGAGAGATCCCCCAAGACCTGATATCAACCAGTACAAGAGCCACTACAACATAAAGAGCACTAGATAGACACTATATATATACAGAACAGTCTCCGAAAGTACAAAAAAGACTAGTCCAAAATAGAAAGGAGGTGGATCAACTCCGATTACCAAGAGCTCACCCTATATCTATGATTAGCAGCTCCGTACGAGGATGACGTCAACGACGATAACTCGTACTAGAATTTGCATCAGGAAAAAAGATGCAGAAGTATAGGTAGATTAATTTAATATTTACAATTTAAATGTTTAGAAACTATACGAAAATGCTATAAGTTGCAATTCTTCTTATCTTAATATGATAGAAAAGTATATCTTAAACTTTTGATCAAAGTTCATGCAGTGTGACTCTCAAGAATCATCAAGTGACAAGTAAAAATGAACGAAGGGAGTACTTAATTCTCACAATAGAAAATAGCTAGTAATATCTCTATTTATAATAGTGCAAAACCTAATTTAGCTAGAATTAGTAAATTTATTTCTATATTATTTAGAATAAAGATTTTATTTAGCTATGAATTAAATATATACTCAAATCCTAAACAAATTTAATTTTCTACTCCAATTATGAATTATTTTTTCAATAAAAAAACATCATATCTAAATTTCATAATCCATGATCACGTCATGCTATGTATTATTTCATTTAACAACCTCTTAAATCATCCTTATTTCCCCAAGTCTTATTTTAACTTGAAGTAGTTAGAAAACTTGAAAAATAATTACCAAGGAGAAAGAAGAGGGAAATACTTCCTGGTAGGCAAAAAAGTTAAGAGAAAGATTTGTAAGAGAGAGAAGGACGTTGAAGAAAAAAGTCAAACAAAGTAGGGCCACGAGTTCCACATATCAATTTATAAAAGGTCTCATACAAGTATTATATGGCGTATGAAGCATAAAACAAAACTTTTCGTTGAAAAGCGAAAACTTGCCTTCTTTTCAATTTTTAAGCTAATATAAAAGTATTTTTTATTTATATTCAATAATTTATTCTCTTTTAATATGAGACAGCATTCCTTCATTTTTCATTCATAATCTAACTCAAAAAGTCATGGTTCAAATCTTATTCATACCGGCTAAAAAAAAAAGACCACCAATAAAATATGCTCTGAGCAAGAATTTGATTGTTTGGCGTCTTGAAGATTGGGTGGAATAAAACAAACTTATGGACGACCTTCAAGTCACCAAAAGCAAATATTAATGAACAAATGTTGATGCAAGAAGTGAGGTCACATTCACATAAATTGCCATCTAGATTGATAATGATGTCTTTGTACGTGAATTATGAGGTATTTTCCAAGTAATAGAGAAGAGAAACGAGTAGATTCACATTTATTTCCTACTCAGCTTTGTTTGAATAAGAATTACTTATTGTTTAAAAAATATTAATCCCTACTCATAAACAAAACAAAAAAAGATATCTTAATCATGGCACTAGAAAGAGTAGATCATTTGTCCTCTTGTCTTAATCATAAAAGCCACTATCAATCCACCATCAGATTTCTAAGAATTTCGCACTACTTACGCATACTCTTCTATTCACACTCGGCTTGACTAGGGTGACAAATAGACCACTTGGACTGAATTTGAGCGGATTAAAATGAATTGAAGCAATAAATGAGTTATTATTCAATTCTGTTCAAAGTTGGGATAGGATAAGATATAGTGGATTAAGATGGAGTCATAATCCCTTCCGTCTAATTTGACCCATCATTTTTATAATTTTCAAACTTATATTTCAGGATTTCCTCTAATATAAAAGAAACCTATAAAACAATGAAGTGATCATTCAAATTTCACAATTGAATTTTTTGGTGTTGCTCGCAATGTTTCAAACTTTTAAAGTAAATATTCACTCTTTTTTTCTTTTTCATCGATGTCTGATACCTACATTAAGACCTAACTTTTGAATTTGCACTCGTAAGACTCAATCTCCCTACCATGATATTTTTCATATCCAAAATTCAAAACCCAAGGCTCCAAAATCATACAAAACTAGAAAGAACATGAAAAATACCTATATGAATATATAGCTGAAAATATATATTTAAAGAACGAGATATTTATCATTATTAGTAGGGGTAAACAAAATCGAACAACAAATCGCACCAAACCGCTAATCGAGTCATATCAAAAATAAATCCGACTAGTAATTTGGTTTGGCTTGGTTTGGTGTTGTTAATCCTGCAAAATCAAAACTAGAAGATTGATTAAAAAAATGAAGTTCTAAGCCCGCAGAAAACTGTGTTTCCTTAAAGAATTTAATACCCTCACAATTGCCCAAAGTTTGAATTAATTCCTCTTAGGATAGATTAGAACACTATTCTGCAATACTGACAATAGAAATTGTAGAACTTCAGCAAACTCAATAAACGGAGTAAGTCACACTTTTTGTTATTTCTTTGAAGAAAAAAATGTGCAGAAGATGAAAGAAAAATCTGCTTTTTATTTTGTAAGTAGTATTTCAAATTTTCAGTAGTTGAAATGAGACTAAGCCTCTGAATATTTATAGTCACTAACAGGTGCAAACATACCTATTCTGAAAAGATGTGTCATTTGGGAACAAACACACCTATTCAGAAAAGTCACAACCCATCGAAAAGGTCACAACCATTCAAAGTGAAAAGGTGCCTTTAACATGCACCCTTTCCCTTGGTGTCTATTCATTTTCCATTCACACCTCAACACAAACCCAACAGGTGTTGGAAAAAAAATTCGACTATAATTGATTTGGTTTGGTTTTAACTAAAAAAGGTCAAACCAAACCGAACCAACCCGATATTACATTTGTACAATTTTTAAAAATATTTAATACATATAAATATTTACAATGATGTAACTTATAAATATTTCTTAAATATTTTTATTGTTTTTATCTTTCAATATATTATTTCAAGTTTAAACTTAGAATTTTGAATGATCCAATAAGTTTTATAGTTCATAGATATTAGTACGTCAAAATAAAATCCAAATCAATACTAATGCTAACAAATACTATTTAATTAAACACTAGGATTGACAATAATGTTGAACACCTATTCTTTAGTTTTGCATAAATATAGAGCCTAAATTTATTTTTAAATAATATTTAGTGTTATTTTTTAAAGAAACACCTAAGGTAGTTGTATCTTGCTAGGACTAAAGAAATATATGAAGCACAAGTTAATTATATGTTTGTATGAACACTTTACCGAGAAAAAACCCAAAAAAATCAAAAAACTCGAGGAAACCAAAAATCTCAAAAAAAAATCCGAAGTTGAAAAACTCAAATTTTATTGGTTTGGTTTGGTTTGGTTTGGTTTATAGATTTAAAAACCCAACGCAAATGATTTGATTTGGTATTTAAAAAAGGAAAAATTATACAAAATGTTCATTGGGATAAATTATATACACAAAAAATAACCCACTTTTTTCTTTTTACTCAAAATAGCCTTTTGGCCATTATTTTTACTGAAAATAGCCACTGCCTGGGCCTTACTGTTGCTCTGTGTCGGGCCACTTGGTCATTTGGCTATTGGGCCATTTGGTCCATTTTCTTTCTCTTTTTTTTAAAAAAAACTTTTTAATTATTTTTTTTTTTGCTGTGCTATTTTTTTTAAAAAAAAATCATTTAAAATTTTTTTTTGTTACTCTTTTTCTAAAATATTTTTCTTTTCTAATTGTTTCACTTCTTTTGTGGAAAAATGAATATTTATATTATTTTTTTGTTTATATTTTTATTTATTAAAGTGGGAATGCATGATAGTCAAATAAATATCAATATTGATACACTACATAATTGTTTATATAATATCGATACACGATTATACACCATTCATACAATGTCAATACATTACATACCTATATATACAATATCGATACACGTCTATATACTATTTATATAATATTAATACACGCTTGTACACCATTTATACAATGTCGATACATTAAATAACTATTTATACAATATCGATATATGTTTATACACATTTATACAATATTGATATATTACATAAACACTACATAACTATTTGTACATCATATATACATGTTTATACACCATTTATACAATATCGATACACTTTTATACATTATTCATACAATATCGATACATTAAATATATACTACATAACTATTTATACAATATCGTTACATTACATATACACTACATAACTATTTGTACATCATATATACATGTTTATACACCATTTATACAATATTGCTACATGAAAAAAAGTTGTACAAAAAAGTTTGAAAAAAATTCGAAAAAAGATTTTTTTTAATAAAGAAAAACGCAGCAAAAAAAAAAAAGAAAATAGTTTTTTTTAAAAAAAAAAAAACTGCTGAAAAAAGAAAAGAAAATGGCCTAATGACTATTTTTGTTGTAAACAAAAACTTGGCTATTTTTATTGTAAATTATTTACTTTTTTGTACATATTTGAAATTATCCCTTCAAAAAATCCGACCCAACCCAGTCCATGTATACCCCTAATTATTAGATTATTGTTCCATAGTTGAACATGAATAATCTATATCTATCATTATATGATTTTTATGTTATGAGTTGCATCAACGCAACTTTGTACCTTACTCGTAGGAACACAATTACTAATCATTAACCAATCATCCTTGTCATCATTAGGTCAAAACAACTCATCTTTAAACCTACATATTTCTAATACACCCAAAACTAACACCATCTGCATCATTGCACCACCCTAGCCGTATAGAAATAAAACAATTAAGAATAACTCCACACAAAAGGTCTAACCTGAAGTTGCCGAGAATCTCCTCTCCCAAAAAACGATACGTAACTCTCAGCTTAGCCGCCCTTTGTTTCAACTTCTGCTATGGTCCAAAGTTAAACCTATTAACTTCAATTAATCTTGAACATGGGTTGAGGAGGAAAAGTTGTGGGTTTTGACTCATTAAACAACTAATTATACTAATTATTTAAAATACCCAAACTTTTAATAAATCCTCAGAATTTATTCCCAGCCCCATAGAAATAAATTAAATATGTAAATTGACTAAAAAGCACGTTCCGGACCTATTGAAATCACTAAAGTACTAATCTGGGGGTCGTCTTAACCAAAGATTGACCGTGATCAAGCTTAACTTTATTAAAACTCAAGAATCCAACTAATGAATTAAATCACTTTCAAACACTTCGACGTCTATACTACCCATCCTCACAAGTCATAAATCTCGTATAGAAACTACGAGAAGGACTAAAACGGGAAAAATAAGTACTCCCCCCGTTTCAAAAAGAATGACCTAGTTTGACTTGACACGAAGTTTAAGAAAATAAAGAAGACTTTTGAATCATGTGGTCATAAATTAAAGTTGTGTCAAATGTACCAAAATGCCCTTTAATCTTGTGGTCTTAAACATGTCACGTGAAAAGTTAAAATTAAAGTATTGCCAAAAAAGGAAAGGGTCATTCTTTTGAAATAGACTAAAAAGGAAAGTAGGTCATTCTTTTTGAAACGGAGGGAGTACAATTTACAAAATAACTAGTAGGGTCGTTATAGCATAACAACCCCTTGGTTGTTGGATATGATGGCCTCTTCAACAATTGAATATTTTTCAAAGTGGGGTAGCCCTCTCGATCACCGATAATATTTTAAATAGAACTGTCCCTACAACCACGTAGTCTTTCATTTGATATGATACCTTCTTGGTTGTTGAATATGATGGCCGTTTTGGCAATTGAAATTTTTCAAAATGGGGTGGCCCTCTTGGCACCGACAATATTTTGAGTAGAATGGTCCTTACAACTGTACGATCTTTTGTTCGATAATATTTTCTGCAATAGCATAGAAATAACAACCCTCTTGGCAACCGTAATGCTTTCTGCATTTGATCTAATAACCTCTTCAACTATTGGTAATGATCTTTTACATATGAACTCGGGCGAGTCTTGTGCATCTTTCATACAGATATGACTTACAGATATCCCTTGAGTTGTCAATAGTCAGTTAATCTTGCTTATCATCCGATGTTAAATGTGAGATGAATTATAGATGTCTTTTGAGTTGCCAGCTTTTGGGTAATCCTGCACATTATCCTACCTTGGATAAGAGATAGATTACAGATATCCCTTGAATTGTTAGCTTTTAGGTAATCATGCATATTATCCGACCTTGGATACGATCTGGCCTATTGATATCCTTTAAATTGGCAGTTTTGGGGTAATCCTGCGCATAATCAATCTTGGATATGACGCGGCTTATAGAGAACCCTTAGACTACCAATTTCAATAATCTTGCACATCATCCGATAAGGATTTAGTTGTGGATTATTTATAACCTTTGAACTGTTAATTTTTGGGTAATCTCGCATACTATCTAGATAGGATTTTATTACGGCTTATGGATATCCCATGAACTATCAACATTCAGGAAATCTCACACACTATCCTATCTCGAATGTTTTGACTTATAAATGGCCATCAAATTTTAACTTTCTAGGAAGTCTGGTTTGTCGTCCGCCTTTGGATAGCAACTTAGAGACGTCCTTCAGACCATGTGCTTCTTCAGCTCTAGAATATTGGTGTATTTGATACTAATATACATCCTTCGATGCTAGACCCCATGTTATATACATGATTAATGAATATGTATGCTCCAAAGCATTTTTCAACACCAGACTCCTATCATCTATGCTTGATAAGCAAATTATGGAGACTTTTGTGGATGGCATGATGGTCCTCTCAGCATGGCCTTCTCGGCATGACCCTCTCACCAATGACATGAAATGTCCCTCTCAGCATGGCCCTCTCAGTAATGACATGCAATGGCCCTCTCAACAAATACATGAAATGGCCCTCTCGGTAATGATATGCAATGGCCATCTTAGCAGTGAAATATAATGGCCCTCTTGGAAGTTTGAAGAGAAACCTCACCTGGGTCCATTTATTGGTGTATTGTCTTTTCTGGATGTACCTGCACTCAAGGTAAATGATTAGTAGTCACAGTGTCACTTTTGCTAGAGACTAAAGGCAATCTTTATGAAAAATTTAAAGAAAATGTTCAGAACATAATCCGGACGATTTGTCTTGTCATCAACCTCCTAATTTTGAAGAGGGATATTCAAATGGAAAGTCCTTCTAATGTAAATAAGTGGTTGAAACCACTTTCTAGGGACAACTACAAATACCATTTACAAACGTTATATGTTTGTTTTGACCCATGATGGGTCGGAGGAGAATATCTGTGCTCTCTCCTTATTGCGTGATCCTTTTGATCGCTCCATCGTTGTTTCAATTACTTTTTGTGTACCTGCACTTAAGGTAAACATTTAGTAGACACAAGGTCACATTTTCCTAACGACTACTTTATAGTAAATGCTCTAAATGATACATTTGTAATATTGATCAGACGCCTTCATTTGTCATAGACACCTCCTTTTTTAGGCAAAATAGACAAACCAAGAGGTCTTTGATCCTAAGTGGGCAGTTGAACCCGACTTTGGGAACAGCCATAAATATCATTTCTTGACTATTTTATACTTTGTTGCAATCCCTGGTTTTCTAGGGGATTGCTTGAGAAAGATTCCATTAGTTTTGTACGGTGGTCCTTGCATCCACAAAAAAATTGTTACTTTTGGAGAAACTAATCGTTGTTGGCATCCTTTGATTTTCTATATGCTTCTTGTCATCTTTCGAGTGCTTTGTCATATTTGGACACACACACCCTGTCTTCCCCCATCATAGCTGGGGATTGGTCTGTCTGGACTCTGCCGCAGCTAGTGATTTCTGAAGTTGACTCTAACCTTTTGGTGTTGGCGAATTTTTGGAGTTGATTCCAAAGCTTTAGTGGAAATTTTAAGGACCTCAAAATTTCTGCCTCAGTTTAATACTTTTTGAGATGAATTTTGACTTGGAGGGGGGGGGGGGTCTTCAGACTTTCTCCCAAAGTTCCTACTGGTCTTAATTTTTTCTGTTGGGGGATGATCCTCTTCTTCAGAATTTTTGAAATTCCTTCTCATAAATTCTGCTCCAGTTTTTATTTGTTGGGGCGATGTGATTGAGTCGTTGGGGCGACCATGTATCTCGTTGAAGCAGGAATCAAGTCATCACATAGTTCAGGACTACTAAAGGGAAACATACAAATTTTAAAGGGTTGACCTAAGCCAATATAGGCCGACTACGTATCCTATTCTTGGGAATTCAGGTCAAATGTAGTTCGTACATAAAATGGAAAGATAAATTTTCCTAAGGTGTTGACCGGAGCTGACATAGGCCGCCTACGTATCCCATTCTTGGGATTCAGGTCAAACGTAGTTTATACATAAAAGGATAGGTATTTTAATCTATTACAAAGCATAAAAACGATTACATTTAGAAAAGTGTGATTACAAGGAAAGGAAACATAAAGAAAGGACTATCTTCAGACGTAGTATCTCTTCACAACATCGGTGTTGATTGGCTTGGGCCACTCTTGACCATCCATCTCGAACAGAATCAAAGTGTCATTCCCCAAAATCCAAGGGGTACAACTGGTACCTAATGCCTTACTTAACTGTGCAGACCAACAAACACCTAACCAAATAACATAACCTACGATAAGTCGGGGTCGGTGTGGCTCGAACACCAATCATTCATAATATAGAAATAAGAGAATAATACAACTGACTAATAAGGTCGCTTTAAACCATAAATTATATGGAAGCCAGCCCATCAAACAAAAATATACACTAGGCCAGCACCCAAGTTTGGAAAATTAGCTACTCATACTACATGAAAAAGAAAATATACCAAATTCTTTTCCATATTCGCCATAGAACTAAAAATGATTCACAAGAAATATTCAAATTCTGAGCTCAAAGTAGTTAATCCCACAACTAGGGTTTGATTACAAGCTTAAGATTTTCCAAAATTGATAAAAAGAACCCAATTTTAAATGGCCAAAAAGGCTTAAATAGCATTTGGAAAAATGGGCTGCATAATTACAGAAATGCCACCACTTGACAATTCGGCGGAACAAACACCATCGCCGCTTTGATCTGCGTTGTGCCGAATTATGTGTGGCTCGCCGATTAGTCAACTTGACAAGCTCCTTTGGTTGGCTTCTGTTCCTTTTGGTGATGCAGAGCTTGGTCCGTTGATTGGTTCGGTAATGCGCCGAAATGCTCTTAGCATCGCCGTTTTGTTTCTCTTTTTTCTTAGCCCTTTTCTATTAGAATTGGCGATGGAGGCACCTATTCAGCGATGCACACTTCACTTTGATGATGCTCTGAAGTGTCTCTTTTATGCCTTTGTGTAATTTTTGCTTCAATCTTCCATCTTTTTGCCTCTTTTTGCTCTTTTTTGCTTTTTTGATCACTTCAAGGCCTTTACCCTGAAATCGAACCAAATCAATATTAAAAATATTTTAATTTAGCATTGAGGACATGTTTTCTCCCTAATTTTAGGGCAAATGAGTCGTAATTTTCCTACTCATCACCACCCCCAACTTAAACCTTTGTTCGTCCTCGAATATATCAATGCACGCACAACAAAATCACCAATGTTTTCAAATAGTACAACTTTGGAGCCTAAAGACACACTTGCTTTTGTGAAAATGCCTTGACCTCATGATTTTGAAAGTGAAGGCCCATGTTTTGCCTATCAAGCTCTTAATTTGTCAACAACAAGCATCAAACGTTGACTAAATGTTACTAAGCCAAGCATATGCTCATAGACTTCAACCGAGATTGAAGAACACTCAAGCAAAGCAATTAAATGCCCTCACACAAAGAAGTCCCTTCCCTTAAAACGATTATCAACAACTTCTAGGGACTAACATGAATTACTCACTCTCCAAAAGAAGATCAAGGACACAAGTACCACACCATAGGCTTTCCCATAAGCTCCACTTCACCATATTAAAGCATGCTACTTTGAAAATTACCTAGGTCTTATTTCGGCTTATAGCGTAGGCAATGGGTAAGGTAGGGGTGGTTAAGGTTATAGTGACTCTACCTTAACAAAGCATCTAGAGAGACCTCAATTAATCTATTTTCCTACGGTTTGTTCTTTACAAAACTTCTAGGACCAAACTTTCAAAGCCATTTAAGCTATTTCACTCTTCCGATCCTTTCAAACTTTGAATAACTAAACAATTTACAAAAAGAACTAAGCTATAACTCTTTTTTTTTTTATTGTTTTCGACCATTTTTTTATATATCAACTAAGGATGCAAGGATAATTGGAAGAGGGTATTAGAGGTCCCCACATTTATGAACTACCGCGGACATACAAATTATGAGGTCTCCTACACCCCCAACTTAGGATTTTGGCCTAAGTTGGCCTCTAACCTCACCTAGACACTTTGAAAAGGTTTGGTTCAAGAGAGGGATTTGAGAGAGAAGGGTTTTGGCTTGTAACAAGATTATTCAAGAAACAGATTCTAAGGCTCGATAGGGGACAAAATTGGTCACTCTACTCACCAAGGGGTGGCTCAATTTTGGTCATAAATGGTGGTTCACTCTCGATTAATGTCTAAGATCATATTTCCAATATCGCACACTCTTTTCTTTCAAAGCAGAGCAACCGGGCAAGTTCTTAGTGGACTCGATGCACAATATCAAATCAAAACCTCTCCCGTACATGACACTCAATCGCATACTCAAAATACTCTCCCTCAATTATTGTACTACATTCATAGTACATATTAAAGATGGTATTCAAGTAGACAAAATGAGATAATAGTTTTCACAAAAAATGAGAGTCAAACTAGCTTAACAAGACCAATTGAAAAAAAATTTAAAGATGGGAACGTTTTTGAAAATTTTGGCATACATCAAAATGGATGATGATAGAATTGCACATGTGAAATATCTACCCAAGTGTACCATTTAAGTTAAAATGTTCTATTGCTAGTGCACTTTCCTCTTGAGAATGAATGCCAAAATGAATTTTATTTGCAAGAAAACTACAACTACTAAGCTAATAATCAAAATGAACTTAAAAAAATAAAGAAATAAAAACCACACATCACAAATCACACCTCGAATGGAAATCCAAAGAACCAACATCTAAATATTACAATCCAATTAAAAATAGAATATCCAAATGTAAAGAGTATCCAAATGTCGAATCCACATGCCAAAATAAAAGAAAGTATCCCAAATGTATCAAAAGAGAATAAGGAGCCAATATTATAGATCTGAATAAATAGACATCCCACCCCTAACTAAAAAGTATGCATTGTCCTCAATGCAATAAAACTAAATAAAGTAGAAAGAGAGAGAGAGAGGGTCCCCTTGAGTGTGGCTAAGCCTGAGGCAGCGATTGGCTCACTGAAGTGGCCACTGTCTAGGCATCAGTACCAGGCTCAGCTCCGTTTGTCTGAAGGGGTAGATCTGGTACAATCTCTGAAGTCTCCATGGTAGCAACTGAATTGGAGGTCCCAATTTGTGTAATCTCTTGGACCGACCTCTCCAAAGCAACATCAAGTATAGCATCCTTAGTCTTATGCCTATCAGTCTACTCTACTACCTGTAGATGAACTTGCATCCTAACCTGACCCCCATCCTTGAAGTATACATCAATTTCAACACTGTCCATCTCATCATCCGAAGCACGGTCAGACTCATCTACCCCCTCATCTTTAATCACTGGGGTGTTCTAATGAATAAGTGTGGGAAATAGGGATGGTGTATCAGATGAAGCTCCCTATAAATGAGTCATATCAGGGAATTGGAGCTCATTTACATACTTCCAAAGGGAAGCTAGCTCAACCTACATCCCAGTCACAACCTCAGGTAGAACAGACTACTAAGGTGCACTAATGTCGCCCAAACTATACCTCCAAAAAAGTAAAACGCGATCGTTGAACTAAATATAGAATCCAACTAGGTTGGGGTCAATCCCATAGGGAATAAGAATGAATTCTATCGAATGCTTGTCCAAGTGATTGGCAAGTAAGTAAAAAGGGGAGTTTTTGTAAATAAATAGTAACAGTAACAATTGTTGATTGTTGTATTTGGTATTAATATGAGAAAGGCACTAGGACTGTGATCCCCAAGATTCCTTAACTCTACCGGGTACTTGTGCTGGCAAATTGTCCTACTGCATTGCATGCAAAATCTAACAAGATAGGTTTATCTAAACGTCTCTCGACCTTGGTTAGATAAATTTCACTCTTCTCCTCTCGGTCTCCGAGTGTTGCGCTACTAACCCTTGTTCTTGATCTCAGATAAAAAATCTTGTTACGGCTCAAGTTATTAGATGAAGGTTGATAGCTTCAAATCTCTATTGTTGTTCCCTTTTCCTAATCTCTACTTCTCTCTCGAGCAAGGTTAGAATATAGGTGAGTTTCCAACGTTTGCAACTGTTAGAAGATCAATTATAATAAAGGAAATACCAATACATGTAGTCACACCGATTCAAAATTGGTTTGCACTCAATCCGTTTCGTTAATTCCTCATAGTTCACACAACCTTAGTTGAGAGATTTAGCTACTCATGATTGCAAGAACACAAGAAGAATTCAATGATGAAAACATAATTATGAACTCACAAGAATAATAAAACTCTAAAATCTCAATATAAATCAAACCTAGAATCGATGTTGGAGATTACAAGATCAATGTGTTTATGAACCTCAAAACAATGTAATAGAATCCAAAATAATATAATAATAGCCTCCTTAACATAGGACAACATAGGAGTATTTATAGATACAAAACGAATCCTATCCTAAAACATGTAGGAGAAAAAAGTCGGTAACTTTCCACGGACCATGACTTGAGGTCGTGGAACAACCCACAGACCGTGATTTCCTTCTATGAATTTCAACTCTGTTATTTTGTTTTCAAGAAATTCATTCCAGTGCATGCTTCTTACCGTCTTCTCCATTTTACCTCCAAAACCTATTTTCCTGCAAGATAGAACAGAAAACACATCATACCTACCAAACATACCCAAGTTATTACATATTTTCCTTGTTTTAAGCATTGAAAGTGCCATGAAATCATGGCACATTAACACCCTCAACTTAGAACGTTTGCATGTACTCAGGAAAACAAAACAAAAGAAACACATTTGATGATTAACTAAGAGAAGCCTAATAGACCTATGGCAGTCGACTCATTTCTTCCGTTACCAACTATTTTGACCCCCTCCTATTCACAAATCAAAACCACCGTATGTATACACAGAGCATATTATCATGCCACAGAAGGGATCAAGTGATGGCAGCAGATTATGAACAAACAACTAAGCATATATGCAAATGACATGATCCGAACAAATAGCAGCTAACACTGCAACCCATGCACTCTCTCAACAACGAAGTCCCATACACTCATAGTATACTAATGAATATCAACATAGGTACTGGATCAAAACACTCTCTCTCATAAAAAAGTTCAAACAGTGTGCGTAAAATACCACAGGCTTGACCTTATTATCTATGCCTTAGTTTTTTGGACAATCAAACTAGGATCACAATAGGACTTTCATCGGCTTGTAATGTAGGCTTGGGGACGGGTGTGGTACATATGGATACGGTGACTCAACCCTCCTTGACACTATACTATTCTTGGCTCCACTTTTCAACCATGCTCATTTTATTCTCTTTTATTCTCCTTCATTTATTTTCAGATTCTGGGTGTAATTTTCTTTACGATTTCAATATTTTTTTCTCTTTTTGTTCTTTTTGCTAACTCTATTTTTTCACTTATTTTATTTCTTTTTCTCACCCAAACCTGTTATCCTTTCTTAAACTAACCCTTTCTTTATACTCATATCAAGTTATGCACCCCTATGATAGTCACCCTCAACTTAGGCGATTTGCCTGAGGTGAGGTACACAATGTACAAGGAAGGACCAGGGACGAGACATGATCATTGTAAGTTGAAATGATAAGGTTAATAGGCTAATGAAATAAATAGGTCAATTAAGGCTCAAAATCAGGATCAAGGGATATTTACTTTATTTGGTTAGGCATTTAGGCTAAAAGTGGGATTATTTAAAAATGGCCTATGATCCTTTCCTAACTAATATCCTATAACTTAGGCCTCTTTCCTCTAGAAATAGGAGGCTCCTCATCAGTAAATAAATCAACCACAAACACCAGCGCTGTCGGGACCGGTGTTGGCATAGGCGAAATAATAAGAGTGTGGCTGACTGTTAAAGTTCCAACCTCTACCCTCAAAGAAGCCACCTTTTATGTCAAACTCATTAGGCATGGAATATAAGCCTCCCACATCCGGTTACCCATCTAGTTCTCTATCTTTTAATCTACCCATGCAGCTCTCACATAAATCTATCCATGGCAGCTAGCATGTGGGTCCCAACTCTGGCCTCAGATGCCTCAATCAAAGATTGGACCCATGCCTTAAGTTGAGTCACCAACTTAGCCATCTGGGCCTCTGTGTGAGTCTGCCGCTCAATTACATGTGTCTGTCTATCCACCAACTGCTGCAGAAAGTCTCTCGAGATTGAACTATGCCAGACGGGGTAGTGGTGCAGTGGTGGCTGCTACCCCCTTATCACTCACAGGGTCTATGCCCCCAGTAGTCTGTATCACAGCCTCGGGCTCACTAACTGGTGTTGGGGTGCCAATAGGCACCTCTCGATCTACATGCCCTTCAAAAAGGGTCGCTCCTGATGAAGTAGAGGGCGGAGACCTCCTCTAGGAAATTGGGTTGGCACGATGCTGCATCAACCCCATATTAGCCACTCAGGTCACCTCAATGTGGTGATCAACCCCAGGTTGCGTGACCACACCAACAACATTACATAAACCCTAAATCATACATGGAAAAGGAATGCTGGTGAAATTTTGAAAAGCTTACTCGTGAATCTCCTCAATAATGTAGCGGGTAAAGTTGATGTCATAACTGCCATGATGCTTGCTACTATAACCGCCTGGTCAAGCGTAAGAGAATTATCAGCACCTGTGGGATCGATATGGTTCTGTACAACCAACCACCCAAACTTTCCTACAAAGTGGAATAAGGACTTCTTAACGTCTGACTTTTCAGCCACCCATCTAGCATCTACACCATCCTCGGTTATATAACTCGCAATCCACCGTTAGAGCTCCAATCATCGATCCACATCCTTAATTTTGTTCCTATTCTTCACCGTCTCCATGTGGTGATCAAACTCAGCTGTATTTGTCAAAACCTCACTATCGGTACCAAATAAGAACCTCTGTATCGTCTGCTCAGATATATCAACTCGTGTACCCCAAACCAATATGTGAGTCAATATTGGTTGGTCCCAAGGTCGATGCTCTGGAGGTGTGATAAAATCAACCTAAGTAGCATATGAGGCATAGAATTTGCGTAACAACTCTGGACTATAACTACCATAAAGCTCCATTATCCACCCCAAGCCATATCTATCAAATAGTGTCTTAATCTCGGGCATCTCATTCAAATCATCTACCCTAAATTGGGGCTCCTCTGTGATATTTCCTTAAACGAACCCCGCTAAGTAGGCTCCGCATCCCTATCATAGATGGACTTCATATCTTGAACACAACACCTCATGTTCTCTCATCATACTACTGATGTAGCCCACTGTGCAGCCAATTGTCTCTGTGAGAAGGTCGTCGAATCCTGGACACCAGTACCTGAAACAGAAGCTGTCTTAGTGTCCTCACCACTATCACCCAACTCCAAAGCATCCTTACCTTTTCTATTCTCATCGATCTTAGAAGCATCATTCCCCTCTTTAGACTGGGGGGAAGAATCATATAACTGAGCAGGATTCACCGGTATGGTAGGTGGCAGGGGTTATATAGTAGGTTGAGGTATGTCACGGGCTGCATCTTGTGCCCTAGATCGTTGCCTCGTGGTACGAGGCACAATAGTGAAATCGCCCCGCTCAATCTGATAAACCTCTTTGGACCTACTTTTCTCTTATTTTGAAAGCTCATCTCGAAGCCTTGACTTGATTTCTGGGTTTTTGGTTCTGATTTTTTATGAAGACCCCATATATCCTCACTTGGGATTCCTTTTTGGTGGCATTTTTGAGTGGTTTGGGTCTTGGAGAATGACGGGTGATGTGTCATGATCACATGACACCTTCGATACTTAAAACAAAAAAAATATGCAATAACTTGGGTATTTGGTAGGTATGATGTGTTTTATGTTCTATATTGTATGAGAATAGGTTTTTGGAGGCAAAATGATCAATAAAGAAGAATCATACTTGAAAATGGATTATCTGAAGATGAAAGAACCAGGACCTGCACCAGAGGAGTGACTCACGACAGGACTTACGTGTTATGAGTCCACCCACGTGACGTGAGTGGGTGTTGTGAGTCGACTTTTAAGGATGTCCAATGTTGTCTGATTTCCACGGAACTAACCTACGTGGCATGACTTGGTTCCACGACACCAAGTCACGATACCGTGGAAAGTTACCTACTCTGTTTTTCTGTTTTTCTGTTTTGTTTAGGATAAGATTCATCTTGTATCTATAAATACCCCTGTATTGTCCTATGTTTAGGGGTTAGCCAGTACATTATTTTGAGAGATATTTTCCATTATTTTGAGTTTGAAAATATATTATTGATTCTGTAATCTTAGAACATAGATTCTAGGGTTGTTTATTGATATTGAGATTTCAGAGTTTTCTTCATTATTGTGAGTTTACAACTATGTTTTCATCTTCAAATTCTTCTTGTGCTCTTGCAATTATGAGTAGCTAAACCCATCTACTAGGGTTGTATGAACTATGAGGAATTAACGAAACAGGTTAAGTGCAAAGCAATTCTGAACTGTTGTGAATGCATGTATTGTTATTACCTTCATCATAATTGATCTTCTAACAGTTGCAAATGTTAGAAACTCACCTGTATTCTAGGCTTGCTCGAGAGAGAGGTAAAGATTGGGAAAAGGGAATAACAACAGAGATTTAAAGCTATCAACCTTCATCTAATAACTTGAGATGTAACAGGGAAAGTTATCTGAGATCCAGGACAAGGGTTAGTAGTGCGACACTCGAAGACCGAGAGAAAAAGAATGAAACTCATCTAACCAAGGTCGAGAGACGTTTAGATGAACTTAACTTGTTAGATTTTGCATGCAACACAGCGGGACAGTCTTGCCAGCACAAGTAACTGGTAGAGTTAAGGAATCGTTGGGGATCACAATCCTAGTGTATTTCTCATATTGTTTACAAATTCAAAAATCTGCAATCGTTACTGTTACCACTTATTCACCCCCCTCCCCCCCCAGTTTTACGTTTACTCAGACTAGTATTCTGCATAATTTTGTCCTATTCCCAGTGGGATTAACCCCAACCTTGTTGGGTTCTATATTTGATACAACAACCGCATTATACTTTTCTGAAGGTATATTTTCGGCGACATCAAATTTTGGCGCCGTTGTCGGTGAGTACGGTTATGGAGTTGAGTATTTTGCTTGTTGGAGTTGATTGGTTTTATTTTAGTATACTTTTAAGGGCACATGCCGGTGTATTCCCAAAACTACGAGTTAAGGCAATCCTCTAATTCCACTGGATCCTGAAATAGAAAGAGCTTTGAGAGCTAATCGAAGAATGGTGAATACCGATGAAGTTCAGGAACCCGCAGCCGTGGGAGACATTCATATCCAACCAATTCATCCAGTTAGTCATGAAACAGCAGACCAAACTACTGCTCGATTGACACGGGAAGAGCAAGCTAGGCAAGCTGCTCTTAGGCAAGCAGATAGAGATAATTGAGCTATTCAAGAAGTAGCACAACATCTGGCTGATGTTGAAGAAAGACAAAGAAGATTGAGGGCACACTAACCACCTCAAACACCGCATGTGCCAGTTTATAATGATCCTGAGGAAGAAGATGTGGCTTATTTTGAGCCGATAGAGACTGGTGCCATTATTCCACCAGAATCACCTCAGGGCACTAAGTTTGACATTACAAGTACCATGATCCACCTGCTTAACTTGAAAGGTCTATTCGCCTGTCTTTCTTCTGATGATCCTAATATGCACGTGATGAACTTTGTGGGGGTCTGCACTTCTAATAATTTGCTCGGAGTGGACCAAGAGGCTATTCGGTTGAGATTATTTCTGTTCTCTTTAACAGGAAAAGCTACTTTATGGTTGGCTGAGTTACCACGAGGTTCCATCACTACTTGGCAAGAGTTGAGAAATCAATTTCTGGAGAGATTTTTCCCACCTTCTAAGATGCTACAGTTGAAGGATGAGATTTACAACTTCAGACAACTATATTCTAAAGCACTTTATGACACATGGCTAAGGGTCAAGAAGAAGCTGCAGAATGTGCCGAATCATAGGATGAGTGGTAGGAGTTTACTTGAAATCTTCTACAGGGCTTTGAATTCAAATACTAAGGCTGTAGCAGATACTATCACTGGCGGAGCATTTATGATTCTGAGGTAGGAACAAGCTTCTGAGATTTTAGATCATATCACTAAGACCAATCGAGGATGGCATACTCGGGAGGAAGATACACCTGCTGGGACATACACTATTGGAGCATCAGCAGCACAACATGCATTGGATGAATCTGTAGCTCGAGAGGTTGCACAACTGAGGATAAAAATTGGCTTGTAAGCCAAACAAATTTCAGCTAAAGATGTTGAGAACGTGCATACTGTAGGCCCACAAGGTAAAACATCCAAGCATGATGATTATGAATCTGATGAGGAAGCTAAATACTTGGATCAAGAAGTGGCCAATTTTTGAGCCAAGGGCTAAGGGTCTAATCAAGACTCTTGGAACTCGAGGCAAGGGAATCAAGGTCGGAACTATTATGGAGATAATTACAATAGGTTAGGATGTAGAGACAGAGAGCGAGATCGGGATGGAGATTGGAGATGAAAAGATAATTACAAGGAGAAGAGTGGTGCTTATGTTCCACCAGGGAACCGTGGTGCTGACTATGAAAATTCACTAATGGGTTCCCTTCTTACCAAATTGGTTAAGAGATCATAAAACCAAGAAAATTGCTTGAAATAAATTAGGGCGGATATTTCGGGAATAAGTCAGAAAGCTAAATCTCACTCAACTACCATAAAACAGTTGGAGCAACAGTTCGAGCAGATATCGGTGGCATTGAACAAACATCAACCAGGCACTCTTCCAAGTAACACCATCCAAAATCCTAAAAATGACGGTCATTGTTTAGCCATTACTACAAGAAGTGGAAAGAGCACGACGAACCCACCTATTCCTGCGAATGATTATAAGAAAGATGAGCCAATGGTGGTCGATGAAGAGGTTGAGATAGAGCAAGCAAAGTTAGAATTGGACAACAGTATTAATAAAGAAGTTGCATCTGAGAAAAGAAAGGAGAAGGAAGTTCCATAATTGTTGAAAACTATCCCACGACTTCCTCCCAGAGAAGGGAAAACAAGCAATGGTGTGTTCAGGGTATGAGGGACTTTTATGACAGGGATACCAAACTTACTGAGTAGGGCGTGTGTCGATGAAGTATTACTGAGGAGCCCTGGTATCGGCTAGAGGAGTTAAAGGCACTACCCGACATTAAGACAGTGTTTGATCATTATAGATTTGGGTGGATGACGGAGCCTCCAGGCCACTATAGCCTAGAGTTGGTCCGCGAGTTTTATGCTTCCTATGTTGCGTCTATTGAGTTGATCACACCTATTGAGCAGCGCCTTCGGGACTAACCACCATTGACTCACACTTTGGTTTGGGATACCAAAGTAGATATCTCTAAGCTGACCATCCACAGATTCTTGTTTGGTGTTGAACGTCCATTTCCAGCCACGACTGCTGAGTTTGATCACCGTATGGAGACTGTTAGAAATAGGACTAAAATGAGGGACATTAATCAGAGGTTGGAGTTATTACGGTGGATAGCGGGGTATATAGCAGAGGATGGTGTAGATGCTAGTTGGGTAACTGGAAAGCTAGACATCAAGAAGTCCACGCTCTACTTTGCGGGTTAATTTTGGTGGTCGGTGGTTAGCAACCATTTGGGTCCCACTACTACTGATAATTCACTCACTTTGGATTGGGCTATTTTTCTAGTGAGCATCATTACTGGCTATGACATTAATATCGCCCGCTACATTGTTAGGGAGATCCATGAGTGCACCTTTAGAGATTTTACCAGCATCCCTTTCCCTTGTCTGATTCAGGGTCTATATGATAGTGCTAGTGTGGTTAAGATGCCTGCAGTAGATCATTATATCGAGGTGACCCGCATTATAGATATTGGGTTGATGTAGCAGTAGGGAGCTCACCCAGCTCTTCCCTAGAGGTCTCAACCATTTGTGTCATCAGGAGCAGCTCTTTTTGAAGGGCCTGGAGATAGAGAGGAGTCGGTTAGTACACCTATGCCCATTCCAGCACTGGTGAGTGTACTGGATATTATTTGTGTACCTGCTGAGGGCACAAGTTTGATTGATGATGATGTCACAGGCACTACAGCACCTCTGTCCCCTCTGGTATGGTTTCAGTTTCGAGGGAAATCCTGCAGCAGTTGGTTGATAGGCAGACGCAGATGTTTGAGAGGTAGGCACACACAGAGGCCCAGATGGATAAGCTGGTATCTCAGCTTACGCCATGGATTCGGACCATAGTAGAGGCTTCAGAAGCTAGAGTCAAGGTCCGGATGACTGCAGCTATGAATAGATTTATGAGAGAGCTGCATGGGCAAATTGATAGTTTTGAGACAGGTATGGCGACCCAGATGAGTTCAGCACAGATACTTGAAATGGAAGACTTAACACATGAGGTGGCTGCATTGAGAGAGGAGGTTAGAGCTTTGGCACCGAGAAGCACTCCTGCCATTCCACCTATGCCCGTTCTGGCCCAAATGAGGCCAGCTTTTGAGGTGGATTTGTTTGCTGAAGAGGAGCCTCCTATTGATAGAAGTAAGAGACCACGTAGTCCGAAGTATCAGGTTGATAGTGATGATGAGTTCGAGGGTGATTTTTAGAGAGCGGTTAAGGCCTTTAGAGTAGAGTACCATACCAGTCAAATTACTCAGGAGGAGAGGGCACGGGGTGCATCCTCTAGTCAGGTACCTCCTTCACCAAACGCACCTAGCAGAGAGCCCAGAGAGCATGCTGATGATCTTGCTATGGGCGGACCCACATTCGATGCCTAGGACACCGCAGGTATGTCTTCACTCCCTTACACATATTCTATTTATAGCTGTATAATAGGGGTAGTGCACCATTTTTTAGTTGGGGGTGGGGTATACCACCACTTAGGGGGTTTTATTGTCGTATTTCTTTTCCCCCAAGTGTGCTATCATAGTAGAACTGGCATGTTTAGGTTTTTGTTGCATTTTCATGATTAATTAGAAGAAAAATATAGGAACCTTAGTACAGTCCAATTTCGAATGTATTTTGAATGATAAGGATGCTTTTTGATTGTGTAAAAGACACCCCTCCTGAGAATTTTATTTCAAAATATGTGTGTAGTATGTTAGTTTATGACAGCTATTGGATCTTGTTATGACATTAGTATTATAGGCAATATGACTGTAGCTAGCAATGCATGAACTGGATAGGTAGTAGTTGACAGTGTAACCCTGGCTATGTGTGTGTGAGGTCATTACCTAGTTCACTTTGTGTGTACAATCCAGAACTTGCCCGGTTAGTCTTGCCTAGGTTAGATAATAGTGGTTAGGAAAGAATCATAGGCCATTTTTTAATAAGTCCACTTTTAGCCTAAATGCCTGACTAAATGAATTAAGTATCCCTTGATCCCGAGTTTGAGCCGTAATTGACCTATTTCTTTTGTTAGCCTACTCAACTTCCCATTTTGACTTACAGTGAAACTGTATTGGCTCTCATCCCTCCTTGGATATTGTGTACCTCAACTCAAGCAAATCGCCTAAGTTAAGGGTGGCTATCATAAGGGTGCGTAGTTTGACTTGGGTATGAAGAACGGGTTAGTAAAAGAAAAAGAGAACAGATTTGGGTGTGTGAAAAAAAAGAAATAAACAAATAAAAATTGCAAAAAGAAGAAAAAAAGAGTTGTGTTTTGAAAGAATGAAGAAAATCACACAAGAAAATTTAAAAATAAATGAAGGAGAATAAGGGAGAATAAATAAGCATGATTGAACAGAGGATCCAAAAATAGTGTAGTGTCAAGGAGGGTTGAGTCACTATATCCATATGTACCACACCTGTCCTCAAGCCTACATTACATGCCGATGAAAGTCCTATGGTGATCCTAGTCCAACTGTCCGAGAAACTAAGGCATAGAAAATAAGGGCAAGTCTATGGTATTTCATGCACATTGTTTGAACTTCTTTGTGAGAGAGAGTGTTTTGACCCAGTCCTTACTTTGATATCCATTCGTATACTGTGAGTGTATGGGACTTCTTTGTTGTGAGAGTACATGGGTTGCACTGGGAACTGCTATTTGTTCGGATATTGTCATTTGCATATATGCTTAGTTGTTTGTTCATAATCTAATGCCATCATTTGATCCCTTTTATGTCATGATAATATGTTTCATGGATACACACTGTGGTTTTTATTTGCAAGTAAGAGGGGTCAGAAAAGTTTTGATGTCAAAACCAATGAGTCGACTGTCATAGGTCTTTTAGGTTTCTCTTAGTTAAGCATCAATCGAGTTTATTTTGTTTGGTTCGCCTGAGGACATGCAAACGTTCTAAGTTGAGGGTGTTGATGTGTCATGATCACATGGCACTTTCGATGCTTAAACCAAAAAAATATGCAATAACTTAGGTATGTTTGGTAGGTATGATATGTTTTCTGTTCTATATTGCAGGAGAATAGGTTTTTGGAGGTAAAATGATCAATAAGGAAGAATCATGCTTGAAAACGGAGTATCTGAATATGAAAAAACCATGACCTGCACCAGAGGAGTGACTCACGTCAGGACTCACGTGCCTTGAGTCCACCTACGCGACGTGAGTGGGTGCCGTGAGTCAACTTTTGAGGATGTCCAATGTTGCCTGATTTCCACAAAACTGACCTACGTGGCGTGACTTGGTTCCACGACACCAAGTCACGATACCGTGGAAAGTTGTCAACTCTATTTTCCTATTTTGTTTAGGATAGGATTCATCTTGTATCTATAAATACCCCTGTATTGTCCTATGTTCAGGGGTTAGCCAGTACATTGTTTTGAGATACATTTTCCATTATTTTGAGTTCGAAAACATATTATTGATTCTGTAATATTGGAACATTGATTCTAGGGTTGTTTATTGATATTGAGATTTCAGAGTTTTCTTCATTATTGTGAGTTTACAACTATGTTTTCATCTTCGAATTCTTCTTGTGTTCTTGCAATTATGAGTAACTAAACCCATCAACTAGGGTTGTGTGAACCATGAGGAATTAACAAAATGGGTTAAGTGCAAAGCAATTCTGAACCGTTGTGAATACATGTATTGTTATTACCTTCGTTAGAATTGATCTTCTAATGGTTGCAAACATTAGAAACTTGCCTGTATTCTAGACTTGCTAGAGAGAGAGGTAAAGATTGGGAAAAGGGAATAACAATAGAGATTTGAAGCTATCAACCTTTATCTAATAACTTGAGCCATAACAGGGGAAGTTATCTGAGATCCAGGACAAGGATTAGTAGTGCGACACTCGAAGAACGAGAGGAGAAGAGTGAAATTAATCTAACCAAGGTCGAGAGACATTTAGATGAACTTAACTTGTTTGATTTTGCATGCAACGCAGCGGGACAGTCTTACCAGCACAAGAAACTGTCCTAGTGTATTTCTCATATTGTTTACAAATCCAAAAATCAGCAGTCGTTACTGTTATCACTTATTCACAAAAAACCCCAGTTTTATGTATTTGCCAATTACTCAAACTAGCATTCTACATTATTTTGTCCTATTCCTTGTAGGATCGACCCCAACCTAGTTGGGTTCTATATTTGATACAGAGACCGCATTATACTTTTCTGAAGGTATATTTTGAGCGACATCAATGGGTTGGGTTGGATTTGGGTTTTGAGGTACTGGGTTGGGTCGATTTTTGGGTTTGGGGAAGTGGATCGGGTCGGATTGAGTATTTTGGTTGAAGATTATTTCCAAAATTTTATTATAGGGAAATTAGGATGTTCGAATTTTAGGCTAGTATAGGATGAAGATTGTGTAATTTGGATTATTAGTGGGATTTGGCATTTAGAGATAGGGTATTGATGAAAATTTGATTAGGGTTTTAGGGGTATTGATGGGTTTGGGGTCCGTTTAATAGGATTTTATATAGTGGGTTGGGTTAGGGTTTATATGGGTGGGTCAGGTTATTAATTTTTGGGCCGTCTAATTTCCACGAACCCACGGTCCGTAGGTTGGCCTACGATCTGTAGGAGTCAGGCGTGGGTTAGAATCCACAAGTGAAAATTTATGCTGATTTTCACGGACCCAGCCTATGGTAAGTAGGTTGACCTACGGTCCTTAGGTGGCCGGCGTGGATGGGAATCCGCAAGTTAAAAATTTGGTCTGATTTTCGCAGTTTCCACCCACGGTCTATAGGTCACCATCGTGGGTTGAGCTGCATACTTTAGTTCACATTTAAATTCTCAACTCAACTGTCTTGTGCACCCGACAATGAACAAATCCAAAGTACTATCATTCCTTGGGTTGCCTCCCAAGAAGCTCTTGATTTAAGGTCGCGGCACAACGTGGCTAAGTTGGATAATCAGACTTCACCAACCAGCCCATGGGTTGCCTCCCATGAAGCACCTGATTTAACATCGCGACACGACCTAACTCCCTTGACTACCCAGACTTCATCAAGGCTAAACTTCTCCCACATCCTTATTTTTTCCGCAGTTCCAACATAGTGCTTCACACGCTAACTATTGACCTTGAATAGGACATTGTCATCACCTTTTAGCTTTATTTCCCCATGCGAGAACACCCTAACCCCAATGAATGGTCCAGACCATTTGGACTTTAGTTTTCTAGGAAACAAGCAAAGTCTGAAGTTATAGAGCAATACCAAGTCTCCCGGGTGAAATTCTCTTCGTTCAATCTTCCGATCATGATATAACTTCATCTTATCTTTATACTGCGCTGAACTTTCATAAGCCAGGAGAAAAAATTCATCCATCTCATTCATCTGCTCTAATATCAATTTAGTTATTTTGCTCCATTCCAGATTCAACCTCTTCAATGCCCATAATACCTTATGTTCAAGTTTGACAGGCAAATGGCTGGATTTACCAAACACCAACTGATATGGAGATGTAGCAATTGACGTCTTGAATGCAGTTAGATATGCCTACGATGGATCATCTAATCTTCTTGCCCAATCAGTCTTATTGGCATTCACAGTCTTTGCCAAAATAGACTTAATCTCATGATTTGACACCTCAACTTGACCGCTCGTGTCTAAGGATGATAAGGTGTTGCCACCTTATGTTTGACACCACTTTTTTCAAGAAGGACTTTGAACAACCGATTACAGAAATAGGATCCTTCTTGACTAATGATAACTCGGGGTGCTTCAAACCATGAGAATATGTTCTTTTTCAAGACCGTCGTGACACTCCTCCCTTCATTATTGGAAAGCACAATTGCCTCCACCCATTTAGAAACATAGTCAACAGCTACTAGAATGTATTTCATCCCAAATGAGCTTACGAATGGGCACATAAATTCAATACCTCACATATCAAACAACTCGAGCTCAAGGATAGTCATCATTGGAAGTTCGTGCCTGCGCGAAATGTTCCCTTGCCTTTGACATTGGTCACAGGCCTGAGCATCTTTAAAAATAGTGGGCCAATAGTAACCACATTGTAAGATCTTATGAGCAGTCTCCGCACCTCCATGATGACCCCCAACTGGAGATGAATGACATGCTTCCAATATATTCAACATCTCAACCTTCGAAATACAACGTCGAATCACACCATCCACGCATACCCTAAATAAATAAGGCTCATCCCAGAAGAATTTTCTTACCTTATACATGAATATCTTCCTCTGCAGATGCAACATATCTTCTGTGACTAGATCACTTGCCAAAAATTTGGCAAAATCTGCAAACCAAGGGATTAAGTCTTGTGATGCTGCCAAACACTTACTCGTCTGGAAAAGTATCATCAATATCAAGATCATCCCTCAATTTAGGGATGGCCTCATTCTCAAGGCATGATAGATGGTCAGCAATCTGATTCTCAGTCCCCTTTCGGTCCTTGACTTCAAAGTCAAATTCTTCCAATAGAAGCACCCACCGAATCAGTCTTGGCTTAACGTCCTTTTTTGACATAAGATCTCTAAGTGTTGCATGGTCTGTGTGCACAATCACCTTTGTTCCAATCAAGTAAGATCAAAATTTTATGAAAGTACAGACCATCGCTAGTAGCTCTTTCTCAGTCACGATATAATTCTTCTAGGTTGGGTTAAGTGCTTTGCTAGCGTAGTGAATCGGATGTAAAATCTTTTTACGCATTTGGCCAAGGACTGCACCTAAGGCCACTCCGCTAGTATCACACATAACCTCAAATGGTATTGACCAATCTGGAGAGACAATGATAGGGGATGAAATCAACTTCTCTTTCAGAAATGCGAACACTTTTAGGCACGCCTCATCAGACACAAACTTCACCTCCTTTTCTAAAAGCTTGCATAATGGATGTGCAATCTTAGAGAAATCCTTGATGAATCTTCTATAGAAACCTGCTTGACCTAAGGAACTTTGAATCCCTTTAATAGAATCCCTTTATCAACTTCAATGCCCTTCTTTTAGATCTGATGGCCCAACACAATGCCCTTTTTCACCATAAAGTGACACTTTTCCCAATTCAGCACTAAGTTGCACTCTTCACATCTTTGCAACACATTAGCAAGGTGGGATAAGAAGTCATCAAAAGAGTCTCCCACTATAGAAAAATCAGCCATAAAAACCTCAATAGTGTCCTCCACCATGTCAGAGAAAATGAACATCATGCAACGCTGAAAAATGGTCGGTGCATTCCATAAACCGAAGGGCATCCTTTTGAACGTGAACGTCCCATATGGACAAGTGAAAGTGGTCTCTCTTTGTCCTCGGGGGCAATAAAAATCAGATTATACCGTGAATAACCATTAAGAAAACAATAACATCCTCCGCCAGCAAGACGGTCTAACATCTAGTCCATCAAGGGCATAGAAAAGTGATCCTTTTTGGTCTAAGAATTTAGTTTTAGATAATCCATGCAAACTCTCCATCCTGTTACCGGCCTCATTTAGATTAACTCATTCTTATCATTTGGAACAACCGTGATTCCACCCTTTTTTGGCACACACTGAACCAGGCTCACCCACTTACTATCAGCAATGGGGTAAACCACATCCGCATCTAACCATATGATAATTTCTTTTTCATAAATTCTTGCATTGGTGGGTTCAGACGACGTTGATGCTTTATGCTTGGTATGCACTCAGGATTAAGCTAAATTATGTGAGTGCAAATACCGAGTGGAATCTCGATAATATCAGTAATGGACCAACCAATGACCCTTTCAAACCTTTTCAACACCGAAACAAGAGCCTCTACTTGCCACTCCACCAACTCAGCAGAAATAATCACTGGCAAGGTGTTGTTTTCTCACAAGAATACATAGCCAAGGTGAGACGAGAGAGCCTTAAGCTCCAAAATTGGAGGCTCCTCAATAGAAAGACAAGCCAGTAGGGTCATCCCATTCTTTAAATCAAGATCAAGTTTCTTTAGAGCATAAGAGTATGATCTCCTACCAGCAAGTGCACCAACCATCTTATCATACTCATTAATACCATCAGTATCAAAGTTCATAATTATAGTAGCAAGAGTTTCAACCCCAAACCTTTCTTTGATAGGAACAAACAAATTTGTTTCTTCGATTGTGTCAATCACCGAAATTACACGCATGTCTTTTGGTTGCTTCATGGAATGGTAAACATTGAAGGTAACCTGCTCATCATTTAACCTGAACTTCATCTGTACAGTTTCCATGTCAACTAATGCACGGCCAGTGGCAAGGAATGGTCTTCCCAAGATGATGGGAACCTCAAAATCAACCTCACAGTCTAGAATCACAAAGTTAGCCAGAAAGATGAAAGATGCCACCTTCACCAAAACATCATACAAAATTCCCATCGACTTTTTCATAGTTCTATACTCCATAAGTAGTTTCATCAAAGTCAGTTTCGGTGCTCCCAATTCTAACTATTTAAACATGGCTAGCGGCATCAAGTTAATACTAGCACCCAAATCGCACAGTGTCTTTGCAAAGTAATAAGACCTGATAATACAAGGAATTTTGAAGGCTCTCGGATCCTCCTTCTTTTCAACAAGGAAATGCTAAGCAACTGCACTACAATGGTGCAAATTATTTGTCGGCTCAAAACTGACAGTTCTCTTCTTCATCACAAAATCTTTCATGAACTTTGCAGGTATCTTCTCTAAAGCCTCGATAAGAGGAATATTTACCGATAACTCCTTCAATATTGAAATAAATTTTTGGTATTTACCCTCTTCAGCTTTCTTTTTCAATCTTTGAGAAAAGGGAGGAGGAGGTCGTGGAATGGGTGTCACAACTTTGGTAACCTCCTTCTCCTTCCTCTTTTTAGACTTAGCTTTCTTATCAACATTTTGGGGTTTACGAGTTGTATCACCATCAACCTCTGAATTCTCTGGTTCTATCTCAGCCTCTTCATCAACTACCACCAGCTTATCTTTCTTACCACTATCCACAAGCATAAATGGGTCAATCGTGCTCTTCCCACTTCTAGTAGTAATGGCTAAGCAATGAACATCATTATTTGAATTCTAAATAGTGTTTCTTGGAAGAGTACCTGGTTGATGCTGGTTCAATGCCATCGATATTTGCCCAAACTGTTGCTCTAACTATTTTATAGCAGTCGCGTGAGATTCTACCTTCTGACTTCTTGCTAAAATATCTGCCCTAATCTCCTTCAAGCAACTTTCCTGGCTCTCTGACCCCTTAACCAGTTTATTAAAAAGGGTTTCCATTCGTGAATTTTCAGAATCAGCGTCACGATTCCCCGGTGGAAAGCTAATCACCGTCATGATCCCGGTCTCTGTCTCTATATCCTGACTTATTATAATTGTTTATATAGTAGTTCTAACCTTGATTAACTTGCCTCGAGTTCCAAGAGTATTGATTAAACCCTTGGCCCTTGGCTTAGAAACCCACCACCTCTTGATCCAAGTAATTAGCCTCCTAATCAGATTCAAAAATGTCATGCCATAGGTGTTCTCCCTTGTGCACCTATGGCATGCACCTTTTCAGCACTCCAACCGCAATCTGTTTGGATAGAAAGCCAATTTCTGTCAACTATGCGACCCCTTGAGCTATAGATTCATCCAAAGCCCGTTATGCTGTCGAGGCTCCAATAGCATACATCCCAGCTGGTGTATCTGCCTCCTAAGTATGCCATCTTCGATTGGTATTTGTGATACAATCTAAAATCTCTAAAGCTTGTTCCCATCTCAGGCTCATAAATGCCCTGCCAGTGATAGTATTTGCTACAGCCTTGGTATTGGCATTTAATGCTATGTAGAAGATCTTAAGTAAATTTCAACCATTCATCTTATGGTTTGGAACATTTTGCAACTTCTTCTTGAACTGTAGCCAAGTCTCGTAAAGTAATTTAGAATGTAGTTGTATGAAAGTATAAATCTCATCCTTCAACTGTAGCATCTTGGAGGGAGGGAAAAATCTCTCTAAAAACTGATTTCTCAGCTCTTGCCAAGTAGTGATAGACCCTCATGGTCACTCGACCAACCACAAAGTATCTTCTCCTGTTAGGAAGAATGGAAATAATCTCAACCAAATAGCCTCTTGGTCAACTCCAGGCAAATTATATGAAGTGCAGACACCCAAAAAGTTCATCACATGCATGTTCGGATCATCTGTAGGAAAACTGGGGAAGACGAATTTCAAGTTTAGCATGTGGATTACGGCACTTGTAATGTTGAACTTAGTGCCCTGAGATAGCACTGGTGAAATAATAACTCCAGTTTCAACCGACTCCTAATAAGCCATATCCTTTTTTTTGAGATCATCATTAATCAACACATATGGTCTTTGTGGTGGTGGTTGTACCCTCAGTCTTCTTTGTCTCTCTTCAAGTGAAGCAAGACGTTATACTGACTCTTGCATTTCTCGATGATCTCTATCTGCTTGTCTAAGAGCTGCTTGTATTGCATTCTCCCCAGTCGTCAATCGAGCGGTGATTTGCTCAGCAGTTTCATGACTAGCCGAATGAATTGGTATTTGACCCAGAACGTCCTCAGTTGGGTGAGTCCCAACTGGAGGTTCAGGATCCCTTGCTCCGTCGGTTGTCATTCTTCTTCTATTTCTCCTTGCAGTTCACTCAATTTTTGGCTCTAATGGAATAAGGTGATTGCCTTGACTCCGAGTATTGGTCATACACGGGTGTGTACCCTCAAAAAGATAAAAAAGTAAAACCAATCAACTCCAACAATCAAAGTCAACAAACTCCATAATCGTATTCCCTGGCAACGGTACCAAAATTTGATGTCACCCAAACTATACCTCCAGAAAAGTATAACGCAGTTGTTGAATCAAATATAGAACCCAACTAGGTTGGAATCGATCCCACATGGAATAGAATAGACTTTTATCGTATGCTTGTCTGAGTGATTGGCAAGTAAGTAAAAAGGGGAGTTTTTGTAAATAAATAGTAACAATAACAATTGTTGATTGTTGGATATATGATCAATACGAGAAATTTACTAGGACTGTGATCCCCAAGATTCCTTAACTCCATCGGGTACTTGTGCTGGCAAACTGTTCCGCTGCGTTGCATGCAAAATCTAACAAGATAGGTTCATCTAAACGTCTCTCGACCGTGGTTAGATGAATTTCACTCTTCTCATCTCGGTCTTCGAGTGTCACGCTACTAACCCTTGTTCTTGATCTTAGATAACTATCTCTATTACGACTCAAGTTATTAGATAAAGGTTGATTGCTTTAAATCTCTGTTGTTATTCCCTTTTCCCAAGCTCTAATTCTCTCTCGAGCACGTATAGAATATAAGAGAGTTTTCAACATTTGCAATCGTTAGAAGACCAATTATAACGAAGGAAATACCAATACATGCAGTCACACCAATTCAGAATTGCTTCGCACTCAACCAGTTTTGTTAATTTTTCACGGTTCACACAACCCTAGTTGGGAGATTCAGCTACTCATGATTGTAAGAATACAAGAAGAATTAAATTATGAAAACATAATTATGAACTCACAAGAATAATAAAACTCTGAAATCTCAATATAAATCAAAACCCTAGAATCGATGTTTGAGATTATAAGATCAATGTGTTTATGAACCTCAAAACAATGTAATAGAATCCAAAACAATGTAATAATAGCCTCCTTAACATAGGACAATATAGGCATATTTATAGATACAAAACGAATCCTATCCTAAAACATGTAGGAGAAATAAGTCGGAAACTTTCCACGGACAGTGACTTGAGGTCGTGGAATCAACCCACGGACCGTGGGTCACAATCGTGGGTCACTTTTGTGAATTTCAACTCCGTTCTTTTTCTTTAAAAACTTCATTCTTGTGCATGCTTCTTCCCGTCTTCTCCATTTTGCCTCCAAAACCTATTTTCCTGCAAGATAGAACAGAAAACACATCATATCTACCAACCATACCCAAGTTATTGCATATTTTCCTTGTTTTAAGCGTTGAAAGTGCCATAAAATCATGGCACATCATACACTCAATGCATCCAGCCTCCTCCCAAAATGATTTAAGGTCTCCCAAAAACTCTACATCTCCTCATGGATCAAATCAATAGCAACTTTCAAAGCACTGGCAATCATACCTGGTATATCTCTCTTAAGTCTGGACGACCTAGTATCTCCTGATTAGGAAATCTACCCTATCTGAATGATGTCAGCATGAGTCAATGGGGCCCTTGAGGGACCCATAACAGTGGAGGGCTACGGAATGGGGACACTAGATATAGGTGGCTATGGAGATGTACCTGTAGAAGGGGCAGTAGGAGCAGGAGTGAGAGTGGACTCAGGAGGAGTGGAATATGTAACAGTCATAAGAGTGGATTGTCTGGAACCACCCTCAAAAGCACTCAAGTTGACTACTGGGGCACCTTCCTCTCGGGCTTTCTTCTTCCTAACCTCATCAACTAACTCAATTCTAGTAATATCAACGGTGGAGATAAGGGTGTATTCAAAATCCTTTTTCTAGTTGAACGGGACTTTTACACGGTGATATAACTCGGTGATCAAACACAGGAAAGACAAAGAATTCTGCTTTTGCTGAGTCCGGCTAGCAATATCCGAGACTATGAGCGATCCCAAACTCAATGCCTCTTTTGCGATGATTGAGCCAACAAGTAGCTCTCGGGGACTCACTAAGATAGATTGGTTTTAGGATGGCAATAATTTGCTACAAACGAAGCTCAACCAGTACCGAGCTTCAAAGTGAATGTATGCCTTTTGTATTTTAATTGTCGACTCAAGCCATTTGGGTGTGACATTACTTAGCAACGGGGCTAACCAAGCCCGCACATGCTCCACCAGGTCCTTCAATCGTGTATTAAAGTAGAGCTCGCTAAACATTGTAAACCCTAGGACCTTATTTATCATACCCCCATCACACTTTATATCAACCCCTGTCAATCTAACAACATCTCTCATCACCCGAGGACCCCTCTTTTTCTTTTCTAGCAATAGTGTCCTATAGGCTTCACAGAACTCTCTAACCCAAGTCTCGACATAAGTTTAAGGGGTTCAGTGAATAATTGAAATTCATGATATTGAAGTGCCTAAAGGACCCTGCGATGTTTGCCCTCTAGCCCATGCAAGCTAAGACACTACTCCTCTATGATAGTGCGTTGATTTTGCACTTTGAGATAATATAGAATATGGTGGCCTCCTTGAGTATGCACAAAAGGTGTAGTTGTAGTGCTAGAGGATTGCTCAACTCTAGTTCTCTTGGCTGGAGCAATCTCATGAGTATGAAAAGGTGTATGGATAAGAGTAGTGTTCCCCTTTTCCAAGGAATTAAGTTTGTCTCTCTCAGAGTTGGAGCTGTTGTCGAAGCTTTCATCCTTAACCGTATGGAATTTAGACTTGCCCACATCATACCTCTTGCATTTTGTAACCTTCTCGGGCCTTTTGCCCTCTCGGATTACAACACTCTTGGCCATTTTTGAGGTTGGAGGAGGTAACTTTGCTTGTTTCTTAGACATATGCTTCAAATGGAACGTACCTGCATATAAGAGTAGCAATGGGTTTGACCGATGTTAGCAAAATAACACATTTGAAAATTTTAGTTATGCATCATTGAACATTTTGGCACATCGCCAATCAAATCAGCGATGCCAGTGACCATCACCAAAATGAACAGAAAGTTTGGGTACAAGTAGGCAAAGAAAAGTGGGGGATCAGCGATACGTCAAAGGATTTGGCGATAATCCTTGAGTATCGCCGAATCTCAACTTAGTTAGTCGACCTTTCGGTAACTTTTTGTGATAAAGGGAGCACTTTGACAATGTGCCACACAGTTTGGTGCATCGTTAAGGTTCTCAACCCAACGCCAAAATGTCATCTTCCCTAAGCTTCAAATCACGATCCTAGGCCTTCAATAGTGAATTTTCAGATTTTTCAACCATGGGTACTCATACTTCCCTAGGTTTCATTATACACATAACCCATGATAATTTTTCTCTAAAGAATGACGTCGCCCAATCTATCATTAGGCAAAATCAGATGAATTAAAATCAATCCCACAATAATATCAACTATTTACTCAAGCCCAATGCATAAACTATTAAAAACATGCTATCACATTCCATTTTCAACACTTAATTGTAAATCATGAATCTAAACTAATTCATATGCAAATTCTCAAGAGCAAACATGAATTAAGCTATTTAAACACAAGTGAACTCAACGCCAAAACATTATAACCACTTAATTCATCAACAATTTTAACTTAATCGCACAAGAACAAAACCTAACCTTTCAAGTTTATGAAGAATTTGTCAAAGGATTCAAGAATTTCAAACCCAAAATGCGCGTGTGATATTGGTATGACAATTTGGAGGAGAGAAATACATGTGTGCAAAAGTTGTTGAAGTAAGAGAGTGAATAGAAAGAGGAAAATAAGGGAAATGAAAAGGATTTAAATAAATACCAATGGTCAAGGGGTAATGGAAAGTCAAAGGTCAAAAATTCAAACCGTCACTTTAAAACCCAACCAAATTGGCGTTACTTATCCATCATAGACTGCATCGACGATGAGTCTATATGGAGCTCAATTGCCAAATTTGACACAGTATTACACCTTGGTTCTTATTTTGTCGAGGAAAATCGATGATGGTTTTGTCGCCAAACACGTTGGTGATGCGCCGAATGGCACTTACCATTGCCAATTGTAACAGATCATTCAAGGTTGGGAAACTTCTTCAGCGAGGGACTTTGGAGATGAGCTAATTTTCTCTGCGCATCGCCAAAGCCTCCTCACTAAAGCTTGGCACACGACTTCCCAACTTTTTCTTCTTCGACTTGGTTCATATCAAGTTCCCTACTTTTCAACACCATCATTCACCTACATAAGTCAACAAACATTATTCAAAATAACAAAAACTAAACTTGGGTTGCCTCCCAAAAAGTGCCTTAGTTAGCGTAGTAGCACGATGTTGTTCTTCACTTATCAAGCATCATCGAGGTAGATCACTTCTAAAAAATCAGCCTTTGGGGGCAATTTTTGGTGATGTTTAACTCGTTGCTTATTCACAGTAAATTAGGATCCCGTGTCATTCTCCAATTCAACTGCTCCACTAGGGAATTATTGCACCACTTTGAAGGGGCCCGACCACCTAGTTTTGAGTTTACCCGAAAACAACTTATACCTTGAGTTAAACAATAGGACATCTTCACCCACCTTGAACTCTCTTTTTAGAATCTTGGCATCATGCCACCTCTTCATACATTTTTTGTAGATAGTCGAGATTTTGTAAGCCCTCAAATGAAATTTATCAATCTCTCGAGGTTGATCTACTCTCGACTTGGAGGCATCCTCCCAATTCATATTTAATCTTTGTAAAGTCCACAAAACCTTGTGTTCCAACTCAACGAAAAGATGGCAAGCTTTCACAAACACCAATTGATACAGAGACATGCTAATGGGAGTTTTGAAAGCGGTTCTATAGGCCCACAAAACATCTTCAAGTTTTTGTGCCCAATCCGTTATACTAGCATTCATGACTTCTGCAAGAATCTCTTTTATCTCGCAATTAGACACTTCCTCCAACCCATTAGCTGGACGGTGGTATAAAGAAGCCACTTTATGCTTGACTCCATATCTATCAAGCAAGGACCCAAATAATTGGTTGTAAAAATGAGAACCTCTATCACTTACGATAGAACGGGGTGTACTAAATTAGGTAAAGATATGCCTTTTTAAGAATTAAGTAACACTCTTAACTTCATTATTCATTAATGCAATGGCCTTGACCCACTTAGAAACATTATCAACCGCCACCAAGATATAATATTTTCCATACGAACTCACAAAGGGTCCTATGAAATTCAAACCCCACACATCAAATAATTCTACATCCATACTTGGTTGCAAGGGAATTTCATGTCGCCACAATATCCCCCCTTGCCTTTGGCATTGCTCACATGCTCGTACTAATTCATGTGCATCACAATATAAAGTTGGCCAATAAAATCCACTTTGTAGAACCTTTGCAGTTGTATGCACAACACCATGATGGCCACCAACTAGTGACGAATCACATGCCTCAAAAATAGCTTTCATCTCACCCTCCATAACACAATGATGAACCACTCCATCCGCATACTCCCTAAAGAGATAGGGTTCATCCCAATAATATCTTTTCACATCATGAGGAACTTTTCTTTTGACAATAGCTCAAGTCATCGGGTAATGCCCCACACACTATGTAATTTGCAAAATCCGCATACCAAGGCACTACCTCCTTTGAAAGAGTCATGACTAGCTCATTGGGAAACTCATCGTTGATATCTAATTCCTTCATTCTCACATCATTAGATTCAAAATGAGACAAGTGGTCCGCTACTTGGTTCTCACATCCTTTCGGTCTTTGACTTCAAAGTTGAATTATTGGAACAGCAAAATTCACCTTATCAACCTAGGCTTGGCTTCCTTCTTTGCTATCAAATACCGCAAGGCAGCATAATTTGTGTGTACAACAACCTTCGTGCCAAGCATTAAGCATGAACTTTTCAAACCTATAGACTACAACTAGAAATTCTTGTTCCGTTACCGTATAGTTTTTTTGCATATCGTTCAATGATTTACTAGCATAGTAGATAGGATGAAAGAGTTTCTCTCTTCTTTGGAAAGGCACCACACCTAATATGAACCCACTTGCATCAAACATAAGCTCAAAAGGTTGTGACCAATTAGAGGCTATGATAATTGGGACCGAAACAAGCTTCTCTTTGAGGTAAGTCAACGCTCTCACACATTCATCATCAAACTCAAATTTTGCTTCCTTCTTGAGAATCTTGCACATATGGTAAGCAAATTTATAAAAGTCCTTAATAAACTTCATATAAAAACCCGTATGGCCAAGAAAGCTTCTCACGCCCTTGATAGATATAAGAGAAGGAAACTTGGAAATAACCTCCACCTGTGCTTGATCAACTTGGATCCCTTGACTGGAGATCTTATGTCCAAGAACTATACCTTCCTTAACCATAAAATGGCATTTCTCCCAATTCAAAACGAGATTGGTTGCCACAAATATCTCAAGCACTTTCTCCAAATGTTCAAGGCAACTCTAGAATGTATCACCGATAACCAAGAAATCATCCATAAATACTTCCATTGAGTCTTCTACCATGTCAAAAAAAATAAAAACCACACTCCTTTGAAAAGTAATGGGTGCATTCCATAGCCCGAAGGTCATGCGCTTGAAGGCAAATGTTCTATAAGGACATATGAATGTGGTCTTTTCTTAATCATTGGGAGCTATTGAAATTGATTGTACCCCAAGTATCCATCAAAAAAGCAATACCAACCCCTTCATGCTAGTCTATCAAGCATCTGATCCATGAAAAGCATGGGGAAGTGGTCTTTCTCTATCCATGAATTCAATTTTTGATAATCAATACACATTTTCCACCCCGTGATAGGACGAATGGGTATGAGATCATTGTTATCATTTGGGACCACCATGATACCACCCTTTTTGGGGACACATTGGACTGGACTCACCCAAGTACTAGTTGAGATAGGATAGACTACACCGGCGTCAAGCCACTTGATGATTTCTTTCTTTACAACCTCTTGCAATGAAGGGTTTAACCCCATTGGTGCTCTACACTTACTATAAATTTGGGCTCAAGCTTGATCTTGTGAGTGCATATACTGGGAGGAATCCCAATAATATCGGCTATGGTCCGTCCAATAGACCTAATATACCTTCTCACCACCAATTTCAATGCTTTAACTTGCCAAGATAACAAGCCTCCTATAATAATAATAGGTAAGGTTTCACCATCCCCCAAGAACACATAACAAAGATGAGGAGGCAATAGTTTCATGTCAAGTTGCGGTGGATCTTCAATTAAAGGCTTTGCAGGAGGAGTTTCCTAATTTTTCAAGACAAGGTCCAACTTGCCAGGACATCTAGTATAGGACCCAAGACCTTTTAAATATGCCACTATTTCATCATATTATTCAATTTCCTCACTCTTTAGGTTCCACAAGACTCCCATCAAAGGATCACTAATAAAATCTTGCTCCATGACATTAACCACTTCACCATTGATCACATCAATTACGGAGATGGCTTGCAAATCCATAGGTTGTTTCATGGACTTGCATATATTGAATTACACCTCTTCATTATTTACTCAAAATTTTATTTCACCACACTCAACATCGACTAAAGCTCGTTCGGTAGCCAAAAAAGGCCTACCAAGAACAATAGGGACCTCATGGTCAATTTCACAATCCAAGATTACAAAAAAGGCCGAAAAAATAAACCAATCCACCTTCACAAGTACATCATACAACAAGCCCATGGGTTTTTTGATAGAACAATCGGCTATTAGAAGACTTATTGTAGTTGGCTTGGAAGCACCCAAACCTAGCTTACAAACATGGCCAATGGCATCAAATTAATACTTGCCCGAAGATCACACAAAGTTTTTCCAAATTTTTATACCCTAATGGTGCATGGAATGGTGAATGCTCCTAGGTCTTCTTTCTTCACAACCGTTGTGCTAGTCATGATAGCACTACAATTATGTGTCACTTCAATTATTTCAAAACCCATGACTCGCTTCTTTATTACCAACTCTTTCATGAATTTAGCATACCCGTGCATCTCTTTCAAAACTTCCAACAATGGAATATTAACCGATAGGTTGCTAAACTTTGAAATAAACTTTTTAAACTTTGAGTCGTCCTCCTTCTTGTTCAGCTTTTATGGAAATAAAGGAGAGATTGGTTTGCGATTTTGAGACAATTGGGTTTTCCTAAGATTTTGAAACATTACCATCAACCACTTGCGGTGCTTTTTCACTTTCACCATTCTCCTCCACTACTTTTGGCTTCTCAACACTTGGCTCCTTTGGAATTGTGACTTCTTCATTTGACTTATCAAGCCATTTTCTCTTTCCACTTGCTTGTTTATCAACTCCCTTTTTATTAGAATCCTCATCTAGACTCACCACATCAGTACCAAGAGTTTTACCACTACTCGTGACAATTTCCATGACATGGGCATCATTCTTCGGGTTTGATATCGTGTCACTAGGAAGGACTCCTTTTTGTCTTGCATTCAAATGAGATAAAATTCGACCCAATTGGGTCTCAAGTTGTTTGATTGAGGCTGAGTTTGAAGTGACCATTTGATTGACTTGTGAGAAATCACTTTTCATCTCTCTTAGTATCTTATCACTTCCTTCAACCCCCATGAAGATACATGTAAGCACATCTTCATTCTTATACTTATCTAGGTCAATAGAGGTTGCCTATTTATCCTTGAATCGATCATGGAGGAGCATACCTATCGTGGTTATGATTTTTATCTCTTCAATTGCGATCCCTCTCTCAAACTGTATCCCTCTAATTTATATCTTGATTACGATCTTTCCAATCATAGTTTTTCTAATCACGTCCCTGTTCTTACAACCTTGATCCCGCCTTGCCTTTGATAGGTAGGTCTAGAACCCCTCCATTTGATTTGACATGAACTAGATTTCTTCATCAAGAGCCTCCGTTTCCTCATCTTCGTATACTTTAGTAGCTTTAGAAGCAACGGTATTGACGGCCTTTGGAGTTGAGCCGGAGGGAGATCCCACGGCCACCTCGGTATCTCTTGTATGCCATCCTCAATTTTTCTTTGTCACTTGGTTCAATAGGGTTGATGCAACCCTATAAGTTTTCTTAATGATAGATCCTCCTGCCACATTATCTGCTACGGTCTTGTTCAATTGATCTAATTCTCTATAAAAGACTTGGAGAAGTATCTTTTCCAGAACCTCATGATTAGGACATTGCAACAACTTCTTATTGAACCTTTGTCATGCCTCATGCAATGGCTCTCCACTTAGTTGTCGAAATTTGATGATTTCATCCTGCAATTAAAGCATACGGGATGGTGGAAAGAATCTGTCCAAGAATACTTCCGTCAACTCAAGCCAAGAAGTTATTAAACCCGTGGGAAACTCCCGTAACCATAGAACCAGATCTCCTATCAATGAAAAAGAAAAAAGTCTCAACCGGATGGACGCTTGTGATATATGGACGATTTCGAATGGGAGGCATACATCAATAAAAATTTTCAAATGAAGGTTGGCAACATCATGGGCGTGACCACTGAATAAACCTTTCATTTAAAGGAGATGGAGCATCATGCTAGTCACATGGAACATTCCATTCCCATCCACAGGTGAAATACGGATTGTACTAGCTCTACCCGCTTCCCCCAAGTGATCCTCATCGTCTAGATACCTATCAAAAAAAGCGGCATCACTCCCGTTCAAGCTCATTATTTTGTGGGGATTATTACCTGAACACATCAAAAACAAAAACGAAGGTAAAGTTTACACTACGGCTATCCAAAGTAACTTACAACACTAAAATGAACACTGCATTTCATTCCCCGGCAATGGCGCCATTTTTGATAATGCTCAAATATACTCTCGAATATGAATGTACGCGGTCGTTAGCAATAATTTTGCCCAACTTAGGACTTGGGGTCAAATCTATAGGGATTGAGAGCAATAGCTTCACTCTCAAGTGTCACAAGCAACTACCAGTTGGCACACAATGCTAAGAATTCAATCTATAAAGTAAAATGGGGGGGTTTTATTTCGAACAATTTTGTATCAAGTTAACAGATTCAATTGCAAGTTTGCCAAATAAAATAAGGTAGGATTCTAATCAATAAGTTAAAGCAATTGGGGTTATACCTTCTTGAGAATGAGTATATGCATGGGTGGGTTACACACACCTAAGATTCGATAGCTAGTCTTGCTTAGGCATGGTTTTAGGTATTGGGAGTGATTTCTCAATCCACAACCAAATTTCATATGGGTTTCTTCCGAAACCCCAACTGTCTGCTTTACTAAACAACCAATAAACGCAAGATGGGTAATCTATTCCTAGCATCACTGCTTAAATAAGTGTGACTCAAGTATTGCTAGCTAAATCTCATCACTCTTATATTCTCTTTCGAGCAACACAATAGATCCAAGCATAAACCGATTCGAGCAACACAAGAGATCCAAGCATAAACCGAGTTTGCAACCTCAATCTATAAATTAAAATATAGAAATTTAGCTAAAATCATAACATGTAATCTAATACAAAGGTGAATAATAACCACCCACACAACAATCAATACTCAATAATGCACAATCCTAATTTTGGAAAATTAGCTACTCATACTATAGGAAAAAGAAAATATACCAAATTTTTCTTCCATATCACCATAGAACTCAAATGATTCACAAGAAATATCCAAATTCTGAGCTCAAAGTAATTAATCCCACAACTAGGGTTTGATTACAAGCTTAAGATTTTCCAAAATTGACAAAAATATACCGGTTTCAAATGGCCAAAAAGGCTTAAATAGCATCTGGAAAAATAGGCTGCATAATTACAGAAATGCCACCGCTTGACAATTCGGCTGAGCAAACACCATTGCTGATTTGATCGACGCTGCATCGAATTACGTGTGGCTCGCCGATTGGTCACCTTGACAAGCTCTTTTGGTTGGCTTCTGCTCTTTTTAGCGATGCGAAGCTTGGTCCACTGATTGGTTCAACGATGCGCTGAAATGCTCTTAGCATCGCCGTTTTGCTTCTCTTTTTCTTAGCCTTTTTCTATTAGAATTGGCAATGGAGGCACCTATTTGGCGATGTGCACTTTACTTCGGCAATGCACCGAAGTGTCTCTTTTATGCCTTTACATAATTTTTGCTTCAATCTTTCCTCTTTTTGCTCCTTTTTGCTATTTTGATCACTTCTAGACCTTTACCCTAAAATCAAATCAAATCAAAATTAAAAACACTTTAATTTAGCATTGAGGACATATTTTCTCCCTAATTTTAGGGTAAATGAGTTGTAATTTGCCGACTCATCACATTTCTCCTAGAATATAAAGAGTTAGGGGACCCAATATCTACCAAATTAAAGATCTCTGAGTGTTTTTTCCAATATAATTGACCATTTGTTAATCCACTTTCTAAGTAAAATGTTATGACCATTTTGTTGAAAACTGTCCGTACTGAAAAGTTGAGAATGTTGTAGCGGGTTCAGGTCGCTATAGCAACATGCACCTCGCTATAGCGATGTAACAGTTTATAACCTTATTTTGACGGGTTTCAGCCTCCAAACTCCAAAAATTCATTCCTAAGCCCTAAAGGGGCGATTTTCTCTTGGTTTGTGTGAAAATCCTTCATTGAGATGATTAGCCTTCATAAATATGAAGAAAAAGAAGGATCATCCATGATATAGCTTACTTGTTGCAGCAACTTGGTATCCAGGTAGGTTATGCTTTATGAGTAGTAGACTATGGTTAGTAATCTTATCCATAATATGGATTTAGTGGGAGATATCATGCTTAGGCCTACGGGCACGGAGTTTGGAGGTATAAAACATAGAACTAATGTAATAAAGGCTTATTTGTGTATTATTATATTATGTATGAATCCTTGATGGGTGTTGTGTATTTGAATGACTCCACAGTGGATTGTAATGTGAATTATGTGAATATAGATGATGATAAGGAAATTGTATGAGCCTATAATCTAGGAATTCAACCTAAATACCTTAAAGAGGGTGAACTTGATATTATTTGTGTTGGAATATAGGATAATCTTGCTTAAAGTTAGTGATGAGAACTGATTATGGTATAAGGAGGTGGTGACATAACTTAAGAGCCTAAAGTCAAATTAGGCTAAGGGTTAGGAAGTAAAAAGTATAAAGGTGTATGACTAAAACTAGATTGTAAGTTGAATAGAGTTGAATGATTGGCTAATGGAGTAGGTCTTGAACCTAGTAATGACTTGAATGTAGGGGTTGCTGGATAATAGCGGAAATCCCTGGTCTCAGTATAAATAAAGGAGGATTAGATTAGTGAATGAACTTATGAATGTTGAACTAGAGTTTAGACTCCTTTAGTTGAATGTGCTCTCCTAAAATAAGTACTTGGATTTAATGAATGTGGCTTGATAATGTTTATTTCAATAAGTAGTGGATTTGTCTTAGGACATGCTATAATTGATGAAACCAATAATGTATGTCTACTTGTGATTTGGTGTGTTAAAGTATGATTATTGTTTACCTGAAATGATTAACTCGAGTTGACCAAGTGTTTGGGTGGTTGCCTGTTGTTGCAATGAATACTTAAGGAAGAAATTTTTTAAATAATATTCTAAGTGTAATCACATTCAATGAATTTATATGTAAAGCTTGTGGTTGTTACAAGTGTTGGTTGTTATCATTGTTTTCTGTGATTGCTGTGATATTCTATTGGTTATTTATGGAATGTACCAATATTTAGACATCTTCACAAGATTTGGTAGAATAAGGTTGGTAGGCACTTGATTTCTGGGTTTTGGTACATGGACAGAGCTCATCCGTTGCAGGTCATGACTAGTGAGCAACCATAAGACCCTTAGCATGTATGTACAAAGTATAGGTGAGTGCTGTGGTTCCATGAGTGAACCGTGGATTATGTGTTTTATTATTATTATTCATGGATCCTTGAGTTGATTCAGGTTAAATTGACAAATGCTTAGCATATTTTATGTTGTTATTCTCATGTTTGAATTGAGGTATGGATATTGTTAGAGTTATGGATTATTGACTTGAATATTGTTGAGTCATGGTTGTGGACTGGGTTAATGATTGATAGTTAGGGTCTTGTCTTGGTTTAATGTCTTTATTTACTATACTTGATTGAACTATTTGGTGTTGTTTAAGAAAGGCTAAATGGTATATATAATAATTGAAGTAATTGTTAAGTGGTCATGGTTGTACTTGTTACAAGGTTATGGTTATTATGCTCATTTATTATTGAGTTTAATTGAAACAGATTGTCTTATAATAACTATTGGGATTAAGCAATTAAGAGTTATGATGGATGACATTTAATGTGAAGAGTGATGTATGAATAGTGAGATTAAGTGTGAAAGGTATAAGGGGATGTCAATGGTATTTATCGACTACTAGTAATGGATTAGATACAAGTAAGTCACCAGGAATAAGAATGGAATACTCTTAGGTAACACAAGTGGATAAAAGTGATGTGGATTGAATTATTATATAAGTCGTCATGCTTTCTTTCTGTGATTTCTATATTTTGTTTACTTGATCTAACCCTGGTCGGCTGATGATACCTACCAGTACGTGTTATTTGTACTGATACTACTCTTGTTATACCCTTTTAGGGGTATAGTCTGGTTGCAGGATCAGTTGATGTTTCTTAGGTGACGTAGATAGTGATCTCCAGCAGCTTTTACTCCTTTCACTCATGGTGGAAGTTGTGTCCAGTCTTATCTTTCTTAACTTAGAAGCTCTTGTACCTGTTTATACTAGGTCCTTAGGTAGTTTTCATTCTACATTTATATATGTTGTAATAAGCATTTGGGTATTTTGTTACTTATTTTTAGACTTCCGCATATCTTGTTGAAAGGGTGGTAAGTGGTTCTCCTATCTAGGTGGATTAGAGTAGGTGCCCTTACGATCCGATAATTTGAGTCGTGACAATATTAAACTCTATTACTTGTTCTAACTATAGAGTAATCCTAAGAATCTATGGGACATGCATTTGGTAAAGATTAGTTGCATTCGAGGTATGTCTAGTAAGATTCTTAGCCTTGGTGAGATGAACTGTGGTAGATAAAGTGCATCTAGGGGTGGTTTATACATTTGACAAATTTCATTCTTACTTGGTAGGTACTCATGTGATTGTGTACACTGATCATGCTCCAATTTAGTACTTGTCTATCAGGATGCAAAGCCGAGATTCATCAGATGGATCTTGTTGTTGCAAGAGTTTCATGTGGAGATTAAAGATAGAAAGGAGACTGAAAATCAAGTAGCAGATCATTTATCCTGACTTGAGAATAGAGAGCATGTGACTAGGGGTGTTCGTAGGTCGACTTGGATCGGATATTGATCAAAATCAAAACCAAACTAATATAATTGGTTTTTAAATCACTAAACCAAAATATAATATATATTTAACGATTTGATTGTTATCAGTTTAATTCAATTGTTCAATCATTAACCATACACGAAAATAAAAAAAATGATAAATTCAAAAGAAAAAAAAATGACAACAATTCATTCAAAAAGAACAAACAAATCCTGAGATTACCACATAAAGCAGTAACACGACATACATCTAATACAAGATATTTAAATTATAATTAAATTTGATGAAATATATAAGATATTTAAAATTATTCATAAAAAATAATATTATATATATGTAATTTTTAAACCAAAAGTAAACCAAATATTATCAATTTTTTAAAATGTAAAATTAAACCAAATAAAGATCGATCTTGATTTGGTGTTTCTGTTTGGGTCAATTTTTACCCAAATCGTGAACACCCCTACATGTGACTAAAGATGGTCAGATTCAAGAAGTGTTCCCAGATAAGCAACTTTTTGCTCTGCAGATTGCAAATGTACCATGATATGCAGACATCATTAGCTTGATAGTGAGCAGAGTCCATCCGCCTGAGTCTAATTCACATCAAAGATAGAAGTTGTATTACGCCTCTCGGTTTTTTGTATGGGATGAGCTATACTTGTTCAAGAAAGGTTTAGGTCAACTTATGAAGAGATGTATCCTATAAAATGAGGTAAATGGAGTTTTTCAAAGCTGCCTGATTTTGGGTGTATTTACACTTATATTAGTCGTGTCTCACCCATGTTTATGCTTTGTTTAGAGATTAAATATTTTGAATACATCTTACTATTGCTTATTCTTGCATTATGAAACTAATTAATATGCTATGTTGAATTTGTAGGAAAAATACCTAAGAAAATGATTAAGGATGACTTTTTGGGAGCACCTCGCTTAGCAATGGCCAGGGCGAGCCATCATTATGCTCTGGAACTCACTGGGAAAGCTAGGAAAAAGAAAACCAGCTGAAATTAGACCAAGTATGGAAAATCAAACACCTCTGGCTGAGCGAATTTCATGGAGACCTCATGTCTCGCTATGGTGCTCGCCCCTTGAGACTAGACTGCGGAAGCTTGGAAGAAAATTGGCTAAGAAGTAGAGGGCCTTATAGAGTAAAGCTCCACGCAAGAGAGAATCTCTCCCTGCGAGACTTGCCATCCGAACAAAAATCTTTTCTAAGTCTCACTCAATTTGGGGTGGGCTTTTTGGTCATTTTTCATTAATTTAAATAGGACCCAATCATTTTTAGAAAGATGGGTTTTAAAAGTAGACAAAGCATAACATATCTATTATTCTTAGGGTTTCTTTCTATCTCTTCATTTTCTTTTCTTTCCTTGATTAGATTATGAATAAACATATGTGTAATTCGAATATGAGTGGCTAAACGTCTAGTCCTAGGTTTATGGCATAAGTATGATTGTTATAGTTGTAACTTGAGTTGTTTTAACATATTTATCATATGCATTATTTATTTGATCTCTCCTTACTATTTTACTACTTTGCAACTAATTGGATAAATATATATTCTTGAGTACAACTCGAAAAAAGGAAAGTTAAGATAGAATGAAGGTCCAATTGAGTAAGGGCCAAACATAAGGGAATGGATTTTCATCTAGGATAGCAATATACCTAGCTCTCCCTATTTGATTGACAAAAGAGAGTTTCAAATGTGTTTGTGTTACTAGCATATCATAGCAATATAGGTATGTGATTAATACAAATAGAGTGTTAGAGATTTAGAAGGATCATAATCATACTATCAACCTCGTGAATCATTTACTCGATAAATATTTGTATGATAATGAAAATATAGAGACAACATGATTACATATGTCATAACTCGAGTCTACACCCTAGCCGAGACACAATACTTAGAACCACAAGTGATCCCAAGCTAACCCTTGGAAAAGCATAACTAAGCATAATATATGAAATTTAAGCAGATGCTGCAATGAGATCATAAGATAAGGTCTAAAACATTTCTGAAAGTCTTAATAAACAAAGTACTAAGTCGGAAGGGCTAACATAAACATACTCCAATGTCTAAAAGACTCTAAACTGAATAACATAATATATCGGGACAAGGCCCCCGGTTATCCTTAAAATAATATCTAAGATAAAAGAAAGGAAACAACTAACTAGATCCCCAAATGATGAGGACTCACCACTACTAGAAGCTGAACTTCTATCAACTAGCGACGTTTCTGAGCTTGATCACCAGTATCTACATCACATGAAAAATATAGGAAAAGAGTATGCAATCAGTACATCTGAATGTACTGAGTACATAGGAATAATATTAAAATGTTGAAAACAAATTTAGCTAAACTCATACTAAAACTTTCTGACAGATACATATCTGAAATCATACTATCTGAAAACATAAGATGATCATGTTGAAAGACTATTAAAGTAATGTAAAAACTTTTAAGAGGGAGTTTCTTATAACTGACATACACCACTTAAGCTAATGATGTCCAATGTCTAACTCAGTTGAAAGGGCTTCCCCATATTTTGGCAAGGTATATGACCTATCTATCTAAGTGTGGATCCACTAAATGAGCCTTTAAAACATTGAACAACCGACATTGTGGTGAAACATAATCCTATGGTGGCTCGTAGTTCTGAGACTTGGATTTTCTAAACTCGTATCCACTCGGTGCTAAATAATCCTCTCAAAATAATTCTTATAATCATTTGCTCATTACATGATTTAAATCACTATTTATCTATTGTAAAGATTGAAACTTACTAAATTCATATCTTGGAAACTATCAAAACTTCACACTTCTATGGGTTTAATCTATTTTCTTGAATATTTGTAGTAACGCTATAGTTTAAATTATTCTTTAAACTTAAGCTTCGAGAATCATATGCAAAATCATATCATAATTGAAAAGGATGATAAGTAAAGCTTTTATATTCACAGAAATCATTGTGATGTTCATAAAGGTTAAAACCATTAATAAACACTTTAAAAGTCAAGAATTTGATTCAAATAACATAAGGATTAAATATGGATTTATAACCCTAACTATGATTTTGGAATTCATAAAAAAACTCTAAAATTTGGACATGGGATAAATGAAAAACTCCATTGAAGTCCTATATACCTGGAATTAGCGAGTTCTTGGAGAGATCCACGAATTTGAAATCATGGAAGCTTTGGATTTTGAGAAACCCTTCTATTATGTTCTTGACTTTGGGGAAAAGGGAATAAGAACCTATTGAAACATTCTAAGTGTTTTTAGGATAAATTTGGGGATTATATTCGGGTTTGGGAAGCTAACCAGAAGTGGAATGACTAGATTACCCTTAATTTTAAAAGGAGGAACAAAATTTCACATTGGGGTCGGGGGTCCATAGTGCAAGGGTCCAATGCACCATACATGGTTGTATAGCGTGCTACTTGGGATGCATGGCTTCCAGTGATTTCATTCATATGCTCCTTAGTGCGGGGACCAAAGTAGAGGTCCCAGTGTGCAGCATACAAACCTATTTCTTGGTTTATGATCCAATACTCAACACAAACGTATTCCAAGCTTTCTAAGTGTCATATGACCTTATTTTATAACCCTAAATGCATAGGAAAGCTACTACGAACATGCACGAGCTTTGGGGGTGTTACAACATAAAAGTTTATAACCCTGGAATTTGTCTCTTACTGTATAATCAAGACTCTGAAACCATTTATTTATTTAAACATTGCAATTAGAAGTAGTTCAACAAAATACCCTCTTTGTGAAAACATTAGTCATTTGCATAATAGTAGTTTACGTTGAACATTTGCAATCATAAGTCCATATAAGATTCAACATCTGATTGTTTATCAATCTCTAAATTACTTGGGCGATCACATACACTTGGGTATGCACTGGAAGCTAATAGATTTTTGGCACTGCTGTTGTGGACTTAAATATTGACAAGTTTGTAGATTAGCTATTATTTATTTTTTCAAGTATTAGCGTCTTTATCTTAGCTTTCAAGTTTGTAAGTTCCGGGTTCAAATGAGACACACTACGAGTGAAAGTAATCTTACTGACTTCAAGTCAATGCCCGAAATATTACGTCATTAGAGGAGGGAGTTGATCTTCTTATGTGAACAACAGTTAGCAAACAATCCACTTGTTAATATGGCATCTGAAGTAGCCCTGATGGTAATGCATAGAGTAGCAGTCCCACTCATTGGAGATGCAGCTTTAAGAATTCTGAAGCCCTCCATCATAAAAAGGTTCAAGCTAAAGTAGAATATGGTTTAACTCTTACAAGCGAAAAGTTCACAGATTTACCTCCTGAGGACCCGCAATAGCACATCGAGAAGTTTTTGAAAATCAGTTATACATACAGCACCTCAAGGGTCTCAGTTAAATATGTAATACTCATATTATTTTCATTCTCTTTGTTGGTGGAATCCAAGAGATGGTAGAAGTCAGAAACGAAAAATTATATCACTTCATGGGCTGATCTAGCTTAGAAATTCCTTGCACGATTCTTTCCATATCGAAAGACTACAAGATAGAGAAGTGAAATTATGAGAAAGATTTAAGGCCTTGCTATGAGATTGTCCACACCATCACCAGACAAATGAGGTACTTGAACATATGATACACTCAAGATAAACCTTCCTATGATTTAACGCGTTCATATGCAAATATAGTAACTCACCAAAATTGGGGTCGAATCCCAAAAGAACAATATAAAGGCGTTTAAATTAATCTGGAATAATAACCATCTTCTCAAAGCCAAATGAATTAATGGGGGATGAATGATATGATTATAACTAGTTCTTACTTCTAAAAATTAAGTAAATTAAACAATGGCCACAAGCAGGAATACTCAGGAACATGCACTCAAGTATTGATCCAATGTATGTCAAGCTTTTATAAATAGCAAGAAGGTATCTTAGTTCTGCACTCAATTCTTAGACTACAACTCAATCTTTTTCAAGAGTTGAATGGCTTATCTCAATATGATGTTTCCACAAATATATGAGTTATTGACAAAAGAATAATTGATATTGTGCTAAGTAAATTTTATTAGTCATAATAAGATTTTATTAGATTAGGATCAGTGATGCGCCATGGTTATATGGCACTTTCGATGCTTAAAACAAGGAAAATATGCAATAACTTGGGTGTATTTGGTTGGTATGATGTGGTTTCTGTCCTACATTGCAGGAAAACAGTTTTTGAAGGAAAAATGATCAAAAAGGAAGAATCAAGCCCGAGAACAAAGTGTTTGAAGATGAAAGAATAAGAATCTGCACCAGAGAGGGAGTCACGACACCACTCACGTACCGTGAGGTCCACTCACGTGACGTGAGTGGCTGCCATGAGTCAATTTCCAGAGAATGAAAAGCTGCCTGATTTCTATGACAGGCAGCCACGTGGCGTGACTACACTCGCGTGGCGTGACTATGTGGCGTGAGTTAAGTTCTGAAGATGTCGATTTGAGCCTGATTTCCACGACACTCACCTACGTGGCATGACTTGGTTCCACGACACCAAGTCACGGCACTGTGGAAGTTGCCGACTCTGTTCTCTTATTCTGATTAGGATAGGATTAGCTTTGTATCTATAAATACCCCTGTATAGTCCTATGTGCGAGAGGGAGTCAGTACATTATTTTGAGAGATATTTTCTATCGTTTCTGAGTTCATAAACATATTATTGATTTTGTAATCAAAAACCCTAGATTCGAGTTTTATTCATAATTGAGATTTCAGTTCTTCTTCATTATTGTAAGTGTGCAATTATGTTTTCATCTTTAAATCCTTCTTGTGTTCTTGCAATTATGAGTAGCTAAACTCATCAACTAGGGTTGTGTGAACCATGAGGAATTAACAAAACAGGTTAAGCGCAAAGCAACTCTGAACCGCTGTGAATGCATGTATTGGTATTTCCTTCGTTGTGATTGACCTTCTAACGGTGCAAACGTTAGAAACTTGCCTGTATTCTATATTTGCTCGAGAGAGAGGTAGAGATTGGGAAAAGGAGATAACAACAGAGATTTGAAGCTATCAACCTTCATCTAATAACTTGAGCCTTAGCGGAAATTGTTATCTGAGATCCAGGACAAGGATTAGTAGTGTGACACTCGGAGACTGAGAGGAGAAGAGTGAAATTCATCTAACCAAGGTCGAGAGACATTTAGATGAACATATCTTATCAGATTTTGCATGCCACATAGCGGGACGGTTTTGTTAGAACAAGTAACCGATGGAGTTAAGGAATCATTGGGGATCACAGTCCTAGTGTATTTCTCTTATTATCTACAAACTCAATACAATCAGCAATCGTTACTGTTAATATTTATTCGCAAAACCCCCCAGTTTTACTTACTTTCCAATTATTCAGTCTAGTATTCTACACAACTTCGACCTATTCCCTGTGGGATCGACCCCAATCTAGTTAGGTTCTATATTTGATACAGCGACCGCATACTTTTTCGGAGGTATATTTTGGGTGACATCAGTCAGTACCCCCAAATTCGTGTTTGTTAATCTTTCCAACCACAAGTCGTCTTTTCCAAGCTTGACCTGAAGTAGATGGGAGAGTCCTAGAGTTAGCTACTCTCTTTGAAAACTTTCATGACTGTGATTAATTTAAAGAAATCAAAAACTGACTTACTTAAGAATAATAACCATGCACACATAAGCATAACAAAAGTTGTAATGAAAATATGAAAAATCATAAACAAGATTCAAGTTTATAATACAAAATCAATATGAAAGATCTATAATGTTAAGGCAAAAGAAAGAAAGATTACGATCAATCTCTATAGTTGTGTAGAATCTTTTCTTCAAAACTTCTATCTTTCATTAATTTCAACAGTCTAAACCCTACAAACTTTGTAAAGCTACTAAAAATATGTCAAAGATTTATTTTTTAAGTAGCTGGATTGCCTTATATAAAGGCAGGGATGAAAAATAAGTGGAATTCTAGTTTTATCTGAATCTGGACTGGGACTATCAAAATTACAATGCTTTGATCGTGATTGCGACTTCTGCTTCTGCATGCAAGTATTACAATTGTTGGATTCATATTCGATTGTTCTTGTACCCATAGAGTTTGAAACCTTGTATTGAGGTCCTTCATTACTTGGCTCAGAGAGGTAAACCCCTTACCTGAACTCACATTTTCTGGAACTGTAGTTTGTAATCAAATTGGTCTTGGTCTTATTAGGAATCCTACTCTTCAAATTTGGCATTATTGGACTCACAAGGCTTGTGCGCTTGGAGAATTGCATTAATTGTAGTCGTTTTCCCATGCTTCGTAACACCTCCGCCTACTTTTTGATCTTTCTCTTAAACTTGCTCCTCCAGTTCCATGATCGGATTCGAGGGTTAGCCTCCTACCAATGAAGGTGCTTATTAAGCTAACGTAAACTGAGAGGTGCTAAAACCTTCTATCCTACAAAGGCATTACTTGATATAATTGAAGAACAAATTTGGAGCACTTTTTCAAATTTTAAATTCAACCTGGTTTAAAAAATTTTATAATCAAACAGTGATTTTGAAATGAAATAAAAATTATTTTAAAAAAATAAATAATCCTCATGTCCAAACGACTACCGAATAAAAGTCCACCAATTATAATGATAATAGTAAGCTTTTACTTGGCATTTAAGAAGTTCCAAGGGAAAATCAAACAAAAAGTATGTCTTATAACCTTTTTCGTCAAATTTCAAAAATTAGCTTATTTTGAGAAGTTATTTTTCCAAAAGTAGTTTTAAAAAAATGCATTTTTGTGAGAAACGTGAATTTGTATTTGGCTAATAAATTTTAAAAGAAAAAATTACATGACGTAGAAAATATTCATACATAATTACATGGCATAGGAAAGGTTAGAAATAATTACAATTCGCAACTAAGATTTAAATTAATAGCAAATGTATATAGATTTGATGCCTTGTGTATTTTTGATATGTATTCAATATGGGTTATGTCATATATATTGTATATTTCATCTATATATGTATTTGATACGTATTACATATGTATTCAGTTAGATAGTTGAACTATTTCGTATTGTTGTTCAACGGTCACATGTATATGTATTTACAAGACGCGGTAGTATTTGTATTAGCCGTATGTGTGTTGTTACTCGTAAGCAAATTTTAGTAGCCAAATACATTTGCTACTAAACTATAGTTATGTTTTGTAATTAGACAAACATTAGCTATGACTGTTGATTTTTGCCTAAATTTTAGCTGTTTTTGAAATTTTGCTATTTTAAAACACTTTTGAGTAACAATTGGTGTTTAGTCAAATTTTAAGAAAGTATTTTTAAGTGTATTTTCTCAAAAATATTTTTCAAAAAGTACATATAGGAAAAAACTATTTTTTTAACTATTTCTTCTACTTCCTAAAAATATCTTTTTTCCAAAATCTTAATCATACGCATCACCTTTTTTAATAAGCATTTTTTGCCTCCAAAGAGCTTAGCCAAGTAGGTTATTTTACACTTGAATTAAAGCATTCACTTAACCATGACAATTGCTGATATAAAAAGGTCAAATTAATGGAATTGAAGATGCCAAAGTAATTCTTTTGTGAATCTAAATTGTATGAAGTGACAGTGTGAACAATATTAATATAATTAGGTCATTTATAAAATAACTTAAATTATTTGATAAGCATTACTTGATACTTATAGCGTGAAAAGTCAATTCGTAAAACTTAAAAAACTATTTTTGATTTAACATCAACATGACGATAAACTTAGGATTACCACTTTCCGCAACTAGCATTAAGTTTTCTGGGTATTTTGTTCATAAAAAATACGTTGAAGGGCCAAATATATTCATGTACTATTAAAATAGTTTAAATATATTCGTTATACTTTCGTCCTGTTGGAATTAAATCAAGATTTTAAATCGATTTCGTCTGGATTTTAATATTTGATATTTATTTAATTCATGTTTAATTAGGATTTGTTTTTCATAGTTCATATTAAAATAAGTTTTCTAGTCCTAGTTTAATTATTGTATATCAATCTTTCACAGGGCATGGAGTTTGTCTTTGTCACGAACTTAGATAACTTCCTTCCTTTGTCCATTATTGAAGAAACTACGGTTCTTTTTTTGTGCATTTATTAACATCACAAATATAAGGAAGGTTTTGATACTAAAGTTATTCTCGGTTTCTTGAAAAATGCATTGTCTATTCCTTAATTTGACATTGCATAAATCCTTAATCATTTGATTCTAAACAAAAATGAGTATTGCATGGAGGTATTGTCTTGTTACTCTTATTTTAAAACTGCATCCCCCTGGGTGAAACTAGTATCTACATTCTGCAATTTTACGTTTGATTAGTATTGCAGGTTACTCTCAAAACTTCAGTTGATGTCAGAGGTTTCACCTTAATCTCATATGATGGAATGGTACAGGTAATTGGGTTTATCTATTGTTTTAGAGTCTTAGCTTGTTGCCTTCTGCAAATATATGTGTGTGTTACTTCTGCAGATGTTTTTTTATTGAACTTCTTGTTTTTGGTGTTACAGCTCTTGAGAATAACACAAGTAATAGTGTCTCAATAAAATTAGTGGCCTAAAATAAAATTTTAATAAGAGGTTTAAGTATATACAATTCATACAAAAAAAATAATTATTTAGAGTTAATATTTTTTAAAATTTTTACATACTTATTATTTTTAGCATAGTATTCTTAAATGATAGATAAAATTTTATACTAATCTCACATAGTAATATCATTATTTATAAAACTAAGAATCAATTCTAGTTAGTAAGATGTTAATCATATGTTTGCAATATATTACATTGGATGCTGTTGTAAAAACTTTATTTATTAATATGAAAATTTGAGTTTTTTAATTCAAAGTTCTAAAATATTTCTAGTAAAAAAGAAGTGTCACTTGCACAGCATATACAAGTGCTTAGCCACTTCGTTGCACAAGTGGTGGAAATTGTGTTATAACCATTGGCAGAGGAGTATGGCATAAAGCAAGTTATGTGTTTCTTCAAGTAATTGACTTCTCTGGCAGCATTAGCTTTTATGTTTTATAGGATGCTACCAAAATCTTCTAAGATTATCATGTCAAATCAACTCACATAAAGTCAAGGTGGAGAGTATATCATCCAGTAATCACTAGGTGGCAACAATATATCCTAGCATACTATGAAGGAGCTAATTAAATTAAATGAAACATACTGTGAAGTACAACCAATGCTTGTGCTTCTCCATGAAAACACTCTTGTGAAAGGACTCCAATTAGAGTCACGAAAGGTTTAAATAATTCACAATTAGAGTCACGAAAGGTTTAAATAATTCAATCTGCAAGATGAAATTACACAAAACATGAAAGAAACATAAATAATTGAGCAATCAATACACTGTAGAAACGCAAGGATCTGAGGAGGAACGAGGATAAATTTACTGCCGAATAAGATCCTCTGTAGTGAAACAATCAGGTTTACAGGTTGCTACTTTAGCATCATCACAAGCAGCAGATCTTTTATTGTTTTCCAATATAATTGATGACTTGTGTCAAACCTCACAAAAACAAATGACGCCATAAAGCATTTAAATATATTGCATATTTTATTAATAGATGCAGAAATACCAAGGGTAGAACCTTGGGGCAGGCAATTGCTGAATAGTGGATTGTGCTGCTAAGGAAAATCTAACTTACCACCTCCATATTGGAAGATCTAACAATGCACTTTGGATGATCATATGTTTATGATTTAAACATTAATAAAGTTCTCTAAATAGATTCTCAAATATATGATGTATATATTTGAATTAGAGCCTAAGAAAGTTCAGTGTTTCAAAGATGGTAGATTTTCTAAAACTTAGAATATGTACATAATGAGATGCAAGATGTATGAATCAGCATGTAATATTGTGAAGAGCTTTCAATAGTTAATGAAGGAAGGTGATAATCAATTTGGCAAGCACAAAAACATAAATTATCCGGGCAACACAGAGAAGAGAAGGTCTCGCATGTAGTATTGTGTTTTGTTTCAACTAGATTGCACTAATTTTTGACACTTCTATTCAACCTTGATCACTGAGAAGGTCTCTCAATGGGTTTTCTCTCAATTATCATTTATTATCTAATTTGGGACCATTTAAATGATTTGAGTTGGTCAGGATTGAAAAAAAAAACAGCTCGTACAATTTATAAATACTGTATAAACAGTGTATATAAATATATATACATATCTGGTATATAATTATACATCATATATAGATAGATAGATAGTTAGATAGATAGATATAGATATAGATATACACTATCTATATAATATCGATCCATTACATATACATGCGGGCATTTTTGTTGAAATTTTTTTTCACCGTTTGTACAATTACATAAGAAACCCTTCTAAGAATGCAATTACCCTATAAATTTGCCCCAAATGAATTTCTTGATCATTAAAAAAATATAAAAGTAATTATGCAACAAACAATAATGTAAGAGTTATTAATTATGTGTTGGGATTGCTTGCTTTAAGGAATTTTTTATCTTTAATTATTTTAATTTATGTATTACTAATGCACATTGTATCTCACATCAAATAATATTTAAATTTCCTCATATAACAGATATACTATAAGTAGTAGTAGTAGTAGGGAATTTAATAACGCCAGCTAATTAAGCATTGTGTTAAGATATGTTGTGATTTATTTATTTTTTCTGAAACAAACCAAACAACATTCTACGCTTGGATTATTTTATAATTATTTTTAGGGAGAGAGAGACCAATTTATACTTCCACCATTTCTAAATAATTGATATTTTAATCTTTGGGAGAGGATCCCCTCCAGTAAAAATTGCTCCAGTACTTGTCAATGGAGGTGTGGATGAGGGCCACGTATTTAAAAGAAATCTGAAGGCCAAGATCTTGTTTTATATTTTTCCAGAATCTTTAACTTATATTAATATATATATATATATATATATAGTAAAGGATGTAAACACACTTAGATTTAAAGTAAAAGATTATTATAATTGTTATAATAATAGGAGTTAACAGGAGTTAATATGAACGGTTGTTCTTATGGTTGTAAAATCCTACTCGGTACTTCTTCTTCCTGATTCTACTTATGTAAAATAGATTTTAATTACTACTAGATTTCTAAGTATATCTCCCGAAATTAAAGTTTTTTTTTTTATATATATATCACTCACACTTATACAATCTTAGTTGAATATGCTGATATTCAAGCTCTAGGGTCGATTTCTCGATGCCCCTTCTATTAAGAAATGATACATATTTATAGAGGATTGCGGACTTCAAAGTTCAATTCATTTTGCTGAAGGAATCTCTTAATGCAGCCGGGTACGCATCATGGGCCCCATCGTCACATGCATTGTGATGAAATTTCTGCAGGTTGTCCCATTCCGCTTTTTCTTCTTTCTTTACGTCTCTTTCTTCTTTTGCATTATTTTCTGTCTTAAAGTCTTTACCGCATTATCTCTTGTCTTCTAGTGACATCATTGCTTACGTTTCTGAATTTTGCAGATGTGATGGCTTGCGTCTTCTGTCATCACTGCTTACATAATTAACATATAGTATGGAGATTGTGTAGTGCCTCTGTATCAAAGCTCATGCCTGAGTCATCATCGCCTGAGTCTTGTGAAAATTGGTCTAGCACTGGATCATAACTTCTTTTCGAATGGTCTGAGTCTGTATTGGGTACTTTAGAATCATTTTTCGATTTTTTGGATTTACCATGTCCTTTGTCTCTTCCTTTACTATGTCGGTCCTTGATTCTATTAAAAGTCTTCGTAAGGTATTTCCAATAATGTTCTCAATTTTTTTTAGTATTTATTTTTTGTTTAGTCTTTACTTATGTTTTTAATTTTGAAGTCCCTTTCAGATTAAAGTTGGCCGGGAGTCTTCGTACACTTTTTGGCAAAGTGTCAACCATTAATGGATTTAATATGTCTTTACGGGCCATCGTTTGAGCCGAACTAGCTACACCCTGACCTGATGTAGTAGGTCTATCTGCATTCATTGGGGAATGCACACCCATCTGATCCATTTGTAGAGATGTAGAACTCTTTTGTGGAGTTGGAGGAATATGGGTCTGAGCTGGATGGGGGTCTTTAGGAGGTAGTATAGGGTTTTGTATTTGGCTTATTTCAAAATAAAGAACTTGAATTCTATCTTGTAATATCTGGTTTTGTTCTAATAGTCTTTTCTTTTCTTCTTCGAGTTGCTCGTTTTTATGGTTTAGTCTCTTGAAACCTTCGGTCATGGAATTGCAATGGTCACAAAATATAATTTTTATTTGTGTCTTTCTAGATATTATATTGGGGAAATGTTACTGGATTTCTTAATTCTGGAGTTATATAAAAATTAGGTCCAAGTCTGCCTCAAGCATAATCTAGGGCTTCTGTGAAATTATTGAATCCTTTGTATAGTGGATCTCTGAAGTCTCTGATAGAGTCTACTACTTGTATCCAGGTTTGATAAACTCCTGGAGTCCTTCCCTGGATCACCACATAAAACTTAAATTTGTTATTTAAATTCTTTTCTGTAAAATATTGGCTCAGGGCATTCATTACAGCTAAAAAATAGCTGACATCCCTGGGAGTCTTGTTATAAGCAATCCATAAATTGTCTAATAGATATTTTTTATTTTTGTCTATCCTTGTCTCGGGTCTTGCTTTGAAGCTAAAATTTGATTCTGGATAACAAACTAAATTTTGTCTTCCAAACTGTATTCTTTCAATCGTCTGATCTGACATAGTCTGTGGTAAATTTAGCATTGTCTGAGGTCTGAAATGGGTATTTTCCAATAGTTTCTGAAGATATGTCTTCATTTGTGTCTGAAGTGGAAGCCTTGGCTTTCCCTTTATCTGTACTCATGCTGCAAAGAAAATTAGTTAGCAGTCTTTGGAATAAGCTGTTGACACCCAATTTTGACCTCCCGATATTCCTCCCGGGCTGCTATTTTATCAAAAAATATTAATTTTGAATGTTTTATTGTTATTTTGATATCAAATAAATTCTGACACTTCGTATTCATGATTTTAAGGTATGCAATTTATTTTCAGCATTGAATTCTTATTCTTCTTATATAATATACAATTTACTAATTTAAATATAATATTTTTACATAATTTTATAAATATTTATTAAATTATTTCTGTAAATATGCATACTCATAATTCCAAACACATGGTCTATTACTATTAATATTCATTAATTATATTATTATTATTATTATTATTATTATTATTATTATTATTATTATTATTATTATTATTATTACTATTATTATTATTATAGCATTTTAAAATTCGCATTCATAATCTACAGTACATAATTTATTTCAAAATTATTATTTATCGCCAATTTTTAAATAATATATTACGTGTCATTATTTTTGCTTACGTAATTTATTCATAATAATTTATGACATTGATTAATTTTGAACTTATTTATTAAATAGCAATTTAATTCAATCCTAGCCATTTTATATCCAATTGTGTGTTAATTTTGACCCAAATTGAAATTCCCAATCCAATTTCTAATTGACCCCAATTTAAATAACCCCAATTCTAACCCATTCTTGCAATTTTAAATCCCAGCCATTGATCATACGATCAACGGCTGAGATCAAATCCTTCCTTTTCTTCCTTTTTAATCAAAACTAACCCTAACCTAAACCCATTTTTCCACAACAGCCGCACCACCCTCACCCCTTTTCTCTCCCTTATCCTCTCTCTCTCTCAAAATCCGTCGCCGCCTCCCCTCATCGCCTGTCATCGCCGACCGGCGCTCCCTCTTCTCCAATCTCTCTCTCTCTCTCCTTCACCTTCATACCGGTAAACACCCAAAACAGCCGCCAACCTCTCTCCTCTATCCTCTCTCGCTCTCTCCGTTGCAGCACCACCATCTCTGGCCACCTTTCAACCGAAGAAACACCACAACAACATTACCCGCCGTCCTCCTCCTCTCCCTCAGCCTCTCAGACCGGCGCCGCCTCCACCCCCACCGCACCACAGCTCAGTCGCCGATCTCCCTCTCCTCTCCTCCACACCGCTGATGTGACAGCAACACCACCAGCAAGCCGCCGCCTCCCACTTCCACCACTGCTCCGGTAGAACGCCATCACTGCCGCCTCGAAAAGCTCCGATGAAATAAGCAACATGCACAGTTTGTTAATAGTCTATTTGCTAAATTCTGAGGTCATCCGTGCTATTGCAATTTTCGTTAAAGCTTTGAGATTTTATTTTTGATGATGGGTGCTAATGAATTCATGTCGGGTATGATTTCTTTAGACTTGATTGCTATCATCTCTGTCATTCTTTGCTTTAGACATATTCAGATCTGAAATTCTTATGTTTCGGTGGATTTTTGTTGGATTCTTGTGATTTTGACTTGCTTATTCATTTAGATTATCACATGTTAAAAGCCTCAAATTTATGAACTGTTATCAACCTTAAAATCTGCATCGATTGGGTATTGATCTGTTAAAGGCGTTATAAGTTTTGGTTCTGAATTTTGCCTGATAGAATGACTAAGTTTGGTGCGAATTCAGCTGGCATTGAATCATGCTTGGGCTTAGTTTCTGATTTAGGAGTAATTTTGATTATCAACTCGACACCCTTGATCATGGGATTCAAATACAGATTAGAGATATTGTGGGGGCTTGAATTCGAATTCATTTTTTTGATTAATTAACTTTAGATTGGTACATGTTGGGTCCAATGTGATAAGTTGATTTTTTATTTTATTTTTTATTTTTTTCTCACCTGATTAGTATTAAATCATGTGACTGCCTAGTCTTTGTCTGTATTTAGTAAGTTTTTCATCAGCGATTGACTTTAGCATGCCTATGATTTTTATTTTTTTTTCTCTTTCATTTTTACTTAGCTATTTATGGTAAATTTGACTTGTTTGAGAATATTATCTAGGGTTGACTTGTGTATGAAATCATATGACAACTTCACTGTTTGTCCATTTTGGTAAATTACGTGATCTTGTGATCTCCTTACATATTCTCCTATCTTTATTTTAGTATGGACAGATTTTCTTACTTGTTTAATTATGGTAAATTGACATGATCTCCTACCCTTAATTGATTCAGCCATCTTTAAGGAAAGAAGTCTCCCTGATTCACTCTTTTGATTTTATTCTTTTCCTTTACTAGTGCACTCCACTTTACTATATAATCAAGGCCCCTCCTCATTATTATTCTCAGTCACTATTCACACACACACTTCTCTTTTACATAGACTGAACAACAGAATTTTTTTCATCACATATTCCCTCTATACTTTAAAAATATTTCACTGCTTTGGTCTTGGAAGATTGTTTTGGATTATTATCATTGGTTCTCACTTCAGAAGTGTGGTTTCCTGTTTGGGTTTTATTATTACCAACTGGTTCGTTTTTCTCTAACGATGCATTCATTCCTTTCGTGCTAATCTTGTGTGATTATGATCTTGTTTTGATTTATTTTTGCAATTAAGTTTTTCCCTATCGTGGTGTTATGTATGTGAATCTGAAACGGCCTTTGTGCATCTCATAACCCCTTTGGTGTGAGCCTGCCTGGGATCCTTGAGATCCTTAGGATCTCGACAGCACCAAGGGTTGGTTATGGGATGCCAAAGGTATGTTTTGGATCATAGGAGTATTTTGGTGTCTTTGTTCATGTTCAACAGTTTGAAGGAGAGAATTTAAATAAGACAAAGAGTTGTCAGAGATTCGGGAGTAGTAGGGGTTGTCCAGCCTTAGCTCCTTTAGCTTCCTTTTCTTTATGTCATTCATTTGGGTCTGTAATAATTTTTGTATAAACTCTACGGACATGAAATACAATTATGGGGACTGCTTAGGGGGGCGGGGATTATGTGATTTGAATATTCTATCACTTAGACACCATGCCTATAGGACTATTTAACAATATTTAAACATGTTAATTAGTTAAATTATTTTTTACCACTTAGGCAAACAATCTAGGATAATTAATTAATTATTTTCGTCGCTTAGAAACCATGTTTTTAGAATCCTTAACTAACTTTGATGTATTAGATCAATTTCGAACATGTTAATTCAATTTAAGCCTGTTTAATGAACTTTTAGCATATTAAAAATAATTTTCGGCATTTCTTACATAGTTTCCAGCATATCTTTAATTTTTAGCATTTAAAATTCGATTTTCAGCATTCTTATATAATTTCCAGCAGCTAAGCTTTAACTTTTAGTAATTTTCAGCAAGTTTTAAATTAACTCCAGCATGTTTTATAATTAATTTCAGCATTTAATTAATTTTTCTATAACTTAAAATCAGTTTCCAGCCTTCTTAATTAATTTTTTCAGTATTTTAAAATTAAGTTTCTGCAACTTAAATCAATTTTCTGCATATTCAAATTAAATTTTCTGCACTATTAAATCAACTTTCTGCACAATTAAATTAATTTTTCGCACAAATAAATTAATTTCCTGCATGTTCAAATTTAATGTCCTGCATAATTAAGTTAATTTTCTGCATATTTAAATTAATTTTTGCATGTTTAAATTAATGAATTTTCTGCATATTTAAATTAGTTTTCAGCATATTTAAATTAATTTTCAGCGTTAATACGCCTCGCCTAGAAATTATGCCTATAGGTCTTAATCACGAAAATGAATAATTATCCTTTTAAGCATGTCATTACCTAATTAACTTTAATTAAATAAGAGGCATGAAACATTACGTGTTAAGTGTTTAAGCTTTTCTTTGCTTAACTATTATATTTAGTTTTCTCCCAAACTTATATTGTTATTTATCTCTTCACAACTTCCAATTCTCAAAGCTAAAACCACTGTCTGGTTTTTAACTATTTGAACTGGACAGTTATGGTTCTCTTAAAATCATTAACTATATAAATGTTATCTCCTAACCTATAGTTAGCGGGAAAGTGAAGGGGATTACGAGGTCTAATTCTGAAATTTTAAAATTAAGCCGACGCATCCTGAGAGTATCATCTACCAAAGCTTTGCAAAAGAGGATATGTGTACTTATACGTAAATATGTTTATGTGTTTATATTCAAAACTCAAAGTTTTCACTTGTCCTTAAAAACTTATAATATTATTATTTTAACTTAAGACCGACCTCCAATTAAAAATGTTGCTAAGGTTAAGTGAGCACGATTATTAATATCATGGTATCATTCCTATAAAGCAACAAACATTTTTGCTTTTGTTAAAAATTGAAATGTTTATTTCATTAACTTAATTTTATTACCATAGTTCTTCCTTTGTTTATTTTTGGGGTAGTTTAGTTTAATTAAAGTTAATAATTACATATTTTCTCTACATATTGGGTATCGCTTCTGTCTCCTCGCTTATCTGATATTTTTTATTTGCTTTCCTTTTATACATCTCATTAATTAACAATTTATACTCCTTGTTCTTTATCACCTAGTTTAGTACTAATTAGGTAAAACTAGATTTTCGCTAATTTTATTTATTTGTTTATAAAATAAATAATTTTATCACCTAGTTGTTTAAATTGGTATTAATTAATTTTTTAAGTATAGTTTTTGCTTAGTTCTAATAATAATAATAAAAATTAAATTTGTACGTTAACTTTTTTTTTTATCACCTAGATTGGTATTAATTAGATAATAATTGAGTTGTATGACTTGTTTATTTCAAGAATTCTCATGCTTAAACACCTAGTTAATCCTAAATGATTAAAATCAGTTGACCTTTGCTTGTCACATAGAATTCCCCACGTAATATATGAATTCGGTCGGGACCCATATTTGTGGACCTCGAAAGGTGCCTAACACCTTCCTTTCGAGGTAACCTGAACCTTTACCCGAATTTCTGGTTGACATAGACTAAATAATTAATTAATCGTAATTAGTCTCGAATGGTGCCCTAACGCACCTTAATTCGTTAGGTGGCGACTCTTTACTCTTTAAATCCCAAAAAGAGTTTGTCACGCCGGATTCCGCTCTTCGCGAGAAAAATGGGGCGCGACAGCATGGAGACTCCGCTTGGGATGCTTAGGTTCTAACCAATACGAATTCGTGTGTTATGTGGGATTTTATGTTGTTTTTTTTCCTTTCGTCCTTTGTTTGCTTCTTTAAATAGTTAATTTCTTTTCAAGTTTGACATTTTTTGGATGTGTTTCTTAGCATGAATTTTCATATTAAATTCTTTTCTTTCCCATTTATTTTAGTTGCCTTTCATGTTTATCGATCTTTTTCTACTCCTTTTAATTGCTCAAATGTGTATCTAAATTGTGTTCATGCTAAATCCTCCTCCTTATCCCATAATATGTTTATGCCCTTTTGATGTTTCTTGTATTTGTTATCTTTTACCTTATTTTCTTAATTATGCATATAATATTTTAATGTCATTTATTTATTACTTTTCTTAAACTATCTGGATGTGTTATCGTTTTTTCACTACTTGCTATTGTTATCGCTTTTCATAATTGGCATTCCGCTCATATCTTCCTCCACTTGGAACCCTTTTTTTTTCCCCTTTTAAGAACGGTTGCGTGGTTGCACGGACGTTCATTCCTAAAATACCCTTAAGGGAAATGTCTCGTGGATTGGTCGATCAGCGGTGCGTCGACAGTCATGAGCTTCTCACTCTCGAGTTGTCCACTTGAGAGAACCATGTCTAGAAAAATCCATTCATCTTTAGAACCTGGTCCTGTATCCCTTTACTAAGGAATACGCATTGCATTACACCTTTGAAGGCTTTAATATCCTTAGTGTTTTAAAATCAATTAGAGGACAATGGCCTGAAAGGGGGTAAAACCTTATTTGCTATGTGTTAAATTTCTATGTATGTGTTAATATCTTACCTAACTTGTTATTATTATCTGACTTAGTTATTCCTTACTCTTAGAATTCATGTCTTGTTATTTTACCTTTATTTCTTTAGGCCCTAATTGCACCATCTTAGGGCTTAGTGTCAAAACTCTCTTTCAACTTATCTTCATGGCTCAATCTTTCCCTCCTAGATATCTTTTAGCATGCTAATCATCTCTTGAACCGATCCATTCCTTGATAGGATGTTCTAGATTATTTCTACTCTTTTAGGGTAACTCATGATTTAGGATATTCTTACTCAGCACCTTCAATATTAACATACCATTGTCTTCACCATAACTCTTGACAATGAGTGCTTTCATATTTGTGACATATTCTAGCTTTCCCAACTTTTAAGCCATATAAAGCTCTCATAACTCCTATTCATTTCAAACGAGCATAACTCAAATGTTTTACTCCATGATATTCCTCATAGACATTCTATTGTCGTGCGTTTTTACTAATCATAAATTCTTTCTTCTAAGGTTGACTAAAGTTGAACATCAGAAATGGCTAGTCAAGCAATGTTTATCAACCTTGTCAATAGTGAGGCTGAGCGTAGGAATTCGGGTTTGCACCATGACAAGCTTACTCCTTTTGTGTCAAGCATTATGAGTATGGAAAGAAAAATTGAGAGAATCAGAGGAATAAGGACCAATCTTCGACATTCAGCTGATATGCCACCAGACTTTCCAGAGCCATTGTCCGAAACTGATTTTATTTCTCCCATCTACACCATGGGGTCACCAGTATTGATGACCTCACCTATGCCTAATTGAAAATTTTAAATTAAGCCGGCGCATCCTGAGAGTATCATCTATCAAAGCTTTGCAAAAGAGGATATGTGTACTTATACGTAAATATGTTTATGTGTTTATATTCAAAACTCAAAGTTTTCACTTGTCCTTAAAAACTTATAATATTATTATTTTAACTTAAGACCGACCTCCAATTAAAAATGTTGCTAAGGTTAAGTGAGCACGATTATTAATATCATGGTATCATTCCTATAAAGCAACAAACATTTTTGCTTTTGTTAAAAATTGAAATGTTTATTTCATTAACTTAATTTTATTACCATATTTCCTCCTTTGTTTATTTTTGGGATAGTTTAGTTTAATTAAAGTTAATAATTACATATTTTCTCTACATATTGGGTATCACTTTTGTCTCCTCGCTTATCTGACATTTTTTATTTGCTTTCCTTTTATACATCTCATTAATTAACAATTTATACTCCTTGTTCTTTATCACCTAGTTTAGTACTAATTAGGTAAAACTAGATTTTCGCTAATTTTATTTATTTGTTTATAAAATAAATAATTTTATCACCTAGTTGTTTAAATTGGTATTAATTAATTTTTTAAGTATAGTTTTTGCTTAGTTCTAATAATAATAATAAAAATTAAATTTGTACGTTAACTTTTTTTTTATCCACCTAGATTGGTATTAATTAGATAATAATTGAGTTGTATGACTTGTTTATTTCAAGAATTCTCATGCTTAAACACCTAGTTAATCCTAAATGATTAAAATCAGTTGACCTTTGCTTGTCACATAGAATTTCCCACGTAATATATGAATTCGGCCGAGACCCACATTTGTGGACCTCAAAAGGTGCCTAACACCTTCCTTTCGAGGTAACCTGAACCCTTACCCGAATTTCTGATTGACATAGACTAAATAATTAATTAATTAATCGTAATTAGTCTCGAATGGTGCCCTAACGCACCTTAATTCGTTAGGTGGCGACTCTTTACTCTTTAAATCCCAAAAAGAGTTTGTCACGTCGGATCCCGCTCTTCGCGAGAAAAATGAGGCGCGACATAAGTCTACTAAGTTTATCAGCAAGATTGTTGTCTTTTCCTTTGAAATGTTCGAATTTAATATTATATATTGAGGTAGCATCAATAAAGTTCAACCATCTTCTTTTACTGCTATTCTTTTCGCTTACTCTTTCATGAAACTTAACTATGGCTTCACAGTCTATTCGTACTAATATTTTTGGTTTATTTAAAATATATATCTTAAAACTATTTAAACCATATATTACCGCAAGGATTTCTGCGTCTACGCTACTCATATTACCTTGTTCTTTATACTTCCCACTTTGATATGTATATATACGTTCGTCTTTTTTATTACTGTATTTGTTACCTTTTGCTTTGAGGATGACTCCCCATCCCTCGAAACTACCGTTAGTTTCTATTATTAAGTAGTCTGTTTCTAAGGGTAGGGCTAAATCTAGTATATATTTTTTATCATTTCTTTAAGTTTCTGCACGATTTTAATGTCTTCTGTATTGAAAGTTTTTTGGCCCTTAGACCCTGTCTTAGCGTATAGTGGCCCTGCTACTTTCCCTAAATCCTTAATAAATTGTCTTGCTTAATTTAATATTTCTAAAAATTATTGCAATTCTTTAATTTTTTTCTAGTTTGTCTGGCATTTCTAGGGCTTTCTTGGCTATATGTGGTTGTAATTTGATTTTTCCTTCTCCTATGGTTATTCCAAGAAAATTAATGTATTGTTTACATAATTCCATTTTCCTTTTGCTTATTATTATACCATTATCTATGAATAGTCTAAAAACCGTCTGTAGATGTCCTAAATGTTCACTCATGTTATTACTAAAGACTAAAATATCATCTACGTATACTAATACAAAATTCTTGTAGTTACCAAATATGTTATCCATTTTTCTTTGGAAAATAGGTGGAGCTGTTTTAAGTCCAAATGGCATGACCAGCCATTCGAAATGTCCTTCTGGACAAGTAAAAGCTGTCCATTCTATGTTGTCTTTATGCATTTTTACCTGCCAGTATCCTGACTTACAATCAAACTTACTAAAGATTTTTCGTCCTTGGATTCTGTTTATTAATCCAGTCTTATCTAGGAGTTTGTAAGCATCCATTACAGTATTATCATTAAGTCTTTTGTAATTAATTACTATTCTTGCTTTTCCTCGAACTATCTCACTATGATTTCTTACCATGAATACGGCTGATCTATGTCTTGATTTTGATCTTCTAATGACTCCTAGATCTAATAATTCTTTAATCTGGACTTGGAAATCTTTTAAATCTTTATTTGTAGCTTCTGTTGCTGCTGTCTTAATTGTGTATTCTGGGTTTATAATTTCTAATTTATATTCTATTTGATTTGCTCCCCAATGTTCTAGGGGGTTTTCTCCTATTATATAATTTTTGTATAATTTTGAGTAAATCCTCTTGATTTTTTATTACCCCTATTTGCTGAATACCTTTCTTAAAATTATAATTTTCTATATTTGTATCTATCAAATTATAGTTCTATTCTATTGTGTTTAATAATTCTTGCTCATGAAAGTCTATTTCTTCTTATGTTAAAGTTTCTTTTTTGCAAGTGCAGTCTGTACCTTTATCACAATGTTTATTACTTTCTTTTGTATTTTCTATTAAATGTCTATTCCTAGAATCTTGTGTTATTTTTGTATTTCTAGTTACTTTTCCTCCAAAGTATGTTGGAGTTATTGTAATATTTTTAGATAAAATAACACCATCTCTTGATAGAAGACAACTTCCATTGTTTTTAATATAAAATCTAATCCTAGTACAAAGTCTACTTTTATTTTTAATTCTCTTGCTCATATGTAATCTAATTTATATATTTACTCATAACTGTTCCATGTATTAGTAAAACTAATTATTGCATCACTTACATAATTTTTATAAGTATTATATGTTCCATCCATTTGCATGGATATCTGTGGTGTTGCAAATTCTTTTATAAGATGTTTAGGTAAGATGCTTGCATTTATTATACTTTGCGTGCATCCTGAGCCTACTACCGCTAAGGTTTCTATTTCATAGTCTTGTATTCTTATTTTAGCCATTACTTTGATTGTGCTTAACTTTTTATCTTCATTACATATTAATCCTTCAAAATTCTCATTTAGTAATTCGGTCTCTTCTTCCATTATATTTTTACCCTTTTCTAACTTTGCTACTCTTTCTTCTAATTTTTCTATTCTTTTTGTTAACATATTAATTTTATTGTCTACGCTATTTTCTATTATGTAGTCTTTGGGGGGGTTCATTTGGTGCTATAGTATTTGTTATGCACTTTTGTATTACTAGTCCTCCTAGAGTCTTTTCTATACATGGAATACATCCTTCTACATAACAGAGTTTACATTTTACCCTTCGAGTCTTACTAGGGTACCAGTTACATATAAAACATTGATTACTGCCTAAGCCTTTATTTCTTTCAAATTCATGTGCACAATCTGTTACTATGTTAACTAGGGTACAACCTTCTATTTCTACTATATTAACTAGAGAGAAATTTATCATGTTAATAGGATCTATGTGTAAACTTTCAAGACTTACTTCGTTTATCAAACTTTTATCTTCTTCTGAATTTGATGAATTTCTGTCATTATAATCTATACTTACTATTGAATAAATTCTTTCATTGTCTGACATATATTCATCTACATTAATCAAGGTTTCTTGAAAGTCTTCAATTAACTGAGAGTTTCTTGTCCTAGTATTATTTCTTTTAGGACAGGTGTTAGCAAGATATTCTGTACTTCCACATGTAAAGCATTCTAAAGTATTTTTATAACTTTTGTTATTCTTGTATTTTCTAACATGTTTATTTTTGCCTATGTACGCCTTTTTTGCTGCGAATTTTCTCAGATAATAACTTTTCTTTCTGTAATTATTTCTTTGGTATGGTTTCTTATATCTCTTTTTAGGTCTTTTCCTCTTTTGATAGTCTTCATCATAATTTTGTGTAGTATATATGCTTTTACAAAAACTAGTCTCGTCTTTCTTTAATTGTTTTTGTATTTGTATGTTAGTGCATTTTTCTTGTAATATTTCCATTATATATTGTATTTTGTGTCCTATTGACCATCTAGCGTTTGAATTTTGCATTACGCCTTCTCTTTTACCCCATGTTTTTTCTATTTCTCTTCCTAATGCTCCTGGTAATTTATTAAAATATTTATTCCCTAGAGTTTGGTCAAAAGCATTACCGCTTCTAGCACAAAAGAAGAAATAATCATTTAAAAAAGGTTTTATATGCTGGTAACTACTAATACTTAATTGTTCTAACTGAATTAAGGATTTTCTTTGTAAAATTAGTAAGCCGCTATTGGGGTCTTCACCCATTATTAAACTATATATTTTATTTGTAAAGTTATATGGGTTAGCTCCCATATTTACTAGGTCTTGGAATTCGTGGGGGATTCTGATTTGAATGCTTCCCATAGTCCTTTTGCAGATTTTCCTAGAAAGGTCTCCATGTATCTATACATAGTTTCTGCATCTGTTTCTTGATATGTTTTAATATAGTCTGCTACCACTATTCCTTTCCATACGTCTAATATTGTGTTCCATGCTTGTGGATCTTGAGCAGCAATATTGAGTATTTTTTCTTTACTTCCTCCTTCTTGGAGTATTACTGGTTCCTCTATTGACATTCTTTTTCCTACGGGTCTTACTCTTTCTGTCTCTACTTTTGGGTTAATTCTATATACTCTGTGTCTTGGTACATTTCCTGTATTTGTTTCTATAGTGTATCCTGGGGTTGTTCTTTGAAAAGGGCTTGAACTTGTTATAGCTGACTCCATAAATTCCTTAACACTTTTTGTGGTATTATCATCTTCATTATCTTTATTGTTATCAATTCTATACTCTAAGTTATCTATTCTTAATTCACAATATCTGAAGTGTTCTGCTACTTGATAGATATCTATTTGTCCTTTTTTGCATCCTTTACATTCAAAAACTTTATTCATGTTTTCTTGGTATAGTTCATTAGCCTTTTGAATAGCTATATCTACTTCATATTCTTCTGGTATCAATTCTACATTTATCATTTCAGTTCTTTCTATTTCTTTCATTTATTCGTCTTTCTGAGTTTCTGTGTTATAGTCAGTGAATCTTATTGAAGTTTGTCCTTTCCTATTTGTATACATTAAATGATCTGTGGGTTTTAGAATTTCTTGTTCCTTAGTATTTTCTAGGTTCTATTCTAATCCTGCATATGTCTCTGGGTCTATTTTTAAAGGTTTCATTAACTTTATGCCTTTATTTCCCATTAATCCTACTACATTTTCTACGTTTAACTTGAATTTTGTGCTACTATTATTAGCTAATTTTTCTATGAAACCTAAACATACTAGGAGATTGTTTCCACTACTCATGTCTTCATATCCTTTTGTCTGAAATCCGATTTTAATGTGCTTTCCAAATTCTGAAGAATATATCATAAAGTCTGGACTACAGTAAAAAAAATTCCACCATAATTATATATATATATATATATATTAAAAGATGCAAAAAAATACCAAAGCTTTTCTCTGGGAATAGATGGGTCTCTTACTTGTCTCTCTTAAATTTGTAGAAATTTTACATAAATCCAGATCTCCTAACAACATTCATATATGAAATATGAACGTCTGTCCTAGCTAAGGGTGTCAAGTGGGCCGGGTTGACCCGGTACCGACCCACTTAGCCCGGCCCACTAAGCCACAAGACCGGACCCGGTATAGATGGTGGGCCTGGCGGATTTTTAGGGGGCTGGGCCGGACACGGTATTGAAACCGGTGGATAGGCCCAGTTAGAAAACCGGACGTCCGGCCCGGCCAGGTAACTTTAAAAAAAAAATTACTGGGCCGTTGGGCCCCAGCCTGCAAAGGTTGTTTTGGTCCGTTGAGGCCCAACGGCCAAACAGCCTTTTTAGGCTTTAATTTTTTTTAAAAAAAAAAAAATTAATTTTTTTTTTCTATAAATACATGTCATTTCAAAAAATATTTCCTACAATCTCAATTCTCATTCTCTTATTCTCTCTCAAATTTGCTAAAATTATCTCATAAAGTGTTCTATATATTTTATTATTTTGCAATTACAAATACTACGTTGAAGTTTCCAAAAGTACTCAATTGACCAACTTTTGAGTATTTCAAAAATTTGGTATTATCGTTCCATCTCTTACTTTTAATTTTTAATTAGTGTATTATTTGGATTTTTTTTGTGTTTTTTGAATAATTATTAGTTTAATTGGTAATATGGATAAATTAAGGAAAGTCGGTAAAAGTGTTAGAAATTTTTATCCCGGAAGTGGTAGTGGTAGTGGTAGTAAAAAACAAATTGGTTTCGGTAGAGGTAGTTCAAATATTCGATATACTCGTGTGCCTTCGGTACCAATTAGCGAACCATTTGAGAATGAAATACGTGTAGGTGCTCACGATATGAATTATTTTGAGGCTCAAGAAAATTATGGTATAGAAGAAGAGAATGAACTAGACTCTGTTGATTTAGATGAAAATGATAATGATGATGATGTTGATGTTACACCCGAATCTGGTAATGTTAATGTTCAATCTGAATCAGTTAATCTTCCTCCCCGGCCCCCTGTAAGATCTCGTAAAAAAACTAGTGTTGTGTGGAATTTTTTTACTCGAATAGGAGGAACCACTCAGGTTGAACGCAATCTTTGTCAGAAAAAATATGAGCATAAGACCGGGGGTAATAAAGGAGGTACGGGTCAGTTGTCGAGACATTTGAAGGAGATCCACCCAATAGAGCTAGCTCAGGTAACTGGTGGTGGGACAGTTGGGGGCCCAAGTCAAACTAGATTGAACCCAAAAATCGGTCAATTAGTTAAGAATTATAATAAAATGAAGGATCGTGAAGAAATAGCCAAAATGATAGCTGTGGGTTGTTTGCCTTTCTCTTTTGCTTCTTCTGAAGCTTTTATTCATTATATTCAGGCAATTTATAATCCTATGTTTGAGGGTATTCCTAGAAGTACTTGTCGGTCCGACATTTTTAGACTCCATGCATAATATGTTTACTATTTATTTGCATTATTAAAAAATCTTTCATGTAGAGTTTCTTTAACTTCTGATCTTGGTCGTGCTATTAATAAAAATGATTATTTAACAATTACTTGTCATTAGGTAGATAGTAATTTTGTTATGCAAAAACGTATTTTAGCATTTTTGTATGATGAAGACCGTAGACACACTGGAAAATTTATTTCTGAATCTATTACAAAAGTTGCAAGATATTATGGTATTGACCGTAAAGTTTTATGTATATCTTTTGATTATGCATCTAACAACAACGCTGCTATTGAGTTGTTAAAAACTGTACTTTCTCCACCGTTACCCGAAATATTTCATGTTAAGTGTGCTTGCCATATATATAATTTAATTGTAAAAGATGGTCTTGCTTTTTTTGAGCCTGCTATTGAAAAAGTTAGACTTGCAGTTGGCTTTATTCAAGGAAATAATAGAAAATTAGACTTACCGAATTTAAAAGAAAATGTTAGGAAAATCGACTTAGATCGAGATTAATGCCTGAAAAAATAGATGTTAGATGGAATTCTAATGAAATTGTTAATAATGAAATTGTTAATGTTAGCTGTTGGGCTGAAATTGATGATATTGTTAATTTTTTGCAAAAATTTTATCTAGCTACGGTTGAATTTTCTGGAGCTTATTATCCTACTGTTTGTAATATTTTAGCTTATTTAGACGACATTTCTTTATTGCTTAACGAGTATAAGTCTAAACCAGGTTACAAATATGCTATTGAGGCAATGATTGATAAATTTAAAAAATATTTTTTTCCGCTTCCCCCTATTTTCTTAGTTGGTGCTATAATAAATTCATGTATAAAATATAATACTATGTCCGAATTTACTTCTCTTATTTATTCTGCTTTAGGAGTAAAAGCTAATGAAGAACCTTCTTTGTTTACGGCTATGTCTGATGCGAATAGTTACATGAGCACATTATACAATCATTATGCTGATTTACTTGACAATGCTTTACCGTCACACATTACACCGACCCCCGCTCCCCATCCTTCTGAGGAACCATCATCTTCTAAAAGACAGGCACATAATATGCCTGCTTATTGTGTTTCTGATCTATCTGTTTGGAATAGACTGCAACCTTCATCGCATAGAACCGTAAATCGGAAAGAGCTTAAGTATTATCTTATGCAGCCTACAGAGGATCCTAGAGGTAGAATCAACACGCTGGAATGGTGGAAGAATAATGAAAGACAATATCCTGTACTTTCAATGTTAGCTAGAGATATATTGAATGTTCCAATGTCAACCGTTGCATCAGAGAGCGCTTTTAGTCAAGGACGGCAGCAGATTGGAGACAATCGACACACATTGGGAGGCAATGCCATGAATGTTTTAGTTTGCCTTAGAGACTGGATCAGAGCAGAACGAAGAAATCAAGGAATGTTCTTGGAGCCGAAAGACGAAGAAGATCTTGAAAAAATAATGACTTCAAGAGAGAATTCAGCACAATCAAGTCCAATGCATGACTTTAGTGCCATTGATTTTGACAATCCACAGCCAATTCCCATTAATGTTAACAGGCGTGAATTGGAAAAAATGATGAAAAATTTGTAGAATTTACAATTAATCAATTGAATTTTCATTTTTCAATTTAACTTTGTGAAATTAGTGAAATGTAATTTCAACCTTGTAACTTGTAAGTTTTCAAACATTTTGCAATCAATCAAATATTAAATTTATTTACTCTTTATATATTTTTTCCATTTAAAATTTAAATTGAATATCTTGTATGAATTCAATACTTTTAATATAATAGTATAAAAGTATATGTTGTTGAATATTGTATATATGTATGTATGTTCTTTAAAATAGTATATATTGAATGTCAATACATGTGTATATTTTTTAAAATAGTATATATTGAATGTATATATGTATGTATATTCTTTAAAATAGTATATATTGAATGTAAATACATGTGTATGTTCTTTAAAGTAGTATATATTGAATTTATATATGTATGTATATTCTTTAAAGTAGTATATATTGAACGTATATATGTATGTATATTCTTTAAAGTAGTATATATTGAATGTATATATGTATGTATATTCTTTAAAATAGTATATATATGTATGTATATTCTTTAAAGTAGTATATATTGAATGTACATACATATGTATGTTCTTTAAAGTAGTATATATTGAATGTAAATACATGTGTATATTTTTTAAAATAGTATATATTGAATGTATATATGTATGTATATTCTTTAAAGTAGTATATATTGAATGTACATACATATGTATGTTCTTTAAAGTAGTATATATTGAATGTATATATGTATGTATATTCTTTAAAATAGTATATATTGAATGTATATATGTATGTATATTCTTTAAAGTAGTATATATTGAATGTACATACATATGTATATTCTTTAAAGTAGTATATATTGAATGTATATATATATATATATATATATATATTCTTTAAAATAGTATATATTGAATGTACATACATATGTATGTTCTTTAAAGTAGTATATATTGAATGTAAATACATGTGTATATTTTTTAAAATAGTATATATTGAATATATATATATATATGTATGTATATTCTTTGAAGTAGTGTATATTGAATATGCATACATATGTATATTTTTTAAAGTAGTATATATTGAATGTAAATATATGTGTGTATTTTTTAAAATAGTATATATTTTACTGTCCTAGTCCTAGCCTTCTAGGAGTTCAATTTTACTGTCGTAATTCAAATAAAATGGTGTTGATGAAACACTTGATGACCAATTGAAGGTCGTGATAGTGGAAATGCAACCGAAATCATTATTTTCTTCAATTTGACTTTTTGTTCGCAAATACTTTTTGAGTATAGTTTTGTAAATTATCGTCCTTTTTCAACGCTTAACGTCAGAATAATGATGCTCAAATTTGCTTGTTACGTTTTCTCGTGTTATGACACTATGACAGTGATATAGTATAGTTAGCAACATCATACCAATGTGTTCTAGATGACTGCCATAAAATACCTAACCCTTTTTTCAAAAAAAAAACAAAATTAAACAAATACTTGATGAAATGGATTCTGCAAAAATATAAACAACATTTTGGCCTTCAGATTACTTTTAGAAACATGGCCCTCATCAACGGCCCCATTGACAAGTACTGGAACAATTGATACCGGAGGGATCCTTTCCCTTTAATCTTTATATTTTGTTTCAAAATAAGTGACATTTTAGATAATCAAAAAGATGTTAATGATGTTCGTTCGATTTCATCCTTCATTAAATAAATAGAATTTTACATAATTAAAAAACTACTAAAAAATTACATCTTTTTCATGATATTTATTAAAGGTAAGCTAGTAACACTCGTTATTTTTTAAATATGAGTAATTTCTTAAGGATTATGTCGAAACTAAAAGCACCACATATTTAGTAATGGAGGGAGTAATTAAGAAAAATAAAATGTATCATTGTTGTTTTTTAAATATAGTGACTAAATAACTATTCCTAATCATTTTACAGACAGAAGGAATTCCTCATTCAGTTAAACTGAGTTATTTTTTTAAATGGTATCATAAGAAAAAAAAGTTACTCACCTTGATTGCCGCGGGTACTAATAATATCGAATGCATGTGAATTGGGGTTGGGATCGAGGTTTATAAGGCGAGCAAATGATAATTTATAAGGGACATGTGTATGTTGTGGGATTATTTTTTAACATTTTGATGGTCGGGCTAGTTTTTGCGCACTTCGATAAAATTTATGAGATAATTGTCATCTTTCACTAGCAACAGATATTGAGTAACTATATTTACTAAGATTGGGATAAATGAAAAAATCACCCAGTGTTTTTTTGTCTATGTTAAAATTTGAACGTGAGACCTCATGTTCTCAACCCACTATGCCCCGTGATAGAGAGATCATTAAGAACCGGAAGCCAATAATAATCCTTCAATTAGAGCATAAACCAAGACAATTATTTATAATTAATTAATATACATTGTATCTCACGTCAAATAATGTCTACTCTCTCTAGTCCAAAATAAGTAATTTTTTTAGTTATTTTTTAATATCCAAAATAAGTGAATTGTTCATTTTTCAAGAGATATGTTGAAAATTTCTTTCAATTTTACCCTTTATTTACACTTTCTAGGTTATGAATTCCAAGAGACTTAATTGATTTTATTTTAATATAGCTGAAATTTCAAGAGTAGTTTGATAATATCTAAAAGGGTAAAAATGGAAAGTAAAATACAATTTATGTCCTAGTTTCTTTTTCTTAATAGGTGTGCATTAAAGCAAAAATTCACTTATTTCGGACTCCCTCTAGTTCAAAATAATTGAATTATTGAGATACTTTTCAATGTTCAATGAATTTTTTAAAATCCAAGAGAATTATTGAAACTTTTTCCCATAATTATCCTTTTATTTAATGACGTTCTTAGGTACTTCACATTTTCTAGGAGAATAAGTTAATAATAATTAAAAACATAAAAGTGAAAAGTAACATATACTAATTTATATCCTTAAATATTTTTCATATGTCATATCTCAATAATTTAATTATTTTAGATTAAAGGGACTATTTTCTGACATTTATTTTAGTTCACACTTGCATTTAGAGAGGGAAGATAAAGTCAACGTCTATATACATTCAAACGTGGCTACTAATGATATCTCTTACTCGTATCTGAAGATTTTCTCCGTCAGCTCAAGTTTTAAACTAAGGTAATTACTTTAATGAAGCCTAAATCTTCTTCTTCTTCACATTATATTTCATCTGATGCAACAAATAAAGCTTCGGGTCCTCTGGATCCAAATATAGATTCAGAATTTAAATTTTGTGAGTTCTTCTTAGCATTGAACTTATTCTATCTGTAAAGTCATGGATTCATATCTACTATTTGTTACAATTTTTGTGGATTCTTACATATAAATCTTGCTTTGCATCAAAAATTCTAGATGCAAATGAACTCAGTGTCGATGTGCTACACCTATACGTCTGCTCTGATCTTCTAATACGATATATTATGTTCTTTGGTTGACATTTGGCAGAAGTGGATTGCAGGGAAATAAGGAAGGATGGCACACATTCTGCTACATGGTACTCTTCATGTAACTATATTCGAGGTTGATAGGCTCCATACTACTTTTGCCAGAGACTTTTTCAATATGGTGCAAATTTTAATCCTTCCTTTCCCCACTTCATGATTTTTATATCAGTGTGTTTATTTTGTGAGTTACTTTCTTTTAATAGATATATTCAATGGATCTACTAAAAATAGGACCAATAACAAATCAATTGAAAGTATGTGTAGAACACAAAATAGGAATGCCACATTATTTCTTGTTTGGTTTGATTTAACGTTGCAGATGAATTATGCACTGACTTCTTCTCTTCGGATTTAGGAATTTGGGAAATGGAAAGACTAGTTTGAAGAGAAAGAAGGGAAGTGTTTTTTATTTTATTTTTTACCCAATGTTTGGTACCTGTATTGGGGGCGGTTAAATCTGAGTTCGCATTGGATAGCCCCATTGTTTAGCCCAAAATCGGCATTCTGATTAACATTAAAATTTGTAAAAAGGGGTTAAAAACAAGTGGGTTAAGTTCAATCATATTAATTTCCTTTAGGCCAAACCTCCAAAGGAGTAAATAGATAATAGTGTTAACATTGCTCAAAAGAATGGAAAAATACAAGCAGTAAGAAGGTCGAGAGATTTCTCACATGGAAATTCTAAGAAATGAAGATAAAAAGGCTTTTGAGGTGACTTCTAGGATCTTTTGAATTCCTTCTCTCCCTCTGAAGAGGGTTCTTTAATAGGCCAAAAAAGTTGATCCGTCGCCTCAGTGTGAAATGATCTACTCTCTTAGCACGGAAAAGGCTACTTAGTAGAACATGCTTGAGATCTGGCATTGGACTCAAGGCTAATTGGCGGCAGATTGATGTTAGACTCGAGAATGGTTGTTGATCTATCCAAGGATCATTATGAGGGTGTTCCAACTGTAGTGGTTCCTCCCCGGGGAGTGGGCCTGTTGGCTAACTGGTTATGAAGCAGCCTTGGCTATCCCGAGGCAACACCTGTCTTTATAAGGTTACAAAGAACATGAAGGAGATCATCTTCTTATAAGGTTATGAAGAAAGCTTTGCATGGTAGATACTATACATGGTAAATACTATTCATGATAAATACAATCGTAGCAGATTCTATGCTAATAATATGCAATATATCTCCTAATCAATCAACCATAATTGGAGTTATACAATGGAAGGTATAAATTCTCATTGATAGTTATTAACACCGCCTCAAACTGATGGTGGTCAACTAACAGTTTGCCAATAAAGAGCTCATGCCATTTTTTCATTTGAGAGTTGGTGAAATATCTTTCAGTTGATCTCTAGAGGCAACGTGAGGAAGAGAAATAAGACCGACATCAAATTTTCCCAAACAAAGAGATAATCAATCTCGATATGTTTGGTTCGTTCATGAAAAAGGGGATTGGTGGAAATCTTGATAACACTTTCATTGTCACAGTACATGGGTATGAGAGAGAAAAAGTGAATTTCAAAATCATACAACAAAAGACACAACCAAACCACCTCACTGCAAGTAATCGACATGACACAATATTCTATTTCAGCCGATGATTTAGGCACGATCACTTGTTTCTTCGACTTCCAAGACTACAAGGAGTCGCCAAGAAAACACAATACCTAGTGGTCGAATGACAAGTGTCTAGGAAGCCGCCATAATCAACATCCGAGAAGGCACGTAAGAGAATAGGTCAATCACGACTGTAATGAAGGCCTATGGTCATATTAGATTGAAGATAGCACAGAAGGTAATGAACAACTGTAAGATGAAGGCGTCGAGGGTCAGACACAAACTGATTGAGTATATCAATAGCATGAGTAATGTCAGGCCGACTAACAGTTAAATAGACTAAGCTTCCAACAAGGCATCGTTATAGGGTCAGGTTGTAGAGAGATTTCCACCATCAAAAATGGTCATAATGTTATGACATGTTTTAAATCACAAGTTTCAAAAACACTTTTATACCACACAAATAATATGATACGTTTAACACCATAAATTTCAAAAATCTTCATTTCTTTCTTAAACTCTATCCAGTAGAAAAGCACCACGTACTATGAAATGTAGAGTACAATCTGGAATAACGATTAAAGTTCCAATATCTTTTTCACACTTCTTTAGCCTACAATTACAATTGTACAGTTTGACATATTACGAGACAGTAACAAAATTATTTGCTTTTTAACAGTTCCATATTAATGTACTAATTTTCATGTAGATGGTGCAAGGCATTGAAGGAGCTCTTGGCATCAACAAGGTTGCGTCAATAATGTATGCAACCATTGATCTTGGAAAAGCCAGAGTTGGCAGAACTAGAATGCTGGATGAACACCAAAATCCACGGTGGTATGAGTCATTCCACATTTACTGTGCCCATATGGCATCCAACGTCATATTCACTGTCAAAGTTCAGAATACAATTGGAGCAGAAGTCATTGGAAGAGCTTACTTGCCAGTTCAACAACTGCTAGATGGAGAAGAAGTCGATGAATGGCTTGAAATCCTCAATACAGAACGAAAACCCGTGGATGGACACTCTAAAATCCATGTTAAATTGCAGTTTTTGGATGTCACAAGGGAATATAATTGGAATAGAGGGATAAAAGTCACAAGGTTTCCTGGAGTTCCTTACACATTCTTTAGTCAAAGACAAGGATGCAGGGTCACCCTTTACCAAGATGCTCATGTTCCAGATAACTTTATCCCGAAAATTCCTCTTTCTGGTGGCAAGTTTTACGAGCCACAACGATGTTGGGAAGACATTTTTGATGCCATTACTAATGCAAAGCATTTGATTTACATAACTGGTTGGTCTGTTTATACCGAGATCACCTTGATAAGGGACATGAGGAGGCCTAAGCCTGGCGGAGACATATCTCTCGGAGAGTTGCTTAAGAAAAAAGCTAATGAAGGTGTGAGAGTTCTAATGTTGATCTGGGATGATAGGACATCGGTTCCTGTGTTGCAACAAGATGGGCTAATGGCAACTCATGATAAAGAAACTGCTAATTTTTTTCTCAACACTCAAGTAAATTGTGTTTTGTGTCCTCGAAATCCTGATGATGGACGGAGCATTATTCAAAATATAGAGATTGGGACAATGTTTACTCATCATCAAAAGATTGTAGTTGTTGATGGAGAATTACCTAATGGAGACAGGGAGAGGAGGAGAATTGTGAGTTATATTGGTGGGATTGATCTTTGTGATGGTAGATATGATACACAATTTCATTCCCTTTTCAGAACTTTGAACACAGCGCATCATGATGATTTTCACCAACCAAATTTCACTGGTACCTCAATTCAAAAAGGCGGACCAAGAGGGCCTTGGCACGATATCCATTGTCGAATAGAAGGGCCAGCTGCTTGGGATGTGCTCTTCAATTTTGAACAGAGGTGGAGGAAGCAAGGTGGAAAGAACTTGCTTATAAACCTAAGGGATATTGATAATATAATCATACCGCCTTCACCGGTTATGTATCCCGATGATCATGACACATGGAATGTTCAAGTTTTTCGATCAATTGATGGAGGAGCAGCTTATGGCTTCCCAAATGCTCCAGAGGAGGCAGCCAAGTCTGGTCTTATAAGTGGAAAGGAAAACATCATTGATCGAAGCATACAAGATGCATATATTAATGCCATTCGTCGAGCAAAGAATTTCATTTACATCGAAAACCAATACTTCTTAGGCAGCTGCTTTTCGTGGTACTCCAATGATATCAAGGATGAAGACATTGATGCTCTACAGGTGATCCCAAAGGAGTTGTCTTTAAAGATAGTTAGCAAAATTGAAGCAGGGGAAAGGTTCACAGTTTATGTTGTGGTTCCAATGTGGCCAGAGGGCCTTCCTGAGAGTGCATCTGTACAAGCAATACTGGATTGGCAAAGGAGGACCATGCAAATGATGTACACTGATATAATTCAAGCTCTAAAAGCCAAAGGAATTGTGGCAAATCCTAAGGATTACTTGAGTTTCTTTTGCCTTGGCAATAGGGAAACAAAGAAGAGAGGAGAATATGAGCCTTCTGAATCACCAGAACCCGATTCAGACTATAAAAAAGCTCAAGAAGCCAGACGTTTCATGATTTATGTACATTCCAAAATGATGATAGGCAAGTTCAATTACAATACACTGCATATATTTTTATCTGTGTGTGATTATACATTTCCAAAATTAAGTTCTCAATTTATTTTTGTATTTTATTTGCAGTGGATGATGAATACATTATCGTTGGATCAGCTAACATAAACCAAAGGTCAATGGATGGTGCAAGAGACTCAGAAATAGCAATGGGAGCCTACCAACCATTTCATCTATGTGCGAAGAAGCCAGCTAGGGGTCAGGTTCACGGGTTCCGAATGGCATTGTGGTACGAGCACTTGGGCATATTAGACAACTGTTTCCTTCAACCAGAGAGTCTACGATGCATCCGAAAGGTGAACAAAATTGGTGACAAATATTGGGATATGTATTCAAGTAAAAGCTTCATTCATGATTTGCCTGGACACCTTCTTACTTACCCTATTGGTGTTACTGAAAATGGAGAGGTCACTGAACTACCTGGAACACAATGCTTTCCTGATACCAAGGCACCTGTTCTTGGTACCATATCAAATTTTCTTCCTTCCATTCTCACAACCTAAAACCTTCAACTTTTATGATTATGGACTATATGTTAATAAGGTTTCTTATTAAGGAAAGAAAAGGTTAATATCATCACAGCACAGGTAAATATTTTTTTCATTTTTAATCAGAGGTATCAGGTTCGATCTTTTGGGATGAAACACCTTTGATGGGCTTTCTACGGGGCAAATCCATATGATTGTACACGCACAAAAAAAATATACTAGTAGTTTGTTATGTTACCGGTTGCCAATTACTTGCCACTACTTCTTGTGCTTTCTACAAATGATGTTTCTGTCAAGCAAATTGAATTGTTAGCTTATGGAACATGGCTTCAGTATCCTGAGGTTTTTCAAGAATTGCATTTCATTTTAGGATAGAATAATTATGTTAACTATTTGATCCATGTGAAAGAAACTTTCGAAAGTTTTTTCTCTTTTGCTAGAGTCCAATATAACTACAAATAATAAGAATAATAGGATTAATGAACACTGATGGCTTGAGTTAGGAAGCATTCTTTACTTTAAAATAATATTTTTAATGTGAAAAATTTTAAAATGTGTTTGGATGAGTTCCTTCACCGATTTATGGCTAAACTTTCTAGGATATTTAGCTTGATTTAGATCATGTAAAAAATTAGTTTGATCATTTTTCTACAATTAGAATATAAGTTCAATTATAGTTTAACTTGACTCCAAAGTAACCAACTCTCACTTTCCTCTAAATAAATAAACAAGACATTCCCAATAATATATGAAATATATTTACAACAGTAGAAATTTTGTTGTACTCCCATAAGTGATAAGACATTTATTTATTTTTAAAGAAAAAAATTCCTATTTTCAGAAAAAGAAGAAACAAATTTGTTTTTCTTGTAATGAAAGCAACACAGAGGAATTATGTTATCGTGTCCAAAAACCATCTATGTCCAAACACCACTCATTGAAAAATGACATTTTCCTAAAGACAAAGTGGAGGTCTTTCATTGGTAGGAAAAGATGAGTAGTACTTAAACAATCGATCCCATAATATTAAAATTATGAAAGTTCCTTGATGTTTCTTACTCTTTTAATTGGCTTGTTTGACATAGGAGTAGTAATACATACAAGAGTTTCTTTTTCCCTAGATTTTCGATATCCATATTAGAGTCTCGATTATTTCAAATCATGCATTGGAGGACACATTCTGGAGAGTGATATTCCCAACATGATTTTCTCCATACTCAGAGCTCAAGTTCAAAACCTCTGATTAAGGACGGAACATTCTCATCACTACCCGACATCCCATATTCGTATGATTCATAAAGGTCAAAATGTTTAAATATATCCTTGAAATATCGATTTACCATTTGTTGGCGCTTTAATTCATGAGAGTACTGTACTGTTAATTTCATTTCATATTTGTCCTCCTCCTAACAGTGTCCAATGACCTTAGCTTCGACATTTGTCATGATTGAGACATAGACAAACAAAATGCCAAATTTAATCCCAAACTATCAAATTAGTTTAGGTATACCTTGTGTAATAATTTAAAGCACGCTTTTGAACGATTGAAATGTTCAAATATATTCCTTACAATAAAAAAATGTCCAAAGATACCCTTAATTGCCTCCACTATATCAAACCAATTACTTCACGGTGGAAATCAAAAACTATTAGTGGGAGGAACATATTTGAGATGAAAAATAAGCTAAAATGTGTATGCACCGAAAGGTAAATGAAGAGCATATATATAAGACGAATCATAAACATTAGAAATATATTGGAACGTTTTCACATTCATGTTTTACGGTGAATAATATGTAAAAATAATTTCAACAGGTTTCATTTCAAAGTAAACAAGGTTGAGAAAACTTGTGCTTAAGTAAAGCTTTGAGTCCTGTATCATGCTCACTTAATTATGCATCCTGCTCACTTAATTGAGCCTTGTATTTAGGTGAATAGGATAAACAGACTGGTCAGTTGTGTTCAGAAGGATACGGTTAGTACTATGAGTAGGCCCCAAATGAATTCCTTGATCACTAAAAAAAATATATATGAAAATAGTTATGCAACAAACAATAATGTAAGGATTAATATGTGTGGGACTGCTTCCTTTAAAGTGTTTTTTTTTTAATCTTTAGTTATTTTAATCATGTATTACTAATATCTCAGCGTCAAATAATAGTATCTAAATTTCAGCTTATAACAGATATAGGTATTAGTAATAGTTTAATAACGTCAGTTAATTCAGCATAGTTTTTTGTTTTTTTTTTCAAAATTGGAGATAGGGAGTGAAAATTACAAGATGGGAATCGACTCTATTCAATAAAATGAAAATTTAGATAATCAATCAATTGAGCTACTAAGATTTTTGTTAAGCGCACTGTGTTAATATGTGTTGTGATTTGTCTTTTCTCTTAAACAAACTAACCAGTCATGATTAGTTTTATGTTTGGTTCATTTTTATTACTAACTTTTTTGGGGGGAGAGAGAGACCATATTTTTTTTTATTTTTTTTTGAGTTTTTCATCCGGTGTTCGGTACTCCATTGGAGCCTCGATTAATTCGGATCGCGCAATGCAGGGCTCATTCTGGAGGTGACGCTCCCAACAGAATTTTCTCTATTCCAAGGGCTTGAACTCGAGAATTTTAGTTAAGGGTGAAGCAGTCTCATTACTGCACAACAACCCATGTTGGTGAGACCATATTAATTACTCCCTCCGTCCCATTTTATATGTCGCCATTTTCTTTTTGGTCCGTCCCAAAAAGAATGTCATATTTTCTTATTTGGCAACTATTTAATGCATCATTCCTATTTTATCCTTACTGGGTCCCACTTAATAAGAAAAGACAACTAAAAGGTAAACATTAAAGTGACTTTAAGAGGGGCAATTTTGTAAACTTTACAAAGTTATTATTTATTTCTTAAACTCTGTGTCCGGTCAAAAAGCGACACATAAAATGAGACGGAGGGAGTATCATTTACCATGACTTGATTTCCTTTACTTTTTCCTGTATTCATCATCAAACTTACATATTGGTGTTCTCTTTCTTTTTATTTTCTACTATAATATTTATTTTAGTTCACACGGGAAGATGGATGTCAACATCAAACATTTAAGTAGTTGATGACTTGATTCTCGAAAGATACCTCTCTATATATACATGCGGCTTCTACTGATCTCCTCTCAAAATTATTCTTATCTATATATTTTCTTCCTCAGCTCAAGTTTAAACTAAGGTATCATATATTAATTTATGAAGTCTTCTTCTTTTTCATATTATTTATCTTTCTTCCGATGCAACAAATAAAGCTTTGGCTCCTCTCTAACAAAGGCGAAGCAAAACTTTTAGTTTATGAATTTTAAATCATAATTATTTTTGTTTACTGAATTATATCAAACGATTTTTTAATATATATAAATATAGTCTCTGATCTACTAATATAATATGTTTTTTGGTCGACATTTGTTAGAGATCGAAGTGGATTGTAGGGAAGGAAGATGGCACAAATTCTACTACATGGTACACTTCATGTTACTATATTTGAGGTTGATAAGCTCCGAACTAATCCTGGCAAAGACATCTTCAATAAGGTGAAAATTTTAATCATTCAAATTATTAGTGTCCAAGAAAAACATGTATACTTTATTTTGTGAGTTATTTTCTTAACTGATGATTAGTTCCATTAATGGATCTACTAACAATTGACAACTTTCCATTAAATTATAACAAATCAACATATGTGTAGAACATAAATATTAGGAATGTCACCTTATTTCTTGTTAGTTGGTTTGATTTAATGAATTATGCATTGAAGGGAAGCATGTATTTTGTGCCCAAGAGTGATTTATTTGTAGACGACAAGTAGGTCAGTTAACGATAAGGAGTATGTGGATAGCATGAATTCAGTTATTGCAAGTTTTTTGAGGTGGGGTTGTTCAAATTTTACAAAATACACGATTTTCCCCCCCTGTTTTACATTTAATGTTATTCCGTTTAGTCTAATATAAATAAATTGTTGGGGTTGTGATACATCCAAAAATATTTGAAGACATTAATCAAAGGACAATTTATTAATATTAACCTTTTGATTCTTCTCAAAACTATCTTAAAGGTAGAGATGATCATTATTGGGATTTAAAAGTAGTTGAAAATTTCCCTCCCCCAAGAAAAAAAGAAGGATAATTCCGAAAAAAATTATTAATTACATTTTAAAATTTGAAAAATTCATTCATTTTGAATTCTAATAAAAAGTGCCAACAATTAATTTATATTGGACTAGAGAGTAATTACTAGTTCTACATATTTTCTAAAAATTTCTAAATTGCTAATAATTATAAGTATTACAATAAAATATGCACTTTATTTTTATTTTCTTAAAGAAAGTGTAAAGTTCATTGTGGACAAGTAAAAATAAACTGAGAGAATAAGATGTTAGACTTTTAATTTTTGTCCATAGTTAATTTTTTACTGAGAAATGATAATAGTATTAATTCTTTTTTTCAAATATAATATATTGCTCTAAAATGATCTATACAACTTTCTTCATTTTTTGAAAAATAATAATGTATGAGGAGAGATAAAAAGATCATTTAGTCAAACAAACCTTATAATTGATGTTACCATTTGACTTTTTTTAGTGGATGTGTTAAAATTTTAAAGGACACTTAAAATAGATAGGGGGAATATGGCAAATTTTGATTGGCCACAATATCTAAGAAAGATAAAATTTCGAACATTGAACTTTGAATATATCATAATGTAAACAATAAAAACATACTATTAATGCAAAATGAAAATTAAAAGTATTAAACATGGGTTACTCCAAACATTTTAATTAGAGTATAAAAAGAATGCATAGAGATTAGTTTTTAATATAAAAGTAGTCAAAAGAAATGTTTTTTTTTTTTTTGATATTTGACAACTCTTTAATTCCAATCTTATACCTGAAATATATAATTAAAATTTAACAATCTTTCGTATTTTCTTAATTTTATATATAATCAAATTAAAATACTTAAATTGAAATTGAGAAAACAGTCTCTTCAATGTACCAATCATTACTATAAAGATCACAAAAGAAACAAGACAAAACAATAGTGTATTCGTTGGATGTGGTTGCAACCACAACTTTTTTTCCTACGTGGCCCCAAGAAATGAATCATTATATTTTGTTTTTAAATTAAAGCTACTTTAAGCTTTGATTTGACGAGTGTAATATTTTCCCCTGGTCATTCTCCCACCCACCCAACCCCTTTTCTTTCTTCTTTTAATATATAATTGCAACATTTTGGTATATTTCAAACTCCATTGTAGTTATGTAACACATTTTTTAAAGCTCGTTTTGAAAAAATGACACTAATAATTTGAAAATAATTTAAATTTATTTTGTATTTTATTTCTTATTAGGATTATAATCACATAAATATTATGACTTGTTTAATATTATAAATTTCAAAAAAAATTTAGGCACATAATAAATGTTACTTATATGACATATTTTAGACGATAAATTTTAAAAATATTTCATTTCTATCTTAAACTATATTTGATCAAACTATGTCATATAAACTAGAATGAAAGAAGTATTTTCTTTTCTAATTGTTTATTCGAATTTATAGCTAAATAAACCTTGACCTAACATTTTGGTTATTAGCGATTGCAAATTACAGTGCTTTTCTCTATAGTCATTTGAATGTTTGTCAACGTCATTTTGCCTACCTTATAATTAATGTAAAGAAATAGAGGGGGAGAGCAATTACTCATTTTATTTTATATGAAAATATTTGATTGTACATAAGGCGCAACAAAATTATTTGTCTTGTTCATTTATATATTCTATTTCTAGTTGTTGGGTTTTTAAGAAATTAAATTTTTTATCTAGTCTTTCTATTATCTTTTCTTGTTTTTCTAATAATTTTTCAAGATTTCATAGATTTTTTTGTATTTTGTATTTTCTTGTTGAGTCTTTTCTGCTAAATTTAGTATCAAATCTGTTATCGTATTTAAGTGATGATTTTCACGATGTAAAGTATGTTCACCATTATTAAAATTACACCTAATAAGCGAATTATCTTTTAGCCTTCTATACTTTTTTTCTGATTGTATTTTTAAGTCTAAATATTCTAGGTTCTTTAGATTATCTATTGTTAAAAGGTATCCACACTTTATCTTCTTCTATTCTTGTTTTATACCAAATTTTATCTTCTCTTATTCCTTGTAATTCCCAACTGATAGCTGATAATACTCTATTTATAAGTATATTTCTTATTCCTTCTTTGACGTTTTCGTCTTGTATTAATTCTTCTATCGCCTTTTTAAAATTTAAAAGTTTCTGTTCAGCCTTTCTTAATTCTCTTAGTTGTTCTTTGTTTCTTCTTATGTATCGATATTTAACTCTTATTTGTCTAGTAAAAGGATGTTTTAGCATTTGAATCTTATCCTAGAGGTATGTAATTAATCTTCTCCTGATATTTTCTTATTCTAAATAATTGAAGATCTATTTGACGTAAGATGTATAATATTCTTTGACGGACAAAGTCTCTTAATTGGGTTGCTTTTGGTTGTCTTTGTTCTAATTCTTCTTTAAAAAATTCTTCATAAATTTTTTGTCTACTTATTAATTCGTCTCTTTCTTTTCGTAGTCTATCCAAAATTTCTTTTCTAAGGTATAATAGTGAGGTTAAGTATTTAAATGTTTAGCTAGTCTATGTTGTCTCATATACTTATTCTTGTGTCCTAGAAATTTTCTCGCTCTGATACCAGATAGAAATAGAAACTTAGATTATGTGAACTTAGATTAGATAAAAAGGTGTATGCCAAAGTTGTAAAATCATACTCGGTACTCCCTCTTCCTGTTTCTACTTATGCATGTTAGGCATATTAATTACTAGAGTCCTATGTATTTTTCTCCCACAATTTTTTTTATTTTTTATTTTTTAATTTTATTTTATCCTAATCACATCTTGGTTCTTATCGTATTTTGCCCATCCTGTGTTCCACCCTGTTCATCTCGTTCTCTCAACCTTACTGTTCTTATGAACTGCTTCTTTAACCTCACCCTGGAAAACATGCGTCTTTAAGCTCTTTAGCTATGATGGACATATCCTAGGAATTTACAGGTTAATCCATCGGAGTTCTTTAAGATATTAAGAGACTAATCATATATTAAGGGTAGACATAGACTGCCAAATATGAATATTAAACCTAGATATTAAACATGGACTAAAACAAACTTAGCATTCATATGATACAAGATATTAAACAAACATGAACATATTTTACCAACATGGGAGTTAATACAAAGGTCTAGTAAACATAACCTACTTACATGGAGTAGATCGGACAGAGGTTTTCCTTTAGGGAGTTCCCGAGTGCTTCAAGTAAAAACTGGAAAATTAAAAATCAACACTCTTTATACAAACTCTCACTCTCTCCCTTTTTAAAAAAAAAAAGAAAAACTTTCTCACTTAAGATTTCCTTGCTCTACTAGTAGTGTTTCTCTCAATATTTTTCTCTCTCTATATATATATGAATTATTTTACTTTTTATATAAATAGTGCTCCTTTCGTTTCAATTTGTTTATCTATTTTGATTTGACACGGAGTTTGGAGTTTAAGAAAGTAAAAAAGACTTTTGAATCTTGTAGTCTTAAACTAAAAAAAATATAGAATATACTAAAATGTTCTTTAATCTCATGGTCTTAAATATGTCATGTGAAATATTGAAATTAAAGAATTGACAAAAAAACATTCTTTTGTTACAGACTAAAAATAAAGACTTAACAAATTGAAACGGGTAGCACAAAATATTTTTTTAAAAAAAAACCTATAATAATTTTATTATTGCTAAAAAAATGAGGACTCTCAAATTTGGCGGCCTAAGGCGGGTGCCTTATTTGTTAAGGCATAGAGTCGTCCCTGGATCCGAATATTGATCCCGACCCCGCTTCAACAACTCTCGATCCAAGACACGATTTCAACTATTGAATTGAGACCCGACCCTGACCCGGTACCTAACACTGACCTCGAGACTATACACCGGTTTGGGACCCGACCCCAAATCTCGATTCGAGATTTGACTCCCAACCAAGGACCTGGAACCCCATCTTTGACTCTTAACTCAGGACCTAACCCCGACTCCCGATCTGAGACTTGACCTCAACCTTGATTCTAGGTTCAAGACCCAAACCCGAATCCCGATTCTAGACCCAACCTCGACTCCCAACTTAAAATCCAAATCATAACCCGACCCCAATTCTTAACCCGACCCGCACTCCCGACTTAGGATCCGACTCCCAACCTTGGATCCGACCCGACCTCGATTTCCTATTCAAGACCCAACCTTGATGCCAATTCCTAAACTTGGACCCAACCTCGACTCTCGACCTTGATTCCTAACTTAAGACCCAACCCTGACTCCCAACACGGAAACCAACCTCGATTCCTGATTACAGATCGGACCCCGACTCCTAATCTGAGACTCGACCCTGACTCCTGACCCTAGACTCAACCATGAATCCTAACCCCGACCTTGATTTCCTACTCGGAACCCGACCCTGACTCCCGACCTAAAACCCGACCCTAAATCTTGATTCCTGACTCGGGACCTAACCGTGACTCCCAACATGTTAGTCGACCCCCGACTCCCAATTCGAAACCCGACCCCAATTCCTGATTAGGATTCAACTCTCGATTCGGGACCTGACATCTACTCTCGACTCGAGATCTGAATCCCAACTTGGATTCCTAACTCAAGACCCGACCCGACTCCCAACTCGGGATCTGACTCTCGACTTGGGACCTGACCTCGACTCCTGATCCAGGTTAGACCTCGAGTCCAGGTCGAGAATTGGGAGTTAGGGTCAGGGTTGGGTCGGAGCTGGGTCAAGATCGGACCTTGATTATCATATTGAGGTTAGATCCCAAGTAAATGTCAGGAGTTGTTCTCGAATTGGGGCTAGGGTTGGGGTTGGGTTTGGTTAAGTCCTAGGTCCTGAGTTGAAACTCTAGTTGAGTTTGGGAGTCGGGTCTCGAGTCGAAGTCGGATCTCAATTCATGTGTCTCGAGTCAGGGTCGAGACTCGAGTCTTAGGTCGGGAGTCGGGTGTCGGGGTTGGGAGTTGGGTCGAGGTCAGGTTCTAGATTTCGGGTCCTCGGTCGAGAATTGAGATTCAGGATCGGGACTCGAATCCCGAAACTTGGCTCAGGGTGGGAAGTTGGGTGTGAGGTTGAAAGAGTGTTTTGCAAAATGTTTTCCTTACTTCATGAAGAGAAGTCATTTTCCTTAAATTTGAGAAGCATAAGTCTATTTGGAAAATACTTTTCAAAACATTTAGGACCCGTTTGGCCATAGATATCCCAAGTAGTTTTTTGGAAAAAAATTTGGCGAAAAATATTTGACCATAGAATTTGTCATTATTTGGCAAATAATTCAAATTCCCAAAAACCTGAAAAAGGTGGTTTTGGGCCAAATCTATTATTTGGGAACTTTTAAAAATTTAAACTTTACCCCAAACTTTTATATTTTATAAAAACATCCCACCATTTATTAATTCAAACTAATTTTTATCTATAACCAACCCGATTAATAAACCTTGTTAAGTATGTAGTGGTATTGTTGCATAGCATTTGTTAAAATTAATGTAAATAGAAAAATTGGATGCTCCTTTGTGACTTGAGAAGACTTCAGTAGCTCGTACATTGATCTGTGAAATTGTTTATAAGCAGGTTGGAGCTTATAATCTATGAGTTTAATTTTTATCATGAAACATGTTTATTATAAAATGATAATACAAAATTATGGATATTTTTAATAGTTTTTAGAACTTATGAGTATAAATTATATTATTTCTTTAAAAAGTCAAATATTTTTTTCAAATATTATGGCCAAACACACGGTGAAACTTCACCCAAAAATAACTTACCAAAAAAATTTGAGAATCTATGGTCAAACGCAAGCTTAAGCTAACCAAACATGAGAAAATTGAAAAACATTCGTACCAAACACACTCCTAGTTGTGACACTGATGACCGTCATATGAGTGACAGTGAGCTATTTGTTTGAACTTGTTGGACGACTACAAAAATGAAGCTTTAAATTATAGTGAGTAATGTATGTTTGGGTTGTGAACTAGAGTGAAATTCAACAAAAAAGAGAAGTACAAGATCAAGGACAAGTTGAATTATGTACATTCAGACTTATGGGATTCGAATACAATCCTCTTCAAGAGTGGTGCAAAGTAGTTTGTGATATTGATTGATGATTACTCAAGAATAGCCCGGGGATGAAGTTCTTATTGCTACTAAAAGCACGTTACTTATTGTTCGATTGAAGGAGCAACAAGGTAACGAGTTTGAAATAAAGGATTTTGATGTTGTAAAGAGAACTCCATATAGAAGGGTCGGGAAGTTGACATTTTCTCAACAGTCCTATATTGAAAAGGTTCTTAAGATATTTGATATGAGAGGTCCTAAACCTATATCTGTTTTATTTAGTTCTGTTCGGATCGAAATAATCAGGTGTCATGCGGAAGCTAACAAAACAAATCTCGAAAGATGCCAAATAAGAAGACAAAAGAGACATAATAACTTAATGTGGTTCGGTCAATAATCATCCTACATATACAAAAGGTGATGAACAATCCATAAAAGAGAGTACAAAACATTAAGAGAAATAACCTCACAAAATTCACTCAGAATAAAAATAGGTTCACACGAATGGCACCGTAACACTTGTGTCTCAGAAAGTCTCCCCCTAGACAAAACTCTCAAAGCCCTTATTACTATATTGTAGATGCTACCAAGTAGAAGGAATGAACCGCTATTTATAGAGTCATAAATGTTTTGTAACAATAGAAATGATTAGCCAAATGTGAAAAATCCAACTATGATAAGAAAGTCAGGACAAACACCCAACAAGTTCCTATTTCAAGTTGTATGCAGTCGTCGCCGAGAACATATGAGGAGATAAAATAGATGTTTAGTACTCTATATTTAAGTGTTGTGGATAGCATTATGTAAGCTAGGATTTCCACTCTCCTTGACATTTTCATGTGTTGTTAATGTTAAAAGTAGCGAATTGGATCTTTGAATAATTTAAGAATACTATAGATGTGGGCTTGACTTTTGGCTAAGACAAGTGGGAGAATCGATTTTGGCCATATTGATTCAGATTATAGGAAACTTGAATAAAAGGAGATCTCTGACCTATAATGTTCTCACTATTTCTAGTAATATCATTACTTAGAAGGCGAATTTACAGTTAGTTGTTGCATATCTTCCATAAAGACTGAAAATATATCGCATTTATAGAAGCAATGGAAGAGGTTATTTGGCTAAAAAGATTGGTAAGTGATGTTATCTTGATTCAGAATAAGAATTCAGTATTTTGTGATAGTTACAGTGTCAGTTATCTAACTAAGAATCAGATGTCCCATAAGAAGATTGAAATATATATAAGTCAGATAGGATTTTATCCAGAGACATTGTATCCAAAAGAGAATATTCAATATGAGAAAAATATCTACGCATAATAAGTCCAGGCTTCACCTAGGCTATATTAATGTCTACAGTACTCAAAACCTTTGCAAAAGTTGAGGACAAAGCAAAGAGATTTTGTTCTTGTTGATGAAGAGAATTCATGCCAATGAGAAGATTTTTTGTTTATGCCTCGAATTTTGTGGATCCGAATTTAGACTAGACTCAAAAGGAAGTCTCACAATTGGTTATTTCACGTCTTATTCGAGTGCTATCACGGTGAGATAATGTTGGGTTGGGTTTTTAAGAAGTGTGAATGGGAAATGAATAGGTGTTTTCTTTGAAAAGACACCAAGAGAAAGGATGCAATTTGAATAGGCACCTTTTCACTTTGAATGGTTATGACCTCTCCGAAGGATTGTGACTTTTCTCATAGGTTGTGACTCTTTCCATAAGGCACAATAAGCACCTCTTCATACTACCTTTTCGTTGGCTATAAATTCAGAGGATTAGCCTCCGTTTTCAGGATGAAGAAAAAAAAATTTCTGAACATCTTCTACATATTTTCTAACAAACAAATATAGAGTCATATGTGATTTGTTGCCGTTCTTTGCGTTCGATGAAGTCGTTGGAGTTTGAGGCACCGCTACTCCATCGATGGGTATATCCGTTTTATGCTGGGAGGAAGTAATCCAAAATCTCGGATACAGTGAGGGGATTAAATTCTTTAAGTACACACAAGTAAATTGTGGACTCGGATATTTTAATTTAGTTCTTTGTTTTCCAGTTTTATTTTTCTGGTTTACTATTTTGAACACAGGATACTAACAATCTTAAGGAATTTAAATGAATATGTTTTTTCCTGTGTTCTGTTGAGACAAAACAGAAAGTTGAATATTGCGTCAACTTTGGAAAGCCTACTAATTAAGCGATGTCACCGGATGCAGTAGCTTTATCATGCAATTTGGACGGATAAGTCAATTTTCTAATGGATGCAGTGTACTCATGAACTCTACCTTTTTTTTTTAAAAGAAAGAAAAATATCAAACTACAAAGCCACTATATTCATTCATACTGTGAGAAGGAAGAAAACAAAACAAAAATAAATCAAATGAAGACATATCAATGAATTATCAATGAAGACAATAACGTTTGAACAAAATCTTGTGACCATTCTGAGTATTGATGGAGGAGGAATTAGAGGAATCATACCTGCCACTATTCTTGAGTATCTTGAATTTCAACTTCAGAAATTGGACGGAGAGGACGCAAGGCTCGCCGATTACTTTGATGTAATCGCCGGAACGAGTACGGGTGGATTTGTAACAGCAATTTTAACTACACCAAACAAAGATGGACGACCTCTTTTTGCTGCTAAGGATATCACACCCTTCTATCTTGAGCATGGTCCAAAAATATTTTCACACAATAGGTTGCAGCAAAGCCATGAAAATACAAAGACACCAGCGACAGAAATGGGAGAATGATGAAGAAAGAGATTTGGATGACGAGATGTGAAGATGGGTCACAATTCACTTTCGATTTGAACAAGCCAAGAGTTCTTGCCACATGAAATGTTCATCAATGGAGGTGGACTGGTGGAGTATATTAATTGCTAATACATGGCAAGCATTGGAGAGATATCTTCATGACATGGTGTGCAGGCACTAATAGAATTCTACAATTCTTGAGCGAGTGTGAATAGTTGTCTCAACCAATTTATTTTGGTCGCTGTTTGGAGATATTGGAATGACGACATCAAAACGGGTTCTATTTCTCTCTCACAACTTATGATTTATTAATGAATTCTTACCCTTTCTGATTTATGCTAGTTTGATAAATAATAGGGTAGATATTCATTATGTGAGGACTTTTTCGTGCATGCTGAATTGGGATCATTATGTGCATCTAGTGGGGAGGTGTTTTTAATATGCACTTCTTGAGATCAAGAAAATAATATTTAAAATGTGGGGGCTTGTGGCTTAAGATAAAGTCAAAGTTAGACTTAGTGTCTAATTTAATTTGAAAGAACAAGATATAAGATTTAATGACAATCTTGAATTATATCAAACCCACAAAATTCCTGAAGTATATTTGATATGGTGGTCGTTGAGTTTACTAGTATATGACTAGTCTATGAAACCACCAAATTGATAATTGAACATATACTTGTTCAAAAGAATTATATTCTTTCCTTCATGATAGGGTGTCACTTGAAATGTCGTGACTTTGCATGAAAAGATACGTCTGTTAAAATACAATTATTTGTATAGACATGAACATTGGTAAAAGGCTACTCGCCTTTGTTGATCAACAAAATAACGATCAATTAATCATTAATAATGATAGTATTTGTTGAGAAGTTCTTGTTTACGCTAGAACTTGTGGGGGAAATATAGTTAGTCGAATACTTAATCGAGTACCCCCATAGAAAACACAATCTATTCCAGATGAAATTGAAAGGAATAAAGTCCAATTTGAATACTTCAAAGTGTGTGGGTGTTTGTCCAAATAAGTTCTTAAACCCAAAGGGTAAATAGAATCGGAAAAAAAAATAAATTTGTTGATTGTGTTTTTTATAGAATATGCCATCAATAGAAAAGGCTATTGATTTTCGATAGAATCAGAAAATTATGGTTTATTGGCATTAATGTATTATGTCAATCACATGATATATGTCTTTGGTGGATATGTCTTCAAGATAAGATGTGTTTGTTGAGAGACAACTCTTTGAAAAGATAAGACGGTTCATTGAATGTATAAGTTCATTGGTATATAAATCGATGAAACAATTAATGATAAGAATAAAAAAAAAAAAATCGATAATAGCTAGGATTTTCACTTTTGTGAATGTGCTATTAGAAGTAGACTTAAAAGAAGTGGAATGGTTGACAAATATATATTGCTAAAAAGTTGTGGCCACAACTGAGGTCAATAATCCACAAGTGTTGGTATAATGACGTTACTGTAAGTGTAGTCATCAGTCTACAACATATCCTAATTTCTAAGTGTAAGACGCAACAAACGTCAAAAGACATCTGCTTCCTTTGGTCCCGATTTCTTGACATTCTTAGTAGAGAATGAGCCTCAAACCTTTAAGGAAGCCATGTCTTCTTCGGAAGCACAATATTGGAAAGAGGCAATCAATAGTGAAATAGAATCCATATTGAACAATCATACGTGGGAATTAGTTGATCTTCCTCCAGGAAACAAACCATTGGGTTCTAAATGGATCTTCAAAAGAAAAATGAAAGATGATGACACTATTGATAAATATAAGGCAAGACTAGTTGTCAAGGGGTTCAGACAACGAGAAGGTCTTGATTATTTCGACATGTACTCGCTGGTAATAAGAATTATGTCAATTCGAGTATTGATAGCGTTAGCTGCCGTGTACGGTCTTCAAATTCATCAAATGGATATGAAGACAGCCTTCTTAAATGGAGAATTGGAGGAAGAGATCTACATGGATCAACCCGAAGGGTTTATAGTTCTAGGAAAAGAAAAGAAGGTGTGTCGACTTGTTAAGTCACTTTATGGACTAAAACAAGCTTCCAAACAATGACATGCGAAATTTGACCAAACAATGTTGGCAAATGGATTTAAGATCAATGAGTTTGATAAATGTGTTTACATAAAGAACACTCCAAATCACGTTGTCATTGTTTGCTTGTATGTTGATGATATGTTGATAATGAGTAAAGACATTTCCGACATAAATGCTACTAAGCGTATGCTTGCTAGCAAATTTGATACGAAAGACTTAGGAGTTGCAGATCTGATTTTAGGAATTAAAATTCACAGAACTCCTCAAAGTCTAGCTTTGTCTCAGACTCACTACATCAACATGGTATTGGATAAATTCAAGTATCTGGACTTCAAAGTCGCAAAGACTCCAATTGATGTAAATCTTGCTCTTACAAAGAACAAAGGTCAAAGCAAGTCACAAGTGGACTATGCTTGAGTGTTAGGAAGTTTGATGTACATAATGAATTGTACCAGACCTGATATAGCTTGCGCCATAAGTAAACTGAGTCGGTACACGAGTAATCCCGATCAAACTCATTGGATGGCGATGAAGCGAGTGTTGGGTTATTTAAAATACACTCAAGAATATGCATTGCACTACAATAGATATCCTGCGGTGGTTGAAGGATATAGTGATGCAAATTGGATCACCGGATCATATGAAATAAAATCCACAAGTGGATATGTGTTCATTATTGGTGGAGGAGCAGTGTCTTGGAAATCTTCCAAACAGACATGTATAGCTCACTCTACAATGGAATTCGAGTTTATAGCTCTGGATAAGGCTGGGGAAGAAGTAGAATGGCTACGGAATTTTCTAGAAGATATTCCTTTATGGCCAAATCCAATTGCTCCTATATGTATACATTGTGACAGTCAATCAGCAATAGGACGAGCTGGAAATGTTATGTATAATGGAAAATCTCGTCATATTCGACGAAGACATAATATCGTTAGACAACTATTCTCTAGAGGAATTATCACAATTGACTATGTAAAGTCAAGAGATAACGTGTTGGATCCACTTACAAAAGCGCTAACTAGAGAAGCGGTTGAAGATCATCGAAGGGAGTGGGACTATGGCCGAGGACAAGTCATCGTGGCGGTAACTCTACCTAGAAGACTGGAGATCCCAAGATCTAGGTTCAAGGAGATCAAACAAAGTCATTGATGACGGTTCAACATTGTCAAAAATAATTTTTTGGTCCATTCTCGTGATGAGACAATGTTCAGTATCAAGGATAAAGTGTTAAGACTTTTTAATGGTTTCTAAGTTTGATACGGGGTATATCAAATAGTGTATCTACGGGATGACACATTTAGGAATCACCTATGTAAGTGTGAAGTGTAAGCCGCTTCAAGGAGAATTCTGTAAGGCCAATTCTCTACGCACTTATGAACCGGCAGTGTTCATGGCTGAAACGAACAAAACAATGAGAACCAAATACGGTTCAAGGGTTGATAGTGTGACATATGGTTGTCTAGGTATACACCAAAGCTCGACGGTTCAAAGATATCAAATCTACCGATTGACCTAGTATATCCGACATATGTTCACTACGGAAAGTTTAAAGGGAAACCTACTTATGCAGATGCGATTAATCCTTACTTACGAATCACACAATTTTTCATGCATGTTTTTATCATATAGCCATTCCCCATTCATGTGGGGGATTGTTGGGTTGGGTTTTTAAGAAGTGTGAATGGGAAATGAATAGGTGTTTTCTTTGAAAAGACACCAAGAGAAAGGATGCAATTTGAATAGGCACCTTTTCACTTTGAATGGTTATGACCTCTCCGAAGGATTGTGACTTTTCTCATAGGTTGTGACTTTTCCCATAAGGCACAATAAGCACCTCTTCATACTACTTTTTCGTTGGCTATAAATTCAGAGGATTAGCCTCCATTTTCAGGATGAAGAAAAAAAAATTTCTGAACATCTTCTACATATTTTCTAACAAACAAATATAGAGTCATATGTGATTTGTTGCCGTTCTTTGCGTTCGATGAAGTCGTTGGAGTTTGAGGTACCGCTACTCCATCGATAGGTATATCCGTTTTATGCTGGGAGGAAGTAATCCAAAACCTCGGGTACAGTGAGGGGATTAAATTTCTTAAGTACACACAAGTAAATTGTGGACTCGGATATTTTAATTTAGTTCTTTGTTTTTCAGTTTTATTTTTCTGGTTTACTATTTTGAACACAGGATACTAACAGATAACAACAAAAGTTCTGAGGTTGTCGTGATTCTGGCATGGCCAGCGCGCAATAGAGATAGAGATTCTGAATGCAGTGCGATCATGATTTGGTGATCATGCGGTTTCGAATCCAAGTTCTATTAGATTTTCTTGTATGTTTAGGTCCCTTTACCATGTAGGTTTGGGTTACACTAGGGATATATTAAGGGGTTTCTAATTGGGTATCTTTTGTACTGTTCTTCTCTTTGTTTATTGAAAACTCTCTCTGCTTCTGCCTCCAGTATGTAGATTTGATCAAACCTCATTAAATTTGTATGTTATCTCTTTTCTCTTATTTGCTTTATGTGTGATTGTGTGCTAGTTAATTCGAATATTCTGCCTTAGTTATCAATAGGTACTTTTGTCTCAAATTACTCTACCAGATTTGACATTTAGATGTCGTAATAGATTTTGGTCGAAGCCATTTTTAGGTGCTAAATTTCGAAAAATGTTTAGATGAAATTACAAATTAAATGATAGAACATATGAGAGATGCTATTTTTGTTTTCCCAAAAATATTTATACTTGTTACTTTCAAAAGTTTAAATGTAAGTGATTTTTTGCTAACTTATATAATGTATTAGCTCGTTTTGTTCTATAAAAGGAACTTGGAATTATAGAGTAGTGTTGCTTATCAACTATTCAATAAAAATGAAGAAATAGAGCCTTGATTCTGACCCTAACAAACTTGAAGTTTGAAAATGAGGCATGGTTATTGTTCTATGATAGTAATTTTGATATCATTTCTTTATAAATACATTTTAAGTAAAATAAACAAATTAATGAGTTCACTTTGCTTCCAATAATGGTCAAATTAAATTTCTACAAGACAGTAACAAAATTGTTTACTTATTAGCAGCTTCATAATGTACTTATTTTCTTGTAGGTGGTGCAAGGCATTGAGGGAGCTATTGGCTTCAACAAGACAGCGTCAAGACTGTATGCAACCATCGATCTTGAAAAAGCTAGAGTTGGCAGAACCAGATTGCTGGATGAACACAAAAATCCGCGATGGTATGAGTCATTCCACATTTACTGTGCCCATATGGCTTCCGATGTCATATTCACTGTCAAAGTTGATAATCCAATTGGAGCAGAACTCATTGGAAGAGCTTACTTTCCAGTTGAACAACTGATAGATGGAGAAGTCGTCGATGAATGGCTTGAAATCCTCAATACAGAACGAAAACCCGTGCATGGACACTCTAAAATTCATGTGAAGTTGCAGTATTTTGATGTCACAAGGGAATGTAATTGGAATAGAGGGATAAAAGTCACAAGGTTTCCTGGAGTTCCTTACACATTCTTTAGTCAAAGACAAGGATGCAGGGTCACCCTTTACCAAGATACTCATGTTCCTGATAACTTCATCCCCAAAATCCCTCTTGCTGGTGGCAAGTTTTATGAGCCACAACGATGTTGGGAAGACATTTTCGATGCCATCACTAATGCAAGGCATTTGATTTACATAACTGGATGGTCTGTTTATACCGAGATCACTCTGATAAGGGACAAGAGGAGGCCTAAGCCTGGTGGAGACGTAACGCTCGGGGAGTTGCTAAAGAAGAAAGCTAAGGAAGGTGTGAGAGTTCTAATGCTGGTCTGGGATGACAGAACATCGGTTCCTGTGTTGAAACAAGATGGGCTAATGGCTACTCATGATGAAGAAACTGCTAATTATTTTCGAGACACTGAAGTAAATTGTGTGTTGTGTCCTCGAAATCCTGATGATGGAAGGAGCATTATTCAAAACATAGAGATTGGAACAATGTTTACTCATCATCAAAAGATTGTAATTGTTGATGGAGAATTACCTAATGGAGACAGGGAGAGGAGGAGAATTGTGAGTTATATTGGTGGGATTGATCTTTGTGATGGCAGATATGATACACAATTTCACCCCCTTTTCAGGACTTTGGACACAGCACATCATGATGATTTTCACCAACCAAATTTCACTGGTACTTCAATTCAAAAAGGGGGACCAAGAGAGCCTTGGCACGATATCCATTGCCGATTAGAAGGGCCAGCTGCTTGGGATGTGCTCTTCAATTTTGAACAGAGGTGGAGGAAGCAAGGTGGAAAGGACTTGCTTATAAACCTAAGGGATATCGATAATATAATCATACCACCATCACCGATTATGTTTCCTGATGATCATGACACATGGAATGTTCAAGTTTTTCGATCAATTGATGGGGGAGCAGCCTCTGGCTTCCCCGATGCTCCTCAGGAGGCAGCCAAGGCTGGTCTTATAAGTGGCAAGGACAACATCATTGATCGAAGCATACAGGATGCATATATCAATGCCATTCGCCGAGCAAAGAATTTCATTTACATCGAAAACCAGTACTTCTTAGGAAGCTCCTTTTCGTGGTACTCCGATGATATCAAGGATGAAGACATTAATGCTCTACAGCTGATCCCAAAGGAGCTGTCGTTGAAGATAGTTAGTAAAATTGAAGCAGGGGAAAGGTTTACGGTTTATGTTGTGGTTCCAATGTGGCCAGAGGGCCTTCCTGAGAGTGCATCTGTACAAGCAATACTGGATTGGCAAAGGAGGACCATGCAAATGATGTACACTGATATAATTCAAGCTCTAAAAGCCAAAGGAATTGTGGCAAATCCTAAGGATTACTTGAGTTTCTTTTGCCTTGGGAATAGGGAAACAAAGAAGAGAGGAGAATATGAGCCTTCTGAATCACCAGAACCCGATTCAGACTATAAAAAAGCTCAAGAAGCCAGACGTTTCATGATTTACGTACATGCCAAAATGATGATAGGCAAGTTCAATTAGAAATCATTGCATTTGTGATTATATATTTCCAAAATTAAATACTTCTCAATTATTATTTTTGTGTGTTTTATTTGCAGTGGATGATGAATACATTATCATTGGATCAGCTAACATCAATCAAAGGTCAATGGATGGTGCAAGAGACTCAGAAATAGCAATGGGAGCCTACCAACCATTTCATCTATGTGTGAAGGAGCCAGCAAGGGGTCAGGTTCATGGGTTCCGGATGGCGTTGTGGTACGAGCACTTAGGCATGTTAGATAACAGTTTCCTTAATCCAGAGAGCGTGGAATGCATCCGAAAGGTGAACAAAGTTGCTGACAAATACTGGGATATGTATTCAAGTGAGAGCCTGATTCATGATTTGCCTGGACACCTTCTTACTTACCCTATTGGTGTTACTGAAAATGGAGAGGTCACTGAAATACCTGGAGCACAATGCTTTCCTGACACCAAGGCACCTGTTATTGGTACCAAATCTAATTTTCTTCCTCCCATTCTCACAACCTAAACCTCCAACTTTTGATTTGTTAATTCAGTCTCTAGTCGTAGATTATAATTGTGGTGTATATGTTAATAAGGTTTCTTAATTAAGGAAAGAAAAGGTTACTATCACCGCGGGACGTGATAGAATGGTAAAGGTTTCTCTACTCTTAACCAGAGGTCTTAGGTTTGATCTCCGGGAATGGAACCCCCTTGGTATGGGCTTTCTATGGTGCAGATCCAAATTATTCAAACCAGTGGACTTGGGCACCAGATGATTGTACAAAAAAAACAGTCGGCTACTACTATATTATTTATCATATATTGCAGTTTGTGTAGTTATGTTGGTTGGCAATTACTTGCCACCCTTCTTGTGCTTTCTACAAATGATGTTGCTGTCAAACAGTTTATCTTATTGATAATAACTTCAGTATCCTAAGGTTTCCAAGAATTACATTTCATTTTACGAGAGAATAATTATGTTGCTACTTTAGTATAAGATTATTTTTTAATGTAGAAAAAGAAGATTTCAAAACGTATTTGGATGAGTTCCGGCCAACCTTCAGCACACTTACGTTTATTTTGTATCAATATAGTCACTCAAGGTATAGTAGTTTATCTAAAAAGTGACGGACTTGTGTGAATGACTTTGAATGTTTGAGGGGATATTAAATCCACTTTTAATAAGAATAGGGAGTAATAGGTCGCCCGTAAAGTTTCAGTGTGTAAGTGACTTTTTTGGACAACTTAGTGTTCCTGGGTTTTAAATGTAATCCAAACTGTTTCATGGATTTAAATCGGATAAATTGAAATGCTTAAGGTTACCGAAGTCTTCAAAACTATGATGGATGATTGTAAGGACACACAGAGTACTTAAGAAACATTTGCACAATTCGCGCACCTATCCACATAAGGGGTACTCTGCTCATTCGCAAAAAAGTCCGGCCAACGATCTCATACACATTCTATGTGATTGAGGAAGTACCTTTAATATCATATGTGAAAAGCAGTTTTTTCCCAATGGTTAGCAATTGTGCTACTGATGTGCTTTATAATTCTTCTTGCGTTACACACCAATTGAAGCTGGAGATGCCATGGATGAATACTTAACTTGTATTGCAATGACGTATCTATTTTTATTTCTTTGTCAGACGTACAACTTCCATGAATATGGTTTTGTGAAGTGTGTAAAAGTTAATTTCCATTTCTCTGTCTAAATGAACTATCCATCTACACTATCACTTATAAGATGTCGATTAAAGTGCTTCCTAGAAATTGAACGATTTGCTTCCTCTGGAAAAAGGATTTTGTAGTTTTTTGTTGCCTGGTGCTATCAATGATTTTGAACCATTGGCTTGCGGGGTCACATGATTTATCTTTTCTCAAGCATTTGCAAGTGTTTGTGAAAATAACATTTTTGGAATCAACATCTAAGCAAAGACTAGTGCCTTCTTGTAGCTTAGAAGACAGGTGCATCTTGGAGTCTGAGATAGCTTGCCATTTGGAGTTGGAATTGGTGCACATTATGCCAAGTTTTGCTGGCTGCCCAGATTCATCTGCTTGTAGACAAAAGTAAGTTCCTGTTAATGTCAGTGTTTTGGTTGGAGTATAGTCCCACGGATCGGCCTCAGAGCATGGACCGAGTTCCAATGGCTGCAGCAATGAAATTCTTCTAACACAAAGCCCTGTCATTGGATGGAAGATTAATTTGTGGGAGCGAGACTCGTCATATCCAGGCCCTGCAAGCATAATAAAGGTAAACTCTCACATCTTTGCTTAGAAAATTGATAATTATGTTTACTAAAAAGGGTCAAAAATGGTCCTAACGTATTGAAAAAGAGTTAAATTTGTCATCCTTCCACATATTGGATTCAAATACTAACGTTAAGGGCGGCATTTGAGGTCCAATAGGTGGAACGGGGACAAATTTTAATCATTTTCAATACATTAGGGCCATTTCTGAGTTTTTTCCATTATGTCTAATCTAATTACATAATAAATGGAGTACCTTGGAAAGGAAATTGGACGGCGGAGATCCTTTGCAGGAAGCTTGAGTTTCTAGGTTCACACCAATTCCAATCCAAAACCCCATAGAACTCATTGAGTCCAACAACCCCTTCTCTCAAATAATAGCTTCCAGCAAGTGTCCACAATGCCCAATCAAAGTCAAGTTCAGCTGCTAGCCCAAGGAAACAATTGAAATACCTATTGTCATTTACATTGATGCCTCTTTGATCCACCCCAAACTCACTCACAAACAATGGGTACCCTTGGCCTAACAAAAACCCACCTTTGTTCATTATGTCATTCACTATTTGTCCACAAACTTGATTCGGGTTGCCTGTTTCCCATGATTTTGTATCCGTGAAACTGTATCGATGGATCTCAAAGACAAGCTTTCCAGAGAAAGTCAAGTTAAGTGGTCTCTTGCTCAGGAAAGAGAGATCCTTATCGAAATATAGGCCAGAGAGAATGACAAGAACGTCAGGGTTAGCAGCATGCACCGCTTCAGCCCCTTTCTGCATGTACCTAGCTCGAAAACAATCTTTAATTAGTACTACATGGTTGAAATTGTCAAAAAGCTAATACAGTGCAGTACAAGATACTTCGAGGATTTTCCTCAACTTGAGCAAGCTCCCTCGAAATGTGAGAGGAGATTATAACATGGATAGAGCTGGCCTCGCCAATTTTAGAATTAGAAATCACAAGAAAAGAATTAGCTAAGGTTTTTTAAACATAGCAGGATTCTACCTATTGATAGAATCCTTAAATGGTCAATGGATCTCTTTTGGGTGCCCCTCAGCTATTTTGGTCAGATTCTCCAAAAATGTTGCCACACTAGTGTCAGATTCTCTAAAAATATGCTATTTTTGGAGTATCCAACACACACTTATCAATATTCTTGAAGAGTCCGAGCAACATAGCCCCTCAGCGTAGTTTTACTTTGGAGGTTTGGTATTAACCTCCAAACCTCCAATATTTTTATCATATATACATTTGCATATTATATATACCTGTACCAGTCGTTAACATTCTGTCTAGGTCCTCGAAGTTCATTTCTTAAGCTCATACCAACGACATTGGTAACGTTGTTGAAGGTGGTGGCAACCTTGGAAAGGCCCTGCAGCCAAAGATCAGGATTGAAGTATTGATCGCCGAAGAAGCCATTACCATCGAAGTTGCTGCAGCACCAACCGGGCTTGCTGATGTGATTGTCTAGTATGACCATCACATTGTTATTTCCCAGGCTAGCCACCACTGCCTGCCAACATCAATCTCATAGATTTTTAGTCCCAAAGTTAATTAGTCTGATATATCAACTTTTAAGAAACACGATTGGCATAGTTAGGGGAAAAAACTACATTTTAGTTACACTAATTTTCAATTGCAAAAAAGTACTAGTAATTTGTTTACAAATTAGAGAATGGTTGTGGCTATTTTCTTTTTATGCCACTTAAATCTAATTATGTAATTGGCCTATTTTTCTTAGGTAGTCTCAACTAAGAGATACTAAGATTCTCAAAAATAGAATAATTATGTCCTTTGTTTTTTGGCATAACCAGGGGCGGATCTACATGGAGCCGAGGGGGTTCATTCGTTGAAAAAATATACTGTATATGTAGAGTCAAAATTTTATTTTAGGTAGATATATTAAAGGTTGAACCCCCTTAGCACAACTGGAAGTGTAACTCAGCGGTAACGGGGGTTCAATTGTTCACCACGCGTGCAGGTTTGATTCCCGTTGGAGGATTTTCTTGAGCTTTTTTAGATTTACTGGACACATTTTCTAGGGGAACTGAGATTTTAAAGATTCGCTAACACACATTTGTACTTTGTGATCAATTTGATGCAATTTAATTAATTTGTATTCTAATTAAAGCCTTTTTCCATTACTAATTTGCTTTTAAAAAAGAGTAAGTTCTTCATTAAAACCTCGCTATATACAGATCAAATTTATTTGTATGCATTTTTATTTTGCATGTAATTATGATTTAAGGGGATGTTTGCCGTGAAGTTGTTTCACTTTTTTTCACATGTTTGGCCATACGATTAAGGAATTCACCTTGAAGTCGAATTTCAGAATTTACAGGAATTCAAAAAAACGCCTAAAAGTTTTCATTTCTTTCACTCCAAATTGCTCACAAGAAATTTAAAATAAAAAAACAACTCCAATTGATATTCATAGCCAACCACAATTTGAATTTTCAAATATCATTTTTTTCACTTTCAAAACAAAAGCTATTTGTTTCAAATACTCACAATTTCATGGCCAAACATCCCCTAAATCTCTAACTTTATGGTGACACAATGACAATTCTTATAATTATGTCAAGTTTTTTGCCGTGATCAGATGAGGTTGTGGGGGGGGGGGGGGACTCAAACATAAATGTTGGTTTGGGAGGAATTAAGGGTCGCTTGGTTGCTGGTTAGAAAGGAGTATATAAAGTCGCTCGTATCTGATTCAAACCGCTGATTGGTCAGTACTATTAGTGTACTTACTTTTTTTTTGAACCCCCTTAATGAAAATCCTGGCTCTGCCACTAGGCATAACAATGCCTTTACCATTAGTCATATCAAGCAAATATGCACCAAAATTATTTAACAGAAAAAACAATTATTCCATTGTTTGCTTTTTGGTGAAAAGAAAAATGTCATTATCGTTAGCCAAGTGAAATCATACAATACCCCTCTCCACTTACAGACTTCATATTAAACGTAAATTAGTATAGAATAATATTTTATTTATTGAGTTGAAAATTCAAATTGAAAAAGATAATCTCAATAAAAATACAACTATATTAGTGATTAAATCGAAATAACAAGGTCACTAACAATATAGCACAATTAGTAAACTGAATAAAAACAGTACTCATAAGTAACTAAAGTAAGTAATCATGACGTCACGTTGAAAGCTTCAAAATTTTGACTTAACAATTTCAACCGGAAAAAGGCTCAATTCAAAGTTTTAATTTTAAATGAAGGTCCCATTTCGACAAGTCGAAAATCAATCTAAAAATTCAATTTTGCAGATGAACCCTTCAATTCAAAGATTCAAATTTCAGCGAAGCCATTACAATTACTAAAAATTCTTAATATTTGATTCAGTTCACTAGTTGCATTATATTATCAATTAAATTATTATTTTGATTTTGCTCACAAATTATGTAATATTGTAATTGAGATTTTTTTTTACAACATAAATTTTCAACTCAGCAAAAAGTATTATTTTACGTTAATAGACATCTGAAATGAAGTCCGTTAGTGGGAAGGAGTATATTTGCTTCACTTGGTTAACGGCAAGAATATTTTTGTGCTAAAAAGTAAACTGAGGCATGATTTCTCTATTTTCACTATTTCAGGGGCATATCTGCTCCACTTGACTAACGATAAAGATATTTATGTGCAAAAAACAAGTAAAAGACATAAAAGATTCAAAAATAAAAGTAGATCACGAATTAGAGAATAAATTTTGAAGTACTACTTGTGTAACCTTCAAATTCACAAGCTCGGACATGGCTAAAGATTCATACATTTAATTAATAATGCCTTAAGATGACAGTCTTAAGAGTGAAGGGCAAAGATCAAACGAGAAAAGACACATACTTGAAACAAAAACTTAAATATATATACTTGATGTTTACATCAACATAACGTCCAACTTATATTACATACACATATGTTTATTATATATTGTTATTACATAGTTAATCATATAGTTAATTAATATGCACTTCCACCTCAATGTTTTTTTTTTTGGAAACCCACAACCTCTGTCACAGATTCTGTCCTTCGAGTGAACACTTTGTGGTAATCTGCTCACTGTGCAATAGATCGAAAACCACACAGGATATGTAAACCGCACTAGGCAAGCCCCATGCGACGAGCTCATGACTGAGCGGCAGACGAAGGCTGGATTCGATCCCTGATCTCCCACATGGGAAACCCACCTCCCAACCACTCAATATTATCACTGTGATGATATTAACTTACATAGTTTAAACTTAATACCGAATACGAGTAATTAGTTATTTCCCCGAAACTTCTGTCATATTAGTAAGAGTAAAAAAAAAAAAAAAAGGGACAAGACGAAATAGTAGCAGGAGAAGGAGAAAGAGAAGCAACATGCAACAGAATGCGGACCATGCATGAGTGACAATCTTATTAGGTATGCATTTCCGTATATTGGGATGTGACCTCTAACCAACTTCTTGTCATTTACCACTACTAAAAAAATATGAATCAACGATCGACAAATTCTCCAACTAAACAGCAAAATGTATATCACTAATCCTAGTTTAGCTATGAGCAATATAGAGACGATATTTGTGGCTTTATAGTATATATAACCTAACCAAAAATTTCTCTCAATTTTAATAAACCAAAAACATATGAGAACAAGTCATGATAGGTCAAGGTGGCCGTCAAGCAAACAAACCATCAACCATCTTACTAGCAACAAAAACGCAATGATTTAACTTTTATATGTTGATAGTAGTATAGCGTAAATTCATTTACACTATCCACGTATATATGTATATATAGAAGTTAATAGTTGAAAATATGGTAAATAATTACGTAATACGTACCTGGTAAGCCTGAAGAACGGATAGATCGAGTATGGAAGGATTGTTAGCTTGAAGTCCAGCAATAGACTCAACAAGGCCAAGGTTGTTAAAGGACTGACGTACAGTTAAGGAAGCCAAAGAATCATTAGTAAACAAGAAAAGAGGCCAAGTAAGCCTAACACAATTAAATCCCATGTTAGTAATGGATTTTGAAATAGTGTCAACTGGCTGCTTGCTTAGTCCTTCCGCCACCATGACTTCTAAATGACTCACCCAGTTTACGCATGACAACTTCACCCTTTGTCCTCCCTCATTTACTATCCACCTTGAATTCGTGTAAAGTGTTGCATCTGATAATTGGGCTGTCAACACCAAAATAGTAACAACAATGCTCAAAAATGGCCGTGGTGACTGCCCCATTTCTCTAGCAGTTTTGCTGTCATTTGTGTTATTGTGTAGGGGAGATGACTTCTATTTATAGAGTTCGTTCAGGAGGAATAATTCATTAGTGCTCCCTCCTTTCCAATTACGTCATTAGCGACCGGAAATTTTGTTGCTGAACTGCAAAATTTATCGCTAATTTTATCTATTTAGTAATGATTAGCGACAAATTATCAAAATAAAATAAAAATTAGGTACGAGCGATTTAGCACAGGCTAGCGATGAAGTTTGTAGCTAATTTCATTTTTTTTTTAGCCACCAGGAATTTAAGAAAGAAAAAAAATGATTTTGAAAATTTGTGGATAAAGACATTTCCGTGGAAAGACTTTTACTTGTGGTCTTGGATAAGTTATAGCGTCATTTGTGTGATTTAAAATTATGTAATAATTAACGTAAAATAGAAAGTTTACAAAAATTATATTGAAATAAAAATGTATGTCATTTTTTCTGAAATAAACTAGAAAGGAAAGTATGTTATATAAATTGGGATATATCAACGCAGGGGCGAGTTTAGGGTTAAATTATGGGACATGTGAACCCGTGGTCTTGCTGTTAAACTAGGTTTATGTATATCTTTCATATAATTGGTATAATATTATTTGCCGCCACTCATTATACAAGAAAGTTAAATGATACATATCCAGCTTCTAGTTAAGAAAATAAAAGGTTAATTAAATGATGTATCCCATGTTAATGGGGTAACTCACAGAGTATTCATCTTTATGTAACTACTCCCATGATGTTGGACACACGCTAAGCAATAAAGAGTCATAGTGCGTCCATCTCTAATACATGGAATTTCTAGGAAAAAGTGAGCTCTACACTCCACGTTTTCTACTCTTATTACTTTTGGGGCAAGGGATAACGTTACGTTGACAGACTTACAAGGCAAAATTACATGCTTACATTAAATTAATGAATATGTGATATGTGATTTAATATGCATATATAATTATTATTTAATCATGATTAATAATGTATATTTTCATTTCTTCAAATTACTTAACCATGGCCATGATAACTTAAATTAGTATGTAATATAAATATCTGACGTGAATAAACATTTACCTATACGCCCCCCTCCCCCCAACTCCCTGTTCTAAATAATTGAGAATGATCCAAAATGAGTGGTTTTGGTATCAACTTTTAAGATACAGGTAAACAAAAACTATCCTTTTCAAATAGGGTTGGTACATCGTTGAACAACCCGATAACTTTGTATAGAAAAAGTAATAACCAAAAAAGTAGCTACAATTTGAACGGAAGAGTAACAACTATGAGCAAGTTGTAAAACATCTCGTATGTTTAACATACATGTGTATATAGTAGGACATATAGAAATATCAATGTAGCGGGGTGAGGTGGATTTAAGCTAATTCAAGGCGGGTTTATCTTAATATAAGTACATGGCGAGTTCAAATATCTTCTTTATTAAATTATGTGATTGTAGAAGGGTTGCGGGTTAAGGATAAAATACGCATTTCGTAGAAATTTAGTTTTAGGAAAATATGAGTTATGGTTCAACATGTTTTAGAAAATATGCTTCAACATTGATTTCTTTTTTCTTTCTTCTATTGTCATCAATCCTTGCTATGAATATTAAATTATTTAACTTTTATATTTGAAGTTTCTAAATTTTAGTGAACGTCATGATCGTAATAATATGATAGAATTTTATATAAAAATGACGTATATGGTGTTTTTGTTGCTTTGTTCCTAACTGTCGAGTTTGGAGTTTGGACTTCGAATGAATTTATTACAAGCCTACAAGGAAGCTATTATCTTTATAGCTATTTTATTTTTATGAGAAAAAACTAAAGCTAAAAGGAAGTCATAAATTTCAGATAATGTATTTTTGTCGAAACAATAAGAAATAAAATATTGAATACTTTTTCTGAAGCAGTGTTTGGGTGGTTGGGGGGGGGGGAGAGGAGGGGGGGAAGGGGGGCGTGTTTATGCGAGACAAATTGAAATTTTCGGGAAGGTAAGCAGGTTTATCCCACCGGCACCCGCTTGCCATCCTTAAGTGTTACTCTACACCAAATTTACATAGTAACTAAGGATAAATCTTTATGAGACGCATAAACTAGAATACTTTCTTCCTCGAGCCACAAGTAATAGCCTTTCATGAGCTTCAATTGGTCATTAAACAAGACACAGTATGGTAACCATCATCATATAGTTGTCCTACAGAGATCAAGTTTAAAGGAATGTCTGGAGCATACCTAAACCCGACAACTGAGTCGGGTTGACCCTGTTCCGGCTCGGATAGACCGGCCCAGTAGGAGACCAGACCCGAAACCGGTATAGGTAGTGGGCTAGGGGGGTTTTTAGGGGGTTGGGCCGGTCAAGGTAACGAGACCGGTAGACCGGTCCAGTTAGAAAACCAGACCGGATCCACCGGTGCACCGGACTGGCTAAATTTTTTTTTTTTTTTTTTAAAAAATGAAATGGGCCCTGCCTGCAAAAGGCTGTTTTGGACCGTTGAGGCCCAACGGCGATAATGTCGTTGGCCCAACGGCCATAACAACCTTTTAGGCTATTTTTTTTTTAAAAAAATAATTAATTCAAATTATTTTTTTTCCTATAAATACATGCCATTTCAAAAAAAAATTCTTACAATCTCATTCTCTCTCAAATTTGCTAAAATTATCTCATAAAGTATTTTATTATATTTTATTATTTTACAATTACAAATACTACGTGGAAGTTTCCAAAAGTACTCAATTGATCAACTTTCAAATACTTCAGAAATTTGGTATTATCGTTCCATCTCTTACTTTTAATTTTTAATTAGTGTATTATTTGTTGAATAATTATTTGTATTGTTTTTGTGTTTTTTGAAGAATTGTTAGTTTAATTTGTAATATGGATAAATTAAGAAAAGTCGGTAAAAGTGTTAGAATTTTTTGTCCCGGAAGTGGTAGTGGTAGTGGTAGTAAGAAACAAATTGGTTCCGATAGAGGTAGTTCAAATACTCGATATACTCGTGTGCCTTCGGTACCAATTAGCGAACCCTTTGAGAATGAAATAGGTGTAGGTGCTCACGATATGAATTATTTAGAGGCCCAAGAAAACTATGGTATAGAAGAAGAGAATGAACTAGACTCTGTTGATGTAGATGAAAATGACGATGATGTTGATGTTACACCCGAATCTGGTAATGTTAATGTTCACTCTGAATCGGTTAATCTTCCTCCCCGACCCCCTGTAAGATCTCGTAAATAAACTAGTATTGTGTGGAATTTTTATACTCGAATAGAAGGAACCACTCAGGTTGAATGCAATCTTTGTCAGTCAAAATACGAGCATAAGACCGGGGGTAATAAAGGAGGTACGGGTCAGTTGTCGAGACATTTGAAGGAGAAACACCCAATAGAGCTAGCTCAGGTAACTGGTGGTGGGACAGTTGGGGGCCCAAGTCAAACTAGATTGAACCCAAAACCGATAAATTAGTTAAGGATTATAATAAAATGAAGGATTGTGAAGAATTAGCCAAAATGATAGCTGTGGGTTGTTTGCCTTTCTCTTTTGCTTCTTTTGAAACTTTTATTCATTATATTCAGGCAATTTATATTCCTATGTTTGAGGGTATTCCTAGAAGTACTTGTCGGTCCGATATTTTTAGACTCTATGCACAATATATTTACTATTTATCTGTATTATTAAAAAATCTTTCATGTAGAGTTACTTTAACTTCTGATCTTGGTCGTGCTATTAATAAAAATGATTATTTAACAATTACTTGTCATTGAGTAGATAGTAATTTTGTTATGCAAAAACGTATTTTAGCATTTTTGTATGATGAAGACCGTAGACACACTGAAAATTTATTTCTGAATCTATTACAAAAGTTGCAAGATATTATGGTATTGATCGTAAAGTTTTATGTATATCTTTTGATAATGCATCTAACAACAACGCTGCTATTGACTTGTTAAAAACTGAACTTTCTCCACCGTTACTCGAAATATTTCATGTTAAGTGTGCTTGTCATATATATAATTTAATTGTAAAAGATGATCTTGCTTTTTTTGAGCATGCTATTGAAAAAGTTAGACTTGCAGTTGGCTTTATTCAAGGAAATAATAGAAAAATTAGATTTACCGAATTTAAAAGAAAATGTAAGGAAAATGAACTTAGACCGAGATTAATGCCTGAAGAAATAGATGTTAGATGGAATTCTACATATGATTTCTTAAATACTTGCAATATTTATAAAGTTCCTATTACTATGACTTTTAACCAATTTGCTAGTGCTTTTCCCGATAGTATGTTACGAAATTCAGATTAGGCTAAAATTGATGATATTGTTAATTTTTTGCAAAAATTTATCTAACTACGGTTGAATTTTTTGGTACTTATTTTCCTACTGTTTGTAATATTTTAGCTTATTTAACCGGCATTTCTTTATTGCTTAACGAGTATAAGTTTAAACTAGGTTACAAATATGCTATTGATGCAATGATTGATAAATTTTAAAAATATCTTTTTCCGCTTCCCCCTATTTACTTAGTTGGTGCTGTAATAAATCCATGTATGAAATATAATACTATGTCCGAAGTTATTTCTCTTATTTATTCTGCTTTAGAAGTAAAAGCTAATGAAGAACCTTCTTTGTTTACGGCTATGTCTGATGCGAATAGTTACATGAACACATTATACAATCATTATACTGATTTACTTGACAATGCTTTACCGTCACACATTACACCGACCCTTGCTCCCCATCCTTCTGAGGAACCATCATCTTCTAAAAGACAGACACATAATATGCCTGCTTATTGTGTTTCTGATCTATCTGTTTGGAATAGATTGCAGCCTTCAACGCAAAGAACCGTAAGTCGGGAAGAGCTTAAGTATTATCTTATGCAGCCTACAGAGGATCCTAAAGGTAGAATCAACACGCTGGAATGGTGGAAGAATAATGAAAGACAATATCCTGTACTTTCAAGATTAGCTAGGGATATATTGAATATTCTAATGTCAACAGTTGCATCAGAGAGCGCTTTTAGTCAAGGACGACAGCAGATTTGAGACAACCGACACGCATTGGGAGGCAATGCCATGAATGTTTTAGTTTACCTTAGAGACTGGATTAGAGCAGAACGAAGAAATCAAGGAATGTTCGTGGAGCCGGAAGACGAAGAAGATCTTGAAGAAATAATGACTTCAAGAGAGAATTCAGCACAATCAAATCCAATGCATGACTTTGGTGCCATTGATTTTGACAATCCACAGTCAATTCCCGTTAATGTTAACAGGGGTGAATTGAAAAAAATGATGAAAAATTTGTAGAATTTACAATTAATCAATTGAATTTTCATTTTTCAATTTAACTTTGTGAAATTAGTGAAATGTAATTTCAACCTTGTAACTTGTAAGTTTTGAAACATTTTGCAATCAATCAAATATTAAGTTCATTTACTCTTTACATATTTTTTTCATTTAAAATTTAAATTGAATATCGTGTATGAATTTAATACTTTTAATATAATAGTATAAAAGTTTTCTTAAACTTAAAAAAATATATCTTGTATGCATATTCTTTTAAATAGTAGTTTATGTAGTTGAATATATTTCATGTATATTATATTAAGTAATACTTTAGTATATGTTGTTGAATATATTGTATATATATTCTTTAAAGTAGTAAATATTGAATGTATATATGTATGTATATTCTTTAAAGTAGCATATATTGAATGTACATATATATGTATGTTTTTTAAAGTAGTATATATGTATGTATATTCTTTAAAGTAGCATATATTGAATGTACATATGACGGATACATATGTATATACATATGTATAGCATTATGTATATTCAATTAGTAGTATATACATACATAATTTAAAGTATGAATGTACAGAGTATATTCAAATTGTTATCGCTGTACAAAGTATAATTTAAAGCTAAGAATAGATCTAAGCGAGACTTAGACAAAATTAAGTGTTATCGCTGTGGACACTTTGGACACATAGCTCCAACTTGTAAATTAGAAAAGCTCAAAACCTTAGAATTAGACGATGGTCTTCATGATAAAATCAACGGTTTATTATATACCTCTGGTTCTGATTATGATTATGAAAATGTTCAATCTGATGATGAGAGTGAAAAAGAATTAATATAATTTTACGATAGAGAAAATGAAAAAATTAATCTTGATTGTAATACTTGTACAGGTGATACTTGTGTGTGTGAAACTAATATGTTTTACCAACTTCAGTCCCAATTTCAAGATTTGAATGTTCAAACTATTTCTTCTGAAAATTTTATTGAATTATTGAAAGAAGTTACCGATAGTAGTCTTTGTGAAAAAATCATTAATCTATCTATAGTTGGTTCTTCTTCTAACACCAACCCCTCTATTTCAAAACCCAGTTCAAAAACTGATTTTAAGGATTTTAGTCCTTATACTATTTCTGAAGTTCAAAAGAGACTTCTAAAGAAACATTCTTCTTCCAAAGAAACCTCTCTTTCAGATTTGAAAATTGAAATTGAGAATTTAAAAAATGAAATAAGAATTCTCAAACAAAATCAAATGATTTCTGATCACAGAATTACTCAAGTTGAAAATTCTTTAACTTCTGATCCGAAGGAAAAAAGGAAAATCGATGATTTGCCTAATGAGGATGATCTTCAAATTTCTGATATGATTGAAGCATCTAGTCCAAAAACTGATACGTTTTTAGGATTAATGCAAATTGTTACTGCGCATAGATGGTATATTAAATGCACCATTCTAATACAAAATCATTTTTCTATTACAAACATTGCTATGATAGATAGTGGTGCTGATGTTAGTTGCATTCAAAAAGGGTTAATACCGTCAAGATATTTTCAAAAAACCACCCATATGCTTAAATCTGCATCAGGACACGCGTTAGATATAGAATATAAATTATCTAATACGCGTATTTGCCAAAATAAAGTGTGTATTCCACATTTCTTCTTTTTAGTTAAGAATCAACTTAACCCTCCAATTATACTTGGAACCCCTTTCATAAATGCTATATATCCTTATACTCATATTGATGCTAAAGGATTTTATGCCATATTTAATAATAAGACGATTAACTATGAATTTGTTACTGAACCAGTAACAAGAGATATAAATGCTTTAATTGATATTAAACAGAAGCATGTGATTCTCTTCAACTAGAAATTTTTAGCATACAAATTACTGATGCATTACAATCTCCGAAAGTTCAAGAAAAGATTAAATTGATTTTGGAAAAATTCTCTGTTGATATTTGTGCTGACCATCCCAGTGCTTTCTGGAACAGGAAAAAGCATGTTGTCACTCTTCCATATGAAAAAGATTTTTCGGAAGAAAATATTCCTACCAAATCCCGACCCTGTCAAATGAATACAAAGTTAGTAGATTTTTGCAAAAAGGAAATTGATAATTTATTGCAAAAGGATTTGATAAAACCTTCTAAATCACCCTAGTCTTGCACTGCTTTCTATGTAAACAATGCAGCCGAAAAGGAAAGAGGAATGCCTAGATTAGTCATTAACTATAAACCTCTTAATAAGTTTTTAAAATGGATTAGATATCCTATTCCAAATAAAAGGGATCTTCTTTCAAGATTATATGATGCCAATATCTTTTCAAAATTTGATTTAAAATTTGGTTATTGGCAGATTCAGATTTCTAAAGATCATACTTATCGAACTGCTTTTAATGTCCCATTTGGACAATACGAATGGAATGTCATGCCTTTTGGATTAAAAAATGCACCTTCTGAATTTCAGAAAATTATGAATGATATTTTCAACCCCTATATGGATTTCATTATTGTCTACATTGATGACATTTTGGTATATTCCAAAACTTTAGAATTGCATATTAAGCATTTAGACATTTTAAAGAAAATTGTCCTTCAAAATGGTTTTGTGATCTCTAAACCAAAAATGAGCCTTTTTCAAACTGAAGTTAGATTTTTAGGGCATAATATTTGCCAAGGAAAGATTACTCCTATTCAATGTGCAATTAGTTTTGCTGATAAATTTCCTAATGTTATTACTGATAGGACTCAGCTACAAAGATTTTTGGGCAGTATGAATTATATTGCTGCTTTTTATGCAAATCTTTCTCGAGATTTAGCACCATTATATGATCGATTGAAAAAGAATCATAAAGAACTTTGGTCTGAAAAACATACAACCATTGTTCAACAAGTCAAGAAACGAGTTAAAGCTCTTCCGGTTTTAACTCTTGCCAACCCTGCTTGGCAAAAGATTATTGAGACAGATGCGTCTAATATTGGTTTTGGTGGAATATTAAAACAAATTAATCCCAATGACTAATGTGAATCTCTGATTAGATATCACTCCGGTAAATGGACTGAAGCCCAGAAGAAGTATGCTACTGTGGCTCATTAAATGTTAACCATTGTCAAATGCGTTTTGAAATTTCAAGACGATTTATACAATCAAAATTTTTTGATTAAGACTGATGCTCAATCAGTTAAATATATGTTCAATAAATATTTTAAGCATGATGCTTCAAAAATGATTTTTGTTAGATCGCAAGCCCAATTGGCTCCTTTTGACTTTGAGATTCAATATAAAAAAGGAATTGATAATTCCCTGCCTGATTTCTTATCTATGTTGAGTACTTAGCCTCTTTTACATCTTAATCTTAAAGATCTGGCTTTATATAAATATAAGATAATTTGTATATTTCTTCTTAACTTGGTTCTGAGGTGGTGATTCATTCGAATCTAGTACTATTTATAATGGCTTTGTCTAAGTGATTACGTCTGGTAAGCCGGTTTGTTAAGCCCGTTAAAAATGAGAAGAAAGGGCAATCATTTTCGGTTAGAACCTCCAGACACACGGACTCGTTATAAATATGTATTAAATTCCGACAGGTCCCTTGCTTAGGTAAAAGGCATAAGCCTTCCATACAGTTAAAGGAAATATATAAATTCTTTTATAGTTCGAGTTTTATACTCTTAAGTATAAAGGTGCTTCTTTAGCTAGATCTGTCTGGCCGTGCGGACTACCGCCCTCCTCAAAGATCCTGTTAAATGGTATCAGAGCCATGATATTTAAGGTTAACTTGTATTAGAAGTAACAGTATTCAACATAGATATCTCTTTCAAACATGGATTCTATGGGAGAATCTCATATTAAAAATGATAGACTGGAAGAGGTAGATATACCTCAAAATCTTGATTTATTAAACAAATGGACTATTCCTGAAATTAAAATTAAAAAGATTTATGATTATGGCTGGTATGACCGCCTATCAACTACTCAGTTAATTAAAACTACTGAGAAATCCATCGCTTTAAATTCTTCAGAACAAACTATTCGTTTGTTAGATAAAAGAGATATTGATGTTTATAAGCATAAATATAACTTTATGCACATTGGCATGGTTCAGATCGCATTCAAGCCTTTAACCCTTAAAGGGTTACCGGAAACATTTCTGGCAGCACTTCATGATGCAAGAAATTTGAATTTTTGTCAGTCTTTAATGGGATTGATAGAATCCACTGTGGCCTATTGTCCAGTTTACTTTAACACTCAGCCAAATTTACAATTATCTTTGTCTGATGTAAACGTATTAGATGCAGTAACTTTAAATATTAAAACTCATGGTTACAATTATGCACCCGGATCTGAACTTATTTGTCTATCCTACCGCATTTATTATAAATTTTTAACCTCTCTAAACCCTAGATGTAAATTATTCAATACATCCGATCAAACAATCTTGATTGAAACAAATTTTTTAAAATCAAAAATTACTATTCGTCGACCTATTCAATGGGAAGAAATTAATTTTCCAAATACTTGAGGTTTTAAATTCAGTTATTTCTCAAAATTAGTTGGCTGATAAATTCACTAATGATGATTACTCGCACATCTCGCAGACCGAGGATGGTCAAATTTGCATTCAATTTGATGATAAGACCTCTGTATATAACAAACAGTCTTTTTCTAGTAGTCAAAGTAGATTAACTTTTATACCTTCTTTGATAGCTCAAATTGAGCCCATATACGGTCCAGCTAGAGTTAATAAACTTGCTTCTTTGCATACTATTCCTTCGACCTCTAGTCCGTCAAAATTAAAAATAGATCCTCGTACTAATATAGTACAGGGTTGCGATGATAGTTTTGGTAAGGATATTCCTTCTGCATTCGAAATGGATTTTGACCCTAATCATTTATAATGATTCCTCATTTAATTGATTTTAGTCCAGGTTCCCTGGCACGAAAACATATTCAAAAAGAATTTTTGAATACTAAATGGAAAACATTTAGAGATTGATTTTTCGAAACTTATAGTAAGGAAGACCAGTATAATATTTCCAAAGAGTTTTATGAAACTTGTGCTTTACATAATCAAATTATGTATTTTGTACCGTGGTTTATAGCCACTTATATACCTTTATATGTAAAGGTCTTAGAACGCATTTATAAAGATAGTAAGGGAAATATGATTACTGTTCAGTTTCCTCCTTAATCATCTTTTGTTATGCCTAATAATACCGGCATAACTTTTAACGCTTTTCAGCAATTCATAGACCATGATGTTGGTACAGTTACTATTGCTGAAATTAACAAAATTATTGCTCAAAATAATTATTTGGATTTATATGTTAAAGTGTTAGGGGAACACATTACTTCCCTTGATAAAAAATTGGTTGATTTATCCAATTCTGTTTGATTTTTAAATCAAGTTAAACTAGATAAGGTTTTAACTAAACTTGATGAACTTAGTAAAGATACAGGAAAGGATGTTGGTAAAAGACCTGTACACGAAACAAGTTCTAGCTCTTCTACTCCAACGACATCTATTCCTCGTATAATTACTAGTTCTATTCAAAGACCTCTCGAGATTTCGGATTTCTCAATAAAAACTTTTGATGATCTTGAAGATTTGCTTGAACAAAAGTTTGCAAATTTAAATATAAAACCTATTAATTTATCTGCACAATTTGCTGATGAATTAGAACATTCTTCTAATCCCCAAGAACATATTATTTCTGAATTGAATAAGCTACGTCATAGTAAACAATTTTCACCTTATGCTAGAAAGCCTGCTATGTAGACTACTTATTATCCTAGGCCAACTCCTCAAGATGTTCTTATCGAAGAACGAGATTGGAATGTTAGCACTTCCTTTGAAGGAACTGCAATCTATGAATGGAACATAGATGGTCTGACTGGGAGGCAGATGACTATCCAAATACATAGGATGATGATGTACTCTACTATTTATAAAACCACTGAGAACTCCGATGGAACTCCAAGAAATTCAGATAAGTCTATCTGCAAAATGATTGTTGCAAGTTTTACGGGTCAGCTCCGTGGCTGGTGGGATAATTTCCTGACCCAAGGGGATAAACAAACTATTATATAGATGAAAAATATGGAGGCTAGTACCGATAATTTAGGTCATAAGTTAGAAACAGGTCGAGAAGATGTAGTCTATACTTTAGTAATGACTATTCTCGAGCATTTTGGGGGTAGATTTACCAATAATCATGAGACAGTTAGAACTCTCTTGAATGGTTTATGATGTAAACATTTAGGTGGTATAAAGATACTTTTCTAAGCAGAGTTTTAGAATTGCCACCAGAAGATCATTCCGATCATTGGAAAGCTAAGTTTATAGATGGCCTTCCTCCCTTGTTTGCAGAAAGGGTTAGACGAACTCTTAGAGGTTCTTAATCTACTGTCCCTTATTCTGATTATACTTATGGCAATCTGATAGGAATTTGCACCCAAGAAGGATTAAGCCTGTGCAATGACCTTAAGTTAAATCATCAGCTCAAAATGGAAAAGCTGAAAGAAAAATCCCAATTTGGCATGTCCCAACCTTCTTCTAGCCATACTAAGAAGAAAAGGTCTAAGTTTATTAAAACCTCTACACCCGATAGTTATGTCCATAAGAAAAGGAGATCTAGATCTAGATCCATGGAAGAACGTGAAGCTAAAAAATCTCACAGAAAATCCACTAGATTTGCTAAGAATAGATCTAAGTGAGACTTAGAAAAAATTAAGTGTTATCACTGTGGACACTTTGGACACATAGCTCCAAATTGTAAACTAGAAAAGCTTAAAACCTTAGAATTAGACGATGGTCTACATGATAAAATCTACGGTTTATTATATACCTCTGGTTTTGATTATGATTATGAAAATGTTTAATCTGACGATGAGAGTGAAGAAGAACTAATAGATTTTTCCGATAGAGAAAATGAAAAAATTACTCTTGATTGTAATGCTTGCACAGGTGATACTTGTGTCTATGAAACTAATATGTTTTACCAACTTCAGTCACAATTTCAAGATTTGAATGTTCAAACTATTTCCTCTGAAAATGTTATTGAATTATTAAAGGAAGTTATTGATAGTAATCTTTGAAAAAAAATTATTAATTTATCTATAGTTGGTTCTACGTCTAGTACCAACCCTCTACTCAAAAACCCAGTTCAAAAACCAATTTTAAAGATTTCAGTCCTTATACTATTTCTGAAGTTCAAAAGAGGCTTTTAAAGAAACATTCTTCTTCTAAAGAGACCTCTCTTTCTAATTTAAAGATTGAAATTGAGAATTTGAAAAATGAGATAAGAATTCTCAAACAAAATCAAATGATTTCTGAACATAGAATCACTCAAGTTGAAATTTCTTTAATTTCGGATCCGTATGGAAAAAGGAAAATCGATGATTTGCCTAATGAGAATGATCCTCAATTATCTGATATGATTGAAGAATCTAGTCCAAAAACTGATACATTTTTAGGATTAATGCAAATTGTTACTGCACATAGATGGTATATTAAATGCACCATTCTAATATACAATCATTTTTCTATTACAAACATTGCTATGATAGATAGTGATGCTGATGTTAGTTGCATTCAAGAAGGATTAATACCTTCACGATATTTTCAAAAAACCACCCATATGGTTAAATCTGCATCAGGACACGCTTTAGATATAGAATATAAACTCTCTAATATGCGTATTTGCCAAAATAAAGTTTGTATTCCACATTTCTTCTTTTTAGTTAAGAATCAACTTAACCCTCCAATTATACTTGGAACCCCTTTCATAAATGCTATGTATCCTTATACTCATATTGATGCTAAAGGATTTTGTGCCACATTCAATAATAAGCCGATTAGCTGTGAATTTGTTTCTGAACCAGTAACAAGAGATATAAATGCTTTAATTGATATTAAACAGAAGCATGTTGATTCTCTTCAACTAGAAATTTTTAGCATACAAATTACTGATGCATTACAATCTCTGAAAGTTCAAGAAAAGATAAAATTAATTTCGGAGCAATTTTCTGTTGATATTTGTGCTGACCATCCCAGTGCTTTCTGGAACATGAAAAAGCATGTTGTCACTCTTCCATATGATAATGATTTTTCGGAAGAAAATATTCCTACCAAATCTCGACCCTGTCAAATGAATACAGAGTTAGTAGATTTTTGCAAAAAGAAAATTGATAGTTTATTACAAATGGGTTTAATAAAACCTTCTAAATCACCTTGGTCTTGCACTGCTTTCTATGTAAACAATGCAACCCAAAAAGAAAGAGGAATGCCCGGATTGGTCATTAATTATAAACCTCTTAATAAATTTTTAAAATGAATTAGATATCCTATTCCAAATAAGAAAGACCTTCTTTCTAGATTATATGATGCCAATATCTTTTCAAAATTTGATTTAAAATCTGGTTATGGCAGATACAGATTTCTAAAGAGCATACTTATAGAACTGCTTTTAATGTCTCATTTGGACAATACGAATGGAATGTTATGCCTTTCGGATTGAAAAATGCACCTTCTGAATTTCAGAAAATCATGAATGATATTTTCAATCCCTATATGGATTTTATTATTGTATATATTGATGACATTTTGGTATTTTCCAAAACCTTAGACTTGCATATTAAGCACTTAGACATTTTTAAGAAAATTGTCATTCAAAATGGTTTGGTGATTTCTAAACCAAAAATGAGTCTTTTTCAGACTGAAGTCCGATTTTTAGGACATACTATTTTTCAAGGAAAGATTACTCCTATTCAACGAGCAATTATTTTTGTTGATAAATTTCCTGATATTATTACTGACAGGACTCAGTTACAAAGATTTTTGGGTAGCTTAAATTATATTGCTCCATTTTATGCAAATTTTTCTCGAGATTTAGCACCGTTATATGATCTTTTAAAGAAACATTATAAAGAACCTTGGTCTGAAAAACATACAACCATTGTTCAACAAGTCAAAAAATGAGTTAAAGCTCTTCCTGTTTTAACTCTTGCCAATCCTGCTTGGCAAAATATTATTGAGACCGATGCGTCTAACACTGATTTTGGAGGAATATTAAAACAAATTAATCCCAACTACAAATGTGAATATCTGATTAGATATCACTCAGGTAAATGGACTGAACCCCAAAATAAGTATGTTACTGTGGCCCATGAAATATTGACTATTGTCAAATGTGTTTTAAAATTTCAAGATGATTTATACAATCAAAATTTTTTGATCAAAACTGATGCTCAATCAGTTAAATATATGTTCAATAAAGATTTTAAACATGATGCCTCAAAAATGATTTTTGCTAGATGGCAAGCCCAATTGGCTCCTTTTGACTTTGAGATTCAATATAAAAAAGGAATTGATAATTCCCTGCCTGATTTCTTATATCGTGAATATTTGCAGGATGGCTGATCAATGGACCAATGTAGTCCGAGGCCATGGCATTCGTGGTCATGGTAGAGGCAGAGGGAGATTACCCTCTTCGCCTTCTAGCTCACAAGGATCGGCTTATAGTCAAGGATCCTCTACAACATCCCCTGTGATACAGTTGGGAAAAAAGACCTTGATAAATTCAAAAATATCACAAGGAGAATCATCCTATAAGAATGCTATACATCTGGAAGATATTCCAGAAGATCATCCGTTATGTGAATAGATGCAGGCTTATATTGCCTCTCAAAAGCAAAAAGATTCTTTTGCTTCAATTACCAAAGAGGGTATCGAAAATCTTTCGCCTTATGAAACAGTACCCAAACAAGAAATGAAATTTCTAGTCGAAAATTCCGAGATATTGCGGAAACATGATCCTTGGAATTTTTTTGAAAGGTGTCTAATTCAAGGGTTATATTTCCCTGGCTAGTCTTATAAAACTCGATCGTATTATAAAGCCATATTATCTGCTACAGGTAGTGCTGAATTCCAGCATTTTCCTGTAGGAAACCCTGATTATAGTTATTCAAAAATATTCATTAAACAGATGATATCTGTTGAAGACTGGGGCATACATACTATGCGAGAGAGGCAAATTAGCTTCAATAACACGTCAATGAATGTGACTTACTGGGACTATGTAAAAGCATTTTCACAAGTCCTTTATTTTAATAATACTAAACACAAGCATACTTGGTTTATAAAAATTTGTACCAAAGTTTTTGAAACACATATTCCAAATTGGTTTTTAAATTGGTGGTCGTATCATAGACCAACGGTAAAAATTTTGCCCGAACCATTTTTGTTCTTTACCAAAAATGGAAAATAGTGTCTCCCGATTTAAATAATTTATATCGAGACACTCATATTTGTTACCCTGACAAGATTGATCAAATCTATTTCTTTTTAGAATTTTCGATCCCATGGATTCATAAATGGACTCCTGAATTAGGGTTCACAGAAGAACAAATTCCTTGCCTTTATCGGACATTTGCTAATAATTTTTGGAACCGCTTGATGAAATACGATCCCGCCACGCAAATCTTTAATGGACAACAATTATTAGACCAGATTGGTGCTACCATCCAAAAATATGAAACTATGGAAGAGCAATATAAATTGGATGATCCATCTCTCAAACAAGTTGCTCTCAAAATCATGTTCCAAGATGGAAATAAAGAAGAAATGATTCACAACTATTTAGAAGAAATGAAGCGAAATTTACTTCATTCACTCCAACAACTAGATTCAGATTCCTCTATGCACAACAGGAGTAATAATGACTACGATTTTATTGATGATCAACCTCCCGAACCTAAGGTGATACCCTCAGACAAACAATTAGATGATACCGAAGCCTTTATCCGTCATATGAAAGAAAAGGATAAACAGCATGGGAAAAAGAAAGTCGGATAGACACCAAAACAGTAAATTCACTGTTTAAACAGTAGATTCACTGTTTATGGGACCCACTTGGGACCCCCTTTTACTGTGTAAAGATTCTTTTTTTTTTTCTATTTATACATCTCAATTTTTGTTTTGGAGGACAGAGTTTAGTAACTCCCTCTCTCTCTAGTTTTCTCTCTCCCTTCTCTCTAGAATTTCTTTCCTTTTGTAATCAGTTTGTAATTTTCTTTTGTGAATAATAAAAAATCAAAAAATCGTCCACTTTTGGACACCAATACTTGACCTTGCTCATACGGCCTTAGCCCTTGCCTCCGGGCACTGACCCTTGCCGCCGGGTCCAAAAGGTGACACCTCTAGTCTCTCTCCTTCACCGTGCCGTGACTATGTCCGGCTAGATTTCTTATCTATGTTGAGTACTTAGCCTCTTTTACATCTTAATCTTAAAGATCTGGCTTTATCTAAATATAAGATAATTTGTATATTTCTTCTTAACTTAGTTCTGAGGTGGTGATTCAGTCGAATCTAGTACTATTTATAATGACTTTGTCTAAGTGACTACGTCTGGTAAGCCGGTTTCTTAAGCCCGTTAAAAATGAGAAGAAAGGGCGATCTTTTCCGGTTAGAACCTCCAGACACACGGGCTCGTTATAAATATGTATTAAATTCCGACAGGTCCCTTGCTTAGGTAAAAGGCATAAGCCTTCCATACAGTTAAAGGAAATATATAAATTCTTTTATATTTCGAGTTTTATGCTATTATACTCTTTAGTATAAAGGTGCTTCTTTAGCTAGATCTGTCTGGCCGCGCGGACTACCGCCCGCCTCAGAGATCCTGTTTAATGGTATTATTCTTTAAAGTAGTATATATTGAATGTATATATGTATGTATATTCTTTAAAATAGTATATATTGAATGTATAAATGTATGTATGTTCTTTAAAGTAGTATATATTGAATGTACATACATATGTATATTCTTTAAAGTAGTATATATTGAATGTATATATGTATGTATATTCTTTAAAGTCGTATTTTAAGTAGTATTTATTGAATGTATACTAAAAAACAATCAAAGTTCAAAATATTTTTTTTTGTCCGGACCCGGTAAACCGGCCCATTAATATGGACCGGTTGCCTAACCCGGCCCGGCCCATTAAGACCGGCATACATTTTAAATGGGATGGTGCTGGGCCGTTTGGGGGTTTGTTACTGTTAGGACCGGCACGGACCGATCCAGTATGAGTCACGACAGGACCGGACCCGGATCGAGCCCGGTAAAAATTATCGAACTGGAGCCCGGTTGACCCGGCCCTGCCGGTTAATAGGCTTGAGCATACCTGACATTCTGAAGGACTAATATTGTATTAATATTAATCTTCAAACACTCTGAGTCAATACTAAACATACACCTTAACCTCATCAGCCATGCTCACTTTTAATACTCTAGAGTTAATTGCAGGAGTGTAAGATGAAAAGATGTCTTTTCTTGGTGTGACATGAAATATAGTTTCAGAATATACTATCTAAGTGGTATCACGGGATACACAATATTGATGATGTGTTTATAAAAAGTAAAGAGAAGGTCATCTTGGACAACACCAACAACATTGTTTCCGTTATTTTCTTCTTGTTTTTTTCCTTCCCTAATATCTTTCTTCAGCTAGTTGTAGAACCTTTTTATTTGTCCTTCCTTTTCACAATGGTTGCATGAATAATTTTAATACATGAACCTTGACTTGCTTCTATTTTTACCTATATTCCTTTCTCTCTCTCTCATTTCTCTCTCTCTCTCGATAAATAGTAAACAGAGCATCTAAATGTAAAGATGAGTCCTAAAGATTTTCTCCTTGCTTCTTCATTCAACACACTTCTCTTGGCATATTCAATGACCACCTTGCCACAGGAGCTAAATTTGTTAAAGAAATATGAAGATTTTTCCAAGAATTTGTTAAGAGTATTAAGAAGTTAAAGTCCTTGTATATCATCATTGAAATTAACTCTCATCCCAAACAGCTGATTAAGAACACTTCAAAAATCATTTATATGATAAAAAATAGGACTTCCCTCCTTGTATTTAAAATCATCAATTGCTTTAGTAGGAACAACTTGTTTTTTCAGTTTTTGAATGGTAAAGTGTCTCCAACTTTCCCACAATGCATCTAGCAAGTGTCTCATTTATAATATGATTACAAACATTTTCTTCAATCCATTGTTTTATATATGCACATACTTGTTGGTGCTCGAAATATCAATTTTCATTGGTCATAAACTCAGATTTATGAGCAGTGAAAACAAAAAAATAATGCATATTCTTCACAAATAGTATATCATTCATTTTTCCTATTCATATGTTGTAATTACTCCTATTTAAATATATCATCTTGTTCATATTCGCCTCTATTAAAAAATTCTTGATAGGTTACCAGAGCTATGATACCATTTATTAGGATCAAAATAATAAGGTATCATGCATATGCTAATAAAATAAACTTCTAAAGACGATTAATAAAAAGGCAAAAAGAAAATTTGTCACGATCCAAAAGTTGAGGTCATGATGGCATCTACCTTGGAACTAGCCTTAGTAGGTAAGCCAAATCCCACCTAAGAAAGGAAAATCAAGAAATGACAGAAAACTCATAAATGCGAGACTTCTAGAACGAAGTCAAACCACAATGTATAAACATAGTAAAAGGCTGAACGAAATACATAAATCAGTATAGATAGTATCATAAGTAGAAAGAGTATCTAATACATAGTCTAGAAACTGAAATACAAGAGTCTGTGTCCGAATATAAATAAAGACAAGATAAGGAAGAGGAGGTCTGAAATCATCCCCAAACTCTGGAGCACACCAGTACCTCAAAAATCCAGCTACCACACACAAAATCTGTCAAAACGGTTCACACTCGAATTGGGATCTGCACCGAAAGGGCACAGAAGTAGGAGTGAGTACGATCCACTTATACTCAGTAGGTATCATAGGTAAACTGAGCAATGTAGAAAACAAAACAAGTAAAAGATACTTTGAGCACGTCACCTGCATACAGAAAAGTTCCCAAATGGTAGCTCACACCGTTGATGTGTCATGATCATATGACACTTTTGACGCTTAAAAAAAGAAAAATATTAAATAACTTAGGTATATCTTTTGGGTATGATGTGTTTTCTGTCTTATATTGCAGGAAGATAGGTTTTGTAGGATAAATGGAGGAAACGTGAAGAAGCAGGCACTAGAGTGGAGCATATGAAGAAAAGAAGAGCCAAGTCGAAGACTAGGAGTGACCCATGGCAGGGACTCACGTGACGTGGAGTCCACCCACGTGACGTGGGTGGCTGCTGTGGGACACCTCCTGTAGCCTGGATAAGACCCTGATTTCCAAGATAGGACTCACGTGTCGTGAGTCCACCTACGTGGCATGACTGGGTGGCGTGAGTCAACTTCTGAAGATGTCTACTTGATTGGCGTGACTTGGTTCCACGACACCAAGTCACGGTACGGTGAAAAATTACCGACTCTGTTCTCCTGTTCTGATTAGGATAGGATTAACTTTGTATCTATAAATACCCCTGTATAGTCCTATGTGCGAGAGTTGGTCTGTACATTGTTTTGAGAGATATTTTCTATTTCTTCTGAGTTCATAAACATATTATTGGTTTTGTAATCAAAAACCCTAGATTCGAGTTTTATTCATAATTGAGATTTCAGTTTTTCTTCATTATTGTGAGTGTGCAATTATGTTTTCATCTTTGAATCCTTCTTGTGTTTTTGCAATTATGAGTAGCTAAACTCATTAACTAGGGTTGTGTGAACCATGAAGAATTAACGAAACGGGTTAAGTGCAAAGCAATTCTGAACTGCTGTGAATGCATGTATTGTTATTTCTTTCGTTGTGATTGATCTTCTAACGGTTGCAAACGTTAGAAACTCACCTGTATTCTAGACTTGCTCGAGAGAGAGGTAGAGATTGGGAAAAGGAGATAACAATAGAGATTTGAAGCTATCATCCTTCATCTAATAACTTGAGCCTTAGCGGGAATAGTTATCTGAGATCCAGGACAAGGGTTAGTAGTGCTACACTCGGAGATTGAGAGGAGAAGGGTGAAATTCGTCTAACCAAGGTCGAGAGACGTTTAGATGAACACATCTTGTCAGCTTTTGCATGCAACGGGATGATTTTGTTAGCACAAGTAACCGGTGGAGTTAAGGAATCATTGGGGATCACAATCCTAGTGTACTTCTCATATTGACTACAAACTCTATGATTAGAAATCGTTACTATTATTGCTTACTTACAACCCCCCCCCCCCCAATTTTTACTAATTTGCCAACTACTCAAACGAGAACTTAACCTACTTTCGTCCTATTCCCTGTGGGATCGACCCCAACCTAGTTGGGTTCTATATTTGAGACCGCTTTATACTTCTTAGGAGGCATATTTTGGGCGACATCAACCGTCTACACTAACAGTTCTATAATATAATACGGCATAAAGGAAAGCTACACACAATATATATATATATATACAGAACTAAGTACAAGACAACAATCACATCGAGGAAATACAAGAGATGCAAATGCAATGCAATGATAGTGGGACTTTTGTATATACCTCCAAGCCTCAATGCTTCAGGATAGGACCCTTGGGGGGTTCACAACCCATATACTTTTATAATCTCAATCTCATATCTCAAACAACCTTATCGGCACATCCCTCAGTATAGGCGTTTTATAAAGTGTCTCATTTTCTGTCTAAAATAAGTGTTTCTCAGTGGTACCAATCTCATGCATATGTATAGATGAAATGAGGATGTATTGCTCACAACCCATCTGTATGAAGATAACGATCAATTCAATATAGGTATATATGAGCTCAAAATCAACTCCAAATGACAATATTTCATGATAAAACCATCGCTTTGCACCACCGGTATAAGTGGTCATGTAAGACATCAATAATACTCCCTCCATTTAAAAAAGAATGATCTAATTTGACTTAAAACTGTCATGATCCAATTTCTCAGGTCATGATGGCACCTACTATAACCCACCAGTAGGTAAGCCAACCCATAGTCCAAAACAGCTAGTAATGAACTACTGATAGAAATAAAGAAAACAACGGAATAAATATAATAGCAAGGCTAATATAACCCCAAAACCTGGTGGAGCCAGTACAAGAGCTACTAATATAATATAATTTTAAGTGAAATATAAGAAAGTACATATACAAACAAGCCGTATCTGATACAACATAGAGAACAATCTAATAATATGAGGGAGAGTAGGGATACTCCAAAACGCCTGGAGCTCACCCCAAATCTTTGATCCATAGCTGCTCTACACAATACACACATCAACGACGATAAATCGTACTATAACCTGCAGAATGCAGAAGTGTAGTATGAGTACCAAACAAGAGGTACTCAGTAGGCATCGGCCAACTGCGCTCCAGAAATAATGCAAGCATAAATACATGTAAGGCATGAATGCATACTACAGGCAATTATCCAAGCAACTAAACATGATGGGCTAATAGAGCTATAAGGATACTCTATCCCATCCTAACAGTAATCCGGGACTAAAATATAATATTGTATATCACTAGCCAACATACAAATGAAAATTAAGGAAGTATATATATAATAGTATGCAAGGCCAAGGATATATATACAACATGGATAAACCAAGGAAGAGATGGATATACCGTAATACCATACACACACACACATATATATATATATACATACATACATACATACAAGGCTAACTCAAAGGTAACTACCTGAGGGAGTTAACCTAACCTCCGGAGGTCCATAGCCAAGTAAAAGAGCTAACACTAGCCTCATCAAGCCTCCACCCAAAAAGAGGTGTCTAATCCAGGGATAAATAATATAACTCGTCGAGAAAATAAAAAAATCAGGAACGTACCTCCAATCTCAGGTACCATTCCACAACCAACCTGCAATGAACTAACCATAATAATCAATAATAAAGTAACCGCCTAGTCCGGGAAAACAAGTACCTAATCGGACCCTAATAAGCCCGGAAGGTTCACAAAAACACTCAGCAAACAGCAACCATAACCTGTCCCTATAAAGTCCCCCATAAGACTGATAGATACAGGCGTCAAACAACTATACTAGTGATAGGAAATGTACATGAATGGATGAATGCAACATAAGCCGAAATGCCATAACCATATCGTAGACACCGGACTTGAACTGGTTCCATCACCTCAAACCATAAGTACCAAGTACCCTACCATACCAAGTTCCATATCGTAACAAGTGTATACACCTTCTCCAACTCACCTAGATCGCAAAGGCAGTACCTACGGCGACCAAGCTTCTTCGGTACGACGACTCTCAGACGAAGGGCCCCCTAGGGAATTCGGGATATCCATATGCACTGCCTGATCTCGATTCAGGACTTCTAATAACCATCATAATACATCTACTCTGTACAATATCAGAGAGAGAGATATACAAAATCAGTGCACGGACTCGAACTGCAACTAAAAGAATGTAAATTCATAAATCCATTGCCCGAGATCATGCCCGAGACTAAATCATCATAATCATGTATAAAAGGGTCGTATATCCCTCGATCGAAGTAAATAGTAGTGGTAAAATAAGTGAATAAATAATGGACTGGAATCATCCTCGGCCGAAGTTCTAAAACATCATTTTTTTCGTTCCAAAAGCTCATAATCCAGTAAATAAGGTGGTACGATTCCCATTATGAAGTAGTTCATTTTTAAAGTGAAAAGTGGTAATAAATCCCATTTTTGGAAATAGTAGTAAAATCAAGGTTTTGGTCAGAATCGTACCACTAAATGAGCATGAATGCGCCAGATAGTATACATGCCATCAATAGTATCCAAACAACACAACCATAAGCGCTTAAACGTCTATAAATACTAGTCACCGCCTTTCCAAGGGTAAAACTCACCTACAATCCAACTAGTATCATAACCACGGCCTCGGGACCAATAACATATACCCAATATAACAAGGTCTCAGAACCCGGGCAACCACAATAATCAAGGGCATAAATCCACCACAAGGATCTAATTGGGAAAAAGCCTCCCGAATCGCTAAGTCAAATGATAAGTCTCATACCGAAGGATCCTTAATCATAAACTGTGGTTAACATGCTTATATTCAAGGGTAATAGGACTCTATGACCATAACAAGTATTTATACTAGGGTTCGGGTCACATCTCTACCCAAAATTCCATAAAAATAGGCTAAGTCATGCCACACGAGCCATACTCACACCCTATAATCCCTTCCTAGCATGCAATCTATACTATACACAATCTCATAGAGAAAAATAGACCAAATCCTACCATGATGCCGAACCGCAGCACTTGAATCGTCCACAATTCGTTCGTCCTTGCTCCATAATCCCAAAATGCTGCCACATTATCAAAATAGTAACCTACACGTCATTACGAGTAATACGATATCCATATTGTAATATAAAACTCTGGGCTCAAAATCGGATCAGAAATAGGCTCGTGGGGCCCGCTAATGGAATTCCAAAATTGAATCCATCACGAGGTCCCTCGAATGATAAGGAATGTGTGCTTAAAAGTTGAGCACAAATGGAGCGTAAATCAGGGCTCAAATCAGTCCCCAAAGTTAAGGAATCAATGACCTAATTTCTAAGAATTTATAATGAAATGGAATAGAATTCAACGGGTAAAATGATGAATAAGGACCAAGGAGCGTAGAGCTAACTTATCTTAGCTTCAATGGATGTTTCCCTCCATTTTACCACGTTCCATGCTCTAAAAAATTAAGGAAAAGGGTTGAGAAATGAAGGGAGAAAATGGGTGACGAAGGGAGATATAAAAACCCCAGGTACCGCTAGAGCGGTCACTTAGCCGCTTAAGCGGTACATGACCGCTAAAGCGGTCAGGAAAGGAAAGGCGGAGGCCGCTAAAGCGACGTCCGCTTAAGCGGACCTTGACCGCTAAAACGGACCTCAGCCAAATGGCCAAGGCAGCTAAAGTGGCTCAGGGTCACTAAAGCAACTACCGCTAAGGCGGCTTTTTGACCGCTTTAGCGGTCAAACCAGATATCAGCTACCAGATTTTAGCTAAGTCCAAAATGGACTCCGATTGGGTGCTTGGAATTTGTTTGGAATCCTATACGCACAAACGAACTATGCAATCATACCAAATTCGGCATTCCTGACTCAACGAAACCATCAAAATTTCCATCCAAGGTCGTTTCGATTGAATGTGGGGTCCACACCTATAGTTTCATTTTTCACCAAATCTACCCAATAGCCCAAAATGAGTCTGAAAGCCTCGGGACCCGAACCAAAGGTCCCACTAGCCTAAAATCAATATTTCAGAGCTGATGGAGATGTCAGAATTTCCATTTAAGATCATTTACTAGCAGTTTTGGTCCGAAATCAATTCGTTAACAGTGAAAGCTCTAAAACAGGGAAATGATCCTAAAATCCAAACGAACTGCCTAATAACCGAACCGACAGTTCTAACAAGTCATAAATGACCTGTAGCCACTGTGGGTAGGCTCAAAATGATGGAAATGCTCGAAAAATGAGAAAATAACCTGGAGGGTCATTACAATATCCACTACTAAAAGGATTTTCGTCTGTGAAAGTCAATGGATAGAGAAAGCTCGAGAGGACGAGGTATTGGACCCACATGCCTCAAGCATGACTACCCAGGGAACCTCTAAGTAGAAGCAACGCTTTAAAGAGATTTCACCCAACGTATCCATTTTTCAACCAACTCCTTACTCTGCTTTCCAAACAACCAAAACTCAACCTCCAAAACCAACTGGCCTCCAACTGAATCGAGAATGGCTGATGCACGTAAACAAAACCATAAGAAGGCGACATCACACCGATACAAGCGCAAATAAGCAACAACTTAGCCAGGCTAAAGGCAATCCCAGGTCAAGATCATACAACAACTCCAATATCCAAACCTAGCCTTCTTTTGCCTTTCCAACTCTGCTATCAACTCCAAACCACGCAAAATGTCATTCGAGTCCTATCCGCGCAATCCTATCACACTGTCCTCAAAAGGTTGAAGCTGATCCACAGGAAATCCATAATGGCAAGAATACAGCTAGGCTCATAAGGTGCTACCAGGACACCCAAACAGTGGTGACCAAAGTCTGCACTCTTAAGCCAAAGTCACAACTGGTCCGAATGACCCCCGAAACCAATAATCACGAGTTCAGAGCACAAGCTCTCGAAACCGAACAATCCGCTCCAGGATGTCCCACCAACTGTGGATGAAGTCATGTTAAGCCCAACTTAAACATACTCTTTCTACTGAGCAGACAATCCAAACTTTTGATGGAAACTGAGAGCCAAGTTCAAAAGCAGTAGAAACCAATACCATGTGCCAATGGACTATCCTCCGAGCATCAATCAAAGCTAGTCTATCTGGAGTGAAAAGAGTCAAACCGGTAGGCAAGGAGTAAGTTTAGCTAGCCTATGAATGAATGCTTAACTGAGGCAAATCTAGAAATAGGGTTGCAACTAAGTTACGCAAACCCTTTGTAAAATTCCAACACTGAAGCTGAACTACTCGGTCTCAACTATCCCAACCGATCCTGTTGACGAGTAATCATACACATATCGAAATCTATCACAACTCCCAAGTTGTTATCCGAAGGCATCAAAATCCAAAATTGTAGCCAACAAGTCCTTACAAAGGCCAGTTGCCCCAATCAACCTCGATACCAGAAAATCAAGCACAAGCCCGACAATCTCTGCAAGAGCTGAAACTGAAATATCGTCGAAGAATGTAATCCCAACAAGGGAAAAATAATATGATGAAGATACGAGAAATCAAGACCCAATCCGCTAAGGTCAGATCATATCAAGGCATAACCAAGAACTCACCAAGGTCGTAAAAGCACCAATGATAGCTAGAACTCGAGCAACTCAAAATGTATAACTCAACCAACATCTGGCCAATCCAATGCCCAATCTATGGCAACCAATACTCACTCCCAAAGACACCCACTTTGGTTACTGACAACTGATACACAAGCACATATCACCAAGCAAAAGTATCTCACGAAGTCATATAAGGTCGAGCAAGTACGATGAGAATTTTTTTTAAACGTCCAGATTTGTACCAACTTTAACTCGGCTAAGCCATGAATCATATTGCAGAAAGAACAGAGCATCCAACTCAACATCTATACCCAGATCAAAAAGATCATCAGGATACAAACCCAACAAATTAAAAAATAAGTCTCAGACCTCTTAATCTCAGAAATGGGTGATAGAACCAAAATGCCAACACCAACTAAAAATCAATCATCAAGTTCAAGGCCACCACTGGGCGATGAACTATCCAAATTCGAGGGGCAAATCCCAAATGCATCACCAAAGAAACGGGCTATAGAAGAAAGCTACCAATGCTAAAATCATAACAAAGCCCTGGAAGGTCAAGCTTACCTTCATTCTTAAAATCTGATCAATAGCTAACCTTGCTAATAGAAAGGGAAGGAGAACCGACCAAGGTAGTCATCTAAGCCAAAAAAATAAGAATCGTGAGGAAGGGGAAACTCTAACTAGATAACGTTAGTCTAGCTGTCTATAAAATGGGACTTAGTCAACGCCCAACAATAATAGTAGTAACATCTACAATAGTGACCTCAAAATATGGTGTAGGTGGTACCAAAAATGAAAATCAACAGAAGTACCACTCTAGGGTCACAACAAAGCCAAAATGCCAAGAAAATGGGACTTTAACCCAAATATCATACCCAAAGGGAAAACACGTTACTGATCTACTCTATAGCCACAACAAGGACAATATGCCAAAGAAAATAAGACTCTAACCCAAATGCTACACCCTTAGGAAAACATGATACTGATCCACCACTAAAGAATCATCTGCAGTGGTAATCATATATGCATAACCTATACAAAGGCCTATATCAAGCACTATGAAAACACCAAGGCATACGACAACCAATATAAAAATACCACGAAATATAATATCGATGGGTATGAAAACCCCAACATAATCCAAATAAAAACAAAAGGATAGAAAGTCAAGGACACACCTAACAGGGTGGAAATCCAAAATCATAAGTCTGGTGTGCCCGAAGGAGTACAAGTCTGAGTATGTCCGAGCTCGAGCTGAACGTCTCAATCACTAACTGAGGCACTAAGTGCACTACCTCTAACTGAAGGTGCAACAATACTGTGAGGCTGATCTGCAAGAACTGAATGACTAATTATCCTGCCTCGGGGACACTTTCTGGACTAGTGACTGGTCTCTCTGCAGTCATAACAAACTCCCAAAGCTCTAACCTGGCGAGAAACACGAGCTAACCCCAACTGGATGACTGACCCATGCCTGGGGCACTCTCTAGACCAATGACCAATCCCGCCACAATTAAAACATGCTCCTAGAATACTCTGAGGTACTGCACCCACTCCTTCAGAATGGCTGCCACGACCTTGTAACCTAGACCGAATAACCCATACATCCTGACCAGAACTCTGCCCACTAATATCACTATGATCTACCTGAGAGCTACCCATAAGCTGAGGTGCTACCTGTACGGGCCTAATAAGCTGCAAATGATGTTGACCTCTGCTGGAAAGATTTCGACCTCCAGACAAAATACCCCTAACACTGAACTGCTGACATGAACTCTTACTGCCACCTCCGTACACCTCAAATCAAGCCCTCTCTGTAGCCCTCACATCATTAACAACCTCAGAGAAAGAATACCCAGCTACTATCAAATACTCCGAAGCCAAATGGAGTGGTAAAGTCAACCCTCTGATAAATCACTGCACCATCTCATTCTCAATAGGAAATAACATAGGAGTATGTCTGTTCCACTCGAGAAACCCAATATCATACTTTGAAGTAGACAAAGAACCCTGCTGAACACCAATAAGTCCAACTCTGGTTTGAGAACCATTCGATGGACCCGACATCACCTCTAGCTGGGAGTTATCCAAAAACAGACTCGAAACCCCTATCACAAAATCCTATAAAGTTGAGCCAGTCACAAACTCTATCAAAACCTAGGCGGACCCCAGACCCTCTGGCTGACGGTGAAGATAATCGATATTAATCTCTAACATAATTGCCCGATGCTGAGCTAAAACTCTGGAAACACGCACCAAAATACTGTCCACATCTATCGATGACCTCGTGCTATCCCTTTGATAGTGAATATAGTCAAAAAAATTACTTAGAGGTTCATAGAAGTACGAACACACGACAAGGAGTCAAGAATAGAATTTCCTAAGAATATCTTGTAGCCTCCCGAAGATAGGATACAGACGTCTCCGCACCAATCAGCAGGACTCTACTAAACACTTAGATCTAATACCAATAACACCAGTAAACCTAGGCTCTGATACCAATTTGTCACGACCCAATTTCTTAAGTCATGATGACACCTACTATAACCCACCAGTAGGTAAGTCAACCTGTAGTTCGAAACAACTAGTAATGGACTACTGATAGAAATAAAGAAAATAGCGAAATAAATATAATAACAAGGCAAATATAACCCCAAAACTTGGTAGAGCCAGTACAAGAGCTACTAATGCAATAGGAGTTTAAGGGAACTACAGGAAAGTACATATATATACAAGCTGTCTCAGATACAACATAGAGAACATTCTAATAATATGAGAGAGAGTAGGGATACTCCAAAAGGCTAGGAGCTCACCCCAAATCTTTGATCCATAGCTGCACCGCACGATACACACATCAACGGCGATAAATCGTACTATAACCTGCAGACTGTAAAAGTGTAGAATGAGTACCGAACATATGGTACTCAGTAGGCATCGTCCAACTGAGCACCAGAAATAATGCAAGCATAAATACATGTAAGGCATGAATGCATACTACAGGCAATTATCCAAGCAACTAAACATGATGGGCTAATGGAGCTATAAGGATACTTTATCTCATCCTAATAGTAATCCGGGGCTAAAGTATAATACCATATATCTCTAGCCAATATACAAATGAAGAGGAAGAAAGTTTATATATAATAGTATGTAAGACCAAGGATATATATATACACAACATGAATAGACCAAGGAAGAGATGGATATACGGTAACACCATACATATATTTATACATATACGGCCAACACAAAGGTAACTACCTGAGGGAGACAACCTAACCTCCCGAGGTCCATAGCCAAGTAAAAGAGCTAACACTAGACTTATTAAGCCTCTACCCAAAAAAGTGTGTCTAATCCAGGGATAAACAATATAACTCGTCGAGAAGATAAAGGAATCAGGAACGTACCTCCAATCTCAAGTACCAATCCACAGCCAACCTTCAATGGACTAACCATAATAATCAATAATAAAGTAACCGGCTAGTCCTGGCAAATAAGTACCTAATCAGACACCCATAAGCCCGAAAGATTCACGGAAACACTCAGCAAACAGCAACCATAACCTGTACCTACAAAGTCTCCCATAAGACCGATAGATACAGGCACCAAACAACTATACTCGTGATAGGCAATGCACATGAATGGATGAATGCAACATAAACCGAAATACCATAACCATATCGTAGACACCGAACTCGAATCGATTCCATCACCTCAAACTATAAGTACCAAGTAATATACCATACCAAGTTCCATACCGTAACTAGTGTATACACCTCCCCCAGCTCACCTAGCTCACAAAGGCAGTACCTACGGTGACCAAGCTTCTCCGTCACGATGACTCTCAGACGAAGGGCCCCCCTAAGGGATTTGGGATATTCGTATACACTACTTGGTCCTGATACAGGACTTCCAATAACCATCATAATCCATCTACTCTGTCCAGTACCGGAGATATATATATATATATAAAATCAGTGCATTGACTCAAATAGCGACTAAAAGGATGCAAATTTTTAAATCCATCGCCCGAGATCATGCTCGGGACTAAATCATCATAATCATGTACAAAAGGTTCAGAATAGTCCTCGACCAAAGTAAATAGTAGTGGTAAAATGAGTGGATAAATAATGGACCAGAATTATCCTCGATCAAAGTTCTGAAACATCATTTTTAGTTTCAAAAACTCATAATCCAATAAATAAGGTAGTACAATTCCCGTTATGAAATAATCCATTTTTAAAGTGAAAAGTGGTAATAAATCCCCTTTTTGGAAGTAGTAGTAAAATCAGGGTTTTGGTCGAAATCATGCCATTAAATGAGCATGAATGCGCCAGATAGTATGCATGCCATCACTAGTATCCAAATAATACAACCATAAGCATCTATAAATACTAGTCACCCCCTTTCCAAGGGTAAAACTCACCTAGAGTCCAACTAGTATCATAACCATGGCCTCGAGCCTAATAACATATACCAATATAATAAGGTCTCATAACCCGGACAACCACAATAATCAAGGGCATAAAGCCAACACAAAGATCTAATCGGGGAAAAACCTCTCAAATTGCTAAGTCAAATGGTTAGTCTCACACCGATGGATCCTTAATCATCAACTGTGATTAACATGCTTATAATCAAGAGTAATAGGACTCTATGGCTATAACAAGTATTTATACTAGGATTCGGGTCACATCTCTACCCCAAATTCCATAAAAATAGGCTACGTCATGCTACACTAGCCATACTCACATCCTATAATCCCTTACTAGCATGCAATCTATACTATATACGATCTCATACAGAAAAGTAGACTGAAGCCTACCTCGATGCCGAACCTTAATACTTGAATCATCCATAAATCGTCTATCTTTGATCCACAGTCTTGAAATGTTGCGACACTATCAAAATAGTAACCTATACATCATTATGAGTAAATCGATACCCATATTGTAAAATAAAACTCTGGATCCAAAATCAGGTTAAAAATGGGCCCGTAGAGCCTGCTAACAGAATTCCAAAATTGAATCTGTCACGAGGTCTTTGAATGATAAAGAATGTGTGCTCAAAAGTTGAGCACAAATGGAGCGTAAATCGAGGCTCAAATAAGTCCCCAAAGTTAAGGATTCAAAGACCTAATTTCTAAGAATTTACAATGAAATGGAACGGAATTCAATGGGTAAAATGATGAATAAGGACCAAGGAGCATACATCTAACTTACCTTAGCTTCAATGGATGTTTTCCCCCATTTTCCCATGTCCTATGCTCTCAAAAATTAAGGAAAAGGGTTGAGAAATGAGGGAGAAAATGGGTGAAGAAGGGAGTGATGCGCCATGGTCACATGGCACTTTCGATACTTAAAACAAGGAAAATATGCAATAACTTGGGTGTATTTTGTTGGTATGATGTGCTTTCTGTCCTACTTTGCAGGAAAACAGGTTTTTAAAGGCAAGATGATCAAAAAGGAAGAATCAAGCCTGAGAACAAAGTGTCGGAGGAAGAAAGAACAAGAACCTGCACCAGAGATGGACCCATGACACAAGTCACGTGGCATGACTGCCACTCACATGACGTGAGTGGCTGGCGTGAGTCTACTCCAGAGATTCAGGAGAAAGTCTGATTTCCACGCCATCAGTCACGTGGTGTGGAAAAGTGTCGTAGCTCAACTTCTGAAGACGTCTGATTGAGCCTGATTCCCACGACACCAACCTACGTGGCGTGACTTGGTTCCACGACACCAAGTTACGATACCGTGGATGTTGCCGACTCTGTTCTCCTATTTTGTTTTGGATAGGATTAGTTTTGTATATATAAATACCCCTGTATAGTCCTAGGTGCGGGAGTTAGTCATTACATTATTTTGAGAGCTATTTCATACTATTTCTGAGTTCATAAATATTTTCTTGGTTTTGTAGTTACAAACCCTAATTCGAGTTTTATTGATAATTGAGATTTCAGCTTTTCTTCATTGCTGTGAGATCATAATTATGTTTTCATCTCTAAATTCTTCTTGTGTTCTTATAATTATGAGTAGCTAAACCCATCAACTAGGGTTGTGTGAACCATGGGGAATTAACGAAATCGGTTAACTATAAGGCAATTCTGTACCGCTGTGTATGCATGTATTGTTGTTTCCTTCGTTGTGATTGCTCTTCTAACGATTGCAAACGTTAGAAACTCGCCTGTATTCTAGACTTGCTCGAGAGAGAGGTAGAGATTGGGAAAAGGAGATAACAACAGAGATTTGAAGCTATCAACCTTCATCTAATAACCTGAACCTTAGCGGGAATGGTTATCTGAGATCCAGGACAAGGGTTAGTAGTGCTACACTCGGAGACCGAGAGGAGAAGAGTGAAATTCGTTTAACCAAGGTCGAGAGATGTTTAGACGAATATATCTTGTCAAATTTTGCATGCCACATAGAGGGACGGTTTTGTTAGCACAAGTAATTGGTGGAGTTAAGGAATCATTGGGGATCACAGTCCTAGTGTATCTCTTTTATTGTCTACAAACTCGATACGACCAGCAATTGTTACTGACACTTTTTATTCACAAAACCCACCCAGTTTTACTTACTTCCCAATTGTTCCATCCGATGTTCTACTCAAACTTCGACCTATTCCCTGTGGGATCGACCCCAACCTAGTTGGGTTCTATATTTGATACAGCAACCGCTTTATACTTCTTAGGAGGCATATCTTGGGCGACATCAAATTTTGATGTCGTTGCCGGGGAATACGATTACGAAGTTGATTATTACTGGGTGGAGTTGATTAGTTGTGTTTTTACATACTTTTGAGGGCATACGCTGGTGCATGAGAAATACTGGGAGTCAAGGCAATCCTCTGATTCCACTTGTTCTTGAAATTGAAAGGACTCTGAGAGCTAATTGGAGAACGGTGAATACTGAAGGAGTTCAGAATCCCAAAGTTGTGGGAGACATTCACAACCAGCTAATTCATCCGGTTGGTCAGGAAATAGCGGATTAAACTACTGCTCGATTGACACGAGAAGAGCATGCTAGAAAAGCTGCTCTTAGACAAGTAGAGAGAGATAATCGAGCTATGCAGGAAGCAACACAACGTCTGGATGATGCTGAAGAGCGAAAAAGACGGCTTAGAGAACAATCGAGACCATATGTGCCTATTTATGATGATCTTGAAGAAGAAGATGTGGCCTACTTTGAGCCAATAGAGACTGGTGCCATTATTCCACCAGAGTTACCTCCGGGCACTAAGTTTGACATTACTAGTGCCATGATCCATCTGCTAAACTTGAAGGGTGTGTTCGCGGGTCTTCCCACTGATGATCCAAACATGCACGTAATGAATTTTGTGGGGGTCTGCATATCGTACAATCTTCCTGGAGTTAACCAAGAGGCTATTTGGTTGAGGTTGTTTCCATTCTCCCTTACAGGAGAAGCTACTTTGTGGTTGGCTGAGCTGCCACGAGGTTCTATCACTACTTGGCAAGAATTGAGAAATCAATTTTTGGAAAGATTTTTCCCACCGTCTAAGATACTGCAGTTGAAAGACGAGATTTATAATTTTAGACAGCTTCATTCTGAAGCACTCTATGAGACATGACTGAGGTTCAAAAAGAAGCTGCAGAATATGCCAAATCACAGGATGAGTGCTAGGAATTTACTTGAAATCTTCTACAGGGCTTTGAATATCAACACAAAGGCGGTAGTAGATACTATCACTGGTGGAGCATTCATGAGTCTGAGATGGGAAAAAGCTTTGGAGATATTAGATCGTGTCACTAAGACCAACCGAGGGTGGCATACTCGGGAGGCAGACACGCCGGCTGGCACATATGCTATTGGATCTTCAGCAGCTCAAAGGGCTTTGTATGAATCTGTGGGTCAAGAGGTCGCTCAGTTGAGGACAGAAATTGGTCTTCTGGCTAAATAGATAGCGGCTAGAGATGTGGAAAAGATGCATGCTGTAGGTGCACAAAGTAAATCGGCTAGACATGATGATAGTGAGTCTGATGAAGAGGCGAAGTATCTAGATCGAGAAGTGGAGGGTTTTCGAGCCAAGGGCCAAGGTTCTAATTAAGACTCTTGGAACTCAAGGCAAGGGAATCAAGGTTGGAACTATTATGGAGACAACTACAACAAATCGGGATACAGAGATAGAGAACGAGACCGTGACGGTGATTGGAGGTGGAAAGAGGATTATAGAGAGAAGAATGACCTTTATGTACCACCAGGAAGACGTGATGAGGAGTCTGGAAATTCAAGGATGGAGGCCCTTCTTAATAAACTGGTCAAAGGAACAAAAAGCCAGGAAAATTGCTTGAAGGAGATTAGGATTGCCATTTCGGGCATAAGTCAGAAAGTGGAGTCTCATTCAACTTCCATTAAACAGTTGGAGAAACAATTTGGCCAGATTTCATTGGCACTAAACCAACGTCAGCCAGGCACCCTTCCAAGCAATACCGTCCAGAATCTGAAAAATGATAGTCATTGTCTCGCCATTACTACTAGAAGTGGGAAGTGCACGACAGATCCACCTACTCCGGCCGACAGTGGTGTGACTAATGAACCAGTGGTTATTGATTTGGAAGCTGAGTTTGAGCTGGATAATTCAAAGGATGACACGGTTCCAAATCATCATGATGATAACGATAATGGAAAATCTGAAAAGAGAAAGGAAAAAGAGGTACCACAAGTGCTCAAAACTATCCCACGACCTCCTCTTCCCTATCCTCAAAGATTGAAGAAGAAGGCTGAGGAAGGAAAATTTCAGAAGTTCATCACAACGTTGAAGGAGCTGTCAGTAAACTTTCCTCTTGTAGAGGTATTGGAGCAGATGCCAGGTTATGCAAAGTTCATGAAAGACTTGGTGACAAAGAAAAGAACTGTCAGTTTTGAGCCAGCAGATAACATACATCACTGTAGTGCAGTTACTTCACATTCCCTAGTTGAAAAGAAAAAGGATCCAGGAGCTTTCACAATTCCTTGTACTATCGGGTCCTACGACTTTGCTAAAGCACTGTGTGATTTGGGTGCTAGCATCAACCTAATGCCATTAACCGTTTTCAAGTAGTTGGGGTTGGGAGCACCAAAACCAACCTCTATGAGACTTCTCATGGCCGATAGGACTGTGAAAAAGCCGGTGGGCATTCTATACGATGTTTTACTGAAGGTTGCATCTTTCATATTTCTAGCTGATTTTGTGATTCTCGATTGTGAAGTTGACTTTTAGGTTCCCATCATATTAGGAAGACCATTCCTTGCCACATGTCGTGCATTGGTTGATATGGAAACAGGGTAGCTGAAATTTAGATTGAATGATGAACAGGTTACTTTCAATGTCTGTCATTCAATGAAGCAGCCAAGAGATAAGCAGGTGATTTCAGTGATAGATGCGGTTGATGATAGTGAGGTTGATGTGTCTCTTGAAGAAAGGTTGGGAGTAGAACCTCTAGCTGTCGTGATCATGAATTTTGATAACAATGGTATTGAAGACTATGATGAGATGGTGGGTGCACTCGCTGGTAAAGGAGCATATACTTATGCTCCAAAGAAACTGGATCTCAATTTGAAGAATAGGGTAACTCCACCAACTCGTCTGTCTATTGAGGAGCCTCCAATTTTAGAGCTTAAGGCTCTTTCGGCCCACCTTCGCTACACATTCTTGGGAGCCAACAATACCTTACCAGTGATTATTTCTGCTAAATTGGTGGATTGGCAAGTAGAGGCTTTGGTTTTAGTATTGAGAAGATTTAAGAGGGCCATTGGTTGGTCCATTGCTGATATCATAGGTATTCCACCCGGCATTTGCACTCATAAGATCCAGCTTGTTCCTGAGTGCATACCTAGCATTGAGCACCAGCGTCATCTCAACCCACCAATGTAAGAGGTTGTGAAGAAAGATATCATCAAGTGGTTAGATGAAGGAGTGGTTTACCGTATTGCTGATAGCAAGTGGGTGAGCCCAGTTCAGTGTGTGCCGAAAAAGACAGGAATCACTGTGGTTCCAAACGACAAAAATGAGTTGATTCCAATGAGGCCGGTGACTAGATGGAGAGTTTGCATGGATTATCAAAAGCTGAATTCTTGGATTGAAAAGGATCATTTTCCTATGCCCTTCATGGACCAGATATTAGACTGTCTTGCTGGTAGAGAATGGTATTGTTTTCTTGATGGATATTCGGGGTATAATCAGATTTTTATTGCCCCCGAAGACCAAGATAAGACCACTTTCACTTGTCCATAGGGGACTTTCGCATTCAAGAGGATGCCTTTCGGTTTGTGTAATGCACCGGCCACCTTCCAATGCTGCATGATGTCTATTTTCTCTGACATGGTGGAAGACACTATCGAGGTTTTTATGGACAATTTTTCTATTGTGGGAGACTCGTTTGATGGTTTTTTGGCACACCTTGTCAATGTACTACAAAGGTGCGAGGACTGCAACCTAGTGCTGAATTGGGGAAAATGTCACTTTATGGTCAGTGAGGGTATCGTATTGGGGCATCAGATTACAAAGAATGGCATTGAGGTGGATAAGGCGAAGATTGAAGTAATTGAGAAGCTACCCCCACCTATCTCTGTAAAAGGTATTCGAAGTTTCTTAGGTCATGCTGGTTTTTATAGAAGATTCATCAAGGATTTCTCCAAGATTGCAAATCCCTTATGCAAACTTTTAGAGAAAGAGGTGAAATTTGTGTTTGATGAAGCATGTCTTAAAGCATTTGAGTGTCTTAAGGAGAAGTTGGTTTCAACCCCTATTATTGTGTCACCGGATTGGACTAAGCCTTTTGAGGTTATGTGTGATGCTAGTGGAGTGGATTTGGGTGCAGTCCTTGGCCAAAGACTTGAGCAGATATTACATCCGATTTACTACGCTAACAAAGTACTTAATCCAACTCAAAATAATTACACTGTGAATGAGCAGGAATTATTGGTCGTAGTATTCGCTTTTGAGAAACTCAGATCTTACTTGATAGGTACGAAAGTGGTTGTGCATACAGACCATGCAACTCTTCGGTATCTTATGTCGAAAAAGGAGGCTAAGCCAAGACTGATTCGGTGGGTACTTCTGTTGCAAGAATTTGATTTTGAAGTCAAAGATCGTAAGGGGACCGAAAATCAAGTGGTTGACCATCTATCACACCTTGAGGAGGAAGCCATGCTTAAATTGAAGAATGATCTTGAGATTGATGATACTTTTTCGGATGAGCAAGTACTGGCAGCATCCCAAGACTTAATCCCTTGGTTTGCTGATTTTGCCAACTTCTTGGCAAGTGATCTAGTCCCGAAAGATATGTCGTATCAGCAGAGAAGGAAATTCATGCATGAGGTAAGAAAATTCTTCTGGGATGAGCCGTATCTATTCAAGGTGTGTGCTGATGGCATAATTGAAAGATGTGTCCTAGAGGTCGAGATTATGATTATTTTGGAAGCATGTCACTCATCTCCAGTTGGGGGTCATCATGGAGGTGCGCGGACTGCCCATAAAATCTTGCAATGTGGGTACTACTGGCCCAGTATTTACAAAGATGCTCATGATTATGCTCACTCTTGTGACCAATGTCAAAGGCAAGGGAATATTTCACGCAGACACGAACTTCCCATGACAACTATACTTGAGCTTGAATTGTTCGATGTGTGGGGATTTGACTTTATCGGTCCTTTTGTGAGCTCGCATGGAATGAAATACATCTTGGTAGCCATTGAATACGTTTCTATGTGGGTGGAGGAAATTGCGCTTCCTAATAACGAAGGGAGAAGTGTCACAGCTTTCTTGAAAAAGAACATATTCTCATGATTCGGGACACCCCGAGTTATTATTGGTGATGGAGGATCCCACTTTTGCAACTGTCTGTTCAAGGCCCTGCTTGAAAAATATGGTGTTAAACATAAGGTGGCAACACCCTACCATCCTCAGACAAGCGGGCAGGATGAGGTGTCAAATCGTGAGATCAAGTCTATTCTGGCGAAAATAGTTAATGCCAATAGGACTAATTGGGCTCGAAGATTAGATGATGTGTTATGGGCGTATCAGACTGCTTTCAAAACACCAATTGGTGCATCACCATATCAGTTGGTTTTTGGAAAATCTTACCATTTGCCCGTTGAACTGGAACATAAGGCTTTGTGGGTATTGAAAAGGTTGAATTTAGACTGGAGTGAAGCGGCTCAATTGAGACTTGAGCAGATGAATGAGATGTATGAATTTCGTCTCCGGGCGTATGAAAGTTCATCATTATATAAAGAGAAGATTAAATTGTATCATGATCGTCGAATTGAGAATCGAGAGTTTCACCGGGCGATTTGGTGCTACTGTATAATTCCAAACTTCGCTTGTTTGCTGGCAAATTAAAGTCCAAATGGTTCGGCCCATTCACGGTAGTCAGGGTATTCTTACATGGTGCTATTGAGCTAAAAGGAGTAGATAATGTTCTATTCAAAGTCAATGGACAGCGTGTTAAGCATTATGTGGGAGTTACGAAAGAGATAAAGACAGTTGAGGAACTTGAGCTTGATGAAGTCTAAGTATTCAAGCTAGCCATGTCGTGGGCGTTAAATCAGGCGCTTCATGGGAGGCAACCCATGGGCTAGTTGGTGAAGTCTGAGTATCCGAGTTAGCCTTGTCGTGGCGCGACATTAAATCAAGCGCTGATTGGGAGGCAACCCAAGATTTTGTTACATGGAGATCTAAGCATTGGAGGAACAGTTAGTAACGTCATAAAATTTACCTGCATTGGTTCAGTACAATAAGGACAAATCACGTCACTATTCACGATACGTAAGTCCACTCACGACACATGGATTGTGCCATGAAAATCAGAGACAATTGTCAGCTTTCAGGAACTCACCTACGCCAGGACCCACGTGGCGTGAGTCCAACCCACGTCACGTGGGTCTAATCGTGGAAATAAGACAAACGTTTCATCCTCAGAACCTCAGTCACGCCATGACTCATATGACGTGAGTCCAACCCACGTCACGTGGGTTGTGTCGTGACAGTTAAAACTTGCAGATGCCCCAAATCCGACCCGACCCAGTCCCATTTTTCCAAAATAAAATTGGGTTTCTCCTTCTTTACCTGATATAAATCCGAACCCACTCCTTAAATCACCACTTTAAATTCATCTAATTAAAACCCTAATTTCCATTCCTTCTCTACTTCATCAACCAAACATCTGACCCTCCCATTACATAAAACCAAAAATTCGACCCTTCCATCACACAATTTCAAAAAATCCGACCCCTATTACCCCCAAATTTCAAATATCCGAACCCTATTACCCTCAAATTTCAAAAACCTGACCCCCTAACCCTAATTGGATCCAAACCCGACCCTTACACTAAAAAGTCTGACCCAAACCTGTTACCATGCCTCCCAAGTCAAACCCCAAAAGTGACCATCTTGATTCCTCATCCCGAATTCGCACCAAAAATTCAGATTTACCAACCCATCTGCGTGATGAACTGACTGAGTCTGATAGAAGTAGGTTCGTGTTGGAGTTTTATGTGAGCCATGATGATACTGCTTTGGTACCTCAGACCACGAGGTTACAGACGCGGGCCTGAGCTGCTGCCCAGGCAGCCCTTCAGCCTTCCCCACCCCCTGTCGAGCCGATTATTTGGGATGAGTCCTCTGAGTCCTTCTCCCAGTCTGAAGAGGGGGGGATGCTTCTGCGTTAGGCTTTGTAGATGATGCTACGGGTCAGGGTACATCTGCGGCGAAGGCTACAGCTTCTATTACTGGCTCTAGTGCCCAGAGTGCTCTGACTCCCGCGCAGAGTACGGAGGTTCAGCGTTGGTGTGTGCAGGGCATGCGTGCCTTTTATGATAGAGATGTTGAGTTGATAGAGAGGGGTGTGTGTCGGAGGAGTGTAGGAGCCACGATACCGGGTCGAGGAGTTGAGGACACTGCCTGACATTTGTCCTGTCTATGAGAGCTATGGTTTGGGTTGGATGGCATAGCCTTCTGGTCGTTATAGCTCGGAGTTAGTCCGAGAGTTTTATGCCTCTTATGCTACGTCGGTTGACTTGAGCACTCCTGTTAGGCAGCAATACCTTTTGTAGCCATTATTGACTCACGTCTTGGTTTACGGTACCCGTGTGGATATTTCAGAGCAGACCATTCACCGCTTCTTATTTGGGGCTGACCGTCCACTTCCGGCTTCGACTACTGAGTTTGATCATCGAATGGACACTATCAGAGATAGAGTTAGGATGTGAAATGCAGATCAAAAATTATAGTTGCTTAAATAGATTGCGGAGTACATAGCCGAGGATGGTGTGGCGGCTAGTTGGGTGACTGGGAAGCTGGACATCAAAAAGTCCACGCTTTATTTTGCTGGCAGATTCTGGTGCTCCATTGTTCGGCATCGGTTGGGTCCAACTAATGCTGACAACTCACTTACATTAGACCGGGCTATGGTGGTTGCCAGCATATTGGCTGGCTATGAGATTCACTTTGCGAGATACATCCTCCGGGAGATCCATGAGCGGGACTTTCGAGATCATACGAGTATACCCTTCCCATGCTTGATCCAGGGTTTGTGTGACAGGGCAGGTGTCGCCAGGATACCTGCTCTCAACCATTATATAGAGGTGACCCGCATTGCAGATGTTGGTTTGATGCAACTGCGGGGTTCTCATCCCATTCTTCCACGTGGGTCACAGCCATCTGAGTCATCGGGCGCAGCCCTAGATAAGTCGAGTAGTGCTCCTATGCCTATCCCGGTATCGGTTAGGGTACTTGAGACCATTCCTCTACAGACTGAGGGCGCCGACCCTATTGATAAGGAGGTACCCGGTACTAGTGCTCCACCGCCTCCTTCTTGGATGGTCTCAGTGTCTAGGAACTTTCTACAGCAGTTGATTGACCGACAGACGCAGATGTTCGAGTGGCAGACCCACACTGAGACCCAGATGGCTAAGTTGGTATCCCAGCTTAAGCCTTGGGTTAGGACGACTGTACAGGTTGCAGAGGCTAGGGTGGAGGCCCGGATAACTGAGGCGATGGACCAGTTTATGCGGGGGTTGCATAGGAGGATTGATAGTTTTGAGGCACGTATGGCCTCCCGGTTGAGTGTTGCACTAGGGCCTGATATGACCGGCTTGACCCAGGAGGTAGCCGCATTGAGAGAGGAGGTTCGGGCATTGGAATCGAGTAGCACTCCTATTATACCACCTATTCCTGCCCAGTCCTCCGTGCAACCAGCATTTGAGGTAGATTTATTCTCTGACGATGAGCCTCTGATGGATAGAGGCAAGAGACCCTGCAGTCCGAAGGATCGGGTGATAGTGATGCTGAGTACGAGAGTGATCTGCGGAGGGCGGTTAAAGCCTCCCTGGTGGATTACCATGCGAGCCAGATTGAGGCGGAGCAGAGGGTGCGTGGTGCATCTGCTAGTCAGGCTGTCCCTCTATCGGATGCACCTACTACTGAACAGGTTGATGATCCCGTTACGGGCGGGCCCACTTTCAACCCCTAGGGCACCACAGGTATGTCTTTACTCTCATTTATGTTATTGATATCAGTGCATTGAGGGCAGTGCACCATATTTAGTTGGGGGTGGGGGTGTACCACCCCTTGGGGGTTTTTGTTGTAGTGTTTCTTTTCCCCCGAGTGTGCTATCATAGTAGAACGGGCATGTTTAGGATGTTATTTATAGTGTTTATTTGGTTCTTGCTAAATTAGGAGAAAAATAAGGGAACTGTAGTGCAGTCCAGTTTAAAAAAAAATTATGCTTTTTGAAGATTAAGGATACCCCTCCTGAAAAATGTTATTTTTGAAGTTTGTGTTTGTAGCATGTTGTGTGACAGCTATTGGATCTTGTTATGAAACTAGGATTATATGCAAATAACTGTAGCTAGCATTGCATGAACCGGATAGGTAGTAGCTGACAATACAACCCTGTGTTGTGTGTGTGAGAGACTACTTAGTTAAGAGTGTGTGTGCGATCCAGAACTTGCCCGGTTAGTCTTGCTTAGGTTACAGGATAGAGGATTAGGAAAGGATCATAGGCCATTTTTGAATAAGTCCACTTTTAGCCTAAATGCCAGACCAAATGAATAAGTATCCCTTGATCCCGATTTTGAGCCTAAATTGACCTATTTATTTCGGTAGCCTATTCACCTTCCCATTTTGACTTACAATGAAGATGGCTTGGCCCTGGTCCCTCCTTGGACACTGTGTACCTAAACTCAGGCAAATCGTCTAAGTTGAGGGTGGCTATTATAGGGGTGCATATATTGAGCTGGGTATGAAGAAGAGGTGAATAAAAGAAAAAGGGAAAATAGGTTTGGGTGTGAAAAGAAAAAAAAAAGTGGAAAGAAGAAAAATTGCAAAGAAAAAAAACTGAGAGAAAGAGAATTTTGTGTTGAAAGTGAAGAAAATCACACCCAAAACCTGAAAATAAAAGAAAGGAGAATAAGGGAGAATAAAAAAATGAGAAAGGTTGGAAGTTGAAGCCAAAAATAGTGTAGTGTCAAGGAGGGTTGAGTCACCATACCCATATGTATCATACCTTTCCCTAAGCCTACATTACAAAGTCGAGTAAAAGTCCTATAGTGATCCTAGTCCAACTGTCTGAAAACTAAGGCGTAGAAAATAAGGGCAAGCATATGGTATTTCATGCACATTGTTTTAACTTCTTTATGAGAGTGAGTGTTATGACCGAGTCCCTAATTTGATATTTATTAGTATACCGTGAGTGCATGGGACTTCTTTGATAGTGAGAGCACATGGGTTGCGTTATTAGTTGCTATTTGTTCGGAAAATGTCGTCTGCATATATGCTTAGTTGTTTGTGCATAATCTGGTGCCATCACTTGATCCCTTCTGTGTCATGTTACTCTGTTGCTTGTATACACACTTTGGTTTTGATTTGCAAGTAGGAGGGGTCGGAAAGGATTTGTGCCAAAGGCAATAAGTCGACTGCCAGAGGTACTTATGTTTCTCTTAATCAAGCATCGTATATGTGTGTTTTTGTTTTGTTTGCCTAAGGACATGCAAACGTTCTAAGTTGAGGGTGTTGATGCTCCATGGTCACATGGCACTTTCGATGCTTAAAACAAGGAAAATATGCAATAACTTGGGTGTATTTTGTTGGTATGATGTGGTTTCTGTCCTACTTTGCAGGAAAACAGGTTTTTAAAGGCAAGATGAGCAAAAAGGAAGAATCAATCCTGAGAACGAAGTGTCGGAGGAAGAAAGAACAAGAACTTGCACAAGAGATGGACCCACAACACAAGTCACGTGGCGTGACTGCCACTCACGTGACGTGAGTGGCTGGTGTGAGTCCACTCCAGAGATTCAGGAGAAAGTCTGATTTCCACGCCATCAGTCACGTGGCGTGGAAAAGTGTCGTAACTCAACTTCTGAAGACGTCTGATTGAGCCTGATTCCCACGACACCAACCTACGTGGCGTGACTTGGTTCCACGACACCAAGTCACGATACCGTGGACGTTGCCGACTCTGTTCTCCTATTTTGTTTTGGATAGGATTAGTTTTGTATATATAAATACCCCTGTATAGTCCTAGGTGTTGGAGTTAGTCATTACATTGTTTTGAGAGCTATTTCATACTATTTCTGAGTTCATAAATATTTTCTTGGTTTTGTAGTTACAAACCCTAATTCGAGTTTTATTGATAATTGAGATTTCAGCTTTTCTTCATTGCTGTGAGATCATAATTATGTTTTCATATCTAAATTCTTCTTGTGTTCTTATAATTATGAGTAGCTAAACCCATTAACTAGGGCTGTGTGAACCATTAGGAATTAACGAAACCGATTAAGTGTAAAGCAATTCTGTACCGCTGTGTATGCATGTATTGTTGTTTTCTTCGTTGTGATTGCTCTTCTAATGGTTGCAAACATTAGAAACTCACCTGTATTCTAGACTTGCTCGAGGGAGAGGTAGAGATTGGGAAAAGGAGATAACAACAGAGATTTGAAGCTATCAACCTTCATCTAATAACCTGAGCCTTAGCAGGAATGGTTATCTGAGATCCAGGACAAGCGTTAGTAGTGCGACACCCGGAGACCTAGAGGAGAAGAGTGAAATTCGTTTAACCAAGCTCGAGAGACGTTTAGACAAACATATCTTGTCAGATTTTGCATGCCACATAGCGGGACGGTTTTGTTAGCACAAGTAATTGGTGGAGTTAAGGAATCATTGGGGATCACAGTCCTAGTGTATCTCTTTTATTTTCTACAAACTCGATATGACCAACAATTGTTACTGACACTTTTTATTCACAAACCCCCCACAGTTTTACTTACTTCCCAATTGTTCCATCCAGTGTTCTACTCAAACTTCGACCTATTCCCTGTGGGATCGACCCCAACCTAGTTGGGTTCTATATTTGATACAGCGAACGCTTTATACTTTTTAGGAGGCATATCTTGGGCGACATCAGGGAGATATAAAAGACTCAGGTACCGCTAAAACGGTCACTTGGCCGCTTAAGTGGCTACCTCTAAAGTGGTACATGACCGTTAAAGCGGTCGGGCAAGAAAAGGCATAGCCGCTAAAGTGGGACTTGGCCGCTAAAGCGACGTCCGCCTAAGCAGACCTTGACCTCTAAAGCGGACCTCAACCAAATAGCCAAGGTCGCTAAAATGACTCTTTAACTGCTTTAACCGTCAAACTAGAAATCAGCAACCAGATTTTAGCTAAATCCAAAATGGACTCCGACCGTGTGCTCGGGACTCGTTGGAAACCCCGTGTGGGCAAATGAACTATGTAATCATACCAAATTCGACATTTCAGACTCAACGAAACCATCAAAATTTCCAACCGAGGTCGTTTGGATTGAATGTGGGGTCAAAAGCCCAAAATGAATTCGAAAGCCTCGGGACCCGGACCAAGGGTCCCCCTAACCTAAAATTAACGTTCTAGAGCTGATAGCACTGTCAGAATTTCCATCTGAGATTGTTTACTTGCAATTTTGGTCTGAGACCAATTTTTTAACAGCGAAAGCTCCAAAACAGGAAAATGAGCCTAAAAGCCAAACGAACTGTCCGATAACCGAACCGACAGTTCCATCAAGTCATAAATGAGTTGTAACCTCTGTGGGCAGGCTCGAAATACTGGAAATGCGTGGATAATGAGAAAATGACCTGGAGGGTCATTACAGAAATGAAGTTTATGAAAATAGAGAAGACTTTTGAATCTTGAGGTCTTAAATTAAAGTTATGTCAAATGTACCAAAATGCCCTTTAATCTTGTGGTCATAAACTTGCCACGTGGAAAGTTTGAATTAAAGTGTTGCCAAAAAAGAAAAGAGTCATTCTTTTTTAAACGTACTAAAAAGGAATGTAGGTCATTCTTTTTAAAACGGAGGGAGTATCATTTTTAACCCCCTCACTCGGATAATCTTTAATAATAAAGGCAAATAATACTCAAGTAAGGCTTATATTAACAAGTCAAGCCTCCACTCGGGAGACATAATAATAAATAAGGAAATTTAATGCACAAATAAGGCCTACAATATCATATAAAGCCCCCAATCGAGTATCACGACAATCCTAGTCTCCCATGTCAACAACAATATACAAATAAGCCCCCACACGGGCACACGATAATAATAAAGATTCCAAAATACAACTCCCACAATTAAATTCCCTAACCCATAGCATGCTTTACATGATCATTAACTACCCAAACCAGTCTGAAGAACGTTAAGTCATAACCTATCTCAAAAGGCTGAAATCTAAGCCTAGACCCTTCAACTGGGAGCCTTCCCCTTCTGAATGGTTTTGGAACGAGCTAAATCTATCAAAAACATAATCTACGCGTCAAAAGAAAGATAATGATATTCATATAGACTATATTTAAAACGGATCCAAAAATAGGTTCGAAAAATAGGCTTGAAATTGAAAGGGGTAAATTAAAATTTTATTTTAGAAACATTTCCTCCATACACATAGGAGTATATAATGAAAACCCATGCGAAAATGAGTTGAAATCGATGAAAAACCAATTTAAGAGTTTACCAAAAAAAAACCTCAATTTTAGTTTGAAAACAATGTTAAAAGGTGTTTTTGAAGATATAATCAATATGAATTAATGGAAATAAGAGTTTAGAGTTTACCCAAGCACGAATGATGATGAAAATCCTAGAAATATCCCTTTCCCGAAGCTCCCAAGTCCAAAAATGGTGAAAATTGCAAAAATGAGCTATTTATACTGTTCTGTGAACAATACCTCGCGAATGCGGTCAATCCTTCGCGTTTTCGAGGGTCAACAAAGACCAGGCCAATTAAATGGCCTTCGTATTTATGGTCACCCCTTCGAATTCGCAAAGGCTGATGACCCAAACCCATCGCCTTCCCTACGGTCTGGTCGCATTCGCGATGAAGCGATAAACCCGACCCGATCTCGATAAACCTTCGCGATCACGACCACTACCTCGTGATCGCTGTGAAGGATAATTTGCTTCTCCCCGTTTACGGCCAAGGGCCCACATTTGTGAAGAAGGAAACATGATGCATCAGATATCAACAACTTGGTTGATTTTGCATGTTTTCAAAATCTCCGAACGGACCCTCGGGATTCATTCAAAATCCCACAGAATTAAATCATATATTCTACTAGGTTATTTTCGACGTTCTAGACTCAATGGCACCGTCGAATTTATGAAAAGAGGTCGTTTACAATAAATTATCCCCTTGGGACCCTTAAAAGCTTATTTTAACTAGTTTTCGAAAGAAGGGTTGAAAAGCAAAATAAAGGCTCGGGAATCAAACTAACTATGATCCTAACCCAAAATTGACATTCCAGATCTAATTGAACTATCCAAATCGTCATTCGGCACTCAAAATATGAAATATTGATCGAAGTCAAACTTATGGCTTTTACAGCCTCTAAGAGTCTAAATTCTCTCAAATCACTCTCGAAATCAATGGGGACTGTGCCAACCATCCCCAACTCACAAATAACATGTAACTACTACGGGGATGGAAAAAATGGTTAAAACATATAAAAAAGGAAAAAACATAACTATGGTTGTTACATTATCCTCCACTAAAACACTAGTTCATCCTCAAACTAAAAGCAAATAAAATACCTGAAGAGGTAAAAAGCTGGGGGTATCTACGCCTCATATTGGACTCGACCTCCCAAGTAGCCTTCTCAATAGGGGGATGTATCCACTAGACCTTCACTAAATCAATATTCTTAGACCTCAACTTCCTAGTTTGCCTGTCTAGGATAGTAATGGGCTCCTCCTCGAAGGATAAATCATGGTCTAATACAACAGAATCCCAATGAATCATATGTGCATCATCTGGATGGTATCTCTTCAACATGAAAACGTGAAATACTGGATGAATAGCTGAGAGATATGAAGGTAAAGCTAGCCTATATGCCACATCACCATACTTCTCAAGGATCTCAAAAGGGCTAATGATCCTTGGACAAAGCTTTCCTTTCTTCCCAAATCTTATCACACCCTTTATGGGTGAAACCTTCAGAACTCGATCTCCAATCATAAAAGCAACGTCATGGGCTTGACGGTCGGTATAACTCTTCTGCCTACTCTGGGTAGTCACTAGCTATTGTTGAATCAGTCTCACATAATCCATCGAATCTCTCAATAAATATGTGCCCCAAGGTCTCATCTCAAAAGAGTCAAACCATCCCATGGGAGATCTACATCTCCGCCCATATAAAGCCTCAAAAGACGCCATCTAAATGTTAAAATAGTAACTGTTGTTGTAGGAGAACTCCACTAAGGGAAAGAACTGGTTCCAATGACCACCAAAATCCATGACACATGCTCGAAGCATGTCCTCTAACACCTGAATAGTCCTCTCAGACTGACCATCCGTCTGAGGATGAAAAGTCGTGCTCAAATCAAGCTGAGTACCCAACTCACTCTGCATAGTACTCTAAAAACTTGAGGTAAACTAAGTACCTCTATTAGATACAATAGATATGGGACACCACGCAATAGAACAATCTCTCTAATGTAGATCTTGGCCAACTTCTTCGCATTATAATTCGCTCTCACAAGTACAAAATGCGTTGATTTGGTCAATCTATCTACAATCACCCAAACGGAGTCAAACTTCCCTAAAGTCGGGGGTAGGCAACAATGAAATCCATGGTGATCGGCTCCCACTTCCTCTTAGGAATGAGCATCTTTTGCATCGTACCACCCGGTCACTGATGCTCATACTTTACTTGATGGCAATTCAAACACTTAGCCACTAACTCTACAATCCTTCTTTATACCACCCTACCAATAATGTTGTTTTAGGTCATGATACATCTTAGCCACTACTGGATGAATGGAATATCTAGAACAATGAGCCTCCTCAAATATCAATCTAACCCATCTACCCACTCTCGGCACACAAACTCGGCCACTAATCCTCAAAACACCATCAGAATTAAGGGATACCGCCTATGCCTCGCCACTCAACACCCTATCACAAATCAACCTCAATCTATCATCATCAAACTGATGAGCTTGAATCTTCTCCATCAAAGAAGATCTAGCCTCAACAAAGGCTAACACATGTCGGGTGTCGAAATATCAAGCCTAACCAACTGATTAGCTAAAGATTGAACCTCTAAGGTCAAAGGTCATTCTCGAGTCAAAAGATGAGCTAAACTTTCCATACTCTCCGTCTTCCGGCTCAAGACATCCGCTACTACATTGGTCTTGCCCGAATGATATAGAATAGTGAGATCATAGTCCTTGAGAAACTCAAGTGAATGTCGTTGTATCATATTAATATCTGGCTGAGTGAAGAAGCACTGAAGGCTACGATGATCAGAGAAAATCTCACAATGGACTCCATACAAGTAATGTCGCCACAACTTCAATACAAAGACAACAACGGCCAACTCCAAGTCATGGGTAGGGTAATTCTTCTCATGAGGCTTCAACTGTCGAGAAGCATACGCAATCACTTTACCCTCCTACATCAAAACACCACCCAAACTAACCTCGAAAGCATTACAAAATATGATAAAACCTACGCCCTCCTTGGGCAAGGTCAATATAGGGGCCGAAGTCAATAACTCCTTGAGCTTTTGAAAGCTCTTCTCACAAGCATCCAAACACTGAAACACAATCTTTTTCTGAGTTAACTTGGTCAAAGAAGTCGCAATAGAAGAGAATCCTCTACAAAGCACAGATAATATCCCTCTAGCCCAATAAAACTCCGAATACCAGTAGGACATGTGGGCCTAGCCCAATCACAAACAACCGTTACCTTGGTCGGATCGACCATAATGCCATCCTTGGTCACTACATGACCCAAGAAAGAGATACAGTCTAACCAAAACTCGTACTTGGAGAATTTGACATATAACTTCACATCTCGCAACCTCTATAGTACATTCCTCAAGTATCTCACATGGTCAGCCTTATTCTTGGAATAAACCAAGATATCATCTATGAATACAATCATGAAGGAATCAAGATACGGTCAAAATACTCAATTCACCAACTCCATGAACGCTGCTGGGGCATTGGTCAACCCAAAAGACATGACCAAAAGCTTATAATGATCATACCGAGTCCGAAAAGCTATCTTCAAAACATTCGAAGCTCTAATCCTCAACAGATGGTAACCGGATCTCAAGTCAATCTTAGAAAACACTGAGACACCCTAAAGCTGGTCAAATAAAACATCAATGAGAGGAAGAGGATACTTGTTCTTGACTGTCACCTTGTTCAATTGTTGATAGTCAATGCACATGCGCATAGATCCATCCTTCTTCTTCACAAATAAGACCGAGGCACCCCAAGGGGACACACTAGGTCTAATGAACCCCTTACCCAACATATCCTGCAATTGCTTCTTCAATTCTTTCAACTTAGTCGAGGCCATCCTATAATGAGGAACAAAAATGAGCTTGGTGTCCGACTCAACATCAATAGCAAAGTCAATATCATGGTCCACAGGCATACCAGGTAAATCCATAGGAAATACATCCTTGAACTCGCTAACAACCCGAACTGTATCCAAGGGAGGCAGTGAAGCAATAGTAGTAGCGAGGACATAAGCCAAGTTAGATAGACATCTCTCTTCTACCATGCGACGAACACATAGAAGAGATATAATTCCCTTCAAACCTGAACTAGGCGTACCCTTCCATGCTAACCTTGGTACACCCAGAGTAGCTAAAGTCACAGTCTTGGCAAAATAATCCAAAATCACATGATTGGGAGCTAATGAATCCTACGCAAAATAACATCAAAATCAACCATATCTAGGATAATCAGATCTACCTAGGTCTCACGCCCCACAAAGGTTACCATACATGATTGGTACACCCAATCTACCACTAAAGAAACTCTTACTGGGTAGAAACATGAATAGGCACAGCAAGGGACTCACATGTAGCATCAAAACCAATAGCAAAGTTTGTAGACATAGGAGAATGTAGACCTAGGGTCAAATATCACGGAAGCAGAACGATGGAAAACTGGGATAATACCTGTGATAATTGCATCAGAGGCCTATGCCTCAGGTCTCCCAAGTATAGCATAACATTGAACAGATCCGCTCCCAGACTGAGCAACCCTGTATCCACTACCACGGGCTCCCTAATCTCCATCTCGAGCACCTCTGGTACTACTCCTTCCACTCTGTGAACCACCTCTAACCGCAGAAATAGGAGCAGGGTAAAACTGAAACTGAAAACCCTGCTGGGTAAGACCCAATGCACGTTGAGGAAAGTCCCTCGCAATGCGACCAAGCTCATCACAAACATAACATCCTATGCTACCCGCTCCATGCTAAGAAGGCCTAGAAGAGACAGAATGACCTCCCTGCCCTGAAGAACCAAAACTGGAGTCTCTACCAACATGACCTGATCCCTGGCTACCTGAAGCCGTAGAAACCACAAACCTACTACCCGAACTCTGTAAGGCTGCCTGAACTAGTCTACCATGATAACTGTGTGCACCTCTGCTGGATAAATCCCTACCTCGGGATGCATATCCACTAAACTCACCTTGTCGACGGATCATCTTAGTACCACCACCACCCTGAGTACCATGATAAATCAATTCAAGCATCTTGGTATGCTCAACTATACCTTGGAAAGAAGCCCCTGACACCACCATCTACATTGTAGCCAACTGGTAAAAGTTTGTCAATCCCTTGACAACTTCCTAATCCTCTCTGACTCAGTGGAGATACTGGCAATGAAATATCTGGATAGTGCATGAAAGCATACCTCATACGCAGCAATAGTCATGGATCCCTACTCCAGGTAATCGAACTCATCTATCATCTGATCCCTCAAACTATAAGGCACGCACCTCTCCAGAAAAGCCTCAGAAAATTGAGTCCAAGTCATAGCAGGCGAACCCAATGGTCTGCAACTAGAAAGAGACCTCCGCCACTGTCTAGCCACTTCAGTCAACTGATAAGTTGTATAAGCAACACCATGGGTATCAACGGATCCGAGGTTATACAACCTTTCCTGATAATCAAGTAAAAACTCATAGGAGTCCTCTCTAGTGGCACCACTAAACTTGAGAGGAGCCAAGCGAATGAACCTCTTAAACCTTTTCTGATCATCAGAAGACATCACAGGACCCAAGTAACAGGAGGAACAACAAGTCTAGTAGGCAGTGAATTAATACGTAAGGTACCACAGAAGATGGTTGTACCCCTAAAGTCAAAAAATCATAAGTAGCAGCATGCCCTGGCGACTGAATACCTCATGAAATCTGAAGAATACCTGACACACTCAAAGGAACACCAGTTTGGTGAGCACCATCCAAATGACTCAGCAGACGAATCAATAAATCCTGCCACACTAGGGTATCCACTGAAGCTTGTGGGACCTGAGCTGGTCCCTCATCCTCTGTCTGATAATCATCCTCAGCATAGTCAATCTCAAGCTCGTGAGAGACAGCCCTAGCACGTCCTCTAACTGGGCCAGCTCCTCATGTCCGTCCTCTACCTTTGGGTCTGCCACGTACACTGCCTCGCCCCCTGACTGGGGTACCAACAGTGGGTGTTGGCTCAGTATCCTCAACATCTCTGGATCAAGTCCTCACCAATTGCTCATAAAAGAGTGAAAATACAAGTTTAGAATATTCGGCATGAACAACCCATACGACAAGTAATCAAATTAGAGAAGTCTTTCCTAAAGACATCCAATAGCCTCTCGAAGATAGATACAGATGTCAACGTATCCATCCACGAAACTCTATTAGACATCCTGCTCTTTCACTTATGAGATCGGTGAACCTAGTGCTCTGATACCACTTTGTCACAATCCAAAAGTTGAGGTAATGATGGCACCTACCTAGGAACTAGCCTTAGTAGGTAAGCCAAATCCCACCCAAGAAAGAAAAATTGAGAAATGACAGAAAACTTAAAAATGTGAGACTTCTAGAACGAAGTCAAGCCACAAGGGATAAACATAGTAAAAGTCTGAACGAAATACATATCCCCAGAGATAGTGTCATAAGAAGAAAGAATATCTAATACATAGTCTGGAAATTGAAATACAAGAGTCTGTCTCCGAATATAAATAAAGACAAGATAAGGAAGAGGAGATCCAGAATTAACCCGGAACTTTGGAGCGCACCAGTACCTCAAAAATCAAGCTACCGCGACACAAAATCAGCTACCGCGGGTCACACTAGAACTATTATTCTCCGACCGGCCATAGAAGTAGGAGTGAGTATGGTCCACTTGTACTCAGTAGGTATCATAGGTCGACTGAGCAAAGTAGAAAATAAAACAAGTAAAAGATACTGTGAGCACATCACCTGCATACAGAAAAGTTCCCAAACGGTAGCTCACACCGTCTCCACTAACAATTCTATAATATAATAAGGCATAAAGGAAAGCTACACACAAAATATATGTATATACAGAACTAAGTACACGACAACAATCACATAGAGGAAATACAAGAGATGCAATTCAATGCAATGCAATGATGGTGGGACTTTGGTATACACCTTCCAAGCCTCAATACTTCAGGACAGGACCCATGGGGGGTTCACAACCCATATACTTTTGTAATCTCAATTTCATATTTCAATCAACTTTACCGGTACATCCCTCGGTGTAGGTATTTTATAAAGTGTCTCATTTTCTATCAAAAATAAGTGTTTCTCGGTGGTACCAATCTCATGTATATGTATAGATAAAATGAGGATGTTATGATCACAAACTATCAGTATGAAGATAATGATTAATTCAATACAGGTATGAATGAGCTCAGAATCAACTCAAAATGACAATATTTCATGATAAAACCATCGCATGGCACCACCTGTATAAGTAGTCATGTAAGACATCAATAATATCATTTTAAACCCCTCACTCGGGTAATCTTTAATAATAAAGACAAATAATGCTCAAGTAAGGCCTATATTAATAAGTCAAGCCCCCACTCGTGCGACACAATAATAAATAAGGAAGTTTAATTAACAAATAAGGCCTACAATATCATATAAAATCCCCCACGCGGGCACACAATAATATTAAAGATTCCGAAATACAACTCCTACAATTAAATTCCCTAATCTATTGCATGCTTTACATGATCGTTAACTACCCAGCCCAGTCTAAATGATGTTCAGCCATAACCTACCTCGAAATGTCAAAATCCAAGCCTAGGCCCTTCAACACGGAGCCTTCCTATTATGAACAGACTCGAACCGAGCTAAATCTATCAAAAACATAATCTACGCGTCAAAAGGAAGATAATGTTGCCCATATCAACTATATTTAAAACAGGTCCAAAAACGGGTTCGAAAAATAGGTTCAAAATCAAAAGGTATAAAACTAGAATTTTATTTTAGAAACATGTTCTCCATATACATAGGAGTCTACACCTGAAAACCCACACGAAAACAAGCTGAAATTGATGCTCAAATCAATGAAGAACCAATTTAAGTGTTTACCGAAAAAAACCCCAAATTCTAGTTTTAAAATAAGGTTAAAAGGTGTTTTTGAAGATATGATCAATAGGAATTAATGGAAATAAGAGTTTAGAGCTTACCCTAGCACGAATGATGAAGAAAACCCTAGAAATCGCCCTTTATCGAAGCTCTCAAGTCCGAAAATGGTGAAAATCACAAAAATGGGGTATTTATACTGTTCTCTGAACAGTACCTCGCGAACGCGGTTAACCCTTCGCGTTCGCGAGTGTCAACGGCGACCAGGTCAATTAAATAGCCTTCGTATTCACAGCCAGCCCTTCTCATTCGTGAAGGCTGATAACCTAGTACCATTGCGTTCGCGATGGTCCGGTCGCATTCGCGATGAAGAGATAAACTCGACCTAGTCTCGATAACCTTTCGCGATCACAGCAACCACTTCGCGATCGCGGTGAAGGGTATTTTCCTTCTCCACATTTGCGAAGAAGGAAACTTGATGCACCAGATATCAGCAACTTGGCTGATTTTGCAAGTTTTCAAAATCTCCAAACGGACCCTCGGGATTCGTTCGGCACTCCCACAGAATTAAACCATATATGCTACTGGGATATTTTTGACGTTTCAGACTCAATGACATCGTTGGATTTACGAAAATAGGTCATTTACAACAAATTAGCCTCCTGAGGTCCTTAAAAGCTTATGTTAACTAGTTTTCGAAAGAAGGGTCAAAAAGCAAAATAAATGATCGGAACCTGAACTAACTACGCTTCTAAGGCAAAATCGACATTCCAGATCTAATGAAACTATTCAAATCACCATCCGGTGCTCGAAACGCGAAATATTGATCGAAGTCAAACTCATGGGTTTTATAGCCTCTAAGAGTTTCAAATTCTCCCAAATCACTCTCGAAAGCACCGGGGACCACGCCAACCATCCCCACAACTCATAAATAGCATGTAACAACTACGGGGAAGGGAAAAACGATTAAAACACATAAAAAGGGGAAAATCACAACTATAGTTGTTACAAAAATATGTCAAAAAAGACACAATAATTTAATGTGGTTCAGTCAGTCGACCCACATTCACAAGAGAAGATGAGCAATCCACTATATAAATGAGAGTACAGAATATCAAGAAAAATAATCTCACAAAATTCACTCAGAATAAAAAATTGATTCAGACAATAGTGTCTCACAAATTCTCCCTCCTAAACAAGACTCCCAAGACCCTTAGAACCACATTGTGGATGCTACCAAGTTAAAAGTCATGACCCTTAATTTATAGAGTCCAAAACTTTTTTCTACAAGAGAAAGAATTAGCCAAATATGAAAAATCGATATTTTTCTTATAGGAAAAGAAAATCAATTATGATAAGAAAATCAGACAAATTAATCCACATAAGAAGTGTCTATATCCACGCAACTCATGTTTTCCCAAGCAGGTGTGGAATATATCATATTGGTCCATTTTTTTTTCGGTTTTCCATTCGGTGCCCGGTACCCTCATTGGAGACCCAACTAATTCGGATCGTGCACTGCAAGGCCTATTCTGGGGGTGGCGCTCCCAACAGGATTTTATCTATACCCAAGGCTCGAACCCAAAAGCTTTGGTTAAGAATGGAGTAATTCCACCACTACACCACAACTCATGTTGGTCATATTGGTCCACTTTGATCCTATTGCAAGTGTTTAATAGGTACAAGACCTACTTGAAGTGTTTAACTGAAAAATCGTACAACTTTAAATGTTTCCATATCTATTAAGCCTCAAGTTAAATACATAGAAACTTCTTAATTGAAATTTGTAATTACTATTTTAGTATCCTTAGTTTCAAATGTATCTCATATTTCTCAGAATCAAATACTTAAACATCCTAGTAAAATGAAAATATTATTTCAAGCTTATATTTATGTAGGATTTCTAACGTATACAAGGTATAATTTTTTTATTTATATAAAAAAAATATATATGCTATGGAGTCATTGTAGGGGTTGTTCGAATGGTAAGTCCCCTCACTTCCAATCCTAAGATTGTGAGTAGGAGTGAACAAAATCGAACCGCAAACCGCATCAAACTGCAAAACGAATCAAATCGAAAAAAAATCCGACTAATGATTTGGTTTGACTTGGTTTGGTGTTGGAAAAAAGAACACGACTATAATTGATTTGATTTGATTTTAACTTAAAAAAAACAAATTGAACCTAACCAACCCGATATTGTATTTATACGATTTTTAAAAATATTTAATACGATGTAATTTATAAATATTTCTTAAACTTTTTCATTGTTTTTATCTTTCAACATATCATTTATAGTTTAAACTTAGAATTTTGAATGATTTAACAAGTTTTATAACCCATAGATATTAGTAACTCAAATAAAGCTTAAATCAATATTAATGCTAACAAAATTATTCAATGAAACACTAGAAATAACAATAATGCTGAATATCTAATGACAATAATGATGGATATCTATTCTTTAGTTTTGTATAAATACATAACTTAAATTTATTTTTCTATTTAATATTTAGTCATGTACTTTTTAAAATTATAATTATTTTTATTATGATTTATTAATATATAGTATTTATTTTATACGATTTTATTTTATTTTTTTTGTTGAATATTTTACTGTCATCACTTATTTCATATTTTATATTATTTTTTAAAGAAACACATAAGATAGTTGTATCTTGCTAGGACTAAAAAAATAATTGAAGCATAAGTTAATTATATGTTTGTATAAAGACTACCTAAAAAAAACCAAAAAAAACCGAAAAAAACCCAAAAAACTCAAAAAAAACCCGAGGTTGAAAAATCCAAATTTTACTGGTTTGATTTGTATTTAAAAAATCCAAACCAACCCGATCATGTACACCCTAGTTGTGAGTTTGTTTTCGAGTCACCAAAGGAGCAAAAAGGTGGGGGTGGAAGGGCCAAAAAAAAAAAAAAAAAAAAAGGAAAGAAAGAAGTCATATTGTAGAATTGAATTGTGTACTTTGTCCCAAAATTATTTGCATATCCATTTCCCAAAACCTGGAAAGAAGAATCATGATGCTCACAAATTTGTCCACTATTTTGTAACTTTTTTACTTTTCCACGTTATACCAAAATTCTTTCTAGTAAGTACTGCAGAAAATACAATATTTGAGAAGAAAATAACACCACTTATAGAAAATTATCATTGGTTCAATCTTGAAGCACTTTCTGTAGCTCATTTTTCAGTGGAAGGTAGGCTGTGAAGTGTGTAATTTATTCATGCTGAATTACCAAAGATTAAACAGATAAAAGTTTCCCTTGTTTTTTACATTGAAATTGCAGAGGATGAATCCAGTTATGATCAAACTATGAATTTTGACTATTACAACACACTTTAATATGCTTTTGGCAGAAAAAGAAAACAAAAACAAAAATTTATTTTGCAGCCCTACTTGTCTACAGCAGCAGCTATTTCTATTTTGCAACAAATGAGATCAAAATGTTCGCGTCAATTGACAGCTTTTAAGACTTTCTGGAACAGTGTTAAATGAATCTTTCACTCAGCTAGGGTTTTGAAAGATATGACTTAGCTAAAGAGAGAATTTCTCCTTTCTGCTTCTTGTACTCGTTATAGCGCAGGAAGAAATAACCGATGTAGTCAAAATCGATGGGTGACATTTTCGCCTAGAAATAACAATAGCAAAAAGATTAAAATGTAAGAATTTTTTTTTTTTGCATTCTTTGGACTGCATCTAATATATAGCATAATATAGTACCTGGATCAACGCCCAGAGAGCCCAGTATAGGTGTGAAGCTAGCATGTAACTATTGGTCTCGACACATAAGGCTTCAAGGTCCTTGTCAGATACCTGTCATCAAAATTAACTTGGATATACTTTGCCAAATGTGTGCAACATTTGCAATTATTAATGTCAAGTTCAACTGTTTTCTATCGGTACCAGATACAGTATTACAGTGGCGCTCCAAGTCTTAATTTCATGATTTCTCCCAACAAACCCACAATGTGCATATAGTAGCAATGTGTTTATCTTCCAGAAAAAAAAAAGATTGGCTAGGTACACTTTTAGGACAAGGGCACAAAAGGGTCTATTATTTTCATCACATCAATTGGTGGCATCTAAAGCGCTCTGGTGAAACATCAATAGGTGGCATGTAAAGCTCTTTGGTGCAAAAAAATAATTAATTCTTCCAAACTTGATGGGAAGAAAGTCTTTCAATTTCCCTCGGGCACTAATCATAATACTATCTTAAAACCTTTATTTTTGGTCAATTCGATTATGCCTTCTCCAAGATGTATTGCACATACGTCATTCAACCCATGAAACTTCACCGTAGAGTTTGCCATATAACCTCCTATGTAACGTTGGAATGTTTCCTTTGGGCTAAGTAATTGTTTCAGAAATAATAGCACTACAAGTTCCATCCTAGCTATATACAACATGCACAATTAAGTATAAGAAGTTCTGACATTTTTCTCATTTACCTTATTTGGTTGGTCAGAATCCAAATAGTGCCTGAAGAAATGAAACTGCTCATCCTTACTTGGATATCTACATATTGAACCATCCCTAATATTAGTTTTCATTTTCAACAAAATATCACCATAACATAGGGAGGAAAAAGAGGACTGGAGGACGTCGATAAAGAGATGCAGAGAGGGAGACGCAACATACAAGCTGTAATCACAATCATAGCCAGCATATTCATTGAAGTGATTCCCTATGTCAAATCCCCTGTAATTGTAGGATCCATACTCAAAATCAATGATATACAGCTTTTCTGGATTTTGATAAACGGAAATGAGGTTAGTACAAACAGTTAAGTTCAGCATTTAATTATAACTAAGAGAAAACGCATCACGCATTCTCACAATATGACAACAGACACCAAGATCAAATTTAGAAAGGTCAACCATTTGATGCAATGTAAAAACCAGATTGAAAAATTAAAAGATCATTCAGATATATTTTCTTAATGGGATAAACTATTTTATTTGACGGTATTAATCATATGTAATATTTGCCAAACAAAAAACATAAATGAAAGCAGGAGTGATCTGATAAAGTCCATCCAAAGACTTATGTTGCGTCTTTATCACAAGAGAATAGGAGTTGCATCAGAGAAACTTAGTTCTCTTACTAAACATAATAAAACCTTGAGAAAGTCGAACAAGCAATAGTGGCCAAAGATAAGACCACAAGTCACAAGCATAAAAATTTGCATGAGAAATACCAAATAGGATGTAACCAATTAAGTGCTCTAAATGGTAGGGTTTTCTTCTCCAACAGATGAAAAAGCATCTCAAGATTACTGAATTTTATCATGCCCGGGGAGGCGCAGGAGAATTAAAAATTGAAAATGTCACGACAGAAGAAAGCACCTCGATCAAGATGTAAATACAATGGAAAGTTTGATCATAAGTACCTTTATCCTCATTAAGCATCAGATTTCCAGAGAGTAAGTCATTGTGAGCAAACACCACCGGGGCGTTAAGACGGTCAGTCAATTCCTGTTCCAGAATTGCACGTCACTTTGGAAACAAAGAGATATATCCATTTAATACATTAAGCTATTTTAATACAATGCCACTCTAGCTCAATACCAAATAACTTTCAATATCATCCGCTTTACAGAGGTAGTAGTAGTTAAGCAGATAAATTTATCCTAAAGAAAACTCAAGTAAACTTCCAATATATTTCAGGTTTATTAAGTCAAAAACTATTGTTACAATTATGGAATGTGAAAAAAACCAAGAAAGATGCACCCTATGTGGAAAATAAGTTCCCTTAACTTAGAAACCTACAACATTTCATTTGTGCCAACTTATGGTGTGCTTAACTAAAAGAAAGACGTATAATGGAAATACATATACAAAATCATCCAATTTGAAGCAGACTGCACCATAGTATTTGGAAGATGAGTCAACACCTAAAGAGCTTTGAAGGTTGTCATAGCTGCCATAGGAGATGCCTAGATCTCTCCAGCAAGATAAAAAGATAAAAACAACAGTTAACATCGGAAATGATGTGCTGAACATCTTATAGCTATTGATTTCTCCAAAAGGGGCTAAGGGAAAATTGCTAGCACATGGTTTCAAAGTAGCATATCTGTGAAAGCAAACTAATATAATACAGATTAAGAAAAATGTTAAATGCTTGTAGGGCTGAAATTTGCACTGTTATGGAGAAGATAAAGGGGGAATGCCTCCCGTAAGGTGAACAACAAATAATAAATCGAATAGTAATCAATTACATGTCATGGGAAGTAGGACTACCTTGAGCTCTATGATTTCATTATGAAGTTCCTGGAACGAAATTGTCTCATACTTTATCTTCTTCTCACCATCATCAAATTGGAGATTTGATGCTGTAAACATGGAAAAACACTCGGGCATGAGATGGATCTTTCTTCGTAGCAGTTAATCCAGTACAAGCGTTCCAGTTTATGAAACTAGGGAATCCATACATGTCATCCAATTTGGGGAAAATGACGTCTCATTAGTATAATATTACTGGAGAATGTTCAGTAAAGGACACACCATTTTTGAAGAACTTGAGCACATCATTCCACACTTGAGGCTCTTTGGAGCCCGGAATTTCCACCTGATGGAACTTTCGGAGTTGCTTTGCAATATCAGCAGCAAGCTTTGGGTTTTTCATGTCTGTTGAAGAAGTTACAAGAAAATGACACAACTAATTTGCATATAATAATAACACCATGAGGTTGCGGAGAAGTGAAAAATGTAGGTATATCTGAAAAACGGTGCCACAAAATTATTTCGACAACCCCAAGATACAATAAACTAACATGTAAGTGCAACAGGTCAAAGAAGATCTGTTGATGAAAGGACTCACAGGCAACTATTGTTTTTTTTGAGAAGGTCCTCACAGGCAACTATTGTGTTGAAACACTAGTCCTGTTACAGGGCTTAGTGACTTACAAAGCTCCCCTTTCTAACATGCTCTTCTCAACCTAGTTTGTGGATAAGTACTATAAGATTCAAAGCACTGACTTATTTCTATTAAACAACATTAGAAGGAGAGGCAGATACACAGAAAGATGATAACATGACTATGCTAATTAGGGAAAGAAGATGAATCTTGAAGAGTGCAGGGTTATGTAAATGAAGATCAATAAGGCCGGTGAAAAATGAAAGGCATAGGAAAATTAACTACCTCGGATGATCACACATCTTTTATCCACATTTTGATTGCTAATTATAAAAGCAATTCCAGCCTATGTAATGAGCATCTTCTTATTTCTTCAAAATGGACCAATCAATATTACATTCTTTAAGAGATCTACCGACAATTACATCATAAACCATGGACAGAACATGTCAAGCATATGATAGGGACTATTTATTACCAGATATAGCCCCTTCCGCCCCTTATGTGGATTCCTTGGAGAGGAACAAGAGAACATTTGAAGGGATGGAAACGAGTTAGTACAGTATAGGGCATGTCTTTTATTTTTGGCCAATATTTGGTGCAACCACATAGTTCTTGTTAGTATAAATGATATGATTAGGTACAATTTGTAGAAAATATTCTTTTGGGTAGGTTTTTACTTTTTTGTTAACAATTAGTATCTGGGTTTTTTGATGTGCTATGGTTTCATGGCACTTTCGATGCTTAAAACAAAGAAAATATGCAATAACTCGGGTATGTTTGGTTGGTATGATGTGTTTTTTGTTCTATATTGTAGGAGAATAGGTTTTTGGAGGCAAAATGGACAAAAAGGAAGAATCATGCTCGAGAACGAAGTATCTGAAGACGAAAGAGCCAAGTCCTGCACCAGAGGAGTGACTCACGGCAGGACCCACGTCACGTGAGTCGACCTACGTGGCGTGGGTCTGTGCCGTAGGTCAACTCCTGCAGATTAGTTGAAGCAGACTGATTTCCACGGCAGGACCCACGTAGTGTGGGTTAGTTCCGTGGAAAAGTGCCGACTTTGTTTTCCTGTTTTGTTTAGGATAGGATTCACCTTGTATCTATAAATACCCCTATATTGTCCTATGTTTAGGGGTTAGTCACTACATTATTTTTAGTTGGTTATTTCGTTATTTTGAGTTCGAAAATACATTATTGATTTGTAATCTTGGAACACCGATTCTAGGGTCTTTATTGATATTGAGATTTCAGTTTTCTTCTTATTGTGAGTTTACAATAATTATGTTTTCATCATTGAATTCTTCTTGTGTTCTTGCAATCATGAGCAGTTAAACCCATCAACTAGGGTTGGGCTATGTTGCTCGGACTCGGGTGCGGGTATCCAAGACGGGTGTGGATCCGAGAGTCGGATTCATCAAAATTTAAATTTTAAGATTCGGGGGTGCGAATCCGAATATGAATACGGGTGCGGAGATTCGGCTTAAAAAATCAAATATTATAAATATAGAGTTATAAAGATATTCCTAAAAGAAATATTCTTTACTTTTCCCACTTTTAAGGTAACATTTTTTAGTTATTTTTTCAATTAAGAGTAGTATCTTCCAAATATACTTTTTTCTGTTAGGGAAACCGACGCAACTTTTTATACTATATTAATATAATTTTTTTATATTCTAAAAGAAATATAATTATTATTAAAAAATAAAAGCACCGACTAGATCTGACGCTTCTTCAAAACCAAAGTCTCTGTCTCTTTCTTCCCCAATGAATGATTCAAATTCCGACGACGACAACAAATACCGTCGCCGGTTTTCTCCCTTCTAACGACACAGTCGCCGATTTTCTCCATTCCGACGACGACAGCAATTATAGTCGCCGGTTTTCTCCCTTCCGACAACGACAACAATTACAGTCGCCGGTTTTTCTCCTTTAAAAAACGACAGCCAACTTTGTTCTTGATGTTGGTCAACATCTCCGGATTCGTTTGACCAAATCGGACACACCACACACCCGCACCAGCGTAGGTGTCGCGTCGAGGCGGGTTCGGCGGCAAAACCAAAGAGTCCGTGCAACATAGGGGTTGGGTGAACCATGAGGATTTAACGAAACGGGTTAAGTGAAAAGCAATTTTGAACCATTGTGAATGAATGTATTGTTATTACCTTCATTATAATTGATCTTCTAACAGTTGCAAACGTTAGAAACTCGCCTGTATTCTAGACTTGCTCGAGAGAGAGGTAGAGATTGGGAAAAGGGAATAACAACAGAGATTTGAAGCTATCAACATTCATCTAATAACTTGAGCCATAACAGGGATAGTTATCTGAGATCCAGGACAAGGGTTCGTAGTGCGACACTCAGAGACCGAGAAGAGAGGAGTCAAATTCGTCTAACCAAGGTCGAGAGACGTTTAGACGAACCTAAATTGTTAGATTTTGCAAGTAACGCAGCGGGACAGTTTTGCCAGCACAGGTAACCGGTGGAGTTAAGGAATCATTGGAGATCACAGTCCTAGTGTATTTCTCATATTGATTACAAATCCGAAAATCAACAATCGTTACTGTTACTACTTACTTACAACCCCCCCCCCCCCCCAGTTTTACTTACTTGCCAATTACTCATACTAGCATTCAACATAATTTCGTTCTATTCCCTGTGGGATCGACCCCAACCTAGTTAGGTTCTATATTTGATACATCGACCGCATTATACTTTTCTGGAGGTATATTTTGGGCGAAATCAAATTTTGGTGCCGTTGCCGGGTATTTCGATTACGGAGTTGATTAGTTTGCTTGATGGAGTTGATTGGTTTAATTTTTCTGTACTTTTCTGGAGGGCACACGCCGGTGTATGCCCAACACTAGTAGTCAAGGCAATCTCCTTATTCCACTTGATACTGAGATAGAACGAACACTGAGAGCAAATCGAAGAATGGTGAATACCGACGGAGCTCAGAATCCCGCAGCCGCGGGAGATATTCATAACCAGCCAATTCAGCTAGTTGGTCATGAAACTACAGAACAAGTCACTGCTCGATTAACGGCTGAGGAAAATGCGAGGCAAGTAGCTCTTAGACAAGCGGATATGGATCATCAAGGAATGCAAGAGCAGCACAATGTCTCACTGCACTTGAAGAGAGACAAAGAAGACTGAGGGTGCAACAACCCCCTCAAAGACCATATATGCCGGTTTATGATGATCCCGAAGAAGAGGATGTGACTTATTTTGAGCCGATTGAGACTGGTGCTATTATTCCACCAGAATTACCTTAGGGCACTAAGTTTGACATTACAAGTGCCATGATCCACCTGCTAAACTTGAAAGGTGTGTTCGTCGGTCTTCCTACAGACGATCCGAACATACACGTGATGAATTTTGTGAGGGTCTGCACTTCATACAATTTGTCTTGAGTTGACCAAAAGGCTATTCGTTTGAGATTGTTTCCATTCTCTCTAACAGGAGAAGCGACTTTGTGGTTGGCCGAGCTACCACGAGGTTCCATTACTACTTGGCAAGAATTGAGAAATCAATTTTTGGAAAGATTTTTTCCACCCTCCAAGATGCTACAGTTGAAGGATGAGATTTATAACTTCAGACAACTACATTCTGAAGCACTTTATGAGACATGGCTAAGGTTTAAGAAGAAGTTGCAGAATGTGTCAAATCATAGGATGAGTGGTAGGAGTTTACTTGAAATCCTCTACAGGGCTTTGAACGCAATACAAAGGTTGTAGCACATACCATCACTGGCGGAGCATTTATGAGTCTGAAGTGGGAACAAGCTTCAGAGATTCTAAATCGCATTACTAAGACCAACCGAGGATGGCATACTCGGGAGGCAAAGACACCTGCTGGGACGTATGCTATATTGGAGCCTCGGCAGCACAACGGGCTTTGGATGAATCTGTAGCTCAATAGGTCGCACAATTGAGGACAGAAATTGGCTTACTAGCCAAACAGATTGCGGCTAGAGGTGCTGAAAAGGTGCATGCCGTAGGTGCATAAGGAAAAACACCTAGGCATGACGATTATGAGTCTGATGAGGAAGCTAAGTACTTGGATCGAGAGGTGGCGGGTTTCCGAGCCAAGAGGCAAGGGTCTAATCAAGACTCTTGGAACTCAAGGCAAGGGAATCAAGGTCGAAACTACTACGAAGACAATTATAACAAGCCAGGATATAGAGACAGAGAAAGAGATAGAGACGGTGATTGGAGGCAAAAGGATGATTATAAAGAGAAGAGTGGCGCATATGTTCCACCGGGGAACCGCGATGTTGACTATGGAAATTCAAGAATGGAAGCCCTTCTCAATAAACTGGTTAAAAGGTCAGAGAGTCAAGAGAATTGTTTGAAGGAGATTAGGTCAGACATTTTGGGAATAAGTCAGAAAGTAGAATCTCATTCGACTGCTATTAAACAGTTGGAGCAACAGTTCGGACAGATATCGGTGGCATTGAACCAGCGTCAGCCAGGTACCCTTCCGAGCAACACCGTCCAGAATCCGAAGAATGATAGTCATTGTTTGGTCATTACTACTAGAAGCGGGAAGTGCACGACAGACCCATCCATAGTTGTGGATAGTAGTAATAGTAAGAAAGATGAGCCGGTGGTAGTTGATGTAGAAACTGAGGCAGAGCCAGAGAATTCAAAGGGTGATGCAATTCAAAAGCCTCAGGATGCTGACAAAAAGGCGAAATCTGATAACGGGAAGGAAAAAGAGGTCCCTCAAGTGTACAAACAAATTTCGCGACCTCCCCCCCCCCCCCCCGGTTTCCTCAAAGGTTGAAAAAGAAAACTGAAGAGCATAAATATCAGAAATTTATCTCAATGTTAAAGGACTTATCGGTAAATATTCCTCTTGTCGAGGCTTTAGAACAAATGCCAAGTTAAGCGAAATTCATGAAAGATTTGGTTACAAAGAAGAGAGCCAGCAGATAATCTACATCATTGTAGTGCAATTGCTTCTCTCTCACTGGTTGAGAAAAAAAGAAGATCCAGGAGCCTTCACAATTCCTTGTACTATTGGGTCCTATAATTTTGCAAAAGCTCTGTGTGACTTGGGTGCTAGCATTAACTTGATGTCACTAGCCGTTTTTCAAGCAGTTAGGATTGGGAGCACCGAAACCGACTTCTATGAGACTCCTTATGGCGGCTAGAACTGTGAAAAAGCCGGTGGGCATTTTGTATGATGTTTTGGTGAAGGTTGCATCTTTCATTTTCCTAGCTGACTTTGTGATTCTAGATTGTGAAGTTGATTTTGAGGTTCCCATCATCTTGGGAAGACCATTCCTTGCCACTGGTCGTGCATTGGCTGACATGGAAACTGGACAGATGAAATTCAGGTTGAATGATGAACAAGTCACTTTCAATGTTTGCCGTTCCATGAAGCAACCGAAAGATATACGGGTGATTTCTGTAATAGATACAGTTGATGAGATAGATATTGTCGTGCCTCTTGAAGAAAGGTTGGGGATAGAAGCTCTTGCGGCCGTAATTATGAATTTTGTCAGTGATGGTATTAAGGAATACGATGAGATGGTTGGTGCACTCGTTGGTAGGGGATCATACACTTATGCTCCTAAGAAACTGGATCTCAATTTAAAAAATAGGGTGACCTTATTGGCTCGACCTTTTATTGAGGAGCCTCCAATTTTGGACCTTAAGACTCTCCCGTCTCACCTCAGCTATGCATTTTTGGGAGCTTAACAACACCTTGCCCGTGATTATCTCTGCTAAGCTGGTGGAATGGCAAGTAGAAGCTCTTGTTTCGGTGTTGAAAAGGTTTAAGAGGACCATTGGTTGGTCCATCCCTGACATTATCAGAATTCCACCCGGTATTTGCACTCATAAAATCCAGCTTCATCCTGAATGCATACCAAGCATCGAGTACCAACGTCGTCTGAACCCACCTATGCAAAAGGTTGTGAAGAAAGAAATCATCAAGTGGTTAGATGTAGGTGTGGTTTACCCCAATGCTGATAGCAAGTGAGTGAGCCCATATCAGTGTGTGCCAAAGAAGGGAGGAATCACTGTGGTTCCAAATGATAAGAATGAGTTAATCACAATGAGGCCAGTTACTGGTTACTGGATGGAGAGTTTGCATGGACTATCGAAAGCTAAATTCTTAGACCGAAAAAGATCATTTTCCTATGCCCTTCATGGATCAGATGTTAGAACGTCTAGCTGGAAGAGGATGGTATTGTTTTCGTGACGGTTATTCGGGTATAATCAGATTTTCATTGCTCCTGAGGACCAAGAGAAGACCACTTTCACTTGTCCATATGGGACGTTCGTGTTCAAAAAAAAAGATGCCCTTCGGTTTATGTAATGCACCGGCCACTTTTCAGCGTTGCATGATGTCCATTTTCTCCGACATAGTGGAAGACACTATTGAGGTTTTTATGGATGATTTCTCTGTTGTGGGAGACTCATTTGAAGACTGCTTGGCCCATCTTGCTAATGTGTTACAAAGATGCGAGGAGTGCAACTTAGTGCTAAATTGGGGAAAATGTCACTTTATGGTTAATGAGGGTATCGTATTGGGGCATCAAATCTCAAAGAAAGGTATTGAAGTTGACAAAGCCAAGATAGAGGTGATTGAAAAGTTACCTCCCCCTATTTTGGCAAAAGGAATTCGAAGTTTCTTGAGACATGCAGGTTTCTATAGAAGACTCATCAAGGATTTCTCTAAGATTGCACATCGATTATGCAAGCTTTTAGAGAAGGAGGTGAAGTTTGTATTTGATGAGGCGTGTTTAAAAGCATTTGCGTGTCTGAAAGAGAAGTTGATTTCAGCCCCTATCATTGTTTCACCAGATTGGACGATGCCATTTGAGGTTATGTGTGATGCTAGCAGTTTGGCCTTGGGTGCAGTTCTTGGCCAAATTCTACATCCGATTTATTACGCTAGCAAAGCGCTTAATCCAGCTCAGAAAAATTATACTGTAACCGTGCAAGAATTTCTGGCAGTGGTCTTTGCATTCGAGAAATTTCGATCATACTTGATTGGTACGAAAGTGATTGTGTATACAGACCACGCAGCACTTAGATATCTTATGTCAAAGAAGGACGCCAAGCCAAGACTGATTTGGTGGGTACTTTTATTGCAAGAATTTGATTTTGAGGTCAAGGACCGAAAGGGGACTGAGAATCAAGTTGCAGACCACCTATCACGCCTTGAGGAGGAGGCCATGCGTAGATTGAGGGATAATATTGATATTGATGATATTTTTCCAGACGAACAAGTGTTGGCAGCATCACAAGAATTAATCCCTTGGTTTGCAGATTTTGCCAACTTTTTGGCAAGTGATCTAGTCCTGGAAGATATGTCGTATCAGCAAAGGAAGAGATTCATGTATGAAGTGAGAAAATTCTTCTGGGATTAGACTTATTTATTTAGGGGGGGTGCGGATGACATAATTCGAAGGTGTATTCAGAAAGTCGAGATGATGAGTATTTTGGAAGCATGTCATTCATCTCCAGTTGGGGGTCATCATGGAGGTGCGCGGACATATCATAAGATCTTACAATGTGGGTATTACTGGCCCACCATTTATAAAGATGCTCATGACTATGCTCGAGCTTGTGACCAATGTCAAAAACAAGGGAACATCTTGCGCAAACACAAACTTCCTATGACCACTATTTTTGAGCTCGAATTGTTTGACGTATAAGGAATTGATTTTATAGGCCCATTTGTGAGCTCACATGGGATGAAATACATTCTGGTAGCTGTTGACTATGTTTCTAAGTGGGTGGAGGGAATATCGCTTCCCAATAATGAAGGAAGAAGTGTCAAGGCATTCTTGAAAAAGAATATCTTTTCACGATTCGATACACCCCGAGTTATCATAAGTGATGGAGGACCCTATTTCTGTAATCGGCTGTTCAAAGCCCTACTTGAAAAATATGGTATCAAACATAAGGTGGCAACACCTTACCATCCTCAGACGAGCGGGCAAGTTGAGGTGTCAAATCGTGAGATTAAGTCTATTTTGACAAAGACGGTGAATGCCAATAGGACTGATTGGGCAAGAAGATTGGATGATGCATTATGAGCATATCGAACTGCATTCAAGACACCGATTGGTACATCTCCATATCAACTGGTGTTTGGTAAATCGTGTCATTTGTCTGTCGAACTTGAACATAAGGCATTATGGGCACTGAAAAGGTTGAATCTGGAATGGAGTGATGCGGCTAAATTGAGACTAGAATAAATGAATGAGATGGATGAATTTCGTCTCCTGGCTTATGAAAGTTCAGCACTGTATAAAGAAAAGATGAAATTATATCATGATCGGAAGATTGAGCGACAAGAGTTTCACCCGGGAAATTTGGTATTACTTTATAACTCTAGGCTTCGCTTGTTTCCTAGAAAGATAAAGTCCAAAGGTGTTCCCGCATGGAGCAATCGAGCTGAAAGGATATGCTAATGTTCTATTCAAGGTAAATGGACAGCATGTAAAGCACTATGTGGGAATCACGGAAGAAATAAGAACATGTGATAAGTTTAGTTTTAACGAAGTCTGAGTAGTCAAGTAAGTTGGGTCGTGCCGCGACGTTAAATCAGGCGCTTCATAGGAGGCAACCCATGGGCTGGTTGGTGAAGTCTGATTAACCAACCTAGCTACATCGTGCCGCGACGTTAAATCAAGCGCTGCTTGGGAGGCAACCCAAGGATTGTTACCAGTCGTGAGTTGAAAGAGAAGATGTGAACTGAAAAGTGTACAGCTTAAACCACGGGAGTGACCCACATGACGTAGGTCACCCCACGTGATGTAGGTTTGTCTCGTGGGAATCAGAGGAAAATTTTTGGTTGCGGAATCTAACCCACGACAGGGACCCACGTGACGTAGGTCAACCCATGTCGCGTGGGTCGATATAGTGGGAATCAGAGAAAATTTTTGGTTGCGGAATCCGACCCACGACAGGGACCCACGTGACGTGGGTCGGTACCGTGAAATTCAGACTCGAAAATAAAATTCAAGATCTGACCCAACCCAACCCTAATTACGGCCTACTCTCAATAAAACCCGATACTACCCATTTGAAACCCCACAAACCCAGTTCTCCAAGCCTCCACATACCCGATTTCTTACCCAAATTCATCCAAGTTAACACCTCCAATCCTATAATCACTATAATTCCCAAGTACCAACCACTCCAATTCGTACCATCACCACTCCAATTGCAAGAAAATTCGAATCCCACAACCCCAAAAACCCCAAACCCGACCCGACCTTACACCACCAAACCCTAACCCGAAACCCATACCCGACCCAACCTAACCCCACTAAAAGACCCGACCATGACGCCTAAAGGAAACCCCAAACACAGAGATATGGGTTCCTCTTCGCGAATCCGCACCAAGAACCCGGAAGGTACAACAAGGCTGCGAGATGAGTCTTCGGAGATGGAGAAAAGTGGGTCCGAAAAGGTTTATGAGATCGCTCAGGATGATTCTGCTCTTGTGCCTCGCGCCACAAGACAACGAACTAGGGCACAGGCTGCAGCCCAGGCCACCACTCAGTCCCCCAGTCTGAAGAGGGGGTGGATGCTTCTGCAACCGGTGATACTGAAGATGAGGCTGAGGCACCTGGGACCGATGAGATTGCCGAGGGTGCAGATGATTCTGAACCCGCGAGTAGTGGTGCAGCTGGTGTTCAGGATTCCACGACTTCCTCACAGAGACAGGTGGCTGCACAGCAGGTCGCAGCTGCAGTACGAAGGGAAAATAAAAGGTGGTGTGTTCAGGGTATGAATGCCATTTATAACAGGGATGCAGAGCCGACTGAGTGGGGTGTATGTAGACGGAGTATCACTGAGGAGCCCCGGTATCGATTAGATGAGTTAAAGGCACTACCTGAGATTAAGGCAGTGTTTGATCGTTATGGATTCGGGTGGATGACGGAGCCTTCTGGTAGCTATAGCCTAGAGTTGGTCCGTGAGTTTTATGCTTCATATGTTGCGTCTATTGAATTAATCACACAAATTGAGCAGCGATTTCGGGACCAACCACCATTGACTCACACTTTGGTTCGTGAAACCAGAGTAGACATTTCTAAGCAAACTATCCACCGCATGGAGACGGTGAAAAATAGAAACAAAATGAAGGATGTTGATCAGCGTTTAGAGCTACTATGGTGGGTTGCACAGTATATCGCGGAGGATTGCGTAGATGCGAAATGGATAGCTGAGAAGTTGGATATTAAGAAGTCCTCGCTTCACTTTACGGGCAGGTTTTGGTGGTCAGTTGTACGGAACCGTCTCAGTCCCACAGGTGCTGATAATTCTCTTACTCTTGACCGAGTTGTTCTGGTAGCGAGCATCATCGCCAGTTATGACATCAACATCGCCCGCTACATTATTAGGGAGATTCATGAGCGCGCCTTTAGAGACTATACCAGCATCCCTTTTTTTTTTTTTTTTTTGATTTGCACCGGGTGTCCGAGTCTCTTAGAGCCCCGACTAATCACGGAGGTGCACAGGCCCTCGGCAAGGAGTTTCCCGCAAGTGCACCACGGGTAATTCAGGTTTTTACCCTGGCCGATGGCCCTCAGAAATTGTTTGCACCCAGTGGGTTTCGAACGTGCGACCTTGAAAGGGAGCAAACCCCAAGGCGCAAGTCAATTGCCACCAGGCCAACCCCTGAGGGTTACTATACCAGCATCCCTTTCCCATGTCTGATTCAAGGTCTATGTCATAGTGCTGGTGCAGTTTGGATGCCTGCAGTAGATCACGCAATTAAGGTGACCCGCATCGCTGATGTAGGACTGATGCAGCAGCGAGGTGTTATTCCGGTTTCCTAGAGGGGGTCTCAGCCCTCTACTTCGTCATGCGCCGCTCATTTTGAAGGGCAAATGGATCGTGAGGTACCGATTAGCACTTCAGCACCTGCTAGTGACCCCGAGGCTGGGAGGTTGCCTACCGAAGGCACAGGCCCTGTGACTGATGAGGCGGCAGCTGGCCCCACCACACCATCACCCTCGTCTGGCATGGTTGCAGTTTCACGAGAGTTTTTACAGCAATTAGTGGATAGACAGTCGCGGGTTATTGAGCGACAGGCTCACACAGAGGCCCAGATGGCTAAGTTGGTATCTCAGCTAAAGCCATGGGTTAGGACATCGATCGAGGCGTCTGAGGCGAGAGTTGAGGCTCGCATGATTTCTGCTATGGAGAAGTTTATGCGTGAGCTGCATGGTCGGATTGACAGTTTTGAGCATAGGATGGATAGCCGGTTGAGAGAGACCCATATCCCGAATTTGACGGGGTTGACTAAGGAGGTGGCTACATTGAGGGCAGAGATTCGAGATTTGGCAGTTAGCCACACTCCTATCATTCCACCCATACGTACACCGGTACCCTCACCACCAGTTTTTGAGGTGGATTTGTTTGCTGATGAGGAGCCTCCTGTTGCTAGAGGCCAGAGGCTACGGAGTCCTGAGGGTCAGACTGATAGTGGAGACAAGTTTGAAAGTGAGCTACGGAGGGAGACTAAGGCCTCCCAGGCAGAGTACCATATCAGTCAGATTGACCATGAGCAGAGAGCACGGGGTACATCCTCTAGTCAGCTGCCCCCTCCACCGGACGCACCTAGCATGGAGCCCATATTGATAGTTGTGCACTCAGGGATGTGCACCATTATTTTGTTGGGGGTGGAGGTATACCACCACTTAGGGGGTTTTGTTGCCGTGTTTTCTTTTCCCCCAAGTGTGCTATCATAGTAGAACCGGCATGTTTAGATTGTTATTTATATTATTTATGTTTTCATGTTTAAGTAGGAGAAAAATAGGGGAACCTTAGTGCAGTCCAGTTTTGAACAAGTTTTTGATAATGAGACTTTTTGATTGTTTAAAGGACACCCCTCCTGAAAATTTTGTTTTGAACTGTGTGTGTAGTATATTAGTTTATGACAGTTGTTGGATCTTGTTATATCATTAGTATTATAGGCAACATGATGGTAGGTAGCAATGCATGAACTGGATAGGTAGTAGTTGATAGTATAACCCTGTGCTATGTGTGTGTGAGGTCATTACTTAGTTCACTTTGGGTGTGCGATCCAAAACTTGTCCGGTTAGTCTTGTCTAGGTTATAAAATGCTTGACCAAATGAAGTTAATATCTCTTGATCCCGATTTTGAGCCTTAATTGACCTATTTCTTTCATTAGCCTATTCACATTCCCATTTTGACTTACAATGAACCTGTCTTGGCCCTGGTCCCTCCTTGGACATTGTGTACCTCAACTCAGGCAAATCACCTAAGTTGAGGGTGGCTATTATAGGAGTGCGTAGTTTAACTTGGGTATGAAGAAGGGGTTAGGTTTTTAAAAAAAAAAAAAAAGTGTGTTTTGAAAGTATGAAGAAAATCACACCAAAATCTGAAAATAAATGAAGGAGAGTAAGGGAAAATAAAAGGAGAATGGTTGGAAAGTGGAGCCAAAAATAGTGCAGTGTCAAGGAGGGTTGAATCACTATATCCATATGTACCATACCCGTCCCTAAGCCTACATTACAAGCCGATGAAAGTCCTATAGTGATCCTAGTCCAACTATCCGAAAACTAAGGCATAGAACATAAGGGCAAGCCTATGGTATTTCATGCACACTGTTTGAACTTCTTTGTGAGAGAGTTTTTTGACCTAGTCCCTACTTTGATATTCATTAGTATACTGTGAGTGTATGGGACTTCTTTGTTGGGAGAGTACATAGGTTGCATTGTCAGCTGCTATTTGTTCGGATAATGTCATTTGCATATATGTTTAGTTGTTTGTTCATAATCTGATACCATCATTTGATCCCTTCTGTGTCATGATAATATGTTGCATATATACACACGGTGGATTTGATTTGCAAATAGGAGGGGTAGGAAAAGTTTTGGTGCCAAAAGCGATAAGTCGACTGTCGTAGGTCTCTTAGGTTTCTCTTAGTTAAGCATCGAATGTGTTTATGTTGTTTTGTTTGCCTGAGGACATGCAAACGTTTTAAGTTGAAGGTGTTGATGTGTCATGATTTCATGGCATTTTCGATGCTTAAAACAAAGAAAATATGTAATAACTCGAGTTTGTTTGGATGGTATGATGTGTTTTCTATCCTATATTGCAGGAGAATAGGTTTTTGGAGGCAAAATGGACAAAAAGGAAGAATCATGCTCGAGAACGAAGTATCTGAAGACAAAAGAGCCAAGTCCTGCACCAGAGGAGTGACTCACTGCAGGACCCACGTCACGTGAGTCGACCTACGTGGCGTGGGTCTATGCCGTAGGTCAACTCCTGCAAATTAGTTGAAGCAGACTGATTTCCACGGCAGGACCCACGTGGCGTGGGTTGGTTCCGTGGAAAAGTGTCGACTCTGTTTTCCTGTTTTGTTTAGGATAGGATTCACCTTGTATCTATAAATACCCCTATATTGTCCTATGTTTAGGGGTTAGTCACTACATTATTTTTAGTTGGTTATTTCATTATATTGAGTTCGAAAATACATTATTGATTTTGTAATCTTGGAACACCGATTCTAGGGTTTTTATTGATATTGAGATTTCAGAGTTTTCTTCTTATTGTGAGTTTACAATTATGTTTTCATCATTGAATTCTTCTTGTGTTCTTGCAATCATGAGCAGCTAACCCCATCAACTAGGCTTGGGTGAACCATGAGGAATTAACGAAACGGGTTAAATGAAAAGCAATTTTGAACCGTTGTGAATGCATGTATTGTTATTACCTTTATTATAATTGATCTTCTAACGGTTGCAAACGCTAGAAACTCGTCTGTATTCTAGACTTGCTCGAAAGAGAGGTAGAGATTGGGAAAAGGAAATAACAACAAAGATTTGAAGCTATCAACCTTCATCTAATAACTTGAGCCGTAACAGGGATAGTTATCTGAGATCCAGGACAAGAGTTAGTAGTGCGACACTCGGAGACCAAGAGGAGAGGAGTGAAATTCGTCTAACCAAGGTCGAGAGACGTTTAGATGAACCTAACTTGTTAGATTTTGCATGCAACGCAGCGAGACAGTTTTGCCAGCACAAATAACCGGTGGAGTTAAGAAAACATTGGGGATCACAGTCCTAGTGCATTTCTCATATTGATTACAAATTCGAAAATCAACAATCATTACTGTTACTACTTACTTACCACACACACACACACACCCAGTTTTACTTACTTGCCAATTACTCAGACTAGCATTCAACATAATTTCGTCCTATTCCCTGTGGGATCGACCCCAACCTAGTTGGTTTCTATATTTGGTACATCGACCGCATTATACTTTTCTGGAGGTATATTTTGGGTGACATCAGTGTTCCCCACAACATCAATAAACTGTTTATGTATCATAAAGGAGACTCTTTATCCATTTGGCCTTCGCTTAGATGATTGGACATATAAAAGCGGCTAAAGAATCTGGGAGTCAAACCTTAAACCGAAGGGAATATATTTTATTTTGATGGTTTACCAAAATACATGTTCTCTAAATACCAAGTGAAAACCAATGGGGAACATCACAGCATAGGATGAAGGAGGACTGCAGATTATAAATTCAATGTTCATTTTCACTCTTCGACAAATTTAACTACATATGGACTTACAGAATGTATCTTACTTTAGATTAGGGTTTCCTAGAAATCTATAAATAGTAGCTATTCTATTTTTCAGGAACCTTTAGACAAATTGACAGAGAATTTGACCTAGTAGGAGATAGTGTCCTAGTAGAATGTTGTGTTTTTCCTGTTAATGAAAGATGGTTCAAGGGCTTCAAGGTGAACAGAGGGCAATGAAATGTACCATCCATTTCACATCATCTGTATGCGAATGTCACTCTCATTTTTCCTGAACCAGTAGCATGTCAACTAAAGTACTTGGTACTTATTTTGACTGTTTTGAGGCATTCTCAAGACTTCATGTCAATTGGTCACTATTCTTGACTGACAAGGGGAAGTCTTCCTAGGGTTTAGTTGGAACTTCCTTTAGGGGCAAAGCATAAGGCATAACTATATAGCAGGAGGTGGTGGAAAGATGTGAAATGAGAGTATCCAGCTGGAAGAAAAATACCTTTCTCTAGGGGGATGCTTGATTCCTATTAACAGTGTGTTGGATTCAATGCCAACGCACATTATGCCTTTGTTCCCAATGCCTGTTAAGGTGAAAAAAGAGAATTGACTAGTTAAGGAGAAATTTCTTATGGAAACGCAATAGAGGGTAATTTCAACCTAGTGAAGTAGAGCATCGTCACTATAAAGAAAGTTCAGGCAGAGGCAGATCCAGATTTAAGCTTTATGGGTTCGAGTGTGAAGCCTACCACAGCTCATTTGATTTATTGAATTTAAAATCTATTATTTGTACTATTTACTGAATTTTTTAACACATACAGGGTCTGAGCTAAGCTATGGGTTTGGATGAACACATTATATCCGCCCCAGGGGGTGGGCATCAAGGAGCTTTTGGGTTGGTGGTGGCCAATTCGATAATCCTGAAGGAGGAGGAGGAGCACTTGGTAACCTTCCGTAGTACGGTGGCAAAGGCTCAGATAGACTATTTGCTACTTAGGAAGGATGAGAAAGGTGTTCGTAAAGATTGCAAAGCTATCTCAGTGAAAACCTTGCAGCACAGCATAAATACCTAGCGAAGGATTTGGAGATCAAAAGGAAGAGGTTGGAGTGGGTTGTGGAAGACCAGCCAAGGATCAAGTGAGATAGCTTGACTATGGCTTGTGCTCAAGAGATAGGGAAGAAGTTGATGGGTGGGGGGGCTTGGGGGAATAGTGGGGATGCGAACAGTGTGTGGATGGGACGTCTAGTTGCATTGGGAAAGCAACTAGAGAGGTGTTGGGGTCTCAAGTGGTAGACTGGGTGGCCATCGAGGGGACACGGTGGTAGAATGGAGAAGTTCAAGGGAAGATGGAGGCTAAGAAGGAGTCATATGCAAATTGGTGGAAAGTAGGGAAGAGGAGGAAAAGCGCACGAATAGAGAAAGGTATAAGGTGGCGATGTTAGCGATTATGATGGCAAAGACAACGGCTTTTGACGCCTATATGTTAAGTGAGGACAAGGGCAAGGATAAGAAGTTGTACAGGCTAGCCAAGGCGAGATAAAGGTGGGCTCGTGACCTAGATCAAGTGAAGTGCATCAAGGACGAGAACGGCAAAGTTGAGGTGGAGAAGGCACTCATCAGACAGAGATAGCAGTCATACTTCCATAAACTCTTGAATAAAGAAGGAGACAGACGCATCATGCTTGGGGATTTGAAGCACTCAGAGAGGCATCACAATTTGGGTGTTATAGGTGTATAAAGGTTGAGGAGGTTAAGGGTGCTATTTGTACGATGCATAAGGGAAGAGCAACCGGGCTGGACTAGATCCTCACGGAATTTTGGAAGAGCGCAAGCAGGGTAGGTATGGAGTGGCTAACTGGATTGTTTAATGTCAATTTTAGGACAACAAAAATGCATATAGAATGGAGGAGGAGTACAATGATTCCATTGTACAAGCACAAGGGTGATGCTCAGAATTATAAACAACTATAGGGGTATCAAGCTGCTTAGGGGTATCAAGCTGCTAAGCCACACTATGAAAGTTTGGGAGAAGTTGGTGGAGATGGGGTGAGGAGGGACGTGGAAATTTTCGTGAACCACTTCGAATTGATGTCGGGACGCTAAACCACAAAAGTCATTCATCTGGTAAGAAGACTGGTGGAGCAACACAGAGAGAGGAAGGACTTACACATGGTTTTCATTGACCAAGATAAGGCTTACAACAAAGTTACAAAGGAGGTTTTATGGAGATGCTTGAGGCTAGAGATGTACCTATGGAGTATATTAGGGCGATCAAGGACATGTTAGTTTTGATAAGGTTGCATCAGGGATCAGGGTTGTCTTGGTGATGGATGTATTGACACGACAAATTGAAGGTGAGGTGTCATGGTGTATATTATTTGCATATGACATAGTTTTAACTGATGAAACTCGCGACAGAGTTAATGCTAAGCTGGAGATTTGGAGACAACCCCTGGAGTCGAAAGGATTTAGGTTGAGCAGGACCAAGACAAAATATTTGGAGTGCAAGTTCAGTGACATAACGCATGAGGCGGATATGGAAGTGAGGCTTGATACACAGGTCATACAAAAGAGCAGAAATTCCAAGCACCTTGGGTCTATTATCCAGGGAAATAAAGAGATTAACGAAGATGTCATTCACCGCATTAGTGCAAGGTGGATAAAATGAAGGCTAACATCCGGAGTTTTTTGTGATAAGAAGGTGCCACCAATACTTTAAGGCAAGTTCTACAGAATGAAAATTAGTCAAACTATGTTATATGGGGCAAATTGTTGGCTAGTTAAGAACTCTCACATTCAGAAGTTGAAAGTTGCAAAAAATGAGGATTTTGTGATGGACGTATTGGCATACTAGGAGAGATAGGATTAGACATGAGGATATGTCGAGACAAGGTGGAAGTGGCTTCCGCGGAGGACAAGATGTGGGAAGTAAGACTGAGATGGTACGGGATATGTCTGGATGCCCGTTGTGGAGGAGTGAGAGGTTGACTATGGATGGGAAAGGTAGAGGTAGAGCGAAGAAGTATTGGAGAGAGTTGATTAGACAGGACATGGAGCAGTTGCAGCTTACCGAAGACATGACCTTAATACGAGGTTATGGAGAACGCGAATTAGGTTAGAAGGTTAGTAGATAGCAGTGTGTAGTCTTGTTATTCGTCTATACTAATAGTTGTAGTAGTGCTCTTGTAAATTCTGGTTTTTCGGTTTCTGTTATTATTTGTTGACTTATACGTCGACTATCATATTATTTTGTTGGAGAACCCTATTTGTTATTTTTGTTACTATCTGCTATTTTTTGTACGTCTATTACTTTTTTTTCTAGACTGCTTTGGACTTTTTTTCCCTTGAGTTAAAGGTCTATCAAAAACAGCCCCTCTACCTATAAGGTAGGTGTAAGGTCTACGTATACTTTACCCTTTCCAGATCCCATTTTCTGGGATTATATACATTGTACCCTCCCCAGACCACTTTGTGGGATTATATTGGGTATTGTTGTTGTTATTGGGTTGGGCATCAAGAACTTAAGAGTGCAAAATAGGAGCCTTTTGATGAAATGGCTATGAAGAAATAATGTTGCAATCAATGCTCTAAGGAGGAAGGTTATCATAAGGAAGTCTGGTCAAGAGAACGTGCGGTGTTCAAAGACATGGACTCCACCTAAGTTGCTCGGACTCTTCACTTTTGGTGCCGCACCCGTGTCGACACGACATGGGTGTGGGTGTGGGATCCGTGTCCGATTTGGTCAACCGATTTGGGTACTTTGACCAAAATCGATGGGAAAAGTCTGAACAGTTTTAATGATTTTTGTAATCAATACAAAAGCTAAGGTGAAATTGAAGAAAATGGAATACCTTTTATATAGAAATTTCTATGTCACTCCTTTTCCTTTAATCTCCTACCAGGATTCTCCTCAAGTTCTCCACATAATATCTCATAATTTAGGTTTTATAACTCTAATTTTGGATATTTTAATTATTGTTAGGCGAATCCACGCACCCGTATCCATACATGGATCCAAATCCCCGAATCTTAAAATTTAGATCATGAAGGATCCGATCTCTAGATCCGCACCCGTATCGGACACCCGAACCCGAGTCCGAGCAACTTAGGACTCCACCACAAGGAATAGGAGTGGGAAGAAATATGCAGCATTATGGCAACGTTTTCACAAGATATAGCAATCAAGATAGGGAACGGAAGAAAAGTCTCTTTCTGGAGAGATAATTGGCTAGGACAGTCTCCTCTTAGAAATCAATTTCTCACTCTTTTAACCTTGCACAGGACACCAACTTGACACTCGCACAAATCAGGGAGGGAAACATTTGGAACATCACTTTCAGAAGAAATCCTAATGACTGGGAAATTAAGAGTGATTGCAGATTTTTTCTGCTTTTTATCCACATTCCAATGTCTTAATAACAATGAAGATCAACTAACTTGGAAGGGTCAGGAAAATTGAATCAATTACAGTTGGTTCATGCTACAGTCAGAAGGAACAATTGTATTACTCAGAGACAATGGATTAAGGGTTGGAAAACATATGCACCAGTCAATGTGATGTTCCTCTGTGGCTAATAACCAAAGAATCATGCTTCACTCAAGATAATCTACGAATAAGGGGAACACCATTAGCCAACAGATGTTACATGTGTTCAGAAGAATCAGAATCAAACAATAGTTTGTTCCTTCATTGAACTTTCAGTTTACATGTTTGGAAGATGTCAATCTTTTGGGACTGAAATGGGTTATGCAAGAACAGTTTCAAAGTTTCTTTTGAGCTGCAACAGGAAAGGACTGGCTAAGCACTTAGGAATGACTTGGAACGCCATACCTGTTTGCACTTGGAGGTGCAGTTGAAAAGGAAGGAATAGAAGATGCTTCACAGGACAAGAAAACACTATTCTGAAAGTTAGATCTGATTGCATCACATTGACAGCTTTCTGGTGTAATTTAGAAATAGTATCAGGGTTTTAGCTTTTTCTGATGTTGCTTTAGCTTCTACTTTTTGGATGTAATTGCAGTCATTCTTAAGTGCTGCTCTTGACATCACATAATGCTCAATCTCAAAAAATAAATAAATAAATATATATATATATATATATGTGTGTGTGTGTGTGTAGGGAGAGAGAGAGAGAGAGAGAGAGAGAGAGAGTTTATTTTTTAGATAAGAATATAGTTTACTTAATTTTGTTCTTCCCAGATTTTCTGATGACTAGTTCTAAATAATTCTAAATAGGAAAAGGAAACACGTGAAAATTTCTAAATCACAAAGGAAAAATGAAGTCTGGAAGATAGCCATTTACACTAAACCACGAACAGTCTCTACTAAATATAAACTACAAGTGGAAGTCTGATTAAATGCCTACCTGAGGGTGTTAAAGTGCGTGCATCAATAAATGACTGAACCATGCCATTCCCAAAAACTCCAAGCAACTTGGCACCAAACCCAGCCACTGAGAGGTGTTGAATCGCCTAAAGACAGGTACTTAACAATCATAAAGTGTGTATGATTCATGGACATGGCCATAGTTACAAGAACTAAAAAAATTAAACTTCGGAGTTTAGAGGGTGGAGGCATCCATTGAAAATAAAGACTTCACGAAAGAAGATGTGGAATTATGGGCCAAACTTATGCAAGAAATAATATATTAACTGACCACAAAATACTTAGACCTATATACTCAAAAGCTGATGGGAAATATATCATAAGAACAAAAGTAAACTTGGATAACATCAATCAGAACATCTAGAATCAAACAGCTGACTTCCTGCATAAATTCTGCAGAATGGTAGATGTACAACTTCTAACAATAATTAGTGAGAGAATTTTTTATAATTAAACATGAACACAGAGATTTTGCGATATAAATGTGCTCAGATACTAGGACTTCAAAATACTTTCTGCGGAGAAAATAGTTCAACTAGTTCACTCCTCCTTTTCTTCCCTCCACTTTGAACAAAAATATAATTTAAAGTGTAAAACAAAGGTGAACTCCCCCATTAACTTGGCAAAATACATTATTGCTATTTGGAAAGAGTAATTTTCTTCTTTGCTAACAATTTTTCGAACATTAGTTATATATTCATAAATATAAGTTATTTTTTTATAGTACTTCTATATAGCTTTTAGATATGGAAACTTCAATTTTTTAATATTGTGGAATCAATGTCTAGACCGAAAGTAAATTTCGTAGTCCAAACACTGTTGTTCTTCTTAAGATAGAGGGAGTAGATTTCAAAATGTTTCTGGCTTATTTGCCCCGGTGGATAAGAGAACAATACCCACATATGAAGTCTACGCATAGGCTTACTAACAAAAAAAACGAGATAAGCAGAAATAACACCTAATGAAGCTACAATTGCAAGTTGACATCCACATAACATCCTTTGTGGGGGGGAGGAGTAGCCACAATCACTAGTTTGACAGATCAAATAACCTTGTAGTTAAAAAGAAATACAGATAACCCAAGTGCAGTTGACTTAAGTTACTCAGAAGTCAACTGTTACCGCTCCATATGATAGGAATAACGCAAGGAACAATATAATCAAACAAAGCCTCGGAAACTAACCAGCAATTCTCGTTCACGGTTAATGACATATTCAGTATTTGGACCATATAACCTAACTGTCATATTTACATGCTTTCCATCATCTTCTCTTACAGATACTTTTAGCACTGCAAAAAGAAATAGAATATTGTTAGGATATACTACAATCTTACCTGATATATTTAAGTCTTAGCTGATATATGGAGCAGAGTGTTGGCCAGTCAAAAACTCCCACATCCAAAAGTTGAAGGTAGCGGAGATGAGGATGTTGCGAGGGATGTGTGGACTTACCAGGTGGGATAGAGTTAGAAATGAGATTATCCAAGAGAAGTTGGGAGTGGCGTCGGTAGAAGATAAGATGCGGGAAGTGAGTTTGCGATGGTTCGGACACGTGAAGAGGAGGTGTGAGGATGCCCCGGTACGGAGGTGTGAGAGGCTGGCTGGGGATGGTTTTAGCCGGGGTAGAGGTAGGCTGAAGAAATATTGGAGGGAGGTGATTAGGCATGACATGGAGCAGTTACAGCTTACGGAGGACATGACCCTTGATAGGAAGATGTGGAGGATGCGGATTAGGGTAGAGGGTTAGTGGGTAGGAAGGTGTCCGTTTTAGCAGGGAAGAGTGTTTGCTTGTATCTGTGACTGTTGTTTCTTAGGTAGAGTCTTGTTCGCGCTGTTTTGGTGATTTTTGTGATTTTGAATAACTAGTTTATAGTGTTGATCTGTGAGTGTCTTGCTTCTTTAGTTATCTAGCGATGTGTTACCCCCTTTTGGCTGTTGGTCGTTATGATTTTTGTTTGTTATTGTTATCTGTTCTGAGCCGGGGGTCTATCGGAAACAGCCTCTCTACTTCATCTGAGGTAGTGGTATGGACTGCGTACACTTTACCCTCCCCAGACCCCACCTGGTGGGAATACACTGGGTATGATGATGATGATGATGAAGAAAGATTTTAACAGTAAGAATCATTCTTTTTATAGGAAAGTACATATCATATACACAATTTTAGAATGATAAGTTTGGAATGCAAATGAGTGTTTACAAGTAGCAAATTCAAACAAAATAAATACGCACATAGATTTGTGATGCCACCAGACACCGTCTCTACAGAGAAATGAGAATCATCCAGATTCGACCATTGGTTGAACAAGTCCTTGCACAGTTCTCTGCTCAGTTACAAACAAAATTCAGAAATAGAAGAGGAAGAACAAAAATTAGCCTCAATATACAGGTGCATCTATATGCTAAATATACTTTTGAGTGTGGGAAGAAAAAATATACAGTACACCCATTTTACATACAAGTTTCATCAACCTACTAAACCATGTCCCATCTAATCTCACATATACTTATTACGCAATAACCAGAGGAAGACCCAAGACCTTTTTCTTTATAATGATGGTGTTCTGACAAGCATATGCACCTCGACTAGTTCACTGGATACATGTTGCCACCTACTTGTGTACGCAACGGTTAATGAATCTACCAAAGGTTAGACAAATGGAAAGAATTCACCTAGCGTCTCTTTTACTAGGGTTCAACCTTGGTTTCCAAGGTTGTCACTCCAACTTAGGTCGACTAGACCACTCCCTTGGAGGCATAACTAGAAGCCTTTAAAAGAGCATAATCTTGTAGTTTCATTCTCCTTAAAACTAAAGACATCCTTCAAATGATACGATGTTGCTGTCAAGCTACGTAAATAGAAAAAATTTATGTACTCACTACATCTCATATTACAGTTTATTAACATTCAATTCATATTTGAACGCCAATATGGTGCACTATGCTCTTGGAGCAAGTTAAATACTTTGAAATGAGCAAATACTAATCCTATACATCCAACAATTCGAATTCTGGTTTTCAAAACATATACGAGGATTGATACTCCGAAAAATCTACTCCTGAAACGATCAAAAATAATTCCAACCCATAGGAACATGAAGCTCTATATCATTTCTAACAGTGAGTCAATGTTAATCGAACATATTATTTTTAACCAATATATCAACTCAACTGAAATCATACTTTCCTTAATGTAAAAGAGATTGACAAGACCTCCATCAATCCTACTACTCCCTCTGTCTCTATTTGTTTGGCTTGGTTTAATTGGACACAAAGTTAAACAGACGAAATAGGACTTTTGGCACATAAGTTAGTTAACAGCAATAATTACCAACCCTTTATCAAACCAAGCCATATTTGTTAAACTCGATGCCCAATTAAATCATATCAATTGGGACGGAGGGAGTATAAGGATGTGGACCTAATTAGCTAAACGAGCTTCATATATAAAAATAAATAAAAGGCCCATTTTAACAGAAATTTAAAAAAAAAAAAAAAAAAAGAGTGTGTGGAAATGAGGAAAACGTACACGATTTTAGGCTTAATATTGGTAATAGACAGAGAATGATCGACGGTGATTGGGGAATACGGAATATTGGGGGTAAGGCTGTGGGGCGCTCCTTGTTTTACTTCCATGGTGTTCCAGATCTTGCTGCTGCTCTCATGTCTATGATACTACTTAATATTTTTATATATGTCTCTTGGATTGCAGCTAATTCAAATGCTTTCTTGGGTCTCCCACTCTTTACATTTTTAGATTTTAGATTTACATGACCGGGAAGTTCGTTTATTTACAGGTTAATAAGACCATAATGTCCTTACTCTAATTACTATATTCCACTTTCACACTTTTGCTTATCATCAAAGGTAATACGGCCGCATTGGTTTGCACGACGCCTCCTGTCCATCTCATTGTTGGGGTCGTTAAGTAAACTGGATAAGGAATTATAGCTTTATTCCATATTTGATATAAAATATTAATTAATTTTGAGATTATTTTATCTCATTATTTATTACATTAGTAGGATCATTATCCCAAATACAATCAAACTTCTCTATAGTGGTAGTGTTTGTCCGAAAAATTTATAAATATTATAGAAAGGTGTTGTAATATATATACATTGACATTTGACATTCAGATCTCATTTAGCTGTTACAAACAAAAGTATGCAAAATTAGAAAGAGCATGAATATAAAAGAGGCAGACATTAGCAGCGTTTTCCTCGTGAAGTTATGAAATAACTGACGTGAACCATTTAAATACAATCTTTTTTCTTTAAATTAGATATTTGAACTTGAAATTTACTGTGTACATGATATTAATGATGATTACCATAAATATTTTAGTACTTTATTTTGTACATAATATATTTCTTACAAAATATTAGAGTATTACATAATATTTGAATAAGTTGTTCTAAAAAGGTAATTTTACAAAGAGTGTGTCATTATAATAAATGTCATTGTTGTTAGAAGTAGAATGTCGTTATAGAGAAGTAAATTATAACATGAAAAATCAATTCCAAAGAAAATTAGATCGCTATAGCAAAATATCGTTATAACGAGGTGACACTATAAAGAGGTCTAATTATAGATAATAGTATAAAATAGTCACATGGGACATCTCAAATTATTTGTACCAAATGGTTAGTAAAAGTTGAGAGTTAATTATTCAAAAGAAAATTCTAATCATAATTAAAATAACAAATAATCTTTTTATTTATTCAACGGAAAAAGGATAAATATGCCCCCGAACTACCACAATCCAACTAACTGGATCGTGCGGACACCTACTCTAATCCACCTAGATAGGAGAACTCTTACCACCCATTGTAAAATTCATACGGAAGTTAATTAAGAAACAGAAAAATACCTTATTTATTACAACCAGTTTATAAAACTTTAAATACAACTGGAAAAAAAATTCCAAGGAACTAGTCTAAACAGGTACAAGAGCCACTAAAAGGAGATACAAACTATACACATGACCCAGCTTCTATCGTAGGAACAATAACAGAAACTGTTAGAGATCTTTACCATGTCAAGCATGAAAAAACTATTGATCCTGCAATCAGACCATACCCCAAGAAGAGTATAGCAAGAGTAGTATCAGTACAAACAACACATATTGGTAAGCATCATCGGTCGACCCGAATTAAATCACATAAAAATTCCATAAATATCCAGAAGGAAGCATACAACTGGAGAGTTATTTAGCCAAAGGACTTTCGCTATATTAATTCTTTAACACTTTTGGCTTCCACCAGCCTTATCATTGAGAACAACTTTTCTTTTTATCATGTTCAGCCCTAATCACCATCTAGCCATTACTTCATCAAGTCCGACCTCATCCTATAATTTCTATGAGCTCTACGATACTCAACCCCCAAGGTTTCTTACCCTTAACAATTCGTCATTTAAGATCCTTACGCAATACTTAACCTTGTTCCACTAATTCGATTATGCATTAACACCCTGATATCTTTAGATCCATTTAAGTCTATGCGGGGAAAATAACAAGACAGTAACACCCCGCTTTCCCGGCCTCAAATACAATAACCCATAGACTACTAATCATACACATGCCACAGTTACAACATGAACACCGATCAGGTAGTCTTACCTCAAGTTCACAACACTTAACCTTATTCATCAATACCAAAGAATCCAGTCAATATAAGTCAACACAAACAATAAGTCAGATCAAGACCCTGACTACCAACAAGACTCCAAGCCAACAAACCATGACTCAATCAGCTAAATAAATCATGTCTCAGTTACACCAGTATGAAGACAATACAGAGTTACACTAAAACTTGCAACTAAGTTTGGTCCCCTCAAGGATCCATCCCGACAACAATAGTGACAATAATCATGAATTCTGGTTCATAATAAGATTCAAATATAAAATGTCAACATGTAAGCTCGGTTCACTCAAGGAACCCATATAACAAGTCAACATATAATTTTTCGGTCCATTCAAGGAACCAATATAACGAGTAACACATAATTCCTGGTCCACTCAACGAACCAATATAACAAGTAACACATAATTTCTGATCCACTCAAGAAAACAATATAACACAGTATATGACAAGTAAACAAATAACTCGATTCACTCAAGGAACTGTCACTCTCATCAATACCTGTACACACATGCTAAGGGTCTTATGATCGCCTACTAGCCATGACCGGTAGGGGACGAGCTCTTGTCCATGTACCAAATCCCAGACATTAAGTGTCTGCCAACCTTATATCAATCAATCCCGTGAAGATGTTCAAATACCGGTACATCCCACAATAATGAATATATAAGCCCCATGAAGATGCTCAAATACCTGTATATCCCACAACTAATCAAGATATCACCATAATCACAACAATAACGAGTATTCAACAAATACACTTGCACAACCAACAAGATTTCATAACAACTCATTACAATGATTAACAATTAGGATATCAATAAAGCCTTTACTTCTTTAACATGCCTTACATCAAGTAATATAACGAACAATTAGCAAACACATATAACTCAAGTTGGATTTCAATTACGTAAAATCATCACCTACAATTTGCACATATGACCTGTGCCATAATACACCCCACCTTTTATCCTAACATTGATACCTTACCAATTTCCCATTCATCTGGTTACCACCATAGATTTTTCGGAATCCACCAACACTAACCACCTCTAATTTAGACATTTAATAGGTTTAACCCAATCTCCGGGTACAACACCATTTGTAAATCATGCAAGGATGAACAACAATAAGGCAAACACATTACTTAATAGAAAATTTTGATACCGCAAAATAACAACAAATTCCCACCCAATTAACCAGGTTTTTCTCCATTTTACCATCCCAACACCGTGTTCGAAGGCCTAAACATACAATCTTCTGTTAATCTACGTCATGCTTATGCTTTCTAACCCAGGTCTAAACTACCCAATTAAACCTAGCCTACCTGGATGTCAAGCAGTTTCTATGGAGGCATGAACGCGAGCTTTTGACTCTATGAAACTGAATTCTGACATAAAATCTACGAAAAAACAATGGGTTTTACCCCATTCGAGCGAATTCCCTCCTCTCCATTACTCCAATGCCATAAGGTAACTGAGCAAACCTCATCTTTTTACAACTGAAGAGGAGAGAAGGGAAATATTAAAATCACACCAGAGTTTCTGGTCCTATCATCCCACTATAGCAGGATGACGTCAACCCGACCAAAATTTCAAATTTTAAAATTTTTAGCCGTGTCGTCCCATACTAGTTTGAGCTATTTTTTTAAAAATCTCCATAACCCCTACCCATAACGAGGTATTTTTTAATATCGACGGAATAGGTCATTACAACAGATACCAATTTACCTATCGTTCGTCCCCAAATGATCACGATAAGAAAAGAATGGTACAAGTCTAAATTGAACCTTAACGCCCTCACCACGATAAAGTATTTACAGACTTAAGTGAAACATTAAATTTTTGGTTTCCCTGGCGTACTAAAATTTCAAGCCTTATTTTATTACTACTCCACTGCGTCAAGGGATTTTTCTTTATTACGAGTCGCACGATACTAATTAGAGCATAATATTTCCCGAGCGCCCAAGGTATTTGGGGCCTCGTCAATAAATCAAAACAAGACGAGCTCAACACAAAATGGTTGAAAAAATTTCCCGTTATTGTTGCATTACTATAGCGAAAGAGGGTCGATATAGTGGGGGCTAACAGTTTAAAGGGGTGAGAAATGGGTTTCTAGTATATTTCTCCCTCTTTCACTGAAAAAATTTCCCTCCCCTCCCCGATCACTTTGCTCCCATTGTCGAAAATAAGGTAATTATCGATATACTTCATCTCTTTACTTCAGTACTCGTATTTTTGCTTGTTTTACACTTGAATTCATAGAAATAGAATAGGTTTTGGGGTTGTTTTTGAAATTTTGAAATTGGGATTGATTTGGCCAAAATGCTAAAGCATGGACGCTTCCCTTACGTTTACAACGCTTTTATAACATTCCGGGCGTAAGAATTATGAAGTTCAATTATGAAGTTTATGGCCAAAATAGGCCCAAAATAGTAGGAAATGAGAAGGGTTACTTTTGGTTTGGTTTTGACAATTTAGGCACATTTTACGAGTTATCATGCCCAAATTTTTGCATAAACTAGTGTTAGGAATCTTTATGAACATTGATCTGGGGTTAGAATTCCAAAAATAGGGCTTTTCTCCAAGGGGCGCCATTGACTCACCCCTTGGAGCTCAGGGACGATGAAGGCCGCTATAGCGGCCTTGTCCCGCTATGACGACCTCGCTATGGCAGAAAAATTCCCGCTATAGCAGCTTCTCCATAGTGGGGTATAGCCCGCTATAACAGTAGGCTGCCGACAGTAGCCTCCCAATCAGTCCCTGGCTTGGCCTTTTTCTGAAATTCGATTTCTTTGCCACTTTTATGAGTTCTAATATGTTTCCTTACCATGATTGTGCAGATTTAATACCCCAAGAGTCAAAAATCAAGAAGATGCCCCCTCTTTCGTGAGGTTCCCCAATGAAAACTGTCAGGAGAGATTTTTGGAGTAACGGAGGACGGGACGAGCTGGGTTTTGTGATTAAGGGGTGGTGACTAAGGCGCTCGAATTCTACAATCAACTCCAAGAATTTGGCTGGATGCCATTGGTAAAGGCTCCTCCTTCTGGTGTCTCGGCTATGTTAGGGAGTTCTATGCCATACTCCTTACCGTACTTTGGGGAGACCCCAACCCCACCATCCACATCACAGAAGCAGATGTCCCCGTGGACATCAGTACTATTAATGAGGTGCTCGGGGTATCGAACATATCTAATGTTGGGTACCTGGATAAGGCTTGAGCTATGGATATACAGTGGTTGCGAGACACTTTGATTGTGATGGAGGAAGAGTGGGACCAGATCTACCGGCCCACTACTGAGGGGATCAGGAGCATGTACTTCATAGCTGATGCTAGGAGGTGGCTGAACCTAGTGCCCCGGAGGATTCTTATATTAGGCAATACTTTTGACGTGACCTACCATTGAGCCCTGGTGGTGGCCTATGCTATACGGGCATACCGCTGAATATGGGGGCTTAGATTGTGATGGAGTGGAAGGACTTCTACCTGGGCAGCAAGAAGGGCCCCTATTTTTCAGATATGGTCTCTGCGCCGGGTAGGCGCGTTAGGGTGCCCAAGGAGGATGCTGACACTGAGGTGGAGATGGACATTCCCTTTTACCCCCTCAAGGTGAAGTTGGTCACGTCCAATGGTAAGAAGAAGAGAAAGGTGGGTGAGTCCGAGAGCAGCCAGACCGCAGAAAAGGATGATGATGAAAATGATGATGATGATGCCCTCCCTCCAAGCCCAATCCCCAGCCCCATATTTGTAGCAATAGTTTGGAGGGCGAACTTGGCTGCGGTTAGGAGATAAATGAAGTATGCCCCCTTACAGTTCTACAGCCTCACTCCCACTGCCCAAGACTATGCAAAACTTCGTAAGAGCTCGACTAAAAGAAGAGGAGGAGACGCTCTATGGACTGCATGCTCCCACGGATGTAGAAGACCGTGAAAGTCATGTTTAGGCGTGCAGTCCCTAACCAGGAGCTTCCCCAGCTAGAGCCGAAAGACACGTAGGAGTTCTCCTTCCTGAGTGATACGGAGGGCGAAAGCCCTACCCCGACAACTTATGATAGTGACAGGGCATCCAGCTAGGCCCCTTGGTGCATGTCAGTTCTGTCTCCCCCCCCCCCCCCCCTTCTTATACATGTTATTGATTTGGGTTGTTCCCATTTGGGGCATGTAACAAACAATATTTTTCCCTTCTTTTCCCCTTTATTTACTACACATGCATGCTAGATTTTAACTATTTTTATATTGAATGCATATTTTACCCTTCCTTATGCGATTTATATAATTCACATAGTAGCTCATAGGTTAACGAATAATATAGGCCAGAAACGAAAAGCAAAACAGGGGGAAACACGGCAGAGGTTCTGTCCCCGCCCATCCTGCTATAACGGCTTACACGTCGCTATGGCGATGCTGCTATAACAAAAAACAAATCTCGCTATAGCGGGCTTGCTGTAACTGGTTAGTGCCGCTATGGCGTCCTAACAACAACAACCTAGGAATTTTAATATTTTTTGCGTCTTCCCTTATTCACCTTCTTTGTTTCCAGCAATAAAGCATGAAATCGCATTATAGTGTTTAATATAATCCCAATACTGAACCCAGCAATGCATGAAAAAATAACTTGGCATCACATTACTTTAAATCAGTTATGAATCACAACAAGAAATTTTTCATTACAACGAATCCCGTTATTGTGCAACAATAGCCCTTTTTCCTTAGTTCTTAATCAATTACTGACAGTGTGGAACAAGGTTCCCACAGTCATAAACCATTTTTCCCCTTATCATTCCACCAATGATAAGTCCATGCCTAGCATTTTGAGCATACAGTTTCCAATTTAACCACATGGCAATTAATTCCTTTAACCATCAACACATAACCAAGTTATGACCTTTCACCAATCACGAATTCCACAGTAATTCAAACAATCACATTTTACATATTCATAGTCATTCAAGCAATACCAATACATATAAGTATCAATCTCAAGTTTCATCATTAAAGAAGCCCTTTTATTATCCTTTATTCATCTCGTGGATAACCACTAACCGATTATCCAGAAGTTTACACCGCCTTTATGGCCATATACCAATTGAAAATTTTCCAATTCTAATTTGCATTGCTTGTGTCATTCCAAATGGAGTTAGACGACATGTATTTACTTTGTTGAGATACCAAATAGACTCGAGAAATACCAGTTGGACTCAACTCATACAAGCAAGCATACACACCGCACGAAAGAAAAGAAAGAAGTAAAACAATTTCCTAAAATGCGTCATAGCTCCCCGAAGATTAGATATGGACGTCAACACACAAATCCGCAGGACTTTACTCGACCTTTGCTCTTGTACTAGGAGACTGATAACCTAGGCTCTGATACCAACTATCATGACCCAACTAACCGAATCGTGCAGGTACCTACTCTAATCCATCTAGATGAGAGAACCATTACCACCCATTGTAAAATTTATGCAGAAGTCAACTAAGAAATAGAAAAATACCTTATTTATTACAACCATTTTATAAAAAAAAATAAAAATAAAAAACTGAAAAACTTTTCCCAAGAACTAGTCTAAACATGTACAAAAGATACTAAGAGGAAATACAAACTGCACATATGACCCAGCTGCTACCATAGGAACAATAATAGAAGTTGTTGGATATCTTTACCATGTCAAGCGTGAAACACCTACTGATCCGGCAACCAGGTGATCTAAGGCATATTTATACGCCCTATTGCCTACTTTGACCCATGTTTACATTAGTTTTGAGAGCAATAAGTGCGTATTTTGTATTGTTTTGATGGAATATTTGATGTTGTGCTAATAAATGTGATTGGACCCTTGTAGGTGAATTTGCGACTGTTTGAAGTATTTTTGGCGTGGAAAGCGAGGCTTGGAGGACTTACGAGCGAATGATATTGAAGAGAAGAGGCAAACCAAAGATTTAAAATTGAAGAATCCAACCAAATCCGCAAAGAAAAGTCGAAGAAAGAAAAAAATTAGAGTTTAAGGGCCAGGCGCGGCCAGGAGCGTGCCGGGCCGCTTTTGACAAAAATTTTGCTCAGATGGACAGCAGAGAGGCTCGCCCGGGGGCGTGTCGGGCCGCTTTTGGGCAATTTTTGACTCCAAATTCTAGTTTATAAATACGGCTCTTGGGTTATTGTATGGGAGTCTCTCCATCATTGTTAGGCTACTTTGGAGCGTTTTTGGCATTGAAATTAGGGTTCATACTTCTTCTTTTCATTTTTTATTTCTTTTTATGGTTTTTTAATCAATTTATGATGTTAAATTAAGCTATAAGTGGCTAAAATCCCTCATTCTTGAGGTTAAGGTTACGAACATGAATCTCGTGAGTTAAATATTATTGGTTTTTGCTGAAGTTTATCAATTTATGGTTATTCTTATATTCTTATTTATACTATTTTAATGCTTGATCACCATTAAAATAAATCTATTATCTTGATAGGAGCTCGAGAGAGAAATTGAGAGATAGAACATGGAATATAAGGAGCGTGATCTTTACTCGAGGAAGGGATTTCGAGAGATTGATGTGCGGTTAGGAGTGAGAGGTACCTAATTTGCCGCGCTTATTCAAATACGGGAATATAGCTTAAAGGCATTAGAATTGGTTAAATCTATCCCCGCTCAATGATATAGTTAGGTTTCCAATTTCTAATAGAAGGTTATAGTTTGGAGATGAATATAATCATATTATCAACCTCGTGATCAATAACCACGATAGATAGCTTAATTTATTTGAACCATTAATATTCATGCGCTCGAGATGACGTTCGGGATACCTTGACCCTAGGAATTCAACTTGCTATTGTTTATACCCCAAGTTAATCATGTTAGTTTAGTTCATAGTTATTATACAGTTTAAAACCATCATATCTCTATAGTCCACTGCTTAAATAAACAATCAAGAAATATTTTAGTCTAGTGAATAGTTACACGACAAGTCCCTGTGGGTTCGACATCCGGCTTGAAAGGGCCACTTTATTACTTGCACGACCACGTACACTTGCATGTGCAGTTGGAAGCAACAAGTTTTTGGCGCCGTTGCTGGGGACTTCAGTTTTAATTATTTATCTAGATTGGACTTTTTCTTTTTATTTGTTTGAGTTGTATATAATTTATTTTTGTACAAAGTTTTATTTTACTTTTCTACCACTCTTGTTGATATGTCGGCCTGTGATAGATGGCCATTGAATTATTACAATTCATGTTGTTTTTGTGGAGGACCACATTTGGATGGTAATTGTCATGATGTTCAAGAGAGAGAGTTGTGCGCACCTGCCTAATCTTCTAAATTGAATAGATGTCAGATGTGTGGTGGTCAGGATAGACATTGGAGTGACTGTCCAAACTATTATTCCCCTCCCCTGAACCCCTATTATGATCAGTCTGTTGTTTGTGATGTTGGCAGGGCTAATGGAGCTAATGAGGCAGAACATGAGGCTCACTTTATGGATATGTTGAAGCGAATAATGAAGTTGTAGACACAACAAATGGAAGATATGCAGAGAATGAGGGTAGCCACAGAGAAGATGCATTCCCAAGTCACAAAGTTATAGGCTAGGGTTGAAACTTATGTTAATCAGTAAGTTACAGTCATATCCAACACTCAAGAGGAACCCTGGATTGATGAAGGAAGGGAGGCACTAGTAGAAGAAAGTTGTGATGAAGAAGACATAATGAGCCAAGAATGTCTAATGGAGCAAGCACAACAATTAAAAATTCATGAGTATCTCCGGGATGATCTCACAACCATGGCAACCCAATTAAAAGGAGGGAGAGATAAGCTTATTTCAGAGATAGCTCAATTTGGCTTAGATATCCGTGACTTGAATGCTCAATTGATGAAAAAGATTGAGATGTCTGATGTCCAATCACCAATAGTTGTGGAGACTAGTCATTCTGTGGAGAAAGAAGAAGAATGTCAACAATTCAACTATCATTGTTTGATTGAGGATGACGTTGAGAGGGAGTATAAATGTAAGAATCTTGCAGCTAGTGCAAGCGGGAAAGTGGGACGTATTGGATCTCATTCAAAGCATTTTTCTACATTATGTTTAGATGATGACATGTATTTTGAGTCATCTGAACTAGTGGAGGATTGTGTAGATGAGGAACAAGAATCCTACATTCTCAAATTTGCACCAGACAAGCAACAAAATAACATGTCTCACCTCAAGGCCAAGCGATTTAACATGCACCATCCATCACTTGGTCCCTTCATTTGTGCACCACCACCCTATGAGCGAAGCAAAAAGATGGATGTGATGTTGGGGGTGAAATTTATATCCTCAAGGTAGAGGAAAAAGTTGATGGGTCGTGCCGCGACGTTAAATTAGGTGCTTGTGGGAGGCACCCCAACGTTTAGTAAGTAGTTTTTGGGGTTTTTTTTTTTTTAGACTCACCTTTGTTTTTGTTTTTGTTTTTGTTTTTGTTTGTTTTGTTTTACAGATTATGGGAAGTCTGAGTACCCAAAATCTAAGCTAAGGAGCATTGCAAAATCTAAGTAGGGGCTCCTCCGGACCTCTTTGATGGATAAGATGCTACTAGCTAGGCCTAGAGGCCTCAGGGAGTATTTCTCTTTCTTTATTCTTTGAGTTATACTTTGGGGACAAAGTATGATTTTAAGTGTGGGGAGGGGGGGGGGGGAGGGGGGAGGGGGGAATTTTTCGATTTGGTTAGGGTGGAGTGTTTGCTTTTTGCTTATGTTACTGAAAATTTGAAAAATACAAAAAGATTTTCTTTTAGTAATTTTTAGTTTTATTTAGGAGCACACTTCATCCACCCCTCGATTTTTCTTTTTGGTTCTTTTTCGAGGGGAAGCCCTTTGAACCTAGTATCCTTTTTATTTTTAGGAGTAATTTTAAAATTTTAGAGATGCTCTAATCAAATGCTAAGCATAATTGCATGATGTAAGTTGGTTTTGAATGTTGAAGCATGTGTAGTGAATTGAATGACTATTGTTGAGACATCTAGGCTCATTTGTTTGACTCTTTTGTGATGTTGGCTTAATGTTGAATTCTTGCTATTGCTTGGTTGAGAGTCTATAGGGATCCATCTTGATTTAGACATGTGCCATGTGTGAGTGAGGTTTTTGTGTTATTCCATGTGCATATTGATGTCTAGAACTTGCCCGGTGTGTTTGCAAAGCGAAATAAAGGGTGTTGAGTTTAGGAGATGATATAGGCATTTTTTTGATAGCCATATTTTATACCTACTTTATCTACCCTTTTTGCATGATCTTAGTTAGCCCTGTTGAGCCTTTAGCCTATTCTTTGGTAGCCTTATATGTAGCTTAATCCTTTTCTTTCAATTAACCGTAATTTGATCCAAAAATCCTAAGAGCTTTAGTTGAGAAATTAAGATGTTAAGGAGTATAAAAATTGAAGAAGGAAAAAGTGAAGTTGAAGCCCCAAGTAAATATCTTTTGTGTGTGAAAAAGTTTATGTGTTGTTGGTAGGGAGTAATGTAATGAAAAGAAAAAATTGACAAAAAGAAGAGAATCATGTGTTGATAGCAAATACTCCTTGCCTAATATGTGTAAGTTAGCTTAAAGAGATGGGGCAAAACAAAAGAGAGTTGGGAAGATAAAAGTGGTGTAAAATAGGTTGGTTGGAGGTGATCTTAATGTATATTGTAATGTATTAAAGCGCTTAGGGAAGATAGTCACTATTCTTGACCAAATAGTTCCTACCCGTCCGTTAGCCTACATTACAACCCTTAAAGTCCTCCTTGATCTTCAGCTTTGACATTCGGATACTACTGGAGTACTACACTAAGGGCAAGCTTATGGTTCATCTTATGTGACATGTGAATTCTTTGTGAGAGTGAGCGAAATTTGATTCTTACACCCATTATTGTAATAAATTGCATATCTGTGAGTGAATATGGGTGACTCTCTTATGGTGAGGGCACATGTTTGATGATAGATAAGTGACTTATATGATCACGTTGTTGAGTAATATGCATGAGTTTGCAAACTTGGTAGAGTCAATTCTTGAGGCTAGGAAGTTTTGAAGTAGTATTCATGTGTTTCAAGTTGTAATATAACATGCTGAATGTAGAGCTTGCTATTCATGTGGTCATTATAGTGCTAGCTTGAGTGTCTTAGTTGTAGTAGTAATTATAGAGTCTTCCTTGATTGTGATTAATGTGAAGATTTGTTCGAGGACGAACAAAGCTTTAAGTGTGGGGTGGGGATCTAGGGTGTATTTATACGCCCTATTGCCGACTTCGACCCATGTTTACATTAGTTTTGAGGGCAATAAGTGTGTAATTTGTATTGTTTTGATGGAATATTTGATGTTGTGCTAATAAATGTGATTGGACCCTTGTAGGTGAAATTTACGACTATTTAGAGCGTTTTTGACTTGGAAAGCGAGGCTTAGAGGACTTATGAGTGAAGGATATTGAAGAGAAGAGGCAAGCCAAAGATTTGAAATTGAAGAATCCAACCAAATCCTCAAAGAAAAGTCTAAGAAAGAAAAAATCGGAGTTTAAGGGCCAGGCGTGCCGGGCCACTTTTGACAGAAATTTTGCTCAGATGGATAGCAGAGGGGCGCGCCCAGGGGAGTTCCGGGCCGCTTTTGGGCAATTTTTGACTCCGAATTCTAGTCTATAAAGAGGGCTCTTGGGTTATTATATGGGAGTCTCTCCATCATTTTTTGACTACATTTTTGGCATTGAAATTAGAGTTCATACTTCTTCTTTTCATCTTTTATTTCTATTTATGGTTTTTAAATCAATTTATGATGTTAAATCAAGCTATGAGTGGCTAAAATCCCTTATTCTTGGGGTTAAGGCTACGAACATATATCTCGTGAGTTGAATATTATTGGTTTTTGCTGAAGTTTATCAATTTATTGTTATTCTTATAGTCTTGTTTATACTATTTTAATGCTTGATCACCATTAAAATAAATCTATTGTCTTGAGAGGAGCTCGAGAGAGAAATTGAGAGATAAAACGTGGAATATAAGGAGTGTGATCTTTACTCAAGGAAGGGAGTTCGATAGATTGATGTGCGGTTAGAACTGAGAGATACCTAAGTCGCCGCCCTTGTTCAAATACGGGAAGATAGGTTAAAGGCGTTAGAATTGGTTAAATCTATCCCCGCTCAATGATGTGGTTAGGTTTCCAATTTCTAATAGAAGGTTATAGTTTGGAGACGAATATAATCATATTATAAACCTCGTGATCAATAACCACGATAGACAGCTTAATTTACTTGAACCATTAATATTCATGCGCTCGAGATGACGTTCGGGATGCCTTAACCCCAAAAATTCAACTTGTTGCCTCAAAAAAGTTATAACAAGAGTAGTATCAGTACAAACAACACGTACAGGTAAGCATCATCTATCGACCTGAATTAAATCATATAAACATCGCATAAATATTCAGAACTAAACATACAACTTGAGAGTTATTTAGCCAGAGGTCATTTGTTATATTAATTCCTTAACACTTTTAGCTTCTACCAACCTTATCATTGAGAACAACTTTCTTTTTTATCGTGTTCAACCCTAATCACCATCTAGCCATTACCGCATCAAGTCCGACCTCATCTCGTAATTTCTATGAGCTCTACGATACTCAAACCCCAAGGTTTCTTACCCTTAACAATTCGTCATTTAAGACTCTTATGCAATACTAAACCTTGTTCCACTAATTCGGTTATGCATTAACACCCTGATATCTTTAGATTCATTTAAGTCTATGCGGAGAGAATAACAAGATAGCTACACCCAGTCTTCCCGACCTCAAATGCAATAACCCATAGACTACCAATCATAAACATGCCACAGTTACAACATGAACACCGACCAGGAAGCCTTACCTCAAGTTCACAACACTTAACCTTATTCATCAATACCAAAGAATCCAGTCAATATAGGTCAACAGAAACAACAAGTCAGGTCAAGACCATGACTACCAACAAAACTCCAAGCCAAAAAACCATGTCTCGATCAAGTAAATCAACCATGTCTCAGTTACACTAGTATGAAGACAATATAGAATTATGCCAAAACTTGCAACTAAGTCTGGACCTCTCAAGGATCCATCCCGACAATAATAGTAACAATAATCATGAATTTTGGTTCATAACAAAATTCAAATATAACATGTCAACACGTAAGCCCGATTCATTCAAGGAAACCATATAACTAGTCAACATATAATTTACTGGTTCATTCAAGGAACCAATATAATAAGTAACACATAATCCCTGGTCCACTCAAGAAACCAACATAACAGTAACATATAATTTCCAGTCCACTCAAGGAACTAATATAACATAGTATATGACAAATAAACAAATAACTCGATTCACTTAAAGATCCATCACTCTTACCAATACCAGTACACACAATGCTAAGGGTCTTATGATCGCCTACTAGCCATTACCTGCAGGGAACGAGCTCTTGTCCTTGTACCAAATCCCAGACATCAAGTGTTTGCCAACCTTATACCAACCAATCCTGTGAAGATGTCCAAATATCGGTACATCCCACAAAAATAAATATATAAGCCCGTAAAGATGCCCAAATATCGGTACATCCCCCAACTAATTAAGATATCATCGTAATTACAATAATAATAAATATTCAACAAATACACTTGCACAACCAACAAGATTTCATAACAACTCATTACAGTGATTAACAATTAGGATATCAATCAAGCTTTTACTTCTTTTAACATGCCTTACATCAAGTAATACAAAGAACAGTTAGCGAACACATACAACTCAAGTTGGATTCCAATTACATAAAACCATTACCTACATTTTACACCTATGACCCATTCCATAATATATCCCAACCGTTCATCCTAACATTGATACCTTACTAATTTCAAATTCCTCTTGTTACCACCATAGATTCTTTAAAATCCACCAACACTAACCACCTCTAATTTAGATATTTAATTGGTTTAAGCCAATTTCTAGGTACAACACCATTTTTAAATCATGCAAGGATGAAAAACAATAAGGTAAACATATTTCTTAATGGACAATTTTGATACCGCAAAATAACAATAAATTTCCATCCAATTAACTGGGTTTTTCTCCATTTTACCACACCAACATTGTGCTCGAAGGTCTAAGCATGCAATTTCCCATCAATCTACGTCATGCTTATGCCTTCTAACCCAAGTCTAAACTACTCAGTTAAACCTAGTCAACCTGGATGCCAAGTTGCTGCTATGAAGGCATGAATGCATGACTTCATGAAAGTCAATTATTACATTAAATTTATGGAAAACCATGGGTTTTACCCTTTTCGAGTGAATTTCCTCCTCTCCATTACTCCAGAGTCATGAGGTAACCCTAGAAGGGTTAGATCAAACCTCGTCTTTTTATAATTGAAGAGGAGTAAAGGAAAATATTAAAATCGCACTAGAGTTTCTGGTCCCATCACCCCACTATAGCGGCCGATCCGCTATGGCGATTAGCGAAATTTTTTTGTTATAGTGGGATTACTTCAGCCTGACAAAAATTTTAAATTTTAAAATTTTTAGCCGCATCGTCCCATACTAGTTAGAGACCATATTTTTAAAAATCCTCGTAACTAGTACCCATAACGAGGTATATTTTAATAATGACAGAATAGGTCACTACACGAACTATCATAAATGGTATGCATATACACTTTGTTATACTTCACGTATATACCCATGTCGTCTATGTTTTGGGTTGTATATGCCCTTTACCCAAATGGGGGCTTAATCCTGTGCATTTATCCTATTTTATATTCTTTCATCCGAATTTAAATAATCCACCCAATTTAGAACAAAAATTAGACCTAAACCCATTACCCAAAATTAAATTAACCCAACTAAAATAACCCAACCCAACATAATAACCTAACCTGACCCTATTTCTGCACTATCGCCACAAACTCATTAATATGATAAAAAACTTTTTCATCATCATTCTTTTACTCCCTCACTTCAAACCCTATTTCTGCTCCATTGTCTATTATCTCAATTCAAAGTCTTCTCATTCCATTTTTGCTATATTTTTTTCCTTTTCTTTTTAATTCCATAAATTAGGTTTAAAACATGTCCAAAATTAGATGTGATTCTATTAATAATTCTGCGGGCTCAGCATCACTAATATCTCTTAATCAAGTTCTCACCATTTGCGCAGAAAGAGTAAGATTCAAGTTTGGAATACTGAGTATGAACACGGTACGATAAGGAATCAAATGAGATAATTTTTCATAAAAACATCTCATATCCCCCTGAAGATAGATGCAGACGTCAATGTATCGATCTGTGGGACTTTATTAGCTATCTTGCTCTTTTACTCATGAGACTGGTGAACCTGGCACTCGGATACCAATCTATCATGATCCAAAATCCTAAGGTCATGATGACACCTAGCTCGACCCTTGATAGGTAATCATGACACCAAAAGAGAATAAATAACAAAAAGAAGTTAAATAATAAAGTAAACACGAGACTTTAGGATAAAATCAAGCTAACACGATAACAAAGACAAATATCTGGATAATACAACTCAAAATCCCCAATGATTTAGTGTTATGAGTAAGAGAAACTCTAAAACTATCATAAAGTATAAATATACAACTGTCTGTCTCCAAAATAAAATAAAGACAAGAAAAACATAGATGAAGCTGGGAACATGCCCCGGATGGGGAGCTCACCATGACTCTGATAGATCTCAAGGCAACACGAATCACGAACTGCAGATGGAACTCAAACTAGGATCTACACCAAAAGGGTACAAAATATTAGGAGTGAGAATAGACCACTTGTACTTAGTAGGTATCATAGGCTGACCAAGATAAGTAGACAACTAAACAAGTAAAATAATACTACGAATGATACGGTTCACTTGTACTCAACAAATCAAGCCAAACTGCTCCTAATAATATAATGGTACAATCTCAACAATAATATAAGTATAATAACATCATGTATAAAGATATCCAAAACACAGTATTAACCACATATAAGAGATGCAACATAGTGTAACATAATGATATGGTATGAAATGTGGTATTACAATGCTCACTTTGTATACACCATCTGAGCCTAAGCTTCCAGTAGAGGATTCATGGGATGTACGCAACCCATATACTAATTACAATCTTATTAATCAACTTTGTCGGCACATCACTCAGCTAACGCATTCTATAAAATGGTTCATTTTCTTTTGCAAATAAATCTCAGTTCTATAGAGGTATCAGTTCCAAGAAAATGAGTGATGAATGAGTATGCATGATCATAGAAAAATCAACAACATATAATAATCAGCTTAATAATGGTATGACTTGACTCAAATCACTCAAATTTTAATAAATCATGATGTAAGATGATCATGGCAACACAATAGTAAAGAACCATATAAGACATCAATAAAGTCAACACAAGCTCCCACTAGGGAATCACAATGATAATAAGATCTCAAATTAATAATAAAGTCAACGCAAGCCCCCACTCGGGAATCACGATAATAATAAGCTCCCAAATCAATAATAAAGTCAACACAAGCCCCCACTCGGGCATTACGATAATAATAATCAACCTTAAATAATGTAAACATCGAACTTACACCCAATCCATAACATACTTTACATGGATAGTTATCTACCCAGCAAAGTCTGAAGAAAGTCCTAATTATGTATAGACATAAAGTGTCTGAAGAAACTCCATTTTCAACATAAAGTGTTTCCCTTTCAAAGTGACTCCAGAACACTCTCAGTCTATCAAAAATAGTGTCTATACATAATTAGGAATCTATTGATACCTACATTACATACTTTAGTTCCAAGTCTACAATCACTTTCAAAATTGACCCCAAAAATAAAAGGATAAAACTGAAATTTTAATAAAGAATCACTTTATCCTTAGTTTGAGGGTTCTAAATTTGAAATTCCATCGAAAACTGAGTTGAGATCGGGTTAGAAATCATCGAAATACTCATTTTTTACTTTATGGGATAAAACCCAAAATTTCAAGTTTAAAGTCCAAGTTTTGAAGATGATTTTACAATATAATAAATGGGTAATGGATAAAAATAGGTTTAGAAGCTTATTCAAATCAAAGTTGATGAAAAACCCTTTGAGATTCTCCCAAAATCATGTTCCCCAATCTTGAAAATGGTGAAAATGGAGTTCAATTGCAAAAATAGGGTTTAAATAGAACATCCTTCTTCATGAACGTGGTTAGCCCCTCACATTTATAAAGGCTACTGACCCGGCCCAACCGCAAATGTGATAGACCAATCGTGAACGTATAGAAGGAAGAAAATGACCAGGACCCAGTTACTCTTTGCGAATGTGATTCCACTATCGTGTTCGCAAAGGACAATAAATTCCTTCTCCCTGAATGCGGTAGCAGGACTTCAAGTGCGAAGAAGGCCTGAGGCCTGCAGTCGCAGCCTTGCACCAGCAATGGTTTAAGGCTATAAATCTCTATGAATAGACCCTCGAAATTCGTTTGGGTCCCTACAAAAATAAATCAATAATGCTACTAGATTAATTTCGAGATTTTGGACTCAATGAAATCATAGGATTTATCAAAAAAGGTTATTATCAATAAGTTACCTCAGAAACCCCTTTAGGCCAAAAGAACTAATTTCTTACTCGAACACTCAAAAATCATAATAGAGCCTTGGAACCCGAACCAAGCATGCTACTACCCCAAAATCGATATTTTAGATCTAATGAAACTTTCATCCAACACTCGAATCATAAAATATTGATAAAAAATAACTATATAACTTTAAAGACTACTCAAACTCATATAAATCACTCCCGAACATTTTGAGGGTCGTGTCAACCATATCCACAACTCATGAATGATATAAAGCAATAACTGGGAAGGGAAAAATGGGCAAGACACAGAAAAGCTAAAAATTACCACAAGGATTGTTACAACTCTGGAGACAAACCTCCATTTCATCCACGCTGCATTACTACGATGTGTGATGTCATCGTAAATGTCCCTACTTCCCTAGATTATAGATTCAAGATACTTGAAATTGTCTCTCTAAGGGATATCATTTGTTTCAAGCCTCACTTCCACATTTGCCTCATGCAACCCCTCATTGAATTTGCACTCTAAATACTCTGTTTTGGACCTACTTAACCTAAACTCTTTAACATCCAGAGCTTTTCTCCACACCTCCAACCTAGCATTTACACTGCTACATATCTCATCAAATATATCATCCATAAATAACATACATTAAGGCACTTTATTTTGAATGTACCGCGTCAATTCATCCATCACCAAGGAAAAGAGGAATGGACTAAGGGTTGATCTTTGATGCAACCCCATTTCCACTGAAAAGTGCTCAAAGTCTTCTCATACCATTCTAACTCGTGTTTTAGCTCCATTATACATGTCACTTATCACCCTAATGTATGCCACGGATACACTGCTAGCCTCCAAGCATCTTTAGAGTATTTCCCTTAGAACTTTGTCGTAGGTTTTCTCAAGGTCAATAAACACCATATCAAGTCTCTCTTCCTCTCCTAATATTTCTCCATCAATCTGGTCACAAGATGTATGAATTCCATAGTAGATCGCTCCGACATAAATCCAAACTTATTCTCAAAAATCAAATTTTTTTATTTTTTTAAAAATAAGTGACATAGACAACGAAAAATAATTACATGTAATTTTATCCATAGGACTTGAGCTTGTGGCCTGGCCCTCGTTCAATAGCGCAATCAGTAGTTTGGTCAAAAAGGTTCTTAGATCATGTGTTGATTTTGTAATTAGTACTTAACTTATGACAATTTTTGTGACCATCAAACTGCTATTTTGAGTACCAAAAAATCCTAAATACTATTGTAAAACCAAAAACATTGACATTGAATTTAATTTTATGATTACATGATTGCATGCAAAGAGCTGAACATAAAATACATCTGCACAAATGTTTGCAGATCCATTGACAAAGACAGATCCTAGAGATGCGTGTTTTTGTTCATATAAGATCTCAAGAATTGTGTGGCCTTAATATAGAGTCATTGGTTTTTTATTTAAATTTCTCAACGTTCATGTTTATTGTCTTCTTAAACAAAATAGATTTGATTTGTATACACTTGTTATTTGAATGTTGTATATACATTCTTATTGTGAATGTTTATTGTACATTCATATTATGGAATACGTCATGTGCATGCTTTGATACTATTAAAAAGTATATTGGGTAGGCATATTTCAACCTTTTCACACATGTGACCACCTCCATTAATTTAGTGTTGATGGGAGATGATATGAGATTTTAAGAAAATTATCATACGGATAATTTGAGAGCACAAGGATTAAGAATCTTTAGCACCGTACAAGGAATGAAAAAGGTCATTTCGGTATTATTAAGGGTGGCAGCCGGACCAGAATTGCCCAGGCCAGACCGGTTTCGGCATCGATTTCGATTTCGATAGCCGTGTCCGGTAAGTCCGGTTTAATACCGGTACCAGCACCTATCGGTACACGGACCGGTGCGGACAGGGTTAATTTATCGGTTGTTCGGTCCGATTCAGATCCGGATGACAGGTTAACGGTAAAAAAAAAAATTACATTTTTCAGCCGTTTAGTGGGGGCCCCAACGGCTAGTTCCTCCCACCCCACCCCCCAGCTGTCCCCATCCCCCACATCATATTTCCCTATAAATACCCATTCTTCCCCCTAATTTTCCCACAAATTCTCAAAAACTCTCTAATACTAATCACTCTCTAATACTCTCTATAATATTGTGTATTTTGTTAATTGAAGGGATTTTTTTTTAAGCAAACTTCAATTGTCATCTCTCAATTCGGGCTTTTTGGTTATATAAGTCTGCTTTTACGCAGACGTTCGGTACATTCGTTTCAACTTTCATCTCTTTATTTGTTTAATTATTATTAATTTTTCATTATATTTATATTGTTTGTTTTTATATTTTTATATTTCTTTTTTTAATATTAAAATATGGATGCAGGTAAAAAAGGTAGTGGTAAGAAATCATTTTTTAGTCAGGCTGCAAAAATTTTGGGTAAAAAAGATAAGGGTGCTAGTAGTAGTAGAGGCGGGGGTGGAGGTAGTTCTAAATCGTTGCCACCAAGATTTAGAATTAATAACGATGATTTTAATCATTTTGATGATACTTCTTTTCAACGTCCTTGTGCTATTGATGTTGCTTCCGGTAATGTAGAAGACCATGAGGCCTTAGATAGATGTTTTGGTAATTATTTTGAAGACGTAACAAGAGTTAGAAGATACCCCTATCCCTACTAGTCCGGCTACAGAATTATCGGAACAAGATGAAGTAGAAAATTTACCTACATTTACTAGAGTAGGAAAAATAGAACGAAGTAAGAGATCATTAGTTTGAAAATTTATGACCCAAAATAAGGAGAAAACTACTGCAACTTGCAATAAATGTAGGAAAGTGATCAAACATTTGACTGGGGGATCGCAGGGTGGGACTGGAATGCTAACTAGACATTTGAGAACTTGTGTTCCTGACTATGTTCGTCTAGAAGCTGTCGCTAAGGCTAAAAAAAATGGTACACCCTTGCCCGATACTAACCAATCTGTCGGAGGTTCTAGCATGGTCCAGAATATTTTAGATTATAGTAACCCGGCTGGCCCAAGCACATCACTCACATATAGTCAGGATAGGGATCGTGAAGAATTAGCTAAAATGGTTGCGGTTTGTGGTTTGCCTTTTAGTTTTGGTGAACATCCCGATTTTATTCATTATATTCGAAAAGTGTATAATCCTGATTTTTGAGGTTTTTCAAGAAATACAATTAAAACTGATATTTTTCAATATCAACGTGAACATTGTCATTTTCTTCGTTGCTATTTTTCTTATTTTGATGGTAAAATATCTATCACTTCTGATATGGGTGTAAGTCCTAATGGTTATGATTATTTTACTATTACTACTCATTGGATTGATCATGACTGGAACATGCAAAAAAGAATTATAGGCTATAAATATGTTGAAGAGAGGAAAACTGGTAGTTATATTACTTGTTTGACAGGAGAGATTTTACATTATTTTGGTTGTTGTGATATGATAATGGGTGTCACATTAGATAATGCTTCTGCTAATTTAAAAGCTATTGATTTTTAAAACCCAGACTTTATCCAATTGATGAGGATGTTTTTCATGTTAAGTGTAATGCACGTATTTATAATTTAATAGTGATGGATGGTATTAATGTATTTGGTGATTCTTGTGTTAGAATTCGAGCTGCTTGTGCATGAGTTTTTAAAGCTAAAATAAGGTCTAGAACTAGAGAATTTGAAAAAACTTGTACTTTATTTGAAATGCCATTTAGAAAAATTCCAAAAGAAGTGACTACTAGATGGAATTCTTTATTTGAAATGCTTATTGTTGATATTGATTATCGTGTGCCTTTACAAATGCTTTATAATAAACATCATTCACATCAGAGCTTTAAAATCACCGACGAGGATTGGAAAGAATGCGAAGAACTTATTAAATTTCTGAGAATTTTTTATAGTGCTACAAATATTATATCTGGTCAAATTATCCTACTATTTCTTCAGCTTTCGTAAATGTTTGTGTTATTTCATCTGAATTTGTTAAATATAAAGACCGTGAACATTTTAAAGTTGCGGTTACATATATGATTGAAAAATTTAAAAAATACTTTTCCTATTCCTCAAATATTTTTGACTTCTACTTTGTTCAACCCAACGTACAAAGAACATGGTGTTAAAAAAATGATTAAAAAGATTTACAAAAATTTAGAAATTACAAGTGATAAAGTTTCATCTGTTGAATCGTATAAATATAGTATATTAAGTAAAGCTAAATATTTTTATAACATTTATAGAGAGAAACTACTAAATGATGAACCGTCTGAACCTCCATGTCGTAGGGCTAGATTTAATGATTTTGATGAAATTATGGATGAAGAACTTGGTCTTGATTCTTCTAACAATAATGAGTTTGATCAATATATTAATCAGGCACGGGAAAATATTAGGGATGAAAATGGAGATCCTCAACTTTTAACTTGGTGGAAGAACCGGACAGAACAATTTCCATATCTTTCAAAGGTGGTTCGGGATGTGTTAGCTATGCAAGCATCTTCAGTAGCTTCGGAGCAAGCTTTCAGCGCAGGGAGATTTTTCATTGGAGACCATAGATATTCGTTAGCAAAAGATAGTTTGGAAATATCAGTGTTGTTCAGAGATTGGATCAACGTCGAATGAAGGAATGCTGGACTACCAAATTTATCGCATCAAGCCGAAATAGAAATATATGAAGCACTTGGAGAAAATAGTGATGATGGCATGGAAGCAATGGATGAAGAAAACCAAATACAAATTCCGGATCATGTTTCCAAGGAATTGATAGATAACTTACGAAAAGCATACTTTAGAAATTATAGATATTAGTATAATAATCGAGACTTAGTTGAAACAGAACCCTTCCTAGAAGGTGTCTGCGTAGATTAGGTGCTCTTCTAATATTTGTAATACATGTACTTCTTTATTGATTTGAATAAATTATAGGCTATTCGCCTTCATTTTCTTTTTAAATTTGTCTTTTATTTAAACTTTAAGAATTAAAAAAATAATAATTAAACTTTAGCTTATAAATTTAAATTTAAACTTTAAAGATGAAAATTTAAATTTAAACTTTAAAGTTGAAAATTTAAATTTAAACTTGAAAGTTGAAAATTTACATTTTAACTTTAAAAAAAATCAAAGTTTTCAAAGTTGAAAATTTAAACGTAAACTTTAAATTTGAAAATTAAAGTTTTCAAAAAGATGTTTTAAAACTTAATAAAATTTGAAAACTAATTTAAATTTTTTAAAAAAAAATTATTAAAAAATTAATATTTTTTTTTTGATTTTGAATTTAAATTATAAATTAAAAGTTAAAAAGTAAATAAAAATTGGGCGAAATCGGAATCCGGTCCGGTTAATACAAGACCGATTTGGACAAAGGGTATTTTTTCGGGCTGCCCGGTCCGATAGGCCCGTTTCCTGACCGACTCCGGTCACTGTCCACCGGTGATGGTCCGAAAACACGGACCGCCAGTTCCGGCAGGCCCGGTCCGATCCATTGCCACTCCTAGGTATTATAAGTTTCACATAATCTCCGTACCTTGAGAGGCCAGATGTGAGTTCACATTTTATTGAGTAGATCAAGAAACTCAGTTTAGATGCATGTGGTGTCTGAATATCCAATTGTACAATGTTATCTTATGAGATAAAGACATACGCTCCATTGGATAAGAGAAAACTATTGTAGCATATGTTTCATATCATGTGTGCAAATGTCGACCAAAAGGTGTAACATAAATTATATCTCGACTTCTTATTGCGTGAGATCTTATTGAGTATCTTCACAATTAGAATTTGTGACTCGAAGCTTGATTCGATGTTCGCTAGCTTAGCATGCTATGAAATGACCATGAGAGATTTGGTTGATGGAGCATGACTAGAAAAGTAAGTTGGATACAAGTTGAGAGACTCGTTAGAAAAGGAAGATCATTTATGGAATCTCATTTGCTTTGTGTTTGTTGTTAAAGGTTGTGTTTTATGGGTCATATTGTCAATACATGAACTATGATACATGAGATCGAAGTGTGATGTATCAATGTGATTCAAATAATCTAGGACACTGAGCATACTTCTTATAGTCTACTTGATAATTTTTATGACAACGACAAGAGGCTATATATTCCTAACAATTGTATAGCAAAGTGCTCTCATAGTATACCGGTCGCACAACCTTTTAATCCTGTATGAAATGATGCAAGAGAATTTAAAGAAGAATATATTTTCCTTAATTTAATGGAGATTGAGCACTCCCTTATCCGTGAGTTGGAGATGTTGGAAATATCTGTTGGGTTGGATCCACCCATAACAGGTCTTAATTAGCCTGTTAGCTGAGTTACCTTGTCCTCATCCTTAATCCCAACCTTATTGTATAAATACACTAGTATGGGTGTAGGAAAATATAGTTTTTCACATTAAATGATGGCTAGGGTGAGTGAAAAGTTCTGCATCCCTATAAAGGATATTTAGGATATGGATAAAAAGAGTTCATCATCTGCTTTGTGATCGCTGACACGAGTCGTGGTTGATGCAGATTCACTTTCGCTGTGGAGAAACCCCTAAGTCCTCTAACTAGCATTTATCGTTTCAAATACTACAGTTTGGTTAGCGGACAAAGTTATTCCGAAATTATAATCCTTGGACTGATTTATCTCACCTCCTAAGTGGGATAAAATTTCATCAAGTTTGGAGTATAAATTTATCATGTGATTAGTTATACCTTCAACCAAATTAACAAAATACAAATTTAATCTCAAACTTAATTTTGAGATATTTCACTTTATTCCACGAATCAAAGGTATCTATCTTGATTCCCAGGTCTACAGTAGCACCTTTAATCACCTCATTTATTTCCTAATAATGTAATCAACAATTTGTTCTGCTGCATGTAATTACAAGCAACACAATGGACAATCTACCTATATTATCTAGAAAAACGGAGCTAGCAATTAATACATAGTGGATCAATTTGACCTGTAATGAATCTAATAAAGAATCTTGAAACTTCTCTATCCTGAGTCCTGACAGTATATTATGTATGATAACATGGAAACTCCCATTTGAATTTTTATGATGAAATCTCAGACGTGGTCATTGTCTTGGACCATTGGTACAATCGTGTTCTTGTGCACGAATGGATATTCAATTGTATCCATTGAAAAGCAGCAAAAAGATGGTTAACCGGACAATGTACTGGTCCATATAGCCTAGCAAGATAGTACACGACTTAGATCTTTTGCTCGAATTAAATCTTTTTAATTCCCACTATACTGTATATTAATCTACTTATATGGTACTTGATTGTTCAAAATTATTACTATTTACTACTATAATTTATAATAAGAAGCACACTCTAGCTAGTTGCTAGCTATACCTCTCTTTGCGTCCCTAGTAATTTTTTCCTCATTTAATTTTGGTGGGACAAAGTTTCCAAAGCAGTGGAGTAGAATAAAGGGGATTTAATTCGAGGACCTTCCCAAAGTTACATGCTAGATCTTATTTTTATTTTTATTTTATTTTTTATTTTTTTGCCAAAAGAACTATTAGGAATTATATCTAAAAAAAACAAAAACTAGAGGGGGGCTAGGCCTTACCAAGATACAATTAACAGATTGTATGGCTTAGTCTGTCCAACAAAAACAGAGGTTACAATGGGAGAGAATCCCCTAAATTTATTTAACCTCAGATCTAAATTCCTAACACAAAAAGTTAGCACACATAGAAGTTAGCCTTGTCATATCTAAGCCTTAAACTGGGCATTTGTGCTTTGTCAAGTTGAAAGACTCCTTTAATTTAATTTGCTGTGGCATATTCTGATAGTCTTGGTACGTGCTAGATTAATTTGTGCTACAACTTTATTTCACATGCACATGAACAGTTTATTTAGTCCACTAATGGAGTAGTTTCTGGTGGGTCCAAAATTCATAAATGCGAGTACATTTAATTTATTAGCAATGGTTCAGTATAACAACCAATCTCCATATATGTCATGCATTCGTTGGTTGTAAGTGTAAACATCCATTAAACTTTACCGAAAAATAGAGACGAACAATTTATCAAAGCAAAGAAGTTGCAATTATAATACAATGAACCCAAACTTGACCTCCTAAATTTTTAATTATTTTTGCAGGAAAAAAGGAAAATAATTAGGCATGATGTTTAGTTTGCACAATACCATACAATTATTGGATTCTAGTAATAATATATGCCCTTCACTGGCGGATTCATGGAATCAACTTTTTAAAAAAGGAGAGGTTGTAATTGGCATTACAAAGTCAATGGAAGAATATGCTTTCAATTGATAACATAGGTAGGCCTATTTAAATGTCAATTTGAATAATTACAAGAAAGGAAGTGATAGAGAAGATAAATAAAGAATTAAATGAATCAGACGACACCAAATGACACACTCACCAAACATACTCATTGGTGTATGGCAATCACAAGTCAGCTTTTGCTATGGTGGGATAAAAAGGAGCAATGGGCATCTATGATTGAACTAAAGCTTCATCATGCATGCTTCACAAAATTCAAATAAAGTTCTAGTGTTGTGTAATGTTGATTTGTTGAAAGTAATATCACAACATGCGTGATATTTGAGAAAATTAGTTTTGTAGTCTTTTACAATTCTTTTTTTTAAATCTCGTAGAAGCTCCCATCTTTTCTATTTTCTTGATGACTCGAACTACAAACTTATGATTGGAGATGGAGGGTGCTCACCATCCGAGTTTGATATTAATTTTATATATATTAATTTATAAGAAATCTTTATTTTTACATCAAAAAAGTTCTGAAAAAGTGATTGAAAAGATTATTCTCTTTTATTTAAATTATAAATGGTAAAACAAGACCATTTCCTCTTGATATTTTAAGGACCAAAATGGAAAAGTACTCATAAATAGCCAAATTATTAATTTTCACTAACATTTTGATATTTGAGAGATCAAATTTTTTATTTACTAAATTAGTGTTTAGACATGCTCATAGACCATAGTCTATGTAGCTCTACAAAAATTGCAAGAACAAGAAATGCAAAAAATTGATTAATTTTTATTATTGTTTCTTGCTGGTCTTTTAACCAATCGAAATCCTCATATGTATATTAAAGTGTGTAATCAATCCATTTAAAAATTTTAACGGTCCAAAATAACATAACTTATGCACTTAATTATTCTTCAACATTACTATCATTGGCCGAAAGAATTGTGAGGTTTCCTTGAAAGGTCCATCGTCGTATTACAATTTCAACATCTCTATTTTCTCTTGTAATATGATACACTCCTATAATTGAGACTAATTTGTCTCTAGTTAACATTAAGAAGAAAAAAAAAAGTCTTTTGCAGGATAAAATGAAGTGGTGCCCCCAAAGTGGATCTCACATTTCCCCATCAAGCAATCATTCACGGGGGTGGACGTTTTGCTCTCTGTCTTTTATTTATTTAGAAGTGAGTGAAAATAAGTTATTCGCTCTATTTCTAAGTAAGTGTTCTTTTTATTTTTTAATTTTATTTTTAAATAAGTACTCTTTTTATTTTATATTACTTAATATATTTGTCTTTTGTATAACTATTAAGAAGAAATTAATAAATAATGTAAATTGACTAATATATGATTTTATTAAACTTACATTAAATATTGTCACTGTCATTATCTATTGAAGTTAATACTCTTTCATTAAATTACTAAGGATAAAGTTGGAAAAAGTTAAAAAATTATCTTTTAATTTTTTAAACATGTCAATTATTTTAAAATAATTTTTTTTTAATCAAACATACCAAGTAATATGAGCTGGAGGGGGTAATATTTCTTTAAGACTTTAAGAATAAATTGGTCAAGTTCTTCCAAATTTATCCTTATTTAGATAAAATATAATTAATGTTAACTTAAAAAGAGATAAATTTAATTAGAGGTAAGCTGATAAAGTTATTTTTTATTTTCTAGAAGTTAGTATTTTGTTAAAAAGTGTGTCTAACCCAAAAGAGCGCTTATTTAAAAATGGAGGGAATAGTATCAGATATATTTAAGTTTGCAGGCTGAGCTTGCTAAATTTAAATATAATACTCATATACATTTTTTTTTAAAATGTTTTTAGAAGTCAAAATTATGTGGATCGAAATATTTTCCATTATCTGATAATTAAAGAAGGTCCATTCCAATTTCCAGAACGGGTTTGAGACAAATCAGTTTGACAAAATAAGTAATTTTAGTGTGGTGTGTAATCCTTTACTATTTAATGTTCTCGTTTGAGGATTAAAAAAAAAAAGTAACTTCAAATTATTGTAGTTATCCCTTTTCATTTAATATATACTAAGAAGTAAGATCAATGTGTTTATTACGTACTCTTTATATGTTCATGTATGCTGTAATTTTTTGTGACTTTCAATTCGACATTATCATTCAACATTAATCAAGAAGAAATCATTTATATTAGAATAATAGAAGCATATATATTTCTAGTTAATACAAAAATGGCTCCAAATTGATTCTTTGTTGCACTTTACAAATTGCAAACAGGTCAACTCTACATTTGTTTTTGTTTTTGTTTTTGTTTTTAGTCGTTTCTTTTTTAAAAAATTTGTCATATCATTATCAGATTCAGAATATCGTTTTCAGCACTACTAATTGTCAACGTAGTCTATCTTACGAGCATGGCGTCTGATGTCACTTAGCAACTTTTTTTTCATCGAACATACCAACTACTCGTATTCATAATCAATTTCAACGCTGTTGTTCAAATATGTAATTACTTATGTATAAAATCAATTTTCTCTCTTAAAATTTATCAGCTATCTATAATCTGCTAACTCAAACGAGCTCTTAGTTGTTTCTCTTTTTTCTTTTTAATTCAGCATATCAACTTTTATTATCCGCTTTAATATTTTTATTCAAATACGTAATTGCTTATTTATAAGATCAGTTTTTTCATTTAAAACATATTAGCTACTCCCTCCGTTACATTTAACTTAGCCTCTTTTGAGTTGGCACAACAAAATTAACCCTATTAATTATGTTTTGAAACACTAAATCTAACTATTATTATTTTCTTTAATTATTTAATATTGACAATAATATGAGAAAGAAGTAATAAAACACTCTTGATTTGCAAAAATGAATAAGTAATTTGAAACAAGCAAATTTGAAAAGAAGGTCAAGTATTTTGGAATGGAGTGAGTATCTACCATTGGCTAACTCAAATGAGCTCTTAGTTGTTTCTCTTTTTTCTTTTTAATTCAACCCCTAAATTTGTCATATCATTATTAGAATATCGTCTTCACCACTACTTGCCACCCTAGTTAAAGTCTATTTTACGAGCAATATGGCATTATTGATGTGTATAAATACCTGTACGTGGTCCTCCTTCAATTATGTAACCAAAATAAACCATAGCCATTCTTCATTTGTTCCATAGTTTTTAGCCTTTCATTTATCAGTAGGCATTTGATCAGAATTAATTAAACGGCTAATGGCGAAGATTGCTGTTGGAAGTAGCCGTGAGGCTATTCAGCCTGATTGCATCCAAGCTCTCATTGTTGAGTTTATTTGCACTTTTCTCTTTGTTTTCGCTGGTGTTGGATCTGCCATGGCTGCCAGTAAGTAGCATCAATTATATATGCATTTTTCTCTTCTTCTTTTTCATTATTGGATATTCCATGTACTTTTAAAATTTGGATCTAGAATCAGTAGGTTCAAAACAAAGACGACATACAATACATATATAGCATAGATCTTGGTGGTGTGATTCTTTCCCTAATCTCGTGCATAGCGGAACCTTAGTGCACTAAGATTTCTTTATAAATATGCAGTATATTTATTATTTTTAAATATATAATTCTAAAATGCAATGAGTTTAGCTGAACCCACATAACCTGTCCTAAGTCTGACTATTATTGAGGTAATAGAAAAAAGAGAGAATTTTACTCTGTATAGCCGTCACAACAATAACCGCCGAAAATGCATAATATACATAAATTGCACATAATTATGTACTGTGTATAATTTACTTATACTTAGCTGTAATATTTATTCATGTTACTAAAAATAGATGTCCAATAATACTTGTCCAGTTTGAAAAACCAATAGATATTTATTCATTTCTACTCATTTTACTCTTAGTTATTGATTATAGTCATTAACCAATACATTTTTCAAAACATTGAATTAATTATATTCGAAAGGTGATTTAGTAAAATTACTCATATTATTTATTGTTTCTTAACATGTGTGTTAACTTAATAATGGACAACTATTATTGGACAGATAGATTAATTATTTTTGACCAACGGACTAAATATGCAACTTCCCCAAGAAAAATCAGCATAATTTCATAAATAGTCATCAACTTTCACTTTGTTGCATTAAAGTTACTAAACTATTTTCTTGTTGCGAAAAAAAAAATCACTCAACTTTACTTATCACAAAAATCATTAAACTAGTTATGTAACCAAAACGTTACTCAACTTTGTCAATCTATTATATAAAGTAATTAGGAGGAAATAAAAGAGACTTTCTATATGATGCTTGGATAAAATTGAATGACTTTTTAGTTTTTTTTAAAAAAGTCTAGTAACCTAGGGTGATACTTGGACAAAGTTGGATATTTATTTTGTTACACAAAATAATTTAGTGACAAAACGAACATGTGAATTATGAAATTAGATGTAGTATTTGAAAGTAGTGTGAAGCAAATGGTGGTGTTGAATTCAAACAGATAAGCTAAATGGAGATCCACTGGTGAGCTTATTTTTCGTGGCGATGGCACATGCACTGGTGGTAGCTGTGACTATATCTGCTGGTTTCAGAATTTCTGGTGGGCACCTCAACCCTGCTGTCACACTTGGCCTTTGCTTGGGTGGTCATATCACTGTCTTTAGATCAATCCTCTACTGGATTGACCAGTTATTGGCTTCTGTTGCTGCTTGTGCTTTGCTCAATTACCTCACTGGTGGACTGGTTAGTAATACCTACTACACCCTCCTTGCAAATTGAGGTGATTGAAGTTTTAAAAAAAATTGATTTTTAATCTGTCATGACTATGAAAACGAGCGAAATAAAAAATTTAAAGTTAAAATTATTTTAAAAGATATCATTTTCTCAAAACAAACTAAAAATAAAATAGTTTCACATAAAATAAAATAGGAAGGGTACTTTTGGTCTACAACTTTTTTGTCCATCTAAACAAGTCTTGCAAAAACTCCATTTCAACATAAACATTTTGTATTGTACAAGAAATAAAGTGTCATATGTGATAGGTGCATGTACTCAAAGATTAAAAAGAATAAGGCCAGGGGCTTTATTAGTTCGTTATACATAGAGATAAAAATCAAACTTCATCTTTCTTGAAATCCTGAATATTTATTAATAATTGATTTTTCTAATTCAAAATTGTCTCTTCCCATCAATTTGTACTAGTTGAATTAATAAATTGCCTATACGCTTGATAAGAAGTGCAAAATGAGAAAGCAATAAGCAAAAGATCCACCTTTTCCCTATCGTCTTTTTCACATTTATTAGAAAAATGAATTGATATATTTTGTCGAATTTATCAAGCGTGAAGATGGATGGTATGTTTGAGTTTTGTTATATGTTGATCTTCTCATTTTTGCATTTATTCTTTTGCAGATAACACCAGTTCACACACTAGCAAATGGAGTAAGCTATGGACAAGGGTTAATTATGGAGGTGATTTTGACCTTTTCTTTGTTGTTCACTGTCTATACTACCCTTGTGGACCCCAAGAAGGGAATTCTTGAAGGGATGGGCCCACTTCTAACTGGGCTTGTTGTTGGGGCCAACATCATGGCTGGAGGGCCATTTTCAGGAGCCTCAATGAACCCAGCAAGGTCCTTTGGGCCAGCTTTTGTTAGTGGAATCTGGACTGACCACTGGGTTTACTGGATTGGGCCTTTGATTGGTGGTGGGCTTGCTGGCTTTATTTGTGAAAACTTTTTCATTGTTAGGACTCATGTTCCTCTTTCAACTCAAGACACTTTCTAGGTTTTGTAACAAAGGGTCTCTGTCTATTGTGTAGTCTTGGAGTGGCTTTGGAAATCTAGTCTACCTTGCTATGCATGTATTTTCTATGTTTCCTTTTTGTAAGTTTATATAATTATGGGTCATTCGCACGAACGTTCTTATTTTAGTGTGGTTTTTAACTTTTGCTCTTAAATTTATGATTTTTAGCTTTTGTTCTTCAACACTTAAAGTAAAAAAAAAAAAAAAAACGGAAAAGATACCCCCAATATTTAAAATAGAAAAGTCGCGAGGCAAAAATAAAATGAAATAATCAAACTACAGTAAAACCTTTCTAAATTACTACTCGGTAAATTAATAAACTCTCTAAGATAATATTTTTTTCTGGTTCCGACTTGGGCCAGTGAAAAAAATCATCGATTTTGATATGATAATAAATTAATATATTTTCGAAAGACTCTTATATAAATATATGGTCCCATTAATATTATAAATTAATAAGTTTTTAAAATTACAAAAATATCTAAGATAATTTAGTGAAATATGATTCTAGTATTTTTTTATTTTTTGTTAAAATTTAAATCTAGTTGAAGCTCATCTCTAACTTTTCTTATTGCATCCAAAAGTTTCGGTGTTGTTTTCTCAAACTGCACCAAAAAATTGTGAAGAGTTCTAGATGCGATAAGTGTTTCCTTACGAGTAACTGGTTCCAAAGGGTCTTCAAATTCATCATCAACATTATTTTCTCCGATGGTATTCACAATTTCTTCTAAGCTCTGGACCTCTGAATATGTATCATTTTCAACCGAGTAATCCAACAGGCTATAGACATTCATTTTATTGTGGTAACTAAAATCATTAATCATGATATCAAGTTCATGAATATCGTTTTCATAAGTTCATAAATTAGTAAGATACTCTAAATCACTCCTCTACCTTAAATCTTGAAAGCATTCTTTAAATTAATAAATATTAATTTATTAATTAAATAATATGTCTATAAAATAATAATATTTCATGGTCTCAACAATATTAATTTAGAGAGGTTTTACTGTATTGTGATTTGGTAAAAATCAACAAAAAGAAAAACTTTAAGGGTCTGTTTAGAAAGCCACCTGGTAATTAGAATTGATGTAATTATTAGGGTAGTAATTGCACAGCCTGGTAATTATGATGACCTGTTTGTTTTCCACAGTATAATTATTGTGTAATTACAAGTGTATTGTTTGGTTGCACAAGTGTAATTATATGGTTATATTAAAATTTTAAAATAAAAGTTAATTATCAAAAACTAAAAATTTATACTAGACAAATAAGAGCCTTTATAAATGACATTAAATTAAATATTTAAGATATATATTGTCTTTTAAAAATATATTAATTAATAAATATATGTTCTTAACTAATGTTATAAAAAAATTATTGATTTATATTTTTCAAATTAGTATATTTTAATTAAATTAATCATAAAAACTAAAAATACATGATTTTAAAAACATCATGAAATGTATGTTTGACAAAAAAATTAATATTATAAATATAATATCATAAAATTATTAAAATATTTGACAAAAATATAATCTATTAATTCTACCTAAAAAATGAATGGCTTGCAATGTGAACTATCAAGTCAATACTAAAAAATAAATAAATTGGAACTGAAATATAACATAAGTTCAAAAAAAAAAAAAATTTAAAAAGTTACCATAATATTCTTATGTCAAATTTCAACATAACGTACATAAATGTGATTTAAAAGAAAAGAAAAACGTAAGTCTATAACCTTATTCAATAATGAATTTTACTTTACTTTAAAAATTAGAATACTAACAAAATTATGCTAAATGAAAAAAAATAAACATAAAATAAAAAAAATAGATAATACAAACAATTACATGGAATAGCAAAAAGTAAAGGTTGAAAATGAGGAGGAAATAAAATATAAATAATATAAAATAAAAAATATATATTTAAAAAAAATTATAATAATAAAAATAAAAAAGAATTTAAAATAATAGAAATAAAAGATAAATTAAAAAGAAAAAAAGAAAAATAGCAATAAAAGGAAGAAATTAAAAAGTAACCAACTTGTAATTAAACCATGTAATTACCAGCAATTCACAACTCTTCCTGTGAAATGGAGATTGTAATTACCCCCTACCAATTACACCTGATTACCTAGTGACTAAATAATTATCTGGCCAACCAAACATGTCAAACTGTGTAATACACTCAATTACACCAAATCTAATTCTCAGGGCAGCTTTCCAAACATGCTCTAAGTCTAATCTGCATTATTATGCATGTATTTTTTATGTTTCCTTTTCGTAAGTTTACATAATTATATTTAATAACACTTTCTTTGAAATTGTGCACCAACTTTGTACAAGAAAAATGCTCGACCTACCAAATTCAGTTTATCTAAAAGTTTAACCAAATTGACCCAATAAAAACTTTGTCAAAATAATTAAATAATTTTTTAATCTGATATATGTTATATATAGCTACAATAAAGAAAAGAAGAATGTATTATTAAGGTTTTATTTTGTAACTAGGTAAACTATTGTTATGTTTAGTAAATATGAAAAAATGTTTATGTTTTGTAATAAATTAAATAGTTATATGATATGATTTTCTGATCTTAAACAAGTTATAATAAAACAAATAAAGAAATTAAAATTTGAGGGCGGGGGTGGGTTGGGCTACAACTCATTATTTGTCCATTTTGACATAATTCAACTAGCTTTTAGCATAATTGGACAATGACTCATTTTTTTTATTTAGATCATTTTGACTTGTTCAAATTCAATCTAAATCGCCAATCTGGCATGATATGTTCCTATCACCAACAATAAATTGGAATATATCATGGGATTATTTTATCTGATCCTTCATATGGGATAGTTGTTCATTGTGGATTTGGTTCAATTGAATTTGATGGTGAGTCAAAAGATTTAATCTTATTTTAGATTCAATTTATTAGCAGTTCGATTACTAGGTGATAAAGGGAAAAAATAAAGTATAATATAAGCGAAATAAACAAAGTAAAGAAAGCAAATCTAAGTGAATCCATAGTGGATATGAGCACATTCGAGATCAGCTCCCAGCCGTCCGAGCTATTGACGAAGTAAGACCAATACAAAGCAAGACAAATTGTAAAGAATAGAAACTGCTTAGAGACCAAGAAAGCTAATGTATTCCGAGAAAGAGTGGGAATCAGGATCCCTTTATTACAAGTGAAGAAAGAGTGGGAATCAGGATCCCTTTATTACATGTGAAGAAGAGCGACGATTTATAGGTTACAACATCAGACCTTGGCCATTTAAAATTTGACACTAGAGCCCTACGATACTAAAACCCTATGTCATTGCGCCATGTATTCGATCCGTTAGTGAGCCAGCTAATTAATATTCCTGCGCTGCTCATCTTCGTATGAGTTCATCAGTGTCCCCAAGCAACCTAACAAATTAGTCTCTTGTTTGTCCCTTGTTCCATGTTATCGGAGGTGACGATCCACGAAGTCTTATCTAGTACGAGAGGATGCTTCTACCGCTGCTGTCTCGGAAGCACCTCTTGAGGCTTCGCTCCTTGTGGCGGCAAAACCTCGTGTTGGCTTCTTTGTCATTGCCACTTGTCTCTAGGCTGATTTTACTCATACAATACCCACCATTTTAATACAAATGGTGGGATAAAATAGTCCCGAGATTTCATATTCTTTATTCCAAATTAAACACTAAATAAAGTTAATCAAAAATTTTATCCCTAGATTATTTTTCTTATTCGGTGTACTAAACGACCCCTTAATAACTTAGAATTGAGATATGCTATAATCATTGTCGTATCTACTTGGAAAGGAAAACAAGTGGAAGTCGATCCCAAATAAAGCTTTTGAAACTCTAAGTAGGCGTTTGGACATGCTATTTCATCTCGTGATTTAAAATCATGAGATGAAATGATCAGTGTTTGGACATGCGATTTGACACTAATTTCATCTCATGATTTCATATCATGAGATGAAATCCCAAGTTCTCCAAAAAGCTTGATTTTGGATTTCAAATCATGATTTGGTATTTTTCAAATACAAAAATTGACCCACAAATTTATATTTTGTAAAAAAAATTCTCCCTATTTATATCTATTAATTATTTATTCATATGTAAATAAAATTTATAGTTCATATTATTAAACCATTTATATCTCATATAATCATTACTTTCACCAACATAAAATTTATTATTACTTCAAACTAACTCCTACTTTATTATTCACCAAATTTGTTATCTGTGACCAAATTCATTATTGTTTACCAACAAACGGTTCAAAGTAACACTGTTGATTCGTTTTCTCAGTCATTTGATTGAGAAATGCAAACTCAACGTGAGGAGATTGTCCCGTACAATGTGGTAGAATTATATTAAAGAGTAGTACACTACAACTCATAGTTTAATTTTTACTTTTTTTATTGAACTTAAGTTTAATCAATAAATGTTGTATTTTTTTAAAACAACATTGTGATAGTGTATTATGCTTTTGTTATTAAGTTTTTGCTTATTTGGTAAGGTTGTATAAAGAATTGGGGTAATTTTAATAGTTTTTACAATTTACGATTTTTTTATGTTTATGAGAAAACATAAAACATAAAAAATTCAAATTGCATATCCAAAGAAAACTTCAACTTCATATTTCATATCATAATTTCAAATCGTAATTTCATATTATAATTTCAAATCGTAATTTCATATCATAGATCTTGAATTCATGAATAAACGATTGATACTCTACGGGTAGTTGTCTTAAAGGCATGGCTGCATCACGTTATTTCAACAGGACAAATGTCCGGACAAATGTCCGGACAAATTCATAAAGAACTACTTTTAAATTTCACGGACAAATTCATAAAGAACTACTCCTTTTAATTACTCCTATAGTAATTTCTGGTCGATATTAATTGCAAAACTATCGCTCCCTTCCGTTTTTAAATATTTGTCATGTTTTTTTTTATATATCTTAAGAAATTATTACATCTATTTTTACTTGTTCACTATACTAAGAATAGATGTTCAATAATATTTATCCAGTTTAAAAAATCAATAGATAATTCATCCTTTGGTGTCCATTTTACCTTTGATATTAAATACAATTTATTATCCAATGCATTTTTCAAAACATTAATTTATTATATTCAAAGGGTGATATAATAACATTATCCTTATTATTTATTGTTTCTTAAGGTGTGTACGAAGTTAATAGTGGACAGGTAAAGATGAACGGAGGTAAAGGATAAATTGACTACATTATCTTTATTTATTACTCCTCTCCATTTAATATTTATTTTTTCTCTTGCACCACATTAATATCTCTCTATAGTTATGACTAAGGATAAACGTGGAAACAAACAACAAATCATGTCTTGATTTTTGAAAATGATAAATATTATGAATCCTCTATTTTTAGTAAGGATGACAAATATTTGGAAATGAAGGGAGTAGTACATACGGTATATAATAGGGGCAAAGTTAAAATTTAAAAATTTTAAGTTTGAAAACGAGTAAAGCGATTACAATATAGAGAATCAAATCCGCATCAATAAGGTGAAAGATTGGTGAAAAACCGAACTACTAAGATTTTTCCGTTTACATCTCAAATTAAGTTATCAACAGACTGGATTGTCTCCTAGCTAGCTAATGTCATTGAATTCACCACCAAAATCATGCAAAAAGTTAAAAGACATATATTGATATGGTGACTTTTGCTGGTATGCTGTTATTATTACATTAAATAAATGATGTTAAATCTTTATAAGTTTATCTACTCCACCAGATCACCTTCAATATTCTAATGTAAAAGCAGCTTGACGTACTGGTACAGTGCTGATGAATAATTTGCACAATAGGGGTAGCTCAGAGTGTAATGCGGTTACTGTAGCCAATAGTAAAATTTAAATCATATTAATTGCCTAATATTGAATGAAAGAAGGTGCATTAATTTTTTTTGGTTATAATATTACCAAAATTGTACACAAAGTTGCTTGGCAATTAACATGGCTTTTAATACACCAATATTTTCTTTTGGCATAAATGTAAACTCATAAGTGCAGTGGGTAAAATCATCCAGAAAAAGACTGTCAACTTAGTTCTTAATTATTTTAATTTGAGCTAACCAAGTTTCTTTAGCTGTGATTTTATTTGAAAAAAAAAAAGATTTCATTTTGTAGTTGTTTACTCTGAAAATGGTATAGTAAAGTTTGTAAGTGAAGTCAAGAGCACGCACGATAGACCTAGTTCCTTCTGAGATTTGTAACCAACATATCGATTATCTTTATGATGAACTGATGGAGTCAAACGTGAATAAATATGAAACAAAGCTATGAATAGTAAATGATGTGTGTATGAAAGCTCTTGAGACCGACCCTCGTAGGTCAATATCTGCCCACAAGAGTTAACGATCCATCAAGGAGTGGTAGAAAGGCAAAGGCTTGGAGAACAAGTAAAGGACTAGTTTATTATTCTCTCAGATTACATGATGTCTATCTAATGAAAGGAAATCCTAATTTATAGGTTACAAACGCTCTATTTTTTGGTGTCCTAATAGTTTCGTGCTAATAATACAGTGTCAACTGTCTTGCTTTCTATAGATGTCAGGATGTGTCTGCAGCTTAGGCTGGGTATGATATGTGTCTGTGCCTCTAACAACTCTGACACCTTTGTCTCCTCATCCTTATCCCTTAAGCTACTTTCTTTCCTCGGGATATAGGAGCGTCATCCCTTGAGTCCTCCTCTGATACTGTAAGAGCGAAAGGCCCCTTCCTAACCCCGAAGGTCACCCTGTTCCCATAAATCTCCTTTCTCAAGAGTTTTTACTCAATACATAAGCAGTATTTTGGCTGAGGATTATTCTCTCTATTTTTATTTTAACCTGAAGTACACAGGACATATCAGAAGTCTAGTATATTATTAAATACTATATTCACCTCGATTCATTTTATACGATGTTAAATATTTCTTTTTAGTTCATTTAAAAGAGATTACCACTTTTTTAATATTTCAATTTTAGTTTTTTTTGCTAAGACTCCCATTTTATGATATGTATGAAGAGTATAAGATTTTTGTTCTTTTTGTTTTTTTTGTTTTTTTAATAAGTATAAGACTAAAATGACATTTTCAGCATAATAAACATATTTAAATTATTTATTAAAAATCTTTCTTACAACACACAGTCAAATTTCATCATATAAAATTTCATAGAGGAGGAGTATGAAATTGTCTCACCTACCGTAACTAGATATATTTCTCATCAGCATAAAATATTTTTTTTTTTTTTTTGACATCATCATTACATAGATTTTGAATTTTAAATATAAAATAATACACATGTTGACTTTAAGTACACTAAACCATATGATGAAATGAAGAAGCGGCTCAAGTATATTAATAGCTTAAAGCTAAAATTGAATAGGGGTCTTAAACACTTAAGAAAAAATAATTTTTTTTATAAAACCTATTTTGCTGTTAATAATTTTTTCATAATCGATTTATTCTAATAATTCCTTTTCAATTGATTATATAATCAATCTATTTAATCTTAATTTTTTGGGATATAGTACTTCAGATATGTCAAAAATTTTCTAATAATTATTTTTTTATGTAAAATATTTACTTTTTCTACCAATAGTATTCAATATTTTTTTAAACAAAAAAAAAAACTTATACTCTATTATTGCATAAAAAACAAACAAACAGGGCCCCTCAAATTTAGGAGTTTAAGACTCTTGCCTTTGTTCTTTTAACTTTGTAGAGCCGGCACTGATGAAATCCTTGATGCACGCTCCTGCCTTTTAAAATATTGATTCGAACATTCCTATTTATTCTTTGTAACACTCTCTTATGGGAAAAACATGTACATTTAAATCAACAAAATTCAAAGATATTTTTGACTTGTTAACATATTTAGCTTATGTATTGAGTCTTTCCGATAGCACACAATCAAATGCCGTACTCATATAAAGTGATACAAAAGAAAGAGTACGAAATTGTCTTGTCTCAACTCTCACCTACCATAACTAAAATTTCATATTAGCAATACAAATTTTTGGGACATAATTAATTTCGTAGATCTTGAATTCATGAATACAAAGTAATATGCACATCGACTAATCAAGTACACTAAATTGTAACGAAATCCCTTAGTGAAAATGATGGCTCCCTTGTAGCTTCTTCTCTACCCATGAAGGAGATAAAACAGGATTTAACTCATATTCCGTACTCATCTTCATTTTATTAATTTCATCATGCTCCTCAATATTTTCCTCTGAGGATATAATATTAACCACCTTCTTCTCCTCAGGCAAAACCTTAATTCTCCAAACCTTAAAAGTTTGGTCCAAACTAGCACTATAAACCAAAAATCCCATTACAACTTTGTCAATCTCCAAAGTGGCAGCCAAACACTTAATTGGCCCTCTATGAGCGTCTAACACAGCAAGACATTCATGAAAACAACTCCCTTCCTCTCTCCTCCAAACCCTAATAGTTGTATCCTCTGATCCACTAAATATCAATTTCTCAATTGCAACCAAACAAAGCACTGAAAACCTATGCCCTTGCAAGAACCCTCCGTGGTTAAACCTACCAGAACTCTTCTCCTTTTCCCAAAAGTTTATGAATCCATCTGAGGATCCAGAGTAGAGAAAACAAGAAGTTAGTGAAGTATTACTACTTAAGGATAATGCGTTAACCGGTGATGGCTGGAATTTTAGGGTCATTGTAAGAGTATGAGAGTTTTGTCCATAAACTCTCCTCCAAATTTTAATTGAACCATCAGATGAACATGTGAAAACACAACCATCTTCTTGGTTTACAACAATTGAGTTCACATTGTCTTCATGAGCCAAGAATGAGTCAACGCATCGATTATCGGAGATTCTCCATGCCTTGACTGTTTTATCCCATGATCCTGTGTATAAAAGCCCTTCTGCATGGTAATATGCCATGCAAGAAATGCAATCCTTGTGCTGATTATTATTGCTATTGCTATTTGACCAGCTAGGCAATTTGAGAAATGAATAATAAGTGGACTTAGGTAAGGTTGTGATTTTCTTGCCTCGAAAATTATCGGACATTGTCACATTCCATATCCGGACTTTATGATCTTTGTGTGATGTGAATAACATGTTACCATACACTAAAATGGCCCTAACATCACCACAACTTGCCTTGAGGTACCCTCTCTCTACACAATCCGGTTGTCGCCATGCACGAATCCGGCTACTCTCTGAGCCAGTAAAGACAATGCCTTTTGCAACGGCGATGGAATAAATGGTGCCATCGTGGCGATGAAGAGATGCGATGCAGTGGTAAAGGAGAGATGGTGAAGGTGTTTGCAAAGGGGAAAGAGTCCATGGAGTATCAGGGCTAGGAGGTGGCATTAAGGAATACATAGTGGCTGCACTAGCATTAGAAGACCTTGAAGGACTAGAGAGATGATCAAATTCATGTTCGGATAATTTTAGATGAGAGTTGAAGGAGAGACGAGGAGGGGATTGAATTGATGATCTTTTTTCTTTGTCAAAGTAACTATGGAGGCTTCTCTTGCCATAGTACTCCATGGTCTAGAGAATTGTAGTGTAACAAAGGATTGAATTTGTTAGTGTTTATATAAAGAGGGAGTTGTACTTACATTTAATTTTGTGTACGATTGCGTATTGAATATAGACATTAAGATATATGCCTACAACTGTGGTTAGTTGGGGATGTAGAAGTAGGTGTTGGGTTTAAAATCGAGAAGACGTCATGCGGAAGCTATTAGTTGCAAACCATGTAGATGATAAATTGGATGACAAATAAAAAATACTAAAAGCATAACTATTATATGGTTTAGCCAATTGACCTACATATAAAAACTAATATAAAAATATCATAAAAACTATGAGAGAAAAACTCCCCCTAAACAAGCCTATTTGATGACTACACTGTGGATGCTATTGTGTTGTGGTATGAGAAAGAGGGTCTTCTATTTATAGAGGTTCAAATCCTTTCCTCCAAGAAAGAGGTTAGCCAACTATGGAAGAGTTCTATATTTTCCTTTTAGGAAAAGTAAAAGTAATTATGGTATTACTTTTATTTTCCTTCAATAGAAAATTAATACTCAAATTTGGTAAGAAAATCAGGGCAAAAACCCTAACAAATCTCCCCTTTTTGGCTGAATTTTCTTGGCAAAACTTGATCCGCCTTCTTCACTTGCATATATGATCTTTGTTCTTCACATAATCTTCATCACTGCTGCTTGCCATGGTTAAAAATAAGGTTTAAAATATCATGGTTAAAAATTAATATTTTATTTTTACTTTTAAAGATGCAGTAACAGGAATATTGAAAATATGGTTGAAACTTGTTCTCCACATGTAGTTGGACAAAATCTTCATTATCATCAAATTGGTTGCAGCTTGATTTGAAACCGCTTTGAACCTATTTTTAATCTCATTTCACCAAATCATTGGATCTTTGAACCGTAGGCTCTGATACCACTTGTTGGGTTCGAAATCGGTAGGGCGTCATGCGGAAGCTATTGGTTGCAAACCATGTAGACGATAAATCGGATGACAAATAAAAACATACTAAAAGCATAACTATTATATGGTTTAACCAATTGACCTACATATAAAAACTAATATAAAAATATCATAAAAATTATGAGAGAAAAACTCCCCCTAAACAAGACTATATGATGACTACATTGTGGAAGCTATTGTATTGTGGTATGAGAAGGGGGGGGGTCTCTATTTATAGAGGTTCAAATTCTTTCCTCCAAGAAAAAGGTTAGCCAAATATAGAAGAGTTCTATATTTTCCTTTTAGGAAAAGTAAAAGTAATTATGGTATTACTTTTATTTTTCTTCAATAGAAAATTAATACTCAAATTTGGTAAGAAAATCAGGGCAAAAACCCTAACAGTAGGCACCATTAAGGGAATACTAAATATATTCACCTAAATACTTCCTCCATTTCAATGTTTCATATTTAGAGTTTAAATTCAAAATCTTTAATTAAAGATTGAGAAATTTTGTTGATCCCACAGCAGTCCTTTACTCCTTAGGTACTACTATAGCCTTCTTATGCCTACAGCCTACAAACACTGATTGCTTATTTGAACAAACATGACAACTCTAGGAAGTATATATGGCAAATATAGCAACTTGCATACATGTGACGACAGCTAAGAATTATTCCAAAGCGTTAACGACAGAAGGGCTTGTCACGTAGTTCTTGATGTGCACAATCTCACAAACAACTATAATATTCTATGGTACTTTAAGGGGTTGTTTGGTTGGTGCTAAATATAATTAGTTCCAACATAAAATTATAATATAGGTTTGATTGGTAATATAAGAAAAATAATTCTCACATTACTAATGCAAAGTTTGTTGGTGATAATGCCAATATCAAATTATGCATATAAATTCGTACATTATTTTATCTGAAATAAAAAATATAATAAAAATATGAACATAAGCAATGTAAATATTGAACTAATCAAAGATAAAACTACTTTTTTAAAACAAATAATTTATGTATATCAATTTCTCATTATTAATCACATACATAACTAAAATGGGAGTAAAACTATGCTTAAAGGGACGAATTCGATTAATGCGAAGAATATGCCAATTAATTCCAGCTACTTCCCACATGTTCCCACATGGGATATTAATTGGTCAATTGTTCCATTTCTGCATGCTAAAATAAAGGTGTATTGGTCAAACAATACATGGCTGAATCAGCAATAATCTAATTCCGTCCCATTAAGGGTAGTTTTATTCATATGTTAGTTATTATGTGATGATTATTAAGGAAGATATCGGACTATTTGTAATTTTTTATAAATTTGTTTTTAGTTTTATAATTTTCCTATAAGAAATTTTTATTTTATAATTAAAAAATCTTCATTTTTACACATAAAAAATCTGAATATTTTTTTCATTTCAATTTATAAATAATCATAAAAGATCATTTTGACTCAACTTGAGTGGTCATAATACATTATTTAAGTTGGAAACAACAAAGACCAAATAGTGTTTTATGATTTTCCGGCCTCGTTGCTGTGAAATATTAGGATCCGAAATATTATGTATAAGTTTAATGAAATGAAATTCCTTTCTTTTTTTCTTTTTTGGGCTGAATTTCTTTAAAACCACTTTCCTAGGCTATGTAATTAATCTTTTTTTATAGTCACGATGAGTTAAAGTAATACGTATGATTAATGTAAATTATACTATCAGTTTATCTTTATATATTGTAACACGTAATATATTTTATTTTAAAATTTTAAAATCTCACATGCTTAGGAGACATAACTGTAGGTGTCATTTAAATGACCTAATAGTATAAAATTATTTATACTAACAATATATAAAATTATTTATACTAACAATATATAAAATTTAAACATATTTAGTATCACGTTGAAATAAATATATTTGTTTGGTACATATTAAAATGTCTAGTGCATGAGTAAGATACTATGTACTGCTTTGTGTAACAAAAGCTTAGACCAAAAAAATCACTATATAAAAAAGGAAGAATGCATTGTTGGAGTTATCTTCTTATATATTAGTTGTAGTAGATCTCTATTTTGTATTTATTCTTGTACTTATCTTTTATGTAGATATATGTTGTAACTTCCCCTTGTAAATAAAAAAACATAAAACGAGTGAGGCTCCTGATTTATCCTTCACTTTATCTCTTTCATCTTGGTATCAGAGCCCTAAACGACCCCTTCCATGGCTTCTAAAATTTTCTCTGCTCAAACTGCCTTGAATCAATCTTCTCTTGGCCTTCCAACTCCCCCTCCAATAGTTTTCAATATAAAGGTTTTGTTTCTATTGAATTGACATATGTCTACTAATATATCTGGAAGAAGGTTTTTCTAACACAATTCTTAAAATCTAAGTCACAATCTTCTTTCCTTAGTAGATGGAATCATAACATGTCCATCACCAGAAACTGATTTCAGGCTATTAATTCAATGTGATACTATTGCATTAAGTTGGATTAATACAATTCTTTCTTCCGCTGTTCGTGCACACTTTTAAACTATGCTTGTGAGATATTTAAACAGGCTTGGGATACCTTAGCCTCTCTATATTTAGATCAAGTCTCTTTTTTGGTCATTCACCTCAAGTCCAAGTTTCAAAATCTCATAAAAGATTCCTTTTTTATAGAGGATTATCTTCAACAACTTCACTCTATTGTCCGCTCTCTCTTAAGACAATTGATAAATTTATAACTGATGATGATTTAGTCACTTAAGCTTTGCAAGGATTACCTTCTTCCTATCATACCTTTGTATTCGAATTAAATGCTACTGGCGCACTTCCTTCTATCATTGCATTACGAGCTCTTCTTCTCATCGAAGAAGCTCACATTAATGTAAATATTTTGAAGAGTCAAATCCTCAAACTACTTTGCTGGTGTCCACTAAAAGGGAAGAACACATCTAACTCCACTCCAACCACCATAAAATTAAATTCTCATCACATGATTAATCTTCTCAATTGATTCACACTCAAACCACATATTCTTTCTTTTTTGACAGCTTCAACTAGTATTTTATTTGAACCTACATCCTTTACTCAAGCTTTCAAAGATACTATTTTAAATAAGATATTTAAATAATATTTTAATTTTATGTATTCTCTATAACAATATTTTGCAGGAAAGAAAAATATCATGAATAAGACAAAAAGAGAAATGCACGTCGCATCATACCCGACGCATCATGCCACCTTTGGGCAAAAGCTCTATAAGTAGAAGGCTTTTTTTGTGTTAAAGGGACAATGAGGAAAATTACAAACTAGTTACTTTTTTCTAGCTTTGATCTTCTACTCACTTTGTCTAGTTCTATATTTGTCTTTATAATTTTTGGACATTCAAAAAATAGTTACAATATTCTAGAATTTCTTTCTTAATGAGATTTTAAATATTTCATAATGAAGCAATTTCTTTTTTTGTTGAAATAATTGATGAAGTTTGATATAGTTATAATATAGTCTCAAATTTCAATACATGCTTGACCTGGCACTCTCAATTTCTAATTTTTATATAGTGTTAGAATAGTGCTTTTAATAGCTATTATTATCATGTCTATCTATCTTTACTTAAAATTAGTTTTATATTAATTTTGTATTTCTCGTGAAGCAAAATTAATAGATGATGACTATGGGTAAAATAGCGGAGTGAACATAATTTTTATTAATCTATCATTCTACACCCTTAATCTTGCTTACTTCTGTTTTAATTGTCACCGAAAAACTGTGGTAGGCAAGATTATTGATTTTTAGTAAAAATAACCGCAAGAGGTTTTTACTATCTTTAAACACCATCCATGCAAGAAAATTATTTCTGTTTAACAGCCACTAATTTAATTAATTAATTTACATAGCCTCGCGGAGTATTATTCATTGATTATTTTTCAGTGAATCAAATATAAGTTTATTAGTAATAAGCAATTATTCTTAAGAAATACATGTAAAAATTTAGATTTTATTATAATAATATTATCAAGTGAATTTAATGATTCCCAACTCTTTTCAAAACCTAAATCTTTTGAAAGTAATCGTTGCAATTTAAGTACTTTATAATTTCAAAAGAGAAAATAAAATTATCCTTTCATCAATTTGATTCTCTCAAATAGTAGTCAAAATATTACAAGTGTGCAACATAGATTTTTTAATTTCTGTGGAAATGATATCTTAAACTGTATTATAATTTGACAAAATACGAGTAAAAAGAAAGATTCTATACTTATTGGGCTCGTCAAATTTTTGAAATCCTTATCGGGGATCGACTTACATCTACTTCAGATTAAATATTTTATTATTAATTTAAGCACTTAGTCTAATTATTATTTTCATATTTTAGATACTACTGAAGCATTACTAAAGTTTTGCTTGCTAGCTTGCTAGCATATGTATGCAACGTAGCAGTTCTTCACTAATGAGTAGTACTACTATTCACTTTTAGTAGTTCTATTATTACTATTGTTAATATATAAGATAATATTTTTTCTTGTTTATCATCTACTTAGTAATACTACTTTAAATTACTATTACTTAAGAAATTAGTTTTTAATTTTCTTTAAGAATTTTAGAAAGTTTATGATCCGCTCTTCTATAAAAGAGTTGGTTAATTACGATCCTGAATTAGAAACATCTTTGCGATTGCACAGGAAAGGACAAACATCAACTTCTCAAAATATAATTCAGGAAGAAATGGAGCACCACCTACAAGATAACCCACCAGAAATTCGACCAACACCTATTCTAGAAGACCAGTTTGATGAAGTGGCATCAAGACCAGAAAATAGAATTCCAAGGGATTATGCTAGACCGGATCACTTCAACTGTGAATCTAGTATGAGAAATCCCTCGGTTGCAACTAATAACTTTGAAATCAAGACTAATTTGATTTAAACAATTCAACTGTCATGATCCGATTTCTTAGGTCATGATGGCACCTACCATATCCCACCAGTAGGTAAGCCAATTCATAGTCCGGAACAGCTAGTAACAAAATAATAAGAAAAGCAGAAGCAATACTAAATGAAAATAAGGAAGAAGTCAAGAAGGAAGTAAACATATTCTCAAAACCTGGTGAAGTCAGTATAAGAGCTTCTAACCAACCAAGAGTACAAGGTAAGCATAATATATATACAGAGCTGTCTCCGAAATGTAAAACAAAGATCAATCCAGCAACTGAGGGAGAGCAGGAACAACTCCGACGTCAGGAGCTCACCCCAAATCTCCGATCCATGACAACTCCGCACGATGCACACATCAGTGGCGAGAAATTGTACTATGATCTGCAAGGTGCAGAAGTGTAGTATGAGTATCAAACATGAGGTACTCAGTAAGCATCGATCGACTGAGCTCCAAAGATAATGCAAGTATAAATAACATATAAAGCAGAAATATAAACTACATGCAACTGTTTAAGAAGCGAAACATGATAATACTTATAAACTAAAGATAAATTATTATAACCTACAAGTAATCTGGAAAGAAGGTGCTATACCATAAGTAGCTATTCAATATACGATAGTAGGGTGAAGAAAGAGATATACAATATACAACAGTAGTAGTAAAGAAGGAAATGATATACAAATAATAACTAGAGAAGAATGGACATACAACCACGCTATACAAATAACCCAACATGAAGGTACTACCCTGAGGAAGCTAGCCTAACATCACAAAGATCATAAACAATAAGGGAACTAACTCTAATATAATTAGGGTCTCTAGTCAAAATATTCATAATCATAAGATAATCTAGCAATAATAAATCTTACCATAATATGAAAAAAGGGATAAAAAAATGTAGCGACAATCTCGAGTATCAATCCATAACCAGTCAGCCACGAACTATACAATAATAACCAAATAGTAATGTAATTAGCTAACTCGGACAACCTATAACCTAATCGGGCCCCCCCATAAGCTCGAAAGGTTCAAGCAAACACTCAGTAAACAACAACCATAACTTGTACCTATACAACCGCCATAAGACCGATAGATACAAGTGACAAATAATTATACTGGTGATAGGCAATGTATATGAACAAATGAATACAATGTAAATCAATACTACCATATCGACTGAGTACCAAACCGTACCTCTTTTGGCTCACCGGCTTGTAAGGAAGGACCTATGAATATCACCCCTTTCAGTGAGTGGTCCCTGGACAGAGAAATCCATAGGGGACTTGGGATATCCGTACATATTGCTTGGTCCCGAACCAGAACTTTCAATAACCATCATAACAAATCTACTCCATCCAATACCAGAGAGAAATGAGAGTATAATAAATTCTTGGAATTGAATCGAGACTAAACAAGTTTAAATCTGTAAATCCCTTGCTCGAGATCAAATTTAGGAATAAAATGATATAATAATATAGAAAGGGTCGGGATCTCTCTCTACCGAAATGAATAAGCACTGGTGAAAAGAGTATATCAATAATGGACCAGAATCAGCCTCGGTCTAAGTTTCTAAAGTAGTATGGTTAGTTTAAAATATCATAATCCAATAATAAGGGTGGTATGACTTTCATTTTAAGAGAAATAATTTTAAAAGTGAAAAGAGAAAATAAATTCCTTTTTGAAAACAGTAGTAAAATCAAGGTTCTAACCAAAATCATACCACTAAGTAAGCGTAAATACATCTAAATATATGCAGGCCATCACCAGTATCCAAATAATATAAATGTAAGTGTCTAAGAACTAACCATCCTTCCAAAGAATAGACTACTAACCTGGTGTCCAACTGGTATCGTAACCATGGTCTCGGGCCCAACAATATATAAATTAACAAGATATCAGCACCATAATTCAGGAAATTAAGGTAAATAAGGGAATAAGGCTACTAGAAGGATCTAATCGGGGGATACCATCCAATTCACTAAGTAATACGGTAATTCATATACTAAAGGATCCTTCATGTCAATCTATGGTTAAACAAGTCTATAATCAGGCATATTAGAGTCCTATAACTATAGCAGGTAATCTAGACTAAGGCCCAATTTATATTTCTAACCTAAATCCCCTAAACAGGTCAAATACTATTATTGGAATACCGATGACCATAAACCTATCCTATAACCCCTACCTAGCATGCAATCTATACAATACACAACTTTAATTTATGATTTCCCACGAGTTCTTGAGCTCTTATGTCTAAAAATGACGAAAAAAGGGTATAGAAAATGAAGAAAATCGGGGAAGAGGGAGTTATATATTGCTAGGGAATCACCCATCGCAATCGCGAGGGTCCCTGGTCGCGAATGCGATGACCAAGAAAAATAAATATCGCAAAAGCGGGCTAAAAATCACAAATGAAAAGACCAGCCAGGCTGAGTATCACGAACACGACTCATCCTTCACGAATGCGAAGAAGGGAATAGGATTGGGTCAGACCGATCCTTCATCGCGAATGCAAGAAAAGGCTCGTAAATGTGATGGTCAAGGATCTGACCCTTTGCGAATATGGCCTACTCCTCGCGAACGCAAAAAAGAAGGGTAGCCTGCACTAGCAAAGTCTTAACGGACTCTAATCGGGTGCTCGCAATGTTCGGAACCCCATGCGCGCAAATGAACTAACCATACCAAATTAGACATGTCGGACTCAATGGAACCATCAAAATTTCCATTTGAGGTCATTTCGACAAAATGTAGGCCCCATACCCACTATTTCATTTTACCAATTTCTAATCAATAGTCCAAAATGAGTCTGAAAGCCTCGGGACTCGGACCAAGAGTCCCCCTAGCCTAAAATCCATGTTCCATAGCTTATGGAGTTGTCAAAATTTCATCCGAGGTCGTCTACTAGGAGTTTTGGTCTAAGACAAATTTCTTAACTCCAAGAGCTCCAAAACAAGAAAATGGGCTTAAAACCCAAATAAACTGCCCGAAACCAAACCCACGGTCCCGGAAAGTCATAAATGACCTGTAGCTACTGTAGGAAGGTACAAAATGCTAAAAATGCATGGAAACTGAGAAAATAACCTAGAGGGTCATTACATCAACAATCTTGTATTTTCATTGGTGATCTAAGTGAAGATCCACATAGTCAGTTGATTGATTTCTTAGAATTAATTGAAACTGTTAAATGTAATGGAGTCTCTCCTAAAGCAATCAAGTTAAGGCTATTTCCTTTTTTCCTTAAAAGGAGATGTCAAGACTTGATTGCAAAATTTGACTCGACGGTCTATTACCACATGGACTCAGATGACTCGAAAAGTTTTTGATAAATATTTTTCCCCTGCTAAAACCATAAATTTAAGACAAGATATTTCAAATTTCTTGCAGACTGACATTGAGTCATTTTTTCAAGCTTGGGAAAGACTGAAAGCAATGATAAGAAAATATCCACATCATAGTATTTTTGAACATACGTAATTGTATATTTTTTTATCATGATTTAAAACCTTCTTTTAGAAATGTGATAGATCCAGCTGTAGGAGATTCCATCATGGAAAAAATCACAGAAAAAGCATTTCAAATGATGAATGAAATATCAGAGAATGTTATTCAATGACCATCTGACCGCATAACCATCATGAAAGCTTTTTCTGTAAATAAAGTTGATGCAAAGTTTGAATCTTTTCAGATGAATGGACAATAGCTAAGCGAAGTTGAAGGTTGCAACATGTGTGGAATAAATCATATAAATCATGAATGTCAACTAAAGTAATAAATAGGTTAATGTCCTCGAATACAAGCTATACATTTTTGGTAGACCGTTGGCACAAAAACATTCAGGCTTTCAATTGGGCAATCCAAATGATGCTGAAAATTCTCAAAGCTTTCAAAAGCGATAGGTACAGAATCTACCAGGATTAGAAAATTAAAATTGAAGGCCATCAAATTTCAGGCGATATCAACAAGCAGCTCCCTATCAACAAAGGCCTAACAAAACCATCCAAATTTGGATGTCTTATTGTACAAGTACATTAAAGTCACTAATGAAAACTGAAAAGTCAAAATTCAACTCTAAAAAATCTAGAAATTCGGTTAAGCCAATTGGCAACTCTTGTGAAAGAAAAAAAATTCAAAATCCCTTACCGATTAATACAGAGAAGAATCCAAAAGAAAACTTTAATACTATTGCTTTATGGCCAGGTAAGAACCTTGATGAACCTTACACAGACACCCAAGAAAAGATTCAGTCAAAACAACAGGAGGACAAGAGTAAGAATGTTAGAACACCCACAGAACCATCACAAGAAAAAGATGAGAAAATGAAAGAGAAAGATACTGAAAAATTGACTCCATCCCCTTTGAAAATTCTTTTTCCACAAAAAATGAAAAGAGAAAAGCTTGCAGTCAATTTGCTAAATCTTTAAATATTTTGAAACAAATTTACATTAATATTCCTTTTACCGATGCTTTATTACAAATTCCTTCTTATGCTAAATATTAAAAAGAAATTTTATCAAGTAAAAGGAAACTTAAAAAAGTTTCTGTGGTAGTACATATTGAGAAGTGTAGTGCTATTGTAACTATCGGTTTTGTCGTTACTGAAAATATGTGCGGAAAAGGTATGTGGTTCTCATTTGTCATAAGTGTTAGGATTAATTCTTTAGTATGGAGTGCGTTTAATATGTACTAGGGTCATACAATACCCCTACCACAAAGTTAACTTGAAAGTTTCCTTACCGATTTAGTTTCGGGCTAAGTTTAAACTAGGGTCAACTTTAAACGAGCACTCCTCCTAGAATATAAAGAGTTAGGGGGCCTAATACCCATAAAATTAAATATCTTTGATCTTCTTTTAAATACAATTGACTATTTTTTAATCCTCTTTCTGAGTAAAAAGTGATGACCATTTTACTGAAGATCGTCCGTGCTAAAAAACTGAGGGCGATGTAGCGGGTCAGGTCACTATAGCTACGTCGCTATAGCGATGGCATATCAGTATTGCGACGAAACAATATTTTATAACCTATTTTTGATGAATTCATCCCCCAAACTCCAAAATTTCATTCCTAAGCCATAGAGGGGTGATTTTCTCATGGTTTGGGTGGAAATCCTTTATTGAGGTAAGATTTTACTCCTTTTTAACAATGTTTAATCCGTTCATCTTCTAAAATCATTAGAATGGGGATTTATGGTAAAATTCTTGTGGTTTAGAACCTTAGGTTCATGAAATTGTATGGGTATATGTATTTTCACCTAGAATTGATGTTAGTTTGTGAGTTAACTCTTCGTATTATTAAATTGAGGTTCAAAGAATGATAGTTTATAGTTGGGGATCTTGAATTCTATAAAGATGGGACCTTTAGCTTTAAAACTCCATTAATGGAGTTGGGTTGAGCTTGATAAAACTAAGTTGATAATTAATTGACCCTTAGGTAAATTTTTAGGCCGTGAATAAGGGTAGAACTAGTGGGTTTTAATTCCCAAAATAATTGTTTGAAAAGTAATATGTTAACTACTCTTATAATTGTTGTTTGTTAGATGATTAGCCTTCGAAAATGTGAAGAAGAAGGAAGATCATTTGTGATATAGCTTACTTGTTGCAGCAGCTTGGTGCCCAAGTAGGTTATGGTTTATGAGTAGTAGACTGTGGTTAGTAATCGTATTCATAATGTAGATTTGATGGGAGAAATCATGCTTAGGCCTGCAGACATGGCATTTGGATGATGAAATGTAGATTTAATGTAATAAAGGCTTAATTGTGTATTAATATGTTAATGTATGAATTCTTGATGGGTGTTTTGTGTTTGCATGACTTCATGGTGGATTGTAATGTGAATTATGTGAATATAGATGATAATGAGACTGTGTGAGCCTATAATCTAGTGATTAGGCCTAAATACTAATGGTGAACTTGATATTATGTGTGTTGAAATATGGTATAATCTTGCTTAAAGTTAGTGATGAGAACTGACTATGGTATGAGGAGGCGGTGACATAACTTAAGAGCCTAAAGTCAAGTTAGTCTAAGGGTTAGAAAGTAGAGGGTATAAAGGTGCATGACTAAACTAGATTATAAGTTGAATAGAGTTAAATGATTGGCTAATGGAATAGGTCTTGAACCTAGTAATGATGTGAATCTAGGGGTTTCTAGAGAATAATATAATCCCCAGTCTCAGTATAAATAAAGGAGAATTGGATTAGTGAATGAATTTATGAATGCTGAACTTGAGTTTAGACTCCTTTGGGTTGAATGTGCACTTCTAAAAAGGAATACTTGAATTTGATAAAGATGGATTGATAATACTTACTTGAATAAGTCGTGGATTGGTCTTCGGACATGCTGTAATTTATGAAACTAATGAACCATATCTATTTGTGACTTGGTGTGTTAAAGAATGGTTGTTGTTTACATGGAATGATTAGCTTGATGTGACCAAGTGTTTGGGTGGTTGTCTATTGTTGTGATATCTTTTATTATTGTGGAGTGTATCGATATTTGGACATCTTCACATAATTGGTTAATATTATGATTCATTGGTTGGCTCGGGTACCACGTCGGTACAGTACATAGATAAGAGCTCGTCCCCTGCAGGTCATGACTAGTGGGTAACCATAAGACCCTTAACATGTATATAGAAGTAATGTATTGAGTGTGATGGTTTCTTAAGTGGATCGGGTATATGATTATTGCTGTTTATATTGGTTCCATGAATGGACCAAGTTATATTGTGGTTGTTGTTGTGGGTTCCTTGAGAGAACTAGTTTATGATGTTGCTTGATATATTTGGGATTCTTGTGTGGTCCGGTTACTTGTCATATATTTTGAGATTCTTATTGTTAGATTCAGGGTTGTTGATTTGGTCATGGTTTGACTTGACTTATTGTCTCTTGACTTGTATTTGACTGAAGTTGTGGAGTTGCTAGAAAAGGCTAAGTGTCATAAACTTGAGGTGCTTATCATAATGTGTGTTCATAGTTGTATTTATTACAAGGTGATGTTTATTGGTTTTCATTTATCATTGAGGCTAATTGAGGCGTAAGTGAAATAGATTGACTTAATAACTATCAGGATTAAACAAGTGAGAGTTAGGATGGATGACACTTGATGTGAAGGTGATGAATGATCAACGAGAATAAGAATGAAATACTCTTAGGTAACACAAGCGGATGGAAGTGATATAGATTAAATTGATATTTAAGTGGTCATGCTTCTTTTTGTGATTTCTATATTGTGTTTATGTTATCTAACTCTGGTCGGCCGATGATACCTACTAGTACGTGTTATTTGTACTGATACTACTCTTCCTATACCCTTTTTGGGGTATAGTCTGATTGTAGGATCAGTTGATATTTCACAGGTGACGTGGATAGTGATCTCCAGCAGCTTCTACTCCTCTCATTCATGGTGGAAGTTTTGTCCAGTCTTACCTTCTTACTTAGAAACTCTTGTACCTATTTAGATTAGGTCCTTGGGTAGTTTACATTTTCTGTAGATTGTATTTTTAGCTTGTAAAAATTTATTGTAATAAGGATTTGGTATTTTGTTACTTAATACTTTTGCATCTCATGTTGACGGGGTGGTAAGGGGTTCTCCTATCTAGGTGAATTAGAATAGGTGCCCTCACGATCCGTTATTTAGATCGTGACAGCTATACTTTAAAATAAGCTACCACAAAAGCTTGGTGATCCAGATAGTTTCATAATTCCATGCACTTTGGGAGGAGTATTTTGAGAAAGCACTTTGTGACTCTGTGGCTTTGATAAATCTAATGTCATTTTATATCTTTAGAAAATTGGATCTTAGTGAAACAAAAAACACAAGTGTTTCTCTTCAGTTTGCATATCAAAATACTAAAAAATCTAAGTGAATAATTAAGAATCTTATTGTTAGAGTAGATAAGTTTATTTTCCTTGTTGATTTTATAGTATTTGAAATGCAGGAATGTATTGATTAACCAATAATTTTGGGGAGACCATTTCTTGCTACAGGAAAAGCTATTATAGATGTCCATCAAGGACAATTAACTTTGAGAGTGGATGAAGAAAGAGTCATTTTTGATATGAAAAAACTGTTAAGATTTTCAGGAGATGAGACATCATCTTCATGCTTTTCAATTGACATGATTAGTGATCTTGCAGATGAATTCAAAGATTATCAATCAATTATAGATTCTATGAAAAGATGTTTGATCAAGTTTGACATCCCACAAGATGATGATTCCACCATCAGAAGTGAAGCTGAAATATTGAAAAAAGATTATAAGGAAGATGAGATGAGACAAGAGTTCAAACAAAAATTGAACTTAAACCTCTTCCTTCTCATTTGAAATATGCCTATCTTGAGCATGAATTATTTCCAGTAGCTATTTCATCTGCTCTAATTGATACACATGAAGATAAATTAATTGAAGTACTACGAGTATACAAAGGAGCCTTACGGCAGACGGTGGCAGATATCAAAGGAATTGATCCAACTATTTATACACATAAAATTCTTATGGATGATAGCTACAAGTCAATAGTTCAGCCGCAAAAGAGATTGAATCCTGCAATGCAAGAAGTTGTGAAAATAAAATAATAAAACTTCTAGTGGCAGGTATCATCTATCCTATTTTAGACAGTCCTTGGGTAAGTCCTGTTCAGATAGTATCAAGAAAAGAGGTATGACAGTCATAAAAAATGAAAATAATAAACTTACCCCTTTAAGAACAGTTACAAGATGGAGAGTTTGTATTGATTACATATGTCTCAATGATGCCATTATAAAAGATAATTTTTCTTTACCATTCGTTGATCAAGTGTTAAAAAGGGTAGCAAGATATAATTTTTATTATTTTCTTGATGGATATTCAGGCTATAACCAAATTACAATAGCACCAGAAGATTAGGATAAGACAACTTTCACATGTTCCCATGATACATATGCTCATAGGAGAATGCCATTTGGTTTGTGCAATGCACCTTCCACATTTCAATGTTGTATGTCAGTAATTTTTTGAGATATGAATTAAAAGTTTCTAAATATTTTTATGGATGATTTTACACTTTTTGAAAAATTATTTGAAGATTGTCTTTATCACTTGACCTTAGTTCTTAAGGGATGTGAAAAGACAAATCTGATTCTTAATTGGGAGAAATGCCATTTTATGGTTACTGAAGAAATTGTTGTAGAACATAAAATCACTGCTAAAGGGATAGAGGTTGATAAGTCTAAGATGATGTTATAGCAAGAATACCCCCTCCAACAACTATTAAAGGCATTAGAAGTTTTTTAGGACATGCAGGTTTTTATAGGTGATTCATAAAAGATTTTTCAAGGATTTCAAAACCACCGACTAACTTTTTGATGAAAGATATTAAGTTTGAATTTTCATGTGATTTTTTGAAGGCTTTGAAACCCTTACGGAGAGATTGTCAACATCCCATACAGTTGTATCCCCTGATTGAAATCAACCTTTTGATATCATGTGTGATGTTAGTGATATGGCTGTAAGCGCTATTTTAGGACAGAGAAGAGATAAGATTTTTCATCCTATTTGCTATACTAGTAGGACATTAAATCAGGCTCAGTTGAGTTATGAAACAACAGAAAAATAATTATTGACAATAGTATTTATATTTGACAAGTTTCGTTCCTATTTAATAGGGATCAAGATTATTATTTTTGCTGATCATGCAGCTTTAAAATATCTTTTAACGAAGAAAGATGCTCGGTCTAGATTGTTGAGATGGATTTTACTTCTATAGAAATTTGACCTTGAAATAAAAGACAAAAAAGAAATGGAAAATCAAGTAGCTGACTATTTATCTAGAGTAGAGAACTCTCCTCTTGAGTCCATAAAAATAAAGGAGGAATTTTTCGATGAGCATATTTTTTCAGTTATGAATCAACCACTTTGATTTGCAAATATTGCAAATTACTTGGTTGAAAAGTGGACCCCGCAAGATCTCACTCACCAACAGAAGAAAAAGCTTATATCTAATGTTGAATATTACCTTTAAGATAAACCTTATTTATTAAAAACTGTGTAGATTCCATCATTAGATGATGTGTATCTGAGAAGGATATGGAGGACATACTTTATCATTGTCATGGCGAAGCAATTGGAGGAAATTATGCAACAAATTGAATTGCCTTTGAAGTATTGGAAAATGAATTTTTCTGACCGACAATATTTAAAGATGCTCGAGCATATATTGCACAATGTGATAAATATTAGAGAATAGGTAATGTCACCAAGAGATATGAGATGTCATTACAATCAATATAGATATGTGAAATATTTGATGTTTGGAGAATAGATTTTATGGGTCCTTTCCTCCTTCTCACTCTTATACATACATCCTTGTGGCTATGGATTATGTATCAAGGTGCGTTGAAGCTATTCCTAAAAAAAAGAATGAAACTCATACAATGTGCGATTTTCTTAGGAAAAATATTTTTATCAGGTTTCGCACACCATGAGTCATTATTAGTGATCAAGGGACTCATTTCATCAACAGATAATTTTTTATGTTGCTATCAAAATATGGTGTTACTCACAAAATGAGAATATCATATCATGCTCAAACTCAAGAGAAAGTTAAGATTACCAATCGTAAATTAAAAAAAATACTTGAAAAAATGGTTAGAACCTCAAGAATAGATTGAGCCTTAAAATTAGATGATGCTCTATGGGAATATCGAATGACTTTTAAAACGTCAATTGAAATTGCCCGATATAGATTAGTTTTTGAAGAATAAAATTCATTTACCTGTGGAATTAGAACATAAATTGGGCATTGAGAGAACTGAATTTCAAATTAACTTCTGCTGGAAAATGTAGATTTCTCCAAGTTAATGAATTAGAAGAACTGAGGATAGAGGAGTGTGAAAATACCAAAATTTATAAAGAAAAACAAAAAAATGGCATGACAATTTGATTCGAGAAAAGAGTTTCAAAATTGAAGAGTTGGTCTTTACAATGTTATAGATGTCATTTATCACGATCCAAATCCGTCGCGAGTGGCACCCACACTAACTCTCCAGTGGAAGAATCATTTAACTCAAATACTCAAACCCAACACTTAACAAAATTTAAAATAAACTAATCACTTCATTAAATAATCCAATATCTCAAAAAGTTAGTATAATATCGAATGCGGAATTAAAATAAATGTCTAAAACAACCCCAAGAATTTGAAAGTCATTAAATCAAAACTCTACAATTGTTAATAAATGGGTTCAATCCAAAAACAATCAAAAATGTCCAAGTTTGAAATAAATGCACAAGAAATAAATGGAGGACTCATGGCTGCCCGAATAATGTAGCTCACCCTTGAGTCGGAATGCAGTATGCTCTAAAGCTGAGGTCTAAATGCAGTCGCAGGAAAATTCTCTGCACACAATAAAAATAAGAACACATGTAGTATCAGTACACAAGAAATAAAAGTGTATTGGTAGGGTCATCGGCTAACCCAAAATAAAGAATGTGAACACATGACCATAACTTAGTAAACAAGAACAACCATGAACTCATATCAAATATCTTTACCTCAAGTATGTGACACTTAGCGTTTTTCAACATCACCATAGAATTCAGTCAAGTACAAGTCAATATAGACAACAATCCAAGTCAAGTCCATGACTACCAACATTAATCAAGTCAAAAAATCATGACTCAATAATAATAAGTTACACCTTGCCTTAATTACATAAGTAAATAGACAACAAAGGAGACACATAAATCATTTACAACTTAGTCCAGACCACTCAGGTATCCAATTTAATAATAACAATGACAATAATCATAACTTCGGTTCACTCAAAGAAATCACATATAAATAAGTCAACAAATAAATCCGATCCACTCAAGGAACTGTCACACTCATCAGTATCTTGTATATACATGTTAAGGGTCTTATGGTGGCTCACTTGCCATGACCTGTAGGGGACGAGCTCTTGTCCATGTACCAAAAAGCTCAAACATCTAATGACTTCCAATCTTATAATCAACCAATTCTGTGAAGATGTCCAAATACTGGTACATCCCACAATAATAATATAAATCTCATGAAGATGTACAAATACCAGTATATCCCATAATAATAATATAAATCTGTGAAGATGTTCAAATATCGATATATCCCACAATAATAATATAAATCCGTGAAGATATCCAAATATTGGTACATTCCACAATAATCAATAGATATCACAACAACTACAATCATAATGAGAAAATAACAACCACACTTGTACATTCAACAAATCTTTAATACCACCTAATTATATGTGATTAACACTTAGGATATCATTCAACAATTACTTTTTTTGAACATGCATTATAATAGTATATGAAGAAACAGTTAACATGCACATATAAATTGTAATAATCCTCCAGGTCATTTTCTCATTTTACATGTGTTTCCTGCATTTTGAGCCTGCCTACAGTGGCTACAGATCATTTATGACTTGCTGGAACTGTCAATTCGGTTATTGGATAGTTTGTTTAGATTTTGGGCCCATTTTCCTGTTTAGGAGATTTTGTTGTTATGAAATTGGTCTCGGATCAAAAGTACTAGTAAACAATCTCAGATGAAAATTTTGACAGTTCCATCAGCTCTAAAACGTTGATTTTAGGCTAGGGGCAGCTATTGGGTAGATTTAATGAAAAATGAAACTATAGGTGTGGGTTCCACTTTTAATCGAAAAAATCTTGGATGAAAGTTTCGATGGTCCCATTAAGTCTGGAATGTCGAATTTGGTATGGTAGCATAGTTCGTTTGCACGCATGGGGTTTCTACCGGATCTCTAACATCCGATCGGAGACCATTTTGGACTTAGAAAATCTGATGCCTCAAAGTTGTTGGTGCAGCCGCTTAAGCGACCAAATGACCTCTTAAGAGGAAGCCGTTTTTGCGAAATCGAGCCGTTTTAGTGGCCTTGGTTGTTTAGCTGTGGGCCGCTTAAGCGCCCCTAGTCCTCTTAAGCAAATGTCTCTTTTGCGATAGGGATGCCGCTTTAGAGGCCACTCACCTTTGGCACTGGCCGCTTTAGCGGTGGCCGCCTTAGAGGCTAAGTGACCGCTTTAGCGGTACCTGGGGGTGTTAAATCCCCCTTCTTCACCCGATTCTCTCTCATTTTCTCAACCCTTTTCTAATTTTTTTGAGAGCTTGATTAGAGAGAAAGTGTGGGGAATCTTCCTTTGAAGTTAAGGTAAGTTAGCTCTACACTCCTTGGTTCTTGTTCATCATTTTACTCGTTGAATTCTTTTCCATTTCATTGTAAATTCTTAGAAATTAGGTATTTAAATCCTTAACTTTAGGGACTGATTTGGGCCCCGATTTGTGTCCCATTTGTGCTAAACTTTTGTGCACACATTTCTTGTCCTTTGAGGGACCTCGTGACAAATTTAATTTTTGGATTTCATTTGCGGTCCCCGTAGGCCAGTTGTTGACCCGAATTTCAACATGAGCTTTTATGTAGCAATATGAGTATCGTTTTACTCATATTGATGTGTAGTTTAATATTTTGATAGCGAGGCAGTATTTCGGGATCGTGGAGCAAAGTCGAGCAAATTGTGGGCGATTCAAGACTTGTAATTCGGCATCGAGGTAGGCTTCGATCTACTTTTCTCTATGATATTGTGCATAGTAAGTTTGCATGCTAGGTAGGTGTTATAGGATATCTTTATGACTATTATAGAATGACTTAGCCCATTTAGGGAATTTGTGGTAGAATTATGACCCGAACCTTAGTGTAAAACACTTGTCATGGCTATAGAATCCTATTACCCTCGATTATAAGATTTATCATTTGACTTAGTGATTTGGGAGGTATTTCCCCTATTAGATACTTGTAGTGGCTTTATGCCCTTGATTACTATGGATTCCCGAGTTATGAGGCTTGTTATGTTGATTATGTATTATTGGTCCTGAGGCCGTGGTTACGATACCAGTTGGACTCCATGTGATCATTTTTTCCCTTACAGAGGGTATGATTCTGATTTATAGACGCTTAGGCATTTATGGTTACATTGTTTGGATACTGATGATGGCATGCATACTGTTAGGCGTATTCATGCTCATTTAGTGGTACGATTCCAACCCCAAACCTTGATTTTACTACTATTTTTCAAAAAGGGATTTATTCCCACTTTTCACTTTTAAAATAGATTCTTTTATAATGGGAATTGTACCACCATATTTAATGAATTATGAGCTTTTGAAATTAAAAATGATTTTTTGGAAATTTGACTGTGATTTTGGTCCATTATTGATCCACTCATTTTACCACTACTATTTACTTCGGTCGATGGGGATTCCGACCCTTTCTACATTATTATGATGATTTAGTCCCGAACTTGATCTCGGGCAATGGATTTACAGACCTACACTCTTTTAGTCACGGTTTGAGTCCGTGCACTTATTATACTTATATCTCTCTCCGGTACTGGATGGAGTAGATGAATTATGATGATTGGAAGTCCTGGTTCAGGACCAGGCTGTGTATACGGTTATCCTGAATCCCCTATGGGTCCCTTCATCCGTGAGCCACAGTTTTGAAGATGGCTGGTCGTCGTAGGTCCTGTCTTTGCAAGATCCAGAGCTGGAGGAGGTGTATACACTTGGTACTTTATGGCACTTGGATCAGTTATGGTATTTTTAGATATGTTGCATTCATTCATTTATATGCATTGCCTATCACAAGTATGATTGTTTGGCGTCTGTATCTATCTGTCTTATGGGGGGCCGTATAGGTACAAGTTATGATTGTTGTTTGTTGAGTGCTTTAGTGAACCTTTCGGGTTTATGGGGGCCAGGTTAGGTATTTGTGTATTCAAACTAGCCGGTTACTTTATTATTGGTTATTATGGTTAGTTCGTGGCAGAATGAGTATGGACTGATACCCAAAATTGGCAGTACATTTCTGATTACTTTCTCTATTTCGATGAATTATATTATTGTTGGATTACCCCTTGATTAGTCACCCTGTGTTTAGAGACTTGATGATGCCGGTATTAGCTCCCTACTTGGCCATGATATATATATATATATATATATGGTATTACCGTATATCCCTCTATTTCTTTGTCTATTCCTATTGTATATGTATTCTTTGGACTAGTGCACTATTACCTATCCTTCTTTCACTCTTCATTGGTATATTGATTAGTGATATACGGTATTGTACTTTAGCTCCTGAGTACTGTCAGGATAGGGTAGTTATCCTTATTGCTCCATTAGCACTGTTATGCCTATTCCTTGGATAGTTTCTTGTAGTTGCATTCATGCCTTACATGTTATTTTATGATTACATTATTTCTGGAGCTCAGTTGGCCGATGCATACTGAGTACCACGCGTTTGGTACTCATACTACACTTCTGCAGCCTGCATATCATAGTACGAGTTATCGCCGTTGATGTGTGTATAGTGCAGAGCAGCTATAGATCAGGGATTTAGGGTGAGCTCGTGGTGTTTGGAGTTATTCCTACTCTCTCTTATTGTTAGACTGATCCCTATGTTGTACTCAGTGACACCTTTGTATATATATATATTTATTCTGTATTTCACTTGTACTCTTGATGTATTAGAAGCTCTTGTACTGGCTCCACTAGGTTTTAGGATTATATTGTCCCTTTTATTTTGTTTATCCCGCTGCTTTCTTTCATTTCTCTTGATAATCCGTTACTTGCCGTTCCGAATTAGGAGTTGGCTTACCTACTGGTGGGTAATAGTAGGTGCCATCATAACCTGAGAAATTGGGTCGTGACATAAATCGAGTTGGGTTGCAACTACGTTAAATCATTACCTACCTCAATCTAAGCTTGCACCACTCTAATGAGCTCGATCCTTGCCTTTCCGTGCAATTTAGGCTTGGTTGTGGTCTAAAAGCAACAATACAAACATAATTCAGACCATGACGTAACACATTCAAGGATTACAACCTAATCCCTTAAACCTAAGGTCAATTTCATGATCATTCCTCCCATTCTAGGGTTTTCTACCATCATTCAACCTTAATTCTATTAATTTCATGAATGTGATGGCGAATTCTAGGCATGCAATTGTAAATTAACAACCTTTGACCAAAATCGAAGGGTTTTCCACCCAATTTATTTAATTGCACCAGAAAATTCATCTAGGTCAAGTTAAATCCTTTCCAAAATTCAAAAACGAGTGATTTCAAGGATAAATAATTGAAAAATAGTTAGTGGGTGGATTAACTTATCTTACCGAAGGAATTTCATGGAAAACTGATGAAATTCGCTCAAATTTTCCCTCTCCATCCCTTAACAGTATTTGAAATGAAAAATATATTTTTGGGCTATTTTCTGCATTAATCAGCGTTTATCCCGCTATAGCAGGATTCACCCGTTATGGCGGAATTGATCAAAGCTGACTCTCGCTAAAGAGGGAATATTCCCTCTATAGTTGTGTAGTGGTAGCGACCTATCACCTGCTATAGCGAGGTAGGTGAGGCAGAAACTCGGGATTTTTCTCAGTTTTGTCATTTTTACGTCAACTTCAATATCAGGAATTTTACTAACCTAAATCCACTTCCAAAAATTTCTATAAATTCCTTATCGTCTTAGCTACCATAAAATTACCCCAAATCATTTAACCTTTAACTAACCTATTTCCGGATTATCCTAGACCATACCATGCTTGAATTTCGTCCAAGACTAGCCTAGCCTGAAATTTCTCACTCCTAATTCGGGAAAAACTTAACCCAAATTTTGACACGCTAGACTTACCCATAATGATGGAAAGGGTTGTTACATCGTTTCATATGGAGTAATTGAAATTAACAGACTAGTGGAGGGGATAAATTTAAGGTGAATGATCACAAGTTAAAATTGTATTTTGGAGCGCATTTTGAGCAACACTCATCAGTCACTTTGATAGACTAATGAAGTTCATAATTACTAAGTCGAGCTGACAATGTTAAATTCAAAACTATGATTTATTACCCGTAGCCGTTGAAGGTAAAGAAATGGAGCCTTGTAAGCCCAACATATATTTGCATAATTTATGCTTAATCAATTGATCTGGTTAATATCTAGATTATTGTACAACCAGAGCATCACATGAAGGCCTCTAAAAATAGTGTCACCTACACAAGAGCAATTTTATGGTGATTGGTATGCCTAAGTAGATGATTGATTAATCATTTAATGATACAACTCATATGCTGACATAGGTAAATTTTGGATCACATCTTCGTCTTAATTTTGTTGAGTGTATTGCACCTTAAAGATGTGTGGTCACAATTTCTTATGTAAATATATATTAAAAAAATATCGAGCCATCGATAACAAAATCCAAAATTATGTTTTATAGATATTAAAGTTTTTCAAATAAGATACTAAAAGTAATTGTTGAAGTAATATGCTTTACAACTTATAACTAAGGGAAAATGGTCTGAAATATACCCAATCTTTGATGAATATTATTATAACACGCCTGAACTTTGCGTGAGTCTTATGACCCGCCTAGACTATTTATTAGCATATTTTAGTGACATTTATTTGCACTAAACTCTTTTATTTATTTATTAACATATAAACGTCACTAAAATACGCTAATAAATAGTCCAGGGGGGTCATAGGATCCGTGCAAAGTTCAGGCGTGTTACAATAATTTTCATAAAAGTTTGAGTATATTTTGGACCCTTTTCCCTCTAACTAATATATAGAAGTATCTGTGTGTGTGCATATATATATATATATATATATATATATTTCTCTGCTACCTATCACATAAAGTGTAAATACTAATAACTGATATTATTTTTTTTTAGTAATAAAGAGATTTGAAGATAAGAATAAAAAAGTATTTTAAAAAATAGCAATTTATGACATGGACAGAGGCCTTATAGACTTATGTCCTTTCCTTCTATCAAAATTTTATCCAAGACTAAGGGATAAAAACCCCTTTCCATTTGATAGATAATTTTGATCTTAAAAAATATTTTAACCCTAATTTTCTACTTTACTTTCTAAAGGAGCGGCTTGTCCAAATTCTCTTCTTTATCTTTTATTTTTCTTTCATAATAGAGCATTTACACCATTAAAAATGACAACCAGAAAGAAACCAAATTAAGAATGGAAAAACAGAGATCCTATTAAAGAAAAGGGAATGAATTTTCATGTTGAAAATGGCGATTTCGATGAGTTTATAGTTTAAACCATCAAGCACCACAAATAATTTTTTTTTCTGTGAAATCTTCAAGTAATTTTAGTCTAGAACTTGTTTTAGAATTTTACAAGGATCTTAACATTGATTCAAATAAATCTGTTGTTGGAGTAAAGACAATCAGCTTCTCATCTGAAATCATAAATTAACTTTTTGATTTAGAGCCGGTAAATGATGAATCTACACAATTAATGCTTCAAACACCTAATTGGGAGGATATTGAAGAAAGATTGTGATCATTTGGAGATGAATAAATATTTTATACTAATGGAATGCGAAAAAATCTGAATGGAAGAAATATTAGTTATTGTGAGAAGGCATGGATAAACTTCATAAGTAGCAAATTGATTCCGCACATAATTACTTCATTGGTTATGACTCATAAAGTTCTTCTTTATGCTATATGTACTCATCGGGCAGTTGATATTGGAAAAATTATCAATTTCAACATCAAGAGTAGTGTAATCAATTCAATGGTAAGGAGCATTTTCTTTTCGTCAACCATTACTATTTTGTTGAAAAAGTTTGATGTGTATCCACTGAAATCAATGTCTGCCACATCTTTTTTAAAAATAATCAACAAGTATATTTGGAATGGCCTTGAAAGACTGATGGTTCAAAAAGAAAACTAAAGCAAATAGAGAAGTTGAGGCAAACATGTTGTGGAATGCGCAATTGAAAGTTACAAAGTAAATGATAGTACAATTGGAAGGGTTGATTGAGAAGATTGATAAGTTTTTAAAAAGGGTGGACAGAATGAAAGAAAAAATAGAGCAAGAGCTATATCAAATTGAACATATCCAAATGCAAGAAAGAGTGTATAATTCTACTATTATGTGCGACTTTTCCAACATGATTTACAAAATGGGATTAACTTGGGGATTTCTTGATTTGTCGCCGTCCTCTTTGCCACTTGTGTGGAAACATCCATCTCTTACTCTTATTTCAAAATATTTTAATATTGTTTAACTTTTTTACCAGCCACCACCACCCATTGATGAACCGAATCAGCCATCACCACCCCCCGAAGTGCCAAATATTTCAGATTTACTGTCAACAAGAAGTAACAATATTTTTAGTAGATTATCTGATCTTGATCATGTAACAACCTTTGGTGATCTTTCAAGTATATTTTTACCTAGAAATGATGTGTCAGTAATAATTGAAGATAGACAGCCAAGCAACAAAGCAAAAAAGACAAAGAAAATGATTGAAAGAGAAGATGAAGTTATCAAAAAAGGACATCCATGTTCTAGTATAGAGGGGGATGTTCACTTAGTAGATGGAGATTAATGAAAAGATTAACCATTTCTTAATTGACGTAGTTGATTCAGGAGAATGAATCGTTTAAGTGGGGAGAAATCTAGGTTTTTTTGAACTAACGAAAATTGGTTGTTGTTGCTAGTATATTACTACTACTGATTTTCAATAAAATTGATTAGTATAAGTCTTTATCTATATTATCTAGGATTGTGTTTCTATCAAGATAACAGGGGAAAAGTTTTTGTTGGTATCATTGGTGTTAGCTGTGAAAAGTTTGAACATATAAAGAATGTTTACTAGCAGATATAAGTTTTTGTTGTGACAGCTGTAAAATAGGAACGTTTAAAGAACGTTGACATGTAAATAGCTAACTTCTAAGTTAGTGTGAATATTATGATTTAAGTATTAGTTTTTGTGTTTTTTTTCTTGCACTAACTCTTTTTGGATTTATCTTAAAACGATATTGACCAGAGAAGTGAAACGATGTCAAGAAAAAAGGAACAAACACAAATCCGATGCATTACTTCTTGATGCGCCATGGTTACATGGTACTTTCGATGCTTAAAACAAGGAAAATATGTAATAACTTGGGTGTATTTGGTTGGTATGATGTGGTTTTTGTCCTACATTGCAGGAAAATAGGTTTTTGAAGGAAAAATGATCAAAAAGGAAGAATCAAACCTGAGAACGAAGTGTATGAAGATGAAAGAACAAGAATTTGCACCAGAGTGGGAGTCAAGACACCACTCACGTGCCGTGAGGTCCACTCACGTGACGTGAGTGGTGCCGTGGGTCAACTTCCAGTGTAAAAAAATGCCTGATTTCCATGCCAGGCATCCACGTGGCGTGGGTACACCTACGTGGCGTGAGTCAACTTCTGAAAATGTCTAATTGAGTCTGATTTCCATGACACTTACCTACATGGCGTGACTTGGTTCCACGACACCAAGTCACGATACCGTGGAAGTTGCCGACTCTGTTCTCCTGTTCTGATTAGGATAGGATTCGCTTTGTATCTACAAATACCCCTGTATAGTCCTATGTGCGGGAGAGAGTCATTACATTATTTTGAGAGATATTTTCTACTGTTTTTGAGCTTATAAACATATTCTTGGTTTTGTAGTTACAAACCCTAATTCGAGGTTTATTGATAATTGAGATTTCAGTTCTTCTTCATTATTATAAGTGTGCAATTATGTTTTCATCTTTGAATTCTTCTTGTGTTCTTACAATTATGAGTAGCTAAACTCATCAACTAGGGTTGTGTGAACCATGAGGAATTAACGAAACCGGTTAAGTGCAAAGCAACTCTGAACCGATGTGAATGCATGTATTGTTGTTTCCTTCATTTTGATTGCTTTCTATCGATTGCAAACGTTAGAAACTCGCCTGTATTCTAGACTTGCTCGGGAGAGATGTAGAGATTGGGAAAAGGAGATAACAATAGAGATTTGAAGCTATCAACCTTCATCTAATAACTTGAGCCTTAGCGGGAATAGTTATCTGAGATCCAGGACAAGGGTTAGTAGTGCGACACTCGAAGACCGAGAGGAGAAGAGTAAAATTCATCTAACCAAGGTCGAGAGACGTTTAGATGAACATATCTTGTCAGATTTTGCATGCCACATAGCGGGACGGTTTTGTTAGCACAAGTAACCGGTGGAGTTAAGGAATCATTGGGGATCACAGTCCTGGTGCATTTCTCTTATTGTCTATAAACTCGATACAACCAACAATCGTTACTGTCACTATTTATTCACAAACCCCCCCAATTTTACTTACTTTCCAATTATTCCATCTAGTATTCTAAACAAACTTCGACCTATTTCCTGTGGGATCGACCCCAACCTAGTTGGGTTCTATATTTAACAGCGACCACTTTATACTTCTTAGGAGTCATATTTTGGGCGACATTAAATTTTGGCACGGTTGCTGGGGAATACGGTTATGGAGTTGATTAGTACTGGTTGGAGTTGATTGGTTTTGTTTTTACATACTTTTGAGGGTATACGCCGGTGTATGCCAAATACTAGGAGTCAAGGCAATCCCCTGATTCCACTTGATCTTGAGATTGAAAGGACTCTGAGAGCTAATCGAAGAATGGTGAATACCAATGGAGTTCAGGATCCCGCAGCTGCGGGAGACATTTATTACCAACCAATCAGCCAGTTGGTCATGAAACAACGAATCAAACTACCGCTCGATTGACACAAGAAAAGCAGGCTAGGTAAGCTGCTCTTAGACAAGCAGAAAGAGATAATCGAGCGATGCAAGAAGTAGCACAGCGTCTGGCTGAAGATGAAGAGCGACAAAGACAACTGAGAGCGCAATCGAGACCATATGTGCCTGTTTATGATGATCCTGAAGATGAGGATGTGACTTACTTCGAGCTAATAGAGACCGGTGCCATCATTCCTCCTGATTTATCTCCGGGCACTAAGTTTGACATTACCAGTGCCATGATTCACCTGCTTAACTTAAAGGGTGTGTTTTTCGGTCTTTCTACTGTGATCCAAACATGCACATAATGAATTTTGTGGGGTTCTGCACATCATATAATTTGTCTGGAGTTGACCAAGAGGCTATTCGACTGAGATTATTTCCATTCTCTCTAACAGGAAAAGCGACTTTGTGGTTGGCAGAATTACCACAAGGATCTATTACCACTTGGCAAGAATTGAGAAATAAATTTCTAGAGAGGTTTTTCCCACCTTCCAAGATGCTTCAATTAAAGGATGAGATCTACAATTTCAGACAACTACATTCCGAAGCACTTTATGAGACATGGATAAGGTTCAAGAAGAAGCTGCAGAATATGCCAAATCATAGGATGAGTGGTAGAAACTTACTTGAAATCTTCTACAGCGCGTTAAACGTAAATACTAAAGTTGTAGCAAATACTATCACTGGCGTAGCATTTATGAGAATGAGATGGGATCAAGCTTCAGAAATATTAAATTGTATCACTAAGACCAACTGAGGATGGCATACTCGGGAAGCAGATACGCCGGCTGGCACATATGCTATTGGAGCCTCAGCAGCACAATGGGCTTTGGATGAATCTGTAGCTCAAGAGGTCGCTCAGTTGAGGACAGAAATTGGTCTTCAGGCTAAACAGATAACGGCCAGAGATGCTGAAAAGGTGCATGCTGTAGGTGCACAAGGTAAATCGTCTAGACATAATGATAGTGAGTCTGATGAAGAGGCTAAGTACGTAGATTAAGAAGTGGTGGGTTTTCGATCCAAGGGCCAAGGGTTTAATTAAGACTCTTGGAACTCGAGTCAAGGGAATCAAGGTCGGAACTACTATGGAGACAGTTACAACAAGTCAGGGTATAGAGATAGAGAACGAGACTGTGACGGTGATTGGAGGCGAAAGGATGACTATAGTGAGAATAATGGTCTTTACGTACCACCAGGTAGCCGAGATGCTGAGTCTGGAAATTTAAAGATTGAAGACCTTCTGAATAAACTGGTTATGAGGTCAAAAAGCCAAGAAAACTGTCTAAAAGAGATCAAGACAGATATTTCGCGAATAAGTCAGAAGGTAGATTCCCATTTGACTGCCATTAAATAGTTGGAGCAATAGTTCGAAAAGATATCATTGGCACTAAATCAACGTCAGCCAGGCACCCTTCCAAGCAACACCATCCAAAATTCGAAGAATGATGCTCATTGTATAGCTATCACAACAAGAAGTGGAATGACTCTCATTGATGCACCCTATCAAGTTGAGGGTGTTCATGCTCTACTGGAAGAGCAAATGAATGCCACAAAAAAGGTAAAGGATGCTCTAAAGAAGTATGCCCCATTCCCAAAGCTTTCTCCATCTTTCCCTCAACGTCTAAAGAAAAAAGTGGATGAAAATAAAAGTGTTAGTGGGGAGATCATGAGAGAAGTTGAAAAGCCTCAAACTGATGAGAATGTGGTGAATGCTGAAAACAAAAAAAAAAAGAAGTCCCACAAGGGCAAACCCCTATTCCTAGGCTGTCACCTCCATTCCCCCAGCAATTGAACAAGAAGAAGGATGATGGAAAATTTCAGAAGTTCATGTCCATACTGAAACAACTTTCTATAAACATCCCATTGGTGGACGCGTTGGAGCAAATGCCAGGTTATGCGAAGTTCATGAAGGACTTGGTCACAAAGAAGAGAACGGTTTGTTATGAGTCTGTTGATAATTTATACCATTGTAGTGCAATTGCATCCCGTTATCTTATGCAAAAGAAAGATGATCCTGGTGCCTTCACAGTTCCATGCACAATTGGGTCAGTTTACTTCGCCAGAGCTTTGTGTGACCTAGGTGCGAGCATTTATTTGATGCCGTTGGCAGTATTTGAGAAATTAGGTTTGGGAGCCCCCGAGACAACTAAGATGCGGTTATTGATGGCAGATCGTAAGATCAAGAAGCCCGTAGGCATAATATGTGATGTTTTGGTCAAGGTTGAAAACTTCATCTTTCCTGCTGTCTTTGTTGTCTTGGACTGTGGGGTCGATTTTTAGATGCCCATAATTTTGGAGAGACTATTTTTAGCCACCGGCATTGGTAGATATGGAGGGGGTGAGCTGAAATTCAGGCTGGATAATAAGGAAGTCACATTCAATGTTTGCAGAACTATGAAGCAGCCAAAGGACATGAGGGTGGTTTCGAAAATAAATATTTTCGATGACCTTGGAGGACAACCCAGTGGGGATCTTGATGAATTCTGAGTAATCAAGATACCCCCGTCGTGCCGCGACGTTAAATAAAGCGCTGCTTGGGAGGCAACCCAAGGTGTCTTACTATTCCTACATTTGCTTTGATTTTTGATTTTGATCGACATTAGACCCATGCACTTAGGGTGCCACAGGTATATTCCTAACTCCCTTATTTTACTTTGGTCTAATGCATTGGGGACAATGCATGCTTATTTGGTGGGGGCGGAGGTACTTGTGGGTCTATATGTCTACTTGGAGGTTTTTGTTGCCGTGTTTCTTTTCCCCCGAGTGTGCTCTCATAGTAGAGACGGCATGTTTAGATTGTTATTTATAGTATTTCTGTGTTTTTCATGTGTAATTAGAAGAAAAATAGGGGAACCTTAGGAGAAAAATAGGGGAGCCTTAGTGCAGTCCAATTTTGAATTTGATGCTTTTTGATTATCTAAAGGATAACCCTCCTGAAAATTTTTGTTTTGAATTGTGTGTGTAGTATGTTAGTTTGTGACAATTGTTGGATCTTGTTATGGCACTAGGATTATAGGCAAATAATTGTAGCTAGCATTGCATGAACCGGATAAGTAATAGTTGATAATACAACCCTGTGCTATGTGTGTGTGAGGTCATTACTTAGTTAACTTTGTGTGTGCGATCCAGAACTTGCCCGGTTAGTCTTGCCTAGAATTTGAGGATATGGGATTAGGAAAGGATCATAGCCCATTTTTGAATAAGTCCACTTTTATCCTAAATGCCAGACCAAATGAATAAGTATCCCTTGATCCCGACTTTGAGCATTAATGGACCTACTTCTTTCATTAGCCTATTCACCTTCCCATTTTAATTACAATGAACCTATCTTGGCCCTGGTCCCTCCTTGGACACTGTTTACCTCAACTCAAGCAAATCACCTAAGTTGAGGGTGGCTATTATAGGGGTGTGTAGATTGAGTTGGGTATGAACAAGAGGTTAACAAAGGAAAAAAAACAAAAAAAAAACAGGTTTGGGTGTGAAGAAAAAAAATAAAGTGAAAAGAATAGAAATTGCAAAGAAAAAGAAAAAAAAAGAAGAAAACAAATTGTGTTTTGAAAGTGAAGAAAATAACATCCAAAATCTGAAAATAAAAGAAAGGAGAAGAAGGGAAAATAAAAATGAGAAACGTTGGAAGTTGGAGCCAAAAATAGTGTAGCGTCAAGGAGGGTTGAGTCACCATATCCACGTGTACCATAGCCGTCCCCAAGCCTACATTACAAGCCGAGTAAAGTCCTATAGTGATCCTAGTCCAACTGTCTGAAAAATTAAGGCATAGAAAATAAGGGCAAGCCTATGGCATTTCATGCACACTGTTTGAACTTCTTTGGGAGAGAGAGTGTTTTGACTGAGTCCCTAATTTGAGATTCATTAGCATACTGTGAGTGAATGGGACTTCTTTGATTGTGAGAGTACATGAGTTGCATTATTAGCTGCTAATTGTTCGAATAATGTCATTTGCATATATATTTAGTTGTTTGGGCATAATCTAGTGCCATCACTTTATCCCTTCTGTGTCATGATAATATGTTGTCTGCATACACACTATGGTTTTGATTTGTACATAGGAGGGGTCGGAAAGGGTTTTGTGCCGAAGTCAATGAGTTGACTACCATAGGTCCCTTAGGTTTCTCTTAGTTAAGCATCGTATATGTCTATTTTTATTTCGTTCGCCTGAGGACATGCAAACGTTCTAAGTTGAGGGTGTTGATGCGCCATGGTTAGATGGCACTTTCGATGCTTAAAACAAGGAAAATATACAATAACTTGGGTGTATTTGGTTGGTATGATGTGGTTTTTGTCCTACATTGCAGGAAAATAGGTTTTTGAAGGCAAAATGATCAAAAAAGAAGAATCAAGCTCGAGAACGAAGTGTCTGAAGATGAAAGAACAAGAATCTGAACCAGAGTGGGAGTCAAGACACCACTCACGTGCCGTGAGGTCCACTCACAAGACGTGAGTGGTGCCGTGGGTCAACTTCCAGTGTAAAAAAATGCCTGATTTCCATGCCAGGCATCCACGTGGCGTGGGTACACCTACGTGGCGTGAAAGTGTGGTGTGATTCAACTTCTGAAAAACGTCTAATTGAGCCTGATTTCCACGACACTTACCTACGTGGCGATATTTGGTTCCACGACACCAAGTCACGATACCGTGGAAGTTGCTGACTCTGTTCTCCTGTTCTGATTTGGATAGGATTCGCTTTGTATCTACAAATACCCCTGTATAGTCCTATGTGCGGGAGAGAGTCATTACATTATTTTGAGAGAAATTTTCTACTGTTTTTGAGCTTATAAACATATTCTTGGTTTTGTAGTTATAAACCCTAATTCGAGGTTTATTGATAATTGAGATTTCAGTTCTTCTTCATTATTATAAGTGTGCAATTATGTTTTCATCTTTGAATTCTTCTTGTGTTCTTACAATTATGAGTAGCTAAACTCATCAACTAGGGTTGTGTGAACCATGAGGAATTAATGAAACCGGTTAAGTGCAAAGCAACTCTGAACCGATGTGAATGCATGTATTGTTGTTTCCTTCATTTTGATTGCTTTCTAACGGTTGCAAACGTTAGAAACTCTCCTATATTCTAGACTTACTCGAGAGAGAGGTAGATATTGGGAAGAGGAGATAACAATAGAGATTTGAAGCTATCAACCTTCATCTAATAACTTGAGCCTTAGCGGGAATAGTTATCTAAGATCCAAGACAAGAGTTAGTAGTGCGACACTCGGAGACCGAGAGGAGAAGAGTGAAATTCATCTAACCAAGGTCGAGAGACGTTTAGATGAACATATCTTGTCAGATTTTGCATGCCACATACCGGGACGGTTTTATTAGCACAAGTAACCGGTGGAGTTAAGGAATTATTGGGGATCACAGTCCTGGTGTATTTCTCTTATTGTCTACAAACTCGATACAACCAGCAATCGTTACTGTCACTATTTATTCAACCCCCCCCCCCAGTTTTACTTACTTTCCAATTATTCCATCTAGTATTCTAAACAAACTTCGACCTATTCCCTGTGGGATCGACCCCAACCTAGTTGGGTTCTATATTTGACAATGACCGCTTTATACTTCTTAGGAGGCATATTTTGGGCGACATCACTTCTTCATTATATGATACACCGGGAGGTAGCTTCTAAAATAAAAAAGGTTTTGTTTTATCCAGAAAGTATTATATTAAGATGGTTCATACCATTTAAAAAAGAAAAAAAAACTTTGTGAATTTTTGAAAAAAGGAGTTTGGAAATATTCTATGGAAGTGTCCAAGCTCATTTTGTTAAGCTTTTCTGGAAATTATCCATTAATGTTCACACCCCTAACTTTCAAGTTTGTGGTTTTGTTTTTGTGAAGGCAAGAATGATTATCTTCAATTTTGAGAAATTATTGAAATTGAGAAGCATTATGATCACAAAAGGCAGAATCAATAAAATTATGCTAGAACTTTCCCCAAGTGTCTAACGCGGTGAAATTCTTGACAACGCTGATTTTTAAATGAAATTAGGCTTTCTTTGATTTATTTTTATCCTGTCTTTACCCATTGTTATATAGTGATTCCTTTTAGTGTGATCACTAAGAAGAGAACCAACTTTTCTTCTTACATCATGTTGGTTTATTCTTGAAAAAAAAAATTATTACTCCTTCTGGCTATAACTATATAAAAAAAGACTATTGAAGTAAGGAAGAAATACATACTTCTCGAGTAATTTCTTCGACAATACAATTTATATATAAAGAAAATCAAAGAAAAAAAAGAGAAAAATTGTCATATATACTTGTGGAATATAGCTTTGGTTCAAAAAATATTCGGTGCGAAGGAACAAGTCACTACAAATATATCCTTTATCCTAACCAGCAATAAGCCTAACATTACAAGCCTAAAATAGTCCTAAAATAATCTTAAAAATCAGAATTAATTCAACATTAGTGGAGACTGATATAAAGAACAAAATTATGGACAAAATTTGAGAAGCTTAAAAATTGCGATCATAATGTTATCAATTTCAAAAGATTCATCAGAAAGAGGAGATGGAAAGTTTCGCCTAACAAAAACAGAAGCAGAAACAAGATAAAGATCTGATGAACTTGAAAAAATTATTGGTTTTGAATTTTATGTGAATTTTCTTTTGTTATTTTTTTACTGTAGAGGAAACAATAGTTATTAATAAAATACTTTCCTCGAGGACGAGCAAAAATTAAAGTATCGAGAAATTTGATGGATATAAAATATTATATATTATATGTTTAAAATTATACTATTTTAAATAATATATTTAAATAATATTTCAATATTGTGTATTATCTATAATAATATTTCACGGGGAAGAAAAATATCATGAATAAGGCAAAAAGAGAAGTGCACGACGCATCATACACGACGCATCAAGCATGACACATCATGATACCTTTGGGCAAAAGCTCTATAACTAGAAGGCCTCTTTTGTGTTGAAGGGACAAGGAGGAAAATTGCAAACTAGACACTTTTCTCTGGCTTTGGTCTTCTGCTCACTTTGTCTAGTTCTATATTTGTCCTTGTAATTTTTGGACATTCGAAAAATATTTACAATATTCTAGAATTTCTTTCCTAATGAGAATTAAATACTCCATAATATAGTACTCTCTTTTTGTTGGGATAATTGATGAAGCTTGATATAGTTATAATATAAGCTCAAATTTCAATATATTCTTGATCAGGAACTCTCAATTTCTAATTTTTATATGGTGTTAGAATGGTACTTTTAATAACTATTATTATCACGTCTATCTATCTTCACTTAAAGTTAGTTTTATATTAATTTTATATTTCTCACGAAGAAAAATTAATATATGATGACTATGGGTAAAATAGCGGAGTAAACATAATTTTTATTAATCTATCATTCCACATCCTTAATCTTGCTTACTTCTGTTTTAATTGTCACCGAGAAACTGTAGTAGGCAAGATTATTGATTTTAGTAAGAATATTCGCAAGAGGTTTTTACTATGTTTAAACACCATCCAGGCAAGAAAGGCATTTCTATTTTATAATCACTAATTTTAATCAATTAATTTACATAACTTCACGGAGTGCTATTAGTTGATTATTTCCCAATGAATCAATATAATTGTATTAGTAATAAGCAATTATTCTTAAGAGAAATACATGTAAAAATTGAGATTTTATTATAATAATATTATCAGGTGAATTTAATGATTCCCAACTCTTTTCAAAACCTAAATTTTTCGGAAGTAACTGTTGCAATTTAAGTACTTTATAGTTTCAAAAAAGAAAGCAGAAGTCTCCTTTCATCAATTTGATTATCTCAAATAGTAGTCAAAATATTACAAGTCTGTAGTATAGATTTTTCAATCTTTGTGGGAACGATATCTTAAACTATATTATAATTTGATAAAGTACGAGCAAAACAAAAAAGATTCTATACTTACTGGGCTCGTCAATTTTTCTAGCTTGGTTCTTAAGCTTTCTCTTCGTCTTAGCTATTCGAATATAATTTTACTTATTATTACACTCGTTCATTAACTATTCACGGTCTCTATTTTGTTTGTGGATCAAGTGCTACGGGCTATACAACCATTCAGATAAGCTCTCGATCTTTATTTTGTTCATTATTTTTGTGGTTTATCTAGCCTATTTACTCTTTTCCAAACTCACGCTACTAACAAGAAGCTAAAATTGTAATGCGTGCTCTTGACTCACTTACAAATTTAACTATCCCAAAATTGATTGTAAATAGTTTGGCACCCACCGTAGGGCCAGAGCAACTGTGTGGGTTTTAGTTTCTTCCTTTTTGCCATTTTCTTTCTGTGCTTTGCTTTGTAGGAAAGTAGGTCATGGCTGACAATAACAAAGACCATGTGGAGGATATCTCTCCCTAGCAGACTCCAGGGACTTAGATTTCAAATCCCTCAGGCCTAGGAGGGAGGACCATTCTTAATGGCGAGGAGACGACATTCACCTTGAACATGTCGAACATGAACATGCAAAAAAAGATGAAAAGAACTTGTTGACCCCGATGATGAGGAGATGGAAATGTGCAACCTGCAAGGTTTACAGTAACTCTTAAAGGACTTCATTGTGTCCCATAGGGAGCTAATGGCTCGGATGGAGGCTCAGGACAGAAGGTTGGATGAACTGAAAGACGCGCATCTCAGGTGACCCCGGGTGCCTCAAGAAGGAACGAATGGGAAGATCCAGATGATCAAGAGCATAAGGAAAGGATGGAAGGAATAATTATGATGGATTACAAGACTTGGCTCAAAGATTCAACCTGTCAACGGATGTACTAGAGTTGCTGAGGAAAGAGATGAAGGAACAGTATTCTGAACTTCAGTCTCATATGAATCGAATACCGAGAGCCCCTGGTAGTAAAAGGACCTGACTCTAAGAGTTACTTTAAGGTGCCCTACATAGCTATCGCGATAACGAGACCTTTCCCGAAGAGGTTCAAAATATCAGACATCCCAAAGTATGATGAGAACTTAGACCCCAAGAGCATTTACTATTTTTTACCACAACAACCAATAATAATGATCTGACCAAGGAGGAGGACGAGTCAGTTATGGTGAAGAATTTTGGAGAGATGCTCTCGGAGGGAGCCCTAGTATGGTATTATATTCTCTCTGGAAATTCTATTGATTCATTTTATTTCCTTCCCTTAGGAGCAGGTGGAGTACCTCAGATCACAGTGTTCGAGCGAACCCCATATCTCTTGAAAGAAGTGTGCATCCCAACTAATGAACCTCTGAAGGCAAGATTCATCCACTCCTCCTGATGATGGCAGTGACCCATATCATGACACCATCGATAAGTATTAGAGCCAATGAAGGGAGTGGACGCCCAGGGAAGGTCCCCCAACAATAATATATCCTCATCAATATGGGAAGGCAAATTTTCACTCACCTCAGGTCTTCTTATCGAAGGCTAGTGAGAGTCACTAAGAGCATGGAGTCTTCCACAATGTACAGGTACCTTCGATGCAACTCGTGGACCATGACATCAAAAAAAGAATCCATGGCGCCTGTAAAGAAGGGTAGTTGGCTGAATTGTTACCCACCACCTTTGTCCCGGGATTTTTCTATAGTCTTTACCTCAATCTCGTCGCAAACCTGAGCAGGGGTGTCACACCCCGAATCCCAACGAGGCGTGATTGGCACCCGAAGCTGATAAGGCGCGAGAGAACCAAGCTTTGCTTTTATTCCTTCATATACATGTCTTAGGAAACATTACTATCCCATAGGAACAGGAAATACTAAAATCAGAAATCATAGAACATGTGACGTATATACATATGAGAAACTCGGCCGTTGAGGCCATCAAGTCAAAATGTCATATACTATCTTACATTTGTGTACCCACATACGTCTACAAAAGCCTCTAACAGATGCATTGACCAAAACTAACTGAAAGTCGGGACAAGTCCCCGCTTTATACACTATGTATAATATCAAAACATATGAACAACTGTGACTAGGAGAAGCCCCGAACTAACTGGAGCTCACCAATGATCTGCAATTACTGTCATCCTACGGTGGAGGTCTACTAGTGCCTGCACCTGCAACATGTAAGGTAAGTTCCCCAAAAGGGGTCAGTACGAAGAATGTACTGAATATGTAAGGCTCAAATAAAACTATACAACACATGAATAGTTCAATGAACTCAATGGAACTCAAATGCATATGCATAATCCGATGAATAAGTAAGCATTTTGCACTTTGGAAACCATGTGTATTACTTTCATTGTTTTCATCGCTTTCATGCTTCTTTACTTCAATGTCATTACATATGTCACAATGTACCCGGGCCCCTACTGATCAGTGGGTCTTTACATGACTTATCGTCATGTTGGGATCGGGTCGAGCTAGGCTTGTGCCCCTAGACCTGCCACCCAGGGATCGGGTCGAGCTAGGCTTATGCCCCTAGACCTGTCACCCATAAATCATACATCGGGATCGAGTCGAGCTAGGCTTATGCCCCTAGACTTGACACCCATAAATCAACACATCGGGATCGAGTCGAGCTAGGCTTATGCCCCTAGACTTGCCACCCATAAATCAACACATCGGGATCGAGTCGAGCTAGGCTTATGCCCCAATACTTCCCACCCATACTTGATCATTGACCACATTTGCATTACTTTGTTCTTTACTTTGAGATTGGTATTTTGATAGTCATAACATCACTTGAAACTTTGGATCATTAGCCAATGAGTGAGAGACATATGAGATTGGTACATTCACTTGTGAGAGATTGACATATTCATGTGACATAGCATGTTTGGAAACTTGGAACCATAATCAAAATAGAAGACATGTGAATAAACATTATTGGAAACATGACACCATTGGAACCATTGGACAATCATTCATAACAAGATACATGAGCATAACCACTATTGGAACATTGGACCATAACCTTGTTTAAGCTTTCAGAACATTAACCATGATAATGAGACATAAGACTCACAAATAATCCATGAGTAGGAAAGATATGACAATGACTATTGATAAACGGATATAGGATACCTTAGCACATTTTGGGATAGGACTAGTGAAATAGCAATGTGGATACTATTTACCGCAGAAAGATACGGACAGAGTAACCTTACATACCTTGTACTCTCAATACGGATATCCAATTCTAGATGTGCATACAATAGTCTAGCTCCTTCTTTATGTGTCATTCTACAACACAAATACATAACGGGATTCACATTAACCAACAACTATTTTGCAATTGCATAAAACATTAATGGGGTACATGTTTGCCTTGAACCTGTCATTTCCCCTTGACAAAACCATTGATAAAATTATTATTCCAAAAATTCCATAATATTCCCAACATTGACCAATATATGATAATTGACACATTTCACCACAACACTTCTCCTTTCCACTTTCTTATCCATACCACATCACAAATAATCCATCAACTTCCCTTAATACGACTCATAACACATATCGGCCAAAATTCCATAATTTCCACTTATAGACAATAACAAGTTTAATACCAAAAATAACACCATACATGTTCATATTTTATCCATACCATGATCTTTCATCAAAGGCACAAGCCATAATTCAAGTTCAAATCTCATGGATGGCACATCATGTACAAAAACCCAAAGTACTATGTTCAACTCTTTCAAGCATAACCAACAAGATTCACATACTCTCCCATGCATATAATATATTAATCCATGACAATAATCACTTACCTAGGCTTGGAAGATGTTGATCTTGCTCCAAAGTTTGGCTTTGAACTCTTAGGGTTTGAAGAAAATACCTTGGATACTTGTCTAAAAGGCATGAGCCTTTGTAAGCAATAAAAATCAGATTTATTGCCCTTTTTATAGGCTCTCAATTCTATGCTTATCCACTTTGATTCAATAATTGATGTGTATGACTTAGTCAATTGGAAGAATGGGTCTTGTGACCCATTGGGCCATGTTTTCTTTTCATTTTTGAGTCCTTTTTGGGCCCAATTTACTTAACCCAATAAAATTAATAATTTCTCGTGGTTTCATCATCTCATACGTGTTACGACAATATTCCTACTCATGTCATTCATATCCGTAGCCTCAATCCCAAAAACAAGTGATTCTAGCCACGTATGGCCTATTTTGCCCAAAAGGGTAAAATCGTCATTTTGACCCCAATTTTGTTCTCGAGTAATTTTATCATATCAATATAATATTTCACTCATTTCATGTATATTCTCATGGTTGTAGAAGAATCGTGGCGAAAATCGGCTCAATACGTCCCCGGGAACTCTTGGGACTTAAACAAAATTTTCAATTTTTGAAAGGTGTGCAGGGGCGGCGTGGCACGCTGCCTGGCGCGCCCCTTTACTTCCTATGGACTGAAAATTTCAGCCCAGAGCGGCGTGGCACGCTACCCAATGCGCCCTTCCCTTAAATTTTTCAAAAATTTCATTTTTCGACTTTCTTCGCGGGTTTGGTTAGATACTTCAAGTCCTATTCTTTAACTCACTTCTTAACCTTAACATACTTTGTTTAGAGGTCCTCTTAGCCTCGTTTTGAACCCGACAAATGCTCCATGAAGATCCCAAAACACCATCTACGCAAGGTTAAGCATATGTACAAGGCCAAATTTTAAATTTTTCCATCACTAACATTACCAAATACATACTTATAGCTCTCGACACCTAAGTAAACGTTGTTCATCGTCATCACATTGGGTTAGGAAGGTACGGGGTGTTACATTCTTCCCCCCTTAGGAACATTCGTCCTCGAATGTTAGTAACACTGTCTCATTGTAACACTTAAGTCAAAGTGAATTCTCTATATCATAATATACACACTTAACACTTGTAAAGACTTATAACTCCAAATCTGTATCTTGACCTTTTCCTTCCATGTATCACAAGTACAAGTACTTAGATTTCATTAATGCTTCGATTTCCCTTGTGATTTCTTCGATGTACTAAGTTCTCCAATAGTGCCCCTACGGAAGCTACTTTTGCATTTCTTAATTCTTTCACTTCTCGATGTACCCCTTTTACGTGTGAGATCCTCTGTAATTTGTACCTTTCCACTGGCAACAATACTTTATACCCTCCGATACACTTTCGGAGCATCGAATATAAAATACTAAATGGACTGTGAAGAATTCCTGGACTAGTGCTAATAGAGACGCAAGTTGCCCAAATCTTTGGACAACTCCTCTTTCTTTCCGAATCTCATTATCTTTTTCCATTGGTGAAACTATCAACTTCTAATATCGGCATATGACTTATACCACCTTTGGGCCATTTGTAGCTACTGTTATATCACCTTCACTTTCTCTATAGCTTGATGAACAAAATTTGACCTGGGCAACGCAAATTTCATCAGCCGTATATGTCCTTTTATATAAACCTTCGTAAGGTACCTTTTGATATCTTTATTGTAAGTAATTTCATTAGACGATCGATATTCATCCCCACTACCTTTAAAGTCCAATGTACAAACTCGTGACATATCTTCACATGTTCTTATAATACATTCTGTTTGTCCATCCATTTAAGGATGACCAGCCATACTTACATTTATCTGTGTACTCATGCTTTACTGGAAAGACTTACCCACACTGTGCAATAAAGTGAGCCCCCCTGTGTGATATAATAGTGAGTGGAGTCTCATGTAATCATACTATCTCTGTAACATACAATTTTTGCGTACCATTCATCTGTATCAGTAGTCCTAACTTGTAGGAAATATGTTGACTTGGTAAGCCAGTTCATGATTACTTATATGGAATCAACCTTCGTAATGTACGAGACAACCCTTTAATTAATTCCATGTTATTCATGTTCCACTTCCCAACTGGGAGGGTAATATATTGCATAAAACATACAGACTTCTGATGCCATACCGGTCGTCAGTGACCGCTTGGACATTGAACTACAAGTTCTACAATGTGCTTCTCATATATTCTTATCAACACATCTCTGCTACACCATGGTGTATTTTGGTTGTTTTCTAACAAACAAACTACCGTGAATGATGTTCTTCTGTCACATTTCCGTTTCTTAACTCATCTATACCCGGTACACACAATCTACATTGGTGCTAAAGTACTTCCCCCTTGTGATAGCTCAAGTACCTTTGTCGACTTTTTATTGTACATTCTTTTCTAGTTGGAATAAGATAGTCTTTACATACTGTTTCTCCTCTCGGCTACCCAGAAAGATTTTGCCGCCTTTTACACTCTCATTCTTTCACCTGGGGTTTCAAGAGAACAAAACCCCACATTGCTTCATTGATATAGATTTCTTGACTATATCTTTCTTTTCTGTGAGCTGGCCATTCATACTTCCTACTGCCTTGCAGCTTAATGTATAAACTACCCCATTTGCTTTTCCCAAATGATATAGGATACCAATGTCCTCACCTTTTAAGATTTCAAGCCACCTTCTTTACCTCAGATTAAGTCTTTCGGCTTAACAATAATTACATTGTCTCACATCCAGAATATATATATATATATATATATCAACATGAATCCCTTACAAATAGTGACACGATGACGTTAAAGCAAATATCACTGCTGCTACTTCAGGGTCATGTGTTTAGTAATAATTTGTATTCTCATGTGGCCGCAACTGTCGTGATACATATGCTATTACCTTATCATGCTACATCAATATACATCTGAGGCCAACCCCGGAAGCATTACCATACATTGCATAACATTCTTATGCCTTCAGAAGGCACTTACAACGGATGTGGAAGTTACTTTATCTTTCAACTCTTGAAAACTTTTCTCCAAGGCATCATTCTACTGGAACTTGATTGCGTTGTGTATAGGCTTTGTTAAGGGTGTAGGGATAGAAGGAGATCCTTCCACAATTCTCATATAATGATCAATCAACCCAAGAAATCGATGGATCTCTGTAAGCATCGTAGGCCTTAGCCAATTGTTCACCATTTCTATCTTTTGTGTGACAACTTTCATCTCTTCATCCTATACAATGCATAGTCCTCTTGTGATTTTTTATTTTTTTTTGAATAACATCACCGAATATGGTCACATACGCATTTACAAGTGTCTTGAATGCCCTGTTCATTAATCTATAAACCTACAGGTGCATTCTCTAGCCCAATTGACATACTAAGACTTATAAGCATACCATGTTTGTAATGCTGCCTTGGGTATATCATCATCGTTCATATATATCATTCATTATCATTTATCCCGTAACTGATCAAACAAATCGTTAACTCTGGGGGGGAAACTATTCTTATCCAGTTGCCAATAGTAAACACACATTCTCAATAGGCCATGTTATTTTTTTTTATATTTTTTTTTTGTACTAGTGACACTGATGCACCCCAAGGGGTAGTACTAGGCCTTATGAATCCCTTATTCAACACGTCTTTTAATTTCTCCTGTCATTCTCGTAACTCGACCAGGACATGCTATATGAATAGGCCATGCTATATGATGAAAATAAAAATAGGCCGAGTACCTGACGTCACATTCATACCAACTCATACATCTGGGAATTCATTTACCACCCGGACTAATTAAAGAGGTGGGGGCTTCGCATTAATATCGTTCACTCTTACTAAGTGACATATGTATCCCTTAGAGTATCCTTTTCTTCGTCGTGAGATGGGGAATACATTTTCCTGGCAATTCACAATATTCCTTTGGGGATAATGACAATATAACTTCTTAGTTCGGCCATCTACTATGGCATAACCCCTTTATAACTCAATAAGATCAACCAGTATTTCATGTTCACAATTAATGACTATGCACTTATGATATACTCTTTTACTTACAATAGGTTCACCAACTGATGTGTAGGCTTCCTGTGACATAACTGGTCATTTTGGTGTTCTTTTAACTTTTCAGCAATTAACAAAATACCATATGCTCTATGGGTCAATCAATACGTGTACAGTACATGTAGCTTCACCAGGAGAAGCCTCATTTTGTGACCTGACATATCACACCAATAACAACATTTGGCCCCAACCGACATTTGGTCTCTACCTTTTCCGTTCTTATGCTTGATACCCCATTGCCCATGAATCCTGAATCTCACTTCTTTGCCAAACCGAATGTCTCTCAACCCTTGGGATCGAGGTAGAAAATTTACTATAGATTAAAGAAATAATGATTTAGGCGGTCTGCTAATCATCCAAGACCTCAATTCTCCTTGGGACGCCATGAACTGTCCCCATAGATCTAGCCATCTTTAACGACCCGTTGTCAAATAGTTGTGTCCTTTTCTGTTGCCTCTGGTCTTTCATTATTGTGTGAAAAATGCCTATATCCATTGTACAATCCATTTGTCTCTATACTGATGCACTCTATCGGTCATAACAGTTATCAGTTTTGAGCATATCTAGTCAAATTATGACACTAAAAACTGTACTTCCTGACACTTATAGTACTTTGGCAAATTCTTTAACAATTGGTCCACATAAGCTTTTCTGACCTCATATGGGAGGTACTAGTCACAGAATGCCATTTTACATTCCTCCCAACTATCGAAAAAGACATCAGTAGATCAGTCATATGCATAACATCTAGAATCCTTTTTAACTTAGTTCATAAAGTCCTATGGGTCTTCATTCAAATCCGACCCGGTGAACGTAGGAGGGTATGATTTCTGAAAATCCTGTGTTTGATGACTAGCTACCCTAGCCGCACCATCATTACTCGTCATCAGGATATCTCGCCCGTGACATGATACAACAACTATCTGAGTCAACAGATGCACTACATTTCTTAAATCCTGTACAATGACATTTATAGACGGTATCTTTTGGCTATGAGAGACCCGTATAACAATTTCCATATCAGCTCTACCTTGACTCACTTGGTCAAGTGGTGAGTTCCTCATTTCTACTTCGGCAGGCATATCAACCTGCTCACCTTTGTCTTTATCTTATCTGAGACTCAGCAGTTGACTATACAAAAGAAAACCAATGTCAATACGTACATATGTGTCTACCTACAACTTTGGCTCTACTGCACGATCTAGAAGTAAAGAAAAGAAACAACTCCTAAATGTCCCGTAGCCTCCTGCTTATCAATGTGGCGCGCAACACATCCATAAGCAAGACTCTACTCAGACACGACTTTGTAGACACCCTTAGAACGACCCGCTTTGATACCACTTTTGTCACACACCGAATCCCAATGAGGCGTGATTGGCACCCGAAGCTGATAAGGCCCGAGAGAACCAAGCTTTGCTTTTATTCCTTCATATACATGTCTTAGGAAACATTACTATCCCATAGGAACAGGAAATACTAAAATCAGAAATCATAGAACATGTGACGTATATACATATGAGAAACTCGGTCGTTGAGGCCATCAAGTCAAAATGTCATATACTATCTTACATTTGTGTACCCACATACGTCTACAAAAGCCTCTAACAGATGCATTGACCAAAACTAACTGAAAGTCGGGACAAGTCCCCGCTTTATACACTATGTATAATATCAAAACATATGAACAACTGTGACTAGGAGAAGCCCCGAACTAACTGGAGCTCACCAATGATCTGCAATTACTGTCATCCTACGGTGGAGGTCTACTAGTGCCTGCACCTGCAACATGTAAGGTAAGTTCCCCAAAAGGGGTCAGTACGAAGAATGTACTGAATATGTAAGGCTCAAATAAAACTATACAACACATGAATAGTTCAATGAACTCAATGGAACTCAAATGCATATGCATAATCCGATGAATAAGTAAGCATTTTGCACTTTGGAAACCATGTGTATTACTTTCATTGTTTTCATCGCTTTCATGCTTCTTTACTTCAATGTCATTACATATGTCACAATGTACCCGGGCCCCTACTGATCAGTGGGTCTTTACATGACTTATCGTCATGTTGGGATCGGGTCGAGCTAGGCTTGTGCCCCTAGACCTGCCACCCAGGGATCGGGTCGAGCTAGGCTTATGCCCCTAGACCTGTCACCCATAAATCATACATCGGGATCGAGTCGAGCTAGGCTTATGCCCCTAGACTTGACACCCATAAATCAACACATCGGGATCGAGTCGAGCTAGGCTTATGCCCCTAGACTTGCCACCCATAAATCAACACATCGGGATCGAGTCGAGCTAGGCTTATGCCCCAATACTTCCCACCCATACTTGATCATTGACCACATTTGCATTACTTTGTTCTTTACTTTGAGATTGGTATTTTGATAGTCATAACATCACTTGAAACTTTGGATCATTAGCCAATGAGTGAGAGACATATGAGATTGGTACATTCACTTGTGAGAGATTGACATATTCATGTGACATAGCATGTTTGGAAACTTGGAACCATAATCAAAATAGAAGACATGTGAATAAACATTATTGGAAACATGACACCATTGGAACCATTGGACAATCATTCATAACAAGATACATGAGCATAACCACTATTGGAACATTGGACCATAACCTTGTTTGAGCTTTCAGAACATTAACCATGATAATGAGACATGAGACTCACAAATGATCCATGAGTAGGAAATATATGACAATGACTATTGATAAACGGATATAGAATACCTTAGCACATTTTGGGATAGGACTAGTGAAATAGCAATGTGGATACTATTTGCCGCAGAAAGATACGGACAGAGTAACCTTACATACCTTGTACTCTCAATACGGATATCCAATTCTAGATGTGCATACAATAGTCCCGCTCCTTCTTTATGTGTCATTCTACAACACAAATACATAACGGGATTCACATTAACCAACAACTATTTTGCAATTGCATAAAACATTAATGGGGTACATGTTTGCCTTGAACCTGTCATTTCCCCTTGACAAAACCATTGATAAAATTATTATTCCAAAAATTCCATAATATTCCCAACATTGACCAATATATGATAATTGACACATTTCACCACAACACTTCTCCTTTCCACTTTCTTATCCATACCACATCTCAAATAATCCATCAACTTCCCTTAATACGACTTATAACACATATCGGCCAAAATTCCACAATTTCCACTTATAGACAATAACAAGTTTAATACCAAAAATAACACCATACATGTTCATATTTTATCCATACCATGATCTTTCATCAAAGGCACACGCCATAATTCAAGTTCAAATCTCATGGATGACACATCTTGTACAAAAACCTAAAGTACTATGTTCAACTCTTTCAAGCATAACCAACAAGATTCACATACTCTCCCATGCATATAATATATTAATCCATGACAATAATCACTTACCTAGGCTTGGAAGATGTTGATCTTGCTCCAAAGTTTGGCTTTGAACTCTTAGGGTTTGAAGAAAATACCTTGGATATTTGTCTAAAAGGCATGAGCCTTTGTAAGCAATAAAAATCAGATTTATTGCCCTTTTTATAGGCTCTCAAGTATATGCTTATCCACTTTGATTCAATAATTGATGTGTATGACTTAGTCAATTGGAAGAATGGGTCTTGTGACCCATTGGGCCATGTTTTCTTTTCATTTTTGGGTCCTTTTTGGGCCCAATTTACTTAACCCAATAAAATCAATAATTTCTCGTGGTTTCATCATCTCATACGTGTTACGACAATATTCCTACTCATGTCATTCATATCCATAGCCTCAATCCCAAAAACAAGTGATTCTAGCCACGTATGGCCTATTTTGCCCAAAAGGGTAAAATCGTCATTTTGACCCCAATTTCGTTCTCGAGTAATTTTATCATACCAATATAATATTTCACTCATTTCATGTATATTCTCATGGTTTTAGAAGAATCGTGGCAAAAATCGGCTCAATACGTCCCCGAGAACTCTTGGGACTTAAACAAAATTTTCAATTTTTGAAAGGTGCGCAGGGGCGGCGTGGCACGCTGCCTGGCGCGCCCCTTTACTGCCTCTGGACTGAAAATTTCAGCCCAGAGAGGCGTGGCACTCTACCCAACGCGCCCTTTCCTTAAATTTTTTGAAAATTTCATTTTTTGACTTTTCTTCGCGGGTTTGGTTAGATACTTCAAGTCCTATTCTTTAACTCACTTCTTAACCTTAACATACTTTGTTTAGAGGTCCTCTTAGCCTCATTTTGAACCCGACAAATGCGCCATGAATATCGTAAAACACCTTCTACGCAAGGTTAAGAATATGTACGAGGCCAAATTTTAAATTTTTCTATCACTAACATTACCAAATACATACTTATAGCTCTCGACACCTAAGTAAATGTTGTTCATCGTTATCACATTGGGTTAGGAAGGTACGGGGTGTTACAAGGGGAACATGAATAACTAATCTGGATCGAAGAAAAAAATGAGGCAAGGACTACAGGGAAAACTAAGGGAAAATGCATTGGCATCGGGAGAACTTGTCATTTTCTTTTTGTGATGTAAGATGATTTGAGGCAAGAAAGCATGCAAATAAGGAATCGGGAGAGACAGAAATTGATGGGCCAAGAAATCTCAGGAAAGAAAGTGGGAAGAACCTTGGATGAAGGACACGTAGACAACAATCCACAAAAGATGTGACAAAACATAGTAGCCAAAATGTCAAGGGCCTTTCTGTCACTTTTGAGTGCGATGTTTCAAATAACGAGGGAGACTGTTTGACTTCTTCCAATAGCCAATAAGCAAGCAAAGAGGAAAACACAAACCATTGAGATGCATAGGTGCCAGTTTATTTGCCATGTCAGAAAGAAAACGCAATTAAGACTAAACTATAGTACCGAGAGCACAACCTCAGAGCTGTCAACCTGCATCTAGGACCGAGATCACATGTGGAGTACGATAATACAACCACACTTGCACTTCAAACAAGCCTATTAACGACTCAATTTAGGTGATTAAACACTTGTAATATCATCCAACAAGTACACATTCACATCATGCATTGCAACAAATAGACAAACACTCCAGACACTTTGTATTTAATGCACTTCCAACTTAAGTTTGTGCTAGGGGTATTGTATGACCTTAATTTATATCAAATGCACTCCATACTAAAGAATTGATCCTAACACCTATGACAAATGAGATTCTTATGCCTTTACTGAAGATATTTTTAGTAACGACGGAATGGACCGTTACATCAGATACCAATTTACCTACCATTCTTCCCCGAAAGGGCATTGGTGAGAGGAGCACAAGGTCAGAATTAGAAAGACACTACTTTCAAAGTTTCTTATATTGCACTCTTACTTACTCACTCGTTATCGTTTATCAACTAAACCACATTTCATACTCGACATCTCTATCAAGGCTTTTCAAGACAAGAAGATGTGGAGCCAAACACTTACTCAAGAATTAGTTATTTATCTCACAACGGTCTATGAATGAAACCTTAAGAGTTTATGATGAGATAACGTTTAAACTCATAGAAAACTGAACATTTACTGCATAGCCTGCTATAGTGGCCCCATTTTGCTATAGCGGGATCTGTCCGCTATAGCGGGACTGACCATTATTGACTCCCGCTATAGCGAAAAAATTTCCACTATAAAGGGCATGTTGTAGCTGTCGGCCTTCTGCTATAGCGGTGTTGGTGAGGTAGTAACTCTGGGCCATCTCAATTGGCCAATTTTATAACACACTCCCATATTTCAACATCCCGAACTAACCCCTTTACATCAAATGCTATATCCAAAGTTCTACTAACCCTAATTTCATTCCAAAAGTTTCTATGGGCTACTATATCCCTCACCTATCATGATATCACCTTAAATTCATTAAACACTACACCTCAAGACACCAAATATCTCTAAACTACACAACACCGGATTTCCATTGGAACCCACCCTAGTCTGAGATTTTATCAACTGTCATCCTAGGAAAAACTTTATTCGTGCACTTATACTCTAACCAATGCTATAACAAACACAACACCACCAAACACTACACCATATTTTCCTCTCGGGACATCTATTTTATGACTCTTTTTCAAACCTAGAAGAATAAATCATCTACAGTACAAACACTAACCAACACACCACTATGGGTTTCATTAACACATGAAATTCTCTACCACAACTTACATTAGTCTATTCAACCCTAAACAATCAATCGTTTATAAACAAACCATCTCATCAGTTATCACCCAAGGACAAACTATACTCATTTAGCCTCATAACTAGCTTACGGCAAGTCAAATTACCGACTCAACATACCTCCACCACTCAGGGAGCTATACCAACCAAGTATTATCATGTAACAATGAGAGGAATATAAATATGTTTAAACACATCTAATAGCTCTACTTCCTCAATCGACCTACAACTAAGGATCATCAATCATAAGCAAGCTAACTGATTTCACAAACCTTAGCAATTCAATTATACCATATTCAAGGGATACTATTAATCGATAATTATTCCCATACAATAAGTGTCATGACCTATTTTCAGAGTCATGATGGAACCTACCATAACCCACGAGTAGGTAAGTCAAACCGTAGCCCGGAACGACAAGTAATGGGTGAAAATGGAATAAATACTGGGAAATAAGCATAAAATAAGAACAAAGGCGATATAAATATGAATACGATCCTAAAATACCAAACAAAAAAAGGATGAACAAAAGAAACATCCCACGACCTAGTAAGGCCAGTACAAGAGCCACTAATCAAAAGAATAAGAGTACTAGTAATATCAATATACAGGTAGTCTCGAATGTAAAGACTGTCCAAAATCAAGGAAGGAGAGAGGATCAGCTCCGGCTCTGAAAGCTCATCCTATCTCCGGATCCCATAAGCAAGCTGGAAGGAATATCAACGACGACAGTTAGTACTCGGATCTACATCATAAAGGATGCAGAAGTGCAGTAGGCATCATCAGCCGACTAAGCTAAATCATAATAAAAGCATAATAAAATGTGAGAATGTAAGCTAAGTCAAGGAGAAAGGGGAAAACATGAGATAACACTCCAGTTGACAACTGATAAATACCAATATGCAGAATATCAAAGGAAAGCAATCTAACTACAGCCTAGCTGGGGCCCCATAAGCCCAAAAGGTGAAAATAAGAGGAGACTAACCCAACGAGCCCCCATAAGCCCAATGGATATAATCAAGAGGAGATCTATAGACACTAAGCATGATATAACCAACCAATAATCCCATATCCGTGAAACCATTCATACTACGCAATACCAGACTCGAACCAAATTCGCAAAATCATAGATGAACCATAAAATGCTGGACAAGAACCGATCTTCAACACCATAACCATATCATAAATGTCGGACTTAAACCAATTTTTAACTCCATAACTATATCATAGATGTCGAATCGAATCGGTCTTTAACACCATAACCATATCATAGATGCCATACTCGAGCCAATCTTTAACACCATAACCATATCATAGATGCCAAACTCGAACCGGTCTTATTGTACCGTAAATAAATAGTAGAAGGCCAGACTTGAACGGGTATAATAAGGTAAAGTCACAATAACTAGCCTAGCCTCAAACTAGGTAAATGCCATAAAGCCTAAGGTTCAAAATTGACTATAATTTTGCGAAAGAAGTCCTCCTAAGTCTACAAGGAGCTAAAAGAGATTGCACAACCTAAAAGAGGGCCGGCGGGGCCCGCTTCTAAACTCGAAAGTCCATACTAAGGCGATTACTACCCGAAAATAACTAAGTCTCCAAAATTCCACTACAAGTTATTAAATAAGTCTAAATAAAGCCTAAAAGCATTATTTGACTTAAAGAAAGGTAAATGGGTCGATTCTACCTCCGAAACAGCTCACAAATCGGCCAAATAAAACAAACTTCACTAACTAAGCAACCAAACCGTAATTTCCAACCTAAAACTAGCACAATATCATACCAATACCATAATAAAACTCAATCTATAAGTAGGGTAAGCCTAGCCTACCTGGACGTCGAAGAATGCCCGAGAAAGTCTGCTAAATTGGGGGGGTTTTCTTTCGAGAAGCCTCCACACGGTACCATGCTATCAAAATAATGATCTACGCATTAATACAAGAATAATGATACCCATATTACATATAAATGATGCGGGTCCAAAATTGAGCTAAAAATCCCACATGGGGCTCGCTTATGGAATCATAAATTTAAAATCGTCAAAAAGTCCCTCAAGGCTCAAGGATCAATCACCCTCAAGAATGGGTAAACTCCAAGCTCCAAAACATCCAAAATCAACTCATAAATGAATTAGGGATTTAAACCTAAAATGGAGAATTTATAGAGAATTTAGACGAAACTTACAAGGATTAAGATGAGGAAAATGGCTTTAACGAACTCTCTAACCTCCCTTGATCACCCAAGAATCACCTCCCCTTTCTCACTATCTCTCTATGGCTTTAATGCTCTCAACACTTAGAGAAAATAAGAGGAAAACATGTGAAAAGGAGATTAAATGCACTGCAGGTGCCGCTTAAGCGGTCAAGTAAGTGGCCACTTAGCCGCTTAAGCAGTTGCCGCTAAAGCGGTCCATGGACTAGGCCGACCTCAACTAAAGTGGACCAAACGTCTCTTAAACGGCGTCCACTAAAGAGGTAAGGTCTCCGCTTAAGTGGACCATCGGGGACCAGTGCTAGCCGCTAAAGCGATGCCAAAGCCGCTTAAGCGGTCACACCAGCTAAAGCAACATCAACACTTGGCAATATTTTGCCAAGTTTCCAACGGGACCTCGGGATTCATTCGGAATATCATGAATGCAAACGAACTATGCTATCCTATCAAATTCGATATTTCAAACTCAATGGTGCAATCAAAATCTCCATCCAGGGTCGTTTCAATGAAAAGTGGGTCCCACACCCAAATCGCCATTTTCATCACTTTCCACCTAATAGCCCAAAACGAGTCCGGAAGCCTTGGGACCAGGATCAAGGGTCACCCAGCCTAAAATCGATGTTTCGGAGCTGATGGAACTGTCATAATTGGCATACGAGGTCGTTTACCTAAAGTTTAGGCCGGTAGCCAAATTTGAACAACAAAGACTTCAAAACAGGGAATTGACTCTAAAAACCAAATGAACTGGCCGGTAACCGAACTGTCAGCTCCGCCATGTCATAAATAACTTGAGGCAGCTATGAAAAAGCTCTAAACACCGAAATAATGTGGAAATGTAGAAAAAGACCTGGAGGGTCATTACAATAAGCATATAGGCAATGTTAAACCATAATCAACCAATTAAAAGTCATTATGAGGCACTAGTTATACCAATAGGCAATCACACATACCATTTCACGAATACAAGGGAACTTAGTTCCACCATAATAGCACGATTATCTTATTAACTACACGTTATTATCACAATACAAGTAGTTTACTCAATCACAGTCAAAACTACTAAGTCAAACAAGGCCAGACGTTTAAATATATATGTTACCTCAAACAGACAGTAATTCCCACACCAGACATTTAACTTATCAACACATTACATCTTATCAACCACATCATTCAACTTTTTTCCCAAGGGCTACTATATCCATCCTCTTAACCATCTAACAGACAATCCAGTCATCAATACACATTTCAATCACCAACAGATCTTTTATTTATTTAACCAACAATCCAATCATCAATGGATATTTCAGCCATAAATTAAATCTTCAAAGATCACAAAATTCAAAACGAAAAACAAATTCTCTTTAAACAACTAATTCAAATAACACTTTAATTAACTATATCAGTTACAACTGACATGCCAAGCAACAATCGCAATCATGTCTTATAATATAGTAAACAAAGTTACAACCAAGCAATTATAACTCACATAATAACAGTCCAGACAATTTCACAATTCAACTAAGCCATCCTTCGTATTTCTCTAACACAACCTTCATTATATCTTTGACGACCACTCTTTGATCATCTAATAGTTTGCACACAACTCTTATGGCCAGATTCCAATTGAAACCATCTAGGTTCAAACTTTCATTGTTTGTATCATTCTAGAGGAAGTTAAGTGACCGCCATTTGTTTTGTTTGAGCTACCAATTAGAATCGAGATATACCAATTGGACTCCACCCATACAAACAATTGTACAGATCGCACGAGAGGAAAGAAAAAAGGGAAAACAATTCCTAGAATGTATCATAGCTTCCCAAAGATATGATGTGGACGCCAACACACCAATCTGCAGGACTATTCAATACTTGCTTTTGTACTTGTGAAACTGATAACCTAGGCTCTGATACCAACTGTCATGACCTAACTAGCTAGATCATGCGAGCACCTACTTTAATCCACCTAGATAGGAGAATCCTTACCCCTCAATTAGAAATATGCCAAAGTCATAAAGAAATACCATTAATCTCTTCACAATACCATAAAACTTATTACAAATTCCTTTTTAAATACATAAAAGAAAACACCTTTCCCAAGGACCTAGTCTAGACATGTACAAGAGCTTCTAATACAGTAAAAGACAAAACAAAGGACAAAACTCCTACCGTAGGAATGAAATGAGTAGAAGTTATTGAAGATTACTATCCACATCACCTAAGAAATATCAACTGATCCTATAACTAGACTATACCCCAAAAAGGGTATAGCAAGGGCAGTAGCAGTACAACCACATGTACTGTTAGGTATCATCGTCAGACCAGGGTTGGATCACGTAAACATCATATAGAAATCACAGAAAGAAAGCATGACAACTTATATAACAACTTAATTCACAACATCACTTTCACCCACTTATGTTATCTTTATCTCTTATAATACCTGGGAGTATTTCCATTCTTATTCAAGCTGACTTAGTTGTATCCATTTCATTACTAGTAGGCAATGTGTACCACTGACATTCCCTTTATACTATTCACACTTAAACTCACCAATCATACATCACTCTTCACATCAATTGTCATCCATCATAACTCTCACTTGTCTAGCCCCAATAGTTATTTTTAGTCAATCTGTTTCACTTACACCTCAATTGATATGCCCATAAATCAGGAACAACACACTGATTCACTTTTACATATATTTAATACTCAATTCAGGTAAAATATCATCTCAATCTTATGGAACCAATCAATATAATAACTTAACACAATAAAATCAAGTAGATAGATAAATCATATTCAAGTAAACAATATTCAATTCAATCCATCACAACAAATCTCATAAACAATTCAATTATTGCACGACAATAAGTAGTAACTCATTTCAAGTGCAAAATCAATTAATCGGACCATACAAAGATTCAAATATAATGCCAAGTAACTGGACCACATAAGGATCCAAATATAATGAAATAACAATATAACCCAGTTCACTCAAGGAATAATAATATAATAATCAATAAACTGTAACCCAGTTCACTCAAGGAACCGTCAAACTCTCTAATTTTGTGTACACACATGCTAAGGGTCTTATGGTTGCCCACTAGCCATGACCTGCAGGGAATGAGCTCAGTCCATGTACAATATAGCCCAGGCATCTAGTGTCTGTCATCCTTTTCCCAAATCAATGTTGTGCCACCCTTATTCCAACGTCCTCACCCTTATACTCTCCGAGTTTAACCAATTTCGTGACAATGACCTTTACTAGTTCATCTCACAATATCAACTCATATCATAACAAGTACAGTCACAATGTGAAATAATACGACCACAGTTTCACTTCAAACAAGACTTTTATACAACTCATTTTAGGTGATTAAACACTTGTAATATCATCCAACAAGTACACATTCACATCATGCATTGCAACAAGTAGACAAACAGTCTAAACACTTTGTCAAACTCAAGTTCATCATTTCATGTAAATAACAATTATTCTTTAACGCACGAAATCACAAGTATGCCTCAAGGCCAGCCAACAATTTATAATTCTAGCCTTATCAATTCATATTCATCAATTACAGCATGTCCAAAGATCAATCCACAACTTATTCAAGCAAGCATTATCAAGACATATTCTTCAAATTCATGTATTCATTTTAGGAGTACACATTCAACCAAATGGAGTCTAAACTGCAGTTCAACATTCATAAATTCATTCACTAATCCGATGCTCCTTTATTTCTGTCGAGACCATTAAATCCAACTATTATCTAGTAACACTTACATTCAAGTCATTACTAGGTTCAAGACCCTACTTCATTAGCAAATTATTCAACCATTCAACTCTATTAAACTTACCATTTTAGCTTTTGTCATACACCTTTACACAACTTACTTCCTAATCCTTAGCCTAACTTGACTTTAGGTTCTTAAGTTATGCTTATGCCACTGCCTCCTCTTATCATAATCAGTTCTCATAACAATCTTTAAGAAAGAATATCCCATATTCCAAATACACACAATAGCAAATTTACCCTTTTTAAGGTATTAAAGATGAGTTTTATAGATTACAAGGTCACACAATTCCTCTATTGCTACCCACATTCATATATTCACCTTGTAATTCATCAAGTAAGTCATACAAATACAAAATACCCATCAAGGGATCCACACAATAACTTAACAATACCCAATTAGATATTTATTACATTAATTCCATATTTTATCCATCCAAACTCCGTGCCCACATGCCTAAGCATGATTTCTCCTGTCAAATCTATATCACGAATAAGATCTCTAATCATAGTCTACTACTCATAAACCATAACATTTGTTACAAAGTGCACGATTTCGCGGTTGCCCTGCCTTTTCTTGCTGCTCAATTGGATCTCGATCTAACAATAACAATCAAATAACAATTGAACCATTGTTCTACCAATTCAAGGCATATAACCTAACTTTCATTAATTTTAACCTAAGCTCATGCCTAAACTCGTCATTCTAAGATTTTCTACCCTTCAATCTAATCAACATCTCAATATTTTTTAAAGGTTAGATCAATTTATAGTTTCAAGGACATAATCTATCAACACTAACTCAAATTCAAGAGATTACAGCCAATTAATTCACTTTACACCAGAAAATTCTGCCTAGGTTAACTTTCTACTCCCATCATGATCAATCTAATGTTATTCTAAGGATTTTAGAATCAAACGAGTGTTAAATTAATGGAAAAACATACCTTGAAGGAGGAAATCAATATAAAACTGAAGAAGTCGCCTTTTTAGGGATTTTGAACAAAATTTTGGAGTTTATGAACTAAAATTCGACAAAATAGGTTTATATACTGTCGTCATCCCGCTATAGTGGCCTAAGTCCCGCTATAGCAGCCTCAGTTTTTTTAGTACAAACATTCTTCAATAATACGATCATAACGTTTTACTCCGAAAGCGGATTAACAAACGGTTAGTGACATTGAAAAGAAGACTCAGATATATTTAATTTGGTGGGTATTAGGACCCATAACTCTTTATATTCTAGGAGGGGTGATCGTTTGAAGTTGACTGTAGTTTAAACTTAGCTCGAAACTCAATCGGTAAGGACACTTCCAACTTAACTTTGTGCTAGGGGTATTGTATGACCTTAACTCATATCTAATGCACTACCATACTAAATAATTTATCCTAACACCTATGACGAATGAGATTCATATGCCTTTACCATATATATTTTTAGTAACGACGGAATGGATCGTTACATATTGAAATCGGCCCACAGTAGGCATTTTCTCAGAGATAAAATCGAGATGAAAGAATGCCCACTTAGAAAAGAGAACAATAGCGCAAGTCTAAAAATGATCGTGAACGCACAAGAAAGGACAGATAGAAGAATGGTGTTTCAGGGCTCTCAGGTGCAAAGGATAAACCCGCCTAAACCGCGTCAGACATGCGATATTGGGCTGACATACTCCAACGACTCAATGACAAGTGGCCATCATCTATTGGTTGATGTACTATAGGATTAAAGTGACACTCTCCAATTGGCTGAGAGCAATCTTTGTGCCCTATAAATAGGCACCCCTCCCCCTTTATAAGGGATCCGATTTTTCTCCCTTTCACCCTCATGCGATATATTCTCTAGGTTGGTTCTTAAGCTTTCTCTTCATCTTAGCTATTTGAATATCGTTTTACTTATTATTATGCTCGCTCATTAACCAATAGCGGTCGCTGTGCTTCTTGTGGCTCAAGTCTACGTGCTATACAATATTCAGATTAGCTCTTGATCTTTGTTTTGTTCATTATTTGTATTGTTTCTTGATCTTTGTTTTTTTTCATTATTTGTATTGTTTATTTATCTTGTTTACTCTTTTGCAAACTCACGCTACTAATAAGAAGCTAAAATCATAACGCGTACTCTTGACTCACCTACAAATCTAACTGTCTCGAAATCGACAGTAAACAAACACCAAAAGGAATCTAACAACTGGAGGCAGTAACTCTTAACACTTAATACTCAACTAGAAGATACTATCTATATGTCAATAAGCAATAAGCATCCATGATTCACAGTCTTGACTGGGCTGATGACTAGAAAATGAAAAGATGAATTGGCTAAAGTCGATGAAGGGGTTGGGGTATATTAGGTTAAGGGATGGGTCGGGTAACATAGTGGTTCGGGTCATATAATGTTTTCGGGTGGTTTATTAGAATTAATTTAATAGGGACTAATAGGAGAGTGTCATATCATTAATGATTTTGTAAAAAAAAAAAATAATTTTAGGGTTGTTAAATAAAGGGCATTTTGGAGTTCAAAAATGAATGTGAAGGGTATTATAGAGCTAAAAGGTGGATGGAGAGCATTTTAGTACCATTTCCAATAAGTGAAGACGTTTTTAAATACAATACTCCCTCCGTTACTATTTACTCTTTTTGTCCAATAATAATTGTCCACTATACTAAAAATAGATGTTCAATCATACTTGTCTAGCTTGAAAAATCAATAGATAATTTACCCTTTTCTATCAATTTTACTCTGCTATTAAATACTATTCATCAGTCAATACATTTTTCAAGATATTAAATTTATTATATGCAAAGGATGATATAGTAAAATTACTCCTATTATTTATTATTTTTTAACATGTATGTCAAGTCAATAGTGAACAAGTATTGTTGTACGGTGGGAGTAGTTGTCACCTTTTTAAGTTACACACTCCTTAAGAAAAACATTAACTAGAAGGTAATTTGATTAAATTACCTTTATTTATTACTCTCATTTATTTAATGCTTTTTTTTGTACTATATTAATATCTCTTTATATTTAGGGTCCATTTGGCCATGAATTTTTTTCACTTTTTTTCAAAAATTTATTTCACTTTAGTGAAAAAAGTGAAATTTTATGGTGTTTGACCATAAAATTTATTTCACTAAAGTGAAATTTTTTTCTGAAAAAGCTTTTTTCACTCCTACTTCTCTCACAAAAAGTAAAAAAGAACTCTAATTTTTTTTCATGGCCAAACATAACTCTAACTCCAACTTCAACTGCAACTCTAAAAAAATTAATTTTCATGGACAAACGCCTACTTATTACTATGAATAAAAGTGGAAAACAAACAACAAATTGTGTGAGGTTTTGTGAAATGAGAAAGTATAAGGAATTAGGAAAGGAGGAGAGAGTAGTATTTAAAAAGTGATACTCCAATTTTTTTGGGAGGAAAAAAAGAGGGGAAGAAAAGTAAACTCCAAAATAGTAGCACCAAATGAGTAGGTTGTCATAACTCATAAAGGATTTTCTGTTTAATCCAATTTGTACAGCGATTTCTGATCATTGCTTCTAACAAATTGGCCGTTTTTTCTTATGTTACTAAATTGAGTTTACAGATTTGGTGAGAAGTCAGACTTCGTGAATTACTGTATTAAATTGTTGAGATGAAATCAATAATAAAATGGTCAACATTTGGAGGGCTGGTGTTATTATTTGTGCTTCATTGCTCGTCAATTTGGATGGGTAATCCAATATTTTTTTTTATTGATGGATTTGATATTTCTCACATTTTAATTTCACGTTTTTTTTCTTTCTGCTGAATTGGTGTGTCACTGTGTGTGAAAGAGAGAAAACTTGATGTCACAAAGGGATAGATTTGGAAGAATATAGAAAATTTATCATTTAAACATTTTCTGTTACAAAATATCAACTGCACAAAGGACAGGTAGGTTAGTGCCTAGAGGGAATTCTCTGAAATTATACTATGACATACTACAGAAACATACACTCTATAATCTAATTTTGAGGATGCACATCTAGACACTTCAACTTCAATTTACAAAATGATCATCTAGATATTTTCAAAATTTATGCGTCACGTTGAAGTGTTCAGTTGTCAGTTGAGATCAAATTAAAGTGTTTAAATGTGCACTCTCAAAGTTCGAATGCTTACTTGTCAGTTGATGTCAAGTTTGAGTGACTCTCATGTATTATGCCTAGTAATATCATATAAATTGGGACATGGAAAATACTACAGTTTTGCAATGTTATTAGAATTAAAAGGTGTTTTATCCACACCCATAGGTATAAATCAGCAAAATAAAGTTAGGATAAAGGTTGATAGACGCAGAGGACAGAAGTGTTACAGAACTTACAGTTGGATTCAAAACAAATGGCTCTACAAATATTTTCCCCTAAAATTCAACAGCCATTGATGTCCATTTTTCCTTCTCCCACTAATAATGGGTGCAGTGTCTTTGTGCCTTGTGCCTACAGCCCATCTCGTAGGCTTGCTTTATTTCAACTCACTACAGGTTCTTGCATTTCATTTCTTCTTTTTTCAGTTCTTATGAATAAGTATTTGCTCCATGATTTTGTCACATTATTGGACAATAACTGAAAAATGAAATAATGACCTTTTATTCTTATCTTATCCAAATGCAGGTCAAACTTATCTACTGTTAAGAGAAATACTGACTATGAGCAAAACATGAATAGGGAAGAAAAGAAGAAGATAATGTTACTTGATTTTTTAAAAAATCTAAGTGCTTACAGCTAGATTTTAGCTTAAGTTTTTTGTACCTTCTCGAGGCAGGGGTAAGGTTTGCGTACAAACTACCCTCCCCAGACCCCACTTGTGGGATTACACTGGATTTGTTGTTTTTGAATTGGTAGTCAATCCATTACTAAATGTAGGGTTATGAGCCTAAGATTACAAGACTTTTTATTGAGATTTCCCCCAGTTTTCTGCTTCATGAAAGTCTTAATTCAAATAAGGACAAGTCCTTATCATCCCGATCGGGATAGATGGGCCTGCCCTGCTGCGGGTCAGCACCTCGGGCTCTCTTTCTGCTTTCTGTCTGTCTTACTTTGTGAAAATCACTTGAACAAAAAAATTATTTGACTAATGCGTTTCACGATGATCTTTCAATTCTTAGAAATTAAAAAATGTAGCGAACTTCATTGAACTGAGAATTAAGTTAATTAGCTGTAACTGGTCATCTAATATTACATGATATAGGATGTCGAGCGAGGTGCAGTGGACGAATATGGAATAGAACCAGTAGACCAAAACTAAGCTCATATAAAGCCTTTTGTATAGAGGTGCAGTGGACGAATATGGAATAGAACTAGTAGAGCAAAACTAAGCTCATATAAAGCCTTTTGTATAGTTGGCTATACATGTTCCCTTTGACAGCACCATACTGCCAATAAATGTAGGAGGTATCGGTTGTTCCTGAATTAACACAAAATTAGTTGTCACGAAAATTAGTTGTCACACTCGTTGCACAAAAAACTCTGACCAAGAGACTATAGAGCAGTTGACTTAGCTACCTTTCATTTTGTTCTAGGATTCTTCTTTGGATCTAACTATAACTTAGTACAGACAGAAATAAAGACTGAACAATGGTGTATTAGTAAATGACTTACTGAAGTTCAATGGTTATTCAGCCATTACTCAGTCACAGTTATTCAACGGAAAAGCACCTGAATCTCTTAATGCTGAAGGGAAAGTGATCGAAAGTGGAATTATTGCTGAACTGGGGCAGTCAAATATTGCCCTAAGTGATGAAAATGCATCAGAGTGGATCAAGAAGGACAAAAGAAGAATGCTCCATGTCGTTTATCGTGTTGGGAATTTGGACAAGACAATAAAGTAGGTTTATTTTTTACAGAAAAAAGGTTGAAGCCTCAGTACTATGTTTCATATTCACAACTAGGTATATGTTTTTGTGATACAGGTTTTACACAGAATGCTTGGGTATGAAGCTGTTAAGGAAACGAGACATACCAGAGGAGCGTTATTCAAATGCTTTTCTTGGTTATGGACCTGAAGAATCAAATTTCGCCGTTGAACTTACTTACAGTAAGGCTCCTCATAGCTGGCAGTTGGCACTATGCTTTCTTCGACAATTGTCTATTGTACTTTAGGATGTTACAGTCATTGTACTTTCCCCTGTTGCTTTCAGACTATGGAGTTGACAAGTATGACATTGGAACTGGTTTTGGTCATTTTGGAATTGCTGTTGAGGATGTAAGTTGTTCATAATACGAAAAATTCATTGGTTCCATTTATACTGCTCTGATGTCATGATATCATGTAAACTAATATCAGTAAAGTTTTACAGGCATTTAGGGCAGTTGCCTTGGAATTGATTATCTGCCCTTTTTCCTTCTTTGGTTGGTCTTGGTTTTTGAAGTTACTCTACTCCTCATTACTTGCTGGTGACTTTCATGCATCTTGATGTGAGGAGTACCAGTGTTTCAGCTAGACACCTTTAGAAATGCTCTTCTAATAGTATTTCTTTCTCTTTTTTTCCATGTTATTACTTATCGAAGTTTACTAATATTTAGGGTCACATATTTTTCTAATTTTCCATATAGGCTGCTAAAATGGTAGACCTAGTAAAAGCAAAGGGGGGGAAGATTGTCCAGGAACCTGCTCCAATCAAAGATGGAGGACCTATAATTGCCCTCGTGGAAGATCCTGATGGCTACAACTTTGAATTATTAGAGAGAGGACCTACTCTTGAACCTTTCCGTCAAGTAATGCTTCGTGTAGGAGATCTTGACCAGTCCATTAATTTCTATAAGAAGGTAAACCGATTATCTAGATGAAAGTTCTAGTACATACTTATCTTTCTTTCATTGCAAGAAACACTAAATCTTCATTGTTGATGAATTTTTCAAGGCATTCGGCATGGAGCTTCTTCGTAAAAGAGATGATCCGGACAACAAAGTGAGTTTGTAGGTTGTTTTGCAAAATAGTCCGTTTTTGGTTAGAGTTATTCTTATTTGAATGCATATGCAGTCCTCTTGTTGAGTTACATAGTGTCCCACATTGGGTATAGAAGGCATCATTGATAGGGTCCAAAGATATTGGGCCAATCTACTCATGCCTTGAGGCTTTGGGTTGGATGCTTGGATTCTTGTATGTCGTATGAGTGCCAACCTTGAGCCTATCTTCTGACTTGAGTCGGTATTAGCCTAGCGGGAATTACATGTGAAAACGTGTGTTTAGTTATATATTGTCTCACATTGGGTATCAAAGGGCTTCCTAAGGGGTTTATAATGGAAGTTTGTAAAGGTCTTAAATGTCACTCCACTCATTGTTTTTTGATTTGATTGAATACTCTAATTCTTTCATATGCTTAGTTGTGTGAACCATCTCATGTAAAAGTTTAAACTATGTGAAGTGGCAATTTTAGGTATTTGGTTTATGGCTGCAACACCTTTAATGAAACAATTTCTCATTGGTGTTTCCTTTTGCTCTTGGTTTTCTCTCCATCGATTTTGCAAACATACTTCATGTTCAAAGTGGTAGACGATTTCTGTCTTGCTAGATTGGGTCCCTAAACTAGGATGGTTTTTGTTCTTATATTCTCCTTTAGATTTTATTAAAGCAACACTCACTACACTTAATATATTGCATTTTTTTACTTGGGCATTTCCTTAATTCTAATTTATGGTTGTTGTCTCTTCTGTTTGTTAATTATTAACACTTGTTCTCAGAACACAATAGCCATCATGGGTTATGGACCTGAAGATAAAAATGCAGTTCTGGAATTAACATATATGTATGGTGTCAAAAGCTATGATAAAGGAAATGGGTATGCTCAGGTAACGCCATTCAAACATATTATTGTTTGATATGTTGTTTAAGGCAAGTAAAATTAGAAAATTCATTTGAAGTTATAATTGATCATAGATTTTTTCCCAGACTTGAGAAAACACCGTAGGTCTCTGCTTGTAAGGAACATTCCGTATCTTTGCAGATTGCAATAGGAACAGATGATGTCTACAAGACTGCAGAAGCTATAAAACTGTATGGAGGGGAAATTGTACTTGAACCTGGACCTTTGCCGGGTATAAACACCAAGATCATGGCATGCATTGATCCTGATGGTTGGAAGACTGTAAGTCTTCAAAAATTGTGATTATTTTGGCAAAAACTGGTAGATTCCTTTCCAGCATTAGACAATGCACCAAAACTTGTTTCGAGAAATCTCATGCTTTATTTTGTCAGAATACTAGTTTAAAAATATCTATGATTTGAATGCTGATATCCACTTTGAATATTGGCTATCTTCTAGCTTTACTTGAGGAAAGGGACAAAGAAAAAACTTATATAAAGATCAATCACTGAACTTCTCTTCGCTGACCCTCACTCCAATTGCCTAGGACCACGTAGAATAAGCAACTCCTTTAGTCACTGTTAACCATAGTTTCAAATCAGCAGCAAAGATATTATTTTCTTCGATATGTGTAAAACAGATGACATTCCATTGCCTAAAAAATTCATATGTTAATTTGACCAACTAAGTTTTTGGTGTAGAATCACGTATGTCAGCACCTATTGGATTTAGGAAAAACAGATCTTAGTTTTTGATTGGATTCAAAACTTGAAGGCTGAAACATTATTTCTGCAATCGTAAAACTGAAATATGTTGGATAATATCTAGGTCTGTTTAATTGAGACATGGGATGTATCAGTAAATGGCGAAAGCATACACCACTATAAGGTTGGTGATTGGTGTAAGGTTTCTGGCTTGTGAAATGATGCCATGTTGCATTAAATTAGGGGAGATTATTTCAAACCATGTAACATCTGCGAAACACTAGATATGTATCAGAATAGGAAGGATAAAAGTTTTTTTGTTATTTGCTTCCGTCTAAGTTTTTTACATTTGTTATCTTGCAGGTTTTTGTAGATAATGCCGATTTTATGAAGGAATTTGAGTGAACATATGCACTATTACCCAAACATCTCAATCCTGCACTAGGTTTCTGAATAATTTGTCACAATTTGTCCAGTGATATCACTCAGATAATCTATCCCCGGAATAAACCACGGATAGCTCTATGTAGTGCCTTTTTACAATATGTAAGCTATCCCTATACAGATGTAACAACTTAAATCAATCCATTGCTTATCTGATTTGATGCCGTATTTCCGAGTTTGGAAGTCACACATTTCAACTGCACTAAAAACTACTGTTTGGTTCTCTTTTGAAACGTTCATCCAAAGTCATGTCATGGTCATGCGGCAGCACAAGATTTGTTGAATCCCATCTACCCACATTTGTTTCTCTCCTTTGTTTCTGCATTCAAATTCAATCATCCTGTCAGCAGTTTGTATCCCGAAGTAGCACTTCTGCTCGTCATGTTCCTCGTCTCGTCCAAGCCATGCTGGTATGTCACAATAGACTCCAGAGACCACAACTGGGCACTCATCAAGCACCAATTTAGATGAAAGTGTAAAGGATCACATAGACAATTTAATACTAGCGTGAGTATTTGTTTGCCCTTACATTTCTTTTTCTTTGTGAATGTTCCTGCCATGTGCTTGCTTTTCATTTTAGCTATCACCTGCTACCAAGATTCATATTCACACTTTTGTTATGATGATATAGGGAAAACATGAGATAACAACCATGTGACTGCACGAGCAAAGTTTGTTGCTTCGGATGTAACTGCTTCTAAGAGGACTTTAGAATGTCTGCTGAGCAGATTTAACATAACATATTGATATGAAACACAGTTTATTTGTCTAATCCATTTAGATGGTATACTCTGCAATATTACCTGCCAATCCGAGTTTATGTTGAAAGAGACTTGTTTCCAGTGGAGATCTCCTGCATGAACAGAAACATTGTTTCAAAACCAATTGCAGTATCTCCTGCAAGGTTAAGTGTAGTTCTTCAATTCATATTACCTTTTCTTGTACGTTTGAGCAGTTCTCCCCCTCTGGCAACAAAGCTAAGAGCTGCTGTAACAGTTGATTCTTTGTTGCCTTCGACACACTCATCAGCTAGAGCAACAGCTGCAGCTCCATTTCCTTTCTGTAACCTCGCCCTTAGAGTGGCAGCACCTCTCAATGCTGTAATAGTGTGGCAATGAGAGAGATTAGGTTACCAGTTTAAGCTTTCTTATGTTATGAAGCAGTTGAGCAGAATTGTTTGCATCCCTACAGATAGCAAATATTCTATGGATCATTTAGCAGCAACAGTTGGAAAACGAGTAGCAACAGTTGGAAAACGAGTAGTATGAGATTCTGTTCCGCTAACATGCAGCAGTTTACATGGTCCACAGGATATCGGCTTGACTATTTTGCAAAGTATGCCACGGTAAAGAAGAATACAAGAGCTGTATTTATTTATCAAATTGGTTGGTTTTGTGCTCCCTTTAGATTGATGGTTCACGGAGATCAATTGTCTTAATACCTGTAGCAGCTCCAGCAGTTAGAGTCATGATGTCTCCACTAGTTTTTGCATTGATAGCTGAATTTACAACTGATAAGATTTGACCCTGTTCAGCACCCATATCCTCTGCAATTTCAATACAGTGGGATGCAACTAAAGCTGCTGCAGATGCAATCGCAGTTGACATCTTTGAAGATGTCTTCTGTTGGATGATGGACTTCTCTGGAGAAGTTACTGAAGAGGTTGCAAGAGCAGCCACTGCAGCTGCAACCCCTGCTACTGAAACTGCTGCGTGCACCTCTGCACTGTGAGTTCTAAGCTCTTGCTTTTTCTTTTCTTTTTGATCTTTCAGCCATCTACCCATTGTCTTACCACGCATCACGGTCCTGTATAGCTGCATTATGCCAGTTTAGTCATGATTGTTCAGAGGCATCAGTAAAGGAATTGTCAAAATAATTGTATACCCCAGCTTTCAGCAGATGACTATGACTGGAGAGGAAATCCGGATTGAGTGCCTGATGTAGTAAAAACAATTCCTGCACATATCAATATGATTAGTTGTGATTTATGGACGTCAGTTACTGATTCATAAGGGACAAGTAAGTTATTCAGCTAAGTGCAAAACCGAGAGTTAAAGAATAATTTGGGGAACAAGGAAAGAGTTAAAGTGTATTTCCATCAACCTAGAGGGCACTCCCGATATAAGCTGTCCATCTACTTATTTGGATTCACAAAATGGTGGTGAAGACGTTGTGGTTGCTTTTTCAGCCAAACACATACTTCTGCATAGTAGTGCCTAATCTGTATTGTTACAATTCAACAAAAACGATATAGCACTACTGTTACTCTAGTCTATTTATAATTGCAAAGAATGATGTAAATATCCAAAATCTTTAGTTCATGCATGCATGTGCTAGAATAGATAGGAACCCTCTTCCCCCCTCATGCTTCTCCCTTTGCTTTTACCTTTGTATCATCACTTCCCCTCGGAGAAACTGGAGGGCTATCAGTGTTAGGTAGTGATTGTTCTTGCTGCAATATAGAGACAACAAGAGTAGAAACGTGTAAGCAATCAATGAAAGTACGCATTTCCACAACAGTACTCACTAGATAGAAGTAAATGAACAAAAATACATGCTTTAACGAGGAGATGCTTACAGGTTCCTCTATAATCGAGGTTTTTCCATGTTGTGTTTGTAATGAAGAGATTGGCATCTTCTCGTTTAGAAAACTTGTTTGTTTTGTGTGAGAAAGAGCTTTAGAGAGTTCCTTAGCTGACAGACTCCATGATCTTGCAAGGAACTCCATAGACTCGGTAGGAGTTTCTGGTGGAGGGCATGCCCCGGGTAGCCAATTTGCTGCATCTTCATTGATATCTTCCAACCTATTTGACTTACATTTAACACCGCAAGAGCTCACCGTCTCCATTATAACTTTTCAAAAGGAGGAGATCAGTGAGTTATTAACTAGTACAAGTTTTGTTCAAGTAGAAACTTGTGAATATTTTTAACTTTTTAACTACACTTTCTTTTTCCTATATCAATCTTTTGGTACCAAAGAAAGTTAACAAGGTATGCAAGGTGGAGGACAATGGAGGAAAAAGGAAAGAAACAGTGTGATATATATAACAGTAGTGATGGAGTGGAGTACTAAGAGTAAGAACTTCAAAAGTCCCTCGAAATCTTAAAACTTCAAAAGAAAGAATTAAGTGGAACATAGTATATTTTTAACACTGGATATTGACAGGTCCCAGTTTAAAAGTTCATCTGAACTTTGTCTCCAACTTCCCTTTGTCTTTCTACCCTTATTTGTTCTTTATTCATAAAGGGTTATAAAGATTTAGTTCTTGAACGGCGGGCTTCATCATGACTAACGAATCGGGACCCTCCATAAAATATACATTTATATATTCTCAGGGCTGCAATCAAAATAACAGCAGAAGAAGATATACCCTATAATACTATTTTTGAAGTCCAAAAAACTGTTATAATCTATGGTGTGGAACACTAGATGATCAACGGGCATTTGCTTTTTCTTAAAACATTTTAAGCGAAGTAGAGAAAAATGGAATTGTATTTCTTATGACATTTGTTCCAAGTGGCTCCTTATTTTTTAAGGTTTTCCAGAAGCTGTGAAAAAGAAAGACACCCGCTAAAGGAATAATTGGCGTACGGTATAGTAAACATTTTAAGAATCAATTACCAAATAGTACTTCACCAAAAATGATTTTACTTCAATTAGTTTAAAGTAATGTATTTCTTTTCATGCCTATTTTGAAATGCTTTACTCGAGCGGAAGGTCTATTGGAAACAACATCTCTATCTTCACAAGTTAGGTGTAAGGTCTGCACGCACACCACCCTCTTTAAATTCCACTTGTGGCAGGAATTATCGAGACAAAACATAAGCGCTAAGCGGCATGGTTAACCAACTGATTTGATTACTTTTCTTGTCTCATTCATTTAAATAATGTTTTCCATTATTTGCCAATTGAATAATCAATTTTTTTCTGAGTTTTTTTCTTGGTATGAGGGAAAGAAAAGAAAACTATGCGAGGACCTTTTGCGTAATCAATTTGACAAATCATTTTTTGTTGGGAGCCATTGTTTTCGCAGTTGTGGTTAAGTCATAGCAGCTTTCTTAATCCTTTAATTTTCTTTATCATGCTTTAGTAAAGTAACCTTTCGCCAAATTTCGGGCTATGTATCACTAATGAGCATTAACAAAAACACCCAAAAGCAATAATGATTGAACAAGAAGAAAGAAAAAGGAAATAGATGAGTATCTACTTGCAAATGGGGTTTTATGACTACGAGGCAATAGAGAAAAAGGGATGAGCATTGCTCATTAATTGACACTTTCATCATTGCTATGTGTCTAATCATGTCTTAAGAGAGAGCAAATGGAGCACTAAATCCTTGGAGGTCCCAACTTCCCCTTAATTATCACATTATTACAAGTTTAGGAAGAGCCATTTGCCTTTGTGATCGCCTAAAATTAGAGAGTTTAATTTAGTAGACATGCTGTATATGTGGAAAGAAGGAGAGTTTGGTCGTTATTAAGAACATATTGCCCTTGATCTCCTATATATGGTTGTACTAACATTGTTTTACTATGTTTCATTTCGTCTTCGTTTGCATATAATTATTACCTCTCAAATCAGGTCAATAAAACAAATAAGTCAGCAATCCCAATCCAATAACGCTTTTCTTTTTATTTGTAATGCCACTCCGCGAAAGTAACAATTTTGGCTGTAGCATCAATGGCCCTCAACTTTGGTTATAATGAATATGCTTTCATTCCTCAGAGGGTACTTGCAGCTGTGTATATTATAATCCTTTTAACAATCGTATGTATCTTTTTGCGCTCCAAAAATCTGAAAATAAATTTGCAGTTCTCATTTCCATTTTGCAGACTTTGACTACAACAGCCAGTCTAGTGATTTTCTTTTTCTTTTAATATCAGGGTGAATGAATTACATACGAATCTACACCATAGTTACATGTACATATATCCTTTGTTTTCGTTTTTTGTATTTCTAGTGGCATCTGAAAATTTAAAAAAAAACATTCAATGACGTGATTCCCATCCCTGTACACATCACTGTTTGACTACGTCCTTGTAACTTCAACTTTTTTATTATAGAAGTATCAATTTGTTGATCGCCCGCCCAAACAAGCAGAAAAAGGGTTCTGCACCATATTCAGTTTAAGAGAACTTTTGGATAGAGACGTAACACCAATTAATTTCTTCCGGTTGTAGTGGTGAGTGCTAAGTATTTCGATTAATAGTGTGTACATGTCTTTGTCAAGAATATTTCGTTCTTCTGGGCGACACTTCTACACCACAAGCCCTCTCCTCCCTATGAAGATAAACATGTCTTTCACAATTGATAATAACTTCATTTTGAAATTGTAACCTTTATAGAGAAAGCAGACTGAAAGCTACGCACTGGGAATCTTTAATTAAATTCCCTTAAATGGAGTGACGACCAGTTTTGACATGTTCACTGATATCATTCTCTCTGTATTATACACCTACACTGTATTTGTAGGTAAAAGAGTACTTTTAACATTGAACAAACCAATGCGCCGAGGTTCACAAGCCTGTCCAGAATCTAGAACTAGATGGACAAACCTGTGTTCTATTCATTTAAACTAAGCACAAAAATTTGGACCTGAGATTTGTGTTGGAGTTTCAATGCAAGAATAAAATGTTAAAATATTCATACCACCTGTCCAATATTGTATCTTGTCTTGCAGCTCGCTAATATAGCACTCGTGCGATCTCTTCCATCCAAATTCCTCCATCTATGACTATCATCTGGTACTGAAAATGAAGATGAGGACACATATCTCTAAAATACAAACCCTCCCCCCTCAAACCCCAAAAGAAAGGAACCTTCGGGTATGATACATGTCAAATAGTATAACATGAAGCTAATGGAAAAGCTTGAAATTTAATGGTCCAAACTAGCTGAAAGTATCACCTGTTTCATAGACATAAGGAACGCCTCTTGGTGTATTTAAGTTGAGCTCAACCAAAAAGTTCAGCAAATTCAACAAACTAGCCCTCTTGACAGAACATGACCAAAACTACGATTTATTTGTCTCATACACTATTTTAAAGAGGACAAATACAGAGATGAAAAGATGTTCTTGAGCTAAATACATGTAAAGCCTTGTTGATGCGAAAATGGCCACCATGTAGCAGTATGAAGACTGTTTTCAAGACTTGATTAGATAAAATAAAAAGAGGAGCAGAAAAGCTATGGCTCTAATCACACAGTACCTCTGGCTCCAGGTTATAGAATTCCATCATCTCCGTAGCAAGTATAGGATTATAAATAAATGCTAGGTCAATTTATTATAAGAGCCATGATGGTGCGCCATTGGAACTTCAACACCAAGGCAGGCTTCATCATTAAGTTCATGACATAAAGATGTCTGAAATCCATGAAAATTTAGAAAATAAGCTAACATTATACACAGCTAACGACAAAGAGAGTAAGAGCCTGAATACCAACTAAATATATACCTGAAATGCTCTATACCAGATTCGAGCTTTCAGGCACTTGAGCTGAGCCTGAATACCAACTAAATATATACCTGAAATGCTCTATACCAGATTCGAGCTTTCAGGCACTTGAGCTCCTATTAAAACTTATGCACGTAAATATCCAGGCTTTGTGCAAAGGAATTGAAGAAATAAAATTCAGTTAAGGGTGCAATAAAACAATCAAACATTTGAATATAACTTTTATGCTCTATTAGAAAGGAATGAAAGGAACACTTTACACATTGCTTAATTGTGAACTGTAGCTGGCTTAGTAAATGTCCTATTATTCAAGACAAAGAAAACTTAAAAGGACAACCATATTTGATGGGCCATAGTTGAGCAACATCCGATGCTGCTTTATACTTCATAGTCACCTTGAGATGGATACATTACTGTTACACAGGGCTCAAGTGAATTCAACATCACGAAGTAGACCTTGACTTCTACACTTCTCCCACTTACCATCCCTATTTTTTTTTTCAAAAAATAAAAAAGATAAATAATAGCCTTACTAATTCTACGGCCTGTAAATGGAAACAAGCACCAGCTTATGATGCAACTTACAAGAAAGAAAATCAATTTTTTTGGAGAAAATTCTCCTACCAGTTCACTTGGAAGAAATCCTGCTTAAGAAATTGAGTTTGCTGCTTGAAGCACCAGTTTTTCCACTGTGTGCATGACCTACATTTCCAACTTCAATTGAATCTTCATGTTTCGGGAAGCTTCTCTTGAATGCATCAGCCAACGACGTAGAAGGAACAGAAGCATCACTTATTATCTGTAACAAAGAAAAATGGAGAAATTGTTTGCAACACGCATATACAACAAACAAGACTACTAAATGAAACACGGAGAATGTTTTATGTTCAAATGCCACTCAATATTGAGCAATGATGTAACTGAAATGGGATAGACAAAATCAACAAGAGTCTCTAGCCTACATTGAACTTACATTTTTGCCAGTATGATTATCAGGTTTTAAATTGGTTGCTGATCCATCACCACGTACAAAATTACCTGATACCTTCTGTTTTGTAGCTTCAGCCAAGTGTGTGGCAGTATTACCTCCTAAATGAAGATATAAAACCAGTTAACTATCAGTACTCTCAAACAAAATATATAATTTGAGATTTAACATTCTACATCGCAGATATTAAAGGGAATCGATGATTGCCAGGACTTTAACAAGGTCAAGGTTCACTAAATGGAGAAAAACTAGTCATCCTTGAGGAAAGTTTGTAAGTATAACTTATACTGTATAAGTTTAATTAATTCAAAGAGCTAGATCGCAAGGTTTTAATCTGATGAAATGGAGTCATCCAGAAAGGTCAAAAGTCAAACCTCCCTGCAGATTATAAAAACAGTAATTATTTTACACACATCTCATAAGTTCTGTGTATACTGCAGCTCTGAAAATTGACAGAACCCCATACTACAGGTTGCTAATGCTAATCTACAGAAATGGCTGTCATACTTGGGAGATCGGAGTTAGAAAATAAAAGAGCTAATATGCGACTGGAAGACAAGTTACCTTGCTTATTTAAAACTTTTGGCAATGCTCCAGTACCCGTCGTTACAGAAAGTGGGTGCAGACTCTGCAATTTCCAGTGGCAGAGAAAACAATATCAAAATGGGTCGAAATAAATTGAATTTACTTTTTATAAATATGATATACAACACCAGATGTCTTCATAATACAGAAAGATATTTAAAGCCGAGGAAACAACACTTCCACCGAAAAAATGAAGTGATGAAAGTACTAACCGGTAGTTCTAGCTGCGACTTTGACCTCTGTGTTTGCTGATATTTCAAGATGGTCCAATCAAACACATAATCCATTTTATAACCTGATGGGATAGAAAACAGAAAAAAATAAAAAATTGAAATGAAATAACCGCTAAATCCTGCAACAATGCACGTACGTTGGAACTCTGCCCGAGAAAGATCAAGCCTATTTGCAAGAAACACATAAAAGTACTGAACTTGCGCAACAAAACAATTGAAGAACTAATCTTTCTGGATAGAGAATCCAATTAGTCTAGAGATCTTAGGTTTACCCTCTATAGTAGTATAGTTACAACAACAACAACAGACCCAGTGTATTCCCACAAAGTGGGGTCTGGGGAGGGTAAGTGTACGCAGTCCATACCACTAACTCGGATGAGGTAGAGAGGCTGTTTCCGATAGACCCCCGGCTCTATAGTAGTATAGTTATGGACACAAAATACTTGATGCTTTTGACGCTCCTAATCTTACATGTTCATGATTACAATAATATATTTTTCGGACTTCTTTGTTTTTTGTTCTCATATGAGAGCCAAAAAGATCCTATCCAGGAGTCAAGAGTACAGTAAGAAATGCAGCGAAACATAAACATCATTTTCTTGTGCTAGAATCTGAATTTAAAATCCGTACCTTCACGAGTAAATAAGTCACGAAACAAGCGTTTTAGGAATCCATAATCAGGGCGCTGATCAAATGTTAAAGAGTGACAATAGTGCAAGTATGAAGCAAACTCCACTGGAAGAGATTTACATAAAACCTATAGCAAGAAAATTGAATGTCAGATGACTATCCATTAAACTAAATGAAATGAAACCACCGTGAATATATTAGCCTAATAAAGTTTTAACTATAGCACCCATTACCACTAAAATAGTTCGAGATACATCATCATTTATTTTTCTGGTTATGCAAACATAGAGCCCAAGCGAACAGGCCAGCTGATGCTCAAAGAAGTTTTAGATTTCAAATGGCCAAATACAGGTCATATCCAAATTCTCATAGTGGATGAGAGTTAATACAAAGTTGCAGAACAATCTACTTCGGCCCCCTTCTAGTCTGACCTATAAAAGATGTACCAACTCAAATCAAAAAGAACAAGAATCTAGTCATCCGGCCCCAAAGGGGTCGTTTAGAGGTCAAAGAGCTGAAGCGACAATCTTGGCAAGTGGCAATTAAGGTTTAGATCCAAGTAGAGGTGCATCAATTCTTCCCTTCTACTTAAGTCTTGATATGCAAGATGCTCGGTACCTATACTGGAGCAATGTGGTAGGCACTTGGTGAATCAGCCCCAGGTGCACGTAAGTTAGCCCGGATACCATCTTTATATTATATATATACACACAAATGAAACAACAAAGAAATATAGCCATCCAACTTTCTAAAACAAACCTCAATTGTTGTTGATACTTTTTTCTCACGGATCTTGTCATATTTTTGCTTCTTTGTATCAGCTTTTAGACCCTGCCATGGAAGGCTACATGAGAAAGTCAACCAATTAATTCTATCAATAAGAAAAAAGAACAAACCAAACCAAACCAAAGAAAAATCCAACAATAGTAAATAAGAAATAGCATAGAGGAAAAGAAGAAAAGTGCCACACCTGCCTCTCAAGAAATATAAAAGAACATAGCCAAGAGATTCCAGATCATCCCTCCGGCTTTGCTCTAGAGATTTTGAAAAGAGGATATTTTAGTACAATGTCCAATCTCAGAGATGAGAAACCAACATACAGTAGAATTTTACCTATTCCCAAATGTGTATTGCAACTGGCATACCTTGCTGTCCCTGTCAAGTTCTTATTCTCTCTGTAACAGTATAGGAGGCAGAATGAATAACTCAGCACCAAGAAGTGGCAAGAACCACTGTTCAAGTAATTGGAAAGAACATAAAAATTTTAAATAGGGGAAGAAACATAAAGCCAGCAAAAGCCATTTCTTTCTTAGGTGATGAAGCCTAGTGGAATTTTTCTATAAATTAATAGGATACGCCTTCTTCAGTTGACAAATTTCTAGCAATACACATTATTTTCAATCATCAACTCCTTAATGATAGCAAAGGACAAAGTATCATATAAACAAAAACGATAACAATAAATAAAATTAAAGTGTAGCAACTGAATTTTCACTTAAAATGAAGTTGTGTCACTGCAAAAGCAGGGAAAAGGGGAATATACTGAACATCAATGATCAAACGTCATATGCTTCCAGAGGAAAGTTTCGTAAAACCAAATATAGGCACACCTGTAAGGAATATGACGGTTTGAGATGGGATCACGATATCTTTTTGCAAGTCCAAAATCGATAACATAGACCTGTTTTGTCAATAGGGAAAACAAGAACAAAAAAGCAAAGGTAAAACAAAATAACACAGGAAAAGTAACGATTGGTTAAATGACATGACTGTGAAGCTTATGCAACTTCTGCCCCCCCACCCCCACTGTCACTAGGCTTTGATCTAGTGGTAAGAGTTTGGCACATGATGTGTGGTTTAGGTGCACGTCATGGGTCGAATCCTACCGCAGAGAAAAGTCTGGTATTTAAGTGGAGAAGGGTAGAGAGTGGGCCTGTAATCCACCGAGTTTCTAACTGTGTGCCACTGGTCCTCGGGATTTCTTGCTTATAAAAAAAAATGACTGTTAAGCTTGCCTGAAAAGGTCATCACCTGATTTGCCTTCCTGCCAAGACCCATGAGGAAGTTATCTGGTTTTATGTCTCTATGTAGAAATCCTTTTGAATGCAAATACTCTACTCTCGAAATCTGCGATTATCACAGAAAAGAATCCCCAGTTCAGTTATGAGCATAATTCCATGATAAATGTCATGGGATAAAGACAGTAATATTAAAGGAATTCATAATGAACATGTTGAATAACACATAGTTTCTGCAACATACTCTATCTAGAGACAGACGAGTACATGTCAAACTTGCATACACAACACAAGCTTAAATAACTTAATAAAGCCAAACGTAAATTAAAGGCCAAAGTAAGGCAATCCTCCTTACCAAACTGAAAGCAATACAAAAAGCATGCATTACTCAAAAGAAACAGAGCTATGTATTATTCTGATTACCATCTGATCAGCCAACATTAGGACTGTTTTCAGTGAGAATTTCCTCCCACAGTGTACAACGAGGTCTTCAAGACTGGGACCAAGTAAGTCAATAATGAGGACGCTGTCATTCCCATCAACTCCACGCCATTTTATGTTAGGAATACCGTCTAAAATCAAAACCAACAAGTAATAATGAATATTCCCACCATTTCAATTTACCTGGCAATGTTTGAATAGGCTTGAAATCTAGAAAAGAAAGGAAAGGAATATTTTAAACTTGTGGTCATAAACATGCCATAACATTTGTGTGGCTATAAGACTTTTGAAACTTGTTGTCTTAACCATGTCATGACAGTTGTGTGCCCATAAGAGCTTCACATTAAGGGTTAAATGGGAAATTAAGTTAAATTATTTCCAAATTTAGAAAGTCGTCATTTTTTTGGAATGGACTAAAAAGGAAATGTTGTCACATAAAGTAACCAAGGAACACATACTTCCTCCCTGAAGTATAGTGTACAGCTTTGCCTCATAAAGCAACTGAGGGTGTCTTGTCTGCCTATTTTCCTGAAATCACAAAGAGCAGAGTCAAATGATTGATTCAGCCTGTCTAGCAACCACAACTAAAGATTTTTCTTTTGATAACCAACCACAACTGAGATTTCTAACTCAAACATTGCTTAAAACTAGATATCCTCACATCCTTTATCCATGTATGGATATTTGGGCATTTTATCAGTAATATTTTTTTTATAGCTGTGATGTCGAGGCCAGCTTACACGCAATTTGATGCATTTTACCAGTAATACTGTAAGTATTGTTTGAAAAATACATAACTAAGGAAGATTATTTGTTTGGACTAAACCAGGAAATACACATGCCATAGAAATGGAAAAAGTAGGATAAATAATGGGATCAAATTAATCAACAAACTACATGGGGTTGATCAGTATCACGTGCTTTCAGATGGAGGAGCCAGCAGATCAACAACAATCCTTAGGAAGACTTAATAAATTCACGTGCATACATATTGACGACAAAAAGAGTAGTTAATTATGTAATAAATCCACACAAACGAGGTGACTCGACTACCAACTCAAAGCAGCAATAGGCAAATGAGCATACCAAATTATGTCTCAGAAAGAAACCCCATGATATGGAACTTGGGACCAAATTTGGACACTAGAGGATTATACCACATCTATTCAAACAGCTAAGTACACAAACAAGGATGATGATGAAAGATTTGCTCAAGAGGAGAATGCTTTATGAAAGCAAAAGGATAAAAGGATATGACGAAATATTTCTCATGCATAGAAAATGGGGTAAGAGATATTACTCGGAATGGAGGAAGTAATAATCTCCACTTTCAGTGGGGATGATGAATCTGAAGGATGCCCACCTTCTAGATTGCACTACTACAGAAACGGTTATGAATGTTTCCAAAAGAAGAAAGCACTTTTATCGAGGATGATAATAGTACCAAACATGGATTACTAGATGATGGATGACTAGCAGAGGGGGAATTTGTTATTGAGTGATTAAGTGAAGCGAATTATAAAGGGAATGGAAAACCTCTAGTTCCCGAAATGCATTAATTATAATGAGGATAATGATACTACAGTCCATCTTTCAAAAGATTTATGGTTCAAGAGAATAACATAGGAGAATGCTATCCTCAGGTAAAAGGTTTGGCAATTGTTCGGTGAATGTCATAGAAGTTACGGCAAATGATTACGTGAATTCTGATGATCGATGTACCATGTACCATAAGTTTTAGGAGGACATCTAAGGTTGGGAATGCGACGAGGTTGAGAAATTTATTGTGTGTGATTATTCAGTAACTCTGTCAGTACGAGCTTGCTCACATTGCCGTGCTAGGTGCCAAACCCAGATAAAAAAATGAGGATTGTGGTAGGCTAGCAGCCAGCATAAAACTAGTAGATTCATGATGAATTTTCATTAATACATTTATTATTGGGACGTGCTAACCTAGGAAACGTATTCCATCGGCTCACATATGGGATAAGAAATAAGCCTCGATGTGAGGGAGTATGGGCTAGGGTTCCCATATCATAGACGAGTATGGATAAAGAAGCTAGTCCTGCCACATCAGCGCCCGGATGTGGTGCAGGGACTCCCGTCATGGATGCATTTCTTGAACCCCTTTCACACTCATGTCAAGTCAAGGTATTGTAGAAAAAGAATACAACAAAATCAGATCCAATTTATCATAATCGATTAGTCAACATATTGGTTAACATATTCAGAAAAATACTTAGCATATCAAATTATTTATTGGGCCGTGAAAAGAGATTCAACAAAAGACAGAAATAAGTGGATAAAGAAGCTAGTCCCACCACATCAGCGGCCCAATGTTGTGCAAACTAGAAGGGTTCCCGTATTATGAACAAATGAGGGAAAAGAGACTAGTTCAATAGAGTCGGATTCGTTTAAGTAGCTGGAACATAGGCTCTTTGACAGAAAAGTCAATGGAATCAGTACTTCAGTAGATACCTTAAAAAGGAGGAAAGATAATGTTGTAGCGGGGGAGGAAGAGATAAGATTATACTTAAGTAGTAGATACGAAATCTTTTACAATTTAACCATATTGGTAGGAGTTGGCACGAGAGAGGCGTAAGACGAAAGGAGAAAAGTTCAGGAATAACAACGCAGTGTGTGATATGGATGTCAAGTTATTGAGAGAAATTATGTGATGTCATTTAACAGTGGACGACTTAAGAAAGAGAATGAGGATTTTCTAAAATTGGTGTTTCTTTCTTTTTTTTTTTTGGATAATCAGGGTGACTGGCCCAGCTTTCGTGCACCTCGACTAATTCCACAGGACCTGCCACCTTCAACCATCAAAGCAACTCTTTCCAACAAGACTAGAACAGATTGGCACATGCTCACTTTGTATAAATTTTTGACATCAAGTTGGAGCTTTTTAATGAAAATCTAAGTTGATCAAAACATTACACTAACAATGAAGTGGAACATCTAAGGTTTGAAGCTTGGGCATATAGAGCACTTCTTTTTTTCCATTGGCACATATCAAAACCTTCTTGTTCTGGACAAAAATTCATCATTTTGAATTCTTAACCTAAATGCCCCTGGTCCCCATTAATATCGACCCAAAGACAACACCTCAAGCTTATCAGACTGATATGCATATACCTATAAACATGGTGGGAGACTTATAATGTCCAAACTTGTACTAAATGATTAACATAGGTATATCAGTTTCCTTTTTTTTTTTTTTTTTGATAACCGTGTGTCTGGTCCAGCTTGCGCTCACTTCGACTTCTTATACCAATTATTAAAGAAAGATAAAATCTAGACAAGAAAGCTTACAATTTTAACAGCAACAATCTCAAAAGTTTCAATGTGGGTAGCTGAAAAATTAGCAGAAAACATAAAAGAACAATCAGATTCTTGAAAATATAAAAACCCAAATTACCAAAAATATCAAAAATGACCAAAAAAAAAAAAAAAAAAAAAAAAAAAAAAAAAAAAAAGAGAAAAAGGGACATACCTAGATATATAACACCAAAAGACCCGCTACCAATCTTCTTACCTAACTTATACTTCTCTCCAATTATTCTCTCCATATAGACGCAAATTTTATTTATACCCCAAAGTCCAGTTCTTGATTCAATCAAATCAAAAAAACAAGAACAAGGAATCAAAGGGGTTTTTGTGAATAAAATGAACAAGTTGGAGAGAAGAATTTAAAGAAAGACAAAGAATTACTACTCTCCTAAACTCTTGACTTTTCTTCCCTAGGACGGGATTTTGTCCACAACCATTATGTCGTTCGCTGAGTTTTTAAGCAAATGGTCCTTTGAATTTAAGAGTTCATCTTGTTTCATCCTTTGCATGTAATATACTGGGCATATATAGTCCTCTAAGTTTCCCTTTCTGGTGCAATGGGCCAAATGGATAAACGTTACACATTGGTGAGTCTATTGACTGCTCAAAACAAAGTTAATTCTTTTGGAAAACAGACTGAGAAATATAACCCGAATATTTAAAATTCCAATTGATTGATTATGTGAACTTCGCACCTTATAGGTGAAAGTTCGAATCTTTAAATTGCTATTTATTTTTTATTTTTCTTTCTCTCTGTATGTATAATGCTTACTCTAGTTTAAAATAAGTGAATTTTTGTTTTAATATATATTTATTAAAGAAAAAAACTAGGACATAGATTATACTTTACTTTTTATTTTTACTTTTTAAAATATTATTAAACTACTCTTGAAATTTCAATCATGTTAAAATAAAGTCAATTAAATCTCTTAGAACAATTCACTTATTTTGGACATTGAAAAATAGCTCAAAAATTTACTTATTTTGGATTAGAGGGAGTAAAAATTTAATAAACACAACTCGAGAAAAAATTTAGCCAAAAACTTAATCTATCTGAGAAGTTGACAAAATTGCAATTCGTCGTGCTCGACGGTTAAAAGTACATATTTCTAGCTATTTTTTTTCTCATATTTGCTATTTTTTCTTGTGTTTAAGTTTATTTCATTCACTTTATCCTTAATGTTTGTATTTTATTGTATAGGAGATGATTTAATGAGAAAATGATGATTCAATGCTAAAAAGTGATGAAAAATGCTTTGAAGTCGGACTAGAAGTTATTATCAAAGATTCGGATCAAGTTGAAGACCTGAGGGCAAGTATACATGAAAAGAACTTGAAAAATGAGATGTCGCAGAAAATAACCTAGTGCGCCACACCCACACTCCAAGCATCCGGCGCACCAAGGTAACTTCAGGCAAAACCTGTCGATTTTGAGTCTCTGAAGTTTTGACTTGGCAATTAGAGCTGTGTGGTGCACCAAGTATATTTCAAGCCTATTCAAGTTAGTTTTGGACTAAAAGCGGTACTTCAGTCCCCCAAGGTTATTTCTACATAGTATATATACGTCTAAACATATTTTTAGAGAAATATTTGAGAAATGAAGTTCACAAGGAAGGCTAGACATCGTGGAGCAAAGATTCGCACAGTATATTTCTTCTTTCTTCTATTTTTATATAGTTGAATGATTAGTATGATTTGTGTTTTCAGCAAGCATAAGAGGCTAGTTTTATTTATTCTAGGATTGCGGAAATATTCAAGAATGTTGTAGTTTGAAGCTTGATGTTTGTATTTTGATTATCACCTATTGGTTTAACTGGTTTACTTATTTTATCCTTGTAACAACTCTTTTAGTGATTTTCAAAATTTTTGGTTTTTCGACTATTTTATCCATTTCCGTAATTGCTTTATGACAATTGTGAGTTGTGAAAGTGGACGGTTGGGTTCCCGAGAGGATCAATTAGAGTTTATTCAAGTTTTTCATTTTGGAAGGTTTAAAAGTTAGTAGAGTTGACTTTGGTCAACATTGACTTTTAGACGTCGTATGAAAATTTTGTTAGTTCCAACAACTCTGGAATGTCATTTTTGCATTAGTAGTGTGGTTGATTCGGGTCCCAGGACTTTTAGTGTGATTTGAAGTTTTTAGACGAGAAGTTGGTTATTATTCATATGGTTGACTTCGGTCAACATTTGTTGAAAAAAACCTTTATTGGATAATTCGACGATTTCATTGGGTCCGGAATGTGTTTTATGATTTATTTGCACTATTGGTTCATGTCTATAGGATTTCAAATGAGTTTGGGTGTTAAAAACAAGTTATAGAAATTGTTGATTTTTCTGGTATTTGGTGCAAGGCCATTAACGCTAGGGCAGTACCTTTGGTATAGAGATCTTTTCCTTCAGCGATACCCATATGTGTAAACATAGAACTTGTTTTTCGCTCCCAATCTATCAAAAACAAGTTCTATGTGTAAACAGGAGTCCAACGATACCCATATTGCTAAGGTTCTAGATTGGGTCCAAAAAATCAACCCAAAAATTGACTCCGAGAACCCAAGGATAAAACTAAAACTTTATCAGAAAATCAATTTACCCATAGCTTAAGAAGTTTAAATCTAAAATTTTGTCGAAAACGGGGTTGAAATCGAGTTTGAAATCATCAAAATATCATACTTCAGCTATATCGATAAAACCCTCAAAATTTACTATTAAAAAACAAAGATTGAGGAAGAAATCATGAACTAATCATTGGAGCTTGTGTAAAAATAGCATATAAATCTTACCCATAAGTTAAGAAACTTGAATATGAAGTTTGATTAAAAATAGATTAAGATTTGACCTTAAATTTCAAATCCTTAATCTTGATTTAGTCCAAAATCAGAGGTAAAATAGCGAGATAAACAAATATTTTAGGTTTGGAAACTTACCTCTTTCCAAGATGAAGAAAACGCACCAATATTTGGTCACTTGATTTTGTGTTGATTATCGTTGTGCCCGTGTGGGGTGCTTGTCATGATTACTGTGATGTCCAATATAGGGCTTATATTATTTTGGTGATATGAGACTTGGATTTTTAATTTGATAGTGAGGCTCATAGCTAGTATTTATGAAATAATTATGACTCTAAGACTACGTATATGATGTTGACACCCAATTTTGACCTCCCGATATTTCTCCCGGGTGCCATTTTACCCAATTATCAGTTTTGAATTTTAATATTTTTTCTTAAGTATTATTTTGGTATCAAATAAACCCCGACGTTTCGTACTCATAATTTTTAAAATCTGTAATTTATTTTAGCATTTACTTTTATATTTTTTATATGATATATATAACTTATTAATTTAAATATAATATTTTTTTATCAATATATATTAAATTATTTTCTCAAATATATATACTCATAATTTACAAAATACATATTTATTATTATTATTATTATTATTATTATTATAACATTTCTTAAAATTCGCATTTATAATTTACAGGTACATAATTTATTCCCAAATTATTATTATTACTGTTAATTTTACGTAATATTAATTTTGTGACAGTCTATTATTTTCTCATTATTTTATTAAGTCATTATTTATTAAATAACAGCTTAATTCAACTCAATTTTTCAATTTATTTAATTTCTAGACATTGTGTCCACAAGTGATATCATTTTAGCCTAATTTGATCCCTATTTCACCCAATTCTTATTCCCAATTCAATTTCAATAACTCAAAATTTGACCCCTTTTTATAATTTTAAATCCCAGTCGTTGATCAAGATTGATCCAATGGCTGAGATTAAATCTCCACTTTCTTTCCTTTTTAATCAAATAATCCCAACCTAACCCTAAAACCATTTTCCTCTCACAGCCGACATCCCCTCTACTCTCTCTCTACCTGATCTCTCTCTCTCTCTCGCTCCGTTCTTCGCCCTTCACTGGTGAATCCCACCGTTGGTGGACCAACATCAGCCACCACACCTCTCTCATCCCCTCTCACAACGGCGACCACCACTACAATCCATCAACCAGTCACCAACACCAGCGCCGCCTCTATCTCCGCTGGCGAAAACCACTGCTGCCTCACCGGAATGGATAATCGGTGAGACGATGTTAACACCATGCACCACCACACCGTCGTTGGCCTTCCATGGCCGCGAGCACACCCCGATTGACACATTCTCTCCTCTCCCTTCCACCAACGACCGCCGCCTCCTTCGCACCTGAAATCCCGCCGGCAAACCACCACCAATGATCTCCTTTCTCCGCTTCTCCAGTCGAGTACCAAAAGCCCCAATTTCATGTCTGCCCTAGAAAAATTCAAGAGAGATTCGGATCGAAAGAAGTCTATAAGACATCAATGTTTTCAAATTCTATACTACTATGGTGTGTCGAGATGTTTTAGAGTCACCACTTTCGTCTCATTATAAGTCCATCTCCGGTATGATCCCTTTTAGTATTCATTTTTATGCAATTAGTTGCCTCTCTATCTCGATGCATGATTGATTTCACTGTGATGTGATATTGGCATAAATTCTATATTGAGTTTGATTAGGAGTCGCCTGTTCATGCTACTCTATGCTTTGTATGCTTACGTGAATCGTCTTGAAATTGTGTTCCTTTGTTTGACCCGTATGTGATTAAGTCATATGTTTGAGTTATTTTCATGATAAATTTGGGTATTGTGATGACAATTTTCTATAAATCGAGTTAGAATTTTAGTGATTTTGATCCCGTCGTTTTTTTTTATTTTTGAATTTGATTTATTTGGCAAATCTTGAATGGATTTTAGGCTTAATTTGATCACTTTTTGATAAAAAATTTTAACGGATTAGTACTCAGATTGATATTGTGGCCTTTTGATAATATATTTGTTTTAAAAAATCAAGCCTCAAAATCATTTGTTCAATTTTTCCTTTCCTTAATTAATTTAGACAGATTTTACTACTCATGTATTCATGGCAAGTTAATATTTCTTTGGTTTATTTTACTGATTCTCATACCTTATTTAGAATGAACATAATTGTTTATTTATGGTTATTTGACCGAATTTACTACTTAATTGATTCACCTTATCCCTATAAGGAAAAGTTGTCTCTTAATTGATTCTGGCAATATCTTTTCTCCCTTATTTCTTTATGACCCTATGGCTATAAAAACAATGCAACTCCCTCATTATTGGGACAGACTTTGGCTCCTACTCACACGGAGGCATAACATTTGCTCTCCTCTACACTTAAATTTTTTTTTCCTGCTTTTTGGTCTTGAGATGGCTTTGGCTGCTAACTATTCTTACTGGCCTTCTGAAGTGATTGATTCCCATTTGTCCTTTCATTATTCTTACTGCGAAATTGGTTAGTCTCTGTCGAAGTACCGCTTATTTTTTTTGCATGCTATTTATGTGTAGTTAAGCTTCCTATGTTAGTCTAAATAGTGATGTATGAACATGCAATCCTTGTGTGGTTGGTGTGATTTTGTTCATTGTTTTTTACTTCCATAAAGACCTGCTAATTCGAGGCTCACATTTTTCTATGTATATCATGTTTAGATAATTTGTATGATATAGAATACCTGCTTCGTGTTCTCTTTGGGGAATCCAAAAACATCCTTTGTCTATCTCATGACCCCTTTGGCGTGAGTCCACCTTGGATCCTTGAGATCCTTAGGATCTAGACAGCGCCAAAGGTCGGTTATGGTCTGTCAAAGGCATGTTTTTGTGCGGTTCGGTGTCCTTGTTTTTTTTCCATGTTTAATAGGTTGAAGGCGAGCATTTAGATGAGACAAAGAGTTGCCAGGGATTCGGGAATGGTTAGGGGTTGTCCAACCTAGCCCTTCTCTATTTTCTTTTATTTCTTTATTCATTGGGTCTGTAATTATTATTGTATAAACACTATTGTATAATGAAATATTGGGGATGCTATGGGGGAGGGGATTCTATGTGTTAAATAGTTTATCACCTAGATATCATGCCTATAGGATTATTTAATAAGTTTCATGTATCAATTAAAATTATTTTATCACTTAGGCGAATATTCTAGGATCATTATTCGTTCTATCGCTTAGAAAATTCTGTCTTAGGGTTATTAATTAGTAAAATTAATTTCTAGCATATCAATTCAATTGTGTTTAAACAATTTCTAGCTCGCCTTGTTAGTCTCCGCCATAGCATAATTAATTTTCAGCGTTCTAATTAATTTTGGCATGATTGTTTAATTTTCTGCGAGCCTTATTAATTTTTTAGTATACTTTCAATAATTTCCAACATTTAAAATATTAATTTCCAGCATTTAAAATAATAGTTTCCAGTATGTTAAATATTTTTTTTTAGCAATTTTTAATAATTTCCAGCAAGCTTTAAACAATTTCTAGCAATTTTTTTATAATTTCCAGCAATCTTTTAATAAATTTTTGCAGGTTTTAAATAATTTCCAGCAAGCTTTAAAACAATTTCTGGCAATTTTTTTATAATTTCCAGTAATTTTTTAATAAATTTCAGCAGGTTTTAAATAATTTTCAGCAAATTTTGATAATTTCTGGCAAGCTTTAAAACAATTTCTGGCAATTTTTTAATTTCCAGCAATCTTTTAATAAATTTCAGCAAGTTTTAAATAATTTTCAGCAATTTTAATAATTTCCAGCAATTTTAAAATAATTTCCATCAGCTTCTAATTAATTTTTCAGCATTTTTGAAATTATTTCTAGCATTGTCAATTAATTTCCAGTACTGAATTAATCTTTCAGTATTTAAAATTAAGTTGCAGCATTTTCCATAATTAATTTCCTGCAACTTAAATTGATTTCTAGCATTCTAATTTAATGTCTATCACATTAATTCAGTCTTTCGGCATCTTGATTATTACGCATCGCCTAGACATCATGCCTATAGGTTCTAATCACAACATAAGTAATTGTTTAGCATGTTTATCGCTTAATCAACTTTAAGTAATCAAGAGGTCTGACCAAAACCATTATGTGTTATTTGTAAGTCCTATTTGTTTTGTTTGATGTAAACCCCGAGTCTAATTAGGTAGCTTAAAACAATTTCTGGCAATTTTTTTATAATTTCTAGTAATTTTTTAATAAATTTCAGCAGGTTTTAAATAATTTTCAGCAAATTTTGATAATTTCTGGCAAGCTTTAAAACAATTTCTGGCAATTTTTTAATTTCCAGCAACCTTTTAATAAATTTCAGCAAGTTTTAAATAATTTTCAGCAATTTTAATAATTTCCAACAATTTTAAAATAATTTCCAGTAATTTTAAAATAATTTCCATCAGCTTTTAATTAATTTTTTAGCATTTTTGAAATTATTTCTAGCATTGTCAATTAATTTCCAGTACTGAATTAATCTTTCAGTATTTAAAATTAAGTTGCAGCATTTTCCATAATTAATTTCCTGCAACTTAAATTGATTTCTAGCATTCTAATTTAATGTCTATCACATTAATTCAGTCTTTCGGCATCTTGATTATTACGCATCGCCTAGACATCATGCCTATAGGTTCTAATCACAACATAAGTAATTGTTTAGCATGTTTATCGCTTAATCAACTTTAAGTAATCAAGAGGTCTGACCAAAACCATTATGTGTTATTTGTAAGTCCTATTTGTTTTGTTTGATGTAAACCCCGAGTCTAATTAGGTAGCTTAAGACTTTCTTTGCGTCTAGATCCTTATCCGCAATAGGTCGTCCAACGCCTTTTGGACATTAAGCTGGAACGGGTAGGCATTTAGGGAACGCTAGTTTTATTGCTTTCTTTAGAATGCCTTTAAGATTAATAACCAAAATAGGTGGGGTGGGGTAGATAATAGAAAATGATGGAAGTTGACCCGAGCAGAATCCGACAATGCGACATATGACATTGTCATCCGTTAATAAGCCGGACACTGATCCAAATAGGATAAAATTAACTCTTTGTCCTAGTCTTCTAAATCGTCTTTGTTTTTCTTTATTTTTGAGTGTTTTCATTATTTGGGGTAGTTTAGGCTTACCATTTAAATGAATCTTTTGGTTATATCATTGTGTCTCTTCTATCTTTTCGCTTATCCGATTAACAGTCTATTTATATATTTTACTACTTTATCACTTAGATAATTACTAATAACTGAGTTATATGTTTAGTTTATTTATTATTTTCATGTTTAAACACTTAGTTTACCTTAAGTTAATAAAAATAATTGACATTTGCTTATCACGTAAATCCCCCACATAATATATAAATTCAGTCGGGATCCATATTTGTGGACCTTGAAAGGTGCCTAACACCTTTCTTTCGAGGTAACTTGAACCCTTACCCGAATTTCTGGTTGACGTAGACTAATCAATTAATCGTAATTAGTTTAGAATGGTGCCCTGACGCACCTTAATTCGTTAGGTGGTGACTCTTCACTCTTTTCAATCCCAAAAAGAGTTGTCACGTCGAATCCCATTTTTTGCGAGAAAAATGGGGCGTGACATATGACTGTTGCATCTTATTTGGATTTATATTTGAGTTCATGTATTTTCATACATCTCATAGTTCATGAAAATAGTGAATGTTTTGAATTGATTTTAAAAGAAATGAGGTGAAAGGCTCGTTTTGAATACAAATAAGTGATTTTTGATCTCGGTTCGAGTCCGGGTCATTGATACTGATTTTAATTCCAGTTCAAGTCTAGATTATTGATATATATATATTGTTGAGAAATGATTTGTATATGGACCTTGCGAGTCCCCCATGGATTCCGTCCTGGAGCGAATAAGCTCGGAGGGTGTATACCGATTGATATTGGCCATTGCATATTATTTCATTGCATTGCACCTTTTATGAATTGTTGTTGTGGTTGAGATATCTGTGATATTGTTGATATTGAACTGCTGGAAATTTTCTACTTGCGGGGTTATTTTAGTATTCTTTATTCGATATAGTTTTCTACTTGAGCTTAGTCGGCCTATGATGCCTATTGAGTACAAGTAAATTATACTTACTCCTACTTTTTTGTATTCTGTCAGTGCTAATCCTGGTACGAACGCTCCACGTGATTCCTGATCATGTATACTTGGGGTATTTTAGAGTCGTGGTGAGCTTCTTGGATCAAAGCTCTCTCCAGACTTCATCTATCTTTATTATGTCTATTTACTAGCAGATACAATGTTGTAAACACTAGTTATTTCTTTTAGTATTTCAGTCGCTCTGTACTCATGACACTAGTGACCCATTTGGCCATGAGAATTTTTTACATTTTTCTAAAAAATTATTTCACTTTAGTGAAAATTGTAGTGTTTGACCATAAGATTTACAAATACAATTTGGAATTGTATTTGGAAAAGTGAAAACAAGTGAAACTTGTTTTCACTTCAACTTATCTAAAAAAAAGTCAAAAGAACTCTAATTTATTTTCATGGCCAAACAGAACTCTAACTCCAACTCTCAAAAATTTTAGTTTTCATGGCCAAATGCCTAAAGTCTTGGGATGATTATTTGTAGTTCTTATTTCCTCTAAATTTATTGTGAAGGCTTTATCCTTATTTCAAATATTATGTATCGCTTTAGTTGGGTTAATTGTCGTTGTTTAAGTTATTTTAAGTAAATGTGTCAGGCTTACCTACCATGGTTGGGATGGGGTAGGTGCCATCATGACCTTTTGAATTTGAGTCCTGAAAATACTATGCTTGATCATTTGATTTATTGATCACTAATTGAACACTATGTACAAATCTAAGGTTGAACTCGACATCGAATCATATATTACATATAGGATAAAATAGAGCTTGTTCTTGCACCTGAGTATCGGGAGGCAAATTTGTATTTAGGACAGGAATATATCTACTCTCCTTGCTTAGTCAGATACAAAAAATACAACTTTGTTCTTATTGTTGATGACGACCATAGAAATTGTGAAGGCTTTATCCTTATTTCAAATATTATGTATCACTTTAGTTGGGTTGATTGTCATTGTTTAAGTTATTTTGAGTAAATGTTGTTGGGTTCTAAGTGATGAAATGTGAATGAAAAATGGAGGGAAGAAAAATGGAGGAAAAGTGAATTGACTTTTCACTTTAATAAAAAAAGTGTTCTCCCACATTAGTAGGAGAAAGGAACTTCTTCATGCTTAAATATAGAAGCATGCCTTCATGTGTTAGTGAAGCAAGAAGAAGATAAGCCTCAAGCCATCGTCGTCGTCGTCGCTCGCTCAACTTCGGCTTTGGATTTGGATTTGTCAAATGATCGATTGAGAGATTAGCTTTTTGGCTTTGACTTTGGCTTTAGATTTAGATTCGGATTTGAATTTGGATTATTGCTGATGACGACCATAGAAATTGTGAAGGCTTTATCCTTATTTCAAATATTATGTATCACTTTAGTTGGGTTTATTATTGTTTTTAAAGTTATTTTGAGTAAATGTTGTTGGGTTTTAAGTGATGAAATGTGAATGAAAAATGGAGAGAAGAAAAATGGAGGAAAAGTGAATTGAGTTTTCACTTTAATAAAAGAAGTGTTCTCCCACATTGGTGGAAGAAAGGAACTTCTTCATGCTTAAATATAGAAGCATGCTTTCATGTGGATAGTGAGATAAGAAAAAGACAAGCCTCGCGTCATCATCGCTCGCTTGGCTTTGGCTTTGGCTTTGACTTAGAATTCAGATTCGGATTTGGATTTGGATTTGTTATTGAGAGATTATCTTTTTGGACAAAATTCATTTGAAACTTGAGAGTAAATGATCCAAAAATTCAATCTAAAATTTCTCCATTTGCGGACGCACACGAGCATGTGCCGATGCATGTCACAACGTATCTCGAAGGGACGTGACCCTTCGAAGTAGTGTTTGAAATTGGAAATGCAACCTACGAATACAGGTGACCATCTGTGAATGCATATAGGGTCCGCAGGTGGGATGAACGATTCTAGTTGGTTATAAATATTGACCTGCGGCCGCATGTGGGCCACCTGTGGGCGCAGGTGGGGTTCGTATGTCGGCGACGGTCCAAAACAGTACATCTTTTCAAGAATAATTGCTTCTTTTCTGAAACACCACCTTTTGGCTATAAATACCTAAATTTTTCCTCAGGTATAGGTATGAAATTTTGAAGTGAAAAACATCTTGTTCTTCCTAAAAATTCAAGTGTGATCTACGAATCATTGAGTGCGTTCGTAGTTCGATAGAATTTGAGGTATCACCATTCTGTCGATGTGATTTATTTATCCTGGGAGGATATATTCCATAACCTAGGGTACTTGAAGGGAATAATTTCCTTAAGGACACACCATGAATTTGGTGGACTTGAATCTTCCAATCTTCATCTCTTTATAAACATTTGGTTTTGCTATTTTTCAGAAAATATTTTGAACTTCATTTTGTTATTGTTCATAAGTTGGGTTGAATTTATTATTGAAAGTTCAAAGCTGTAAATACAGAGTTCGAGTTTCATTTGATTGTTCATACTTTAAGTTGAACATGTATTTGAAGTTCCTTTTGAAAAATACAGATTTTTACTAAACCCAAAAAACAACAATCTTAAGGAAATTATAAAGTACTTAGTTAATCTGTATTGAGTTTGATTTCGTGAAGACTAAAAATTTTTGATTTCTACTCGCTCGGTTAGAATAATATAAAAACTTCACCGAGAAATTGGATTGGGAATTTGGGTTGAAGAATATAAAAACTTCACCGATTTATTGAACTCTCTGTATTGGTTTCTAGAGTTTAAAACTTGTGGCTTTTCACTCTATTTGAATTTGATTCTGATTTGAAGAACATAAAAACTTCGTTAGATTTCAAAGTTCATTTTGACAATTAAAAGACATAAAAACTTCATTGTTGACTAGAAACGAGTTGTTTAAAGATTAAGTCTTTATTGTTAGTATTCTGAAATACTAAATTGATTGTCAAAGCTTGACAGGAAAATGACAAATGAAACTGAACAACTCATTGATTCGGTTGTGAATGGTGTTGTCCCAACGGCAACTAATGTTGCATCATTAAGCCGTTCAGATGTTGCTCTAGCAATGGTATGGCCAGAGAAACCCGAAAAAATTTCTGGTGTGAACTTCAAAGAATGGCAGCAAATGATGTTCTTTTGGATGACTAATTGCCTAGTTTGGAAGATCTTGTGATTCATCTCAAGATAGAAGAGGATATTAAGTTGCGTGAGAAATCAACAATAATGGGTGCAAATCTTATTAAAGACAATGCACACATAATAGGAAGAGGAAGAAGTATTTTGGACAAGAGAAAGAGCATAAAAAGAAAAGGTTCAAAGGCAAGTGCTACAATTATAATGAAGTTGGCCATAAAACTCTAAATTGTCAAGTTCTAAAGAAGAACAAGAAACGAAAACAAATAAACATGTTGGAAGCAACTGTAAAGATTGAAAATCTGTGTGCTATGATCACTGAATGCAATCGAGTTAGAAATCTAAATGAATGGTGGTTCGATTCAGGAGCCACTCGACATGTTTGTGCAGACAAAAAAGCTTTTGATACTTACGATACCGCTCGTCCCAAAGAAGTGATCTTCATGGAAAATAATGCATTAGCCAAGGTTGAAGGAAGTGGGAATATATTCCTAAAAATGACTTTCGGCAAGGTGTTGACTCTCAACAATGTTCTCCATATTCCTACTGTTAGGAAGAACTTAGTGTCTACAACACTTCTCGTTAAAAATGGGTTTAAATATATGTTTATTTAGGGAAAAGTTGTAATAAGCAAGAATGAAATATATGTTGGAAAGGGCCACCTCAATAAGGGCCTTTTCAAACTTCATATAATGGTTGTTGAAATGAATATAGCTGAGGCTTCCTCTTACTTGCTTGAGTCAAATGAATTGTGGCATGGTCATTTAGGATATGTCAATTACAAAACCTTATGAAAACTGATTAGCTTGGAAGTTTTGGCTAATTTTGAGTGCAATAAATTAAAGTATCAAATATATGTTAAATCGAAGTATGCTAAGCATCCGTATAAGTCTGTTGATAGGAATTCCAATCCCGTAGACTTAATTCACAGACATTTGTGATCTGAAGTCAACACCATCTTATGGTGGGAAAAAGTATTTCATAACTTTTTTGACTATTGCACTAGATATTGCTATGTTTGTTTGCTGAATGGTAAGGATGAAGTAATAGAAACATTTAGGCAATATAAAACTGAAGTTGAAAATCAGTTGGATAAAAAGATTAAAATGATAAGAAGTGATAGGGGTGTAGAGTATGAATCTCCTTTTGTAGAGATATGTTTGGAAAATGGAATTGTCCATCAAAATACTGCCCCGTATTCATCTCAATCAAATGGGATTGTGGAAAGAAAAAACCAAATGTTGAAGGAGATGATGAATGCCTTACTTATAAGTTCAGGTTTACCGCAAAATTTATGGAGGAAAGCTATCCTTACAGCTAATCGAATACTCAATAGAGTGCCCCATAGAAAGACACAATCTATTCCATATGAGAAATGGAAAGGAAGGAAACCCAACTTGAAATATTTCAAAGTATGGGGGTGTCTAGTGAAAGTCCAAGTTCCTATACCCAAAAGGGTGAAAATAGGACCAAAGACTGTGGACTGTGTTTTTATCGGATATACTACAACTAGTAAATCATGTCAATTTTTGGTTCATAAATCCGAACATCTGGATATTCATGATAATACGATAATTGAATTAGCTAATGTTGAGTTCTTTGGACACATTTGTCCATATAATACTAGACTTGAGATGTCTAGTGAAGGATCTATACGATCGAGAAATGAAGCAAAAGAGAATGTACTGAATGAAGAAAATCCAAGGCGTCGTAAGTGACAAAGGACGTCGACTTCCTTCAGATCAGAATTTGTAACATTTCTTCTTGAAAATGATCCTCAAACATATAAAGAAGCGATGTTGTATGTAGACTCAACCTTTTGGAAAGAGGCTGTCGATAGTGAGATTGGTTTAATTTTGAGCAACCATACTTGGGAGTTGGTTGATCTTCTTCCTGGAAATAAACCTTTAGGTTTTAAATGGATCTTCAAAAGAAAAATAAAAGTTGATGGTACTATTGACAAATACAAGACAAGATTTGTTATGAAAGGCTTTAGACAAAAAGAAGGCCTTGATTATTTCGATACATACTCGCTAGTAACAAGGATGACGTCTATTCAGATGTTGGTTGCATTAGCTGCGGTATATGGTCTTGAAATCCATCATATGGATGTGAAAATAGCTTTCTTAAATGGAGAATTGGATGAAGAAAATTACATGAACAACCCGAGGGTTTTATGGTTCCTGGAAAAGAAAAAAAGTATGCAACTTGTTAAGTCACTTTATGGACTGAAACAAGCATCCAAACAGTGGCATGCGAAGTTTTACCAAACCATGTTGGCAAAAAGATTCAAGATAAATGAGTGCGATAAATCTGTTTACATTAAAGACATTCCAAATCACAAAGTCATTGTTTGTTTGTATGTGGATGATATGTTGATCATCAGTAGAGACATGTCTGACATAAATGCTACTAAACGAATACTAGAGAGTAAATTTGATATGAAAGACCTTGGAGTTGCTGATGTGATCTTAGGGATAAAAATTCATAGAACTCCATAAGGGTTGGCATTGTCACAGTCTCATTACATTGAAAACGTACTTGACAAGTTCAAGTATTTAGATTTTAATATTGCCAAGACTTCATTAGACGTGAGCTTTGCACTTCAAAAGAATGAAGGTGAAAGTGACTCACAATTGGACGATGCAAGAGTTTTGGGAAGTTTGATGTATATCATGAATTGTACGCTACCAAATATAGCATGTGCTATTAGTAAATTGAGTCAGTACACGAGTAATCCCAATCAAACTCATTGGATGGCAATGAAAAGAGTTTTGGAGTATCTAAACCATACTCAAGACTATGTTTTGCATTATAATAAATATCCTGTAGTAATTAAAGGATATAGTGATGCAAATTGGATCATCAGATCAAATAAAGTAAAATTCATTAGTGGATATGTATTTATTTTTGGTGGAGGAATAGTCTCTTGGAAATCATCCAAATAGACATGTATTGTCTGCTCTACAATGGAATCTGAATTTATCGCAATAGATAAAGCCGGTGAAGAAGCTGAATAGCTCCGAAATTTCTTGGAAGATATTCCTTATCGGCCCAAACCTTTGGCACCAGTATGCATACACTGTTGTTGACACCTAATTTTTGCTCTCCCCAGTCCGATTAATTTTGAGCTTCTTCAAATTTTGAACAATTTTAAAATAATTATTTTTATAAAATTCAAGTGGTTTCAAAATTAACCCTAGACCAACTTTATCATTGTTAAGTTGAATATATATTTTCTATATTTAATTATATAGAATTATGTGTATTTTACTTAAAAAAAAATATTCTGGAAGTTATTTCAAATGAAAATCATACTTAAATTGAAGAGTACTTTATTTTTCTAAAATTGATTCAAAATTGAAAATTAGTCACGTAATTGATTTCTTGGGTTGAAATGAAATAATTTGCAATTATAAAATAATTATGGCGAATTGTTATAGTGGAAGAGTTCATTGAATTAAATTGGAATTCAATTCATCTTGATTCAAGTTGAATTTGATCTCTTCTTAATCTAATTTGACCATATTATTGTTTAAATATGGCCAAATCCTTAATTGTTTGTTTTAAATGTCATTTGGACCCCAATTTACTTAATTTCCAGCTATTTATGGACCATTTCAGGCCCCAAAAGCCTCCAAATGACCCAACCCAATTCCTTTTACTCCTCCTTCTTCAATTTTCCAAACACTAGCAAACAATAACACAACTATATGATCCCTAATCCAACAAAACAACGATGACAACCAATACTCCTAAACCTCATCTAATCTCCTGCATCGCCCATCTCTTCCCCCAAAGTCAAGAACCATAGTCCTAGAAACCTAACCTCTGTAATCACCATCCCATCACAGAAATCAGTCCCTCTCTCCCTCTTATCTCTGAAATCTTCAGGCCTAGAACCTTCAATATTGTTTTTTGCTTCAAAGATTAAGTGTTTTCTTGCCTAAAAATCTCATCAAAATCAGAAGCCATCTGTTCGAATCTTAGATTTAGGGGATATGTTTTCCTCTTAAAGGTCTTTTTTTCTTTATCCTTTGCAATCAATTTATCATCTCCCTCTCAAACGGTCATTTTTCAAAATTTAAACTTTTTATTTTCAACTATAAATACATGGTGCTGGTTGTCATTTTTTAGCAGAGGTTTTTGAAATTGGAATTCTCCATTGCTAACGACAAAATTCTCAGAGCTTTGATCAATTAAAAAGTCATATCTATAGCCTTTTAAGTGTAAAACTTGTAATATCCTTAGTTTCTTTTGGTCAAATTTTCTCTGACGTCTTTTTGGATAATTTATTCTTAGAGTAGTAAAGTGTATGGAAGATCACCCTGGCAACTCATCTTCTCAGGTCACTATCCAGAAAAGGTACCTCTTCATAATTTTCATATTATGTGTTTATATGTTTGATACCAGTTTTAAAGTAGTTTGTTTGCGTAGTTAATTTTCACTTCTACTTTGCTGTAATCTTCAGCCCCTTTCATTCAGTATGTAATATATGTTCAAATTTTGTAAAGTATGATAGATTAAAATGTTTGTATGTGAAGTGTTTGTTTAGTTATGTAATTTATATTTTTCGCGCTCAGTGTCGATATGTCTTAGATAGATTAAAGAACATTTTTACTACTCAAGTTAATAGTGAAGAGTTGTTACCATTCTACCTGTTCTCATTTAAATTTCAGTGCTTCGTGGAAATTTTCATTACGCGATGACGTGATAACATTCTTATGACGTCTTACTAGGACATAAAACCAGATGACAATCGTGCCTTGTTAAATCTGGAAATTAGTGACTCTAGTTCAAATTTGTTTCCCTCTTTAAGCATGAATTTTGTCTAAGTAAATCAAAGTTGTCTTAAATTTGAACATAGCTTTCATTTGGGAATCAGTCACCATTTACTTAGCATGAAAATAAACTTGCTTTCACTTACTAAATTCTGCCCCTCCTTGTAAGGCTGGGCACATTTTTTTTTTTGGTTTCTTTGGTGAAAGATAAATGAAGAACAGAAGTTTTGAGCGATACAGTTTGCTATCTGTGTAGTAATCATGTATGTTATGAGGTAAACAACTTGTCTTGCGGATCTTATACTTTGAAATTTTCCTATAGCATTGACCTTACTAAGATTACTAGTTACCCTCTTTAAAAAAAGCATACCTTGTAGATAAGTTGTCGTTTATTCGTGGAAAGGGCTCTTTAGAAAATGTCGAGATTAAATTTCTTTGTCTTACTAAGATTTACTTTGAAATATTTAATATGTAGTGATAAAGTTAGCTTTGGTTCAATTTTGTTTGATGTGGAAAATTTGTTCAAGTGTTTAATTTTAAGATAAGAATAACAACCCTCTTTTCTTATTTAGTTCATGTTTTTGCCCACTTATGTGAATTAATAGTAATTGTTAATTTGTTGAGGCCTTTCAAGAGCTAATACAAATTCTCGTTTAATATGTTTTGAGGAATATCTATTATATAGCTAATAATTTGTTATAGAGTCCTTGTCCAAGTGCAATTTTCTGAAAAAGAATTATTTAGACATTGATCTAGTTTGTGTGTTTATGCTGGGAACTTGAAGCAGTGATCATACAGAGAAGTTTTTTTTTTTAGGACATTGATTGAGTTGTACAAATTTGCACCTTTCTTGAATTATTAGTTTCATTGATGATTTCTCTTAAAATAGTATAATGTGTTAGATTAGTACTTGAATTTGTTCTTTTCTCTTCTAAAGCCCATTTAAATTAATATATACTATTATGTGAGTGTATACTAATGTCAATTCCTTTCCCTCTTACGCATGTGATTCACCACGAGTCCATATTGGACTCTTTATCTATACTTTGCATAATTGAGTGGACTAATCCCAATACTCTTAGATTGAAGCCTCAACCAAGTCTCGAAAGGGATTGATACATGTGTATATACAAGGAATGGAAGCTGATATACAGGTTGGAAGCAGCAGCTATACACTTGTTATATGGTGTATTAAAAATGGAAGCAAAATATGTAGATTGCCACACTAGTATAGTGTATACATTGCAATATATAGAAAACGTGAGACAAAAGGGCTGTTGATATACAACTGATATACAGGGATGAAAATGGACCCAAAGTCCATGGAATTTAAGTCCAAAGCTGGACAGAATCTAAATGGGCCTGAAAGCCCACTTTCTCAACCCTTATTCTTTATTTTTGTAATTTATTTTGACTATTTGTATTAACTACCATTTAATTAATTAATCTAGATAAAATCCAAAGGTGTTGCCATTTTTATTTTGTCTTTATTTTTTCCTTACTTATTCGGATTTCTTTATCTAATTTATCTTGATTAAAAAATAAATAAAAAATGAATTTTGTGTCAATTTTCTTGATAACAAGTCTTTTCGTGTAAAATGACATTCTTTTCATTCATTTCTTAATTAGTCTCATTTAAGCCAAAGGAAATTTTCTTAAGTTGTTTTCTTCTGTAAAATCTAAGCTTTCTCATACTTGGTAAAGTGTTGCTTATTTCGGTTTAGTAATTTTTCTTAAAATTTATTATTTTCAAAAGCAAGATTTTTATTAACATTGACCATCAAAATTGATTTTTGTTTAAAAATAGCTCTTCTTTTTTCTATTTAAATAATAATAATAATAATAATAATAATAATAATAATAATAATAAGTTGTTTTCCTTAAAATTGGGTTAAAAAATAGAATTTTGATTAAATTTTCCCTTTTAAGTAAATTCTTAGCTAAAAATGGACTATTTGGATTTGAATGAAACAATGTCATTTTCAAAATTCTCTTGAATCAAGTTTGATATTTTCATAAAATTGACCATTTTGCAAAGTTAGCCACTTTTTAAAGTTAGTCAAATTGTCTATGGTCAACCGTTCTTAAACAGACGCTCCTAAGTGCCTTAAAACCCTTCTTAGGGCATTAATTGAATCCTTACCTATTTTCTCTAAATTTTAAAGGTTTATTTCTATTTTTGAACCTTTGAAATTCTTTTAAGTTTTCTTAATTTTTTTATAAAAATTAAGTGGCGACTCTGTAATTTTTCTTGAGTTATTTTGAAATCCGCACCAGTGACCAAATCTAGTGGAAATACCCATTGCTCTCATGTTACATGGCTTACATAAGATGCAGAAGACTTTATTATATTGAGCTTATTGGATTGAGAGGTCTCCAGCCATAAGCTCCGGTGCGCGTACTCCAACAGTTTGATCAGACACAAATCATCCCCCTCTAAGCAAATATGAGAGTTTTTGAAATCTTTTTTGGGCCAGACTTTAGAGTCCCTAGAGCCAATCAAATTCGGCATGAATGGAGTAACATTCTCATAATAGATATGGGATGCGGACCAGCAGAAGGGATTCCAAAATATCAAGCATGGATTCGAGAAGATCGCGACAACATAAACCCTAGCCCAGTGGCGGACAAGGTTTTGAGGATATTGGAGTAACGATTTGGATAAGGCATTTTTGTCTCAAAATCACAACGGTCACTCCCAAAATGTGGGATCAAATGGCAAACATAATGTAGTATTTGGAAAATATGGGAGCAGGACCTAGTAATGTTAGGGCATCATCTTCACTTTCTTCACCAACGTAATCGAGAGCAATATTTAGGCCAAGTCCTAGGATTGTCTTTATGTTATGTTATTTTTTCATGTATTTTAAGATCATCAATATTTCAATAAAACTAGGCTTTTATCTCTAAACTCAAAGTTATAACAAATTAACGGCTTGGATAATCTATCATAATCTCGAATATTTGGCGTTTAGGCTCACCTCTGGCACGAAAGAGGCACCTAATATTAGGATACACAAACTTCTGCATGCTATGATATAACTGCTTTATGTGATATGTGTTACTCTAATAGAAGGTGAATTGACCTATTCCTATTGAAGAATTCTTTTTTAGAGCTCATAGGCAGAAATAAGTTCAAATTACAAAAGTCCGACAAAATCTGACTCCAAAGTTTTCCAAGTTTCCCAGAAAATCCAAACCTCGCCATAAAGGAAAAAAACCCTCTAAGAGTGTAATTCCTCTCTCTTAGGAAATTGATTTTTCACTGAAGAAGCAATGCCTAGAAGTTGAAATTTTTTGTCTTATCATTAGCAAGGATTAAAAGAATAACGTGATAAATATCAGGACTCAATACAAGTCAACTTTACTGCTAGAATCAGTAATTACAAAGATCAACAAGCAAATTCCTATCCGTTAAATTCCTTTTTACTCAAAATCACTCTTGGATTGATTCATCTTTGATAAAGTGACACCTGTTTTGTTTATTTTCTGTCTGATATCTTGTATTGATTATTGTGAAAAAAAAATCTAACAGATTTGTCTTTTGAATTGTTTTTACTTTATCAGGTAAAATAGAAATTGGTCTGTATTGAAAAGCTAGCAGAACACCCTTACTACACCAGATCAAAAGCTAATAAAAGTTCCTCCCCTGACCGTTCCTTGTCTAAAGGAAAAGGGAGAATGACTAGTAATGAAGAAGACAATGCCTTGACAGAAATTAATGTGATAGATAATATGATAGCAAAACAAAGTGAAATGATTACACGGGTGGCACAACAGATAGATGACTTGAAAGAAGAGGTGCAAAGAACTAAATACCTGGCTAAACTGGCCATTTTCGCAAACAAACCTATCTCGGAGGACTCCAGGCCTCCTCTCTAAATCCCTCCTCCCAACTCTTCAAATCACAGGATTCATCTAAACAACATCCCATCCGGCTCCACTCCCAAACCTCTCACAGACCCTGTCATTAATAATCCACTCTTATACCAAAATCATACCCCACCTACCCAACATACCAATTGTAACAATAACCCAGATGCTTATTATCCGCAAAATTCTCATCCCACCTACCAAACTCCACCAAACACCTATAGTTCTCAAAACATCCCTCCCACTTGCCAAAATAATAATCCAAATGTCAATAATCCATAAAATTTTGCTCCGACTGTCCAAAATCTACCATCAGTCCAGCCTATACCCCCAACCGTATTCCATGTCACCACCACCCCAGAGCCATATACTACCTTTCCAAATCTCGAGATTGAGCGCTATGAGGAGAATGAAAAAGAGTGGAACGCCATGGGTGAGAAATATGAGGACATGTTAGCGGTGAAGGAAGAGATTGCTAGGATAAGAGAACTCTGTGGTCCATTTGAAAATGTGGGTTTTAGCTATGACAACCTATGTATTCATCCTGATTTGAATCTACCCAAAGGCTATAAGGTTCCAAAATTTGAAATGTTCAATGGTACTGGAAATCCTATGGCTTATCTAAGAGGATACTGTGATCAAATGGTTGGAGTTGGAAAAAATGAAGCATTACTAATGAGATTGTTCAGTCAAAGTTTGAGTGGTGAAGCCTTAGAATGGTTTACTTCACAAGAGTTGAAAAAATGGCTTGGATGGGGAGCTTTGGCCAAGGATTTTGCTAAGAGATTTACCTACAAATGTAGAAGTGGTTCTAGACAGATATTCCTTAAACAAAATCAAGAAAAGTCCAATGAGCATTTCCATGAGTATTCTTATCGATGGAGGAAAGAAGCAGTGAAAGTTCGGCCTCCCATGACTTAAGAGGAGATCATAACAGTGTTCTCTCGTGCCCAGGAATCCGAATTTATGACAAAATGCTATCAACAGTTCATGCAACATTCGTTAATTTGGTTAAGATTGGAGAAACATTCGAAGAAGGTATCAGAACAGGAAAGATCAGTAAGACACTAATACAGTCAGGATTTTTGGGTTTTTTGAAAAAAAAAGAAAGAGGATGTAACTTTCTTATCCTTCTGCCCCAAATTGAAAAAGACCTATAGGCCTGGAGGAACTCCCTCACCGCTTATCTACCCTCCAACTCCACAAAATATTCAACCTATTTTCTATACCCAACCTTATTACCCAGCTCCACAGCCAAATAACCAACCAATTTACCAAGCTCCATTGCCAAACTACCAGAACGTCCAAACTACCTATCAAGCTCCTTTCCCAAATACTCAAAATTACTACCAAGTGCCTCTACCAGTCAACCAAAATAACCTCCCCAATCCTAATATAGAAAAGAAACCTCCCAGGACCTTTACTCCCTTGGCTGAAAGTCAGACTCAACTCTTTGAAAGATTAAGGGCGGCCGAATGTATTCAACCTTTCCAATCAAAACCAGGTAATACTAATTCCCAATTCTTTCAGGCAGACCAAAATTATGCATATTATTCAGGAGGCATTGGACACTCGACTGAGGTTTGTATTAACTTGAAGCACAAGATCCAGGATTTGATTGATCAAAAGGTCCTTACTCTTCAGACGCTAACACCGAATGTCAATAACAATCCTTTGCCAAACCATGGAGGTTCTACCATTAATATGATTAAAACTGAGGATGAATGGTTAGCGAGCAAGTCTATAACCTAAGAAAGGCCAGAGAAAATGGAGAAAGTAGAAATGGCAGAGAAGATAGAGAAGGCAGTGGCTGCCTAAAGTGTTAATGAAAAACCACAGTTCGTGGTGTTGATATCCCCACATCAAACTTTTCCCTTGATTCTGGCAAAGAAAGAATTCATTGTAGAGATGGTCCCTGCTCAAGAGATGACTCGATCAGGTCGATGCTGTACTCCTGAAGAGTTTGCAAATGATTCATATAAAAAAGACTCCCAAAAAAGGCCGATTACTGAAGGAGAAGCCGAAGAGTTTTGGAGGAGAATGCAACCAAAGGACAATTCTATTATCAAGCATTTGGAGAAGACTCCAACCCAAATTTCTGTTTTGGCACTGTTGATGAGTTCCCAATATCATAGACAAGCTTTATTGAAGGTGCTCGATGAAGCCTATGTGCCAACATGCACAAGTGGTGAGAATTTGGATGCTCTAATAAGCATGGTTGTAGGAAGTCCCCGTATCTATTTCAGTAAGAAAGAGTTGCCCTTTGAAGGAGTAATGCATAACAAAGTTTTACATGTCACTCTCAAATACCAGGACAAGGTTGTCAATTGAGTTCTAGTAGATGATGGGTCTGGATTGAACATTTGCCCACTCTCTATATTGACTCAGCTGGATTATGATTTGGGCAAGATTTGCCAGATTCACATTAATATGAGAGCCTTTGATGAAGGCCAAAGAGATACCATTGGCGAAGTTAACCTATGCATTCAACTAGGACCCGCTGAATTCCAGGCAGAATTTCAGGTTATGGACATAAATACCAGTTATAATTTGCTTCTTGGGAGTCCATGGATCTATATGGCTGGAGCCGTTCCCTTGACTTTACACCAATTATTGAAGTTTGTATGGGATTATCATGAGGTGGTTATTCAGGGTGAAGGGAGCCATTTGAGCCATCCTAATGGCTGTGTGCCTATGATTGAAGATGTCCTGAGAGGGAGTAATTTTTACATAGTAGAAATCGTGAACGCCATGGAGAAAGACCAGACTCCCCAAGTTCCAATGCCTTCGATGTATAAAATATTGGCTAAGGTTATGCTAAGAAGGGGTTTTGAGACCGACCTCGGCCTAGGGAAGAATTCAGATGGCATCATTGAGCCAATTGTGATCCCAGAAAAGCTGTTCAAGTATGGGTGAGGATATGTGGCAACTGAAGAGGATGAAGATAAAGCTAAAGCGAACAAAATGGAGATGAAATTGCCAGAGCCGTTTCCATATTTGTACCAATCATTTCCCATATGTGAGAAGCCTACAAGCGATGGTCTGGGTAATAGAATTGAAAATCTTTTTGAAGAATGTAATATGATCCTAGAAGAGTTCCTGAAGGCATCGGGGATAAAAAAAAGTTGAACTTGAGGAGCAGTTGCAGAACTGGACCTCTAATCCACTCATGACTCCCCGACCATTATAATAGATGAAGGATAAATTTAGTTTTTGTTTAAAATCGATGATAGTCCGGATGAGGCCCGAGATCCACTCTTTATGTTTTTATGTTCCTCAGAACTATTTTTACTTTTCCACAAGGCATGGACCTGTGCTTGTGTAGGTCGCAACCAAAGTTTATCATGTATTTTTAAGTTCAATGAAAAGCCTTCCTTATTTTAAAAACAATTTTATTTATCTAATTGTTATTATCTAACTTAATTTGTTTATGATTTCGGTAACAATAATTTAAAACCTGCCAATATCTTGTTATTTCAAGAGCTAAATAAACATATCGAGGTAGATTATGATAAATATGAAGAATATGATGAGGATACTATGGTTCCAGAATGGTTGACAGAACAATTGAACGACTTTATGAACCAAGAAAACCCTAGTCTTGAAGAGACTGGAGTGGTCAATTTGGGAAATGATGATGAAGTTAAAGAAACTAGGACCAGTGTTCATCTGTCAGAAGCACAGAAGAGAGAAATCACTAGATTACTCAAGGAGTATATTGAAGTATTCGCATGGTCTTATGATGATATACCGGGATTAAGTACAGACATTGTGGCCCATAAGTTGCCAATTGACCCAGGATTTAGTCCCATAAAGCAGAAGACTTAAAAATTCAAGCCCAATTTGAGTGTGAAAATCAAAGAGGAGGTCACTAAGAAGATCCAAGCCAGGGTTGTGGAAGTCACAAAGTATCCAACATAGTTAACCAACATTGTTTGGTATCGAAAAAGAATGGCAAGATTTGTATTTGCATGGACTACAGGGATCTGAATAAGGCCAGTCCTAAAGACAACTTCCCATTTCCCAACATACATATCCTTATTGACAACTACGCTAAGCATGAGATGCAGTCGTTCATGGATTGTTTTGTCTATTATTATCAGATCTTAGTGGATGAAGAAGATACGAAAAAGATCGATTTCATCACACCTTGGGGTGTATATCACTACAGAGTGATGCCATTTGGTTTTAATAATGCCAGTGCTACATACATGAGATCCATGAAAGCTATCTTTCATGATATGATTAAAAAAAGATCGAAGTGTATGTAGATGATGTTATCATAAAGTCTCGTGAGAGTTCAGATTACTTGGCTCATTTGAGAAGGTTTTTTGATGGGTTGTGGCAGTATAATTTGAAGTTGAACCCTGCCAAATGTGCTTTTGGGGTACTAGCTGGAAAGTTATTGGGCTTTATAGTAAGTCGAAGAGGCATTGAGCTAGATCCTTCAAAGGTCAAGGCGATCCAAGAGTTGCCTTCACCAAAAACCAAGAAATAAATCATAAGCTTCTTGGGGAGATTGAATTACATTAGCCGGTTCATAACCCAGTCAACAGTCATCTGTGAACCTATTTTCAAGTTGCTAAAGAAAGATGCACCGACTAAATGGACCGAAGAGTGCCAAAAAGCCTTCGACACTATCAATGATTATTTGTCCAATCTGCCTCTGTTAGTCCATCCTAGGGAAGAAAGTTCATTGTTGCTCTATCTCTCAGTCTTAGATAATGTATTCGGATGTATTCTGGGGCAGCATGATAAAAATGGAAAGAAAGAATGGGCAATTTACTACTTGAGTAAAAATTCATGCCATACGAGGTTCGCTATACTCTATTAGAAAGAACTTGTTATGTTTTAACTTGGATCACTCAAAAGCTGAGACACTACTTGTCCTCGTATACAATGTATCTCATTTCAAGAATGGATCCTTTGAAATATATCTTTCAGAAAGCCATGCCTATGGGCAAATTGGCCAAATGGAAAATGTTACTAAGTGAGTTTGACACCATATATATGACTCAAAAAGAGGTCAAGGGGCAAGCCCTAGCAGATCATCTTGCGGAAAATCTGGTTTATAAAGATTATAAACCACTCCAAACCTATTTTCCAGATGAAGAAGTCTTGTTCGTGGGAGAAGACATCTGTCACGCCTCAAATCCCATTAGGGCGGACATGGCACCCGAAGTCGTTAAGGCCCGAGAGAACCATTCTATATGTTCACATAATTGTCGTCAATGGGCTAGCATTCAATCACTTATGGTCACAGCATATCAATAATAGAAATCTAATAAGAACATTTATATAAACATGAGACATGGCCGTTGGAGCCATATGGTCAAAAAAAATACAACGTTCCTTCCTTTAACTGTATAACATCTACAAAGCCTCTAATAGATACAAAACCAAAAATATAGTCGGGACAATTTTCCACTTTATATACAATGCTTATGCAGTACCAAAAACACATATACATATGACTCGAAAAGCCCCAAACCGAACTGGAGCTCACCAATGTTCTGTAGATGACCCGTAACCTACTGAGGAGGTCTACTAGTACCTATGCCTGCAGCAAGTAAGGTAAGTCCCCCAAGGGACGTCAGTACAAAAGAATGTACTGAGTATGTAAGGCTATAAGTAACTGTATGAGATATAATAAAACCAATGGAGTTAAGTACAAGTGAACGAACAATATAAATAAACTACCATATGGTATATGTGTGGAATCATGTACATTGCTTTCTTTACTTTATTGTACTTTACTTTACTTTACTTTACTATACTGTACATCATCAATCATCAATCATATCATGCCCAGGCCCAACTGATCAGTGAAAAATAACATAATAATCGGGATCGTCATCCATGAGGATGTTCCTTTCATCCCATGGGATACCACCTGTAATAATGGGATCGACATTCATGTGAGTGTTTATTTCACTCCATGAGATACCACCCATTCTCAACATTAACCATTACACAATTACTCACATTACTTCATTCTTTAGCTATAAGAGTGATACATTGATAACTGTGCTTTATTGGAACTTTAGAACTTTAGAACATAACATTATTGGAATGTTAGAACCACGTTCAATGAATGAGAGATAAGTGTATAACAAGTACTACTAACTCTGAAATGAGATGCTCTAAACCATTTAGAGGAAGGAGCCACTGTACAACCCTTTGGGGATAGGACAAGTGTTATGATAATATGAACAATAGATGCTGCAGAAGAATGTAGAAAAGAATAACCTTACATACCTTATCTTTCCAACACGTAACTATAATGATTCAACTCCTTACTTATGTGTTACTCTACAACACAAGTACATAATGGAGCGAACATTAACGGCTAGCTACATTACAAGTTCACAAGACGGTAAGTAGGTGCTTAAAGAAAACTAGAAACCATCCAACCTCCAAAACACATGGTGCATCACTCCCCCCTTCATTATATTACCAAATAAAATTATTCCTCCACATTACACTATAACTTACTGCTTTTGCAAAACACCACCACCAAATCAGTCCACACACCACCAAAACAGTCCACACATCAACGTAGACATCGCAAACCGATAGAATGTTACACCTAGTTTCTACTTTACATTTTCGCCTAAATACAACTCCACATATTTATTCCATCAAGTCACATAAATACCTTCCATAACAATATACCAAAAACAGTCCACAATAGTTCCAAAATTTAGTTTATCATACCAAGAGAGTAGTCTCTTTTCACTACACCAAACGTTCCATATATAAACACGTATAAACATTCCCATCAGGCCATACATAAAAGGAAAGATTTAGGGGCAGAACCACACTTTAATATACTGTAATTTCATCCTAATAACTTAATTTATTCAACACCTTAAGCCCCTATACAAGTCCAAACCACAAGGAAGACAAATTCATCAAAACTAACACAAGTGGCCTGCCAACTAATTAAGAGAGGGACTGCCCTATACATTTTAAACATAACCAACCTGATTTCCACAACTTATTATACATATATCACACCAATATATAAGTTTAAATACTTACCAAAGCTTTCAAGTGGAAGATTTGTCCAAAGGGGTGGTTGGTTAGGGTTTGAGAGAGAAGAGAGTAATTTAATTTAAAAGCTGGAATTTGGCAAGTGAATTGTGAAGAAAATAAGCTGCATTTCATCTTTATATACTCCCTGTTGGAACCAAATTTATAAGTCCATACTTAGCCAATTCTTGTTCAAAAATATTCCAAGTAGGTGATGCACCTACTTGGCTATACAAGCTGTCCAAAACAGTCCACTTTCTCACTTTATTTCTACTTGGATCATGTCTTGTTGGGCCTGAATTAATAGTAGGTGTTGGGCTGGTCATCTTTCCATTTTTATGTACTTACTTTGGGCCACAATTGAGTCCATTAACTTATATCAAAATGTATCCCAATAGTTTAATTAGGTGATACACCTACTATCTTAATTAAGTCATGAAAGCACCTCGTTTATGTTCTCCCCTTTTTCCAACGTCTTAATCCTTCTACCTTAATCGACCACTTAAATTTAACCTTACACTCAAGTATGTCCTTATTATCTCAAGTTTAAATACTTTTATCCATGCTAGGTTGATCGTATAAGTTTTGAAAATGTACGGGGTGTTATATCCTCCCCCCTTTAGGAACATTCGTCCTCGAATGATAGTATCATCGCTATTCTGCTTAAACGAGTTCAAGCTTAAGTTTAATCTTTATACTACCATATAACACTTATATATTTATATACTTACTTGTTATTGCTCCAATTCAGTATCTAAGGCTTCCACTTAGATTTCAAATAATTGAGGATACTTAGATTTCATCATTTCCTCAGCTTCCCATGTGATCTCTTCTACCTGTTGATTCCTTCAAAGCACTTTTACGGAAGCTACCTCTTTATTTCTTAACTTCTTAACTTGTCGATCCATAATAGCAATAGGTATCTCTTCATAGGTAAGATCCTCCATAACTTGTACATCTTCAATGGGAGTAACATAAGATGGATCTCATATGCATTTTTGAAGCATCAAAACATAAAATATCGGATGAACAGTGGAGAGTTCTTGGGGTAGTGCCAACTCATACACAACTTGCCCAAATCTTCTAATAATTTTATATGGGCCTATATACTCAATTTTTCTTTCTTTCCGAATCGCATTACCCCTTTCATCGGTGACACTTTCAAAAATACCCAATCACCTATGGCGAATTCAAGCCCTCTTCTTCTAACATCAACATATGACTTATGGCGACTTTGGGCTGTCTGTAGTCGCTGCTGTATCACCTTAACTTTCTCCATAGCCTGATGGATGAGATCCGGTCCAAATAGGGCAGTTTCACCTGCTTCAAACCATCCGATAGGTGATCTACACTTCCTCCTATATAATGCTTCGTAAGGAGCCATCTTGATACTTGAATGATAGCTATTATTTTAGGCAAATTCAACGAGAGGTAAATTATCATCCCAATTGCCTTTAAAGTCTAATGCGCACGCTCATAACATATCTTCAAGTGTCTGGATAGTACGTTCTGCTTGTCCATCCGTCTGAGGATGGAAAGCCGTACTCAAATTTACTTATGTACCCAAGCTCTTCTGAAACGATCTCCAAAAATGTGCAGTAAATTGTGCTCCCCTGTCTGATATAATGGAGACCGAAATTCCATGTAATTGCACTATCTCTTTAACATACAATCTTGCATAGTCTTCCGCTGTATAGGTGGTTTTGACAGGTAGGAAATGTGTTGACTTGGTAAGCCTGTCAACTATGACCCATATAGAATCAAATTTCCGCAGTGTACGAGGCAAACCTTTGATGAAGTCCATATTAATCATATCCCATTTCCAAACTGGAAGATTGATACATTGCATGTAACCTCCAGGTTTCTGATGCTCCACTTTAACTTGTTGACAATTTAGGCATTGAGTTATAAATTCGGCAATGTCCTTCTTCATATTTCCCCACAAATACACTTCTTTCAAATCATGGTACATTTTGGTAGCTCTTGAATGAATAGAATATCGTGAATGATGCGCCTCTATCATAATTCATCTCCTCAGCTCATCTACATCCGGTACACATAATCTACCTTGGCATTGAAGTACCCCTTCTTGTGTAAGATCAAAGACCTTAGTCAGACCCTGTTGTACATTTTCCTTTAGCTGTAATAACATAGGATCTGCAAACTCCTTTTCTTTCACCTCAGTTATCAATAAAGATTCAGCTGCATTTTGTACAATAACCCCTTCATCTGAGGATTCGAGAAGACGAACCCCCAAGCTGGCTAATTGATGTAGATCTTTGACTAAATCTTGCTTTTCTAGCAAGTGGCCACTAGTGCCTCCTATTGCCTTGCGGATCAATGCATCAGCTACCACATTTGCTTTTCCTGGATGATATAGAATATCAATATCATAATCTTTCAATAGCTCAAGCCACCTTCGTTGCCTCAAATTGAGTTCCTTCTGCTTAAAGATATACTGTAAACTTTTGTGATCAGTATAGATGTCAGCATGAACTCCAAACAAATAATGACGCCATATCTTTAAAGCAAATACCACCGCTGCTAATTCAAGATCATGCGTGGGATAGTTTCTCTCGTGTGGCCGCAGCTGTCGTGAAGCATATGCTATTACATTACCATGCTGCATCAATACACACCCTAGGCCAATTCCGAAAGGATCACAATATACTGCATACCCCTCTGTGCCTTTCGAAAGTACTAATACCGGTGTAGAAGTTAATTTATCTTTCAGCTCTGGGAAACTTTTCTCACATGAATCATTCCACTGAAATTTGACTATTTTGTGTAAGCTTCATTAAAGGTGCATCAATGGAAGAAAACCCTTCAACAAACCTTCGATAATAACCTGCCAACCCAAGGAAGCTCCGAATTTTCGTAAGTGTCGTAGGCCTTGGCCAATTTTTCACCGCTTCAATCTTTTGCGTATCAACCCTTATCCCTTCATCTGATACAATATGACCCAATAATGCCATGGACTTTAATCAAAATTCATATTTAGAGAACTTTGCATATAATTTACGTTCACGAAGAATCTGCAACACCTGTCGTAAGTGACTAGCATGGTTCTCTTTTGATCGTGAATAGACAAGAATATCATCTATAAATTCTATCACAAGCACGTCTAAAAATGGCTTGAACACCCTATTCATCAGATCCATAAAAGCTGCTGGTGCATTTGTTAGCCCGAAGGACATAACCAAAAACTCATAATGACCGTACCATGTTCGGAAAGCTGTCTTGGGTATATCTCTTTCTCTGCCCTTTACTTTATGGTAACCCGACCTCAAGTCAATCTTGGAGAAATATTTAGCACCTTGTAATTGATCAAACAAATCATCAATTCTAGGGAGGGGATATTTGTTCTTAATTGTCACCTTATTCAATTGTCGATAGTCAATGCACATTCTCAATGTGCCATCTTTCTTCCGTACAAATAATACCGGTGCACCCCACGGGGATATACTAGGCCTGATGAAGCCCTTGTCCAAAAAATCTTTCAATTGCTCCTTCAATTCACGCAATTCTGCTGGAGCCATTCTATACGGGGGAATAGAGATAGGCTGAGTGCCTGGATTTACATCGATACCAAACTCTACTTCCCGTTTTGGGGGCAAACCTGGAAGATCCTCTGGAAATACGTCAAGAAATTCATTGGCCACTGGAACCGATTGAGGAGTTGGTGGTTTCGTATCAATATCATGCACTCTCACTAAGTGGCATATATATCCCTTGGATATCATTTTCGTAGCCTTAAGATAGGAAATAAATTTGCCTCTCGGTGCTCCTATATTACCCTTCCATTCAAGAACATCCTTTTGTGGAAAATGGAATTGTACCCTCTTGGCTCGACAATCTACCATGGCATAACAAGAAGCTAGCCAATCCATTCCCATTATAACATCAAAATCTATCATGTATAGCTCAACAAAATCAACCAACATATCATGACCACCAACAGTGACTATGCAATCACGATAAACTCTCTTTGCTATAATAGATTCACCAATCGGTGTAGTTACTTCAATTGACTTAACTAGTAATTCCGGTGTTCTTTCAAATTTTTCAGCAATCAAAGGAGTAACATATGATAATGTAGAACCCAGATCAATCAACACATATACATTATGTGAGAATATGGAAAAGATACCTGTAACTACATCAGGAGATGCTTCCAAATTCTGACGGTCTGCTAGAGCATAAATACGATTTTGAGTTCCACTGGAACTAGCTGCTCCTCTAGCACCTCTACCGCGTCCAATAGGTTGCACTCCTCTACCTAAGGAAGGCATCGATGATGATGATGCCACAGTGGATCCCGCAGGTCATACCATGCTTCCCGAGCCTCTTCATGGGCATTCCCTTATCATGTGCCCCGTCATGCCACACCAATAACAAATATTCATCCCCAGTCGATATTCACCTGAATGATATTGCCTGCAATGCTGACATAGTGGGCAAAAAGATCCCAATGTCTGTGAACCACGACTCCCACTACTTTGCTCGACTTGGTTACCTCTAAACCCTCAGAATTGAGATGAAGTGCCTGCCGTGGAATGAGAAAATGGTGGCCTAGGTGGTCTATTAAAACTCCGAGGCCTGAACTCTCCTTGGGATGCCATAAACTATCCCGTAGATCTATATCTCTTCGACGGCCCTTCTTCAAACCCTTGTGTTCTTCTCCGTTGCCTCTGATCTTCCATTTTCTGCGCAAAGGCCTGTATTCTAGCTATGTTCATATCCCTGTTCAACGCAGCAATAGTGCAATCTCGAACCAAATATGGCTCCAGTCTGTCCACATACCGATGAACTCTATCGGTCATCGTAGCTACCGCATTCGGAGCATAACGGGCCAAAGAGTTAAATCGAAGGCTATACTCTTGGACGCTCATGTTACCCTGCCGCAGATTCAAGAACTAGTCCGTACGAGCCTCTCGGACCTCATATGGGAGATAGTGATCAACGAATGCCATTTTAAATTCTTCCCAACCAGCTGGGAGTGCATCAATACCCCTCGACCGTTTCCAATCTTCATACCATAAAATAACCTCGCCCTTCAATATATAGGCCGCAAGCTCAACCGTTTCCACACCGGACACTTGCATAACCTCCAAAGCCCTTTGAATTTGATCTATAAAATCTTGAGGGTTCTCATTTAGATATGATCCAGTGAATGTGGGAGGATCTAACTTCAGAAAATCCTGTGTCCGTTGACTAGCTGCACTATCATCACTTGTCGTTGGACCACCTTGTCCCTGAACTTGTACAACAACTATTCGGGTCAATATTTGCATGGTACTCTATAAATCCTGGTCACTAGTATTTATTGTTGGTCCTGCAGGTACTTCTCTTCCTCTTGACTCTTGTGACAATAGAAGAGTGGAAGAAGCCTGTGATGCAAACTCAATTTCAGCTTCACCTTGATTAGCTTGTTTAGGTGGTGATTTACTGGTTCCTTCTCCGGCAGCCATGTCTATCTTCTTACCTATACCTCTACCTCTTCTTGTAACCGGCATTTTTATTGTAACACAAGAAAATAATTTCAGTGGTCAAATATGATTCCACCTACAACTTTAGCTCTATTTCACGATCTAGGAAATGAAGAAAAGAAACAACTCCTAAATATCCCGTAGTCTCCTACGTATAAATGTGGTGCACAACACATCTATAAGCAAGACTCTACTTAGACACGGCTTTGTAGACACCCTATGACGACCCGCTCTGATACCACTTTTGTCACGCCTCAAATCCCATTGGGGCGTACATAGCACCCGAAGCCGTTAAGCCCGAGAGAACCATTCTATACGTTCACGTACTTGTCGTCAATGGGCTAGCATTCAATCACTTATGGTCACAGCATATCAATAATAGAAATCTAATAAGAACATTTATATAAACATGAGACATAGCCATTGGAGCCATATGGTCAAAAAAAATACAACGTTCCTTCCTTTAACTGTATAACGTCTACAAAGCCTCTAACAGATACAAAACCAAAAATATAGTCGGGACAATTTCCCACTTTATATACAATGCTTATGCAGTACCAAAACCACATATACATATGACTCGGAAAGCCCCAAACCGAACTGGAGCTCACCAATGTTCTGTAGATGACCCGCAACCTACTGAAGATGTCTACTAGTACCTGTGCCTGCATCAAGTAAGGTAAGTCCCCCAAGGGATGTCAGTACAAAATAATGTACTGAGTATGTAAGGCTATAAGTAACTGTATGAGATATAATAAAACCAATGGAGTTAAGTACAAGTGAACGAACAATATAAATAAACTACCATATGGTATATGTGTGGAATCATGTACATTGCTTTCTTTACTTTATTGTACTTTACTTTACTTTACTTTACTATACTGTATATCATCAATCATCAATCATATCATGCCCGGGCCCAACTGATCAGTGGAAAATAACATAATAATCGGGATCGTCATCCATGCGGATGTTCCTTTCATCCCATGGGATACCACCTGTAATAATGGGATCGACATTCATGCGAGTGTTTATTTCACTCCATGAGATACCACCCATTCTCAACATTAACCATTACACAATTACTCACATTACTTCATTCTTTAGCTATAAGAGTGATACATTGATAACTGTGCTTTATTGGAACTTTAGAACTTTAGAACATAACATTATTGGAATGTTAGAACCATGTTCAATGAATGAGAGATAAGTGAATAACAAGTACTACTAACTCTGAAATGAGATGCTCTAAACCATTTAGAGGAAGTAGCCACTGTACAACCCTTTAGGGATAGGACAAGTTTTATGATAATATGAACAGTAGATGCTGCAGAAGAATGTAGAAAAGAATAACCTTACATACCTTATCTTCCCAACACATACTACAATGATTCAGCTCCTTCCTTATGTGTTACTCTACAACATAAGTACATAATGGAGCTAACATTAACGGCTAGCTACATTACAAGTTCACAAGACGGTAAGTAGATGCTTAACGAAAACTAGAAACCGTCCAACCTCCAAAACACATGGTGCATCACTCCCCCCTTCATTATATTACCAGATAAAATTATTCCACCACATTACACTATAACTTACTGCTTTTGCAAAACAACACCACTAAATCAGTCCACACACCACCAAAACAGTCCACACATCAACGTAGACATCGCAAACCAATAGAATGTTACACCCAGTTTCTACTTTACATTTCCGCCTAAATACAACTCCACATATTTATTCCATCAAGTCACATAAATACCTTCCGTAACAATATACCAAAAACAGTCCACAATAGTTCCAAAATTTAGTTTAACATACCAAGAGAGTAGTCTCTTTTCACTACACCAAACGTTCCATTTATAAACACGTATAAACATTTCCATCAAGCCATACATAAAAGGAAAGATTTAGGGGCAGAACCACACTTTAATATACTGTAATTTCATCCTAATAACTTAATTTATTCAACACCTTAAGCCCCTATACAAGTCCAAACCACAAGGAAGACAAATTCATCAAAACTAACACAAGTGGACTGCCAACTAATTAAGAGAGGGACTGCCCTATACATTTTAAACATAACCAGCCTGATTTCCACAACCTATTATACATATATCACACCAATATATAAGTTTAAATACTTACCAAAGCTTTCAAGTGGAAGATTTGTCCAAAGGGGTGGTTGGTTAGGGTTTGAGAGAGAAGAGAGTAATTTAATTTAAAAGCTGGAATTTGGCAAGTGAATTGTGAAGAAAATAAGTTGCATTTCATCTTTATATACTCCCTGTTGGAACCAAATTTATAAGGCCATACTTAGCCAATTCTTGTTCAAAAATATTCCAAGTAGGTGATGCACCTACTTGGCTATACAAGCTGTCCAAAACAGTCCACTTTCTCACTTTATTTCTACTTGGATCATGTCTTGTTGGGCCTGAATTAATAGTAGGTGTTGGGCTGGTCATCTTTCCATTTTTATGTACTTACTTTGGGCCACAATTGAGTCCATTAACTTATATCCAAATGCAGCCCAATAGTTTAATTAGGTGATACACCTACTATCTTAATTAAGTCACGGAAGCACCTCATTTATGTTCTCTACTTTTTCTAACGTCTTAATCCTTCTACCTTAATCAACCACTTAAATTTAACTTTACACTCAAGTGTGTCCTTATTATCTCAAGTTTAAATACTTTTATCCATGCTAGGTTGATCGTATAAGTTTTGAAAATGTATGGGGTGTTACAACATCTCTGAATCATATCTTGGGTGAAGGATGTTCTTTGATGGATTAGTTAATTTTAAGGGTTCAGGAATTGGAGCAGTATTGATATCAGAAACTGGTAAACATTACCCGGTGACAGCCAAACTTCATTTCTAATGCACTAATAATATGGCTGAGTATGAAGCTTATGTTCTTGGCATCAGATTGTCCATTGATATGAATGTTCAAGAATTATTGGTTATCGGTGATTCTAACCTATTGATCCATCAAGTTCAAGGAGAATGGGCTATGAAGAACTCCAAAATCATGCCATACATGGAGCTAGTGCAAGATCTTTGTAAGAGGTTTAGAAAGATCGAGTTCAAGCATATCCGTAGGATACAAAATGAGTTTACAAATGCTTTGGCTACTATCTTCTCAATGATACAACATCCAGGTCAAAGCTATATCGATCAGTTAGAGATAAGATTAAAGGAACTACCTGCGCATTATGCATAAGTCGAAGTAGAGCCAGATGGAAAACCATGGTATTTTGACATTAATAGGTATCTAAAATCTAGAATATATCAAGAAGATGCCAGTTAATCAAAAAAAGATGATCCATCGAATAGCTAACACTTACTTTTTGAATGGAGAAATCCTTATAGGCGGACTCCAAATCTGGGATACTTAAGATGCATGGATGCTATTGAAGCCGCAAAAATGCTTTAAGAAGTACATGCTCAAACATGTAGTCCTCACATGAATGGTTTTGCCTTATCCAAAAAGATGCTATGAGTTGGATATTTTTGTAAGACTATGGAGAATGATTGTAGTTGGTTTGTGCAGAAGCTCCACAAATGTCAAATACATGGAGATTTGATTGGAGTAACCCCCAATGACCTTAATGCTATGAGTTTGGGTTGGTCATTTGTAGCTTGGGACATGGATATTATTGGACCGATAGAGCCATCTGCTTCTAATAGGCATAGATTTATCTTAGTTGCTATTGATTATTTCACCAAGTGGGTGAAAGCTGCCTCTTACAAGGCTGTAACAAATAAGGTAGTAGCTGATTTTGTCAAGAACAACCTAAGATGCTGATTCGGGATACCCGAGTCAATCATCACTGATAATGGGGCAAATCTGAATAGTCACTTAATGAGAGATATATGTGAGCAATTCAAGATTATGCACCGAAACTCAAGTGCTTATCATCCCCAAATTAACAGAGCTGTGGAAGCAACCAACAAGAACATTAAGAAAATCCTGAGGAAAATGATTGATAATCATAGATCTTCGCATAATTTGTTGCCGTATACTTTATTGGGATATCGAATGACTGTCAAAACTTTAACTGGGGAAACTGCCTATTTGCTAGTGTATGGAACAAACGCAGTGATGCCTTCTAAGGTTGAGATACCTTCATTAAGAATCATTCAAGAAGCTGAATTAAGTAATGCTGAATGGGTTCGTGCCATATTAGAAAAACTTGCATTGATCGATGAGAAAGAATGAGCGTCGTATGCCATAGCCAGCTGTATCAACAACGGATGATCTGCGCTTTCAACAAAAGAGTAAGAGCTCGCATGTTCAAAATTGGACAACTAGTCCTCAAGCGTATCTTTCCTCACCAAGAGGAATACAAGGGAAAATTTGCTCCAAATTGGCAAGAACTATATATGGTTTTCAAAGTGCTATCCGGAGGAGCTTTGATTTTGTCTGAGATGGACGACCAAGAGTGGCCCAAGCCGATCAACTTGGATACAGTAAAGAGATACTACGTCTGAAGACAGTTTGTTCTTTGTATTTCCTTACTTGTAATTGTACTTTCTGAATGTGATCATTTTTATGCTTTAAAATAGGTTAAAATTTCCACATCCTTTTGTACGAACTACATTTGACCTGAGTTCCCAAGAAAGGGATACGTAGGTGGCCATGTCGGCTTCGGTCAACACTTTAGAAAATTCTATTTTTTCTTTTTATCTTGAACTATGTGATGACCTGAATTCCCAAGAATGGGCTAAGTAAGAGGCTTTTGTCGGCTTTGGTCACCCCTTTGACTATCTCTCTATTTCCACTATGTTGTGGGAACTATGTTTGACCTGATTCCTACTTCAACGGGATACGTAGGTGCCACAACGGCTCGATCATACCACCCCAAGAAATGGAAACTGGGGTAGAATTTTTAAGAAGGAATATTGAAAATTTAGAACAGAAGACCATCCTCCGATATTCTAAATGGAAGAGTACAACCGGATAGATTTTGAGAAAATATCTCAAGATCCTCACAAATTATCAGACTTTCCTAGAAAACTCTGAGATTTGCTTTGGAATATCTAACTGGGGCAGGAATTTTGAAAGGGACCTCAAAATTTCAAATATGAGTATACTAAGAGTCCAAAACCAACTCCAAGGATTTCCCTTAGCAACAGAGTTCAGAGTCAACTTCAAAATCCCCCAGCTGCAACATAGTCCCAAAGAGACTAATCCCTAGCTATCCCAGATTTTGCAAAAGATGATCTTCAACCCCCCCCAGCCACAATGATGAAAAATCTCCAGAGCTCGTCAACAAGACGACAAATATGTCAAGGACTCGAACCAGGAATGTTCATTGAGCTACACATGACATGACAAACCAGCAGAGCCCCCTCCCAATTATATTTCAAAATTTACATTTTTTAAAAAACCTGTTTTATCCTTTATCAAAGTGTATTTTGGGTAAAAAATAATTTGGTCTTACATATATCTTGTCCTGGGTAGTCAAGACAAGCAACCGAAGATAGCAGACACTTGAAGATGACAAGATTAAAGTAGAAAACCAGAGGAGGTCAACACAGATCAGTTTCACCAAAACTAATAATTTTTATATAGATGTAGGATTATCTCAGAGCTTGACAAAGAATCAGCGAAAAATATTTTAATCATTATTTTCTTTTATTTAGAGGAATCTAATAAGGGAAGACTGCAATGACTGGTTAAAAGGAGCAGATAATAACATCCCTTTCAAATCCCCAACAAGTCATAAATTACAACAAATATGCAATTGTTCGAAAGCAGGATTTGTTACCATCCCCAGAGACAAGACTTGTTTACTTCTTTATACTGTAAAGGGACTTTTATTTGTCTACTCACTCCAAGAGAGTGTGATATGTGCAAACAATATCTTTTCTTTACATTACAGTTGTTTTCCGTAAAATCTTTTCTTTTGATAATAGTCGCTAGCAAAAGCGACACTGTGTCTACTAACCATTAACCTTGAGTACAGGTACATATATAAAGCTGCCCCACCAGCACATTAATTCAGGCGATGTCTTCTTCAAACTGCAGAGAGGACCATTGCATATCCACTCATGCCAAGAGGGCTATTGCATATTCACTCATCCCGAGAGGGACATTACATATTATTTCCAAGAAGGCCATTTCATATTATGCAGAGGGCTATTGCATATCATTACCATGAGGACTATGCCAAGAGGGTTATTTCATATCATGCCAAGAGGGCCATTTCATAGCATGCTGAGAGGGCCATTGTATGTCATTTCCGAGAGGGCCATTTGAATATTATTGCCGAGAGGGCCATCATCATTCCATCATCAAAAGTCTCCATATCCAATTGATCAGACAAAGATGAAGGAGTCTAGTGATGAAGGATAACTTGGAGCATATGCGTCCGTTAATCACGTAGAGGCGGAAGAGTTTGGTGCTGAAGGATACAATCATTTTAATATACATTTATCATGCATAGACGGTGGAGTCTAGTATTAAGGGATACAATCATTTTAATATCCATTTATTACGCATAGATGATGGAGCCTGACATTGAAGGGTATATATCAGCATAAAAAAAAACATCAACTACCAGAGCTCAAGAAGCAGATGGTCCAAGGAATGTCTAAGTTGCTATATGAAGACAGACGACATACTAGATTTCCTAAAAGTTGATAACCCAAAAGTCATCTGTAAGCCTCAATGTCTGAGACAAAATAGTGTGCAGAATTATCCAAAAGTCGATAGTCGAGGCTATCTATAAGACACAACGATGTCTGAAATTGAATAGTATACAAGGTTAGCCCAAAGTTGAGAGTTTGAGGATTATCCATAAGCCACAGTAATATCCTTATAGGAATATATGCGAGACTACCAAAAATTGACAGTCCAAGGGTTCTTTATAAGCCGCGTTGTATCCAAGATTGATTATGTGTAGGATTATCCAAAGACTGACTATTTAAGGTACATTTGTAGGCCACATCATATCCAAGGTCAGATAATATGTAGGATCACCCAACAGCTGGCGATTTGAGGGATATCTGTAAGTCATCTCTTATCCAAGGTCGGATATGTGCAGGATTACCCAAAAGTTAGTGATTTGAAGGATATCTGTAAGCCACCTCATATCTAACATTGGATAATATACAAGATTGATAATTTGAGGAATATCTGTAAGTCATATATATGTACGGAAGGTGCACCAGACTTAACCAAGGGCATATGCACAGAAATTCATCACTGGTAATCAATAGGGCTACCGCATCGAATACAAAAAGCATTATGGGTAACCAAGAGAGTTATTATATCAAAAAGAAATCTACACGATTGCACAAACCATTCTATTCAAAATATCATCAGTGACCAAGAAGGCCACCCCATTTTGAAAATGATTCAATGCCAAGAAGGACATCATATTCAACAACCAAGAGGTTGTTGTGTCTATATTGTTGTGGGAAATGTTATCTTACAAATAGTTACAAGCAAGGATGGCATAACTTCTGGACAATCAACCTATGCAAAGGTCAATCCAAGAAAATAATCATCTAAGGAGACAAAACAAATCAACAAATTATCAAAGAAAGTGTCATACACAAAGTATGATACAGGCTGCGCTGAAAGGGACGTAACACAATATGGAATTGAGGTAAAGAAACTTCTCTCCATGTTGAATTACTTTTACTACTAATGATCTTGTTTCAATATGTTGTCGAGACCATACGAGAGGATGAAATTCTCAGACCAAAGCCATAGGTGCATACGACTCCAAAAAGGATGCAGCACAACGTGGAACTTTTTCTTAGCAGCTAACTGGGATATAATCAGAAGAGGAATATCAAACTCTTTGGACCTGAGTTGAGGATCGACTTCCACTTCAATTAAAACACACTCCTATCAGAAGGCATGTGGGTTTTCTTTATTTTTAGTTTTAACTTCACATCTAGGGTTATTTCGAACTCACACTGGAAATAATTACCCTTCTTTTTTAAATTTGGGTGACGATGTACCTAGAGCCTTGGAAATTATGTCCATATAGCTCTTATTTATGGGTGTAAGGGCCCCGCATTCATGATTGATGTGATTACAAGCCTCTTTTCTATAACTCGACTTTTTTGTCACCCATCTTGAGCCAAAGGTCGTCATAACATACAAGATCGCCTTTTCTACTGATTGAGTCGAACTACAAGCAGTCTGATTCCCTGAGTTTTGGGATATGTAGGCGAGCTCTATGTTGAAAACTCGACTGCATTCCAAAACCCCCAATCCTTGTATTCTCTAGCTTTCTGGTTTCTCCAAAATTATCAGGATAACTTTTGGATTCCTTAAAATCGTGCGTAAAATCAATCTTCTTGAGCTATAAATGGCCTGAATTCTCATGTAACTGAGATATGTAGGAAACTCTATATAAGGGTTCGGCCATTATTTCTTGAAATTTGTGCCAAAAGCTAATAGTTTCTAAGAAACGAATCAGTATCGGACAAAATTGGGTCTGTCTTCCTTTGCCCAGGATCTCTTGCATCGACCCTACCCAAAGGGAGGGACAGTTGTTGACACCCAATTTTTGCCCTCCCCAGTCCGAATTAATTTTGAGCTTCTTCAAACTTTGAACAATTTTGAAATAATTATTTTTATAAAATTCAAGTGGTTTCGAAATTAACACAAGACCAACTTTGTCTATATTTAATTATATAGAATTATGTGTATTTTACTTGAGAAAAAATCTTCTGAAAGTTACTTCAAGTGAAAATAATGCTTAAATTGAAGAGTATTTTATTTTTCTAAAAATTGATTCAAAATTGAAAATTAGTTGCTCAATTGATTTCTTGGGTTGAAATGAAATAATTAGGAATTATAAAATAATTATTTTGAATTGTTATAGTGGAAGAGATCATTTAATTAAATTGGAATTCAATACGTCTTGATTCAAGTTGAATTTGGTTCCTTCTTAAACTAATTTGACCATATTATTGATTAAATATGATCAAATCCTTAGTTGTTTGTTTTAAATGTCATTTGGACCCCCCCAGTTTACTTAATTTTCAGCTACTTATGGACTATTTCAGGCCGAAAAAGCCACCAAATGACCCAGCCCAAACCCTTTTACTCCTCCTTCTTCAATTTTCCAAACACTAGCAAACAACAACATAACTATATGATCCCTAATCCAACAAAACAATGATGACAACCCATACTCCTAAACCTCACCTAATCTCCTGTGTCACCTATCTCCTCCCCCAAAGTCAAGAACCATAGCCCTAGAAACCTAACCTTTGTAATCACCATCCCATCATAGAAATCACTCCCTCTCTCCCTCTTATCTCTGAAATCTTCAGGCCTAGAGCCTTCACTATTGACTTTTGATTCAAAGATTAAGTGTTTTCTTACCTAAAAATCTCATCTTAATCAGAAGCCATCTGTTCAAATACGGGATTTAGGGGATATGTTTTCCTCTTAATGGTCATTTTTTCTTCATCCTTTTCAATAAATATATCATCTCCCTCTCAAATGACCATTTTTCAAAATTCCAAAATTTTGTTTTCAACTATAAATACATGGTATTGGTTGCCATTTTTTAGCAGAGGTTTTTGAAGTTGGAATTCCCCATTGCTAACGACGAAATTCTCAGAGCTTTGACCTATTAAAAAGTCATCTCTATAGCCTTTAAGTGTAGAACTTATAATATCCTTAGTTCCTTTTGGTCAAATTCTCTTCGAGGTCTTTTTGGATAATTTGTTCGGAGAGTAGTAAAGTGTGTGGAAGCTCACCCCGGCAACTCGTCTCACTACTAAAAACAAATAGAAAAATCGACCACAGGTCGTGGTCGCACAAAAACCGAACCGATCCATTAATTTTTTTAAATCAAAATCCAACCACATGTGGTCGGTTTTTGTATTTTAAAATTGTGGGAAACTAATTAAATTATCCTGCGAAAATATATTTCCTTAAAACCGACCACTTGTAGTCGGTAATAACCAAAAATAATTAAAATAATTATATAAATTCATTTTAATTTTTTGTACAAAATATATTAATTTTTTTTGTTTTTTATTTTACAAAAACCGACCACTAATGTTCGGTTTTTGATTTAAAAAAATAATTTTTTTTTATGAAAAACCAGTATTTTGTTTTTTATTTTACAAAAACTAACCACTTGTGGTCGGTTTTTGATTAAATTTTTTTTTTTTTGAAAAACCAACTTGTTTCCCAAAAAATTAATATAAATAAAATAAATAAAACTGAATATATTTTAAAATATAATTAAATATTTTTTTTAATTATATCGACCATTTGTGGTTGGCTTTTATTTAAATAAAAAAACCCGACCACTTGTGGTAGTATTTTGTTAAAAATATATTAAGAAATATTAAAAAACCGTTCACTTGTGGTCTGTTTTTCTTAAAAAAATATTAAAAATAAATTAAGAAATATTAAATATATTAAATAAAATAAATAAATAAATAACATAAAACATAATCTTTATTTTTTACTTAAGTTTCAATAAAATAAATATATTGTCCATCGAGTATATATATATATATACGCGTATATCTCATGTAGTTATTTACGTAATAGTCAAAAGCTAATTGAATGTATACAAGTATGTTGAATATGTTGATATTATACGATCTAGGTAATAATATACTATTGGAGTTAAGGAAAACGTTGTATTATGAGGTAATATACTCATGCATGTGATGTATATGTATATCTCGTGTAGTGATGTACGTAGTAGTCAAAAGCAGGCTACCTGAATCTATTCAAGTATTTTGAATAACACGTTGATATCATACGATCGACGTAAGATCATATACTGTTGAAGTTATAATAATGTAAGCTAATTAATCGATAATTTATCACAGTATATTTGAAATACGTTGTATTACGAAGTAATATACTCGTGTATTTGATGTATATAATACATATTTAGAACCTAATAGTCGATAGAGTATGTGTGTATATACGTATATCTCGTGTAGTGATGTATGTAGTAGTCAAAAGCAAGCTACCTGAATCTATCCAAGTATTTTGAATAACACGTTGATATCATACGATCGACGTAATAATATACTATTGAAGTTATATTCATCAAAGTATATATAAAATACGTTGTATTACAGGGTAATATACTTGTGTATATGATGTGTGTGTGTGTATATATATATATATATATATATATATAGTACGAATTTAGAAGTTGATAGTCACTCGAGTATATATATATATATATATATGTATATCTCGTGTAGTGATGTACGTAGTAGTAAAAAGCAAGCTAACTGAATCTATCCAAGAATTTTAAATAACACGTTGATATCATACGATCGACGTAATAATATACTATTGAAGTTATAATAATGTAAGCTAATTAATTGATAATTCATCAGATTATATATGGAATACTCTGTATTACGAGGTATATAATACGTATTCAAAAGCTAATTAACCAAAAATTCATCCTAATATACGAAATACATTGATATTATTATACGATTGAGGAAATATACTACTCGTGTTAATATGATGATGAATTAATCAATTATCCGATTTATATACACCATATTAAAATTATTTTTTAAATAAAAAAACCAACCACTTGTAGTCGGTTTTCTCAATTTTTTTCCCACATCCGACCCAACCCAACTTTCTCCTTACCCAACCGGCCCATCACCCTTATAACCCTTTTCCTAATTACCTTACCCGATAGAAACATCAACATCGATAATTCACCGATAGAAACCACACTCCGAACAACAACAACAACAGCAACATCGACGCAGCATCAGCTCCGTTCATCGATGCAACAACTCTGTTCATCAACTGTATTCATCTTCGACCAGCGACAGCAACAGCAACAGCAACATCTCTGTTCATCAACGCAATAGCTCTGTTCAGCAGCTCCGACGTACGTATTAGGTATTTGAAAAAGGTTCATCGCAGCTCCATTGATTTGCCTATCATCGCTTTAATAATTACTTACATTGTTGATTTGCCTAGTTGATTTAGGTACTGATTTGGTACTAAATGACATTTTTTCTTTAGATTTGGATTAGATATTTACAAAGAGACATATCATAAGGAAGGAGCAATTTTCGTGAAAGCAATTTTGGAACATTAGTTTACTTGAAGGTAAGTTGATTTCTCTCTATTTTCTTATATTGAAGTCTTTAAATATAGTGTTGTGGTGGGATTATTTATTATAGAAGGCTTTGAATGCCATAGGTTTTGTGATGATTATATGGTGTGAGAGGGACATGCGACGCCTCTACTTATTTGCTTTATTAAATTTGTTGAACTGTTTGACTTATATTAGAATTGAAAATATGTAGTAGTGATTTGAAAATGGTTAAGTGTAGTCTCTTGAAATAGTGAACTAGTGATTTGAAAACGGTTAATTGTAGTCACTTGAAATAGTGAACTAGTAATTTGAAAATGGTTAAGTCTAGTGACTTGAAATGTGAACTTGTGATTTGAAAATGGATAAGTGTAGTCACTTGAAATGTCAACTAATAACTTGAAAATGGTTAAGTGTAGTCACTTGAAAATGTGAACCTATAATTTGAAAATAGTTAAGTGTAGTGACTTGAAACGTGAACTAATAACTTGAAAATGGTTAAGTGTAGTCACTTGAAATGTGAACTAATAACTTGAAAATGGTTAAGTATAGTCACTTGAAATGTGAACTAGTTACTTGAAAATAGTTAAGTCTAGTGACTTGAAATGTGAACTTGTGATTTGAAAATGGTTAAGTGTAGTGAGTTGAAAATGATTAAGTGTAGTCACTTGAAAATGTGAACTTGTGATTTGAAAATGGTTAAGTGTAGTCACTTGAAAACGTGAACTTGTGATTTGAAAGTGGTTAAGTGTAATCACTTGAAAACGTGAACTTGTGATTTGAAAATGCTTAAGTGTAGTCACTTGAAAAAGTGAACTAGTAATTTGAAAATGGTTTGTGTAGTCACTTGAAATAGTGAACTAGTGATTTGAAAATGGTTAAGTGTAGTCACTTGAAATAGTGAACTAGTAATTTGAAAATGGTTAAGTGTAGTCACTTGGAATAGTGAACTAGTGACTTGAAAATGGTTATGTCTAGTGACTTGAAATGTGAACTTGTGATTTGAAAATGGATAAGTGTAGTAACTTGAAGTGTGAACTAATAATTTGAAAATGTACCACGGGCTGCGAGAGGCCTAAACTCACTTGATGATTACACTACAGAGAAAGAGGATGATTTTGATGATGATGAGGATGATGTTGAGGATGATAGGGATGAGGATGAGTTTTAGTTTATTTTTGATTTGTAAACTTTGATGTTTGAATGTTTTGATTTTGATATTTGAATGTTTTTGAATTGGTGGGTTGTATTGAATGTTTAAGTAGATGTTTGAATGTTTTTGAATTGGTGGGCTGTATTGTATTAGCAGGTTTATATTGAAAATGCAGCATATGTGCTGTAATTTGTTTTTACAAAATTTTCAAAAAACTGACCACTTGTGGTCGATTTTTTTGGAAATTTTGGCTAAAATCTACCACTTGTGGTCGATTTTTCTGGAAAATTTATTCAAAAACCGACCACAGTTTTCTAAAAGAATATTTAAATATTAAATAAAACTAGTGGTCGGTTTAATTAAAAAATATATTTAATTTTTTTTAATAAAATCGACCGCTTGTGGTCAGTATTCTAAATAAAAAAATTATATAAATATAAAACCAACCACTCTGTGTGGTAGGAATTCTTATTTAATATATAAAAAAACTTATTATAAATATTTTTATTTATATTATAATTAATATCGATATATAAATAGATAATTTTTTTTTAAAAAAACCGACCACACAAAAAAGCTTCCACTATTTTACCGACTGCACTTTGTGGTCGGTTTTTTGGTCTAAAAAACTGGAAAACCGACCACTTGTGGTCACTTTTGATGGTCAGTTTTCCTATTTATTTTAGTAGTGTCGTCTCAGGTCGCTGCCCGGAAAAGGTACCTCTTCATAGTTTTTATATTATGTGTTTATATGTTTAATACCAGTTTTAAAGTAGTTTGTTTGCGTAGTTAATTTTCACTTCTGCTTTGCTGTAATCTTCAGCCCCTTTCATTCAGTATGTAATATATGTTCAAATTTTGTAAAGTATAGTAGATTAAAATGTTTGTATGTGAAGTATTTGTTTAGTCATGTAATTTATGTTTTCCGCTCTCAGTGTCGATATGTCTTAGATAGATTAAAGAACATTTTTACTACGCAAGTTAATAATGAAGAGTTGTTACCATTCTACCTTCTAGTTTAAATTTCAGTGCTTCATGGGAATTTTCATTCCGAGACAACATGATAACATTCATATGATGTCTTACTTAGATATAAAGCCAGATGACAACCGTGCCTTGTTAAATTTAGTGACTCTTGTTAAGATTTTTTTCCCTCTTTAAACATAAATTTTGTCTAAGTAAATCAAAGTTGTCTTAAATTTGAAGATAGTTTTCATTTGAGAATCAATCACCATTTACTTAGCATGAAAACAAACTTGCTTTCACTTGTTAAATTCTGCCCCTCCTTGTAAGGTTGGGCAAAATTTTTTTTTCTTTGGTGAAAGATAAATAAAGAACAGAAGCTTTGAGCAATACGGTTCGCTATCTGTGTAATAATCATGAAGTGATGAGGTAAAAAATTTATCTTGCGGATCTTATACTTTGGAATTTAGCTATAGCATTGACCTTACTAAGATTACTAGTTACCCTCTTTAAATAAAGCATACCATGTAGATAAGCTGCCGTTTATTCGAGCAAATGGCTCTTTAGAAAATGTCGAGATTAAATTTCTATGTCTTACTAAGATTTACTTTGAAATATTTAATATGTAGTGATAAAGTTAGCTTTGGTTCAATTTTGTGTGATGTGGAAAATTTGTTCAAGTGTTTAATTTTAAGATAAGAATAACAACCCTCTTTTCTTATTTAGTTCATGTCTTTGCCCACTTATGTGAATTAATAGTAATTGTTAATCTGTTGAGGCCTTCCAAGAGCTAATACAGAGTCTCGTTTAATATGTTTTGAGAAATATCTATCATATAGCTAATAATTTGTTATAGAGTCCTTGTCTGAGTTCAATTTTCTGAAAAAGAATTATTTAGACATTGATCTAGTTTGTGTGTTATGCTGGGAACTTGAAGCTGTGATCATACATAGAAGTCTTTTTTTTTTTAGGACATTGATTGAGTAGTACAAATTTGCACCTTTCTTGAATTATTAGTTTCATTGATGATTTCTCTTAAAATAGTATAATATGTTAGATTAGCACTTGAATTTGTTCTTTTCTCTTCTAAAGCCCATTTAAATTAATATATACTATTACGTGAGTGTATACTAATGTCGATTCCTTTCCCTCTTACACATGTGATTCTCCACGAGTCCATATTGGACTCCTCATCTATCCTTTGCATAATCGAGTGGACTAATCCCAATACTCTTAGAGTCAAGCCTCAACCAAGTCTCGAAAGGGACTGATACACATGTCTATACATGGAATGGAAACTGATATACAGGTTGGAAGCAGCAGCTATACATTTGTTATATGGTGTGTTAAAAATGGATTTATATGGTGTATTAAAAATGGAAGCAAAATATGCTGGTTGCCACACTGGTATACTGTGTATACATAGCGATATACAGAAAACGTGAGAAAAAAGGGTTGTTGATATACAACTGATATACATGGACAAAAATGGACCCAAAGTCCATGGAATTTAAGTCCAATGCTGGACAAAATCTAAATGGGCCTGAAAGCCCACTTTCTCAATCCTTCTTCTTTATTTTTGTAATTTGTTTTGACTATTTGTATTAACTACATCAACAACTGATATATAGGGAAGAAAATGGACCCAAAGTCCATGGAATTTAAGTCCAATGCTGGACAGAATCTAAATGGACCTGAAAACCCACTTTCTCAACCCTTCTTCTTTATTTTTGTAATTTGTTTTGACTATTCGTATTAACTAACATTTAATTAATTAATCTAGATAAAATCTTAAAGGTGTTGCCATTTTTATTTTGTCTTCATTTTTTCCTTACTTATTCGAATTTCTTTAGCTAATTTATCTTGTTTAAAAAATAAATAAAAAATAGACTTTGTGTCAATTTTCTTGATAACAAGTCTTTTCGTGTAAAATGACATTCTTTTCATTCATTTCTTAATTAGTCTCATTTAGGCTAAAGGGAATTTTCTTAAATATAATATATATATATATATATATATATATATATATATATATATATGTATATATATATATCTTATATTGTTTTCTTCTGTAAAATCTAAGCTTTTCCATACTTGGTAAAGTGTTACTTATTTTGGTTTAGTACTTTTTCTTAAAATTTATTATTTTCAAAATCAAGATTTTTACTAACATTGACCATCAAAATTGATTTTTCTTTAAAATTAACTCTTCTTTTTTTATTTATTTAAATAAATAATAATAGTAATAATAATAAGTCGTTTTCCTTAAAAGTGGGTTAAAAATAGAATTTTGATTAAATTTTTTTATAAAGTCAATTCTTAGCTAAAAATGGACTATTTGGATTTGAATGAAATAATGCCATTTTCAAAAGTCTCTTGAATCAAGTTTGATATTTTCATAAAATTGACCTTTTTGCAAAGTTAGCCACTTTTTAAGTTATTCAAATTGTCTATGGTCAACCGTTCTTAAACGGACGCTCCTAAGTACCTTAAAATCCTTCTTAGGGCGTTAATTGAACCTTTACCCATTTTCTCTAAATTTTAAAGGTTTATTTTTGTTTTTGAACCTTTGAAATGTTTTAAGTTTTCTTAATTTTTCTATAAAAATTAAATGACGACTTTGTAATTTTTGTTGAGCTATTTTGAAATTTTGTTTAAGTTTTAAAATGATTTAAGGAGTCAGAAACTATTTTTTTAAAAATAATTTACTATCCCTTTAACAAATTCGAAAAGGGATAAAGCAACTGTGATAGCCAAGCTGCAATAGGTAGGGCAGAGAGCATGATGTATAACGGTAAATCTCGTCATATAAGATGGAGACATAATACCGTTAGAGAACTACTCTCTAATGAAATTATCACAATTGACTATGTGAGGTCAAAGGATAATTTGTCGGATCCACTTATAAAAGGCCTAACTAGAGAGGGAGTTGAGAAATCATCGAAGAAAATGGGTTTACGACCTAGGGCAAGTCATCACGGTGGTAACTCTACCCAGCAGACTGGAGATCCCCAAGAGCTAGGTTCAAGGAGATCAAATAAAGTTGTGATTGACGATTCAACATTATCAATTAACTCAACCCGTTCTCATGATAAAGACAATGTTCAGGAAATAAGGATAAAGCTTATGGTTTGAAGTTTTTTAATGGTTTCTATGTTTGGCATGACCAAATAGTTTGATCTATAAGATTAAAACATTTAGGAATCACCTATGTAAGGGTGAAGTGGAAGCCGCTTCAAGGAGAATGATAGTAAATGTCTATTCTCTAAGTTCTCATGAAACCAGGTAGTGTTCATGGCTGAAACGAACAAAATCGTGAGAACCATAAATGGTAAAAGGCTGGTTGTGTGATTTGTGTTGTCTAGGTGTACACTAAAGTTCGACGGTTCAAAGATATTGCATCTACCAATTGACCGAGTGCATCCGATACAAGTTCACTATGGAAAGTTCAAAGGAAAACCTACTTATCCAGATGCAATTAGTCTTTGCCTGTAAATCACACACTTGTCTGTAAATTTTTGATGAAATAGCCATTCCCCATTCATATGGGGGATTGTTGAGTTCTAAGCGATAAAATGTGAATGGAAAATGGAGAGAAGAAAAATGGAGGGAAAGTGAATTGAGTTTTCACTTTAATAAAAAAAGTGTTCTCCCACCAAAGTGGGAGAAAGGAACTTCTTCATGCTTAAATATAGAAGAATGCCTTCATGTGGATAGTGAGACAAGAAGAAGACAAGCCTTGCACCATCGTCGTCATTGCTCGCTCGGCTCGACTTCGGCTTCAGCTTCAGCTTCGGATTTGGAAAATGATTGATCGAGAGATTATCTTTTTGGACAAAATTCATTTGAAACTTGAGAGTTAATGGTCCAAAAATTCAATCTGAAATTTCTCCATTAGCGGACACACACGAGTATGCGCGGATGCATTTCACAACACACCTTAAATGGATATGACCCTTCGAGGCATTATTGGTGACCATATACGGATGCAGATGGGGTCCGCAGGTGGGACGAATGATTCTGTTTGTTACAAATATTGACTTCCGACCGCATGTGGGCTACCTGAGGGCACAGGTGGGGTTCGCATGTTGGCGACGGTCCAAAACAGTACATCTTTTCAAGAAGAGTTGCTTCTTTTCTGAAGCACCACCATTTGGCTATAAATACCTGAATTTTTCCTCATGTATAAGTACAAAATTTTGAAGTGAAAAACATCTTCTTCTTCCTAAAAACTCAAGTGTGATTTACAAACCGTAGAGTGCGTTTGGAGTTCGACAAAATTTAAGGTACCACCATTCTGTCAATATGATTCATTTTATCCTCGGAGGATATATTACATAACCTCGGGTACTTGAGGGGAATAATTTACTTAAGGACACACCGTGAATTCGGTGGACTTGAATCTTCCAATCTTCATCTCTTTCTAAACATTTGGTATTGCTATTTTCCAGAAATAGTTTGAACTGCATTTTGTTGTTGTTCATAAGTTGGGTTGAATTTATTGTTGAAAGTTCAAAGTTGTAAATACAGAGTTCAAGCTTCATTTGATTGTTCATACTTTAAGTTGAACATGTGTTTGCAGTTCCTTTTGAAAAATATAGATTTTTACTAAACTCGAAAAACAACAAATGTGTCAGGTTTACCTATCATGATTGGGGTGGGTAGGTACCATCATGACCTTTGGGATTTGACTCATGACAATTCTATGCTTAATCATTTGATTGATTGATTGATCACTAATTGGACACTATCTATAAATCTAAGGTTGAACTCGATATCGAATCATATATTACATATAGGATAAAATAGAGCTTGTTCTTACACCTGAGTATCGGGAGGCAAATTTGCATTTAGGACAGGAATATATCTGCTCTCCTTGCTTAGTTAGATATAGAAAATACAACAGTGTTCTTATTACTGATGATGACCATAGAAATATAGGCATTGTGCTAGTTTGAATAGGCAAGTGGAAACTCAAGAGAAGCCCATGATCAATATCAACCATGTGATTAGTAAATCGAATTCTTGGAATTGCTAATTAAAGTGGATACTCAATAGGATTGGAGAATTCTACCCATGAACCTGAAATATTTTTTTCGTATAATAATCTCAAAAATATATTAATTTTAGTTTATGATTTCACTTTTAAATAGTTACAACTCTCAATTTTAATAAATTCCTGGATAAATAGTTGCAACTATTCAATTTAAATTGAGAGAGTCCTCGTGAGCGATGGACATCAACCATGTAATATTTTTGACTTTAAAATTAAGGGCCATGACAGACAACTTCAGACATGATTCATTACAGGAAATTACATGGAATGTCCCCCATAGTGGGTGACTTTGTATTTCTGTCCCCCATAAAAAAAGTCTTTAAAGACTAGCCTTCCTTCATTTTTATGTATACAACAAGTACATTTTTACCCCTCTACACCTCAAAAGTTTTTACTCTTTCCATGCTCATTTGTCTCTCAACTTTTTTTTTACTTTTTCTTGCTGTTACTTTATTTTTATTTATTTTTATTTTTTTTAATTTTAATTCATTTGTCTCAACCTTTATTTTTTTATTTTTTTCCTTTTATTTCTCAAAAATTATTTATTTTTCATTTCTATTTTTTAAATTCATTGTCTCAACCTATATTTTTTTTTCTTTTTTTTTTCTTTTCACATATTTTTTCTTTTTCTCAAACTTTATTTTTATTTTATTTTTTCTTCTCAACTTTTTTTTTTCTATTTTCATAACCTTCATTTTTCTCTTCTCTCTTTTTTTTTTTTTTCTTTTTTCTCAATCTTTATTTTTTTCCTTCTCTTTTTTCTTTTTTCTCAGCTTCTATTATATTTTGCTAATGAACAGAAAGTTGGATAATCCGCAAGAAGAATCTTATTTATTTTACATCAAAGTAAACTTAAGGGCGTGACTTGTCGTTTGAAAGTCCTTTGGGATAAGTCTTGCCTCTATGGAAAGAGTTATAGAACATTAACTTGTTGTTTGTAAATCCTTGAACTAAGTTTTGCCTCTAGGGCAAGAGTTATGGAGTATCTCATAAATTAACATAATGAAATAGTGTTAACTCTTGCCCATGGGGACAAATTTATTTTTTTGGGAGATTCTTGGGCTAAGTCTAGTTTTAGAGGCAAAACATATAGAACATCTTATAAATCAAAGACACAACGTGGTAGGGCTAACTTTTGCCCATGGGGGCGTATAACTTTTTTTTGAAAGTCTTTGGGATAATTCTTGTCATTAAGGGAAGAGTTATAGAACATCTCATAAATAAAGACACAATGTGGTAGTTTCAACTCGTGCCCATGGGAAGTAACTTGTTGTTTGAAAGTCCTTGGGCTAAGTCTTGCCTCTAAGGCTAGAGTTATAGAACATCTCATAAATCAAGACACAATGCAATAACGTCAACTCTTGCCCATGGGGCATATCTTGTTGTTTGAAAGTCCTTGGGTTAAGTCTTGCCTCTAAGGCAAGAGTTAGAGAGCATCTCATAAATCAAGACAAAATGTAGTAGTGTTAACTCTTACCCATGGGGCGTAAAATGTTGTTTGAAATTTCTTGGGCTAAGTCTTGCCTCTAAGACAAGAGTTATAGAGCATCTCATAAATTAAGACATAATGTGGTAGTGTCAACTCCTGACCATGGGGCATAACTTGTTATTTGAAAGTCTTTGGGCTAAGTCGGGCCTCTAAGGCAAAGTTATAGAGTATCTCATAAATCAAGACTCAATATGGTAGTGTCAACTCTTGCCCATGGGGCATAACTTTTTGTTTGAAAGTCCTTGGGCTAAGTCTTGCCTCTAAGACAAGAGTTATAGAATATCTCATAAATAAAAACACATTATGGTAGTGTCAACTCTTGCTCATTGGGCGTAACTTGTTGTTTGAAAGCACTTGGTCTAAGTCTTGCCTCTAAGGAGGAGTTATAGAGAATCTCATAAATCAAGACATAATGTGGTAGTGCCAACTCTTGCTCATAGGGCATAACTTATTGTTTGAAAGTCATTGGGCTAAGTCTTGCCTCTATGGCAAGAGTTATAGAGCATTTCATAAGTCAAAACATAATGTGGTAGTGTCAACTCTTGCCCATGGGGCGTAACTTGCTGTTTGAAAGTCCTTGGGCTAAGTCTTGCCTCTAAGGCAAGAGTTATAGAGCATCTCACAAATCAAAACACAATGTGGTAGTGTCAACTCTTGCCCATGGGGCATAACTTGTTGTTTGAAAGTCTTTGGGCTAAGTCTTGCCTCTAAGGCAAAGTTATAGATCATCTCATAAATCAAAACTCAATGTGGTTGTGTCAACTCTTGCCCATGGGGCATAACTTGTTGTTTGAAAGTCCTTGAGCTAATTTTTGCCTCTAAGGTAAGAGTTATAGAACATCTCATAAATAAAAACACAATATGGTAGTGTCAACTCTTGCCCATGGGGCGTAACTTGTTGTTTGAAAGACCTTGGTCTAAGTCTTGCCTCTAAGGCAAGAGTTATAGAGAATCTCATAAATCAAGAAACAATGTGGTAGTGTCAACTCTTACTCATGGGGTATAACTTGTTGTTTGAAAGTCATTGGGCTAAGTTTTGCCTATAAGGCAAGAGTTATAGAATATTTCATAAGTCAAAACATAATGTGGTAGTGTCAACTCTTGCCCATGGGGTGTAACTTGCTGTTTGAAAGTCCTTGGGCTAAGTCTTGCCTCTAAGGCAAGGGTTATAGAGCATCTCATAAATCAAGACACAACGTGCGTGGTAGTGTCACCTTTTGCCCATGGGGCATAACTTGTTGTTTGAAAGTTCTTAAGCTAAGTCTTGCCTATAAGGCAAAGTTATAGAGCATCTCATAAATCAAGACTCAATGTGGTAGTGTCAACTCTTGCCCATGGGGCACAACTTGTTGTTTGAAAGTCTTTGGGCTAAGTGTTGCCTCTAAGGCAAGAGTTAGAGCAATTCATACGTCAAAACATAATGTGATAGTATCAACTCTTGCCCATGGGGCGTAACTTGTTGTTTGAAAGTCATTGGGCTAAGTCTTGCCTTTAAGGCAAGAGTTATAGAGCATTTCATAAGTCAAAACCTAATGTGGTAGTATCAACTCTGGCCCATGGGGCGTAACTTGTTGTTTGAAAGTTCTTGGGCTAAGTCTTGCCTTTAAGACAAGAGTTATAGAGCATCTCATAAATCAAAACACATTGTGGTAGTGTCAGCTCTTGCCTATGGGGTGTGACTTGTTGGTTGAAAGAAATCGAAGAAAAGAAAAGAAAAAAAAATAACGGTTACGAAAAAAATAAAAAATAAAAGAAAAATAAAGGTTGATAAAATAAAAAAAAAAAACAAAGAAAATGAAAAAGAGAAAAAAAAATAAAATAGAAGTTGAGAGAAGAAAAGAAAAAAAGAAGAAGAAAGGTTGAGAAAAAAGATAAAGAAAGAAAAGGAAAAAAAAAAAAGAAAAAAAAAGAAAGGATGAGAAAAAAGATAAAGAAAAAAATAAAAGAAAAATAAAGATTGAGAAAAAAAAAAATAAAAATCAAAGAAAAATTAAAAAGAGAAAAAAAAAAGAAAAGATTGAGAAAAATTAAAAGAAAAAGAGAAAATAAAAATAAAAAATCAAAGTAAAATAAAAAAGAGAAAAAAAATTGAAGTTGAAAAAGAGAAAAAAAAATTGAAGTTGAAAGATAAATGAGAATGAAGAGTTGTTTGAAAATATTTGATATATGAAGGGGCAAATATGTATTTGTTCTATACATAAAAAAGAAGAAAGGCTAGTTTTGCAGGACTTTTGTTATGGGGGGTAAAAAAACAAAGCCACCCATAATGGGGGCTATTTATGTAGTTTACCCCATTCATTAGGAGGGTACTCTTTCTTTGATCTTAATATATTATTTTAAGATCAATTTATGAGAACATTAAATAAATATTCAATCAAAATAGACAATTTATATCAATGACAGTCCAAAAAATATTTTTATTTGATATAAGCTCAAAATAAATCGCAGCCAGCAACTACGTGTCCCTCCATCCCATGCGAACAATGAAAACATGAATGGTCACCCATGTGACCTTTTAACTGTGGCCATCCATTTATAAATTAGCTTCAAACATTTTAAAAATTATTGATTTTTTTTCTTTATCACTTATTTTTTGTGTGCAGATTTGAATAATTCAATATTAATTAATTTTAAGGTTATTATACTTAATTAACTATTCTACAATAAGTATTCTTGTTATAGGTTAATAAGCTTTACTTGATTTTTGTTGCATCCAAAAGCATACACAAGTGTACAACGTATCCATTAACTAACTAAATTAAATTAATGCTAATATTTATTCTAGCAGTGGATCCCACAGATATATTTATAAATTAACTAAATTGAAAATAAAGAGAAAATCACTAATAAACAATTAATCAGATGAAGAACAGATTTTTACGTAAGCAATGTTATGAAATCGGTCTAGGGTTATGGATTCGCTAACAATCATGTTGAGTAATCAAATTTATCGACTTGTCTTATCTATCTAATTGATGATTTATGGGGTTAATAATATAATTATGGCCTCTCGTGCATCTAATCTTCTATAAACATGCACTTCTATGTCTATATCTCTATGATCATGATGAGCATGTGAACACAATTGATTTTCCCATTTTGTAACCAAGTAAGACGATCAAGGTATATCTCTATCCTAGCCACAAATTTTGTCTTTATTGACTAAAGTTTAGATCTTACTCTGTCACGATCCAAAACCCAATTCGTGATGGAACCTACCTCACCCTTGTGGTAGGCAAGCCAACCCAATAATAATCAATAACATACACAACAAATACGGGGAAGTAATAAAGAAAATCAAGTCTCGATACCAAACTCAAGAAAAATCATCCCAAAATATGAAATTCACAAAGTACAAGCCTCTAAGAGAGATTAAAATACAATTGAGAGTCTGTAGTGTCTCAAATAAAAAGGAAAAATGACATAAGTAATAAAGATAGATGATATAAGATAGATACTGGGGTAATCAGTCGGTACCTCTGAATCACGAAAGAGTAAACCACAAAGCGATTTCTAAATCGACCGGGGACCACCAACTCAATACTTGCATATAAAGTGCAGAAACAAATAAGCATAAGTTCTGCTACACCTGTACACAGTAGCATCATGTCACGATCCAAACTAATCGGATCATGCAAGAACCTACTCTAATCTACCTAGATAGGAAAATCCTTACCACCCATTTAAAAACAAGTAGAAGTTATAAAAAAATCCATTAATCTCTTATAAATACAATAAAAGAAACCTTTTTCCCGAGGACCTAGTCTAGACATATACAAGAGCTGCTAAAAAAAAGAACAAAACATAAAACCCAGCTTCCACCATGAAATAAAAAGATAGAAGTTGCTGGAGATCTCTAACTGCATCATATAAGAAACATCAACTGATCCTGCAACCAGGCTATACCCTATTGGGTATAGCAAAAATAGTATCAATACAACCATACGTACTGGTAGGCATCATCGTCTGACCAAGGTTAAATCACATAAACACAATAGAAATATCTAGAATAATTCATGGAAATATAATGTACCAATTTAATTACTTAATTTCCTATTTCTGACTGCCACTTTTCTTTCCATGTTCTCACTGCAAGGCCTTATGCAATTCTTATCACTTATCACTAATGACCACTACATTCAAGATACGACACTTATTGGTAATTGATTAATTTCTCACCACCAACTATGCATCATCCAACTATTAGGCTAATCCTACTACAACAAATATTTGTAACCATTATGACAGACATGTCAATTAGTAATGCAATTAAGTCAAACCGCCCCCCAATGATCGTTTTACATATCATCCAAATCAAGAAGGAAAACAAGGTCATGTTTATGCATATTAACACCCAATTCAAGGTCAACCCATAATAATGACTCATAAATCAAATTAGTTCAAAACATTACTTTGGAACATTTTATATACAACAACCTCAAGTGATAACTCAGTCCATGGACAATATATTTGTAACTACCCGAAACGTTGTTATGTCTAAAAATGCCTTAGAAAAATTTTATGACTACTAAAATGCTCTAAATGGACCAGGGGAAATTATTTCGTGGGAAAAATTGAGGTCCAAAAAGAGAACTGGGCTGGTCTGCGGCCTACCGCTGTAGCGGTAAAGTGACTGCTACAGTGGAACCAGACAGTAATCATCCTGAGATATTTTAAAAACTCTCTTTTATTTTAACCCTCCCCAATCGTTTGTTCCCCTAAAAAATACCCAGAATAAACCCCACCTCCATAGTTATGAGATTCCAAAGGCCAAACATCATGAGGGCAATTTTAAGGCACACCCATCGAGAACCCAACGTTGGAGGCGCTTAGAACTTGCTGGACAACTCTCTCCTATCAACAGCAACATGTTTCGTCTACGAGGTAGGCTACAGTTTTCATCATAACAATTAAACTTGGGCTAGATTCATGTAATATTGATAGTAATATTGGGTGTTTTCAAGCACTAGACCTTCGGGCATGGTGTTTAGATGTACAAAAATGATAAAAATTTGGTTAGGCTTTAATAATATGGTAAATTATTATTGTACTCCAGTGCTGCACTATTTGTGGTGTAAAAAGGGTTGAATCTTGGGAGAGTCTTGACTAGTATAATGAATACAATGTTTCATAAGTATGGTGTGAGTTATGTACAGTAAAAAGAGAGAGTAAGTAGCAAGCTAGGGTGGATAGAGGGTGCTCTTAGTAATTTAGATAGTTATGTCTTGCATTGAGGATGATTAACGAAATGTAAATGTGGAGTAGGGGTTAATAGTAACCTAAGAGAGTTTTAGGAAATCTATGAGAGTAATTAAGTGGATAGGACAATTTAGGAGACAACCCAATAGTAGGGCAAGTAGCAACGTATGTAAGTTGTTAAGAGTCATAGAGTAAGCAGGGTAAGTTTAGTAAGGTTAAGTGTGAGAATTCCAATAAAAGTATTTAAGAGAGGAGTAGCGAGCCAGGTCAGAAACACGAGTGTGGGTTAGAGATAGAGAGAGAGTTAGTAGCTGTAGCTAGTTAAAACCATATTGATTTTGTTGAAAATACAGTGTACGCAATTGCGTAAATGTATATATCTAGGGATAGGCACAGTAATAAGATTGGTGTCTTTATGATTCCTTATGAACTATTGAATATGATTGCATCAGACATTGCCTGTGATTATTGACTGTATTGCATATTCATACATGTTAATGTTATTGAGTTGATAATGATGAGGATGATGATGATATACAACTCATGATGTTCATGAGGTTGGTGATGTTGATGTTGATGAGTATGAGAAGAGAAAGAGGTAATGCACACATCTTGCATACATGCATTCATTCATATACCTTGAACATTCAATTATATTTATGTATATTATTGTTGGTTTCTTAAGTGGACCGGCCTGTTTGTAATGTTTATGGAGTACAGTGGAAAACCATGAATACAAGGTACGCCCTAGTTCAATGTATTAATATTTAACTGCCCTAAGTACATAGTTATATAGGAGAGATATACGGTAGTGTCTCTCCCTGCAGAGGTTTTCAATGTCATGAGTGTCTCAATGGTTGTAAATCCTATAGTGTATTGCATTAGTTGAGTATCGAGAAGATTCAATTGAATCGTGGGTAGCCACAAATCCTAATTTTGTACAGTCGGTAAGTCGGTCTAGAGGGGGCTAGGAATTGCATTAATCAGAGTAATAAGTGAGGTAAGGATTAAGGAATATCAGTTAGAGTGGATTGTCAAATGACAGGTAAATCACATAGATGCTAAAACTGTGGTGTTAATTAACTCATAATTGGGGATTTAGAAATTGGAACTTTAGTTGATGCTATGATTTCTCCCTATTTGTTATTAGTGTTATTTGTTTCTAACCCTAGTCGGCCGATGATACCTACCAGTATGTGTGGTTGTACTGATGCTACACTTACTATATCTCCAATTAGGGATATAGCCATGGTACAAGTCATTTAGAGTTTCTATAGAAGTGGCGGTAATCACTCTGTAGCAGCTCCTGCCCTCTTTATTCTGCATGGATGCAAGAAAAATAAAAAGATTAATTATTTGTTACATGCCCCAAACGAGGGCAACCAAATTCAAAGCAATAAAATGTAAAAAAGGGGGCATCTAGCTGGTGGTGTCATCTCTGAGGATTGAGGTATTCGAACCCTCCAACTCCATTCTGCTAAGAAAGGATAACTCCTTTGCATCCTTCCTAGTTAGCTTTGGGAGCTTCTTAGTGGGGGGAGGCACACTTTAACATCACTTGTACAACCTTCCACATCCTCACCAGCATGTGGTCTTGGGAGTGGCACTTCTTTTTCTCCTCATCAAGCTGCTATGGTAGCTCAGCATAGGGACGGGCTAGATCCACGGGGGAAGTCGAGCTCGAAGGATACAAACAAGGAGGAGGCAACTGAGTCCTCTCTAAGTATCCCCGAATAGCAGCAAGGTCGACTTCCCAACCACTATGAGATGTAGGAGCCTAAGTAGAAGGGGTACCCGACTCTCCACCACCACTGGCTCGGCTACTCTTCCCTCCTTCCCTCACCGTCCTTTTCTTCTTGCTCCCTCCTTGTTTGCCCCTACCCCTCAATGGGTTGTATGCCACATCGCACTCATCTATAGTATCTTGAATCTCTCAGGGAACATCCACCCAATCGCATAGTGCGGTGACTAAGGAATGCAGGAAAAGATCTCTCGCCGACCTATCCCTAGCATAAAAATACTGCCGCTCCACAATCTATGCCCCCACATTCACCTTGATCCCTATAAGAGCACACACTACCAGTATAGCCCAATGAATAGCCACGTTCGTAACATTTCCTGAAGGATGAATCCTCTGAGACACCAACTGTAACCACCCTCTGGCCTCGGCCTAGAAGTAGGCACTCTTGTGCCCTTGACGCTGGACCATTTCACATCATTAGCTTGACCCTCCAGCGCCAAGACCCTGGCCCCCCACTTTAAGTCAGATTACTAAATCTTTACCTCAAAAGCAGTATTAGAGGGGTTTGAGACCCTTAAAGCGTCATTGATGGCGGCAAAATCCACCAGAACCTTCTTGCCTCATATGCAAATAGTAGGGAGAGGCACCGACCAGTCCATAGTCGGGAGATTAGTATAAAACTCCCGAAAGATCTCCATATTGTATTGTGGGACTGACTCAGTCAGCATCTCCCTCCTAAATACTTTTAGCTAGTTGTTAAACTCCTACAACTCCTCCTCCATATCCCTCATCACCATACCCTGCTTACAAAGAAAATCCCTAGTGTGAAACCCTTCCTCATAATGGTCACGACATTTGGTGTTAGGAAATCTACGATAGTGGGGTTGTTGGGCCATGATAGTCCTGTAAAACACCATAATCTTAGAGTTATAAACCATATCGAGTACTACAGGAGGGAAGAAATTTGAAAAACTTGCAAGAAAATAAAAAAAACTTGGAAAGTCACTGCCTGGTACCATCGTAGTGGTTAATTAACCACTGTAGTAGTACCGCTACGGTGGTAACTTACCGATGCAGCGGTACTGCTGTGGTGGAAAAGTTACTATTGCCGTGGTCCATCGTCCCTAACTCGCCAACCTCTCCTCCCGTGGTGATTTTCAACTTTTCTTTGTATTTTTGAGACTTAAGGATAGATTAGGCTTAGCGAAGTTTGTATGAACCTTTTTACACTAAAATGGGAGTGTACAACACTTGAATTCACCCATAATCATTGGGGAAGATGACTCTCCATCTCCTACCTCTCCCATGGCAAAACCCCACCATGATCTAGATCAATCTTATGCCCAGAATACTATAGGAGTGTTGTCGATGTAAGAGAACCTAACATGCTTGTCATTTCATTCAAGAACACCATCAAATTCAAACCCCAAAATTTAGACCAAAACCAACCGAAATCCTTCATTCTAACAAAGTTTCTATAAATTCTATAATGAGAAATGCGTAAAGTAAGTAGTAGAGGTGAAGAAATTACCTTAAGGTTGTCATTGGAGGGAGATTGCATAGAGAGATTGAGAGAATTTGAGAGTAGGGGTGAAAATGGGGAAATGAAACATTTTCCCCTATTTGAACTACCTCAAACCGCTGCTGCAGAAAGATTACCACTGCAACATTACCGCTGAATTGGTAACCAACTGCAGTAGAGTTAAATTCCTTGGGTGACAGTTTTGTCCTGACTTTTCATGCATTGTGATATCGTGCAACATCTAGACGTTTAAATAATTAGCATGTAAATATTTTTGCATTTTCTTCTAAGGTCCTTGTAGGGTAGGTAAATAAAAGGTGAACTAATGTGAATGACCATTAGAATGTCGGAATAAATAGTAGGTTAGTCCTATTGTAATTGGAATGGGGTTAAAAAATAAAAATCATCTTCCTTTCAACATATCGTAGGCCAAATTTCCCTGTATAGTCATGCCAAAGACTTCTTAATCTTTACTGTGGCTATTCGGGGATGAACGGTGGGTAAATTAATATCTAATATAATGACCCAAAACATCATTACATGTGAAAACACCTCAGAAAATTTTTACGATGACTAAAATGCTTTAAATGGACCTTGGGTAAATTATTTCGTGGGGAAAATGAGGACCAAAGTGATTGGGACAAAAGGACCAAAAAAGGAGCTGGGTTGGTTTGCGGCCTATTGCTGCAGCAGTAAAATGACCGCTGCAGCGGAACCCGATAGTAACTAGCTTGGGATATTTTAAAAACCCTTTTTTATTTTAACCCTCTGTAGTCATTCGTTCCCCTTAAAAACACCCAGAATAAACCCCACCTCTATAGTTATGAGATTCCAAAGGCACACCTGTTAGGAACCCAACATAGGAAGACGCTTAGCACTTGCAGGATAACTCTTTCCTCTCAACAACAACATATTTTATCTAAGAGGTAGGTTACGGTTTTTATTATAACAATTAGACTTGGGCTAGATTCATGTAATATTGATAGTAATGTTCGGACTTTTCATGCACTAGGCCTTTAACATGGTGTTTGAATGGACAAAATTAATAAAAATCTGATTAGGCTTTAATAATGGGGTAAATTGTTATTGTACTTTGTTGCTGCGCTATTTGTGGTATAAAAAGGGTTGAATCTTGAGAGAGTCTTAACTAGTGGAATGAATACTACGGTTCATAAGCATGGTGTGAGTTAAGTAAGACAAAAAGAGAAAAGTAGTAAGTTAGGGTGGATAGAGGGTGCTCTTAGTAATTTAGATAGTTACATCTTGCATTGAGGAAGATTAATGAAATGTAAATGTAGATTAGAGCTTAATAGTAACCAATGAGAGTAATTAAGGGGATAGAATAGTTTAAGAGACAACCTAGTGACAGGATAAGTGGCAGAGTAGGTAAGTTGTTGTCACGCCCCGAATTCCAACGAGGAGTGATTGGCACCCGAAGCCGATAAGGCCCGAGAGAACCAATCTTTACTCATGGTTAATCATATGTATACCATAAGAATCATTACCACCTCGTAAAGACATAAGTTTCTAAGTGCGGAAATCATGGAGCATTATATACATATAAGAAACTTGGCCGTTAGGGCCATCAAGTCAAAATGAACATACATAGCTTACACTCTATTCCCACATAAGTCTACAAAGCCTCTACAGATACATAGCTATGACAAACCTAGAGTCGGGACAACACCCCGCTCTATACTTATGTACAATACCAAAATAAAGGTACATAGCAACTCAGGAAGCCCCGATCCAACTGGACCTCACCAAAAGTCCGCAAAAGATTCGCAACCTATAGTGGAGGTCTACTAGTACCTGCGCCTGCAGCAAGTAAGGTAAGCCCCCAAAGGGGTTAGTACGAAGAATGTACTGAGTATGCAAGGCCATAAGAATTCAATCATACATAACAACAACATTGGAGTCAGTATACAAGAAATAGTCAATGTGGAGGAACTATCATTCTGCGTTGGTAGAACCATGTACCTTATGTTTATTATTTTCTTTTGCTTCAAATGATTATTCATCATCGTTCATCTTATATCTTACCCGGGCCCCAACTGATCAGTGGGTCTTAACATAACATAACGTTATGTTGGGATTGGCTCGAGCTAGGACTTTGACTCTAGAGCTACCACCCATAAATCAAGATATCAGGATCGGCTTGAGCTAGGTTATTACCCCTAGAGCTGCCACCCATGAACCAATATATCAGGTTCGGCTTGAGCTAGGCTTATGCCTCTAGCCTGTCAGGATCGGTCCGAGCTAGGCTTATGCCCCTAGGACTGCCCCCTGATCCAATAATTTTGGGATCGGCTTGAGCTAGGCATTTTTGCTCCTAAAGCTACCACCCATGCTCCATCATTAACCACATATATGCATTACTTCATTCTTTACTCTTATGAGATTGATTCCTTAGCTTATGAGAGATTGATACTTTCGCAGTCTTAATAGTATTGGAAGCTTTGGAACAGTAACCAATAAGTAAGAGACATATAAACAAATATTATTAGAACATGGAACATAACATTCTTGAGACTTGGAACCATGCCCATAATTATGCAACTCATGAACAACAACGATTAATGGAAGAGGGATAGGTGACTTAAGAATGAATAGATTTCCCTTACGCCTTCACTTTCCTTGAAATAATTTCTCTTAGTAGATACATCATTATGAGAGCTTAGGAACTTCAGTCCATGGATAAGAGACATATGAATGAATATTTTGAAAGACATAGCCTTATTGGAAACATAACACTATTGGAACCATTGGACAATAATCAATGAACAAGCTACGTGAGTATAACCACTATTGGAACACAACCTCATTGGGATTTTGGAACGTTAGTCAAGGAACATGAGATCTGTGGTCCATAATTGATCAATGAGTAGGTAATATATGATACTAACCATTGCTAACCGGATATAGGATATCTTATCACATCTCAGGGTGGGACAAGCATAATGCCAATGTGAATACTATTTGCTGCAGAAAAATACGGACAGAGTAACCTTACATACCTTGTATTCTCAATATGAATATACAACCTTAGATGTGCATACAATAGTCCCACTTCTTCTTTATGTGTCACTCTACAACACAAATACATAATGGGATTTACATTAACCACCAACTACCTTACAAATGCATATAACGATAATGAGTTTCATGTTTGCCTTTAAACATGCCATTTTCCTCTTGACAAAACCATTGATGAAATTATTGTAACACCTCGTACCTTCCTAACCCTACTTGATGACATTGAACAATGTTTACTTAGGTGTCGAGAGCCATACGTATGTATTTTGTAATGCTAAGGATGAGGAAAATTGAAATTTGGCCTCGCGTATGTGATTAAACCTTCGTAGGAGTGTTTTGTGATTTTCGTGGGGAATTTGTGGGGTTAAAAACGAGGCTAAGAGGACCTCTAAACAAAGGACATTAAGGTTAAGAAGTAAGTTAAAGAATAGGACTTGAAGTATCTAACCAAACCCGCGAAGAAAAGTCGAAAAATGAAATTTTCAAAAAAAAATAAGGTTGGGCGCGCCAGAGGGCGTACCACGCTGCTTTGGGACAAATTTTTGTGCCCATAGGTAGCAAGCTAGCGCGCCCAAGGGCGTGCCACGCTGGTTTTGCCACTTTTTCAAATTTGGAAATTTTCTTAAGTCACAAGGATACCCGGGGACGTATTGAGCCGATTTTTGCCACGTTTCTTATGCAACCATGAGTATATACATGAAATGAGTAAAGTATTACATTGGTATGATAAAATGACTCGAGAACGAATTTGGAGTCAAAATAACGATTTTACCCTTTTGGTCAAAATAAGCCATACGTGGCTAGAATCACTTGTTTTTGGGATTGAGGCTACAGATATGAGTAGCATGAGTGGTAATATTGTTTTAACACGTATAAGATTACTTAAACACGAGAAATTATTTATTTTATTGGGTTAAGTGATTTGGGCTCAATAAAAACCCAAAATGGGGCAAAAGACATGGGTCACATGACCCAATCTTCTATTGACTAAGTCAAATATAACATTAAATGCCAAGAATGGCTAAGGATGACCCCAAGGACTATATATAGACCTAAAATAAGATTTTATTCAATTGGTACTCTCATGTTTTTCTAGATATTTTCTCAAACATTTCTCTCAAACCCTAAGAACTCAAATTCAATTCTTGGAGCAAGATCATCACTTTTCAAGCTTGGGTAAGTGATTATTGTTATGGATTAATATATTATATGCATGAAAGAGTATGTAAATCATGTTGGTTGTGCTTGGAAATGTGGGACATGGTACTTTGTGTTTTGTATAAGATTTGTGATCCATGAGATTCAAGCTTGAATTAGGACTTGTGCCTTTGATGAAAGAGCATGGTATGGATAAAATATGAACATGTATGTTGTTATTTTTGTTGTTAAACATGTTATTGTTTATAAGTGTAAATTGTGGAATTTTGGCCGATATGTGCTATGAGGTGTATTAAGGTAATTTGATGGATTATTTGTGATGTGATATGGATAAGAAAGTGTAAAGGAGAAGTGTTGTGGTGAAATGTATTGATTATCATGTATTGGTAAATGTTGAGAATATTATGGAATTTTTGGAATAATAATTTCATCAATGGTTTTGTCAAAGGAAAATGGCATGTTTAAAGGCAAACATGTAACTCATTGACATTGTATGCATTTGTAAAGTAGTTGGCGGTTAATATGAATTTCGTTATGTATTTGTGTTGTAGAGTGACACATAAAGGAGGAGAGGGACTATTGTATACGCATCTAAGGTTGTATATTCGTATTGAGAATACAAGGTATGTAAGGTTACTCTGTCCGTATCTTTTTGCGGCAAATAGTATTCACATTGACATTAAACATGTTCCATCCCAGAATGTGCTAAGGTATCCCATATCCGGTTATCCATAGTCATTGTCATATATTTCCTACTCATTGATCATTTGTGAATTTCATGTCTCATATTCATGGTTAATGTTCCAAAAGCTCAAATAAGGTTATGTTCCAATGTTTCAATAGTGATCATACTTATGTCTCTTGCTCATAAATTATTGTCCAATGGTTCCCATGGTGTTATGGTTCTAATAACGTTATGTTGCCAAGTTATTCACATGTCTCTCGCTCATTGGTTAATGATCCAAAGCTTCAAGTAAAGTTGTGACTATTATGGTATCAATCTCAAAGTAATAAACAAAGTAATGCATATGTGGTCAATGATCAAGTATGGGTGGCAGCTTTGGGGGCGAAATGCCTAGCTCAAGCCAATTTCGAGATTATTGGATCAGGGGGCAGCTTTGGGGGCGAAAGCCTAGCTCAAGCCGAACCTGACAGGGGGCAGCTCTAGGGGTGAAAACCTAGCTTGAGCCGAACCTTATATGTATTGATTTATGGGTGGCAGCTCTAGGGGCATAAGCCTAGCTCGAGCCGATCCCGATGCATTTATTTATGGGTGGCAGCTCTAGGGGCATAAGCCTAGATCGAGCCGACCCCAACATAATATTGTGTTATGTAAAGACCCACTGATCAGTCGGGGCCGGGGTACATTGTGACACATGTAATGACAAGTAAGCATTGAAGTAAAGAAGCAATGAAAGCAGTGAAAGTAATACACATGGTTCCCAAAATACAGAATGGTTACTTATTCATTTGATTATTCATTGCATCTGAGTTCATTGAAATTTTCATGTGTTGTATAGTTTCATCTGACCCTTACATAATCAGTACATTCTTCGTACTGACCCCTCTTGGGGAATTTACTTTACTTGCTGCAGGCGCAGGTACTAGTAGGCATCCTCGGTAGATTGCCAGCTGTTAGCGGTTCATTGGTGAGCTCCAGCTAATTCGGGGCTTCACCGAGTCAGAGTGTATATATGTTTTGGTGATGTACATATTGTGTAAAGCGGGGACTTATCCCGACTTTTAGTTTGTCTTGGTCAATGCATCTATTAGAGGCTTTTGTAGACGCAAGTGGGTATATGTATATAAGATGACTCATGAAGTCTTATTTTGATGGCCTCAATGGCCAAGTTTCTCAAATGTGTATATATGTCACATGTCCCATGATTTCCGATATTAGCCTTTCATGTTCTTATGTGATAGTAGTGTGTTGTATGACATGCATATGAATGAAAAAGCAAAGCTTGGTTCTCTCGGGCCTTAACGGCTTCGGGTACCAATCACGCCTCGTGGGGATTCGGGGTGTGACAATTATCTTACCAAAAATCTCACAATATTCACAACATTGACCAATACATGATAATCAATACATTTCACCACAACACTTCTCCTTTACAATTTCTTATTCACACCACATCACAAATAATCCATCAACTTACCTTAATACACCTCATAGCACATATCGGCCAAAATCCCACAATTTACACTTATAGGAAAATAACAAGTTTAATAACAAAATCACACCATACATGTTCATATTTTATCCATAACATCCTCTTTCATAAAAGGCACAAGTCATAATTCAAGCTTGAACCTCATGGATCACAAATCTTATATAAAAACACAAAGTACCATGTTCAACACTTCCAAGCATAACCAACATGATTTACATACTATACCATGCATATAGTATATTAATCCATAACATTAATCACTTACCCAAGCTTGAAAAATGGTGATCTTGCTCCAAAAGTTGGCTTTGAGCTCTTAGGGTTTGAGAGCAAATATCTTATCTTTTGGTCTAAAAAAGCATGAGACTTGTGAAGAATAAAAATCAGATTTTTGTTCCCTTTTATAAGCCTTTAATTCCATACTTATCCACTCTATGGCATTACATGTGGTGTTCTAGAAGGTCAAGGTAAGAATGGGTCATTTGGCCCATTTTTGGCCCATGTCTTCTTTTCATTTTTGGGCCTTTTATTGAGCCCAATTCACTTTGCCCAATAAAATCAATAATTTCTTGTGTTTAAGTCATATCATACATGTTACAATAATATTCCCACTCACGCTATTCATATCCATAGCCTCAATCCCAAAAATAAGTGATTCTAGCCACGTATGACCTATTTTGTCCAAAAGGGTAAAATCGTCATTTTGGTGTCAAATTCGTTCTCGAATAATTTTATCATACCAATGTAATAATTTACTCATTTCATGTATATACTCGTGGTTGTATAAGAAACGTGGCAAAAATTGGCTCGGTATGACCCCGGGCACCCTTGGGACTTAGAAAATTTCCAACTTTTGAAAAAGTGGCAAAACCAGCCTGGCGCGCCCTTGGGCGCGCCAGCTTGCTTCCTGTGGACAAAAATTTTTGGTCCAAAGCGGTCCGGCACGCCCTCTGGAGCGCCCCACCCTTAGATTTTTTGAAAATTTCATTTTTCGACTTCTCTTCGCAGGTTTGGTTACATACTTCAAGTCCTATTCTTTAACTTACTTCTTAACCTTAATATAATTTGTTTGTAGTTCCTCCTAGCCTCATTTTTAACCCCACAAATGCTCCATGAAAATCACAAAACACCTTCTACAAAGGGTTAATCACCTGTACGAGGCTAAATTTCACTTTTCTCATCATTAACATTACCAAACACATACTTATAACTCTCGACACCTAAGTAAAATTTATTCAATGTCGTCAAGTAGAGTTGGGAAGGTACGGGGTGTTACAGTTGTTAAGAGTCATAGAGTAAGCAGGGTAAGTTTAGTAAGGTTAAGTGTGAGAATTCCAATAGAAGTATTTAAGAGAGGAGTCGAGAGAGAGGTCAGAAACATGAGTATGGGTTGGAGATAGAGATAGAGTTAGTAGAGGTAACTAGTTAGAACTATATTGATTTCATTAGAAATACGGTGTGCAAGATTGCGTAAATATATGTATCTAGGTATAGGCACAGTAATAAGATTGCTGTCTTTATGATTCCTTGTGAACCATGGAATGTGATTGCATTGGACATTGCTTGTGATTATAGAAGACATTGCATGTTCATATATGTTGATGTTATTGAGTCGATGATGATGATATACAACTCATGATGTTCATGAGGTTGGTGATGATGGTGGTGTTGATGTTAACGAGCATGAGAAGAGAAAGAGGTGATGCGTACATCATATGCCTTGAACATTCAATTATATTTATGTATATTGTTGTTGGTTCCTTAAGTGGTCTGACCTTCTTGTACTATTGACAGAGTATGGTGGAAAATCATAAATACAAGGTATGCCCTAGTTCAATGTGTTAATGTTTAACTACCATAAGTGCATAATTATATAGGTGGGATATACAGTAGTGTCTCTCCCCGCAGGGGTTTTCAACGTCATGAGTATCTCAATGGTTGTAAATCCCATAGTGTATTACATTAGTTGAGTATCGACTAGATTTGGTCAAATCATGGGTAGCCATAAATCCTAATTTCATGAAGTCGGTAAGTCGGTCTAGAGTGAGATAGAAATTGTAGATATCATAGTAATGAGTTAGGTAAAGGTTAAGGAATGTTAGTTAGAGTGGATTTTCAATTGGTAGGTAGGTCACAAAGATAGTAAAACTGTGGTATTAATGAATTCATAATTGGGGATTTAAAAATCGAAACTTTACTTGATGCTCTGATTTCTCCCTATTTGTTAGTAATGTTATTTATTTCTAACCCTGGTAGGCCTTTGATGCTTACCAGTATGTGTATTTGTACTGATTCTACACTTACTATATCTCCAATCGGGTATATAACCATGGTGCAGGTCAGTTGGGGTTTCTATAGCAGCGACGGTATCACTCTGCAGCAGCTCCCGCCCTCTCTATTCTGCATGGATGCTGTGTCATAGACTTTTCTGTCCCTTGTCTAGTGCTCTTGTACTAATTTAGGCTAGTTTTCGGGGATTCATTGTTGATTATTTTCCACATTACTTTTACTTATCAAATGTATTGAACCAGAATCATATATGTATGAGTTAACTAAATTATGTTGTTGAAAATGAATTGTATTAACTTTTGCATATAATAAATGGTTGAGTAGTAAGGATTCTCCTATCTGGGGTATGTGTTAGGTAGGTGCCCCCGCGATCCGTGGGTTGGGTCGTTACAATATTAACCTTAAGTAAATGCCATAGTTCATTCAAAAAACCCAATAAATATCAATAGCCAATAGTCCGCGCAAGGAACCCAATATACATATAACAAATATAACCCGATTCACTCAAAGAATCCAAGAAATATCAATAGCCAAAAGTCCGTACAAAGAACTCAATATACATAATATAACCTGGTTCACTTAAGAAATTGTCAAACTATTCAACATCATGGTGTACACACATTCTAAGGGTCTTACGATTGCCCACTGGCCAAGACCTGCAGGGGAAGAGCTTTGTCCATGGTCCAAATATACCAGACAACTAGTGTCTTGCCACCTTTTTATCAAACCAAGTGTTTTACCACCCTAATTCCAATGTCCCAGCCCTTATACCACCTTAAATACATCAATTCAATCATAATCAACCTTTATCAAATCAACTCACAATAATAAAACAGTACTACTTACAAGTATAATCACATAGTGAGTTCAAATCAACAAAACTTACATACTAACAAGGTCCTTTTTATCAATCATGTTACAAGTTATCAATTACACACTTATATTTAAGATTCAACATGTACATCATTTACCAACATGTCTTGCAACTAAGTAAACAAACAATCAGTTAAATATGCACTCATACAATCAACTTGAGTTTTAACTCCAACTCAACCATAACCTGCTCAACAGATATTACTGCCCAGGGACTAAGAAACATATAATAAATGAGCGTACAGACAAGTAATTTAGGTTGGATTTCTATTTTACAAAGCACACAAGGATGCACACGATTTCTTACAATCCCCTTCCTTTAAATAAGCTCTCAACCCTAACCCAAACACTACTATCCCTCAACCCCATCTTACTCTGACACTATAATTATTCGTTTACCACCTAACTTTCCACAAATTCCTTTTTAACCTGAAACATTAGTACATAAAGTTTCCCGGTTATCATAGAGAGCATATCTCATGAGAAATTCATCAAAAAGCCTGGACAATTCAGTAACTTTAAAGTCGAAATAATACAATTTCATCTCAAATTATTAATTTCATGCTTAACCATAATCCATTACACAATTAACAAGAGAACATGACTACAAGCAGAAATCCATCACAACGTACATTAATCCACTACACTTGCACTAAATGAACCCATGCAAACCTTAATTAATCTATTTTTATCCACTAAATTCCATGCTTGTAGGCCTAAACATGAAATCTTCCATTAATCTATATCACGTTCATGTTTTTTAACCATAGTCTACATCTACTCAATTTAAGCCTAGCCTACTTGGGTGTCAGGCTGCTAATACAAAGGGATGAACTTTCATTTCTTGACCCATTCCAGCAATTTTTGGTGAGAATTTCCTCGAGAAACCTCCATGGTTTGCATTTTTGAGATGTGCTCCTCTGTTCCCATCATTCTTAGGACTAGGAATAACCCTAGGGTGTTTTTAGAAGGAGGCAATGTTAAAAGTTAGAGATGGGAAAGAAAAGTGTTTTAAAAATATGGAGTGACTGCCCGATATCCCGCTGTAGTGGCCTGTCTGTCGCTATAGCAGCATCGCTATTGCGGAAAAATTCCTGCTATAGGAGGGTGATGTCAGTCTGCTCCTTCAAAATTTCCAACTCCCGAGTTCGTCTACCAATAAATTTTAGTGGACATCTAGGAACTTTTAAAAATTACCAACTCCTCGTGCCCCTTGGACATGGTGGTGCGATCCCCTGAGAAGCTCTTTATACTATGGGTTTTAAATAATCTCCTTGATCAGTAGTGGGCCTACCTTAAAGTAGAAGGTTATTGAAAAAAGGGAGTTTGGTCCCTTTAAATAGCCATAATAGTATGTTTTTTTTGATGTATCTGAATAATTGAATCTGGTGGTATAGAATCGGTTGCACATTAATGTTTCTGATAATAGTAACAACATGATGGGTTATTACAACATATATCAATTTACCCATGATTCATCCCCAAACAACTATGGTAGGGAAGAGAACTAAATTGATGCACTTTCAGAGTTAATTAATTACCTACCTTTTAATTTAGGGAGTTCTTGTTCTCAACTCCACCCATCGGCCTTACAACAACGTTATACGGACTTATAAATGCCCCTCTCACCACGAGTACCCCCTCATAACATACACTATTACTAGAAATATGAGAGACAATTTTATACATGAGCACACGAGTACCCAAGGTATCGGGGCCTCGCCAATATATCCAAACCTCTAAGTAAATACAAAAAAAGGAAATGAAAATTTTCGTCCCTTCCTATTGCCTGGTTCCCGCTATAGAGGGACCCCTGTCTATAGTTTAAAGGAATGAGAAATGGGTGCAATTCCCATTTCTCGCCTTTTTAGAACTCCAACAACCCCGTCACATACTTCGATTCTCTACCCTCCATTATCATTGATTACAAGGTAAACTCTAATCTAACTCTATTTCTTTACTTTATAATGTTAATTTCCAAAGAATTAGGCTAGAAATTCTTAGAATTAGTAGAAATTATGGTTGACTTTGAAAATGGTTGATTTTGTTCCATTTGGGATGAATTTTAGAAGCATGCTTGCTCCTATGGAATTATAATCGTAACATTTATGGATTTCTTCGAGGATTTGGAGCTTGAACAAGGGGTGGAAGGTAAAAAGTCACTTTCCAAAAGTGTCTTGGACATTGGGGCTCAAATCGGGGTTTATACACTCGAGTTTTGGTGTTTAGAACTCCTATGCTACTCTACCAACCTTGATCTAAGTTAAAAGGTTAAAAAATTTCAGAAGTAGCAAAAAGATGCCATTGAAGGGTCGAAGGTGGCTGGGGACGATGAAGGCTGCTATAGCAGCCCATTCCTGCTATAGCGGTCTTGCTATAGCAGTATATTTCTGCTACAACGGTCCCGCTATAACTGGATGCCACCCACTATAGTGGGATATCGGGCAGTAGCCTATCCTGAATTTTGAACTTTACAGTTTTTGAAACTGTGTAACTGATTGAGCATTTCTATAGCTTATAACTTGATTTCATATGATTTTTACAGGAATACTAACACAATAGGTAACCAAAACCAAGAAGATGCTCCCCCATCTTTCTAGAAGTTTCCTGACAAAGCTTGTCAGTAGCGATATAGGGACTACTGGATGATGGGGTTCTATAATAAGAGGTCCTTCACAATGGATGATGTGGAGGAGGAGGCACCTGAATTCTTTGCTCGACTATAGGAGTTTGGGTGGATGATGGTAGTGGAGCCTGCCCTGGATGGTGTTTCGGGCTGGGTTTAGGAGTTCTATGCTATGCTCCCATTTGTGCATTGGGACAACGACCACCCCACCATTTGTATCCGAGAAGTGCATGTTCCTATGGATATAGCCATAACCAACTAGTTTTTGAGGTGAAGCTCGCGAAGATAGACTTGCGGTAGCTAGAGGATACTTTGATAGCGTAGGCTGATTAGGGGAAGGTCTATTAGACCAGCACTGAGCGGATCAAGAGTACACACTTCTATACGGAGGCCCAGAAGTGGCTTAATTTGGTGTCCTGAAGGATCATCCTTTGAACAATACCACAGGCGTGAGTTATCCCCGGGCTCTAGTATCTGCTTGTGCAATTTGGGGGATTTAGCTCTATATAGGGGCCCAGATTGTGTCGGAGTGGAAGGATATCTATTGGGGAAATAAGAAGGCCCCCTTCTTTTCAGGTTTGATTTTAAAGCTATGCTCCAGTGTAGGTGTGCCTAGAGAGGAGTCTGATCGGAACTTAGAGCGTGACTAACTTTCAACCCTCTCAAGGTGAAGGGTGCACAGGGGTGGAATAAGAGAAAGAGGAAGGTGGAGATGGAGGGAGAGAGCAGCAGAGCCAGGGAGGGTGAGTAGGTTGGCACCCGCTCCATGCAACCCCCAGTGTCCTTCGAGCGTTTGGAGGAAGACATGGCTAATGTGGGGAGTTACTTGGAGAGATTTCATTTTCCCATATGGCTTGGCTCCTTCTAGTTCTACAGCCCCACTAGACCCAACTTAGGCCTAGTCAGAGCTCCGAAGGGAGTAGGACGAGGAAAATAAAAAGAGGCACTCCCGAAATCATAGCCCGGATGTGGAAGACTATTAATGTCATATTCTGGTGTGTGGTCCAGCGGGAAAGACTCCCTAAGATGAAGAAGAAAGATGTGCAGGAGTTCTCTTTTCTAAGAGGTATGATAAAGGAGGGATCTGATGCTTTGAACCTTAATGATGATGGGGCCCCCAGCTAGATCCCCGAGCATACACACTATCTAGATTTTTATTAATTGCTACATATTTGGGTTGCCTCCGTATGGGACTTGTAACAAATAATTTTTTATTTTCTTTATCTTTGAATACTTTATTTCTATAATCTAGGAAATGAAAGCATCGTTATTATCTTATCTCTCAAGTGATAGACTGACTTGCTTGCTTTATAGAAGCTTTAAACTTGTTTTTGGAAGGGTTGGGGAAGAGTATAAAAATAGAGGAAAACAGAGTAGGGGTGCCGCCCAGGCTCCCGTTATAGCGCCACCCTTCCTGCTGTAGCAACCTCATTATAGCAGAATCTTTCCACTATAATGGGGTTGCGGTAGGGGGATGCTTGCCGATATAGCAACCCACTGGCAGTGACTTCATAATTTACCTCCTGTATTCCCTTTTATTCTTATTCCCACATAATGCTACTATCTAATTGTCACAACATTTTACCTATTAATACATGATCAAAACCCAACAACTTAGTAGTATGAGAATTAACCAAAACACTAATTCATACACTCCAATTATCAGGCAAAGTCAAACATCGATGAACACTTTTAAGCTTCCTCAAACATTCCAGTCTTAGCGTACCTAGACAAATATATAGCAGACGTTCAAAACTCAGAAGACCTTTACAATCATCAATTTCATTTACCACCCCTACACATTCTATGTGTATTCGTACCATGAGTGAGCATTTCAACAATCCCATAGCCTATTCACCTTTTGTTAACACTCAGAATTCACTTAAATTACCTATCAATTATCATACATGTTCACCATCAACAACACAGCCAATTGACAAACCTTTCAATCATTTAACAACCATTTCACTTATACACTAACACTTAGAATAATTAATTAAGCTTCCAACTTACATACAAATCATATTAGAGAATCTCCTTAGACAGTCAACACAACCTAGCCCTTGGTCTTATTAAACACAAAGTTAAGTACTACATTCTTGACAACCACTAGCGATCGTTCACGTATCAACACAACCCTTATGACCAGATACCAATTGGAACCTTCCAATTTCCAACTCAATTATTTGGGTTACCAAGTGGGAGTACAACAGTCCTAATTGTGTTGGTCGATATACCAATTGGAATTCAGAAATACCAGTTGAACTCAACCCATACCAACAATCATCAGGAATGGCACAATAGAAAAAAAAGGAAATAAACAGTTCCTAGTATTCCTTATAGCTTCCCAAAGATTTGAAGTAGATGTCTACACACCAATTTGCAGGACTCTATTCGACGTTTGGTCTTATACTTGTGAGACCGATAACCTAGTCTCTGATACCAACTGTCACAACCCAAACTAATCGGATTGTGTAGGCACCTACTCTAACTACCAAGATAAGAGAACCCTTACCACCCATTTAAAGATAAACAAAAGTTATAAAATAAATTCATTAATCTTTTTTAAATACAACAAAAGAAACCTTTTCCCCAAGGACTTAGTCTAGACATGTACATAAGTTTCTAAAGTAAGAGAACAAATAACATAAGACCCAGCTTCCACCATGGAATGAAAAGACAGAAGCTGTTGGAGATCTCTAACTGTATTATGTAAGAAATATCAACTGATTTTGCATCCCGGCTATACCCCAAAAAGGGTATAATAAGAGTAGTATTAGTACAATCACATGATCTAGTAGGCATAATCGGCCGACCAAGGTTAAATAACATAAACACAATATAAAAATCTAAAATCAATCATAAATATAAAATGTACCAATTTAATTACTTCATTTCCTATTTTTGACTGCCACTCTTCTTGCTATGTTCTCACTACAAGGCTTTATGCTATTCTTATCACTTCTCACTAACAACCACTACATTCAAGATGCGACATTTATTGGTAATTGATTCCTTTCTCACCACCAACTACGCATCATCCACCTATTACGCTGATAATGCTACAACAAATATTTATAACCATTATAACAAACATGTCAATTAATAATGCAATTAAGTCAGACTGCCCCATGACGATCCATTTACATATCATCCAAATCAAGAAGGCAAACAAGGTCACATTTATGCATACTAACGCCTAATTGAAGGTCAACCCACAATAATGACTCATAAACCAAATCATTTCAATATTACTTTGGAACATCTTATATACTACGACCTCAAGTGATAATTAAATTCATGGACAAACTATTAATCTTAAGTCAATGCCACAGTTCACTCAAGAAACTTAAGAAGTATCAAAGACAATGGTTCGCACAAAGACCACAATATACATAAAACAAATATAACCCAGTTCACTCAAGGAACCCCTGAAATATCAATAACCAATGGTCCGCACAAGGAACCCAATATACATATAACAAGTATAACCTAGTTCCCTCTAGGAACCGTCAAACTCTCCAACATCACTGTGTGCACACATGCTAAGGGTTTTATGATTTCCCATTAACCATGACCTGCAGAGGATGAACTCAGTCCATGTACCAAATATACCAGACAACTAGTGCCTTGCCACCCTTATCCCAAACCAAGTGTTATACTATCCATATTCCAACGTCCCCACCCTTATACCACCTTAAATCCACTAATTCAATCATAATCAACCTTTATTAAATCAACTCACAGCAATAAAACAGTACTACCTACAAGTACAATCACATAGTAAAACAAGGTCCCTTTTTCAATCATGTTACAAGTTATCAATTACACATTTGTATTAAGATTCAACAAGTACATCATTTACCAGCATGTGTTGCAACTAAGTAACAGACAATTAGCTAAACATGCACATATACAATCAACTTGAGCCTTAACTCCAATTTAACCATGACCTATTCAACATACATTATTTCCCGGGGACTAAGAAACATATAATAAATGAGCGTACATACAAGCAATTTAGGTTGTCTTACTATTTTGTAAAACACAAGTATGCACACAATTTCTTACAATCCACTTCTTTTAAATAAGTGTTCAACCCTAACCTAAACACTACTATCCCCCAACCCCATCTTATTCTGATACTATAATTATTCATTTACTACCCAACTTCCAACAAATTCTTTTTTAACTTAAAATATTAGTACCCAAAGTTTCTTGGTTATCATACAGAGTATATATCATGAGAAATTCATCAAAAAGCCTGGAAAATTCAGTGAACTTAAAGAAAGACTAATACAATTTCATCTCAAATTATTAATTTCATGCTCAACCATAATTTATTACTCAATTAAGAAGAGAACATAACTACAGGCAGACATCTATCTCGACGTACATCAATCCATCATACTTACATTAAATAAACCTATGTAAACCTTAATTAATCCATTTTTATCCACCAAATACCCTGCCCGTAGGCCTAAACATGAAATCTTCCATCAATCTATATCACATTCATACTTTTAAACCATCGTCTACAACTACTCAATTTAAACCTAGCCTACCTGCGCGCTAGGTTGTTAATATGGAGGCATGAACTCTTATTCCTTAACTCATTCCAACAATTTTTGGTGAGGATTTCCCTGAGAAACCTACAAGGTTCGCCCTTTCGAGGTGTTCTCCTTCGTTCCCATTGTTCTCAAGTCTAGGGACAACTCTAGGGTATTTTTAAAAGGAGGCAATATCATAAGTTAGAGTTGAGAAAGAAAAGAGTTTTAAAAATATGGAGTGACTGCCTGATGTCTTGCTGTAGCGGCTTGTCTGCCACTATAACGACACTGCTATAGTGGGAAAATTTCCACTATAGCAGGGTGATGTCAGTCCGCTCCCCCAAAATTTCCAACTCCCGAGTTCGTCTACCAATAAATTTTAATGGATATTTAGGAACTTTCAAAAATTACCAACACCCCGTGCCCCTTGGATGTCGTGATTACAGTAATGATGGGATGGGTCATTACACATCATCGACCGATCCTAATAAATAGTGAAGGTGAAAACCACCTAATTCTTAACTACCTAATATAACCATATAAATCTACAATCAGGAAGGCCACTGTCATGACCCAAAAGTTGAGGTCATGATGGCAATTACTGAGACCCAACATCAGTAGGTAAGCCAATTATCCAAGAAGGAAGAAAAACTGAATAACAAATAAAGAAAGATAAAATAAGACTTCAAGAGTGAAGTCAGGTCACACAATACATATTATAGCGGGAGACTGAAAGAAAATACCATAAAAACCCAAGAAGTAGTGTAACAAATGTAAGATTATCCAATAAAACTCAGAATCTTGAATAATACATAGTCTGTCTCCAAAAATATAAATAAAGACAACTAGAAGGAGGAGATCTAGAATCTACCCTAACAATGGAGCCAACTAGTACCTCAAAAAATCTGACAATCACTGCCTAAACTCAACTGCCATGACTAGTACTTGAGCTAGGTCTACACCAAGAGGGCACAGTAGGGATGAGTACGGTCAACTTGTACTCAGCAGGTATCATAGGCCGACTGAGAAAAGTAGAAAATAATACAAGTAAAGAAATACTATGAGCATGTCACTTGCAAGCAGAAATGTTTCCAAATAGTAGCTCACACCGTCTCTACTAAAAGTTTCTAATATATATAAATAAGGAACAATTAGAAACAAATACATTTAAAATGAATTTTAAAAACTAAATACATGCCAAGTATATGAAAGCAACACAAAAATGCATATGCAATTCAATGCAATAAAGATGGGATCATGATGAATGATTTGAAATCCATCGCATGACTTTCTGTATACACCTACCGAGCCTTAGAGCTCCCAAGATAGGACTCATGGGGGGTTTGCAACCTGTATACTACCACCAATATCAACTTCCCTCTCCGGCTAGTGTTTAGGGATCAAGGGTTTTGTAAAATGTGTCAATCACCTCTCCGGCTATTGTTCACGGATTAAGGGTTTTCATAAAAGTGTCATACTTCTCTTTTACATCAATGTTTCTTAATGGTACCAATATCTCATAAATTTGTATGTATGAATGAGGATGTAATGCTCACAACCAAATCAATATAAAGATAATAATCCATCCAATACATGTATACATGAGCTTAGAATCAACTCAGTATGTCAATAATCATGATATCAATTTCTCATTCGGTACCATTAGAAAATTAGTCATGTAGGACATCATTAATATCGTATCAAACCCCTAATTCAAGTATTTCTATCATGATAAAGGCAAATAGTGCTCAAATAGGGCCTATAACATCAAATAAAGCCCCCACACGGGCATCACATTAACAATAAAGGCATGTATTGCACAAATGAGGCCAATGATGTCAAATAAGGCCTCCGTACGGGGAACACTCAAAGCATGATATCTCAAGTCATCAATAATAATCATATGAGCCCCCCCACGGGCACACAACAACAATAATAATCTCGAAATATAATTTCCATAATTAGTTTCCCAACCTATAGCATGCTTTACTTATTCATTAACTACCCAACCCAGTCAAAATCCAAGCCTAAATTCCTTCAACATGGAGCCTTCCCCTTTCGAATGGTTTTGGTAAAAAACTCGAAGCTTAAGAGATGGTGCAAAATTACAAAAAAGAGATGCAAAATAAAGGTTCTAAACCCAAACCAACCTCGCTAGTAACCCAAAATTGACATTTTAGATCTAATAAAACTGTCCAAATTACCATTCAACACTCAAAACATCAAATATTGACCAAAGTCAACTATAGAACTTTTAAAGTCTCTAAAAACCTCAAACTCTCCCAAAACCCCCCGAAGGCATTGGAAACCATGCCAACTATCTCCACACCCCAAAATCAACACATAAAAACTACGAGAAAGGGAAAAATTGTCAAATCACATCAAAAAAAGATTTCACGAATCAGGTTATTACAACCGCACATAGACTAATAGTGAATATTATCAATAATTTACACAAAACCTATCTAAGTAGTCATTAATCACCACCATATAGTATTAGAATAGAAGTTCCACTTTCATAATCAATCAACCACTCACCATACCAAAGCAAAACAACCAAATAGATGTGATGAGTATGATGCATGTCATGTAATCAAATAGGGATGGTGATGACAATGATAATGTGATGTGTGTCTGTCCTACATGATTACATCAGTTGCTCTGAATAGCCACTTGAGACCTATAGAGGATTCGCAAGATCCATATACACACTCTAGAACCACCCAAAAACATATAGTGAATAATCATATATTTGCTCAATCCAAATCCGTCCATAGGGCCATAAAGAGAACTCCAAATAGTCTTAGTGCCTCAAATAAATATCAACCTTCAGATCCATTCAAAAGACATGGAGGAACACCAATGATAATATGCATGTGGGGGGAGGATGATATGATAAAATAAAATAAAATGTTTCAATATTAGTCCAGTACCATGAATATCAGAAAAAAGTTTTTTCACTTTACATGTATACATAATAATATCCAATCACATTCTCATGCTCTCAACATGCTAATGAATGAAATAGAGGCACCCAAAACTCAATTGTCAACCAGACATAACACATAGGCTAAAATCTCAGAAACACAATCCAACAATTAATTAGTTGCTTTTAATCCTTTTCAAGACACACCGGTACCTGTATAGATACTCGTCCTCTCATCTATACAGGATCCTTATATCTCCATTACTCAAATTACAAGAAACTAACACATAAACATTTTGTGGGAAAATGGTTTCACTTTAATCAAATTCGAAAACTTAAAGAAATTTTCAAATTTGATCATAAACAGAGTCACCACTTAATTTATTAAAGGAAAATTAAGAAAACCTTCTAAAAATGTCTAAAGACTTAAAATAGAAAAAATCTTTAATAATTGAGAAATCCAGGTAAGAGTTCACATTAATACTCTTAGAAGGGTATTAAGGCATCAAAAATATCTTCTAACTTATGGTTGTCTGATCTATTTAAAAACTAACTCTTTGACTAACTTATAGAGGAAAACAAGGACTTTGATATTATTTAAGCAAGTGGAAAATATTTCTTTTTTGCAAAAAAAGAAGAAGATAAAGATAGGAAAAATATGTCAATCAAACTTTAATTAAATTGATGGAAAAAACCTTTCCACATTTAAACACTTGAGGCGAAGACAAAGTGAAGATTTTAAAGAAGCTTTATTAAAATAACCTAAACAAAGATAACAACTTTATGAGAAAAGATTAAAGAATTAGTTTTGCAAAGAAATGGCAACTTCTACAAGGAAATCAACTAAGTTAGATTAAATGAAAATGTTAGTGTCAACCATACATGTGAATAAAAGGAGGGAAGAAATCTTGACTAAGCCTTTAGCTCAATCATAACCTGTCCTAAACAAACTTTGGACTTCCAAGTTCATAACACCTGTCATATAACTATTGTCGAGCCTTTGAGGCCCATTATAAATTTCAAGCCTTTGAGCCTCAAAATTCGAATCTGTGGGCTTTGTCCTATTTCCCCTTGCAAAATCTGTAATTCCACTTCCTTTACATGTCCATTAACACTCAAGCTAATGGGCTAAATTCCTCCAGGTTTCCACTGTTAGTTCCATTTGGACTCATCTAGCTTGACTCTATGCGATATGAACGAGGGTCATTCTAATATCCACTACTAAAAGGACTTTCGTCCGCGAAAGTCAATGGATAGAAAGAGCTCGAAAGTTAGAAAGGATGAGGTACTAGGCTCACATTCCCTGAACATGACTCCCCAGACAACCTTAAAGAAGAGACAACTCTTCCAAGGGATTTTGCCAAAGGTACCCCTTTTTCAACCAACTTACTTACTTCACCTTTCAAATAACCAAACCTCAACCTCAATAGGGCTCCAATTAAATTGAGAATGAATGATGCACGCAAATCCAGACCACAACATACTGACAACATATTAATACCAGCCTAACTAGGCAAAAACTCAGCTAGGATAAAGGCAATCCAAGGCCAGAATCATGCTATAACTCCAACATCCAAACTTAACCTTCTTTTGCCTTTCCAAACCTGCTATATATTCTAAATCACGTAAAATGTCATCTGAGTCTTGTCCGCACAATCACAACACACCGTCCTTGAAAGGTTGAAGCTGACTTACCAAAAACCCATGATGGCAAGCACAAGAATAAGCCCATAAGGTGCTACCAGGATACACGAGGTGACCAAGGTCTGCCCACTTAGGCCAAAGCTACAAATGATCTGAATGACCCTCAAAACTGACGGTCAGAAGTTTGAAGAACTAATCTCATAAAACTGAACGATCGACTCCAGGATGTTCCACTAACTGTGGATAAAGCCATGCTAAGCCCATCTTAAGCACACTTCTCCCGCTGAGAAGACAATCCATTATTCTGACCAAAATGGAGAACCAAGGTCAGAAGTAGAAGAAACCAATACCTTATATCGATGGACCGCCTTTCGAGCATCTATCAAGCACAATCTATCCAAATTCGAAGGACAACTCCCAAATGCAGCACCAAAGAAACGGGCTATAGAAGAAGGCTACCAATGCTAAAATCATAAGAAAGCCCTGGAAGGTCAAGCTTACCTTTATTCTCATAATCTGATCAATAGCCAACCTTGCTAACAGAAAGGGAAGGCGAACCAGCCGAGGTAGCCATCAAACCCAACGAAATAAGAATCGCAAGAAAGGGAAAGCTTTAACTAGATAACACTAGTCTAGCTGTCTATCAAATAAAAATTAGTCAATGTCAAACTAATGACCATAATATCAATCGCATAAGAAGCAGGTGGTACTAAAACAAAAATCAACAACAAGTACCACTTTACGGCCACAACAAGGCCGAAATGCCAAGGAAATAGGACTTTAACCCGACTGCTATACCCCAAGGAAAACACAATACCGATCCACTCTATAGCCATAACAAGGCCAATATGCCAAGAAAAAATGGCACTTTAACCCAATAGCTACACCTCGAGGACAATACCACACTGATCCACTACTAAAGAATCATTTACGGGGGTAGTCATAAATGCCTAAACCTACATAAAGGCATATATCAATCACTATGAAAACACTAAGGCATACCATAGTCAATATAGACGTGTCAAGCAGATAACCATCAATGGGTATAAAACCCCCAACACAACTCAAATAGTAACTAAAGGCAGAGAATCAAGTTGCACCTATCACGGTGGAAATCTGAAATCATAACTCTGGTGTGACTGAAAGAGTATGAATCTGAGCATGTTCAAACTTGGACTGAGCATCTGAATGATCAACTGAGGCACTAGGTGCACTACCTTTAACTGAAGGTGCCAACACACTGAGAGAATGATCTGGATGATCTGAATGACTAATGATCCCACACCAAAGACACTCTCTAGGCCAGTGACCGATCTCTCTGCAGTCATAACAAACCCCTGGAGTTCCAACCTGCTGAGAAATACGAGTTATCCCTAACTGGTTGACCAACTCGTGCCTGGGACACTCTCTGGATCAATAACCAACCTCACCACAATCAAAAAATTCTCCTGGGATACTTTGAGGCACTGAACCTGCTGACCCAGAACGGCCACCACGGCTTGAAGACCTAGACCAAATACTCCGTGATGTCTGACCAGAACTCCATCCACTGATACCATCGTGATCAACCTGAGGGCTATCTATAAGATGAGGTGCTATATGTATAGGCCTAATAGGTGGCAAGTTATGCTGACTTCTGTTCAGAAGATTTTGGCCTCCCAATGAAATACCCCTAACACCGAACTGCTGACATGGCCTCATACTGCTATTTCCATATTCCTCAAAGCAAGCCCTCTCTGTAGCCCTCGCGTGATCAACAACCTCAGAGAAAGAAGACCCAGCTATTATCAAATGCTTTGATGCCCAACAGAGTGCTAAAGTCAACCCTCTAATAAATCTCTGCACCATCTCATGCTCAGTAGGAGATAACATATGAGTATGTTTGGCCCATTTGGGAAACCCTACTTCATATGCTAAAACAGACAGAGAACCCTGCTGAACACCAATAAATCCAACTCTGGTCTAAAAACTACTCGATGGACCCGACATTACCTCTAATTGAGAGGTATCTAGAAATAGACTCAGAACCCATAACACCGAATCCTGAAAAGCTAAGGCAGTCACGAACTCTGTCAGAACCTGGGCTGACCCCAGACCCTCTAGTTGATGCTGAAGATCTTTCATGTCAATCTCTAACTCTCTAGCCCAATGTTGAGAATAAATTTTGGTAACCCGCGCCAAAATACCATCTGCATCTATCGATGACCTTGTGCTATCCCTTTGATAGAAAATAGAGTCAAAAAAAGTACTTAGAGGTTCATAGAAGTACGGAAACATGACAAGGATTCAAGAATAGTATTTCCTAAGAATGCCCTGTAGCCTCCCGAAGATAGGACACAGACGTCTCCGCACCGATCCACAGGTGTCTACTAAACACTTAGCTCTTGTACCAACAACAACAGTAAACCTAGGCTCTGATACCAATTTGTCATGACCTAATTTCTCAAGTCATGATGGCACCTACTATAACCCACCAGTAGGTAAGCTAACCCATAGTCTGGTACAGCTAGTAACGGACAACCAAAAGAAATAAAGAAAATAACGGAATAAATATAATAACAAGGCTATAATCCCAAAACCTAGTGGAGCCACTACAAGAGCTTCTAATATATCAGGAGGATAAGTGAAATACAGGATAAATGTATGTATACAAGCTGTCTCTGACATAACATAAAGAACATTCTAACAATAAGAGGGAGAGTAGGGATACTTCAAAACATCGGGAGCTCACCCCAAATCTCCGATCCATAGCTGCTCCGCACGATATACACACATCAACGATAATAACTCATACTATAACCTGCAGGCTATAGAAGTGTAGTATGAGTGCCAAACACGTGGTACTCAGTAGGCAACGACTGTCTGAGCTCCAGAAATAATGTAAGCATAAATAACATGAAGGCATGAAAGTGACTACAGGCAACTATCCACGACACTGGGCATAACAATGCTAATAAGGCAATAGGGGTAACTATTCTATCCTGACAGCATTCAGGAACTAAAGTGCAGTACCGTATATTACTGGCCAATATACAAATGAAGAATGAAAAAAGGATATATAATAGTAGTACAAGGCCAAAAGATGCATATACAATGTAAATAGATAAGGAAAGAAAGGGATAAACGGTGATACCATACATATAAGTATACATATAGGGCTAACTAAAAGGTAACTACCTGAGGGAGTCAACCCAACATCTCAAGGTCCATAGCCAGGTAAAGGAGCCAACACTAGCCTCATCAAGCCTATACCCAAAGGGTGACAAATCCTGGGGTAAACCAACTATAATATAATCTACCGAAAAGATAAAAAAATCATAAATGTACCTCTAATCTCAGGTACCAGTCCACAACCAACCTGCCACAAACTAACCATAATAAATAATAATAAAGTAACCGGCTAGTCCGGGCAAACAAGTACCTAACCAAACCCCCATAAGCCAGTAAGGTTCACGGAACACTCAGCAAACAGCAACCGTAACCTATACCTATACAGCTCCCCATAAGACCGGTAGATACAGGCGCCAAACAACTATACTGGTGATAGCCAATGCATATGAATGGATGAATGCAACATAAATCGAAATACCATAACCATGTCGGGGACACCAGACTAGAACCTGTTCCACAATCTCAAAGCATACTGGGGACACCCGACTTGAACCGGTTCCACAATCTCAAAGCATACTGGGGACATTGGACTTGAACCGGTTCCATAATCTCAACCCATACCATACCAAGTATATATACCTCCTCCAGCTCACCTAGCTCATAAAGATAGGACCTACGGAGACCAAGCTTCTCCGGCTCGACGACTCTCGGATGAAGGGGCCCCCTAGGGGATTCAGAAAAATCCATATACACTGCCTGGTCCCTATCCAAGACTTTAATAACCATCATGATCCATCTACTCCATCCAGTACCATATATATATATATAAAATGAGTGCACAGACTTGAACCATTTCTAAAAGGATAAAAATTCGTAAATCCATTGCCCAAGATCATGCTTGGGACTAAATCATATACAAAGGGTCAGAATATCCCTCGACCGAAGTAAATAGCAGTGGTAAAATGAGTGGATAAATAATGGACCGAAATCATCCTCGGTCGGAGTTCTAAAACATCATTTTCAGTTCTAAAAGCTCATAATCCAGTAAATGAGGTGGTACGATTCCCGTTATAAAATAACCCTTTTAAAAGTGAAAAGTGGGAATAAATCCCCTTTTTGAAAATAGTAGTAAAATCAAGGTTTTGGTCAAAATCGTACCACTAAATGAGCATGAATGCACCAGATAGTATGCATGCCATCACCAGTATCCAAACCACATAACTATAAGCGCCTAAGTGTCTATAAATGATAAGCTTACCTTTGCTAAGGGCAGAATACTCACCAAAGTCCAACTAGTCTCCTAATCACGGTCTCGGGTCCAATAGCATATAACCAATATAGCAAGGTCTCATAACCCAGGCAACCACAATAATCAAGGGTATAAAGCCACCATAAGGATCTAATCGGGGAAGAACCTCCCGAATCGCTAAGTCAAATGGTAAGTCTCATACCAAAGGATCCTTAATCATCAGCTGTGGTTAACATGCTTATGTTCAAGGGCAATAGGGCTCAATGGGCATAACAAGTATTTATACTAGGGTTCGGGTCACATCTCGACCCCCAATTCCATAAAATAGGCTAAGTCATGCTATACTAGCCATAATCATATCCTATATTCCTTACCTAGCATGTAGTCTATACTATACACAATTTCATAGAGAAAAGTAGACCGAAGCCTACCTCGATACCGAATCGCAATTCTTGAAGTGTCCACAAATCTCTACCTTGCTCCATGATCCCGAATCGATGTCACACTATCAAAATAGTAACCTACACGTCATTATGAGTAAAACAATACCCATATTGTAATATAAAACTCCAGGCCCAAATTTGGGTCAATAATGGGCCCGTAGGGCCTGCTAACAGAATCCCAAAATTGAATCCATCACGAGGTCCCTCGAACGATACGGAATATGTGCTCAAAAGTTGAGCACAAATGGAGCGTAAATCAGGGCTCAAATCAGTCCCTAAAGATTAGGATTTCAAAGACCTAATTTCTAAGAATTTAATAATGAAATGGGACGGAAATCAACAGGTAAAATCATGAATAATGACCAAGGAGTGATGAGCTAACTTACCTTAGCTTCAATGGATGTTTTCCCCCATTTTCCCACGTCCCATGCTCTCAAAAATAGGGAAAAGGGTTGAAAAAAGTGAGAGAAACTCGGGCACTTAAGCGCTAAACGCTAAAGTGACACGTGACCGCTAAAGCAGTCGGGAAAGGAAAGGCTGAGGCCGCTAAAGCGGGTCTTGGCCGCTAAAGCGACGTCCGCTTAAGCGGACCTTGACTGCTAAAGTGGACCTTAGACAAATAGCCAAGATCTCTAAAGCGGCTCAGGGTCTCTAAAGCGACTACCGCTAAAGTAGCTCTTTGACTGCTTTAGCGGTCAAACCAGATATTAGCTAACAGATTTTAGCTAAGTCCAAAATTGACTTCAACCTGGTGCTCGGGATTCGTTCGGAACCCCGTGCGTGCAAATGAACTATACTTCCATACCAAATTTAACATTCTAGACTCAATGGACCCATCAAAATTTCCATCCGAGGTCGTTTTGATTAAATGTAGGGCCCACATCTATAGTTTCGTTTTAACCAATTTCCAACCAATAGTCCAAAATGAGTCCGAAAGCCTTGGAACTTGAACCAAGGGTCCCCCTAGCGTAAAATTAACGTTCCGTAGCTGATGGCACTGTCAGAATTTTCATCTGAGATTGTCTACTAGGAATTTTGGTTCGAGACCAAATTCTTAACAGCGAAAGCTTCAAAACAGGAAAATGAGCCTAAAATCCAAATGAACTGTCCGATGACTGAGCCGATAGTTCCGACAAGTTATAAATGACATATAGCCACTGTGGGAAGGCTCAAAATGCCAGAATGCATGGAAATTGAGAAAATGAACTGTAGGGTCATTACAATGGACCTCCTTAGCTTACATGAGGTATGCAAAAGGATGAGTCCATTTGGGACTCCAGCGGAGTGTTTATGCTCATAAAAAGGATATGGATTAGTGTTCCATAAAAATAGATAAATTTAGATACACAAGAAATGATAGTGCCACAGAAACATGGCCATAAATTTAGAAGAGTGAAGCTTAGCCAATTCAACAAAGCTTTACCTTAGGACAAACTTCAAACAAAAAATTAAATCAAAATCAAAATCCATACTAATGTAACATTGTGACAACTACCGCAAAAAAAGGATGCGCCCACTAATGATTAAAGGAATAAATTACATAATCAAGGTTGATTCTGTGAATTCAAATTAACAGAAATAAAGAGAGGGGGAATTTTACTATAGACGACAAGATGCTCCTTCTCTTTTCTTAAAAAAAAAAAAGAAAAGCTATTGAAAGGGAGATTTCACCGACATACTAGAATACCCCATAAAGGCTACAAAATTTCAAGTGAATCAAGTAACATGTAAATAAACCTTATACTAATCTGTAGCCCTAATGACACTCGCAAAACAACTTATGCAATTGTGTTAGAAAATGAATCAAACCCCCTCTTTGAATAGATGGATATGAGCTACTTGATGTTCAAGATTACGCGAACTAAATAAAATAGAAAAAGCTACATAAATTCAGTTTGACAAGTTTTTATACCAATGGGCCATACCAGAATATCAGTTTATTGCGAATTACTTATAAAAATCAACCAAAAAAAACAATGCAATATAAGTCAAGACGTAGTATGCTTCACCTAAATAGAACTCAAAAGCTCGCACCATGAAAGATAAGTCCTTCTCTAGATTTTAATAGAATGAGATAGAGAGTCCACCTTTTAACTAATTAAATACACCGCAATCAAGCCAATGCTTGGATATGGTGTCTCATAGCTCAAGAGATTGTTTCCAGGAAATGGGAGAAGAGACATGGAGGGAAAGGTGAGGATTTACTTATAAGGGCTTTCATTAACATGCTTTCCAGAGAATTACAACCAAAAAGGAAAGAAAAAGAAACAAGTACTGTTGCTCCTAACAAATGGACTGGTAACACCACAAAGAACCATGGGAAAGTTTTTTGTGATTTTGTTACCACTGTTATATGATCGTGAGATGAAGACGAGCCATGGCGAGGCTCACTTCACCTTCATCTTTTTATATTTATAGAAGTGACAAACAACCATGAAAGAAAACTATGAGGCTATTTTAGAATCCCATACTGATATGAGAAATAAGCAGGGTGCCCTGATAGCTTTAACATAGATCCAAGAATTTTCAAAAGTGAGAAGAAATTATGGTGAAAATGTATTCCACTTCCAGTTCTTGTTTTAAGAGAATCACACAAGCTGAAAATATAATCGAACACAATGAACTAACATAGACAAAAAAAGAAATGCTACTGATACAAAGAGAAACAACTAACAATAACAAAAATCAAAAGAGAGGAAGGTGTTTAGCTTTTTTCGGGTAGCTGATTGGGACTCAAGCCATCGTCAGAATCCTCTTGCCACCTCGGAAACACCACTAATGAATCAGAAACTCCAAGCTCAAAGATGAGACTCGCAAGAGCTCCAAAAAAAATTTAAACTAGGGGAAATCCTCTTTCGATTCAGAAATCTCAAACTTTTGCTCAGAGTGATTTTTTATCTACTCCAAGGCTTTTGCTCAGAAGTGTTTCACCTCCAAGACTTAGATTTTTTGGTTTCTGTTGATGTGGGAGTGGGTATTTTGAGGGCTTTTTGGGAATTTTGCAAAAGAGTTTTCGAATTGAGATGAGGCTAAGGATTACAACTCAACAAACACACTGATTTTCAAATTTTTTATGAATTTCAAATTTGAGGTAACCGATAGAAATTGGGTAAAATGAAAATCCTTTCAAGCACCAATAGGAATCGCGCAAATGTATACGAATTTGTACTATTTCACCCAAAATTTGTGGAAATTAGGCATTGGAGGAGCCACCTAGGCATTTTTTAGAAGGTTCTTGAATTTTGGTATAAGCTATCATGTGCGATTCACATGTTCTTGGGAGTAAAAGGGGAAAAAGGAAGTGGGAAAATGGGTTTTTTGGGGTTGATGGTTGTTGGTGTCATGTTGCTGGTTGTTGTTCATCGTTGTTGTTTGATATTGTTGTTGTCATTTTTTTTGATAAGGAAGAAAAAGATGGGTTATAAGGGATTAGAATGGTGTTGGGCCGGGTCGGTAAAGATTTTGGGCCTAAGTTAATTATTTAAACAAAAGGATGGGTTGGTTGTCAAGAAGAGATCCAATTAAATTCTTGACCAAATTAAATAGACTTTGGCCAATTTAAAATTATAATATGGCCACGTAAATTACACAAATAACTAAATCTACTCAACCAATGTAGAATTTTGACCAATTGGATTGAGATGAATCAAATTCTGAATTAATTAGTTAAGCTTCTTGATTTAACAATTAAAAATGATCATCTTGATGCCAATTTTGATTTACTTTGAAAATAAAATCAACTAAATTCCCAATTTAGTCGGTTTTTAAGCAAAATCAATTTAAATGTCATTTTTTAATATAATTGCTTCTCAAAAATGTTTTGTCAAATACAAGTCATATAAATTCCACACAGTTAAATACAAAACTATATGTTTTCTTTGAGAATGACTAAAATTATCCTGAAATTGATTTTGAAAATTCCTTAATTTTATCAAGACAATTTTTCAAAATCATTTGAAATCGAAGAAGCTTAAAACTAATTTGGATTGGGGAAGGTAAAAATTGAGTGTCAACAACTGCCCCTCCCTTTGAGTAGGGTGAATGTAAGGAACCCTAGGCAAAGGGAATTGACAATCCCAATTTTGTCCGATCACAAATTCATCTCTTGAGAGCGATTGATTTTCACATGAGTTTAAAGGAATTATGGAAGGATCCCAGTGTCGAATTTCCTACAAATCTTAGGTTACATGAGAATTAAGGTCACTTGTAGTTCATAATGCTTGATTTTAAGCATGATTTCCAAAGAGTTCACAAGCTATCCCGATTTTAAATTTTAAAGAGACCGAAAAGCTGGGGAATAAGAGGATTGGGGGGATTTGGAATGAAGTCGAGTTTTCAACATAGAACTCAGCCTACATAACCCAACATTTAGGAAATCAAACTACTTGTAGTTTGACTCGATCGGTAGAAAAGATAGTCTTTTATGCTAAGATGACCTTTTGATCAGGATGAGTCACGAACAGTTGAGCTAGTGAGAAAAGACTTGTAATTATCTCAATTACACAATGTGGTTCCTTTACATCCTTAGGTAAGATTTTACCTAGACATAGTCTTGAAAGCTCGAGGTGTATTATCACTCGGATTTGAAGGAACGAAAAAGCTACCTTTGGTGTGAGTTTAGAAATACTCCGAAAGTGAAACTGAAACCAAAATATCGCAAAATATCCACATGAATTCTGGTAGGGGTGTGGTTTGATGGTGGTGGCAGTCTTTCTGTAGCTTACATTCAAAGATTTTGACATTTCTTTCTGAACTACTGTAACACCCCGTACCTTCCCAACCCTATGGGATGACACTGAACGAGGGTTACTTAGGTGTCGAGATACCATGAGTATGCATTTGGTAAAGTAAATGATGAGAAAATTGAAATTTGGCCTCGTATATGTGAGCAAACCTTCATAGGAGTGTTTTGTGATTTTCGTGGGACATTTGTGAGGTTCAAAACAAGGTTAAGAGGAACTCTAAACAAAGGATATTAAGGTTAAGAAGTAAGTTAAAGAATAGGATTTGAAGTATCTAACCAAACCCGCGAAGAGAAGTCCAAAAATGAAATTTTTGAAATTTTTTAAGGAGGGGCGCATTTGGGACCGTGCCACGCCACTCTGGGCTAAAATTTTTAGCCCAGAGGCAGTAGGTTGGCGCTCCCAGGGGCGTGCCACCTTGGGTTTTCCACTTTTTTGAAAGTTGGAAATTTCTTAAGTCCCAAGGGTATCCAGGGACGTTTTGAGTCAGTTTTTGCCAGGTTTCTTCTACAACACATATTAAATGAGTAAAATATTATATTGGTATGATAAAATTACCCTAGGACGAATTTGGGGTCAAAATGATGATTTTGCCCTTTTGGTCAAAATAGACCATACGTGGCTAGAATCGCTTATTTTTGGGATTGAGGCTACGGATATGAATAACATGAGTGGGAATATTGTTGTAACATGTATGAGATGACTTGAACACATTAAATTATTAATTTTACTGGGTTAAGTGAATTGGGCCCACAAAAGGACCCAAAAAGAAAATGAAAGCATGGCCTAAAATGGGTCAAATGACCCATTCTTGCCAAGACCTTATAGAATACCACATTAATGACTAAGGATGGAATCAAGGTCTATAAAAGGTGCCAAATATCTGATTTTATCATGAGAAACACCCATGCCTTTTCTATCTTTTTCTAGAAATTTCCCAAGAACATCTCTTTGGCTCCCAAAACCCTAAGGCACTTCTTGGAACAAGATCACCATTTTCCAAGCTCGGGTAAGTGAATATTATTGTAATTTTACATATTATAAGCATGAGAGAATATGTATATCATGTTGGTTATGGTTGGAAATATTGGACATGGCACTTTTGGTTTTGTGAAAAAGATGTGAAATCCATGGGATTGTAACTTGAATTATGACTTGTGGTCTTGATGAAAAAGCATGGTATGGATGAAATAACAACATGTATGGTGTTATTATTGTCCTAAACTTGTTATTTTCATATAAGTGTAAATTATGGGATTTTGGCCGATTTGTTATTGTGAGGTGTATTGAAGTAAAGTGATGGCATAATTGTGATGTTGTGATGATGGAGAAGTGTAAAATATGAACTTGGTGTGGCATGCTATTGGTTATCATGTGTTGGTCAATGTATGGAATATTATGGGATTATTGGTATAATGATATCATAAGTGATATTGTTAAGGGGGAAATGACATGTTGAAGCCAAACATGTGACTTATTGAACTTGTGTTGTAGAGTGAAAACATAAAGGAGGAGCGGGAATATTGTACACACGTCTAAAATTGTGTATTCGTATTAAGAAGACAAGGTATATAAGGTTACTCTTTCCGTATCCTTCTACAACATATTATTCCTATTGACGTTGGACTTGTTTCAATTCCAAAAGGCATGAAGTATATCAATTCAGGTTGACGTATATTATTACTCATATGTATCCTAGTTTGGGATGATTGATGATTCACTCATCTCTTATTCATTGAGTGAAGTTCCTAAGATGTCATAATATGGTAATTCCTAAGAGAACTATTCAACGAGAGCAATGAGGTAAAGAGAGATTGTTTAGTTGAGTAGCATTATTCTAATCATGTCTTGTTCCAAAGTCCTATAGTATGATGGTTATCCTTGTGCCAATTGTTCAAAAGTAGGATTACCAATCTCATAAGATTTAATAAGAGTAATAATAGAGGTGTTGTGCAAGTGAGTATAATTATTCCCCATAAGTGAAGTTGTCAATATCATGCGGTAAAGGAGTGAAGTGAGATGTGTATATAAGTGTATGCTTTAATGCCATGATCTTTAGCATGTCATTCTCATAACTACGTAGAGGGTATAAGATTGTGAAGAGGTAATGCACATGGTTACTATACATGTCATTGAGTGTGGATCACCTTCTAGCGAGTATAAGTTCAATATGGAATAACCCCAAGATTGGGATATGTCATTTAGTATAGCCCACCCAAGGTGGAGGTCCGGTATCATGTACTTACCTATGTAAGATCTCATGGGGTTAGTGTTAGAGGTAAAGTGCGAAATAATATATATCTATCCCTCATAAGTTAGGGTGTTAATCTCATGACGTATAAGAGTAAGGTGAGTATATTTGTGTGTTTCGATTGGTGTCATGATCCTTGTTAATTTCTCATAAGTCAATATATCAAATTCTCTCACCATGAGAATGGATGTATGATTCTCCTACCATGAGAGTGGATGTATGATTCTCCCACCATGAGAGTGGATGTATGATTATCCCACCATGAGAGTGGGTGTATGATTCTCCCACCATGAGAGTGGATGTATGATTCTCCCACCATGAGAGTGGATGTATGATTCTCCCACCATGAGAGTGGATGTATGACTCCCCCACCATGAGAGTGGATGTATGAATCTCCCACCATGAGAGTGGATGTAGGATAAACCACCAATAGAGTGGAGGTACGTGGATAGAGTGGATGCATGTTCTCCCACCATGAGAGTAGATGTAGGTTAAACCATTAAGAGAGTGGATGTACGCCAATAGAAGAGATGTATGGTAGAGTATTAACCCCCCACCATTAGAGTGGATGTATGTGGATGAGTATTATTCTTTCTAATTATGTAGATAAACACTAGTGGTAATGAGCCTAGAAGTAAGAAAGAATCTCTTGTATATAGAAGAAGTTATTTGAGGCAAGTTTCTTGAGTGAAGGTAGTTTTCCATTAAGGACAGTAATGATAAATAACATTAGTTGAAACGATGGCTTATCACCATTGATTATTCTCTCATATTTTATTCTATTTGACCTGCTCATATATGATGCTATTTATTATACGCCTTACATACTCAATACATTCCTCGTACTGACCCCCTCGGGGGACTTACCTTACATGTTGCAGGTGCAGGCATTAGTAGACCTCCACAGTAAGGGGATAGTTATTTGCAGATATTTGGTGAGCCCCAGTTGCTTCGGGACTTTCCAAGTCGAAGTTGTAAAGTCATTTTGATGTGGTAAATTTGGTACAAAGCGGGGACTTATCCCGACTTTTAGTTGTTATGGTCAATGCATCTGTTAGAGGCTTTTGTAGACATATGTGGGTATATGTATATGTATATCAGATGACTCATGAAGTCTTGGGGTAATGGCCCTAACGGCCAAGTTTCGTATATAGATATGATATATGTTTCCATGTGCATGACTTTCGCTTAGTTGCATAAGGCATAATAATACTTAACACGATTCATACGAGGATATGCATCTGGGTAGACATGAGCAAAGATTGGTTCTCTCGGGCCATATCGGCTTCGGGTGCCAATCACGCCTTGTTGGGAGTCGGGGCGTGACAAAAGTGGTATCAGAGTAGTTCGTTCTAAAAGTGTCTACAAAGCCATGTCCGAGTAGAGTCTTGTTCATGGATGTGTTGTGCACCACATTTATGAACAGGAGGCTATGGGGAATTTAGGATGTAGTTTCTTTTCTTCATTCTAGATCGTGCAATAGAGCCACTGTTGTAAGTTGATTGTATCTGACCATGGTACTTATTTTTCTTTGGTATAGTCAAAATGCCAAACACGAGACGAGGTAGAGATAAAGGGAAGCAGGTAGATGTGCCTGCTGAAGAAGGAATGAGTAGATTACCACCTGACCAAGTTAGTCAGGGTGGAGCTGACGCAGAAATTGCATCGCGGTCTTCTTCTACCCTCCTAGCTCCAGAAGAGCCAAGAGGTAGAGAAGAACCTGCAGAGCCTCCAATGAACACTATGGATCAGGACCTTAGAAATGCAGTACATATGTTGACACAGTTAGTGGCAGCCCAAAGTCTAGGACGAGCAGGTCCAATGACACATGATGATGATGCGGCTAGAGTGGCGAGTCGCAGAACACAGGATTTTCTGAAATTAGACCCTCCTATATTCACAGGGTTCGACCCGAAAGCAGATCCACAGGATTTCGTGGACCAAGTTCAAAGAGCACTAGAGGTGATGCACGTAACAGGTGTGGAAACAGTTGAGCTAGCAGCTTATAGACTGAAGGGCGAGGCTATCTTGTGGTATGAGGACTGGAAAAGATCAAGAGGTACTGATGCACTCCCTGCTGATTGGGAAGAATTTAAAATAGCATTCCTTGATCATTACCTCCCATATGAGATTTGGGAGGCACGTGCAGACCAATTTCTCCATTTGCGTCAAGGAAATATGAGTGTTAGAGAATACAGTTTGCAGTTTAATTCCTTGGCTAGGTATGCTCCAAATGTAGTAGCCACCATGGAAGATAGAGTCCATCGATATGTGGACAGATTGGAGCCTTATTTGGTACGAGATTGCACTATTGCTGTCTTAAATCGAGATATGGATATAGCTAGAATACAGGCCTTTACGCAGAAAATGAAGGATCAAAGGCAAAGAAAGAGGATACAGAAAACGGAAGAAGGGCCATCAAAAAGGGCCAGACCTATGGGCCAATCTATGTTGCCTCTAGGAGAATCTGGATCTCGAGTATTACCGCCTAGACCCTCATCCTCTTATTCCACAGCAGGTGCTCATTCTCAATTTCGAGGGTCTAGAGGTGGTCGATCTGGACAGAGTAGTGGGATTCATGGATCACATGCAACGAGATCTTCTCGTCAGTTGTGCCCGTGCTGTGGGAGATTTCATGCAGGCGAATGTCGGTTTGATACGGATGTTTGCTTTGTGTGTCGTAGGCCAGGACATAAAATGAGAGAGTGCCCACAGAGGCCCACGGTTAGTGTGACACGACCTACAGGATCAACCGATGTGGCATCGGCAGCTGGTGTATATTCTGCTGGTCGTGGTAGCGGTGCCAGAGAAGCAGCCGATTCCAGTGGAACTCAAAAATCGCATTTACGCTTTAGTGGACCGACAGAATGAGGAAGCACCTCCTGATGACGGTACAGGTATTTAGGTATATTACCATATTTTACATGATGTATATGTATTGATTGATTTGAGCTCTACTCCATCGTATGTTACTCCATCGACTACCGTGAATTTGGGGTTATGAGTGAAGTCAAAAAAAAAATAAAAAAAATATCTCCACCTGTCGGTGCATATAGTATAGGTAAACGAACCTATCATACAGATGTTGTGATCTTAGATGATTAAGTATTCTTAAACACGGTACTCATAAAAGCTATAATGGATTTCAGAAAGAAGGGAAAAGTGACCCTATACGACATGCCATGTGAAATTGTCGAAAGTGTATAAGAATGTCTTTTCATATTGATCGAGGGATTAATGAAATCGAAAGTATGTAGAGTTCAAGATACAGTCTTGGAGGTAGAAGAAGTGAATCATTACAAGTATTATGTGTGTATATGCGAACATTTTGACTTAAATCATTACAGTGAAACAATGCTATGAACATTCGAGGATGAATGTTTCTAAGGGGGGAAGAATGTAACACCCCGTACCTTCCCAACCCTATGGGATGACACTGAACGAGGGTTACTTACGTGTCGAGATACCATGAGTATGCATTTGGTAAAGTAAATGATGAGAAAATTGAAATTTGGCCTCGTATATGTGAGTAAACCTTCATAGGTGTGTTTTGTGATTTTCGTGGGACATTTGTGAGGTTCAAAACAAGGTTAAGAGGACCTCTAAACAAAGGATATTAAGGTTAAGAAGTAATTTAAAGAATAGGATTTGAAGTATCTAACCAAACCCGCGAAGAGAAGTCCAAAAATAAAATTTTTGAAATTTTTTAAGGAGGGGCGCGTTTGGGACCGTGACACGCCACTTTGGGCTAAAATTTTTAGCCCATAGGCAGTAGGTTGGGCGCGCCACCTTGGGTTTTCCACTTTTTTGAAAGTTGGAAATTTCTTAAGTCCCAAGGGTATCCGGGGACGTTTTGAGCCAATTTTTGCCAGGTTTCTTCTACAACACATATTAAATGAGTAAAATATTATATTGTTATGATAAAATTACCCAAGGATGAATTTGGGGTCAAAATGATGATTTTGCCCTTTTGGTTAAAATAGGCCATACGTGGCTAGAATCGCTTGTTTTTGGGATTGAGGCTACGGATATGAATAACATGAGTGGGAATATTGTTGTAAAATGTATGAGATGACTTGAACACGTGAAATTATTAATTTTACTGGGTTAAGTGAATTGGGCCCAAAAAGGACCCAAAAAGGAAATGAAAGCATGGCCCAAAATGGGTCAAATGACCCATTCTTGCCAAGACCTTCTAGAATACCACATTAATGACTAAGGATGGAATCAAGGTCTATAAAAGGGGCCAAATATCTGATTTTATCATGAGAAACACCCATGATTTTTCTATCTTTTTCTAGAAATTTCCCAAGAACATCTCTTTGGCTCCCAAAACCCTAAGGCACTTCTTGGAGCAAGATCACCATTTTCCAAGCTCGGGTAAGTGAATATTATTGTACTTTAACATATTATAAGCATGAGATAATATTTATATCATGTTTGTTATGGTTGGAAATGTTGGACATGGCACTTTTGGTTTTGTGAAAAAGATGTGAAATCCATGGGATTGTAACTTGAATTATGACTTGTGGTCTTGATGAAAAAGCATGGTATGGATGAAATAACAACATGTATGGTGTTATTATTGTCCTAAACTTGTTATTTTCATATAAGTGTAAATTATGGGATTTTGGCCGATTTGTTGTTGTGAGGTGTATTGAAGTAAAGTGATGGCATAATTGTGATGTTGTGATGATGGAGAAGTGTAAAATATGAACTTGGTGTGGCATGCTATTGGTTATCATGTATTGGTCAATGTATGGAATATTGTGGGATTATTGGTATAATTATTTCATAAGTGATATTGTCAAGGGGGAAATGACATGTTGAAGCTAAACATGTGACTTATTGAACTTGTGTTGTAGAGTGAAAACATAAAGGAGGAGCGGGACTATTGTACACGCGTATAAATTGTGTATTCGTATTAAGAATACAAGGTATGTAAGGTTACTCTTTCCGTATCCTTCTACAACATATTATTCCTATTGACGTTGGACTTGTTTCAATTCCGAAAGGCATGAAGTATATCAATTCAGGTTGACGTATATTATTATTCATATGTATCCTAGTTTGGGATGATTGATGATTCACTCATCTCTTATTCATTGAGTGAAGTTCCTAAGATGTCATAATATGGTAATTCCTAAGAGAATTATTCAACGAGAGCAATGAGGTAAAGAGAGATTATTTAGTGGAGTAGCATTATTCTAATCATGTCTTGTTCCAAAGTCCTATAGTATGATGGTTATCTTTGTGCCAATTGTTCATAAGTAAGATTACCAATCTCATAAGATTTAATAAGAGTAATTATAGAGGTGTTGTGCAAGTGAGTATAATTATTCCCCATAAGTGAAGTTGTCAATCTCATGCGGTAAAGGAGTGAAATGAGATGTGTATATAAGTGTGTGCTTTAATGACATGATCTTTAGCATGTCATTCTCATAACTACGTAGAGGGTATAAGATTGTGAAGAGGTAATGCACATAGTTACTATACGTTTCATTGAATGTGGATCCCCTTCTAGCGAGTATAAGTTCAATATGGAATAACCCCAAGATTGGGATATGTCATTTAGTATAGCCCACCCAAGGTGGAGGTCCGGTATCATGTACTTACCTATGTAAGATCTCATGGGGTTAGTGTTAGAGGTAAAGTGCGAAATAATATATATCTATTCTTCATAAGTTAGGGTGTTAATCTCATGACGTATAAGAGTAAGGTGAGTATATTTGTGTGTTTCGATTGGTGTCATGATCCTTGTTAATTTATCATAAGTCAATATATCAAATTCTCTCACCATGAGAGTGGATGTATGATTCTCCCACCATGAGAGTGGATGTATGATTCTCCCACCATGAGAGTGGATGTATAATTATCCCACCATGAGAGTGGGTGTATGATTCTCCCACCATGAGAGTGGATGTATGATTCTCCCACCATGAGAGTGGATGTATGACTCCCCCACCATGAGAGTGGATGTATAAATCTCCCACCATGAGAGTGGATGTAGGATAAACCACCAATAGAGTGGAGGTACATGGATAAAGTGGATGCATGTTCTCCCACCATGAGAGTGGATGTAGGTTAAACCATTAAGAGAGTGGATGTACGCCAATAGAAGAGATGTATGGTAGAGTGTTAACCCCCCACCATTAGAGTGGATGTATGTGGATGAGTATTATTCTTTCTAATTATGTAGATGAACACTAGTGGTAATGAGCCTAGAAGTAAGAAAGAATCTCTTGTATATAGAAGAAGTTATTTGAGGCAAGTTTCTTGAGTGAAGGTAGTTTTCCATTAAGGACAGTAATGATAAATAACATTATTTAAAACGATGGCTTATCCCCATTGATTATTCTCTCATATTTTATTCTATTTGACATGCTCATATATGATGCTATTTATTATACGCCTTACATACTCAGTACATTCCTCGTACTGACCCCCTCGGGGGACTTACCTTACATGTTGCAGGTGCAGGCATTAGTAGACCTTCACAGTAAGGGGACAGTTATTTGCAGATATTTGGTGAGCCCCAGTTGCTTCGGGACTTTCCAAGTCGAAGTTGTAAAGTCATTTTGATGTGGTGAATTTGGTACAAAGCGGGGACTTATCCTGACTTTTAGTTGTTATGGTCAATACATCTGTTAGAGGCTTTTGTAGACATATGTGGGTATATTTATATGTATATCAGATGACTCATGAAGTCTTGGTGTAATGGCCCTAACAGCCAAGTTTCGTATATAGATATGATATATATTTACATGTGCATGACTTCCGCTTAGTTGCATAAGGCATAATAATACTTAACATGATTTATAAGAGGATATGCATCTGGGTAGACATGAGCAAAGATTGGTTCTCTCAGGCCATATCGGCTTCGGGTGCCAATCACGCCTCGTTGGGACTCGGGGCGTGACAACTACGTCCCGATTTGTTTCTAAGAAAAAGTTCCACATTGTGCCACGTCCTTTTTGGAATTGTTCGCACCTGTGCTTTTAGTTTGAGATTTTCACCCTTCTTGGATCCTCTAAAAAATATCTTGAAACAAGATTGTTAGTGGTAAAACTTAATTCGCGAAGGGTAGATAGTTCTTTCACCATATCTTCGCGTGGGTTGATTTCTGAAAAAGTGATGTCATCTTCTTTTGTACTGGCTTTTGAAGATAACAACTCTTGCAATAGTAGACACAACAACTCTCTTGGTTGTAGTATATGATGGCCATCTTAGCGATTGTAAGTTTTTCAAAATGGGGTGGCCCTCTTGGACATCGACGATATTTTGAATAAAACGATCCCTACAATCGTATGATCTTCTATTTGATATGGTAACCCTCTCGGCTATCCATAATGATGTGAAAATAAGAATTCTTTAAATATGATGCCTTTTGACAATGATATGCAATGTAAGAAATGTGCACTATGAATATACAATGGCCCTCTCGACGAAATGAGTATAAAATATAAATATGAAATGTCCCTCTCAATGATGATATAAAATGCATGCAATATGCAATATCCCTCTCAGCAATGATATGAAATGCATGCGATATGCAATGGCCCTCTCGGCAATGATATGAAATCTATACAACATGAATATGCAATGGCCCTCTCGATAATGATATAAAATGCATGCTATGATTATCCAATGACCCTCTCGGCAATTATATAAAATACATGTAATATGCAATGTCCCTCTCAGCATGGCCTTCTCGGCAGTTGCACATTAGCCTCCTTCAATTTTGATGCTACTTGTGATATCCTCGACGCCAAACTCCTCCACTTCTGCTCTATATTGGATATAAAGCCCTAATACCCTTGACTCTAGACTCCTCTACCTCTGTGCTATATTAGATATAATGGATCTTCGATTGCATATCAGTCTTCTTTGGTTTTGATGCGACTTACAGATATCCTCGACACCAGACTCCTCACCTCTATGCTATATTAGATATCATACCTTAATATCCTCACCGCCAAACTCCTCCACCTCTGTGCTATATTGGATATAATGGGTCTTCCGTTGCACAACAGCCTCCTCTGATTTTGATGCGACTTAGAGATATTCTCAATGCTAGACTTCTCCACCTCTGTGCTGTATTAGATATCATGCTCTGATACCCTCGACGCCAGACTCCTCCACCTCTGTTATATATTGGATATAATTCCCTAATACCCTTGATGCCAGACTTCTCTATCTTTACGCTATATTAGATATGATGGTTCTTCGGTTGCACATCAGCCTCCTTCTATTTTGATGCTACTTTGGACACCTTTTTTGATGTTAGCCTCCTATGGTTTTGACATAATATAGATATCATGGACCTCTTGGTATTTGTACATTAGCCTCCTCCAATTTTGATGCTACTTTCGGATACCCTTTTTGACGTCAGACTTCTTCGATTTTGATGTAATATAGATATCATGGACCTCTTGGAAAAAGTAAATATGCGATGACCTGTGTGTACCTGCACTTGGACCACACAGTTAGTAGATGCATTGCCGCTTTAGCTAGCAACTTTAGTCAAAATTAAAGAAAGAATTTTGGAAAGATTAGTTACGAAATGAATGTCGTCCCTTTGTTGCTGATGTGTTGGTCCATCAGAAGGACACAAATTGATCTATAGGGACAAATATGTTGGTCCATCGGAGGGACAATTACATTGGTTTATCAGAGGAAGCTATAAAAATATAAGTATGTCCATCGGAGGGACAATTGCAATGGTTCATCGAAGGAACCTATAAATGTCAGCAAGCCCATCGGAGGGATGCTTGCATTGACTCATCATAGGAACCAAAGGTTAATCCATCGGTAGGATCTATTTGTCTGTCGAATGGACAATTGCATTAGTTTTTTGAAGGAACCAATAAAATATAAGTTTGTCCGTCAGAGGGACACTAGCATTGGTTCATCGAAGGAACCAAAGGTTGATCCATCGGTAAGATCTGTTGGTCCGTTGGAGGGACAATTGAATTGGTTCATCGAAGGAACCTATAAAAATGTAAGTATGTCCATCAGAGGGATAATTGCATTAGTTCATCGGAGGAATCCATAAATGTAAGCATGTCCGTCAGAGGGACACTTGCATTGGTTTGTCGGATGTCCGTTGAAGGGACACTTGAATTGGTTCGTCGGAGGAACCCATAAAAAATAAGCATGTCTGTCAAAGGATCCCATAAAATATAAACATGTCCGTCGGAGGGATAATTATGTTGGTTTGTTAAAGGAGCCCATAATTGTAAGCATGTCTGTCGGAGGGACAATGTGAATTTTGAATGGCCTTTTGATGATGCTTTGGGGGAATTTTTTAAGGTTATCCTAAAAAATTTCTACCCCAATTACATGCTTCAAGGAAAATCCCATGTTGTTGATGGGAAAATTGAAATCGAGGCTTTCTAAAAACCTGGCACTCTGGTTGAAAATATTTTATCGTGATATCCAACCTTGGCTTGCTAGAGAAAAGCCTCTTCATGCAAATTTTTTAGATCTCCTTAAAAATTCTGCCCCAGTTCCTGTGATAAAGAGAAACAAAAATCTTATGGGGAACATGACCGAGCCATTACGACACCTACGTATCCTATTGAGCTAGGAATCAGGTCAGACATATTTCCAAATTCTTGGTGTAAAAACCTAAAATGAAACTATTAGTAGCAAAAGTGGTATAAACATGAACCCAAAAAGAAGAGTTACAAGGTTATTCAATAGATCACATTTTCAGGGTGGACAACCCAATTTAAAAATAGGCATCTTACCTTTGTGAGATTATCTTATTGGTCACGATTTTAGGTTGGACAACCCAAATAAAAGAAAGACAACTTTGTTAGGGAATACCAAGTTAGCTTTGATAGGTACTAAAAGGTGGGCGTCTACCCATTTTCCAAAAATAAGTGAAGAGAATTAGATCTCGACTGTAGTTGGTACCAACAGTTAGTATTACATGAAAATTCTTCTCATTTGCTTCACTTTATCTGAGACTATTTAAGATAATTCCTATAGCTTCAAGTGGTACCTCAAATACACCTAAGTATCGACAAGATTTGTTTGTCTTACTTCAAACAAAGGTTTTGAACTACACATACCCTCATGCTTCAAATTTCCTCACCGTAAAGAATGTCCTATTCCACACTTATTTGAAGTATTTGATTTGAGGACTTTAGGAAAGTGCTCTCACATTCAAAAGGATGTTCAAAGCATGCGATTGAGATTCCATATGCTTGGCCTTCATATAAGTCTTCACTAATGTGAGAACGCTCAGAATGAGATCATGTAGGGATTGTTATCAGCTGGTAATGTAGGCTTGGGGATAGGTAGGATATTTATTTGGGATAAAAGTGACTTAATCCCTTCTTGAATGTTGCACTGATTTTATGTTTTTGACATTTGGCGCTCCATTTTCTTTGTTATCCCTTTCTTTTCGTATTTCGTTCTGACTTCTTTCAAATTTTGCTTACTTGAGCCTTTTCTCCTATCATTTTGAGGAGTTTTTCTTTGATGTATCTCCCTTTTGGTTGGAGTATTTTCTTCCTTTATTTTTCATCGAGATTTCTCTATTCTTTGTGGGAGTTTTTGACTCTTCTTTCGCAACACTTTTGAAGTCATTTTTTTTGCATCTTTTGCCTTTGGCAACTTCACACTCAAACTTCGTCTTCAATTTGTGCATTTCCAGCACGCTCAAGGGGTCGGGACAAGAAAAAGGTAGTGCTTGTAAGCACTTAGAAGGGTATAGGCTAAGATGTCATTGTATAAAAAAAATAGGCTTAGGCTCAAAGTGGGATATCCTAGGGATTAGTGTCATTTGGTAGGCATTGAAAGGCACAATCAGGTCAAAGAAGGCCTACGATCCTTTCCCAAACCAAGCATTACCCAGGATTTCACCTCAATAAATATTTAGGCCAAGTTCTAGATCAAAAATGCAATGCAATTGAATTAAATCTAAAGACTTGCCACCCAATGCACATAAAGCAATAAGGTCGATTTCATTCATATCTTGGATGCATGCAAGGAGTATTTTGAGTGTCACTAAAGTACCATAAGAGGTACCAAAAGAATCTATGGTTCACCACAAAGTCAGTCCTCTCTATCAAATCAATTATTTTCTTTTATTTTTACATATTCATGTTTCTAAATGCGTTGGCACCAACCAAGTCAAAGACATGACCCTAAAAATTTTGATTGATTTTTTTTGAATAAAAAGGTACCGAACCCGAGGAGGGCTGCCTACGTAACTCACTCTAAAGGATGAGAATTAGGTGTGCGTAGTTCCTGTAAATATGATAAAATATACGCACAAAATAACATGAATGTATAGACAAACTCAAAGTGGTGCCTCCTAAGCTTGATGTTTTCTGCCGGGAGGCATCTACCGATTATTTGTGAGGACTGTTGCAGTATCCTAGTTGTCTTGTGGGGACCATTTGTTCTCATGATTGTCATCCACTTTTGAGGGATGAAATTAAGTGTCCTCTCCATTATCTGTGAGGACACTTGTTATTGCTTTGTGTAAGTGTGGTTCCATAATTGCTTACAAAATCACTTGTTGTTGATGTTTTCTCTCAAAATATTTTAGGAGTATATGGGGATTCTCAAACATCTGTGAAAATCATATATTATGGTGACAATCATTGACTATTTTTGAGGACAACCCTCCTATAAAAACATAAAAAATGAGTGAAAGTAGGGACGTCACAAAAATGATAGAACGAAAGGGTATAGTCAAAGACTGCGCTGATTTACCTTCCCTATTGGGCTTGGTGTCTTGTAGAGTTTCAAAGACAAGTGTCATCTCCCATGAATTTCAGGGATTGCATCCTGCAAAATCAAAAAGTAAACATATTAGAATCCTTTTTAAGTTGTAACATGAAAAAGGGTTAGAGTCAGGCTTTTGGCCAAGAAGTTTGTCAAATAGGAGATCCTTGTGATTTTCCCACGAACTTCGAAGGTGAGGTTGTTTCCCCTGCATCCAAAGAAAACTTCTTAGTATAGAGAAGGGATTTTGACTTCTATGGACTTTTAGATTTTAGCTCTCTTCGTCTACATAATGCCCCTATAAAGAAAAAGATCAGCTTTCATTGAACCCTCCATTCAAAGAAAGATTCTTAGTTTGAGAGGCTGATTATGTTGGCTTTGTCTTGCTGTCCTATTTATCATTCCAGTGCTTGTCTTGCAAACTCATCTAGCCTTGAATCATAATCTTGGTGGAGTTTTTGAGAATCTTCCTTAAAAATTCTGCCCCAGTTTAGAACACAAAGGAACACTTGAACATTGTTGCTTTGTATAGAACTTTTGAGTTCTTCTCACAAATTCATCTCCTTGTCTAATATTCAATAGGATCTTGTATTCAACCTTATAGTGAATGATGTTTGTTATGGAACTTTTGAGATCTTCTCAAAAATTGTGCTCCAGTTTCCATTTGTGAAGGGAAATGAAAATCTTACGAGGAATATGATCGAAGCCGACATAGGCCACCTACGTATCTCATTCTCGAGAATTCAGGTCAAACATAGTTCAGGTTAAGTAAGATTACGATTATAAGGAAATTAAACCATAATGTGCAATTATAAAGAAATAAAAACTATGAAGTCCGATTACATAAAAAGAAAGCAATAAAGAGCGATTAAAAGGAAAGAAAGTAGCAATCACAAGATTGAAAGACGCCAAAAGTGCGACTTCAAGAAAGCATCATTCTTCTTTGTAAACAGTTATACTGAAGGCCTACTCCCATGGTTGGGCTATGGATTATTGTTCAAACTTGGTGGAGCTGCCACAAGAGGTATCACCTTATTGTCAATTAGGTCTTGCACTTTATTCCTGAGGGTAACACACTTCTCGATATCATGCCTAACTACTCTCGAGTGGTAGGCATATCATTTGTTTCGGCCATACCACTTGGTTGAGATTTTCACAGACTTTGCTTTTACTGGATTCATGATCCCTGCTACTTTCAGCTTCTTATAAAGTTGAGCTAATGGTTCTGCTAGTGGTGTGAAGACTTTGGGAGGTTTTCTTTCAAAGTTGGGATGATGCGCACCATTTTAAGGATTTTATGGTGAATCTAGAGAATGATATACTGGATATGGGCCATAGACATGGCACGTTATTTGGGGAGATTGAGGTTGACACAATGGAAAAATAGGGTAATGAGGGCATGAAAAATATTGCCCATACTGAACATTGTGCTAGTACTGTGATGATCATTGATGATATGACGTACCTCCTCGCGTCGTTGATCCCATGATCTCTTTCACTTTTCCCTTCTTATTCTCAAGAGAGCCAACTTGAAAGTTTTTTTTAGGGGATTGTAATATTACCAGACTTGTTATTTTTCCAGTCTTAAGGCTATCTTCAATTCTTTCCCCCACCTTGATAATTTTATTGAAGGTTTCTGCACCCATTTCAACCAATCTTTCATAGTAGTCTGAGCTTTTTTCTTGAATAAAGTGAGTGATCATCTCTTATTCATCCATGGGTGGGTGCACCTTATATGCTCTTTCCTCTACCGTCTAGTATATTCTAGGAAGAGTTAAAAAGGCATTCTATTTAAGCTTTCTGATCGAGATTCTGTCATGTCAGATCTCAGCATGAAATCTGTATTGGTCCATAAAAGCTTTTGTCAAATCATCCCAGGCACGCCACTTGATCACATCTTGCTTAGAATACCAGTCTAAAGCTTTGCCACTCAAGCTTTGACTGAATAAGTTAATTCTTATCCTTTAGTAAGCTTCCAAATGAGAGTAAGGGTTCCCTGATCCATCACACTTTTCAAACTCTGGAATCTTGAAGCCTGGTGGAAACTCTGATTTAGGAAGCTCACACTGCTCTTCATACTTCACATTTTGATTGCTATTGACCTCATAATGACCTTTTACCACATATTCTAATTCTTTGAGCTTCTTGTCCACTACCTCATTATCACTAATCTTGGCATCTCTTTTAGACTCACCAGAAGGATCTGTATCTAGACAAATCAATCGTTGAATTCACGCAACAACATAAGTATACACAAGTGGACAACACACAAAGATGTAAAGAAGACAAACCTCTCAAATAATATTAATTGTAATGTTATCTTTAAAATAACAAAATCTAACCTTATATATAGGGGAAAAACTATCCCAAATAGCATAGAATTGAGATCTACTTTTATGAAAATAATAAATAAAATATAAAAATGAAACTTTTAAACTAGAAAAACATGTAAAAATAATACAAAAAATTCTCTCCTAAGGAAATAAGGAAAAGTTTTCAAATTTAATCAAAAGCCACATGGCCCAATCTTCTTCCTTTTGGGCTTGAACTTGAACAATGAAATATGTGTAGCAATTAGTCCATTCTTTCTCCATTATTTTTGGACTCGTTCTTGGGCTCATCTTCCACGATAAGTATCTTCTCGGGCTCATTCTTGGACACTTCTTCCATGATAAGCATCTTCTTGATTTTTCATTAAAACTCATCAACCTTAATAAAAGTTTGTCACTGTGGATGATATCACACCCATATTTATATACTTAAATTTTGAGTCTAAAGAGTCAATCTTGAGCCCACAAGGGCAAATCTGGAATGCTATTTGAGAATACCATTACTCATGACTTAACGTGTAAAGACCCGTGCTATCGTAACTGAAAATATCTATGGTAAAAGCATAATAAATTCTTTAATCATAAGTTATAAGACCAATTATTTAATATGAGAGTGCATTAGACATGAACTAAGGTCATTCAATACCCCTACCACAAAGTTAAGTTGGAAGTGTTCTTATCGATTGTGTTTCAAGCTATGTTTAAAATAGGGTCAACTTCAAATGAGCATGTCTCCTAGAAATTTATGACCATTTTACTAAATACTATGCGGGCTAAAAAAATAACCACCCCAGCGGTACTGCTGTAGTGGTAACTGGGTAGCTTTTAAGTCAATTTTGGATGGGTTTTAGGGTTTGAACTCAAAAACTTCATTCCAAAGCACTAGGGGGAAATTTTCCAAGTTCTTAGGTGAAAATCCTTCGTTGAGGTAAGTTCTTTCACCCCCTTCTTCGTATTTCAATCCTTTAACATCCTAGAATCATCAGAACAATCTTTAATGGTGAAAGTCATGGGGATTTGAACCCTAAGTTCATGATATTTTGAGAAAAACCTATGGGTTGGGGTAATATCACCTAGATTTAATTTTAGATTGTTAATTAACTATTCCAGTTATGAATTAGTGATTCTAAAACATGAAATTTTGATCCTTGAAAACTTTGAATTCTTTAAAAATGGAACCTTCAGCTTTGAAATTCCATTAATAGTAATGGATTGAGTATGATAGAACTAGTTAAGGGTTAATTGATCTTGGGTCATGATTAGACCATGAATAAGGATAGAATTAGTGGGTTGAGTTCTCAAAGTAGTTATTAATCAATTACTCTTATAATTATTTGATTTTTAGATTATTGGGCTAACGGAAGCATGAAGGAAAGGAAAGAGCAACCTTGGTGTAGTTTGCTTGTTCTAAGATCTTCGGTCGAGGTAGGTTTTGGTTTAATGTGTAGTAGACTTGGATTAGTTGTATGTAATAACTATAATTGACGGGAGATTTCATGTCTAGGACTACGGACAAGAAGTTTGGATGGATAAAGCATGGCTATAATATAATAATGACATAATTATGTGTTATTGTGTTTTGTGTGGATCCCTTGATGGGTGTTTGTACTTGTATGACTTACTTGATGATTTATAGAGTTTAATATGTGAATGTGAATAATAATAGAAAAATTAGGTGACCTTCTAATCTATAAAGCTAGTCGTTAATACCTTAAAAAGGTGAACTTGATATTGTGTATATTTGAAGTATGAGATATTCTTGCAGTTAGGAGGATTGAATATGATAAGAGGAGGTGAAGATATAATTTAAGAACCTAAAGTCAAGTTTTGCTAAGTGCTAGAAAGTAAGATGTGTAAAGGTGTATGACTCTTTCTAGAATTGTAAGTTGAATACAGCCGAATGATTGAATGATCGACTAAAGGGGATAGTGTTTTGAACTTAGTAATGACTTGAGTGTAAGGGTTACTAGTTGGTAGCTGAATTTGTCGGTTTCAAATATGAATAAAAGAGAGTTAGGTTGGTGAATAAAATAGGATGATGAATTAGAGTGTAGATATCAACCTTGGTAGAATGTGCACTCCTAAAATAGATACTTGATTGATTGATCTTCAGACATGTTTGTAATTGATGATTGGGTTGATAATACTCATTTGAGTTAGTGATGAATTTATGTTTGTGCATACTTGTAATTTCACGTGTTAGCAAATATTTGTTGTTTACTTGGAATGATGAACTTGTTGATTCTTCACTATATTTACTTAGTGGTCATTAATTTTAAGTTCTGGTTTGATGGCTTTGACTTACATCTGATTTGAATTGGGTGTTTATGATTCACTTTTGGGTACTACTTGTGATTATTAACTGCATCTTGCATTTACATTGATGATATTGATAATGATATTGAGATCACGATGATGATAGTGTTGAGAATGATATTAATGATGATGATGATGAGATGATATTAATGATGATATTGAGGTCATGATGATATTGATGATGAGGAGGAGATTATATTGATGATGATTTGAGATCATGATGAAATGATAAGCTGATGATGATGTTGAAATGAGAATGAGATGATACGTACATCTTGTATGCATGCACTCATCATAAGCATTTGAATGTACATTTATATTTATATGTTATTGATAGTTCCTTGAGTGGACCGAGTTTTGTTGATACTATATCATGGTCCCTTGTATGGATCGGTTATTGTATGAGATATTATGATTTCTTGAGTGGACCGGTTATGTTGATGGTTGTGATTGTGCATTATATCAAAGTGTAAATATAAGGTATGTCCTGGATTATATATAAGTGTTATTCTCCTGTGTATTTAGTTATATACGTAATTTTTATTGTAGCATCCCTAATGGTTATGTTGTTGATGTTATTAATTGTCTTAGTTGTTGCAATTCTGATAGTTAATGATAGTATAATAGGGGCGACGATTATCACGAAAGAGGATTAATGTGAGTGAGAGGGAGAAGTATATAGAGTTGTTGTAATAAGGTAAGTGCATAAGAATTGTGGGTTAGATTAATTCATGGAATATATTATTTAGTCACGCCCTAAGGGTAAATTAATAATGCTATAATTAAGGAAATACGGTAAGGTTGGAAGTTGAAGTAGGTTAAGTATGTTCAGTTATTAAACTTGCACGCTTGTCATGATTGCTTCTTATTTGCTATAATATGTTTCTAACCCTGGTCGGACGATGATACCTACTAGTACCTATGGTTGTACTGATATTACACTTACTATATCTCCATTTGGGTATATAGCCATATTGCATGTCAGTTAGAGTTTCTATAGGTACAACGGTGATTATTCTTCAACATCTCCAGTCGTCCTACTCATACATGGATGTCGTGTCTCGAATCATTCTTCTATTTGTTTTGTACTCTTGTTCCAATTTAGACTAGGTTCTGAAGAATTTATCTTTTAAATTCCGCAATGTAATAGTGTAATGAAACTGTTGAATAAGAAGTTCTTTTTTTTTATTAAAGATACTAATAGATAGGAGAAACCTTACCACCCAACCATTCAATTAAGTGCGAAAGATATAATAAACAGTTCTAAATATAATTAGTCTTTTAAATATAATTAGTGCAAGAAGGGACTAAAGCAAACAAATCATAGTTAAATTGAAAAAATTAATCATAGTTAAGATTGAACCAACTTGTTTAATCTTACAGCTAGTAGTCTGGTGATATGATTTTTATTAATATGATTGTGCTGCAACCATAAATACAACTGGTCCACCACCAACAAACTCTTGTTAATTAATTGCTATTATCCTTGTTTGTTGAAAAAAAAAAAGTCTCTTATATAAAAGGAGACCTTCTTATTCAACAGGTTTCATGACACAATTACATTATGGAAGTTCAAAGACAAATTCCCCAAAACCTAGTCTAAAGCAGTACAAGAGCACTAAACAAATGGAAGAAATACTCGAGACACAACATCTATGTATGAGTAGGATGACAGGAGCTGCTGAAGAATAATCACCGATGTACCTATAGAGACTCCAACTGACCTGCAACATATCCCCAAATGGAGATATGGTAAGTGTAGTATCAGTACAACTACACTTACTGGTAGGTATCATCGATCAACCAGGGTTAGAAACATATAATAACTTATATCAAACTAGAAGAAATCAGGACAAGCATAAAGGTTTAATAGCTGAACACACTTAACTAAATTCAACTTCCAACCTTACCGCCTTTCTTTTATTATAGCATTATTAATTTACCCTTAGGGCATAACTAACTAACTATATTCCATGAATTAATTTAGCCCATAATTCTTATGCAGTTACCTTATTACAATAACTTTATATACTTCTCTCTCTCTCACTCTCATTAATCCTCTTTTGTGACAACCCTCGCTCCCTATTATACTACCATTAACTATTGAGATTGCAAAAACCAAGAAAATTAATAACATCAATAACATAACCATAAGGGATGCTACGATACACATCACGTATATAATTAAATACACAGGAGAAAAATACTTATACATAATCTAGGACGTAACTTATAATCACACATTGCTATAATGCACAGTCACAATAATCAATATAACTGGTCCACTCAAGGAATCATAATATATCATCAAATAACCGGTCCACACAAGGGACCATGATATATCATCAACATAACTCAGTCCACACAAGGAATCTAAATGTACATTCAAATGTATATGATGAGTGCATGCATGCAAAGTGTACGTATTATCCCATTCTTATTTCAACATCATCATCATCTTATCATTTCATCACGATCTCAATATCATCATCAATATTATCTCATCATCATTATCATCAATATCATTCTGAACATCATCATCATCATGACCTCAATATCATCGTCAATATTATCTCATCATCATCATCATTTAATATCATCTCAACACTATCATCATCGTGATCTCAATATCATCAATGTAAATGCAAGATGCAGTCAATAATCACAAGTAGTGCCTGAAAGCAAATCACAAATACCCAATTTAAATTAGATACAAGTCTCAATGATCAAAGTACAACTTAAAATTAATGACAACCAAGTAAATGCATTCAACGATCAACAAGTTCATCATTTCAAGTAAACAATGAATATCCGCTAACATGTGAAATCACAAGTATGCTCAAAGATCAATTCACCACTTACTAAAATGAGTATTATCAACCCAATCATCAATTACAAATATGTCCAAAGACCAATCAATCAAGTACCCATTTTAGGAGTACACATTCCACCATGATTGATATCTACACTCTAATTCATCGGTTCGCGCCCTTCTCATAAAGGTTGCTGTTGCGGTTCTTGTTACCGCCACAATGATACCGCTGCAGCAGTTACTTTTTCCACTGTTGTGGTCTGAGGCAGAATCTTAGGTCCTTTACTCAGTTTTTCTCATTTTACAACACACACCATGAATTTCGACATCACGAACCAACCCCTCTATGATAAATGCTATAACCGGAGTTCTATAACTCTGTTTTAGGTGTTGGAAGTTGCTATGACTTCTTATACTCGTTGACTATCTACTTATCATATCAAATCCTATCACCACAAACCACATTAATACTATATTTTGTTTGATTATCACATCTTCAAAAATAAGCTAAAACTAGACTAGCCCTGAATTCTTCAAAATTTAGCTAAGGGGAGTCTAGGTGCAATTTCCACCTCCTATTTCAGCATAACGACATATTGGGTAGTTATATAAGAAACCAATTTACCACTCATTTGTCCCTGAATGACTACTGTCCTAAAACACAACTGGAATAGAATGTACTTGAATCAATGAACAAGTGTAGTTACTGCTTACGCATGCCGACTTTTGTCTCCCATGTAGCGTCCTCAATAGTATGATTCCTCAACTGAACCTTCACACACAGAATAATTTGTGTCCTTAACTTTCTCACATTTTTTTCTAGGATAGCAATTAGTTCCTCTTCATAGGATAGTTCCTTATCAAATAGTTCCAGATCCCAATGAATAATATAGTCACTATCTCCATGGTACTTATTTAACATTGACACATGAAATACGGGGTGAACCCCAAATATATTAGGGGGTAAGTCCAGCCTATATTCTACTGACCCCACTTTCTTTAACACCTCAAAGGGTCTTATGTACCTTGGCCTCAACTTGCCCTTCTTGTCGAATCGCATTACACCCTTTATGGGTGACACCTTCAAAAGTAACTTTCCTCTCTTCTCAAATTCCATATCTCTTACCTTGTTGTCTGCATATTCCTTTGGTTGGCTTTGAGTCGCTGCGAGTTTTTCCTATATGAGCGTTGCTTTATCTATAGAGTCCTTGAGTATGTCAGTGCCCTAAGGCTTTACCTCAAATACATCAAACTACCCTATTGGGGACCTACACTGTCTATCGAATAAGGCCTCAAAAGGAGACATGTCAATACTAGAGTGGTAGCTATTATTGAAGGAAAAAGCCTCAAAAGGAGCCATGTCAATACTAGAGTGGTAGCTATTATTGAAGGAAAATTCACATAACGGTAAGTATTAGTCCCACTGACCCCCAAAATCCATAATACAAGCCCGAATCATGTCCTCAAGCACTTGAATATTCCATTCTAATTGACCATTGGTCTATGGGTAAAAAGTCGTGCTTAGGTCCAATCTAGAACCCAACTTGGACTGAAACCTTTCCCAAAAATTAAAAGTGAACTGAGTACCCCGATCTAACATAATGGACACCGGTACCCCATGTAGTCTTACAATTTGTTTCACATAAATCTTGGCCAACTTGGCCGCATTATAGCCAACTCTTATGGGAATGAAGTGAGCCAACTTAGTCAATCGATTAATAATAACCCAAATGGAGTCATATTTCCTCAAGGTTCTTGGAAGGTCAACTACAAAATCCACATTATCCGTTCCCACTTCCATTCCCGAATGGGCATCCGTTGAAAAGTGCCACTAGGATTCATATGTTCTTATTTGACTTGCTGGTAGTTTTGACATTTAACCACGAAATCTACAATATCACGCTTCATCTTTTGCCACCAATAGTGTTTTCTCAAGTCTATATACATCTTGTTGGCACCCAGAAGTATGGAGTACTTAGAATTATGAGCATCTGTAAAAATGGTTGGAATCAAGTTATCTACTCGAGGCACATGCAATCGACCTGTGATTCTCAAGGCCCCTTCATCATCAAGAATTGCCACCTTCGCTTCCCTTGTAACATTTTTTCTCTGAGGTTGTTCAATTTCTTATCCTCAAACTGTCAGCTCTTGATCTCCTAATAGAAAGTGGACCTAGCTTCCATGTGTGCCAATACCTTTCCGTTGCTAGTTTCTTACAATCTCATAAAATAGTTAGAGTAAGACCATACCTCTCTCGCCAATGGACGCCTGGATGCCTCCAGTATTACTAAACTTCCCATGCTTACTAGTTTTTGGATCAGATTGGCCTAGGCAATACAAAATTGAGATGTCATAGTCTTTAATCAACTCCAAGGCAATACAAAATTGAGATGTCATAGTCTTTAATCAACTCCATCCATCTTCTCTATCTCAGATTCAAATCCATTTGAGTGAACACATGTTGTAAACTGTGGTGGTCTGTGAACGCCTCACACTTAACCCCGTAGAGATAGTATCTCCAAAATTTTAAAGCAAACACCACGGCTGCCAATTCCAATGCATGCATGAGGTAGTTTTTCTCATAGGGCTTTAGTTGTCTTAAAGCATACGCAATTACATTCCGATCCTGCATCACCACGACACCTAAACCCAAATATGAGGTATCATAAAACATAATAAAATCTTTACCCTCGATAGGTAGGGTTAGTACTAGAGCCGAAGACAAAAAAGTTTCAAACTTTTGAAAGCTCTCCTCACACTTGTCATCCCATTCAAACAGAACTTCCTTCTGAGGCAGGCATGTCATATGCGAGGCAATGACAACACACCCCTTAACGAACCGGTGATTAGTAACTGGCCAATCCTTCAAAGCTATTAATTTCTATCACGGTCATGCGTCTGACCTAATTTTTAACGGCCTTAACCTTCTGTGGATCCACCATAACCCCTTCTTTAGAAACCATGTGCCCCAAGAAGTACACCAAAGATAGCCAGAATTCATACTTAGAGTACTTAGCATACAATTGTTTCTCATCTAACAACTTTAACACCGTACGCAAATGAGCTTCATGCACTTTCTCACTCTTAGAATAAGCAAATATATAATCAATAAAAACAATTACAACAAATCCAAAAAGGACTTAAACACTCCATTCATCAAGCTCATGAAAGCAGGTAGGGAATTAGTCAAGCCAAAAGACATAACCAGAAACTCGTAATGCCCGTAACGAGTTCAAAAAGTAATCTTTGGGATATCCTCTGCCCTAATTTTTAGCTGATGATAACCTGATCTCAAATCAATCTTAGAGAACACTACCGCTCCTTGTAACTGGTCAAACAAATCATCTATTCTAGGCAAGGAATATTTGTTACGAATGGTTAGCTTATTCAACTAGCGGTAGTCTATGCACATCCTCATACTATAATCTTTCTTTTTCACAAATAACACTGGGGCACCCCAAAGAGAGACACTTGGGCTAATAAAGCCCCTTTTCAACAACTCTTGCAATTGAGATTTCAACTCTCAAAACTCTGCAGGTGCCATACAATATGGAAGGATAGAAATGGGTCTAGTTCCCGGCCCTAGGTCAATAAAAAGTCAACTTCTCGATCTGGAGGCATACCCAAAAGATCATCCAAAAACACTTCTAGGAAATCACAAACCACTGGAACTGATGCTATAGGAGGGACTACAGATTTATCTTCCCAAAGATGGCCTAGAAATGCCCTACACTCTCGCTTTACTAGTTTCTAAGTATGAATTACGGACACAAACCTCATAGGATTAGGCTTAAAAGTACCCTTCCATTCTAATTTCTCTTTCCTAGGCATCCCTCGTGATGGTTTTGGCATAATAATCAAGAACAACGTGATAAAGAGACAACCAACTCATCCCCAAAATAATATCAAATTCCTCCATATCTAGGATGACTAAATCTACTAAGGTCTTAAAACCCATGAATATCATGGAACAAGGATGATATACCTGATCAACCCACACAGACACCCCAATTTGTAGAGACACATGCAAGAAAGCATCAAGATATTCACAGTCTAATTCCCAACCCAAAAAAAATTTCATAGACACATAAGAGAAGGTGGAACAAGGATAAAATAATACAGAAGCCATATAATCACAGATAATAATAGTACATGTGATCACTCCATGAAATCTTCCACCTTAGGATGAGCTGAAACTGCATAAAGATATGCTTTGTCACCACCTTGGCTGCCACTTCTACCACCTGAGCTCTATTTATACCAAATTATCCTTCACCCCGGTTGGCCTGGTTGCCACCCCTAGCTTTTCCACCACTCCCACCTTGTGGACGACCCCTACTATTTCCTCCTCTAACACGACCTGCTGAAACTAGAGTAGTAGAAGATGGTTGATGATTCAACTGACCTGTAGACAAGCAGTTAGGACAACACCTTCTGACGTGTCCCAAACCCCCACTCTAAAAGTATTTGGGTCCTAAAAGGAAGAAGGCGTGTAGATGCTGGCTTAGGAAGGCTGATAATTGACCCCAGACGGTCTCCCTGCAAAAACTGGCATATCTAAATGGTAGGGCATAGAATAACCACACCCTTTTGAAAAAGTACCACTAAATTGGCCCAAGGTTTGAGCCTTCTTCTCTTCTGCCTATACCTCTCCCTATTTCTCAAGTGCTTCAGCCTTTTTGGGAAATTCAATAATATTTTGGAAAGATCTACCAGTTGCTGCCACAGATAAAGTAGACAACTGAATCCCCAAATTCAAACCCTTCACGAAGTACCTAATTTGCTCCTCCTCTTAGGTAATCAATTGTAAGGCATAGAGGGACAATACATGAAACTTGGCCTCACAGGCCGCCACAGACATGTTACCCTGCTCCAACCTTAGAAACCTATCCTTCTTCTAGTCACGATAAGTACGGGGAACATATTTCTCAAGGAATACATTCTGAAACTGAGCCCAAGTAAGTAGGGGTAAAGTAGCCCTGCACTCCACAAATGACCTCCACCATTGCTTGGCTTCGTTCTACAGCTTAAAAAAATAAACTCCACACTATACCTCTCAACAATACCCATCTTATGTAGACGATCGTCCCGATTAAGAACTCAAATGTATCTTCAGATTCTATACCTTGGAATATTGATAGTTTTATCTTCATAAACTTGCAGAATAACCTATGTTCATCTTTGGCCATCATTGGACCAAGTACCTGTTGGGGATACATCCGAGTTTAAGAGACTGTATCCATCCTTGGTGCTACAACATTGGCATGTTGCAAGGTTCTGGATGGAATTGTCGAAACAACTGGAGTGTAGCCAGTGCCAGCCAAACCACCCAAAAATCCAAACACTTGTTGAATCACCTCTGTCCAGGGCACCTAAGTTGTACTAATTGGTGTTGGCACCACATTATCTAGGGCCATCACCTCTTTTTACTAAACTACCTCATCTTCATCCTGGGAATGGCCTGGAGCATCTTATTGTAGGGGAGGGTACGGTGATCTTTGTCTTACCTGTCTCTTGGCTGCCTGTGCTCCATCCCTAGCGGGCACTACTTCCTGTCCTCTCCTTCTTGCTCTGTCTCTAACTCAAGGCCTGCCTCGAATTGCATAACCAGCAATCGGTGTGGGTACTGCTGCAGGTGGTGATGCTACTGCTGCTCTGGTGGAATGACTATTCACCTTCTGTGAATAAGAGTAAAAGTATTAGATAACAATTTGGATTGCCAGATACCAAATATAATCAAGTAATAGCATGAAAAGAAGAAAGAAAAAGGGAATTCTTTTCCTAAAGCCCTGTAGCCTCCCAAAGTACAGACATCTCCGCACCATTTCGCAGGACTCTACTAGACTTATTCTTGTATAATGAGATATGCGAATCCAGTGTAAACACTCAACAAAAGATGTGTTGCACCCTATAAAAAGAAGAGTACATATAGCATCAGTACATCAACAAGTACTGGTAAGCATCATAGGTTAACTAACTTAACAATGCACAAGTAAGCAAGCCAAACAAGTATAAAAACGATCATAATAAAACTCATAACCAATGATATAAATCAAACAACCCATCATGGATCGCCATAGAATTACAATTCATAAGTTCACTTTCACAGGAATTCACACTTAATCATTTTTCATCAAACATTTACCATCACAATATATTCAACAGAATAGTACTCAATGCATATGAATGAGGGCATCTATGTAAGATGTGTGCATCATCTCTTACCTGTCTCATCCTCATCATCAATATCATAACATATTGATATGGTATCTGATCCATTATCACATCATATCATATTCTATCGGCATAGTACCTGACACATTATCTCAACACCTCATCATAATAGAATGAAAATGCAATGCAGTTATCAAATCATAAGTCATGCTAGAAGGCAATCATAGATGTTTAAATCACAAACAAGCACAAAGTCAAGCAAGTATAAATGATACACAAAACCATATCCTACCTCAACTCCTTCACTCAAAATCACCTATAAGCCATACTTTTTCCTTTTTGTTCTCGTTCAATTCGTTCTTGATCTATACAACACAAAATATACACACATTTCAATAATTCATCCCTTTTTAACTACTAGGGATCAAAAGTCACTAATTTTAGCCATAACTTACCCTATTTCATCATTTTAGGATTTTCTTATCATTTAAACTTCATGAGCACAAATTGAATTAGCAATAATAACCGTGATTCTAGTCTCATTAGTATTTTCTAACACTCTAGGGTCATTTCATACTGAATTTATAATTATTCACATCATTTTTCATCAATTTAAATAAATTAGGGTTTAACCCCAAAACCCATCATTAATCCATTTTCTAGTGATTTTCAAAGGTTAAACAAAGTGAATTCAAGTCTAGGACGTAATTACTTACCTCCAACGATGAAAAACTTTAAAATCCCTCTGAAAATTGCCTTTTTCTAGAGTTCTATTCCTTTTTTTGAAAAGTGGGGAATGAAAATATTTTCTGGATATTAAAGACGGAAATTTTACTGCATGTTACCGCTGTAGCAGTTTGTGCCCTTTTCATAAAGGTCGTCGCTGTGATTCTTGTTATCGCCGCAGCGGTACGGCTGCAATAGTTACTTTTTTAGCTGTAGCGGTTTGAGGCAGAATCTTGAGACCGTTCCTCAGTTTACCTCATTTTACAACTCACCATGAATTTCGACATTGCAAACCAACCCCTCCATGATAAATGCTATAACCGAAGTTCTATAACTCCATTTTAAGTGTTGAGAGTTGCTATGACTTCCTATTCTCATTGGCTATCTACTTATCACATAAAATCCCATCACTATAAATCATATTAATACCATATTTCATTTGATTATCACATCCTCAAAAATAAGCCAAAACTAGACTAGCCCTGAATTTTTAAAAATTTAGCTAAGGGGAGTCTAGGGGCGATTTCCACCTCCTATTTTAGCATAACGATAGTTGGGGTTGTTACACCAGACTTTCCCCTTCTCAAAACCTAATAGTTGGGTAGCATGACGAGACAAATCATGGAACTTAACCTCATACGCTGCAACTGACATACTCCTATGCTCAAGATCTAAAAACTCATCTTTCTTGACGCCATGAAGTGTTAGAGACACATACTTCTCCAAAAATAAGGCATGAAACTGAGCCCAAGTAAATGAAGGTAGGGCTGATGACCGACACTAAACATAGGCTCTCCACCACTGCTTGGCATCCCCTTGTAGTTGAAAAGTCACGAACTCAACACCATGTTGTCACACAATCCCCAAATAATGTATCCTCTCATAGCAATTAATGATGAATTCAAATGGATCCTCAGTCTCAGCACCATGAAATGAAGGAGGTTTCATTTACAAAAACTTAGTCAGTAACTCATGTTTGGTACCAGCCATAATGGGGCATAACAAAGGACGGGGGAAAATATCGATCCCTGAAGCCTCATCCACTCTAGGAGCTAAAATGGCAGTGGGATAAGTACCCAAAATCTGAAAAGTCAGCACAGTGGGAGTGGCTCCAGTACCATCCAACCTACTAAGAAAAGGCAAAACCTGCTGATCAGAAGACACCGGAAGAAGGACTGAGCTTCCAGCCGGTACCGCCACCTCCGGGTATAAACCATCCTCATCCACTACCTCAACCTACTCAAAATGATCCTGTGGTGGGGGAGGTGATATTGACATTTGATGGGCATGGTCAGTTGTTGCCTGAGCTCCACCCCTGGCGGTATTGCTTTCTCACTCTTCCCTTTCGCCTACCCCTAGCTCGCCCTCATCCCTGAATAGCTGATTCTGCAATTGGAGTTGCTGTTGCTGGGCCTGCTACTCAAGCTTTATTCAATATAGTATTCACTATTTGTGGACAAAAGAATAAAGAAGGTCAGATACCAATTTGGATCACCAGATATGTAACACCCCGTACATTTCTAAACTTATTTGACTAGCTTAACATTTATGGAATTATTTAAACTTGAGATAGTTGGTGTATTATCCACTAAATTTATTGGGCTGAAATATGGCACATATTTATGGACTTAATTGAGACCCAAATTAAGTAAATAAGAATGGGCCCAAAAGGATATGATCCATGTAAGAATGGGCCAAGTGAATACATCATCTACTTGGACTTTTTGACCAAAAGTTGGCTAAGATTGGACCTTAGAGAGGCGGTGGAAAGGGGGTTATATAAGGCTGAAATTCAGGTCATTTTCAACATATTTCACTTGCAAAATTCCAGATTTTCAAAGAAATACTCTCTCCTCTCTCAAACCCTAGCCGCCCTAATTTTCTCTAAGGATTTTTGGACAAATCTTCCACTTGCAAGCCTTGGTAAGTGTTTACCCTTATATTTTAATATATTATATGCATAAGAGGTTGTGTAAATCATATTGGTTATGTTTAAAAAGTGTTGAGCAGTCCATTTATTGTGAAGCAGTCCACTTTTGCTTAATCGCTAAAGGATTTGTCTTCCATGTGGTTTAAACTTGAAAGGGGACTTAAGGTATTGAAGGGATTGAATTATATGGATGAAATTTTAGCATTATAGGGTGTGGTTCTATCCCTAACTCGTTCCCCTTGTGTATGACTTGTGAAAATGCTTATACGTAATTGTGCATAGAACGTGTGGTGTAGTGAAAAGAGAATGTTTTCTTGTGATATTGATGTGAATTTTGAAACCATTGTGGACTGTTTTTGGTGTGTTGTTGTGAAAGGTATTTAGGTGAACTGATGGAATAAATATGTGACGTTGTATTGAGGTGGAAATGTAAAGTATAAACTTGGTGTGAAATCCTATTAGTTTGTGATGTCTATGTTGATGTGTGGACTGTTTTGGTATTGTTGGTGTAGTGAGGCAGTAAATTGTATTGTAGGAGGGTGGAATGAAGTTATATGGTAGTAGGAAAGAAGGTGGAATGATATACCATGTGTTTGGGATGTTGGATAGTTTTTACTTCCCTTCAAGTAGCTAATTATCACCTTGTGAACTTGTAATGTAATTGACTTTTAATGTGAGCTCCATTATGTATTCATATTGTAGACCAATAATTTAAGGAAGAGCTGAATTGTTGTAGTCACATGTTGGAAAGATAAGGTATGTAAGGTTACTCTTTTTCGTATCCTTTGGCAGCACCTATTGTTCACATCGTTACCAAACTTGTTTCCACTCCGAAATGTTTTAAAGTATCTCATTTCAGGTTTGTTAGCAATTGTTATCCACATGTCTCTTATTTGTTGACTATTGTTCCAAAGCTCTAATAATGTTATGAACACCAATATAACAATCTCACAACAAAATTAAAGAAGTGAAGTAATGTATATTTGGTTGAGTATGGGTGGTAGCTCTGGGGGCGAAAGCCTAGCTCGAGTCGATCCCAATTGATTATTGGATACAGGGGGTAGCTCTGGGGGTGAAAACCTAGCTCGAGCCAAACCTGTTTTATTGATTTATGGGTGGTAGCTCTGGGGGCATAAGCCTAGCTCGAGCCGATCCCAATGTTATTTACCACTGATCAGTTGGTCCTGGGCATTGTATGATTTATATTGATATGAAGGTAAAAGGAAAGAAATGAATGTAATGTACATGGTTCCACATATACAGTATGGTGGTATATCAGTAGTATCTATTCACTTGGATTTGATTCCATTTGAGTTTTTATATTTCATACAGTTACTTATAGCCTTACATACTCAGTACATTCTTTCGTACTGACGTCCCTTGGGGGACCTGCCTTACTTGTTGTAGGCGTAGGAGCTAGTAGACCTTCACAGTAGGGTACAGGTCATCTACAAGCTATTTATGAGCTCCAGGTTGATTCGGGGCTTTTCGAGTCATTTGTATATATTTTTGGTACTGTGTAGTAGTTGTATTAGGCGGGGACTTGTCCTCACCTTAGTCATGGTTATATATCTTTTAAAGGCTTTGTAGACATTGTAAAGTCAAACGTAGAAGTGTCTTACCTTGTAGACGTTGTGGTCCCAACGGCCAAGTCTCGTATCTATTTTGAACGTCTTTACATGACTTCCGTCATCGATATATTATATCTACATGTGGCAGAATTTTTATTCACTTAGTGACATGCATATATGAATGTACACGATCATAGGTTGGTTCTCTCGAGCCTTAACGGCTTCGGGTGCCAGTCCGCCCCATTGGGATTTGAGGCGTTACAAGATACCAATTGGAATCAATTATAGCACGAAATAAGAAAGAAAGAATAGTTTCCTAAGTCCTATAGCCTCTCAAAGAAAAGTACAGACATCTCCGTACCATTATGCAATACTCTACTGGACCCATTTTGGTACAACGAGATCAATGAACCTAGGGCTCTGATACAAATTTTTTCATGACCCAAACTCATCGTGAGTGGCACCCATGCTAACTCTCAAGTGGGAGAACCAACTAATCCAAACCATCAACCTAACACTTAAACAAAAATAGGAAACTAAACCAGTATTCAACATCTCAAAACGAGGATAAATAAATAAATACGAAACTTAATTAATCCCCTACAACCTGAAAGTCATTGTACCAAAACTCTAACAACTATCAAAGAGGGGATGCGACCCCCAAAACCAAAGTAATATCTTAAGTCCGAATAATAGACCAGAAAAGTAAGTGAAAAATTCATGGTAGCCTGGAAGATGCAGCTCACCCTAGAGTTTGAATGTGGTCCGAATCACAGATGAGGTCTCAAAACAGTCTCTGGAATATGCTCTGCATTCAACAAAAAGAATATCACATATAATATCAGCACACAAGAAACAACGGTGTGCTGGTAGTGTCATCCGCCAACCCAAAATTGAGAAATATAGACACATAACCAAATGTAGTACAACAAGACAACCATGAACCTATCATGCAACTATATTCCAAGTTCATAACAATTAACCTTGTAAATAAGTACAAAATGAAGTCTAGTCAATATGAGTCAACAAGGATAACAAGTCAAGTCAAACTATAACCACCAACAAGACTCCAAGTCAAAACCCATGACGCAACTATCATATAGTTCATGTCCCAATTATATAAGTAATAGATAACACAGAGTTATGTCACAACTTGCAATTAACCCGGACCACTCAAGGATCCACAAGAACAACAACAATGACAAATTTTATGCATCCCGACTTACATAAAGAAACCAGCTTTAGCAATTAAGCATATAAACCCGATTCACTCAAGGAACAAACATATAATGACAAAACTTAAGCCCGATTCACTCAAGGAACCAATACAATCAAGAAAACACATAATGCCTGATTCACTCAAAGAATCACCACACTTATTTGCACCTTGTACATACATGTTAAGGGTCTTATGTGTTCCCCCACTAGTCATAACCTGTAGGGGACGAGCTCTTGTCTATGTACCAAATCCCATACATCAAGTGCATGCCAACCTTATATCAACCAATCTAGTGGAGATGTCCAAATATCAATACATTCTATAATAATGACAGATAGCAAAACAATCATAACCACAATGATAAAAGAAACAACACTTGTAAGAACCAACAAGCTTTTATAAAAGTTCATTACATGCTATTAAAACTTAGGATATCAAATAATCATTCACTTTCCTTAAACATGCATTAAACAAGTAATACTAAGAAAAAGTTATCATGCACACATAACACAAATTGGGTTTCAACTATATTAAAACTATCACCAACCTCAATCCAAGCTTGCACCACTCTATTAAACTTGAGCCTTGCTTTTTCATGCAATTTTCGCTTGGTTGTGGTCTAAAAATAGGAATATAACACATAATCAATCAAATGATCTACAATGTTGAGGATTTACAACCTAATCCCAAACCCCAAGGCTAATTTCATGATTACCCCCCCTCCCCCCTCCCATATAGGGCTTTCCTACCAAAAATTCACCGTATAACTACCAATATCATGGTTACATTAGTGAATCATAGTCATGAAAGAGTAAATTATTAACCTTTAACTAAAATTATTAACCTTTAACTAAAACCGATCATAGTCATGAAAGAGTAAATTATTAACCTTTAACTAAAACCCAATTTCTTTACACCCAATTTACCCCTTGCACCAGAAAATTCTGCTATGTCATACTAAACCCTCCCCAAAACCCATAAACTAGTATTTGTAGGGTTAAAGGAATCGAAAAACTAGTTAATAGAGATAAATAACTTACCTTTACGAAGAATTTTGGTGGACAATAGGGGAAAATCGTCCCGAATTGCTTGAGCCCTCACCAATAATCATTTTTGGGGAAATTTCTGTATATACAACAATTTACCCCACTATAGCAACTCTATCTCGCTACAACGATGCCCGCTATAGCGGGATTGACCGTCTATGACTTTTGCTATAGCGAAAATTTCTCCATTATAGTGGTAGCCCGATAACAGGCCGCCACCCGCTATAGCAGATATGAAGAGTCAGAAACTCAGAAAAGCTCCCAGTTTTTCCTTTATTGAAATTTACCCTCAAACCATGACATCCCGGACAAACCCCTTTGCATCAAGTTCAATATCTGGAGTTGTACTCACCCGAATTCACTTTCGAAAAATCCTACGGATTTCTTATTGTCTTAGCTAATATAAAATCAAGCTAAATTTCATGACTTTTTTCCAATCCATTTCTGTATTTCCCTAGATGATACCTCACTCGAATTTCATCCAAAACTAGCCTAGCCTAAAATGTCTAACTTTCAATTTGGGGAAAAACCTTAACCCAAATTTTTGCATGATTGACTTACCCATAACGACGAAAATAGTCCTTACATACCCTATCCAATACAACCTAATAAAACCTATAAATAGGAAGGCATACCTAATCTAGCAAGTATGCATCAATAATATGACCTAAAATACTGTACAAGCCCATAACTTCTCAAATTTCAATCAAAGTAACAATTCTTCAATTCACAAGTCACAACAATAACAATACAATACAATGTAAGTGATGAAGTGAGTGCAAATGATGTAATGTAATGCTATAGTATACACCTGTAGCTCTGTATAGCTAGCTAGGATCCATGAGGGACTTATGAGGTCAATATACCCATCCCAAACTATTTTTCATCGGGCACACAATCAATAATTCACCCGAAATCATTTCCCATTGGGTCACAAATCAAGAATCCGCTCAGAACACATTCTCATTGGGTATTCAAATCAAAATTAGTAAAAATCTACCGAGAACACTTTTCTACCAGACATGCAAGCCAGTTTTCTAATTACTTCATCTAAAGTATCTCTATAACAATGCTATGATATGAATATGATTGAATATGCATAATCTACCCTAACAACAAGACCACAACTATCTCAATCCAACACATAAGGCCAAACTCAACTCAAAATATACTGGCTACAAACCTTAATATCATCAATCACTTACAATCTAATCAAATCACATATAACAAGAAAGGTATAATAAATATCATCCACTGGCAAGACTGGGAGAATTACTATTCCACTTTCCACACAACCAGTCATGTATCAGTAACAGCAGAAAAACAATCTAATCAAATCAATTATTCATTTTAAAACTTCAAAAAAAATATTGGTACCCGTATAGATGCTCTTCATATTACCTATATAGGACTCCCATCTCCCCATTACTTCCCAAACATGCAAGTAGCACAAAAATACTTCAAAAAAGAAAAGAAAATCTCAACTTGCCTTAAAAAAAGCTCAAAAGGTCAAAATAACATTTTTACCCTTTCGACGAGCCTTTGAATGAGTTCAATCTAGTCAAATATGGATTCTACATCAGAAAAAAACCATAGATACCCATATTGCTATACTTAAATTTTGGATCCAAAAAGTCAATCCCATGCTCACAAGGGTGAATCGAGAATTTTATTGAAAAATCACGTTACCCATAACTTAAGGAGTTCAAATTTAAAATTTCATTGGAAATGGAGTTAAAATTGATCTTGAGATTATCAATTTATCATTCTTGAACTTTACTAAAAAAATCCTCAAATTTTCTATTTGAAAAACCAAGATTTGAAGATAAAATCATGAAGAACACATTGGAGAATGTGTAAAAGTAGTATAAGAATCATACCAAATAAATAAATCTCAAAACTATATTTTGAATCTCCCAAAATGAGTTTCCAAACTTCAAAAATCATGTTATGGAGTTTATGTTTGAAAAAATGGTGATTTAAATCTGTCCAGGTCCAAATCCTTCTTCACGAGCGCGACTAACCCGACCTTAGACCCACTGAACTACTTCCTTGACCCGGGCCAATTCATTCTATGAAATTGCAGTCGGCCTGAAATGAATGCAAAGACCCACCCAGCCAAGCCTTCGCGAATGTGGTGCCTCCTAGCGAACTCAAAGAAGGCACTAGATAACTACAACCAACTATTCTAGGCTCAACAAAACTTCACTGAGTGGGCGTTTAAAATTTTTTTGGAACCTCATGAACACAGCCAAACTATGCTACTAGACTAAAAACAACATTTTAGATTCAATGGCATTGGTAGATTTTAAATCATAGGTCATTATCTATGGATGTTGACATAAATCAACTCTAGGTTATAAACTTCCAACTTTCAAACCAACTACTCTAAATAAATCCCAATGCTTTGAAACCCAAAAAAAGGGTTCTACTAACCTAAAAATGATATTTCCAAGCTAGTAAAACTGACGGAATTCTCAAACGACCTCAAAATCTCAAAATGTTGACCAACGTCAACTGTACCATCTTCAAAATCTTCTAAAATAAAAAACTCATATAATACTCAAGCAAACATCTCAAAAACTGTGTCACCCACACTCACAGATCACAAATAGCATAATACAACTGCGGAGAGAGATACAATGGTAAAAATGTACCAAAAGTCAAAATCACAATGAGGATTGTTATAGAATCACCACAGGAACAGACATCCCCTACCTAACTTGGCTCTACAAAAGCGAACTCATTTCTACTGGTGCCACTCCACAGCAACAAACCTAAGCCTGCAAAAGCGGTTGTACTAGCCACCAGCAACTCTCAGCTGTACCAAAACAACCCCAAATTCAGAATCTACCCACGAAACACACCCAAAATATCATGAACTCAAACCAAATATGATCTCTAACTGGAAACGATATTCCAAACTCAATGAAATTATCAGATCACCGAACAGAGGTTGTCTTCAAAGAATACTGATCGAAGTTAACTCTATGCATTAAAATTCTAACTTTCTAACCAACTACTAAAATTTCATCTGAATACCTAGAGACCTGAACCAAAGTTCCTGCTAACCTAGAATTATATTCTGAAGCTAACAAATCTGATAGAATTTTCATATGATCTCAAATTTATCAAATATTAACCAAAGTCAACTATTATAACTCTATAACCTTCCAAAATGAAAAACTCACACAATACTCAACCAATCATCCACCTCAAAAACCCTTCCACCTACACCCACATATCACAAATACTATAAAACAACTTCGGGGAAAGTTAAAATAATCAAAAAATACTAAAATTAAAAAATAACCATGAGGGTTGTTACATACTCCCTTTATTATTCATTCTAACTCATAATTTCTCTCTTGAGTTCACATGATAATAAAAATTTATTCTACTGGTCATGAAGCAGTAAAATAGTAAAATAAAGAATAGGAAAATAACTAAAATAATAATCTTCACAAGTCAAATCAAGAGTCTACTACAATATTCATGAAGCTACAATAATTCTAGAACGAGAAGTTTAACTCTATATAAATATGAAGAAGTCACAACAAATCAACCAAAGAAAAACATAAAAATAGATAAGTATGGAGAAGAAAAGATTAAACTAATTTTCTCCGCCCTTAATGATGGCTCCTATCTCTCTCTAGGTCAAAAGTTGTATAAAAATAACACTTGGAATGTATTAATAGAAGTTGTAAATAACCCTCAACCCTTATCACACTTGGATTTGGACTTAGTGATATGCTAGACTGAAAAATCTTCAGTGTGCTGCCGTTCTGATTTTGTTATTTCTCTGAAGTTTTGTCCTTAGCGGATAGCGTTGGCCATAGTGTTGAACTGGTCATCACGCGGCATTGGCCATAATATTTACCTGGCTAATGCATGGTGTTGGTCATAGTGTTGGCCTCTTTTTGTGTGATGTCGCCCAAAATATGCCTTCAAAGAAGTATAAAACGGTCGCTGTATCAAATATAGAACCCAACTAGGTTGGGATCGATCCCACGAGAAATATGGACGGAGTAGGTTTAGCTCTTGTTCAAGTAATTGGCAAGTAAGTAAAGAAAGGGGGTTTTGTATAAGTAAGTAACAAAAGTAACAACAGCAGATTCTTCGTATTTCATATCAATAAGAGAATTACACTAGGACTGCGATCCCCAATGAATCCTTAACTCCACTGGTGTATTTGTGCTCAGCAAAACTGTCCCAATGCGTTGCATGCAAAATCTAACAAGATAGGTTCATCTAAGTGTCTCTCGACCTGCTTTAGATGAATTTCGCTCTTCACCTCTCGGTCTCCGAGCGTCGCATTACTAACCCTTGTTTTTGACCTCAGATTAACTATATCCCGCTAAGGCTAAAGTTATTAGATAAAGGTTGATAGCTTCAAATATCTGTTGTTATCTCCTTTTCCCAATCTCTACCCCTCTCAAGAGTAAGTACAGAATACAGGCGGGTTTCTAATGCATGCACTTGTCAGAAAATCAGTCACAACGAAAGAAATAACAATACATGCATGCGCTGGTTCAGAATTGCTTTGCACTTAACCGGTCTCATTAATTCCTCATGGTCCACGCAACCCTAGTTAATGGGTTTAGCTGCTCATGATTGCAAGAACACAAGAAGAATTCAGATATGAAAACATGATCATGAACTCACAATGATGAAGAAAAACCGAAATCTCAATAATCAATAAAACTCGAATTAGGGTTTGTAAATACAAAACCAAGAATATGTTTGTGAACTCAAAAACAATGTAAAATAACTCTCAAAGTAATATAATGGCTCCTTTTAATGAATCCCGCACATAGGACTATACAGGGGTATTTATAGATACAAAACTAATCCTATCCTAATCAAAATAGGAGAACAGAGTCGGCAACTTTCACGGTGTCGTGACTTGGTGTCGTGGAACCAAGTCACGCCACGTAGGTTGATGTCGTGGAAATCAGGCTCAATTAGACGTCTTCAGAAATTGACTCACGCCATCTTTCCACATCACGTAGGTGGACCCACGCCACGTGGATGCCTGGCGTGGAAATCAGGCATTTTTTTCACACTGGGAGGTGACCTACGGCACCACTCACGTCACTTGAGTGGCACTCACGGCACTTGAGTGGTGTCTTGACTCCCTCTCCAGTGCAGATTTTTGTTCTTTCATCTTCCGACACTTCGTTCTAGGGCTTGATTCTTCCTTTTTGATCATTTTGCCTTCAAAACCTATTTTCCTGCAAAGTAGCACAGAAACCACATCATACCACCAAAACACACCCATGTTATTGCATATTTTTCTTTTTTTAAGCATCGAAAGTGCCATATAACCATGGTACATCAATACCCTCAACTTAGAACGTTTGCATGTCCTCAGGCGAACAAAACAAAAACACATATATCCGATGCTTAACTAAGAGAAACCTAAGGGACCTTGGGCAGTCGACATTGCCTTTGGCACAAAACTTCTCCGACCCCTCCTATTTGTAAATCAAAACCAAAGTGTGTTTACAAGCAGCATAGTCTCATGACACAGAAGGGATCAAGTGATGGCACTAGATTACGAACAAACAACTAAGTATATATGCACATGACATTATCCGAACAAATAGCAGCTATTAATACAACCCATGTACTCTCACAATCAAAGAAGTCCCATCCACTCATAGTATACTAATTAATATCAACGTAGGGACGAGGTCAAAACACTCTCTCACAAAGAAGTTAAAACAGTGTGCATGAAATACCATAGGCTTGCCCTTATTTTCTATGCCTTAGTTTTTCGGACAGTTGGACTAAGATCACTATAGGACTTTACTCGATTTATAATGTAGGTTTAGGGACGGGTATGGTACATATGGGTATGGTGACTCAACCCTCCTTGACACTACACTATTTTTGGCTCCAACTTTCAACCTTTCTCATTCTTATTTTCCCTTCTTCTCCTTTCTTATATTTTCAGATTTTGGGTGTGATTTTTCTCAAATTTCACCACACAATTCTCTTTTTTTTTTTTCTTCACACCCAAACCTGTTTTCTCTTTTTGTTTTATTAACCTCCTCTTCATACCCAACTTAATCTATGCACCCCTATAATAGCCACCCTCAACTTAGGCGATTTACCTGAGTTGAGGTACACAGTGTCCAAGGAGGGACCAGGGCCAAGACAGGTTCATTGTAATTAAAATGGGAAGGTGAATAGGCTAATAAAAGAAATAGGTCAATTAGGGCTCAAAGTCGGGATCAAGGGATACTTATTCATTTGGTTTGACATTTAGGCTAAAAGTGCACTTTTTTAAAAAATGGCCTATGATCCTTTCCTAATCCCCTATCCTCAAATCCTAGGCAAGACTAACCGGGCAAGTTCTGGATCGCACACACAGAGTTAACTAAGTAGAGACCTCACACCCACATAGCACAGGGTTGTCTTATCAACTACTATCTATCCAGTTCATGCAATGCTAGCTATAGTTATTTGCCTATAATCCTAGTGCCATAACAAGATCCAACAGCTGTCTCACATAAACATGTTACACACACAATTCAAAAATAGAAATTTTTTGGAGGGGTATCCTTAACCTTCAAAAAGCATAACAAATTTTTTTCTTAAACAGGACTGCACTACAGTTCCCTTATTTTTCTCCTAATTTAGCAAGAAACACATAAACACTATAAATAACACCCTAAACATGCCGGTTCTACTATGATAGCACTTGAGGGAAAAGAAACACGACAACAAAAACCCCAAGAGGACATATAGACCCACAAGTACCTCGCACCCTCAACTTATAAGCATGCATTGTCCTCAATGTGTTAGACCGAAGTAAACAAGGGAGTTAGGAACATACCTGTGGCACCCTAGGTGCGTGAGTCTAATGCCGATCAAAATAACAAAAATCAAAGCAATTATAGAAATGGCAAAACACATTGGGTTGCCTCCCAAGCAGCGACTGATTTAACGTCGCGGCACGATATGAGTATCTTAATTTCTCAGCCTTCATCAAGATACCCCTTTGGTCGGCCTCCAGGGTCATCTAAAATATTTATTTCCGAAACCACCCTCATGTCCTTTGGCTGCTTTATGGTTCTGCAAACATTGAATGTGACTTCCTCATTATTCAGCCTAAATTTCAGCTCCCCCCGCTCCATATCCACTAATGCTCTGCCGGTGGCTAAAAATGGTCTTCCCAAAATTATGGGCATCTCAAAATCAACCTCACAGTCCAAGACAACAAAGTCAGCAGGAAAGATGAATTTTCCAATCTTGACCAAAACATCACATACTATGCCCATGGGTTTCTTGATCGTACGATCTACCATCAATAACCGCATCTTTGTTGGCTCGGGGGCTCCCAAGCCTAATTTCTTGAATACTGCAAGTGGCATCAAGTTAATGCTCACACCTAGGTCACACAAAGCTCTGGCGAAGTGAGCTGACCCAATTGTGCGTGGAACTGTGAAGGCACCGGGATCATCTTTCTTTTGCACAAGAGAATGGGATGCAATTGCACTACAATGGTGCAAATCACAGACATACTCATAGCTGACAGTTCTCTTCTTCGTGACCAACTCTTTCATGAACTTCACATAACCTGACATTTGCTCTAATGCTTCAACAAGAGCAATGTTTATAGAAAGTTGCTTCAATATGGACATGAACTTTTGAAATTTTCCATCCTCCTTCTTATTCTTCAACCGCTGAGGGAATGGAGGTTGCGGCCTAGGAATGGGGGTTAGCACTTCTGGGGCTTCCTCTTCTTTCTCAGTTTTAGCATTTACCTTATTTTCATCAGTTTAAGGCTTCTCCACCTCTTTCGTGATCTCCCCACTAACAATTTTATTTTCATCCACCTTTTTTTTGAGACTTTGAGGGAAAGGTGGAGGACGTCTTGGAAATGGAACATACTTCTGTAAGGCTTCCTTTACCTTTTTCGTGGTCTTTGTCTGCTCTTCCAGTGGAGCATGAACACCCTCAACTTGATTGGGTGCATCAATGAGAGTCATTCCACTTCTTGTTGTGATAGCCATACAATGAGCATCATTCCTCGAATTTTGGATAATGTTGCTTGGAAGGGTGCCTGGCTGCCGTTGATTCAGTGCCAATGATATTTGCCCGAATTATTGCTCCATCTGTTTAATGGCAGTTGAATGAGACTCCACTTTTTGACTTATACCCAAAATATTAGTCCTAATCTCCTTCAAGTAGTTTTCCTGGTTCTCCACTCCTTTAACCAGTTTATTAAGAAGGGCCTCCATCCTTGAATTCCCAGACTCCTCATCACGTTTTCTTGGTGGTACATAAAGGTCATTCTTCTCTCTATAATCATATTTTTGCCTCCAATCACCATCACGGTCTCCTTCTCGATCTCTGTATCTTGATTTATTATTATTGTCCCCATAATAGTTCCGACCTTGATTCCCTTGCCTCGAGTTCCAAGAGTCTTGGTTAGACCCTTGGCCCTTGGCTCGGAAACCCGCCACTTCTCGATCCAAGAACTTAGCCTCTTCATCAGATTCATAGTCATAATGTCTAGGAATTTTACCTTGCGCCACTACAGCATGCACCTTCGCAGCATCTCTGGCAATAATTTGCTTAGCCAGCAAGCCAATCTCTGTTCTAAGCTATGCAACCTCTTGAGCCACCGATTCATCCAAAGCCCGCTGTGCTACTGAAGCTCTAATAGCATATATACCCGCAGGTGTTTCTGCCTCCCGAGTGTGCCAACCTCAGTTGGTCTTAGTGATACGGTCTAAAATCTCTGAAGCTTGTTCCCACCTCAGACTCATAAAAGCTCCGCCAGTGATAGTGTCTACCACAACCTAAGTATTAGCATTCAAAGCCCTGTAGAAGATTTCAAGTAAACTTCTACCAGTCATTCTATGATTCGGTACATTCTGCAGCTTCTTCTTGAACCTTAGCCATGTCTCATACAGTGCTTCAGCATGAAGCTGTCTGAAATTATAGATCTCATCCTTCAACTGCAGCATCTTGGATGGTGGGAAAAATCTCTCCAAGAATTGATTTCTCAATTCATGCCATATAGTGATGGAACCTCGTGGTAACTCGGCTAACCACAACGTCGCTTCTCCTGTTAAGGAGAATGGAAACAATCTTAACCGAATAGCCTCTTGGTCAACTCCTGGTAAGTTATATGAAGTGCATACCCCCACGAAATTCATCACGTGCAAATTTGGATCATCAGTAGAAAGCCCAGGAAAAACACCCTTCAAATTTAATAGATGAATCATGGCACTTGTAATATCGAACTTAGTGCCCTGAGGTAATTCTGGGGGAATGATGGCACCAGTCTCAATCGGCTCAAAATAATCCACCTCTTCTTCATCGGGATCAGCAAAAACTAGAACATATTGTCTGGGCTGTGCTCTCAATCTTCTTTGCCGCTCTTCAGCATCAGCCAGTTGTCGAGCTGCTTCCTGCATGGCTTGATTATCCCTTTCTGCTTGCCTAAGGGCTGCTTGCCTTGCATTTTCTTCTCGTGTCAATCAAGTAGCAGTTTCATCCGTTGTTTTATGACCAACTAGCTGAATCGACTGGTTATTAATATCTCCTGCTGCTGCAAGATTCTGAACTCCGTCGGTATTAACCATTCTTCGATTTACTCTCACAGTCCTTTCTATATCACGATCAAGTGGAATCAGGGGATTGCCTTGACTCCTAGTATTGGGCATACACCGGAGTGTACCCTCAAAAGTATGTAAGAACAAAATCCAATCAACTTCAACCAGTACTATTCAACTCCGTAATCGTAGTTCCCCGGCAACGGCGCCAAAATTTGATGTCGCCCAAAATATGCCTTCAAAGAAGTATAAAGCGGTCGCTGTATCAAATATAGAACCCAACTAGGTTGGGGTCGATCCCACGAGGAATATGGACGGTGTAGGTTTAGCTCTTGTTCAAGTAATTGGCAAGTAAGCAAAGAAAGGGGGTTTTGTATAAGTAAGTAACAAAAGTAACAACTACGGATTCTTTGGATTTGATATCAATAAGAGAACTACACTAGGACTGCGATCCCCAATGAATCTTTAACTCCACTGGTGTATTTGTGCTTAGCAAAACTGTCCCAATGCGTTGCATGCAAAATCTAACAAGATAGGTTCATCTAAGTGTCTCTCGACCTGCTTTAGATGAATTTTGCTCTTCACCTCTCGGTCTCCGAGCGTCGCATTACTAAGCCTAATTTTTTACCTCAGATTAACTATATCCCGCTAAGGCTAAAGTTATTAGATGAAGGTTGATAGCTTCAAATCTCTGTTGTTATCTTATTTTCCCAATCTCTACCCCTCTCTCGAGAAAGTATAGAATACAGGCGGGTTTCTAACGCGTGTACTCGTCAGAAAATCAATCACAACGAAAGAAATAACAATACATGCATGCGTTGGTTCAGAATTGCTTTGCACTTAACCGGTCTCGTTAATTCCTCATGGTTCACGCAACCCTAGTTAATGGGTTTAGCTGCTCATGATTGCAAGAACACAAGAAGAATTCAGATATGAAAACATGATCATGAACTCACAATGATGAAGAAAAACCGAAATCTCAATTATCAATAAAACTCGAATTATGGTTTGTAAATACAAAACCAAGAATATGTTTGTGAACTCCACTCCTCTCAATGAATCTCGCACATAGAACTATACAGGAGAACAGAGTCAGCAACTTTCACGGTATCGTAACTTGGTGTCGTGGAACCAAGTCACGCCACGTAGGTTGATGTCGTGGAAATCAGGCTCAATTAGACATCTTCAGAAGTTGACTCACGCCACCTTTCCACGTCATGTAGGTGAACCCACGCCATGTGGATGCCTGGAGTGGAAATCAGGAGGCATTTTTTCACACTAGGAGGTGACCTACGGCACCACTCACGTCACTTGAGTGGCACTCACGGCACGTGAATGGTGTCTTGACTCCCTCTCCAGTGCAGATTTTTGTTCTTTCATCTTCCGACACTTCGTTCTCGGGCTTGATTCTTCCTTTTTGATCATTTTGCCTTCAAAACCTGTTTTCCTGCAAAGTAGGACAGAAACCACATCATACCACCAAAACACACCCAAGTTATTGCATATTTTCCTTGTTTTAAGCATCGAAAGTGCCATATAACCATGGCACATCATTGTGAACTTGAAATTCTTCTAAGTTTGGAATGAGCTTCGATATTGAATCTTACACACTTTTGGGTTACTTTCTTGTGCATATTTTCCTGTAACACATCTAGTCATATATATTAGCTCACAAATATAAATATTGTATGATATATAGAAAGTTACGTGAATTTATTCCCAAAATTAAGCATAAATATGGGTAAAATGAAAACATTTAGCATATAAATATGCCTAAGATTAATTTTTAAAAATAAAAATTGAAAGTTTTTGTAATTAAAAATTCATATTTCACTTGAAAGAGCCAAAATTACTCTATTGAACTTTTTATATACACATATATGCATGCCTCCTGTATGGTAGATATTCATAGATATACAAGTCATATATACACGCAATGATCACATATTATTATACAAATAATATACATATTTGGTTTTACAGAACCCTCATCATATTTTATTCTCTATTTTTTTAATTCTATATAACATGATGTATAACAGTGTATATACATTTTTATACAATAAATATATACTTTTATACACTATGATGCATTATATATACATTGTAAAGATAATATATCTACCATGTATGTCCATGTATAAATAATACAATTACACTGTATAGAAAGTCTTAATATATTTTTATACAGTGTGAATACATTTGTTATATAAATTTATATCAAACCTCCATCCAACAACCATTACACATCAATTTCAATAACATAATCACCAAAATAAGAAGAAGGAGAATATGCAAGAAATTCACCAATTTGATGTTGAAATATTTTAGATATTGATCACCATTTAAATACCAACCCGCTTCCAACATTTTTCGAGCATAAGGAATAGTAGGATAGATTGACATATCTGATTAGCCAACCTCAAATCATGATCTGATAGTAAAAATGTAGTAGTGGTTCTTAAGTGAAATATTTTAATTTTTAGCTTCTTTATGTAATAAGTAATTGCTCTAAGCTCTTGCATCAACTTCACCTCCCACTATCTACACAGCTAGCTTCACATTCTATCACAAAATTCCTCTTAAAATTTGGTGGTTGGAGTGGAGGTCCATTAGTTCATCTGGAGTCCATCCCGTATTTCATGTCTCCATGCTCAAGAAGTATTATGGGGATGATGATTATACCATCAGTTGGGATTCAGTGTTGCTTGATGATGATCTCTCCTATGAGGAGGAGCCCATTGCTATACTATCTAGACATGTATGGAAGTTGAGAATGAAGGAGATCAAGTTCGTGAAAGTCCAGTAGAAGAACAGTCATGTTGAGGAGGTCACTTAGGAGACTGAAGTAGACATGCATAGCAAATACCCGCATTTGTTTGCCAATTCAGGTAACTTTCTTACTGGCTTTTCCTTTTCCTCTTTCTCTTTCTTGTTACCATTCAGGGATGAATGATGGTAAAATTGGTATTTAATGTAATGACTCATCCCACTGCTACGGTGTTGGTTAGCATGTGAAAGTCCGGGTTAAGTTTCCCCTTGAATTAACATTGTGAAATTTCAGGCTAGGTTGGTCAAATAAATTTTTGATATTGTGTAGTTTAGAGAAGTTCAATGGTTTTGGTGTAGTATTTGATAGATTTAAGATGATATTATGTTAGTCAAGAGTTTTAATAATCCATAGAAACTTTTGGAATGGAAATCTAATTCATAGAACTTCGATTATAGTGATTGTCGTAAAGGGGTTATTTCTTAATGTCAAAATCTGAGGAGTGAATTATGAAATTGCCTAGGCCTAAAAAACATCCCGGCATTCTGCCTTGTTATCACTATAACAGAAGGAGGTTCTACTGCGGCAACCTTGCTATAACAAGCATTGGATCGCTGTAGTAGAGCTCCATGCACCAGCAATTTCTTTGCAGCAGACAAGTATCACTGCAGTCACATTTTTGTAGCAACAAAGTGACTGCAATGATGTTGGGACATTTTACACCCAAAAATTTAAGACTTAAAATTATTTTTTCGAAACATTAATGTTTCGGCCTAAGGCTAAGAAAGAGGCAATTTTCTGCATTCTTGGGTGTCTCCTACTATTAAGGTAAGTTTATTTCACCATTGTTACGTGTGATTAATTCCTTTAATTCTTAGAATTGTTAGAACATGTTCATGGTGGAATTTATGGGTTTAACCCTAGATTGAATGAACTGGTGTGAATTATTTATGGGTGGCTTTAAATCACCTATTAATGGCTTTAGGTTACTAGAATACACTTCCTAGAGTATAATTCATTGTCTTAATCATAATTTATAGGTAATTAGAGTGGAATAAAGGGTGAAAAAAACTAGAATAGTGATTTAGGCTCTGATTATGGGCTAAATAAGTGGGTGTAGGTCCTTAATGCCTAGAGTTGAAGAAAGAACTATTGAATTGTTCCTTGTTGTTGTTTCTAGACCGAGAATAAACTAAAATTGCAAGAAAAGGCAAGGCTCACGTGAAATAGTGCATTTTGGAACTTGATCCGAGGTAGGTTATGAATTGAATTATAGTTATAGACTTAAATTGAATTCCATGCCTATTTATAAGTTGAATAATTGTGAATTAGACTTCGGACATATTTGTGATTGGTAATTGATTGAATAAATGAAATAATGAACCTTGAATTCTACTAAGTGTCTAGACATGTTATGTAATTGCATATTTGATGCCCTTCATCATATTCTCGATAATATTGATTGTGATAATCGTATATTATGATATTTGGTAGGTTGGTATTGCACAGGTATATGTTGCTTACAGATTAATATTTGGAGGGTCAGGTACCACGTCGGTACGATACATAGACTGAGCTTGTCCCTTGCAGGTCATGACTATTGAGAAAATAAGACCCTTTAGTATGTGTGTACACATTTGATGAGAGGTTTGATGATTGTGATGCATTATTTTATATTATTGATTCATTGACTATTTAATTGCATTGCATAAGTGTTGTGACAAATAGAAGTAGCATGAGACTACCTATGATATGGTTAGGTAAAAGTGAGTTGGTGTGTTATACTTGTCATATGTAGAGGATCATAGGATCCTTCTTTATTGTGGTTGAACTTATGCTTGAAGGAGTAGTATAAATGTATTGATAGGGTGAAGTTTGGTATTGTTGTGTTATTTAGTTTTGTAAGTGGTTATTCTATGGATAGTGGTGGTTTAGTGCAATTACTTGTTATGTACTGATTGCTAGTTTCTCTTATTTGATTTATGATAATGTGTGGGTTTTGAGTTAAGTCGACCGATGATGTCTACCAATATATAATGTTTGTAGTGATACTACCTGTGCTCTTCTTTTGTTGAGTGCAGAAAGTCATCCAGCGATTGAGACAAGACCTCGAATTTAGTTTGTGACCAGTAGTTTCTCAATCCAAGGGTGAGCACCTACTTTTGGGCAGCTGTTGGGTCTTCTCATTGATTATGATGGTTCGTAAAAGTACACCACTATAGGTAAGACCTGTTCGGTACCAGGTCCCTATATGAGGATAATGAAGATCAATAAGAACATAAAAATATCTTGCAGGAAGGTAAATAACAAGAGATATTTACTAGGAAACCTCCTTACCAAAGGGATTAAAACCACGACCTACCCCAGAAGGACTTCACCAATCACTCCACTGATCACCAAGAAACAAAATGATTATAACCCTTATGCAATCTAGGAATTAAACTTTAAATTCCTACTCACTAGCAATAACTCTGTTGCTACACAGACTTACAATAACTCTACTATGAGAACTCCACTAGCTAACTCTAGCTAGAAAATAATTCAACAAGAATTCAGCCACAAAACAACTCACAAGAATCTCTAAGATGAGATGTGAGTTTACAATTGTAAGAACAATGCAAAAAGGACTCAATCAACCTAGAAACAATAACATATTTCACTATAAGCAAGTGGTTTCTAATTGGTAAATCTTTGCATTAAATAGATGAGGTTTTTTCTTGAGAAAATTTTCATTTGGTATTATCAAAAGTAACAAAAGTGGGGGCGCATGATAAGATAAATGCTCTCGACGCACTGTAAGCAGAGAAAATGGCAACGACAATCCCCATCGGCGACTACGAAGACTCTAGTGACACCAGCTAATGGAATTCAACTATGTTTAGAGTTTCCTCCCCGCTCAATTCCAATCTATCAAAGGGGAGAGTGAACCTGAGGATAGAGGTGACAACACTGCAAAGTTGAAGGGGAAAGCTAAGATGTCAGAGATGACAACGGTACTTTGCTTACTCCACTTCTATGATGTTGGTACATCTACTGAACCTACACCACAGAGTAATAGGCCACCATCTCCTATGAAGGTTGCAAAGGTCAATTCGGTAAAATAATTAAAGCTAGCAAATGGGTACATCTCTAAGATTTATCCCACCTACACAGAGCAATGGAAAACTCGTGGTGACAATAGTTAAGGATGACATTAAAATGTAAGAGGAATATTGGGTTAAAATATAAATTGGATATGTGATAGGTGATACACCGTATGTGCGTTCAATGGAAAATTATGCTTGTCAAGTATGGAACTTTGTATCTAAGCCCCAAATCCTTTACCATGATAATGGGTACTACATGTTTCGATTCAATATAGTTGAGGATCAAGATTTGATTATACGAGCTGGACCATATACTTTACAAAACAAACCTTTCATCCTTCAGCATTGGGAAATTGACTTTGAGTTTAATCCCGACTGCCTGAGTAAAATTCCCTTTTGGGTAAAGTTTCCAGGCTTGTTTATGGGGTACTATTCTACTGAAGCACTTATCAAGATAGCTAGTGTGGTGGGGAATCCTTTGTATACTGATAAAGTAATAGCTAGAATGGAAAGAATCTCATATATACAAGTACTTATAGAGACTGATGTTTCCAAATCTCTGTCTAAGAGTATTGAGCTGAATGTGCCATCATGTGTGTTTCAATAAAGTATCACTTATGAGTAAACGCCCCAAATTTTGCAATAAATGTTTGAAACTTGTCCATGAGGATATGAATTGTTAGAGGAAGGTACAAAGGCAACCAGCAGATGAGCAAGAACAGGAGTTGCCTTAAAGAAGAAGAAGGCATAAACCTCCTATTCAGGCATAGCAAAGAGTTCAGGATGACCAAGTAGAAGAAGTACACCGGCAGGACCAAGCACCAGTGTCTAACCAAACTGCAAAAACCCAAGGGGGCAGAGTAGTGCATAGTGCAGGAACTTCTTAAGTGGGTCTAAAGTTTTAATAACTATTGGCAGACACACAGGTATATCTGAGTCACTTGAATGTGCACTATACTGAACCATGCTCCTCTGGGATAAGTGCAGCTAGTGAGAGGGGTCCATTTAATCCTTCATAATCCTAAGCACTTGGAACATTAGAGGGATTAATCAAGCCCTCAAACAGAATGAGATGATGCTTTTTTTGAAGAAGAATATGATAGGTTTTTTTGGTTGTGTTGAAACTAGAGTAAAGGAGAGGAATGCCAAGAAAATACTATAGAAATTTACTAAAGACTGGAACTACTACTGCAACTACCCTCATGTTGAGCTTGGTAGAGAGTGGTTGCTTTGGAGAAAACATCTGCATGTCTAGTTGTGAGATGTACATGAATAGTTTATTCATTACTCTGTGGAGAACCAAACTACTCAGTTTAATGCTTTAATAACTGTGGTCTATACTAGAAATAAATTGCAATAGATAGAACAGTTATTGAAAAAACTATAGGGGATTGGGGCTCAGGTACTCAAGCCATAAATGTAGATTGGTGATTTCAACAATGTCCTTACTACTGAGGAAAGAATTGGTCAACCAGTGAATGAGGCAGTGGTATTGGGGTTCCAGGATTTGCTTGCTAATCTACAACTCACTCGCATTAGAACCAAGGGTTACTTATTCACATGGAGAAACAAACAACCTATGCAAAAAAGAGTTTATAATAGGATAGATTGGGCATTAAAGAACCTTCCCTGGCTACAACAATTTAATAACATTAAAGTTGATGTCCTTCCTCCTAGAGTGTCTGATCATCCCCTCTATTAGTGTAATGTTGGAAGCAGATTAGTCTGCACCCCAAACCTTTCAAGTTATAAACTACTATTATGGATCATGAAGCATTCAAAGAGGTGCTTAACAGAGCTTTAATCCAGTAAGTGGATGAGAGTGCAATATGGAATATCTGGCAGAATTGAAAATAAGTAAGGTAGAGCTAAGAGACTTGAATACTTACATGGATAACTATATCCAAAAACTTAACCAAGTCAGGCAACAACTTAAACAGGTGCAAGCCAATAATGTACATTTTCCTCTATTTCAAACTTTGTTTAATCAAGAGAAGAGCCTTATCACAGAAATTGAAAAATGGAGCAATTTAGAAGAAAAGGTGTTAAGACAGAAATCAAGAGCATGCTGGATGAAAAGTGGTGATGCTAACACCAAGTATTTCCATGCCCTATTGAGAATTAGATCAAGTAGAAACATTATCACATCTATATACACAACAACAGGAATTAAGTTAACAGAACCAACAAATGTTGAAAAAGAATTTGATTCTTTTTTCACATAACTTATGGGAAGCTGTAATGACTCCATGCCTTGTCCAAACACTGAAGTTACTCAAAGCGGCACTTGCTTGACTATACTACAACAGCTCTCTTTAATACACGAGGTTATCACAGATGAGATTGATAATACTATCAAAGATATGCCAATGGATAAGGCTCCAAGGGTGGATGGATTCTCAGTGGAGTTCTTCACTAAGAATTGGTCTACTGTTAAGGTTGATATGAATGCTGCTATCCAGAAATTTTTTGATACTGGCTCCATAAATTAGGCTTGGAACTGCACTGCAATCACACTTGTGCCTAAGAGTTCTTAACCAACTCAGGTGAAAAACTTTAGGCCAATATCATGTTGCTCTACACTTTACAAGATAGTGGCCAAGATCCTAACTAGTAGAATCAAAGGTGTAATACATGGCTTGGTAGGTTGTTCTCAATCAATATCTATTGAAGAAAGAAGCATCATTAACAACATCCTGTTCAGTCATGAATTATTTAAGGGGTGCACAAGGAAGGGTATGTCTCCAAGATGTGTACTTAAGGTGGATCTAAGGAAAGCATATGATACTCTTTACTAGCATTTTCTAAAGACTATGCTGGTTGACTTTGGATTTCCTCAAAGATTTGTACTTTGGATAATGGAATGTGTGACAACAGTTTCTTATTCACTTATGCTAAATAGAGGGCTGACTAAGCCATTTAGAGGCAAGTAAGGTATTAGAAAGGGGGATCCCATATCCCCTTACCTATTTGTGTTAGCTATGGAGTACTTGCAAAAAAATGAAACGCCTGGCACTAAATCAAAACATCAACTTCTACCCAAGATGTAGGAAATTCAAAGTGAGACACATATGTTTTGCTGATAATTTACTCATGTTTTACAGGGCAGACATTGAATCTATTAAACTTCTACAACACACATTCCAAAGGTTCTCTGATGCATCTGAATTATAGGCAAACTTGGACAAAAGCTCTCTTTATGTGGCTGGTGTGTCCTAAGAAGTATGATCAGAGATCCTACATTTACTTAGTTATGCAAAAGGAACACTCTCTTTTAGATATTTGGGAGTACCACTCTCTACAAAGAAGCTAAATATTTGTCAGCGTCTATCTCTTATTGAGAATATTACTGCTAGAATCACCTGATGGTCTGCAAGGATATTGTCATATTTCTAGTAGAGTGCAGCTTATTAAGGTTGTCCTTTTTGGGATGAAAACATATTGGGCCCAAATTTTTATTCTCCCTAAGAAGATAATGAAGATGATTGAGGATGTCTGTAGATCATTCCTTTGGATAAGTGCTGAGCAAATTTCTGAGAAAGCCTTAGTGTCATGGGAGAAAATATGTTACCCAAGAGCTTCTGGTGGATGAATATGATAAACTTAAAATTATGGAACAAAGCAGCAGTTATGAAACAATTATGGGCAATCTCTCTCAAGAAAGTTTCACTGTGGATCAAATAGGTACACTACTACTATATCAAGCAAAGGGACCTAATAGATATGGAGCTACCCAAGACCGCAACTCGGGTGGTTAGGAAAATATTGGGATGCAAAGACACTCTAATGCAACTGAGCTCAATTCAAGGCTTATTCACACACAGTATAGTTGAGTTGCAGAAAGGAGATATATAATAGATTAAGAAGACTTATTATTTGCTTCTCCCTCAATTGCCTAGAGCACTATGAAAGAGTATTGTCCTGCAACCACAGGTCCATCTAAGGTATCATTTTAACTAGTGGCTTGCAGTATATCAGAGACTTTAACTGTGGATAGGCTTTAGAAATTTGGTATTCAGGTACCAATGGATTGTATTTTTTGTGGTAATGATATTGAGAGCTTCACACATCTATATTTTGATTATATTCACACTAAAATATTATGGAGTAGATTATTACATTGGATGGGGTATGTTAGGTTTGTTGGAACCTGGTATTCAGAATTGCAATGGATAAATCAAATGGCAAAATAGAGAACTTGGGAAGATGCGATCACATGCTATGTGTTTGCCATGGTGTTGTATTGCATTTAGCGCAAAAGAAACTCTGGTAGGTTCCAAGGTGGTCATTTTTTTATTGATGCAGTTTGTTGAGAAATTGCATTACACATGCATATACGGGAAAGAAGGGTGATTAAGTGGCAATCAAGACTTCAAAGATAGAATTGTTTTCCATAGCTAGTGATTTTAAGAGTCTGGGAATTGAGTAGAGTTGTAATAGAATGTTAATTTATCTTGTAGACAGACTTCAAAATATGTTTTGCTGATAATTTACTCATGTTTTATAGGGCAGACATTGAATCTATTAAACTTCTACAACACACATTCCAAAAGTTCTCTGATGCATCTGAATTATAGGCAAACTTGGACAAAAGCTCCCTTTATGTGGCTGGTGTGTCCCAAGAAGTATGATCAGAGATCCTACATTTACTTAGCTATGCAAAAGGAATACTCTCTTTTAGATATTTGGGAGTACCACTCTCTACAAAGAAGCTAAATATTAGTCAGCGTCTATCTCTTATTGAGAATATTACTGCTAGAATCACCTGATGGTCTGCAAGGATGTTGTCATATTTCTAGTAGAGTGCAGCTTATTAAGGTTGTCCTCTTTGGGATGAAAACATATTGGGCCCAAATTTTTATTCTCCCTAAGAAGATAATGAAGATGATTGAGGATGTCTATAGATCATTCCTTTGGACAAGTGCTGAGCAAATTTCTGAGAAAGCCTTAGTGTCATGGGAGAAAATATGTTACCCAAGAGCTGTTGGTGGATGAATATGATAAACTTAAAGTTATGGAACAAAGCAGTAGTTATGAAATAATTATGGGCAATCTCTCTCAAGAAAGTTTCACTGTGGATCAAATAGGTACACTACTACTATATCAAGCAAAGGGACCTAATAGATATGGAGCTACCCAAGACCGCAGCTTGGGTGGTTAGGAAAATATTGGGATGCAAAGACACTGTAATGCAACTGAGCTCAATTCAAGGCTCATTCACACACAGTATAGTTGAGTTGCAGAAAGGAGATATATAATAGATTAAGAAGACTTATTGTTTGCTTCTCCCTCAGCTGCCTAGAGCACCATGAAAGAGTATTGTCCTGCAACCACAGGTCCATCTAAGGCATCATTTTAACTAGTGGCTTGCAGTATAGCAGAGACTTTAACTGTGGATAGGCTCTGGAAATTTGGTAGTCAAGTACCAATGGATTGTATTTTCTGTGATAATGATATTGAGAGCTTCATACATCTATATTTTGATTATATTCACACTAAAATATTATGGAGTAGATTATTACATTGGATGGGGTATGTTAGGTTTGTTGGAACCTGGTATTCAGAATTGCAATGGATAAATCAAATGGCAAAATAGAGAACTTGGGAAGCTGCGATTACATGCTATGTGTTTGCTATGGTGTTGTATTGCATTTAGCGCAAAAGAAACTCTGGTAGGTTCCAAGGTGGTCATTTCTTTGTTGATGCAGTTTGTTGAGAAATTGACTCACACATGTATATACGGGGAAGAAGGGTGATTAAGTGGCAATCAAGACTTCAAAGATAGAATTGTTTTCCGTAGCTAGTGATTTTAAGAGTCTGGGAATTGAGTAGAGTTGTTATAGAATGTTAATTTATCTTGTAGACAGGCTCATTAGTATCTAGTTGAGAGTCAAAGGTCTGCCTATGCCTAGAAATGTAATGTTCACTTTTTTGATTAATAAAAGATGGCTTTTAATCAAAAAATATTTCTTTTCAGATTATGCAAAAACTTGAGCTTTTCTTCTCAAGGATGATGAATATATAGGATGAGCATTGGGAGAAAAGCTTCCTTATTGGTGGATGCTAGAAAGGATCACCGAAAATTCATCCCACTAATATGCTGACACTGCCAGCGAGTACTGGAAAACTGGCATATAAGACAAATGTGTACAACTGTATAATCTGCATACAGGGGCACCGATTGACGTAACTGGTCCTTCATCTAGGTTTTTCAATCATCAAAACATATAAGAAAAGGCCTAAATTTAACAGATAATGTCCACTGCTTTGGATAATGATATTCCTTAGTTATTTATTTTTGGATATTTGTTTTAAACATTAGATTTTGGCTTAGAATGTTTTTGTATATGACTTTCGAGTCCTTGGGATAATTTAACAAATAGATGCCTTCCGCATTTATTCGTATCTACTATTTTTATTTGGGTTTATTATTCTTGATCGAGAATTGCTTAAAATGGTTAAGTGTTCGATTAAGGGTTTTGGGTTTGATGGCTCTCCAACCGAGGGATTAGTATGGGAGCCACTCATGACTATTTGGATCATGACATGGAATGAAAAAGGGGTAACGTCACTATTTAAGTGACAACAACACTGCACCTGCAAAGGTTTGGCCGCAGACGCGACATTGCAGGCATGTCATATTCCCCACTTTTGTGGAAATCACTTAAACAAGTAGACTTCACCATTGCAGGAGGGACTTCACAGCTGCGGAGCTACAGGAGCGATGAAAGCTCACAGGTGTGGTACAGTGACTGCTGTCAAACCTCTGCAAAAGTGGAACTCCCATGGTCCCCTAGACTTGCAGGCACAATATCACTGGTGCGAATATGGCATAGCAGGTGCAACTGCACCAACTAAGACAAGGCAACTCACAAACCCCTTATCGACCCTCAAAAATCACCTGGAATCCAATGCACACAAACCGAATATGCTACCCAATTGGAAATGACATTCCAGACTTAATGGAATCATTAAGACACCAAATCGAGGTCGTTATCAATGAATGTTGACCAAAGCCAACTCCATGCCTTAAACTTCCAACTTTCAAGACAACTACTTAAAATCCATTCGAATGCCTCGAAACCCAAACCAAAGGTTTTACTAACCTAAAAATGACAATCTGGAGCAAATAGAACTAATAAAATTCCCATATCACCTCAAAATCTTCAAATGATGACCAAAGTCAACTATGCCAACTCCAAAACCTTCCAAAATGAAAAATGCACCTTAGACCCAACTAACCACCTCGGGAACTAGCCACCCATACCCATACACCACAAAGACTATATAGCAACCATGAGGATAGGTAAAATGGTCAAAACACATCAAGAGTCAAAAATCACTATAAGGATTGTTACAATACAAAAATATCATCTATCAACACAATAACAAAAGAATCACGATAAGGCCAAAACATCATGATAATGGCCAATCTATCATCATGACTAAGAAAACCTTGTAACTAGATGACCACTATAGCTTGAGAACCTCTAAGAAGAACCATGAGAAGTTTGTCCCAAATAGAAAGTCCTATCCAAAATGCCCAACCTCAGATGCCAGAATGGCAGCATGAACAGGTCTACTAGACTGAGGACAAAATCCTCTTCTGAATGAACACCTACCTCCAGATTAGGTACCACTAAATGGGCCAAAATTGTAGGAAATCTTGTCTGTTAGGTACCTAAACTTCTCACGATGCATAAGCTAAAACTCTTTGGCATCCTCAACCACTCTCTAAAAAAAGCCCAAGTCTAAGCTATTTGGAAAGTCATTTCTCAAATTCGGAAGGTTAAACCCCACATAAATCAGTGAATCCTATCAGTATAATATGGAAAAATCACTAAGGCATGGCTAGATAATGGATAGATCTAGTATCATAATTAGTCATAGAAATTCCTTCCTAAGTCAAATGTTCAAACTGATGCCTCCACTCTTTTCTCAAGTTATGGGGAACAAATTGATCTAGAAAATACTGGGAAAAAACTCACAAGTCATGGTCTGAGATCCTATAGATCTAGAATCAATATAAGAATTCCACCATTTTTTGGTGAGGCCATAAATCTGAAGAACTGTATAGTCAACTCTGTGGGACTTCACTAACACCATACTCTGAAGCCTCTCATGATGACTCACTAAGAACTCATAAACATCCTTACTCTGACCACCCTGAAATTGAGGTGGATCCATCTTTCTAAACCTCCTAATACTTTTCTGCTCTTTATTAGACATAATTGATCTAACCATACTTGTGGCTCCCACATCTAATAGAGGCATACTATCATACCTAGTTGTTGTAGCCACTAATTACTGGCCGACTAGGATTTGAAAAACTAGAATAGGATACTAATCTGGAGTCTCAGCCTCAACACTAGTTTGAGAGCCCTTTAGGGTACCAATAGCACTAGAGCCATGAGCCATGCCCTTTAACAGACCAAGTATAAGTAAAAGGTCATCCTAAAGTACTAAAGTTTCTACAAATCTATATGGAGCCTAAATTGGGCCTACCTCCTCAATCGGAACCTAATTGGCCTCAACATCAAACTCGACCTTAGAAGACTTTGTTCTACCTAGGACTTGAGTAGCTAATTGTGCTCTACCTCTAGCCTGACCTTGGCCCTGACCCCTACCACATACCATGTCACACTTGTATGTCTCTATATGATTGCTGGGATGGTTCTTGCTTTCTCTCCACAATTGCATGTGTTATCACTATCTATTAGAGAATGAAACAAGGAATCTCTATAACTAATGAAATCAATTTTGTATGATAAGGAAAAGAGAGAATAGTTTTCCTAATACTACCCAAAATATATTACTCTAATACCAACTTGACATGATCTAAAATTTAAGGAAGTGATGGCACCTATCCCACCCCCGTGATAGGTAAGCCAACCTAATATAATATCCAAATTAAATACGATGAATGAATAATAATAATATCAGGTCTCAAAACTGAATCTCATAAATTAACTCATAAAAAGGTACAGAAACCAATAATACTACCCAAAATATGGAAGTCAGAAGTGCAAGACTCTATAAGTAACAAAGTACAATAGAGAGTCTAAAGTCTCTCGATATAAAGGAAATAATATAAATAGGATAGAGGAGATTCGGTAGGCACTTGCAGCTAGCTATAAATATCGATGAAGTAATCCCAAGCATAAAATCTAGGTTAGTTCTAGGAAATATCGACTCGGTACCTGCACGTAAGGTATAAAAAATAAATAATCATGAGTATTAATTCATATGTACTCAGAAACATCGTTGATTAACCCTAATTTAAAGTGATGACGAGAACCACCTAGATTTACTACTACTAGAAACTATCCTCAAAAACCTGTCAAATTAGGTAAACCATACCTAATCAACAACCAAAAGCAATAATAACAAGGGTGTACACAGTGCAATAATCCTCAAACACATCAAATCAGAGTAAAAGTGACAAACCACTTAATCACTTTTCACATCAATTATCAGTACAAGTCAAATTAAGATAATGAGATAAATGCACATGATGCAAATATATGTAGCAGCACATACCCGCTGCCCCGTATATCTAGATGGGACCCATGAGGGATTCACGAGGTCCACATACTTATTTGAAATACTTTGCCATCAGACATGCAAATCATGAATCAGTAAAACCTCCCTAAAATAATTTTTCATCGGGCATGAAAGTTGAAAATTAATAAAATCCTACTTAGAATGATTTTCTATCAGGCATGCAAGTCATAAATCAACAAAATCTACCTAGAACAGTTTCTCATCGGGCATGCAAGTCATTTTAAAATTTTCTTCTCAAAAATGTCATTTTCCATAAGTCCATGAAATGAATATGAATGAGTCATGATTCATATCAATAAAAAGAACTCAAATGTCTCAATTAATTCCAAAAATGGCATACTCAACTCAAAATCATAGGCTACAAGCCCAAACATCAATAAACCTCCTCAATTTACCAAATCATGCCCACGAGAAGGAATAAAACCATTAACTATTATGCTCAACAATTACTTCCTATACTCTATACAACACCATACTATCAAGGTAGGGGAAAGTAATCCAATCAAGCCAATTATTCATTTTTAACCCTTCAAATAACACCATTACCCATATAGATTTTTGTCATCTCATCTATATGGGACTCTATCTCTTAATTTACTTTTCATACAAGCAACTAGCACATAAACACTTTAAAAAAAATCAAAGAAATCACAAATTGCCTTAAAGGAAGTCCAAAAGTCAAAACAAAGCTTTACCCTTATATAGAGCCTCCGAATAAGCTCAATCGAATTAAATGCATATTCTACATAAAAAAAATAAAGCCATAAATATCCATATTATTATACTTAGATTTCAAGTCCAAAAAGTCAACATCGTGCCCACAAGAGCAAAACTAATATTTTATTTAAAAATTACATTACCCATAAATTAAGGAATTCAAATATAAAATTTCATCTAAAACGGTGTTAAAATTGACCTTCAATTCATAAAAATATAATTTTTTAACTTTAGCCCCCCTACAAATCCCCAATTTCCTAATTTAAAAATCAAGATTTGAAGATGAAATCACAATTTAATCATTGGAGAATGTGTAATATAGGTAAAAACCATACCCAAAGAAGAATTCTTGCAAAACACCTTTTGAATCTCCCAAAAATGAGTTCTTAAGCTTCAAAAACTGAGTTATGAGATTTTAGTTCAAAAATAGGATTTTAATATTTTATCCAGTGATTTGTTCTTCATGATCGTAAACCACCATCAAGATCGTGATCTAACTCGGTCGAACGCTTTGTGATCGCAAGGGTCTGATCGCGATTGCAATGACTCAGACCTACCCACACCCAGATTCCACCAGCTACCCTTCGCGATTGCGGACCCTCCATTGTGATTGCTATGACCAAGTTCATTGGCTCTTTGGGATTGTGAGAGGGGTTTCATGAATGCAAAGAGGAAAGTAGACTTGCACAAACAACATAAAAACTTTCAATTTCAAAAATTCCCCGAACAGACCTTGGAATTTGCTTGGAACCCCATAAAGCTAAACCATATATTCTACTAGACTAGAAATGGCATTCTAGACTCAATGGAACCATCAAAACACCTTAAAGGGTTGTCTTGATCAATGTTGACCGACGTCAGACCTTAACCTTAAACTTCCAAGTTTTCAACCAACTACTCAAAATCCATCCAAATGCCTTGGAACCTAAATCAAAGATCCTACAAACCCAAAAATCATATTTCGAAGTTAATGAACCTGTAGAAATTCTATTTTGATTTTGATATCACTAAATGTTGACTTTGGTCATATCACGACCCACAATACGAGGTCATGATATGGCACCCACCCCAACCCAACCCAACCTTGGTAGGTAAGCCCAACTCCATAATAGATAAGAGATATGAAAAGAATATAAATAACACCCAAATAAAAGTTCCACCTATATACATAAAAGTTCCCAATGGTGGATCAAGTCGTACAACTCCTAAGAGTTCAAATAATACAACTATAATAAAAGTAATATATGTAAACGGAAGACTAAATTACATGATAACAAACACATAAGAGAAATGCAAATGATGCAATGCAATGGTATGATAAGGATGAAATATCTTAATATCACCTCGTATACACCTTCCGATCATAAGCTTCCAAGACATGAGCCATGGGGGGTTTGCAAGACATATACTATCACAATCTCATCATCAACCTTGCGGCATATCCCTCGGTCAATGTATTTTACAAAGTATTTCATTTTATTTCAAAATCAATATTTCTCAGTGGTACCAGTTCCATGAATATGAATGAATGAAATGAGGATGTATGCTCATAACCAAATCAATATCATGTAATGGATCAACTCAATAATGGTGTAAATGAGCTCAAATCTCCCTAAATCTCAAGAGATCATGATGTAAGCCATCACATAAAAACATGGTAGTAGAGAGTCATGTAAGACATCAATAATATCAATCCAAGTCAACACTCGGGCATCATAATAATAATAATAAAGAACAAATAATGCTCAAGCAAGATCAGTACCAGCCCCCACATGGGCATCACAATGATAATAATCTCTCAAGTCAATAATAATATTCAAATAAGCCCTCACACGAGCAACACAATAAAATAATGATCTCAAAATATGAATCTCACAATAAAATCTCCAACCCATAGTATACTTTACATGAATAGTTAACTACTCAGTCCGATCTAAAAAAAGTTAAGCAATAACCTACCTCAAAAGCTAAAACATAAGCTAAGATGATTTTCCTTTTTGTGTGGTCTTGAAATGAACCTAATCTATCAAAAATATAATCGAGAAGTTTAATGATACCCATATTATGATACTCATATTAGCTACTTTCGAGTCAAAAAATACCTCAAAAATTGACCCCAAAATAAAAAGGTAAAAATGAAATTTTATTAAAGAATCATGTTTCACATACCTTAAGGATTATAAATATGAAAATCCATCTAAAAAGAAATTGGAATCAAGCTTAAAATTATAAAAAAAAAAAACTAATTTCTCACTTTACCGGGTAAAACTTCAAAATTCCAAGTTTAAATCTAAGTTATGAAGTTGTTTTTGAGATGAAATCAATGGGTAATGATAGAAATAATGATAAAAAGCTTACCCAAGCAAGGTTTATGAAATATTTCCTTTGAAATTGCTAATCTTGAGATCTCAAAGTTCAAAAATAGAGAAAATGGAGAAGAATTACAAAAAAAGAAGTTTTTATACAACAATCATTGCCTAGGGGATCAAATGAAAGCCTAAGTGTGTTGCCTAAGCGTAAAGACTACCTATAAGGTGGTATTCACTTTCCAAGCAGGCGCCGCGCTTAGGCGTCCATTTAGCCTCTAAGGCGGCTAAACCTATCGCGTAGGCAATAGTTGCCAGATTGGTTGGCTTTGCCTAAGACGGTACCACTAAGACAGAAAAAGGTCCGCCTAAGAGGTTTCACCAGAAAGTTTTTTCATAGATGGAGTCTGCAACTAGAAATGGCTCCGAATGGACCTTTGAGATTCAATCGATAGCCCATAAAAACAAACCATAATGCTACTAGGTTAATTTCAATGTTCCAAACTCAATAGAATCATTAGATTTATCAAATGAGGTCGTTATCAATAAGTTAACCCAAGGAACCCTTTAAGGCTAATTTAACTAGTTTCTCATCTAAAAGCTCAAAACTAAAAATAAAGACATGAAACCCGAATCAACCATGCTACTAACCTAAAATTGACATTTCGGATCTAATAGAATTGATCGACTCACTATCCGACACTCGGATTACAAAATGTTTACTGAAGTCAAAAATAACTCTTTAAGGGCTACTCAAAACTTCACACTCATATAAATCACTCTCGAATACCTGGGGAACCGTTCCAACCATCCCCACAACTCATAAATATTAAAGCAACTATAGGGAAGGGCAAAATAATCAAAACACAGAAGAAGCTAAAAATCATAGTGAGGGTTGTCATGTTATCCACTATTAAAATACGCATTCATCCTCAGACTAAAATCAAGGAAAGTGCCTTAATCGATAAAAAGTTGGGGATATCTACACTGTATATCAGACTCAACCTCCTACATAGCCTCCCTAATTGCGTGATGTCTCCACTGAACCTTCACAGAATCAATATTCTTGGATCCCAACTTCCTAGTATGTCTATCTATCCTCAAAGGACAAATCATGTTCTAATGCAAAGGAATCCTTCTGGATCACATAAGTATCATCTGGACGGTATCGATACAACCTTAAAATATAAAATACTGAATAAACAGCCGTCACATGTAGAGGCAAAGCTAATCTATAGGCAATATCTCCAAACTTCTCAAGAATCTCAAAAGGCCCAATAAATCTTCGACTAAGCTTACCTTTATTTATAAATCTCATCAAACCCTTCACGAGTGATACCTTTAACAAAACCTGTTCACCAAACATGAAGCTGTATCACAAACTCATCGATCAACATAACTCTTTTGCCTACTCTGGGCATCCACAAGCCTCTGTTGAATCAACCTCACTTGATCCATCTAGGCTCTCAACAAATCAGTGCCCTAAAGCCTAACCTCGAAAGAATCAATCCATCCTATGAGGGATCTACACCTCCGGCCATACAAAGCCTCAAAAGGAACCATCTAAATGCTGGAATGTAACTATTGTTGTAGGCACACTCCACTAAAGGAAAGAACTGGTGCCAATGACCACCAAAATCCATAACACACGCTCGAAGCATGTCCTCTAACACCTAAATGGACTGATCTGACTAGTCATCCATCTAAGGGAGAAAAGTTATGCTCATCTCAAGCTAATTATTGATACGAGGATAGTTATCTTGCAACATATGAAGAGGGGGTTTTATATACGGATGATAGCTTGAAGTCTGAAAGAAGCCATGAAATAACAAATACATAAGGCCATGGGCGATCAAGATACTATTTGGCAATCAAGAAGGGCCCTTATGGGTTATTTCCAAAATAGTCACTTTTGGGCTATTTTTATAATAGGTTATTTTTGTAAAGGCAATGACTATAAATAGTTGTCTTTTCTATTTTCATAAGAAGATTTTGGATGATTGAATTGTTTTGAATAGATTTGATATTTGGTTACTCTATATTAGGGTAGTGATGGGGTTCGATTTTAATTGTTAGCTTAGATTGAGTGATTAGGGTGGATTCCCGAATTGTTTATGTTATCTTTTTCCCTTGATTGATCATCGAGTTATTATATTTTGGATTCAATTTGGTTTTTCGTGTATTTGATTGAGTTCTTTTCTTCCTTGGTCAATTTGTATATTCATTCAAACCTTTCTTTCTTCTATTCTCATCCCTCTTCCTAATCTATCCCTCTATCTTCAGTTTATGTTTAATTTTGCATTTTTGATATTGATTTTAGTCACCTTGATTAGGATAGTTATCATCTTGATATCAGAGCTTAGGCTAGAGATTCATTCCTATGAATTTTAATCCTAGGTTCACAAATTTAAAAATTTAAAAATTTCAAAATTTCAAAAAAAAAATTGGGTCAAAAATTTCAAAAAAAAATTGTTCGATTAGTGCTTTGTTTGAGTTTCCAACACAAGATTCGTGTTTCTCTATTGTTTAGGGGTCTAGATCTAAAATTCAGATTGATTTGGAGGTGTTTCAAAATTTCTCCATTGTTGAGCTTGAAAATATTTGAAGAAGGTAAAGTGAGTTATTATTTAAGGATAAATTGGAGCTTGAAAAGCATCGGGGTTTGTTCTCCATAGAAAAGGGAGACTAAACCTCCAATTTTGTGTAATTTGGAGTTAAAAATAAAGAAGTTATAAACTTTAGAAGTTCATCATTGTTCATGGTGTTCTTCATAGCTTGATGTTGGTGGAAATAGATTTATTTTTGGCTTAGAATTGAGGGCTAATAATTATTGGAATTTGTTCATGGTGTTGAAAGGAGCTCATGTTTAAAATTTTATAAAAATCGGAGCTAAATTGAGTGAGTTATGAATTTTTAAAGATTATTAATGTTCATGATGTTCTTCGTGAAATTCGCATGTTGTTGAGGAGGAATTTTTAAAAGCTTGAGTTTGATCCAAAAAAGAAAAAAAAGAGAAATTGTTAAAGGATTTGTGAGCCCAAAGGATTCCAAAAAAAGAATCTGAAAATTTGAAAAAAAAGAAGGAATTAGTCAGCACTTTTCACAGCCTAATCAAACGCATCCAGCTGTCCAGGGTTCCAATCAGATGCGTCTAGTTGTGCAAGCGTCAGTAACGCGTTAGCCAGCCCGCGACAGTAAGCCATTTCTCTAAGTGGCTTTCGATTCCAGCCACTGCTCGAACCTCCCAGCCTTGGCTTGTGTCCACCAAAACGTCTACAGCGCCCCAAGCCATTGCTCCAAGCCCTCCAATGCGGCTCCAGCACCTAGCTAGCTCATTTTAAGGCATTTTTCAAGGTTTTTCTTCAATTTTCAAGCATTTTCTCCATGGATTTCAACCAAACTTCTTTTCAAATTTTTTTTTTGAGTTCAAATCTTGGTAAATTAGTTTTCTTTTCATTAATTCTACCCTTTTTTAGGTGCATAACTTGATTTTAATTAGTAGATTATCCTACTAAATATTATCAAGTTCATTGAGTTTAATTTTTTTTTCTTGTGCTTTCTTTGTGTGCTTTTCTCATTTTATTTTGTTGTTAATTTTCTTGATTCAAGTTCGTTAGTTTTAACTGAGTCATCCATCTTTCAAGAGTCATAAGGATCCATTCCTCTACAAGTATTGATAATCTTGAATTAATTGAGTGAAGCTAGTAACACTATCAATTTGGGAAAGAAGTCGTAGAATGTGAGTTGAGAGTTCATGTACGAGTGACATGAGGCTTTTATTACTAACTTGTTTGCTAGTTTTGCAAGTACAAAAGGTGATATAAGGTAGAATGCCATCCATAGCTTCGAATTATTGTGGAGATGACATTAGTGTCTATGATGTAGCGACATGAGCTATGAGTATAGTGATGATGAGCCAGTAATTAAACTCATGAGTATGATGGTGAACACTATGAAGGATATGATGTTCCAAGAGATTATGACCGACATGGTGATGAGAATTACTACACCGGAGATGAATGTGAGATGTATAAAGCTTATGGCTTTTGCGATGATGTTAAAGGGGTATAGGAACCTTGTTGCAACTCCTCTAATGAATATGAAGGTTTTCAAACTTCACACCATGGATATGAAGACGATATAAGGTATAAGGATTTCTCCCATATGTCTTATGAACACTTTGAAGAGGGTTGTACTAGAAGGGGGGGTAGTGAGGTTGGATGTCCTTCCTCATCTTGTGCTACTTCTAATCTTAATAAAGGAGTTATAGATATGTGGGTGAGAATAATTCGGAGATGTCGTGTGGACCATCGAAGAGGTACATTCTCTACTTCTTAGGATGCAAGCTCTTACATCTCTCATCCTAGTTCCGATGTACGTCACCATATAATAATGATGTTGTAAGAAGGGTGGAAGGATCAATGAGCCATCTAAATAAAGGGAATTCATTGTTTCAAGATGTGTATGACTGGGAGATACGGATTCTTGGAGAAAAAGTGACAAGTGAATCGCTTCCAATTGGAGAGTTTGCACATTTGCATATACAAGAGTTGGGTTCCTCTATGTAAAAAACTCTTGACAAAATCTCCCAAATAGTCTCCAAGCTTAAATCCAAGGAGTCGAAAGCAAAGCAAGCTACTCCTTGTGGAAATGTGATTGAGGAGGAGCCAATAAAAGAATAGAAGGCTACTCCTAGCAACTCAAAGTGGAAGCTAGAGTTGAAGGGATCTCCAAACCCTTCACAAGGGATCATTGGCACTTGTCCGAACTCTAATAAAATGAAGAGACCAAAGGTTAAGAAAAGTAAGGGTGTGATATGTGAAAACTCTAGAATGGAAGAAGGAGAGGATGTGAGGAGTGATGTGAGAGAGTTGTCATAACCCTATACTAACTTTTGCAACCTCTCTTCCTTTTCTAGTTGTCTTGATTCTTGTGTAGGTATCCTTGAAAACAAGCCTAGTGAGGCACCTCGAGCAATGAAGAATCATGAGGTGCTAAAAAGCTTCCCAAAGGAGCAAATATGCTCCAATGTTGAAAACCAAGGTGAATGCAATCCTTTCTATGAGCTACAAGGTAACAATGTTAAACCTTACACTTTGTCAAAAGTAGAGGATCCTTGTGTGGCTAGTAGCCACTTGTGTGTAAGTGATAGCTTGTATGTGTATGAGCTTAAGGAGTTTTTTTCCTTATGATGTCAATGATGACACCTTATTGATAATGCCATTGTTGTGGGTGCCCAAAAACTAGTTAATCCTATAGATGACCAGATTTATTCTTCTAGTAATATCGATTTGAGTTCACCTAGTATTAGCACTTATGACTTAAGTGAAAGTGTATTTTCATCTGATAGGGGTAGTCAAATACTAGTTGGGTCCAATTGTGGTAATCATGTGCTAGATGTTTTTGATATCAACATGTGACCAACTAGTGTTCATTTTGGTGATGACCAACTTATTTGTCATGATGGCCCACTAATTAAGGAATTGTGTTATGTGTGGAATGAGCCTCAATTTAGTGATGGGGTTGGTATAGTTGATCATTTGGATAGTCATAAAGAATCATTACGCCTAAATGATGGGTCCTTGGAATGTGATTCCCTTTCTTATCATTCTCCTAAGAATTTTGAGGTGGGATATGAATGTAAGTACTATATCTTATTTGATGATGACATGACTATTATTGAAGAGCATAATGGATTTCCTTGTGATAATAAGGATGTGGTCTCTCTTGAAGGCTATACATTGATTGACAATCCGTTATGGTGTGATGACACACTTTTTAAAAATGGAAATCTCTTCTTGGAAGATGATTAGTATATTTAATAGAAAGGTTAGTGTCAAAAGTAAAGGTGGTATATATTCCCTAATGACCACCTCATCCTTATGTGATTCCACTCTTGATCAAGGCTCTAATGCTTATGGATCAAGGGGTGAGCATCCTCATGAGCACACATTAGATGAGGTCTATTTAAGTAGCACCATTCTATACTACTTGTTTGCATATGATGATGCCAAGAATTTTAATAGAGTATGTTGTATGATGATGAAAGTGCCAACCGGGAAAATAACTATTTGTTTAACCCATGTGTATGGAATTCCTTTCTATTTGAATCTGGTAATGATTTGAATAGTGGCATTTGTAGTAAAATGCTTGGTCCAAATGACAAGCAAGTTATGAGTGAGGTTGTTGGCTTGCATGGTGATAAGTATAGTAGTAACATTTCTCTTATCTCGTATGATTATTGCTTAGTGCTATTACTTGATCTTAGGGATTTGAATGAGATATATTTGACAACTTGTGTGGGGAATACCTTTGAATTTGACCTCAGTGATGAATTGGGAGTAATCCCATTGTTGAAGATACGAGTGTATTCGGTGGAGTCTTAACTTGGGATGACCTTGTTTATGACATGACACTTATCTCAGTGGGATATCATATGTTACTTGACTTAAATAGGGATTTGTGTTTTTCTAAATATAGAACCATTGATTGCTTACATGTGTGGTTACCTAAAAACCATGGTTCTTTTGATTGACCCCTTTGTCAATATTTCTTATGTAGCCAAGTATATCTTGCTTTGTTGGGTTACTAACCATTTGTGGTTCATTTCGATGCTTGGTCATATGTTAAGTGTGTTCACCTTTGACATGGTGATATAATTGTTATTACTAACCCTTGTGCTAACCCTCATGCTTTGAAGATATTGTGGTTGCTTGTCATTCTCATGTGTTTTAGGATTTGGATTCGAGGATGAATCATTTTCAAGAGGGGAGGCTGATACGAGAATGGTTAGCTTGGAGCACATTAGGAGGGGTTTTCATATATGGATGATAGCTTGGAGCCTGAAAGAAGTCATGGAACAATAAATACACAAGACCATGGGCGATCAAGATGCCATTTGGGTAATCAAGAAGGGCCCTTGTGGGTTATTTCCAAAATAGTCACTTTTGGGCTATTTTTGTAATAGGCTATTTTTGCAAAGGCAATAACTATAAATAGTTGTCTTAGCCATTTCCATAAGTAGATTTTGGATTATTGAATTGTCTTAAATAAACTTGATATTTGGTTACTCTAGATTAAGGTAGTGATGGGGTTCGATTCCAATTGTTAGCATAGATCGAGTGATTAAGGTGGATTCCGGAATTGTTTGTGTTATCTTCTTTCCTTGATTGATCATCGAGTTATTGTGGATTCAATTTAGTTTCTTGTACGTTTGATTGAGTTCTCTTCTTCCTTGATCTATTTATATTTTCATTTAGGCCTTTCTTTATTCTATTCTCATCCATCTTTCTAATCTATCCCTCTAACTTCAATTTGTGTTGTTTAATTCCATATTTTTAATATCGATTTTAGTCACCTTGATTAGGATTGTAATCAATTAGACAACTCACTCTGCATAGAACTCTGAGAATTCGAGGTAAATTATGTACCTCTATCAAAAATAATGTAGATAGGTATACCATGTAGCCGAATAATCTCTCAAATGTAGATCTTGGCCAACTTCTCCGCATTATAATTTACCTTCATAGGTATGAAGTGGGCTGATTTAGTCAACCTATCCACAATCACCCAAATAGAATCAAATTTTCCCAAGGTCGGGGATAGACCAACCATAAAGTCCATAGTGATACTCTCCCACTTTCACTCGGGAATAGTCATTTTCTGCATCGTACCACCCGATCGCCAGGGGTGGAGCTATAGTATAACATGGGGGTTCGGCCAAACCCAGTAGCTTTTGCATAGACCCTATATTTTTATTGAAAAATTCGGTATATTAATATAAAATAAAACACTGCGAACTCACGTAACAAGTGTGGCCGATGGATCAGTGGCCAGGTGCAAGCCTGAAAAGCTCTCCATGTCTAAGGTACGATTTTGAATGCCACTCTTATCAAATTTTCTCCTTTTCTCTAAGTGTTGTATTACTTGTTTTCTTAACTTTTCCTTTTACATTTTCTATCTTTCTGCTATATATGCAGATTGTTTGTTCTAAACAAACTTTATTTTAGAAAAACATAAGATTAACAATTAGAAAATTACAAAATGCAAAAAAAAAAATAAAATTGTTTTACTCTTAAAATTTATTTCGATCTTCTTCTCAAACAAAACCAAAATCAACTTTTTACAAAAAAAAAATTTAGTCTTTCTCCTCTCTTTCTCTTTTTCTATTTTCCAAGTTGTTTACCTATTATAATATTGACAATATAATCATAAATTATTTCTACATTATCCTATTATATTTATCAATTTTGCTATTTTTCTTCGTAAAGTTTCAACACCAGAACTCCCGACTAGCCGACAAGTATGTGGTCCTTTTCTTATTTCTGATTTTTTTTATAGTGCAATTTTTTTCCTCTTTCATAATTTGTAATCTTTATATGGTTGTCAAATAGGTACATAATCGATGTTCTATGATTAATTAATTATGATCTTAATTTAAAGTGAGAGTCTGTATGATCATAAATATTTACGAGGTTCGAACTTCTTCAAATACTGCTCGCTTTTGAGTGCAATTGTAATGATAACGTTTATACTTATATAATATTAAGTGATTCGTCGCTTGTTTAAATATATATTGTGTATCAGTACTCATTCGTCAATTTGGAGGTTATTATATATTAGCTTGAAGTCGTTGTCCTATCTTAAAATTTAGAACCCCCAAACTTTAAATCCTGGTTCTGCCTTTGCCGGTCACTGATGCTTATACTTCACTTGTTGACAATTCAAACACATGGCCACAAACTCTACAATGTCTTTCTTCATCCCACACCACCAATAGTATTGCTTCAAGTCATGGTACATTTTATCCACTCTTGGATGAATAGAATACCTCGAACAATGAGCCTCCTCCAAGATTAGCCTAATCCAACCACCAACTCTCGACACACAAACACGACCACCAATCCTCAAAATACCCTCGGGATCAAGAGATTATGTCCTTACCTTGCCACTCAATACTTTATCACGAATCACCCTATACTTCACATCAACAAACTGTCAAGCTCGAACCTGCTCTATCAATGAAGATCTAGCCTCAACATATGCCAAAACACATCCAGGTGTCGAAATATCAAGTCGAACCAACTGGTTAGCTAAATCCTGAACCTCAAAGATTAAAGGTTGCTCCCTCGCCAAAAGATAAGCTAAACTCGCCGCCATCCTACTCAAGGCATCTGCTACCACATTAGCCTTGACCGGATGATAAAGAATAATGAGATCATAATCCTTCAGCAACTCTAACCATCTACATTGTCTCATATTAAGATCTCGGTGACTTAAGAAGTACTGAAGGCTACGATGGTCGAAGAAGATCTCACAATGAACTCCATATAAGTAGTGACGCCACAATTTCAACACAAACACAACCGCGGCTAACTCCAAATCATGAGTAGGGTAGTTCTTCTTATGTACCTTCAACTGTTTAGAAGCATAGGCTATCACCTTACCCTTTTATATCAACACCCCACCCAAGCCACCTCTGGAATCATCGCAAAACACAGTGAAACCCACGCCCTCCTCGAGCAAAGTCAGATAGGAGCCGAAGTCAACAACTCCTTGAGCTTTTGAATACTACTCTTATAATCATCTAACCACTGAAAAACAACCTTTTACTAAGTAAACTTAGTCAAAGGAGCCACAATGGAAGAGGAACCATGTACAAATCGTTGCTAATAGTCTGCTAACCCAAAAAACCTCTGAATTTCAGTAAGAGAAGTAGGTCTAGCCCAATCACGAATCACCACCACCTTGGCTGGATCGGCCATGATACTATCCTTGCTCAGCATATTACCCAAAAAAGAAATAAAATCTATCCAAAACTAGCACTTGGAGAATTTGGCATACAACTTCTCATCTCTCAATCTCTAAAGTATGATCCTTAAATGCCTCACATGCTTAAATTGGAATAAACCCTGATATCATCGATGAACACAATCATAAAAAATCCAGGTAAGGCCGAAACACCCTGTTCATCAACTCCATAAATGATGCAAGGCATTAGTCAACCCAAAAGACGTAACAAATAATTAATAATGGCCATACCTCATATGAAAAGCTATCTCCAGAATATTCGAAGCTCTAATTCTCAATTGATGGTAACAAGATCTCAAGTCGATCTTAGAAAACAATGAGGCACCCTGAAGTTGATCAAACAAATCATCGATGCAAGACAGAGGATACTTGTTCTTGATAGTCACCTTGTTCAATTGTTGATAATCAATACACATGCATATGGATCCATCTTTCTCCTTCACAAACAATATAGGAGCACCCCAAGGAGACACACTCCGTCTAATGAAACCCTTACTCAACAAATCCTATAATTGCTCCTTTAATTCCTTCAACTCTGTTGAGGTCATCCTATAAGGAGGAATAGAAATGCCTGGCTCTACATTAATAGCAAAATCAATATCCATATCCGGAGGAACACCAGGTAAGTCCATAAGAAACACGTCCATGAACTCTCTAACGACTCTCACAGAATCTAAGGAAGGCGGTGAATCAACACTGGTATCACACACATAGTCCAAATAATAAAGACACCCCTTCCCTACCATACGACGAGCACATAGAAAAGATATAATCCCTTTCGAACATGAACTAGGAGTACTTTTCCACTCTAACCTAGGTACACCCAGAATAGCTAAGGTCAAGGTCTTGGGAAAATAATCCAAAACTACATGATAAGGGAACAACTAATCCATAACTAATATGACATCAAAATCAACCATATCAAGGATAATCAAATCTACCTGAGTTTCATGCCCCTAAAAGGTCACCACACATGATCGGTACACCTGATCCACCACTAAAGAATCGCCTACGGGGGGTAGAAACAAGAATGGGCATAGCAGGAACTCACTCATAACATCAATACCAGTATCAAATATGTAGAAACATAAAGAATGTAGACCCAAGGTCATACAGTAGTGAAGCGAGATGATGACAGACTAGGACGATACCTATAATCCCTGCATCATAGGCCTATTCCTCAATTCTCCTAGAAAAAGCATAGCACTGACCACGCCCACTACCAGACTGAGTAACTCCTCATCCACTAACCCTGTGTACTCTCTCTAACTTCTAACACTGGAGTCGAACAAAGCTAAAGCTAAGAACCCTGTTGGAGAGGACCTAATGTATGCCGGGGATAATCCCTCTCTAAGTGAGCATACTCATCACACACAAAATATCCCCTACTAGCTTAATCACGTTATGAGGTTCTAGAAGAACCAGAATGCCCTCCATAACTTAATGAACTAGAATGAGAACCTCAGCCCACATGACCTGATCTCTAATCACTCGAAATATCAGAACTCACAACCCCACTATCTAAACTCAGCAAAGCTACCTGAATTGGTTTACCATGGTAACCATGAAAACCTCTACCTAAGAAATCCCTACCTTGAGATTAATGACCACTAAAACTGCCTTGTCGGTGTACCCTCTTAGCACCACCACTCTAAGTATCCAAGAAAATAGACGCGATCATATTGGTATGATCCATAGTGCTCTGAAAGGACCCTCATAAAACCACTAACTGAGCTTTCGCTAACTGATAAAAAGTAATCAAACCCTTAACAAACTTTTTGATCCTCTCAAATTCTGTGGAGATACTAGCTATGGAATACCTAGACAAAGCATGAAAATGAGCCTCATACTCAGCAATAATCATGAATCTCTGCTTCAAATGATCAAACTCATCCCTTAGCTTGTCCCTCAATATATAAGGCACAAATATCTCAAGGAAAATCTCAAAATATTGGGTCCAAGTCAAATGAGGGGAACCCACTAGTCTACAACTGACATAAGATATCCACATCTACTTAGCCAAATTAGTCAATTAGAAAGTAGTGTAATCAACACCATGGGACTCAAGAGAACGGAGGTTATGCAACCTCTCCTGACAATTAATTAAAAACTCATAAGCATCATCAACAATAGAACCACCAAACTTGGGAGGGGACAATCTTATAAATCTCTCGAATCTCTTTTCTCATCAGCAGACATCACTAAACCGGCAGACACAGGTGGAAGAACAAGTCTATCAGGAAAAAACTCAATATGTGGGGCCACAACAGTGCTAGTTGTGCCTCGGGAGTCTAAAAATCATGAGTAGGAACTTGTCCAGATGGTTGGACACCCCATGTAGTCTGAGAACCATCCGATGTACCTGGTAGAATACCTTTTTGGGGAATGCCATCCAAATGTCCCCAAAGATGAATTAGTAGACCCTGCAATACTGGTGTAACAATGAAACCCTGAGGAACTTGGGATGGTCCCACATCTTCTAGCTGATCAACCTCCTCATCATAATCAATCACAGGCTTTGGAGAGGCTACTCTAGCTTATCCTTTAGTCAGAGCCACTCCTCGTGCCCGACCTTTACCTCTGGCTCAGTCGTGATCCCTACCTCACCCCTTGAATAGGGCTCTAATAGTAGGTGATGTATCAGCATCCTCGACAGATCTTGATCTAGTTCTCACCATCTGCATAGCAAGAGTGGAATATAAGTTTAGGATACTGGGCATGAACAACACACAAGATAAGGAATCAAATTAGAGAAGTTTTTCTAAAAACATCTCATAGCCTCCCAAAGATAGTTGTGGACATCAATGTAACAATCCACGGGACTCTATTAGACATCTTACTCTTTTACTCATGATATCAATAAACCTAGCACTCTGATACCAATTTATCACGATCCAAAAGCCGAGGTCATGATGGCACCAACCCCAACCCAATTTTGGTAGGTAAGCCCAACTCCATAATTGATAAGATATATGAAAAGAAGACAAATAACATCCAAATACGAGACTTCAAATAAAGTCCGGACAATGATATAAAATCAAATTTGAAACTTAAATAAATACAACTCAAATTCCAAATCTAGTGTCATGAGTAAAAAACACTAATAACTAACATAGACTATGAAAATACACAACTCTATCTCTGAAATGAAAAATAATGACAAGATAAAGATATGATAAAGTCTGAACATTTTTCGAAAGAGGAGCTCACCAGTACTTAGAAACAACCTCAACTCAGCACGAACTCAAGCTCCACATGTCGCACTCAAACTGGGATCTACACCGAAAGGGTACAAACAGTATACATGAGTATGGTCCATTTGTACTCAGTAGGCATCATAGGCCAACCGATCAAAGTAGAAAACTAAACATATAAAGGATACTATGAGCACGTTTCTACCTGTATACAGAAAAGTTTCCAATGATGGCTCAATTCCTACAACTCCTAATAGTTTAAATAGTACAACTACAATAAAAGTAACTACACACGAATATATATAAAAGGAAGACTAAATTGCACGATAACATACACATAAGAGAAATGCAAATGATGCATGCAATGGTATAATAAGGATGGAATGTCTCAATATCACCTCATATATACCTTATGAGCATAAGCTTTTAGGATAGGACTCATGGGGGTTTCGCAACTCATATACTATCACAATCTCATTAATAAACCTTGCTGGCACATCCCTCGGTCAACGCGCTTTATAAAGTATTTTATTTTCTTTAAAAATTAGAATTTCTTAGTGGTACCAGTTCCATGAATATGGATGAATGAAATGAGGATGCATGATCATAACCTAATCAATATCATGTAATGAATCAACTCAATAATGATGTAAATAAGAACAAATCTCCTCAAATCTCAATAGATCATGATATAAGTCATCACATGGCAAAACATAGTAGAGAGTCATGTAAGACATCAATAATATCAATCCAAGGCCCCACTTGGGCGTCACAATAATAATAAGGAATAAATAATTCTTAAACAAGACCAATACCAGTCCCCACACGGGCGTCAAAATGATAATAATCTCTCGAGTCAATAATTCGTATTTATATAAGCCCCTATACTGGAAACACGATAAAATAATAATCTCAAAATATGAATCTCACAATAAAATCCCCAACTGATAGCATACTTTACATGAATAGTTAACTACCCAGTCTAGTCTAAAGAAAGTTAAGTCATGACCTACCTCGAAAGATGAAACACAAGCTTGGACCCTTCAACAAGTAGTTTTCCTTTTTTTTTTGTGGTCTTAGTACGAACTCAACCTCTCAAAAACGTAATTTACATGTTAAGAGGAGTTTAATGATATCCACATTAGCTACTTTAATTCTGGGTCCAAAAATTACTTTGAACATCGACCCTAAAATAAAAAGGGCAAAAATAGAATTTTATTAAGGAATTGTGTTTCGCATACCTTAAGGATTCTAATTATGAAAACCCATCAAAAACCAAGTTGGAATCGAGATTGAAATCATTGAAAAACTAACTTCTCACTTTACCGGGTAAAACCCCAAAATTCTAAGTTTAAATCCATGTTTTGAAGTTGTTTTTAAGATGAAATAAATGGGTAATGATAGAAATAATGTTAAGAGGCTTACCCAAGCAAGGTTGATGAAAATTCCCTTTGGACTTGCTATTCCCGAGGTCTCAAAGCTAAAAAATGGAGAAGAATCACAAAAAAGGAGTTTTTATACAGCGATCATTACCTACGGTCAATTGATTGCCTAAGTGATGTCGCCTAAGCGTCCAGACCACTGCTAAGGCAGTAGTTACTAGACACGCAGGCACCTCTCTTAGGCGACACTTAGCTAGTAAGGCGGCTAAACCCATCGCGTAGGTGATGGTTGCCAGATTGGCTGGCTTCCAGTAAGGTAATCCTTTGTCCGCCACGGCGGTACTGCTAAGGCAACAAAAGGTCCGTCTAAGAGGTTGCACCAAAAGGTTTTTCACAGTTGAAGTATGCAACTAAAAATGACTCCGAATGGACCCTCGGGATTCGACTGAGAACTCAAAAAACAAACTAATAAATGCTACTGGGCTAATTTTGATATTTTGGAACTAATGAAACCATCGGATTTATTATAAGAGGTCATTATTAACAAGTTAACCCCCGGGAACCTTTAAAGACTTATTTAATTAGTTTCTCATCTAAAAGCTCAAAACCTAAAGTAAAGACTTGAAATCCAAACCAACCATGCTATTAACCCAAAATCGACATTTCAAATCTAATGGAACTGACAGAATCACCATCCGGTGCTCGGATCATAAAATATTAACCAAAGTCAAAAATATCTCTTTAAAGACTACTCAAAATCTCAAACTCATATAAATCATTCCCAAATGCTTCGGGACCGTACCAACTATTCCCACAACTCATAAATAATATAAAGCAACTACAGGGTAGAGCAAAACAATCAAAAAATAGAAGAAGCTAAAAATCATAGTGAGGGTTGCTACAGGTCAACCTTACTAACTTTCAAACATTACACAATGAAAACGTACTTAATTCTCATCCAACCACCTAAGAAACCATGCCACTTACACTCACAGACCATAACTAACATAAAGTAACTATAAGGAGGGATAAAATGGTCAAATTATATAGAAAACAAAAAATTACCGCGAAGTTTATTATAGAAGCTAAGCATGCCAAACCATCTAAGCAAAGTCCTATTTTCCAAAGAAGAGAGCCAAGACAAGGTCAAGTCATCCGGGAGCCCAGCAGGGGAATGCTTACTAATACAGACGCCATTCCGCTCATTCCTCTTTCCTTTTAAAGAGGAATAGTCTTGTTTGCTTTAGAAGTAAGCAAACAAAGACAAACGATAGCTAAGCAAGAGCTCTTATAGTGACGAATAACCTTTTTATTAGACCAAACAAATAAGCTATAGTGCCTTTTTCTATTCTACGTTCTCTTCTACCTACTATCATATTTTTCTCATCTACAATGGACATATATAGTAACTTATAGGAAGTCTCAAAACATGAAAGTGGATGAAATTACTCAAAACGAGGTGTTACATTCTCCTCCACCTAAACCAACGTTCATCCTCGAATGTGCCCAAAATAATTTCAATTTGATTGAGTAGCTATAAACACTCGTTATACATATCCTTAGTAGTCTGATGTAGAGTCCACTGTAATTAGACTTCATAAAGCACTTAAGCTTAAAAATACTCATTTTGATCTTATCCCAAACCACTTATATTTCTTATATTTACACCCGAAACTTTCTTAAATGTTTGATTCTCAATTATTTGAATTGTCTCAAACTGAATTATCTGATTTAGAGTATAACCATGCTTTCAAGCATAGTCGAAAAAAAATACACTCATAATCATAGCAATCTATTTAGCAACAACCACAACCCATTGCCAAACACGTACTAGTATAACGCCTTCATCCAACATATCTTTTTTCATGCTTACCGTATTCTATTAATTGTACAAGAGACCTTTAGAAATACATGATCATCCACCATAACTGTAAATCATGGATCTCTCTTGTCTGAAAGGAACTCTTACCTATAATGAGTAGTTTTAAAGTGTTTTTGTTCCTAATCGGCCTTATCCAAGGCCGATTAAATTGAAATTAGTTATGAACTTCGTTGCTAATCCACCATTAAATTACATGTAGCTGACAAAATTTTATGATAATCCATCTCTAAATAGAATTACCTACAACTTTGTTGTTTAGTCAATTTGTTTGATGCTAATTCCTATTTTTATAGTAGTGATTCATGTGCTAATTCCAAATCTGTTAGCTTTCGTCAAGCTTAAGCTATTCAATTAATAGTCAAGATCAGATTTCACATATATTTTCAAATAACATCATTTTCACACCATACTAGTAATTATCATATTGTGCCAAATCAATAAAAACATAACTAATCATCCCAATGACTCCCCGAGATTGTGGTTTTTTGAAGTCTCATCTCAACCTTTTAGAGGGAGGCGATGAGCCTTATTGAGTACATTTGTACTCATTTATAAGACTACATTATTATTTTTCATTATAGGTACATGTGTGCTTGGATGTTTATCAATGACACGAGCTACGCAACAGTGTTACCTCCTTTTTGCCCATAGATTTTGAAAGTACTTTTTTAATTTTTTTTTTAAAATGTCAGTTGACCATAAAATTTATCTAGTTATTAGGAGATTTTGAAAGTCAAATCTTCAAATCCCAAAATCTGCTTCAGACCACTTTTTGGTCCAAGGTATAACTATTAACCTATTTTAAAGTTTAAAACTTGACTTTTGTATTTTACTTTCTCCGTTTCAAAATAGTTGGCCCTTGTTGACTTGACACTTCTCTTAAGAAAATATTTATTAGAAATTTATTTTATCAAATTAGCATTATTAATCATGCGTTGAAAATATAAACTTGAGTATATACACTTTATGTAGTCATTTAATGATAGGGATAATACTGAAAGAAAATAATAAAATTATCTTGATTTCATAACCTGGACAACTGAATTGAAATAAATATTTTAAGCAATAGGGCCAACTATTTTGAAATGGAGTAAAAAAATCCCCCGGACTTTTGTAGTTACTATAGTTTTTGTTTTTGCACTAATGAATCTTTGTAACTAACTATAATTTAACGAATTATAGTTGCTAGCAATTGTTAAAATATCATGTTATGATTTTAGGATAATGTATTAACTAGTTCCTTATAAAGATGATAATGTTGTCCCAAACTTATTTATATATAGGATTATCATTTGCGATGATAATAACAATGAATGTCATCAAAAAGTTCTGTGTAATCTATGATAAGCAAATATGTTTGTTTGATACGGTTGGTATTCTTGATTGTTTTTAGAACTTATGAATATAAGTCATGTTTCATATTTTTTTAAAATAAGAAAATAAAATAAAAAATTATGATCAAATACATTTTCAACTTCAATATAAGCTTCACCAAAATCAGATTTTTTTTAAAATAAAAAATTAAAAATATGACCAAACGCTAGCTTAATTTCTAGCTTTACTTGGTGAGCCCCACTATTACTCAGTGGGTGCGAGATACTCTAGCTTCTAGCTTTACTTGGTGAGCCCTAGTTTACTTCCTAGCTTTATTTGGTGAGCCCCACTATTACTCAGGTGGGTGCGAGATACACTAGTTTCTAGCTTTACTTAGTAAAGCCCACTTAATTTCTAGTTCATTCTTTTGCGTAGTTGGGTTTCGTCTCTTGCAGTAATTGGCAGGTATATTATTTATAGAAGCTCCATGATATACTTTTGATAAGTTGGACATGCATGAGTCTTTTTTACATTACATGTTTACATAAGAGGATAGATGGAAAAGTAACATACATAGTAGTAAATGAGTAAAATATTTCATAATTTATAATTATTAATTAAACTATATAGTCTGTTATAAACTAATAAAGAAAAGACAAGAATAATAAGGGAGAGAAGATAGAGTAATTCTTATTTTTCTTGAGGGATTGTATTGAGGGATTATGGATGAATTACAATGAAGAAAAACCTCATTTATTTATAGGTAAAAACTGACTTGATCCCAAAGTTAGGGTTCCTAACTTCTCTCCTAATAAACATACAAGTAGACATTCACTATAATACAAATACATTTATAACACTCCCCCTTCAATATTTATTTGATAAATAATGAGCCTCGTTAAAACCTTACTAGAAAAAATCCATTGGAAAAAAAATCTATGAAGCCAAAAGAGTACACATATCTAATATACACATTTTAGTTGCCTCATTAAAAAAAATTACAAGAAATACCTAGTGGGATATGACCTTGAAAGGGAAAAAGAGTCCAACGCATATTGACTCCCCCTGATAAGAACATCAATTCAAAATCTTAAATCTTCGCATTCCAATCTTGTGCACCATCTTCTCAAAGTTGTAGTTGGTAGAGACTTGGTGAATAATTATTCATATTACTTGAATGAATCTATTGCATGTTGATATCGACATTCTTTTGGAGCTCATGTCTGTACATAGGTTTGACCAAATGTGCTTCATTCTTTCTTCTTTTATGAATCCTTCCTTAAATTGGGTTATGCATGCTGCATTATCTTCACATAAAATTTTGGGTATCTAGTCATATTTTAAACCACACTTTTCTCGAATGAGATGTATTATTAACCTCAGCCACACACATTCTCGGCTTTCTTCACGAAGAACTATTATCTCAACATAATTTGAATGTCATGTAAAATGATTTGGTATGACAGTAATCCTTCTTGACAGTAGGTAATATTTCTGTATCGAATCCTTGTGTCAATCATATGAATATCCTGTATATTCAAAAACTTGACAATATTCGTAAGCATAAACACATGTATATGAGACCTTTCATTTGTCATATGAAAGTGATATTGTTTTAGTATCTCCATCTAAGAGTAAAGCTATATCATGTTCATAATTGTAGAAAGATGTATAAATACATCAATTGCACAAGATATGATACTTCATGACCAATCCAATTCTACATGTTTCTCATTTCAACTTCTTCCAGCAAATAATTTGTCGCTTTTGAAAACTCTCCAAAAGTTTCAATAATATTCAAATCATCAATTTATCCCTTATAAGGATTATAAATAAGTTTCCCAGAAACTTTTATATGCTTCCGACATTTTGAATCCTTTGGAGATTTTCATATAGCTTTTGTCAAGTGACAATATTCAGCATTTCATGTGTGACTTCTTCAAGAGTCTGGACAGTAAATCAAATAAGTTTTATGCTTAACAAGATGCATCATACCATGTCAACTTGATAAATATTTATACATCAACATGATTAAATAAATGTAGAATTCAGATTCTCATAATCTCTTGCAATATTGGGTCTTATTGCATTAAAGATATCGTCTACAATATATTATTTATATCGGTTTGCAATAAGACATAACTTTTTGAGATCTCATCACTTTCTTATTTTTCTTAGGTACCTAAACCTGGCATAAGGTTTCATGAAGTGTTATGTCATAGACTATTCAAGAGCACATTGTCTCTTTATTATGATTATTTGCTCCTTTTTTTCAAGAATTATTGCATTTGAAACCGATTGATCTACCATGTTTCATGTATGCTGTAGACTTTATCCTTCAGGAACACATAATAGGAGCATTTGCAGCTTAATATGAAATCAACTTTGGGTCAGCAAATGCTCCTAGAATTTGACTTGAATTATCTTTTGAATGAGGATCTGATGATAATTTCTCATAGATACTTGTTATCTCCCCCTTATGTTAGAAAAACTAACATATATCCTCGATATTTTTGAGTCCATCTTTGTGCATCATGGTATATCTATTAATCATATACCGCACATCAAAAAGATATTAGATGAAAAATATGTGGTTCTTCATCTTGAACCAATTGAGAGTGAGAAATTAATCATAATTTATTGGTCTAATGCATACAAGTTCTATTGTATGCAATATATCATATTTTAGACCAACACACAAGAAACTTTGTTCTCATAAGAAATGGTTCAGCTATTTATCGGAGGCATTCAACGCCAAACCAACATTATCAAGATGGATTGTCTTTGATTACATCATCTGGAAATTATGTTCTTAACTCAATTTAATTGAGCAAGCAACTTTATAAATGTCAAACTGCAGGCTGACAATAAACGCACATGTAATCATCTTATATCGATGCATCTTAATATATCACATGACATGTGAATGGGCTTATATTCATCTTTTATACTTTTCAGAATTTAGGGATCCAATCCCAGCATTAGTTGATCTAATCAACTTATCATGAGAACAAACAACATATAGAATTCTTGAAGAATCTTATATATCTTCTAAACATGTCTAATACTCAATATGCACATCTTCGTAATGTCGCAATCATTCATGTCAACTTATGAACTTTTATACTAGTAAACTCCAAGTTTACCATGACATGAGGTCTTTGCTTTAGTGAATTTCAGAATTACTATCACATGAATAAATTTTTAGATTTACTACTTCAGGAGTAAATTTCAGAATATTTCTCCTCAATTATTCTATCTTTTCTGGAGGTGCTACTCCTATTAAATTCACCCCAGGAAATAGATTTGTACTTATAAAAATTAAAATTCTCATTTCCCATGAATGGAATATAATCGTGCTTTAAGCCTATCAAATTATGATAGCTTAGAATCATTTTCAAGATATTGCTACTACAAGAACAAATCGGGGCATACATATTATGTAGAAAATTTTTCTCTAACATATCTTTAATTATAATCACAATAACAATTGTTCCTTTTCCATGTTCATGTGTATTCATTTAATCACAATACATAGTTGTCCCTTTTCCATGTTCCTGTGTATTCATTCAACCGCTTGTCTTCTTACAGATATATTACACACTGCAACCGCATTTTCTTCAGGGAATGGAGCAGATTTAATGAGACAAGTTTTATGACTTTTAACCAAACGCGTACATTATTATGCCTTAGTCATCATTATACATCAATATGGTGCATTGAGATTCAAACTTTTTTTTTTTTTTTTTGCCGTGGTTTCCGGGAGCTTTGCACCCGACTAGCTGTACCCACCAGGTCCCGCTGTTTCAGGGCGGCCTCCCGATTCGTTCCACGGGGCCCTGGAGACACGGTCGGTTTGTAATGCCCCCAGTAGCCCTGCGGGGGCTCGAACTGGCGACCAAGAGGACTTTGTCCTCCAGCCTTTACCAGCTGAGCTAACCCTCAGGGTTCATTGAGATTCAAACTCAATGTCTTATATATCCATACAAAGGCATCTTAAGCCATAAATCGATGGGACTTGAACCTAACATCTTACCATCATGGTACATCGGGACTTTAATCTAATGTCTTACCCTATTGGTGTGATAGAATATTAATCAATCTTCTTACCCTCAATCAACGGAACAATAGACCAAAGATAAACAAAACTCGCTACAAAATACTAAAGTCTGCCAATTGATCCTTCAACAAATCTATTAATCACGATCAACGAATATTCTTACCATGAATGCTGAAGTAATTCTTTAATAGGTTGAAATATTTGATTTTAAGCATCTATTATTATTCATGTGTACAAAAAAACATAATTGTGATAATAAATCATATTCCATCAGAATCCATTATCTTTGAAAGTGACAAAATCTGCAAATACTTAGCTTGGAGGAAAACGTTATGTATAACCAATTTCAACACATACTTATAACAAGTAAGCATTTTTTCTTTTCTCTAAATCTCAACACAAAGAACATAATCCTCTAAAATCAGAATTCTGACATTAGTTAATAATCCTTATCATCACATGCTTCCATGGTTGAGATGGCTTTACACGAACATACCTTTGATCTTGAGAACGGAAAGTAGCGGACGGAAGATGTTGGGGGCTTTATATTATTGCCCTATTACCCGGTTAAAGCTTCATGCTGATAAGAGAGAGAAATTCTTGTTTCTCTTGAGTGATTGTATTGAGGGATTATGGAAGAATTAAATGAAGGAAAAATTTCTTTATTTATAGGAAAAACGTGATTTGGTCCCAAAGTTAGGCTTCTAACTTTTCTGCTAATAAACATACAAGTAGACATTCACTATAATACAAATATATTTATAACAAAATCTAAATATATACTATATATTATAAATCAAGAAATGTTGCTATGAATAAAAGAGTAAAAATACGGAATCCGACTATATTAGTGATAACAAAATTAAATACATACCGAAACACACACTAATATATATATATATATATATATATATATATATTTAACCATCCATTATTGTATTCATATATTAAGTATATTGAAGAAACACTATAAATTATTCATATATTATCTATATGTTATATACTATAGATTTAAATTGATATTGAGCTAATTTTCTATTTCATGTTTCATGAATATATAAATATATATATATATATATATATATATAACCATCCATTATTGTATTCATATATTAAGTATATTGAAGAAACACTATAAATTATTCATATATTATCTATATGTTATATACTATAGATTTAAATTGATATTGAGCTAATTTTCTATTTCATGATTCATGAAAGAGAAAAATAACAAGATAAATATATGAACAATAGAAAGGAGACCAAGTTTTATAGGAAGGGGTGCCAATTATTAGTTAAGATTCTATTTTAGTGAAATTTTATACTTAATTATGAAATATTTTCATTTTAGTGCATTTCATAGAGATATTTTAGGAAGAAATTTTTCTTACAATATAATTAAAAAGTTAAAAATTAGAATAAATTGCATTTATCTAATTTTCTAAAAGTAGTTATAATTTTTTAAAATACCCTTCTCAAAACTTGTATTTATATAATTTATAGCCTATTTATAGTCCGTTTGGCCAAACTTTTAAAATCAACTTATATTAAGAAGTACGGCAAAAAGTACTTTTCAAAAAAGTACTTTGGTGAGAAGTAGTTTGTGTTTGACCAATAAATTTAAAAAAAGACTTTTGAACAACAATTAGTGTTTGGCCAAATTTTTAAAACTGTTTTTAAGTATAATTTTTCAAAAGTGCTTTTAGGGAATAGGTACTTTTTTTAATTATGAAAAACTGCTTACTCTATTCTCCAAAAGCACTTATTTTCTTCCATAAGTTTGGCCAAATACCTCATTAGTAATGCTTCTAGAATCAGTTTATTTTGAAAAGTGTTTTTGTCAGAAGTGTTTTTCAAAAAAATACTTTTGGTGAGAAGTAGTTTGTGTTTGACCAATAAATTTGAAAAATACTTTTGAGCAACAATTGGTGTTTGGTCAAACTTTTTAAAAGTGCTTCTAAGTGTATTTTTCTCAAAAATATTTTTTTTAAAATGCTTTTAAGGAGAAGCTACTTATTTTAGCTTATGAAAAACTATTTTTTCAACTCTCCAAAACTGCTTATTTTTTTTCGAAAATTTAGTCAAACACCTTATTTTTTAAAAAATAAATACTTTTGAAAAAAATTAACTAGGCCAAACAGGATAATAGATTCAAATAATATGAGGCTTTGAACCATATATTTGCATGAAAATGATCTTTTATAATCAGATTCAAATTAAACGGAAGAAAATAATCTTTCAACGGAACCATACAATTTTAAAGCACTTGATTGATACACAAGCAATAATGCTTTCCAAAAAAAAGATACACAAGCAATAATGTCATGCTAATTTGTCCATCATTTGATTGCACCACAAATAATTGATGGATTCTGCCAGATATTGGCCAAACAATAATTAAACTAAAGAACATGAACCACACATATTTTATCATATCATATGGTCAATAAATGACAATTTACGTATTTTGAAATTTATTTACACATTTGTCGACCTTAGCTTCTTTTTTGCTTTTCTCTTCTTTTTCTCTATTTTCTTATATCACCACGTGATTTCGTACACTTTACTTTTATAAGTGCTGCCTTCTATAAAACAATGTATTCCCATAACCTCTTTCCTCGAACACGTAAAGCCGTCATTTGAATAATACGCATAGGCGTATAGGAGTACTACGAACTTGACTTTTTAGATAATTTCTCAAAAGAATAGTGATGGAGTCAGAATTTTCATAAAAAAAAATTTAAAAGTAAACATATGAACCAGTTGAAAAAGAGTTTAATATCTACTATATATACATAAAAAATAATTTTAATCATGCATAAATAATATAATCTTTTCCTGAAGGGGATTGGGAGCCAAAGGTGGCTCCGCCCCTGCTAAAGAGGATAAAAGATTTTTCATCCTCTGAACAGGATAAAAATTTTTCTTGATGAGTTTATTTCATCCAAAAATTGTCCTTCCTACCTGAATTAATTGATTTAACTCTTGGTGAATTCAAGTTCTGTGGGCAGTACCTTCACACAATATGTAGTTTATAACCTTTATTTTAGAATAGAAAAACAACTCTTTAAAAAGTTCAATAAAGAAGTACCATAGGGGACAGATATAGTGCAAGTGGTATGAGTTCATCAGAACTTAGTAGCAATAATTTGATTTGAATATTATATTTATATATTTTTTTCTAATCTATTGTGAAGGAGTAGGTTATCATTCTCCCTACTTTTTAATTTCCTGAAATATCCTTGTTATTTTTTGGTAGTTCATAAAGCTAGGGACTTTTTGGTCATTTCAACCCAAAATTCCTCAAATTCATTCCCTCTCCCCTGCATTACCAAATTTCCCATCACGGTATGATAGAGAGCTTTTTGTCATTTCAACCCAAATCTCCCTTCACCATACAATCAATGTTGGGTTCTAATAAAAGATGAAAGAGTAAAGGAGGGAAGAAATACTAAAGGAAAATGAAAAGTGAATTATTCATTTTGCTTTTTGAAAGAAGCATTTCTCCTGCATTGGTGACGGAAAGGAAAGTTCATGTGTTTAAATATAGAAGCACTCTTTAATGCTATTAAAAGGTTGAGAAGAAGGTATATCTCGCGCATCGTCCGTCGTCGCTTGCTCAACTTTGAATTTGAATCAGATTTGTCAAATGATCAAGATAGATTATCTTTTTGGATAAAATTTATTTAAATTTAAATATTTAACAATTATTTAATTCAAAATTTCTGACCCGGATATGTTCCCGCATGTATAACGGCATAAATGGATGTGTGGCCATATAAATTCTCAGATGCTACCGATGAATCTCTAGATCGATAAGTTCTTGACTCTTTGCGATGTGGCATGTGAGATTTAGTTTGAGGAGAAAATTATTGGGTGTACATGTACTTAAAATTAAGGTCCAGTGATACTTTTAAGTTTTAATGATATTCAACTTGAAATCACGAATAAATTAGACTTCCTGAGAAATCTCCTTCCAAACTTTGCTTATTTTCATACAAATTCCATTATTAGGGAATTTAATGTACTAATACAGATCAAAGTTCACTTAAGAAATCTGAGAGATGAAGAATACGAAGTCAGGCATTTTGATGTTTCTTCAAAGGCAATTGCTTGATGAATTGCACCACGACTTCAACGGAGTTGGTGGCAGCAAGGGTGATGAAGGTGGAAGCCTCATTGGACTCGGAAGTGCCACCACCAGCCATGTCGGAAAGGGCACGGATAACGATGTAAGGTACCTTCTGCTGGTAACAAATAAGAGCCACAGCAGCACTTTCCATTTCGACAGGGCTAACATCAAACTTATTGTAGATGAAGCTCCTATATGCTGCATTGTCTAAGTATATGCTTGCACTTGTTCCTCTGTGTACTCTTGCTACTTTGGGTGTATAGCTCAAGCATGTCGTTGTGTTTAAGCAACCTTCTAGTTTCAAACCCTAGATACAAAAAAACATCAATTAATTATTGATAATGTGTGTATTTTATTTTATTTTTAAAAAAAATGAGAGTGGGAAATACTTATTAATTAATTACCTCGAGTTTCTTGGCAATAGCAAAGTAAACAGGGTCAACAGGGACCCAAAAGATATGTTGTCTTTCCTCAGGAGTGCCATATACAGGGAATACTTCTTCAAGTTGGTACCATACATTGTTAAGAAGATTGCTATGTGAGTTGCAATTTGTCACATTCACTGTGTATTTCGAAATTTTCAAGTATCCAATTTCTCTCGTGTAATCTCCATTTACTTCAAGGGGCAGTTCATTCTCAGGGCCATCTCCATATCTCTGTATTTTTATATTTATAAGTTTGACTTTTCTGATATATAAAAAAATGAACAATGCAAAGACTTTTCAACCTAAACTATATGATTATTCTTCTATAAGTGGTGCAATTTTTCTTTTGCATTACTTCAATATGAGAAATTTCAAATTCAGATCTCATCCCCAACCATTGTGGGAACTCAACACCCCACCCCACCCCCCACATCTAAAAAAACATGAATTGGATGTGCACGACTCTAATATCATATAAAAAAATAAATCTTGGGTCTAACTCAACTCGAATAGTTAACTTATATGGTGGGATTTTCCAGGACTTTATATATAAGGAGTTCAAAGATCTAAGCCCCAATATAGCTCAATAGCCCCCTTGCCAACTGAGGACTGGCATGTGGAATGTGGACAAAATAAGATGGGGCCCATCATCGAAAAAAATGAATTGGATGGACATAACTCTGATATCATGTAAAGAATAAATTTTGGACATAACTCAATTCAAAAAGCTAATTCATGGGAAGGATCTTCCAAGACCATATATAAGGAGACCAAAAACCTCATCCCAAGGGATGTGGGAACTCAACATATTTTTTCAATTTTAACATGCAACCTTAATTGAGAAGACGCCGTCGAGATGTACAACATAATAATTACTACTCCCTCTGTCCCAATTTATATGACACACTTTTCTTTTTAGTCAGTCTCAAAAATAATGACACATTTCTATATTTGGTAACAATTTAACTTTAAAATACACACTTTACCCTTAATGAAATGATTTACAACCACACAAGTAACTATGACTCATTTTAGACCACAAGTTTCAAAAATCTTCCTTTCTTTCTTAAATTTTGTGTCAAGTCAAAGTACATCACATAAATTGGGACGGAGGGAGTAGTACGTTTGCTTGGAAAATTTCTACAAGAACCTAACTTCTTCGAAACCAAAATTGTTGGAGACTTGGAGCTTGGACACAATAGAATTTGGTTTACGTGAACTTCGTCCTACATCTTAATATGTTTTAGCTAGCCCAATATTGACTTTTAATAGTCCAAAGTTACTTGTACTGAGATAAAGCTTGCTTGACTTTGTTAGATTCCAATTCTCTCATGGCCTGTTTTTGAAAAACATTTTCCTTGATATTAAATATCAAAAAGTATGTAAAAAAACTCATTTATTTTCCAGGAAAACATTTTTCTTCTTTCCCCAAAAAGGCATGGAAAGTTGCTACCTGCCAATTCCAAAGAGCAGTGTGTGCCCAGTACTGAGGAATTGCAACATCTCCAATATGGAGAGATGGGTTTGCATTTCCTGCAATTCCATAGTGCACCACTCCTTTAACCTCGAACAATGCTAACAACAATTGTGTTGTTATCCCTGCGTTTAGCTGAAACAATTAGACAAAGACAAAATCAGAATGCACTTCTAATTAATTTCACAATAAAAAATTAAGGAAAGATTAAAAAAAATACACACCATGGCAAGTCCAGTCATAACCAGAACGACAGGTTGTTTATAAATTTGTCCAAACCGAAATCTCCTCCCTTAGGATGATAATCAAAGGAAATATAAAATCGATAAGAAAGTGATCGAATTAAAAAAAAATGTATACATATATATATATATATATATATATTATGAAATTACCTGCATAATCAATTGTAAGATTAGTAGGTTTGTAACTAGGGTGTTGAAGGAGAGGGTTCATCTCAAACAGATTAGGAATGACCAATCCCAAGTAAGGTCCTTTTCTGTTAGCCATATTGATCAATTTTCTCGTCTTTCCCCTTATGTCACCATTTACTTCTTCTAGGGTAATAATTAGCACAATCAAAGCCAAAACTAATGACAAAAAAAGCTTGGAAACTGCCATGGTAGACACTTTGAGAGAAGGGAACTAAAGAGAATAGTATTGACAAGGGTAACCAAAGGGACCCCTCATATTTATAGTAGTTATACATTGCATAATTGATCAAGACAGACAACGAGTCTACATAATTAATGTCTCCGTTTAAAAAGCAATGACTTATTTTTTTTAGTTCATTTCAAAAACGAAAAAGGACCAAAACTACCTCTGAACTATTCGAAATAGAGCAAAAATACTCTCCGTTTATTTTTTGGCTCAAAATACCCCTCCATTTATTTTTTGGCTCAAAAATACCCCTCATTTTAACGGAGTGCCAAAAAGGGCCAAAACTACCCCTGAACTATCTGAAATGGAGCAAAAATACCCCTCCATTTGTTTTTTGGCTCAAAAATACCCCTCACAATAATGAAGTATCACCAAGCACACCAAGTGAAAAACAAATGTCACATGGTTAGTCTACGTCAGTGTCCCATTTAATATCCAACCAATCCATTTAACCATATTCCAACTTAGCAGCCATTTAATATCTGTACCCGACCCATCTTAAAAAAAACCCAACCCGTCCTCATAAGTATATGGTAAAAATAGATTCACCCTTCATTTCACTTGAACTCTCAAAAAATTAAAAAATCGATGCAGACTAGGGATTCTGAGGGAAAATGTGGCACTTCATTAATGATATTCAACTTGAAATCACGAATAAATTAGACTTCCTGAGAAATCTCCTTCCAAACTTTGCTTATTTTCATACAAATTCCATTATTAGGGAATTTAATGTACTAATACAGATCAAAGTTCACTTAAGAAATCTGAAAGATGAAGAATACAAAGTCAGGCATCTTGATGTTTCTTCAAAGGCAATTGCTTGATGAATTGTACTACGACTTCAACGGAGTTGGTGGCAGCAAGGGTGATGAAGGTGGAAGCCTCATTGGACTCGGAAGTGCCACCACCAGCCATGTCGGAAAGGGCACGGATAACGATGTAAGGTACCTTCTGCTGGTAGCAAATGAGAGCCACAGCAGCACTTTCCATTTCGACAGGGCTAACATCAAACTTATTGTAGATGAAGCTCCTATATGCTGCATTGTCTAAGTATATGCTTGCACTTGTTCCTCTGTGTACTCTTGCTACTTTTGGTGTATGGCTCAAGCATGTCGTTGTGTTTAAGCAACCTTCTAGTTTCAAACCCTAGATACACAAACACATCAATTAATTGTTGATAATGTGTGTATTTTATTTATTTATTTATTAAAAAAATGAGAGTGGGAAATACTTCTTAATTAATTACCTCGAGTTTCTTGGCAATTGCAAAGTAAACAGGGTCAACAGGGACCCAAAAGATATGTTGTCTTTCCTCAGGAGTGCCAAACACAGGGAATACTTCTTCAGGTTGGTACCATACATTGTTAAGAAGATTGTTATGTGAGTTGCAATTTGTCACATTCACTGTGTATTTCGAAATTTTCAAGTATCCAATATCTCTCGTGTAATCTCCATTCACTTCAAGGGGTAGTTCATTCTCAGGGCCATCTCCATATCTCTGTATTTTTATATGTATAAGTTTGACTTTTCTAATAAATAATAAAATGAACAAAGCAAAGACTTTAATTTCAACATAAACTATATGATTTTTCTTCTATAATTGGTGCAATTTTTCTTTTGCACTACTTCAACATGAGAAACTTCAAATTCAGATCTCATCCCCAACCATTGTGGGAACTCAACACCCCACCCCACCCCCCACATCTCAAAAAAAAATGAATTGGATGTGCACGACTCTAATATCATGTAAAGAAATGAATCTTGGGACTAACTCAACTCGCAAAGTTAACTTATATGGTGGGACAAGGAGTCCAAAGATCTAAGCCCCAATATAGCTCAATATCTCCCTCACCATCTAAGGACGGGACATGTGGAGTGTGGACAAAATAAGATGGGGCCTATCATCTAGGAAATAATGAATTGGATGGACATGACTCTGATATCATGTAAAGAATAGATTTTGGGCATAACTCAATCCAAAAAACTAGTTCATGGGAGAAGGATCTTCCAAGACCATATATAAGGAGTCCAAAATCCTCATCCCAACGGATGTGGGAACTCTAACATATTTTTTCAATTTTAACATGCAACCTTAATTGAGAAGACGCCGTCGAGAGGTACAACATAATAATTACTAGTACGTTTGCTTGGAAAATTTCTACAAGAACCTAACTTCTTCGAAACCAAAATTGTTGGAGACTTGGAGCTTGGACACAATAGAATTTGGTTTACGTGAACTTCGTCCTACATCTTAATATGTTTTAGCTAGCCCAATATTGACTTTTAATAGTCCAAAGTTACTTGTACTGAGATAAAGCTTGCTTGACTTTGTTAGATTCCAATTCTCTCATGGCCTGTTTTTGAAAAACATTTTCCTTGATATTAAATATCAAAAAGTATGTAAAAAAACTCATTTATTTTCCAGGAAAACATTTTTCTTCTTTCCCCAAAAAGGCATGGAAAGTTGCTACCTGCCAATTCCAAAGAGCAGTGTGTGCCCAGTACTGAGGAATTGCAACATCTCCAATATGGAGAGATGGGTTTGCATTTCCTGCAATTCCATAGTGCACCACTCCTTTAACCTCGAACAATGCTAACAACAATTGTGTTGTTATCCCTGCGTTTAGCTGAAACAATTAGACAAAGACAAAATCAGAATGCACTTCTAATTAATTTCACAATAAAAAATTAAGGAAAGATTAAAAAAAATACACACCATGGCAAGTCCAGTCATAACCAGAACGACAGGTTGTTTATAAATTTGTCCAAACCGAAATCTCCTCCCTTAGGATGATAATCAAAGGAAATATAAAATCGATAAGAAAGAGATCGGATTTAAAACACACACACACACACACACACACACACACACACACATATATATATATATATATATATATATATCATGAAATTACCTGCATAATCAATTGTAAGATTACTAGGTTTGTAACTAGGGTGTTGAAGGAGAGGGTTCATCTCAAACAGATTAGGAATGACCAATCCCAAGTAAGGTCCTTTTCTGTTAGCCATATTAATCAATTTTCTAGTCTTTCCACTTATGTCACCATTTACTTCTTCTAGGGTAATAATTAGCACCATGAAAGCCAAAACTAATGACAAAAAAAGCTTGGAAACTGCCATGGTAGACACTTTGAGAGAAGGGAACTAAAGAGAATAGTATTGGCAAGGGTAACCAAAGGGAGCCGTCATATTTATAGTAGTTATAATACATTGAATAATTGATCAAGACAGACAACGAGTCTACTTAATTACTCCATTATCTTTGTTTCAAAACCAATGATTTTTTATTTTTTTTAATTCGTTTAAAAAATAATAATTCCTTTTTTTTTATAAAAGTATTTTAATTTTAATTTTTCACGTAATATGTTTAAGATCATAAAATTAAAAAATATTTTGATATATTTGACATAACTTTAATTTAAAATCATAAAATATAAAAATTATCTTTATTTTCTTAAATTTCATGTCAAGTCAAAATATGTCATTTTTTTGTATAACAACATTAGTTTATTCTTTGGCATGATACTCGAGATCTTCTTGGATGATGTTATAGGTGTACGAAAGATTTAAAATATCAGTTTTTAAATTGGTATTAATCAACCATTAATTGTCACATCAGATATATACATTAATATATAGTTTCATAGAAAGTGAAGAATCAATGCAAGAAGAATTAAGCTGCGGTGGTGCAAGGAAACCGCAGTTAAAATTTCTTTGAAATTATTACTAACAGTCAAAGCTTGTTATAATATCTATTTATTATGTTAACATTTCAATATAACGATTTAATTTTTTCCAAAATTAATTTTTCATTATATATTTTTCTTTTCTATAATAGCATTCTACCTATAACAAAAGTCAAATATGATCATAACTTCACGAGGAAAGATAAATGGTGTTTGCTTTTTTTTACATTTCATACTCTTTTCTATATTTTTTAGTTAAATTGGTTAACAAATACACTCCTACTTGATAACTATGAAATTATTAAGTTTATTTTTAAACTTTTATTTATAACAACTAAATGAGATCTAAATGTCAAACATCGATATAAATATATAAACACCTCTCTTTTAGCAATAATATTTTCTGACACTGTAACAAGGTTTGACTTTTACTATATTAATATATAGTCTCTAAGGTTCTAATCTTTCGTTACTGTCAATGACGATTTAATTTAACTTTCATCATCCTTCCGTTAGTTTTCGTCAGTTATACTTTTTGAATTACATATTTGACAGAGTTTATACTACTACAGTTGACTGCTCATCATATTCTATACTAGTTACGTTAATTTGTTTAAATTTTGTAGCAATTAGGTTACTAATAATTCCAATAACAATCCAGTTTAACTAACAAGGTAGCATTAATTTTGAATGACTTAGACATGATCCGCATCAACAGGGTGAACAACGTGCGAGTTAGATGAGAGTAGATTTATCATGCGTTTGATTAGGAGTATTAGTTAGTTTCGAAATTTTTTATCCCATCATTTACACTATAATGATGGAATAAGTTATTCCATATATATGGTCGAATAACTTATCTCATAGGATATTTCAATCCATGAAATAACTTTGTTTGTCTCGTCTCCATATCAAATGAATCTTAGGATAGGAAATATAATATACTATAACTTTTTTTTGGTTTTTCACTTGGTGTCCGGTACTCACATTGGAGCCCGACTAAATTCTAATTCGAGTCAAAAATTCTCACATTGAGGATAAAGCGCTCCCAACAAAGGCGACTATAATTACCCCCATCACATTTTAACTCTAACCTTTATCTATGAGAAAGTAACTTTCCTCTTTGCGTTAGTCTTTTTTCTAAAGAAAGTCTTTGGTATATTTTTTATTTTACAATTAACTTCTGTCGATATATGAATTGAATAATTCTAATAGCCTTTTGAATTTTGCGGAGGTTAGGTTTTATGTCCCTCTTTCCTTTTGTGTTTACTTTATTGGATTTTAATAAATAGAATAGGAGTCCATGTTAAACTTGCCGTCCCCTCAAGCTTTTTTAAAAAAACTTTTGTCAATACCGGCACAAGATAGTAGAAAATAGAAATAAAATACGGGTAGAGTTGCTCTCTTTTTCGGTAAACTCTTTCTAAATAATTTATTTAATCCAATTTTTATATACTAGTTGTTGATGAATGATGATACTCTACCACAATAGTATTTGCAGATCTCTCTTTCTTTTGCTTTCTTATTCAGATATTTTATTTTACGCACCAATTGAGAAGCTAATTGTCGGTATTTCATTCACCGTCGATCAGCATAACTTTTTTCTCCTCGAGATCAACAATTTAATTTGATTTTCTTATTGCTTAATTCATCAACATAAATTGAATATTAAAAGTTATAAAGGCTATTTGTGTCGAGTCTTAGTAGGCTTTCGGCAATAAAAATCACAACTTTTTAGAGTTAGAGTTAAATTGTGTTTGATCATGAGTATAAATTGGAGTTATTTTTAAATTTTTGTGAGAGAAGTAGGAGAGAAAAAAGTGAAAATAAGTTACTTTTTCAAATACAACTCTAAGTTGTATTTAAAATTCTTATGGCCAAACACCATTTTTGAAATAAAGTGAAAAAAATTCAGAAATTTTTTTTAAAAAATTATGGCCAAATAGGGCCTTAAATTAATGGATAAACAACATAAAGCACAAATGTTTAGGCATTAATTATGGTGTGACACAACAGATTTAAAAATTATAAAAACAGTCTAATATTTAGGCCAGATACACCGCTAAGGTATACATGTATCTTAGATACACTAGGGACCAAAAAAGGAAGGAAAAGATTTGTGTAACTGAACGACATTAAATGATGTTGAAATTAAGGAGTAACGATCTTTTGAAAAAAAACACATCTCACCCACCACCCACCCCACCCCACCACCCAAAAAAGTGAAACAATACATTCAAATTTATTCAGTAAATCGTTCATCAGTGGATTTAGAAAAAATATGTACATGTTACACTAAACGTATCTTGTTAATATTATTTGTTTGAATTTCTTTACATCTTTAGTAGCATAGTACTTGGATAGATGAATTTAATTGAATTTATGTGTATTTTCAGTATCATATTACTTAGATACTTAATTGGTTTGAACTGTTGTGTATCTGGAGAAGCATAACATTTAGATACATGAAATTAGCTTGAGCATCTATATCTATGTCTTACAATTTCATGTATATGTTCATTGTATTTGTATTCAATATCAAATTCATTCCGTTTGTCCAGTATTAATTTAATATATCATGTATCAATTTCATCTAATGTATCTAATATTAATTCTATGTATCCGATATCAATTTGTATATAATATTGTATCTATCAATTTCATCTAGTGTATCCAAAAACTATTTGATGTATCTCATATCAATTTCTTCTAGTGTATCTAATATTAATTTGATGTATCAAATATCAATTTCATATAGTGTATTTGATACATGTATCTAGTATAAAAAAAAATATGTATTTGATATATAAAAGATACATGTATCTGGTGTCAAATGTGCACTGATACATTCATAAAATAATACTAGATACATTAGATACATCAAATAAGTTAGTGTCTCATGTATCTGTGCATAGATACATAGTTAAAAAAGAAGAAGAAGAAGAAGAAGAAGAAGAAGAAGAAGAAGAAGAAGAAGATGATGATGAACAAAAAGAAACTCCGGTGAATCACCACCACCACAGTCATTCCCATCTCTCCATTATCTCCACTGCTCCAGCAAGAAGCTTCAAGCTCTAATGAAGCTAAACCGAAGCAATCAACCACAACCTCATCGCGGCACCAACTTTGGCTATGATTTAAATCTGACTGTAAATCAGTTACAAATCCAAATTTAAATTATGTAGTAGTGGAAGAAGATGAAAGACTTTTGGACAGAGAAGAGAGGCGTCAGATCTTGGATATTATAATGGCAAATCTGTGTGGATAAACGTGGGAGAGAGAAAGACGTTGAAGAATTTGCAAGATATACACGATAGAGAAGATATGAGAGTGAATTGAAGGATGAGTTGGAGTGAAAGATACACTCCATATTTTTAGCCTAAATAAGTGGATTATGTATCTACACGAAAGATACATAACGGAATTATAAATAATTATGCTATTGTATAATTAGTTTAAACTCTCGTGTGGTTATTTAGATACACTAGTGATGTTTGTCTAATTATGTAGTTTTTCCTAAATTAATTAATTTATTTTTTCCTGATTGGATGTGACGATAATTGTATGAAAAAATTACCGTCTTAAGTAAAAAGACGAATCAAATCATGACACGTGATTAATCAAAATTGAAGAGATGCTAGCCAGGAAAAATCTGAAAGAATTGTCGTCAGTGTGATCTGAAGCTATTTAACATCATACCGGATAAAGTTGCTTTGTAATTGGACAACCCACAGTACCTTCCCTTGGTGCGAGGAATCCTACAGCTGGATGTAGTCATAATGATGATCCTCGGAGAGATTAATAATAAATCTCAAGGCTTGGGTCAGTCTGCCTCCTGTCAACCTCAAATGTAGTGTCAGAACATAGACATGTTCTACTAGGTAGACTTTTCAGTGTTGTGGTCATTTTTCATTGAAGTGGCGATTCAGATTTTTGGCCTATAAAAAAGTACTCTCATAAGAATAGAAAGCCTAAAAAATTTTAGAAGTATCTTTGTCACGACACGAGCCTACACCCTGAACGTATTCAACATTCGAAATAACAAGTGGCCCAAGAGAACCACTTGACCTGGCATGAAACTAGTAAAGCTAAACTTTTTGACAAATGTGAAAGCTGAAAGCATCGGCTAACTTTTATAATAAGAAAAGAATTATTTCCCTTCAGTTAAATCAATAAGCTTTTTGATTGATTCAGGACGCCGCCCCCCCTTCTTAAAATAAACTTTTATTAATTAAAACAAGGAATCTTTTGAAATCTGATTACATTTGACTTGACTTGAGTGTTTGGCTATGAAGCCTCTATTACTTACTAAATATGACTATTTTTATGTAAAAGAACAAATTGATAACTGGACAAATGACAGGTCCTCTGATACAATGAGGACTCACTTAAAGCTGATCGATGAAGCCTATTGAAGAGTCTGATTACGTATCTGCATATATGTAAGCTACATTATAAAATGATGTAGCACAAAAAAAGCGTCCATACAATTGAATGTATTGGTACGCAAGATAAGAACTAAACATGATAGTAATATAATACTAAAAAGAAACTAAATAGTTGAGTCTATCAAGGTATAAATAATAATTTAATGACAAGAGTAAAAAATGAGGCGTATGCTATGAGATGATCATTTTAATAGGTTGATATCATAAATAAACTATTATCTGAAAGCTGGATCATGTACTAAAACTGATTTACTGATATATAATGGCTACATAACTGAGACTGAGAAATGCATGAAATATTATGCAGATTGTTATAAAATACTTTCGAGAAAATTTGTGGCCTGAAGCCATAAATCATACTTTTAAAATTTACTAAAAGTTGAGGACTGTGCAGCTAGAATTCTATGAAACTGAAACTGAGTCTGAACATGTAACGACTCAAAGTGTCATTACGCTGAAATAAGAGGTAGAAGTTGCACCTAGACTCCCCTTAGCGAAATTTTGAGGAATTCAGGGTTATTCTAGTATTGGATTATTCTTGAGGATGTGGTAGTTGAACGAAATCTGGTATTAGTGTGATTGGTAATAGCGGGTTTTGATGTAATAGTTAGATAGCCAACGAGTATAGGAGGTCGTAGCAACTTCCAGCACCTGAAGCAGAGTTATAGAACTCCAGGTTATAGCGTTTATAGTGGAGGGGTTGGTTTACGATGTCGAAATTCGTGGTGTGTGTTGTAACATGAGAAAAACTGAGGAGAGGTCCCGAGTTATTGCCTCATACCACAACAGTGGAAAAAGTAACCGTTGTAGTGTTAACGCTGCAGCAGTCGCGGGATCCGCAGCGGCAGCCTCCAGGAAAAAGCGCGTGAATTGCTGCAGCAAAAATTTAATCGTTGTAGTAGTAACGCGTAGTAAAATTATAGTTTTAAAAATCAAAAAACTTTTCATTCCCTATTTTTTTTAAAAAAAAAAAAGCAATAAGGCTCTGGGGAAGGCAATTTTCAGAGGGTTTGTGAAGGTTTTCATCTTTGGAGGTAAGTAATTACATTCTAGGCTTGAATTTACTTCATTTAACCTTAGAAAATTACTAGAAAATGGATTAATGATCGATTTTAGGGGTTTAATCCTAGTTTGTGAAAATTAATGAAAAGTGATGAGAATGTGTATAAATTCAATAGGAGATGATCCTAGGGTGTTAGAAAATAATAATGGGACTAGAATTACAATTATTTATGCTAATTCAAGTAGGGTTCATGAAGTTTAAATAATAAGATAACCTAAGATGATGAAATAGGGTAAGTGAATGGCTAAAATTAATGGGTTATGATCTCTAATGATTAAAAGAGAATGAATTATTGAAATGGGTGTATATTCTTGTTGTTGTATAGATCAAGAACGAATTGAACGAGAACGAAAGGGTAAAAGTGTGGCTTAAAGGTGACTTTGAGCAAGGAATTGAGGTAGGCTATGGTTTTGTTGTAGCACTTAGACACTCTTGGCTTTGTGCTTGTTTGTGAACTTGACATCTATGATTTCCTTCTAACATGACTTGATATTTAATGACTGCATTGCATTTTTGTTTACATTGTGATGATATGTTGAGATGATGGGTCGAGTACCACGCCGATACGAATATGATATATTGAGATGATGGGTCAGATACCACATCAGTATAAATATGATATGTTGTGATAATGGGTCGGATACCACACCGGTATGATATGATGTTGATAATGATATTGAGAATGGTAATAGATGATATGCACATCTTGCATATATGCACTCATTTATATTCATTGGGTACCTTATGATAATTATACGTGAAGATGAGTTGTTAATGAAAATGACTAAGTGTGAAAGTAAACTTGTGAGTTGTAATTATGTGATGATACATGATGTGTTCAGTTGAATGATATCATTGGTTATGAGTTCTATTATAATCGTTTTTATACTTGTTTGGCTTGATTACTTGTACATTGTTGAGTTAATCGACTTATGATGCTTACCAGTACTTGTTGATGTACTGATGTTATCCGCACTCTTCTTTTTGTTGAGTGCAGAACATCATCTGCTGTTGACACGCGACTTCGGCTCTAGTTAGCTATTCAGACTTGATTTTGAGTGTGAGCACCATGTTCGGGCAACCTTCAGATCCTCTTATAATAGTGACGTTCCTTGTTTTGGGACTACGACGATTCCCTTTTTGTTATGTTTTGGGATAAGTTGCGTCTAGATGTTCTTGTATGGCGTCTTGGCAATTGTAATAAATAGAGGTTTCCGCACTCTATTCGCTTTATGGATGATGATCTCATTTGATAATGATTTTATCTGAATGAAACCCTTGTCAGAACTTGGTTAATACATAGGAAATTATATAATATGAATGTGAGAGTAACACTTAGGTGAGTAAAGGAAAGCATAGTATGGTTATCCTGCCATAGGTTAGTGCGGGTGCCAATCATGACCGTTTGGGTCGTTACAAAGATAATATCAGATAAATGGGTTCGTAAATCTTGTCGTACAAGAACATGTCTAGTAGAGTCTTGTGGAATGGTATGGAGACGTCTGTACTTTTCTTCGGGAGGCTACAGGGCTTTAGGAAAAGAATTTCCTTTCTTTCTTTCTTTCGTGCTATTACTTGATTCCAATTGATATCTGGTGATCCAAATTGGTATCTAATCCTTTCACTCTTGTTCGCAAATGGTGAATACTCGTTCCACCAGAGCAGCAGCAGCGGTACCCGTGGTAGCACCTGTAGAAATACCCGCACAGACTGCTGGGGCCGCAGTCCAGGGCAGGCCTCGAGTTAGAGGCAGAGCAAGAAGGAGAGGATGGAGAGCAGCGCCTGTTAGGGATGGAGCACAGAAAGTCGGGAAATTGACAAGAGAGAGATCACCGTCCCCTCCCCCATAACAGGATGCTCCAGGCCATGCTCAGGATAAAGAGGAGGTAGTTGAGGAAGAAGAGATGATAGCTCCAGAGAATGTAGTGCCGACATCAAATGGTGCAGCTTAGGTGCTTTTGTCTGCAAAGGTGATTCAACAAGTGTTGAGTTTTTTGGGTAACTTAGATGGTACTGGCTATACTCCAGTAGTTCCGGCTGCTCCGTCCACAACCATACAACATGCAATTGTTGTGGCACCCAGGATGGATGCAGGCTCTAAAACAGGGATGTATCCCCAACGGGTAATTGGACCGGTGATGACTGATGATGAGCATGGGCTTTTTTGTAAGTTCATGAAGATGAAGCCCCCGGTATTCCAAGGTATAGAATCCGAGGATTCTTTTGAGTTCTTAATAGATTGTCATGAACTTATGCACAAGATGAGTATTGTTGAAAAGTATGGTGAGGAGTTTGTTTCCTTTCAGCTGCATAACGAAGCCAAGCAATGGTGGAGGTCATTTGTCGAGTGCAGGGCTGCCTTACGTCCATTTACTTGGGCTCAATTTCAGAATGCATTCCTTGAGAAATATGTTCCCCACACTTATCATAACCAGAAGAAGAATGAGTTTCTGAAGTTGGAGCAGGGTAACATGTCTGTGGCGGCCTATGAGGACAAGTTTCATGCCCTGTCTCTCTATACAATACAGTTTATTACATCAGAAGAGGAGCGGATCAGGTACTTTGTGAAGGGTCTGAATTCAGGGATTCAATTGGTGTCACGCCCCAAATCCCATTGAGGCGGACTGGCATCCGAAGCCGATAAGGCCCGAGAGAACCAATCTTTGCTCATGTCCATTCATATGCATGCCATAAGAAATATCACCATCACGTAAGGACATAAAATGCTAATAGCAAAAATCATGGAACATGTGATACTTACATATGTGAAACTTGGCTGTCAGGGCCATTAAGTCAAAACGGACATACATCTCTTTCATTCATATACCCACATACGTCTACAAAAGCCTCTAACAGATGCATCTACAAGACCAACTTAAAGTCGGGACAAGTCCCCACTTTATACAATATTTACAACAAAAAAAAAGTACAACTGTGACTCGAAAAGCCCCAAACCAACTGGAGCTCACCAAAGATCTGCAAATAACCGACAACCTACTGTGGAGGTCTACTGGTACCTGCGCCTGCAGCAAGTAAAGTAAGCCCCCCCCCCCAAGGGGGTCAGTACGAAGAATGTACTGAGTATGCAAGGCTATAAGAAACTACATCAATACATAAGAACTTCAATGGAAAAAATTATAAGAGAATACCCAATATGGATAAACCATCAATCTGAAAGTTTGGAACTATGTACATAACGTTCTTTACTTCTTTTGTCTTCACGTTTATTCATCTTTATCGTTCTACCCATGCTAGGCTTTTCTGTCGCCCCTGGGATGAGATTAACCCATGCTAGGTATTTTAACCCCTGGGATGTTAGATTAACCCATGCTAGGCTTTCATGTCGCCCCTGGGATGTTATTAACCCATGCTAGGTACTTTGACCCATGGGATGTTATTAACCCATGCTAGGTACTTTGACACCTGGGATGTTATTAACCCATGCTAGGTATTTTAACCCCTGGGATGCCACCTATAAATACTCAAACAATTATACATTACTTCTTGGCTTTACTTCTATGAGATTGATATATTGGTAGTCATATCATTATTGGAACTTTAAAATGTAACGTTAGTGGAAATGCTACTCATGAATGAATAGATTCTCTTTACATCGTTACTTTCTTTGAGATAGTTCGTTTAGTAGTTACAACATTATAAGAACTTTGGAACGTCAGTCAATGAATAAGAGACATGTGAATCATATTTGGTCTAAGAATAAGAAACATGTGAATAACAATATATGCCAACCTGAGCTGGGATACTTTAGCACACTTCGAAATGGAACAAATATAATGACAATGAGAACAATATGTGTTGCAGAATGATACGGTAAGAGTAACCTTACATACCTTAACTTCCCAATATGGATACACAATCCTATTCGTGGACACAATAATCCAGCTCTTTCCTTACGTCTACTCTACATACAAGTGCATAACAGAGCTTACGTTAACCACCAACTACATTAAAAATGCATAACATGACAACAAATTACTTAACTGTCATACAACGTCATTTCACCCTTTACAATACAATCCACTGCATTATCATACCAACAAAACCATAACATTCCACACATTGACCAACACATCATATACCAATAGCACTTCACACCAAGTTTACCCTTTACGTTTCCTCATTATAATTACATCGCCATTACTCCATTAAGTCACTTCATAACAACACATTAACAATAATCCATAATTGATACAATCCAACATGCCTCCATACGACCCCTTAAAGTCATTAAAAAGGTATCATAAGTTGATAATTACATCCAAAAAGGGTATAGGGGTCTTCAGGGATCAAAGAGAGACAAAAACATACAAAATGGAATCCTGGAGTGACCTTCGAAGCCACCTGCACCCGCAGGTGACCCTTGGCCCTGTCCAGGGGCACCTGCATTGGCATCTGCACCCGCAGGTACCTTCGTCTGCGGGGGTGGATGCCCAAATTGGCCAAAAAGGGTCTCTTTAGGGTACTTTTGTGTAATAAATGGTCCAAGGCCATAAGTAAGATTTACTTTACATATTTTTGGTCACTTGGATGCCAAAGAACCATCATAGTTTCACAACACACATAAACATCACCAAAACCACATTTTTCCTTCAATACACCACCGAGTCCATGCACAATTTTGCAATAACAATTCCAAACATTATGTACAAGGATAAAACAAGTTAAGGCTATAATCATATCTCACATGTCAATATTGAATCCATCAAAGTCACTTCCTTCAATGCCACAAGTCTATTTTCAAGTTTACAAGGCAAAACCCTTTTTCGATTGCAAAAATAGACAGTTTTACACATAGTGACCTGTCCAACACTGTGTCAACACAACCAACATAATTTATGCACCAACTTAAGCATATAATATATTAAACCATGAGAATAAATACTTACGAAAGCTTGCAAGAGAGTGATCTTGTCCAAAAGAGTGAAGGCTTAGGGTTTGAGGTTGAAGAGAAATATTTGGAAAAATCTAGAAAATGGCATGTGTGCTTTTATGAATAAAAATCTGATTTTTCTTGACTTATATAGTCCCTTCCTAATCATCCTTAGCCACACATTTAATTTGTTTACTTGGTCAATGGAAGAATGGGTCAAATTTCATTTTGAGCCATGTCTTTTTATGATTTTTGGGCCTCATTTGGGCCCAATGGCACATGATTCACTTAAGCCCAACAAATTAATGTATAAATTCACCATCTCTCTCATGTTTAAATGATTCTATAAATGTTAAGGTAGTCTCATGGGTTCGAAAATGTACGGGGTGTTACAATTGGCTACTTTATTTGTGGTTGTGTCTGGTAAGTCCTTTCAAGATGTTGTTGAATTCGTCAAGAAGGATGAAGAACTTGAGAAATAGGAAGAGGTAAAAGCAAAAGAAAAAAAAGCTCGGACCTCGGGCCAATTTAGTGGTACCTTCTCAAAGAGGTATGGTTCTTTTAAGCCCTACTATTCGTCTATGTCAGCATCTGCAGGGGACCCATCTGGGGTCAGCTATTAGCCTTCCTAAGCCGGCAGTTACATGCCTTCTTCCTCTTCAGTTCAGAGGCCTATTTTGTGCTTTGAGTGTGGGGGGGTTTGGGACACGTCAGAAGGTATTGTCCTAACTTCTTGTCTACAGGTCAGTTAACTCAGCAACCAGCTTCTATTGCTCTAGTTTCGGTAAGTCGTAGTGGTGGAGAAAATGGTAGGGGTCATCTACAAGATGGGCATGGTAGCCAAGCTAGGGGTGGAAACCATACCAACCTAGGTGAAGGATAAGTTGGTAGAAATGGAGATCAGGGTGGTAAAAGTGGCGGCCAAGGTGGTGATAAGGCACATCTTTATAGAGGTCTAGCTTGCCCTGAGGCGGAAGCTTCCAATGCTTCTCTTAAGTTATCATATGGCTTTTGTATTATTTGATCTCGGTGCTACCTTCTCTTATGTGTCTATGGAATTTGCTATGGGTTGGAACTTGGACTGTGAATACCTTGATGCTCCTATGTATGTGTATACACCGATTGGGGTGCCTGTGTGTGTTGATCAGCTTTATCGTGCGTGTTCTATGATGTTCATAGGGTTTAAGACCTTGGAAAACTTAGTCATTCTAGACATGGAGGAATTTGATGTTGTTTTGGGGATGAGTTGGTTGTCCCCTTATCGTGTTGTTCTTGATTGTTATGCTAAAACTGTTACTATAGCGAAACTTGGACTGTGAATACCTTGATGCTCCTATTTATGTGTATACACCGATTGGGGTGCCTGTGTGTGTTGATCAGCTTTATCGTGCGTGTTCTATGATGTTCATAGGGTTTAAGACCTTGGAAAACTTAGTCATTCTAGACATGGAGGAATTTGATGTTGTTTTGGGGATGAGTTGGTTGTCCCATTATCGTGTTGTTCTTGATTGTTATGCTAAAACTGTTACTATAGCGATACCCAGGAGAAAGAAGTTAAAGTGAGAGGGTACTTTTAAGCCTACTCCTGTGAGGCTTGTGTCCATAATTCGTGCTCAAAAATTTTGTAAGGAAGGGGTGTAGGGCGTTTTTAGCCCATCTTCGAGAAGATAAATCGGTAGTCCCTCCTATAATATCAGTTTTGGTGGTATGTGAATTCCTAAAAGTGTTTCCGGATGATCTTTCGAGTATGCCTCCATATTGGGAAATTAATTTTGTATAGACCTAGAGGCGAGGACTAGACCCATTTCTATTCCTCCCCACCGTATGACACCTACAGAGTTGATAGAGTTAAAATCCCAATTGCAAGATTTTTTAGAAAAAGGCTTTATTCGCCCAAGTGTCTCTCATTGGAGTGCATCGGTTTTGTTTGTGAAAAAGAATAATGGTAGCATAAGGATGTGTATAGACTACTGCTAGTTAAATAAGGTAACCATTCGTAATAAATATCGCTTGCCTAAGATAGATGATTTGTTTGACCAACTACAAGGAGTTGCAGTATTCTCTAAGATCAATTTGAGGTCGGGTATAGATCTATGATCGCTTTTATACTTGTTTGGCTTGCTTAGTTATACATTGTTGAGTTAAACGACATATGATGTTTACTAGTACTTGTTGATGTACTGATGCTACCTGTACTCTTCTTTTTGTTGAGTGTAGAACATCTTCCGGCAGTTGACACGCGACCTCGGCTCTAGTTAGCAGTTCAGACCCAATTCTGAAGGTGAGCACTATGTTCGAGCAACCTTCAGATCCTCTTATAATGTTGACGACCTTATTTCGGGACTAAGACGATTCCCTTTTTGTTATGTGTTGGGATATTCTATTTATTTCCGGACTTAGTTGTGTTTAGATGTTCTTATATGGTGACTTCAGGTCTTGGGGATTGTAATAAATATAAGTTTCCGCACTCTATTCGCTTTTTGAATGATGATGTCGTTTGACAATGATTTTATCTGAATGAAACCCTTGTTAGAACTTGGTTAATACATGGGGAATTATATAATATGCATGTGAGAGTAACACTTAGGTGAGTAAGAGTGAGCGTAGTATGGTTCTCTTTCCATAGGTTAGGTCGGGTGCCAATCATGACTTTTTGGGTCATGACAGAATAGCTGAATTACTCAATGACTAAATCATACTATCTAAAATCATAAGCTGAATTAAAATATTGAAATCTTAAGGAATTTTGAAAGTAAACATTGTAAACAACACTTATCTTTAAACCAAAAATATTATGTCAAAATAATCATTCTTGAAGCCAATTGAGTTTTTCTGATTAGGAGAGTTTCTTATAACCGACATACGTCACATGAGCTCATGATATTCAATGTCCAACCTAGTTGGGAGGGCTTCTCTAAGACTTGCCTGGATACAAAGCCTATTTATCTATCTGTGGATCCATTAATGAGTCTCTTGGGCTAAGAGGGTCACCCGACTTGCGAGCGATCCTTAAACCTACAATGCCAACGTAGTTATGAGACTTTTGTTACTAAATTCATGTCCTCTCGGTGCTAAATAATCATTTCAAAATAATTTGTATAATCATATGCTCATAAATAATTAAATTGCTATCTATCTGAAAGTAAGCTGTGAGACTTTGCTAATCATTATTCTCCTAAAATTCCATGCTCAAGCTTTGAACTTTATAAATACTAAATTCTACTAAAATCATACTTTAAATCATCAGAGTTAAGAGAAGACTATAAAATTCATGATTTACTATAGTTATACAATGTTAAGAACCAGTGAAATCAACTAAAACTAAAGTTAAGAAAATCTGTAAATCTTAGGGTACAAATCCTAAAATCATGATACTATAATACTTTTCAGAACCTTGGCATGAGGATGAAAGGATTTTCCTCACTAAATTCTTACGTACCTGAGAAGGATGAAAATCCTTGAGGAAGAACTTAGATTGAAACCTTAAAGCTTGAACTTGGAGAGATTCAAGCTTTTGTTTTCTTGAAGTTGGAGAGGAAAAGAATGAGAAGAACGATGTAATTGTGCTAAGTATTGACCTTTCGAGGGATTAAAGTAGGGTTTAGGGAGGTTATATGAGGGTAAAAGACCAAAACACCCTCTTTAAAATGGAAGAAAAAAGAGACATTTCGCGTCTTGGAAGGCCAAGCATGGCACAGTGGCAACGCGTCAGATCTGCACTATGGTATGCCTCCAACGCATCAGGACAACACTGTGGCACGCCGCTAACGCATCACGTATGCACTGTGGCATGCCGCCAACACACCAGGCTATGGGAATTTGTCCCCTGGATTTTTTTCTCATTTGTGGCACGGGTCCTAATGCACAGGATCCTAAAACATGATGCACGAATTATTTTTAACGTCGTCAACTTTCATCTAAACACCAAAACATGAACCAAATGATTTCCAATTCTTTTAAAGGTCAATCAACATCATATCTAAGTTCAAAAGTTCATGAACGACTATTAAATCATGATACGAGTTTTGGAGACATTACACTCTTTATTTATTTTTCTTAGAAACACCATATTAAAGAATTAAGGCTCTGGACCTTCTCCTTATATTTTCCTTCCCTTTTAGCAGTTTACTTTCTTGTATTGACCCACCACCTTGATGTTTTGGCATAGGAAATAAACTTGATCTACTTTAACCCATTTACCTTTAATCCCTTTTCACAAGATTTATTATTAACCAAAATGACTATCTTTTCAGTAAACAATTTGGCGTTGTCTATGGGATAGGCAATTGTGGTCTGTTGTTCTAACTCTTTGTTGGATCATCAAGGTATGTCAACTAGAAATATGCTACCATGTTTGAGGCTTAACACAACGGACTTTAACTGGTTTTCAACGTGATATCCTTCGCCCACGGATATTCCACAACTGATGAAATCTATGGACATGCAAAGGTCGGAACATACTCAAGGACGAGGGCTAGGCCAGGGGAGAGGATGAGGAAAATAACGAGAACATGAACAAGATATCCTTAGACCCTCGCCCTGAAAAATAAGCGGATGAGGAGACGAGCCTCGATGACTCCAAAAACAAAGGAGTCTGAGAAAGTATTGTGGCTTTGTATTGAGAGAGAGAGAGAGACCCATCTCCATTGTCCATTACCTGAATTAATCAAGGGGACTATTGAAAATATTGGAGATCTTTTGAAGGACAAGCCACATGAATTTTGCCGAGACGTGTAACTTATTAGTTATTAACTATTCGAGATGCTAAAACTAATTTAGAACAAGAGAGCATAATAGGGTTTGAAGTTGAAACTTTGAGTGTTAATTACATGTTGACTTGTAGTCGTTTCCATCACCCAAACTCAAGGCAAAAAATATTCCATTATTTTAAAACTTAATATTTACTTAAAAATTTAATTGGTATGATTGAGTATATTTTAATTTTTTTTTTTAATTTATAAATTAAAAACCTATCCAATTATTCGATACGATTATCAATTTATATAAAAATCTATTATTAATTTAAAAAACTAATCATCGGTTCAGGGTTTAATTTATATAAAAATCTATTATTAATTTAAAAAACTAATCATCGGTTCAGGGTTTAAGTCGATTTATTAAAAATCATGAACACCCCCACGTACTGTGACCCTATCAAATAATTTTTACAACCATCCAAGCTCATCAATTATTTTTTATACTACTACTAGAGTCCGCGATCATAATGGGCCATGTTACTAGATAAAATACACAAATATGTCATGTATTTAAAGAGGTACCAAAATAGACTAAGCTCACATTTTTAGTACGCTTTACACCTTTTTTTAACGGAACAATGAATAACGTTGTTAATTCTGTAGAAAGTGTAAAACTCACAATTTAAGTGATATCAATTTTATTTTTGTAAAAAGTGTAAAGCCCACAATTTAAGTGAGTTATCCATTTTATTTTGTAAAAAATGTAAAGCTCACAATTTAAGTGAATTATTTATTTATTTTTGTAAAACGTGTATAAGTTTCGGATCCTGTTCACTGCCATCTCGCAAGACTCTACAGTTGTTCTAGAAATGATCAAAGAGTGCCTTGATGGGATTGGTGCTTCGATGTTTTGAAGGTCACGAACGAGTTGTTCAGACTCACTGTATTGGTGTGTCCATTGTCGATGCAAACTACAGTAATATTCATGTGGATCTGAATATTTTACTTTACAGAAATCATCATTACGCTCTCTAAGGTGGTGACGATTGAATTGGTCTAACTCAAATTAGCTATCATCGGTTGATGAATCACTACAATAACTACTATGATATGAGTTATCATCATCACTGACATTTTAATTTTTTGAAAAAAATATTGATCAATCAACATTTCTACTACTCAACATGGATTTTGAATTTTGGAGGTTTTTGAGGAGGCGGATGTTTTGTAACAAATGAGAGGCTATTTATAAAGTTTATAACACATAATAAGTGGGTCAACCTCCTAATTTTTAAGAAGAACAAATACATAATTATTATTATAATATTACATATTTATAACTAATCTTCATCGGACATTTCGCGAACGTACCATTCTGTGTAAATCGTATGATGCGGATTTGCATTCGATTGTTCTCTTCATGAAATCGATTTGTAGCAAAATTTAATTTTTGTGGTGTATTTCGCGATATTGATATTACATGATTTCTTGGACGTTTAAGTTCTAAGGCTCTCATTTTTCGTACAAGTTCTTCACCCTTTGGTATGTGCCAATTCAACTCGGACAACTTATGTGTGTTTTACAAAAATAAAATGGATAACCCACTTAAATTGTGAGCTTTACACTATGTACAAAAATAAAATGGATAACTCACTTAAATTGTGAGCTTTATACTTTCTACAGAATTAAAGACGTTCTCCATCGTTCCATTAAAAAAAAAAAAAAATTAAAGCGCACTAAACTTGTGAACTTAGCCTATTTTGGTACCACTTTAAATACATGGCATATTTATGTATTTTATCTAGTAACATGGCCCATTATGATCGCAGACTCCTCCTACTACTATCATTATTAAAAGGATGTCAAAAATTGAGGTAAAAAATTAAGAAATGTGTTGATTAAAAAACGAGATGGAATCGACAACCCATCGATTTTCCATTCCAAGCACGTGAATATATTTTAGATTTAGAGTGTGTTTGGTGTCAAGGAAAATATTTTTCGCTGGAAATAATTTTCTTGAAAAATAAATGAGTTTCTTACTTATTTTTTAGTGTTTGGTATGTTATCAAGAATATATTATCTAAAGAACATTTATATGTTATCTAACAAAACACTTCGAATGTAGAATAGGATGGGGGTAAGGGTGGAATAATCAAGGGGTGGGAGTTGGGGGAATTGGGTGGGTGGGTGGAGAGGAGACAATAAACTTGGAATGTTACTTAATGCAACTTATTTTTCGTACTTTCATTAGGTAAGTTATTTTTCTTATTTATAAAAAACTTATCGAGAAAATATTTTTCAAACATTTTGGCCAACCAAACATAGAAAAATTGAAAAACATCTCCACCCCAAACACACCCTTAAATAGAATGAGAATAGGTAATAATAAATAATTTACCTGTCTACAAGGGCATGATTGAGTAGTTGGGAGGCGGGTTACCTATGTGGGAGATCAGAAATCGAATCCAGCCTCCGTCTGTCACTCAGCATGAGCTCATCGCATGAGGCTTGCCTACTGCAATTTACATTTCTTGTGTGATTTGTGAGTTATTGCAGAGTGAGCAAGTAACCACAAAGTATTCATCATAAAATATTCATCCAAATAACAAAAACTGTGGTAAAGACTGTGGGTTTCCGAGAGGGTTCCAAAAAAAAAAAAATTACCTCGAGTTTCTTGGCAATTGCGACGTAAAGAGGTCAACACTCAACACGGACCCAACAAGATATGTTGCAGAAAATAGATAGTGGCAGACAGAGGTTAATTATATAAAACATAAACATCCAATCTAACACGTGCAACATGACCAATGGCAATTATTGCAACAACTCTGATTAGAATTATTAATCATTCAAATCTTATACAGAAGTTTTAAAATTGTTACAATGCGTTCATTTAAATATTCTTATGAAAATAACTTTTTGTTATATAGTATCATGTTGTCTATTACTATTGCGCCACCATGCCAGCCATGTGATGCATAATTATCTCTCAACAATTATCAACCAGCACTGCCAATCTCACCACCTAACCAACACGTCATCAACTATTATCCTGGTAATATTTTAGAGTGTGCTTTATCAAATTAAATATTTTTATTACATACAAATTAAGATTTTTATATTATTGTGTAAATATATATTATCAGTATACTTTAATTTTATATATTTATTAATTTTAAATAGAGCTAAACTATGCATATTTAAATATTGAGAAAATTACAATTCCTAATTGTTCGATGCACAATTTAGAGATAATATGTCAAAGACTCATACACGTATTCAGAGTGGAAGACATTTTTGTCTGGAAGAAAATGATAAAAATCCCTTCTTCAAGATTTTCAAATTTGACAAATTCAACGATGACATTGTTGCCTTTTTTTTCTTGTAATTAATTTATATAAATATAGTTGAGAACATTATCATGTTAAATATGATCCTGATTTATTTTTTTTTTTCAATGAGTGTCATGGAGATTTTTCCTTAATGACATAGATTAATTATCTTTTGTTTTTCTCAAGGAAAGCTTTTGCCTGAAAGAATTATATAACTAATGTACAGTAATTGTAATTTATAAGTATTACATATAAAGATTTTTTTAAAATGTTTTTATTTATTTATATTCAGTAAGACTCCAAGGGGTGTTGTTATATAAGGGTATTACTATAAAGAGGTCTGATAATGTGATAGCTTCTTTTGATTTGGTCAAGAACCTTTGTTCCATACCAACTAATTAGTCCTTTTCGAGTGATTAGAAGCCTGTCAATGGCATTTGCTGAGCTATTATTACACACAGCAAGGTCTAATTAGGCTTTGATTCTGACCGAAAAAGTCGTTTGTTCTTGAAGGTGTGATAATCAACCATTCAGCCCACATTGGACATTCACGTAGACATTTAAGTTTAATGTTAATAAGAGTGGAGAATGTTTAAAAATTACTAATTAATTATTTTTTTTTAAAAAAAAAATCATCAAAAATATTTTCTCTAATTCCAAAAAACACCGTTATTCTATAGAGAATCTAGTGAATCCAATGTGTAATTTGTGATTTGCACTCATAATGTATGCACCCTTTTACAATTTACATTTTATCCTACGTTTTTAATAGTTTGTACCCTGATCTCCTTAGTTCCTCGCAAAACTATTAAAAGTCTTTTTTTCCAATTATTTACAAGGGCACAGTAGGAATAATCTAATTAATGTTTTTCTAAAACCTTTCTTCAAGTTTCGCTTCGTAATACAAACATATCCCTTAGCTTGTGGTTTTTGATATTACCATTACCTTCCTTGTTTTCATTTTTTTTAAACAATTCTTTTAAGTAAGTTATTATAGATGTAAGAAAATAAAATATGATTAATTTATCCTTTTATAATATTAAACTCTTGTACTTAATTAACTTTTTCAAATATTTACTTAACAAGTTCTTCAAATATTTGGGGATTAATTGGCTAACTTAGAGGAAAAGTTGGGGATTTTCTTTTATGAAGATCGTACAGTAATGAGATATTTTCTTTTAAAAAAAAAAATTAGTTAAATGAGATAGTAGAAGAGGTTAATATTATAAAGGGTAAATAGTTATATTGTTATTTTTTAAATTAATAATAATTTAGTTAAAATAGGTATTACAAAAATATCAAAATAAAAAAGCAAGTGTAATAGTATAAACCACAAGGAAGGTTAGAATTCAGAAGCAAAAATTGAAGAGACGTTTTAGGGAAATATTAATAATGTTATTCCCATTTTATCCCGGTGAATAACTGAAGAAGGGGGAATCTAAACAATTTTGCGAGAAACTGAGGAGATTAGGGTGCAAACTATTAAATAAAATAGGATAAGGTGTAAATCACACTTCCATCACGCCAATAAAATTATGTGCTGCTAATTCCAATTTAACAAACCATTTTATCAAACGTTTTGAACAATTACCATACATGATCAGATGCAAATCCGAACACTTCAACCATTTTACCAATAATACATAATTAGCATATATGATTACATAAATTCCAATCAACCAATTGCACTTCTAGTTTACTAAAGATTCTGGTGGTCCAATTTACTAAACAAAATTTAACAATTTAGTTAGCAATTAAATAGCTCATGATAACATTTAACTTCAGTCATTATAAATTATATACTTGGAAGTCTAGGAAAATTTAAGTAGTGAAGCAGAATACATTACTCTAATTTTTTTTATGTTCACGCTAATACATCACCTGTTAATTAAGCATCAAACTAAATTCATGACAAGAGCATACCAGATTGTCAGATTCACAAACACTTTGGCCTACTGATCGAGTTGTTGTGTGAACAATTTAATACTCGTGCTTGATAACGTATTGTAAAACTAAACTAAAAGAATAACAATACTAAACAAGAAGGTAGCCAAGAAATATATAGAGACAAGATATATGAGTTTTTCATATTTCTTCCAAGTATTTCTAAAGTCTCTCAAGTGCATACAATATGAACTCTTATGCCTCTATTTATAGTGTTACATAGAAGCATATAAAAAGTTAAACATAACATTATTCCTTGAGAAGGTGGGAAACATTATGGGGTTGTGGAGATAGTGGACGTGTGAATATTACTGCTCATAATGATGAAGAGTAGTGGAAGATTACATATCGTGGACATCCACATGATAAAATATATTTTATAACAAAAATAATTTATTCACGATACTTTTCCAATTATTTTATTGCTGGTAATATTGTTATTTGAAAAATAGCTTAAAAATAACTACCTCTTCCCAAAATCCTCTTATCAGAGAAGAGAGTTCAACATAATCCACGACAAATCGGATGCCTGAATAAGGTAATCATTACGAAGTGACATCAACTTAGAATAGATCCACTATTAATTTCATAGCCTCTCACTTAGTTGATAATATCAATAAATCATGAAAATTTCAGATTACCCTAGTCGAATCAAATTTAGGCCAGTCCCAAATGGCGAATACCCATGCGCCGTTAATCTTCACCATAATTTCACTATCACTGGACCAAGTAGCTGGTTCCTAGTTGGAATTAGCTTTGTAAATCCATGCACTCACTTACAATCTCATGGTGGGAACTCAATCGGAGACATTGTTAATCTTGAATCCGGCTCACTTATGACTTAGCAAAAGTGGTCATCGAATCTTTAAACTTAGGACTGACAATGTGTTGATGATGGTTCTGTTGGATTCTAAGTGAAAATGTGAATGGAAAATGAAGGGGAAAAAAAGTGAATTGCGGTTTCACTTTATAGAAGAATGTTTCTCCCACATTGTGGGAGAAAGGAACATTCTTATGCTTAAATTAAGAAGTATTTCTTTATGTGGATAGTGAGGCAAGAACAAGACAAGCCTCGCGCCGTCGTCGCTCGGCTTCGAATTCGGATCTTTTTGGACAAAATTCATTTGAAACTTGAGAGTTAATGATCCAAAAATTCAATCTGAAATTCTCCATTTGCGGACGCACCCGAGCATGTGCGGACGCATGTCACAACGTACCTCGAAGGGATGCGACCCTTCGAGGCACTGTGTGGTAACGGAAAGGTGACCTGTGCGTGCACCTGGTGACCTGCAAATTCAGGTGCCAACGCAGGTCAATCCTGAAGTTTATGTTTTGTGCCAAAAGGTAACCTACGGCGCAGGTGGTTCCGTTGGTCCGAAACAGTGCGATTTTTTAAAACCATTGCTTCCTTTCTGAAGCACCTCCTTTTGGCTATAAATACCTGATTTTTTTCTCAGGTATGAGCAAGAAAGTTTTGAAGTGAAAACACTCTCTTCTTCTTGAAAAAGTCAAGTGTGATTTACTAATCGTTGAGTGTGTTCATTGTTCGATAGTGTTTGAGGTACCGTCATTCTGTCGATGTGATTCATTTTATACCTGAGAGGATATATTCTATAACATTGGGTACTTGAGGGGAATAATTTCCTTAAGGGCAAACCGTGAATTCGGTGGACTTGAATCTTCTAATCTTCATCTCTTTTTATAAGTTTGGTTTTGCTATTTTTCAGAAAATAGTTTGAACTTCATCTTGTTTATGTTCATAAGTTGGGTTGAACTTCTTGCTAAAGTTCAAAGTTGTGAATACAGAGTTACAACTTCATTTGATTGTTCATATTTTAGTTTGAACATGTGTTTGAAGTTATTGTTGAAAAATACATATTTTACTAAACCCAGAAAACAACAATCTTAAGGAATTTAATAAGTACTTAGTCAATCTGTAATGGGACTAATTTTGTGGAGACTAAATCTTTGATTTCTACTCCCTCCATTTAAAGAACACAAAAACTTTGCCGAGAAATCAGATTCAAAATTCGGTTCGAAGAATATAAAAATTTCACTGATTCGTTGAACACTCTGTATTGGTTTCTGGAGTTTCAAAACCTATGGGTTTTCACTCTGTTTGAATTTGATTCTGATTTGAAGAACATAAAAACTTCGTCAGGTCTCAAAGTTCATTCGGTTGACTATTTGAAGACATAAAAACTTCATCGTTGACTAGAAACAAGTGGTTTAAAGATTAAGTCTTTATAGTTAGTATTCTGAAATATTAAATTGATTGTCAACGCTTGACATGAAAATGAGGAGTGAAACTGAACAACAAAGTGATTCGGTTGTGAATGGTGTTGTTCCAACGACAACCAATATTGCGTCATTGAGTCGTTCAGATATTGCTCTAGCAATGAAAATGGCAGAGAAATCAAAAAATTATTTTGGTGTGAACTTAAAAGAATGACAACAAATGATGTTCTTTTGGCTGACCAAAAGTGAAATACAAAGGTTCACAAGTAGAGATCCTCATGTTCCTGAAAAAGGAATGTTTGAAAACCAATTGTCTGGTTTGAAAAATCTTGTGATCCGTCTCAAGATAGAAGAGGTCAATAAGTTGCATCAGAAATTAGCAATGGTGGGTGCAAATCTTGTTAAAGATGATGCTACACATAATAAGAAGAGAAAGAAATCTTCTAGACAAGAGAAAGAGCAGAATAAGAAAAGGTTCAAAGGCAAGTGCTACAATTGTACTAGAGTTAGCCACAAAACTCTAAATTGTCAAGTTCTGAAGAAGAACAAGAAAAGAAGTCAGAGAAACATGTTGGAAACAACTGGAAAGATTGAAAATATGTGTGTTGTGATCACTGAATACAATCTAGTTGGAAATCCAAATGAATGGTGGTTTGATTCAGGAGCCACTAGACATATTTGTGCGGACAAAAAAACTTTTGCTACTTATGATACCGCTGGTCCCAAAGAAGTGATCTTCATGAGAAATAATGCAACAACCAAGGTTAAAGGAAGTGGGAAGATATTCCTAAAATTGACTTTCGGAAAGGTGTTGACTCTCAATAATGCTGTCCATATTCCTACTACTAGGAAGAACTTAGTGTCGACAACACTTCTCGTTAAAAATGGGTTTAAGTGTGTGTTTGTTTTGGAGAAAGTTGTAATAAGCAAGAATAAAATATATGTAGCAAAGGGTTACCTCTTTGAGGGACTTTTCAAACTTGATGTAATGGCTGTTGAAAAGAATAAAGTTGAGGCTTTTTCTTACTTGCTTGAGTCAAATGAACTATGGTATGAACGTTTAAGATATGTCAATTACAAAACCTTGTAAAAACTGATTAGTTTGGAAGTTTTGCCTAACTTTGAGTGCAACAAATCAAAGTGTCAAACATGTGTGCAATCTAAGCATCCATATAAGTTTGTTGAAATGAATTTCAATCCCTTAGACTTAATTCACACAGACATTTGTGATATGAAGTCCACCATCTCATGGTGGAAAAAAGTATTTCATAACTTTTATTGACGATCGCACTAAATTTTGTTATGTTTATTTGCTGAATAGTAAGGATGAAGTAATAGAAACATTTAGGCAATATAAAATTGAAGTAAAAAATCAGTTGGATACCAAGATTAAAATGATAAGAAGTGATAGGGGTGGAGAGTATGAATCTCCTTTTGTAGAAATATGTTTGTAAAAGGGAATTGTCCATCAAACTAAGGCCCCGTACTCACCTCAATCAAATGGAATTGCAGAAAGGAAAAACCGAACATTGAAGGAAATGATGAATGCCTTACTTATAAGTTTAGGTTTACTGCAAAACTTGTGGGGAAATCTATCCTTACAGCAAACTGAATACTCAATCGAGTTCCCCATAGTAAGACACAATCTATTCCATATGAGAAATGGAAATGAAGGAAACCCAACTTAAAATATTTCAAAGTGTGGGGGTGTCTAGCGAAAGTCCAAGTTCCTATACCCAAAAGGGTGAAAATAAGACCAAAGTCTGTGGACTGTGTTTTCATCGGATATGTTACAAACAGTCAACCATGTTGATTTTTGGTTCATAAATTCGAACATCCGGATATCCATGATAATAAGATAATTGAATCAGATAATGCTGAGCTCTTTGAACACATTTATCTGTATAAGACTAGAAATGAGTTGTCTAGTGAAGGGTTTAAATGACCTAGGGATGAACCAAGGGAGAATATATGTAATGAAGTGTATCCAAAGTGTAGTAAGCGACAAAGAACGTCGACTTTCTTCGAATCTGATTTTGTAACATTTCTTCTCGAAAATGAACCTCAAACATTCGAAGAAGCGATGTCTTCTGCGGACTTATCCTTTTGGAAAGAGGCAGTCAATAGTGAGATTGATTTAATCTTGAGAAACCACACTTGGGAGTTGGTTGATCTTCCTCCAAGAAATAAACCTTTAGGTTCTAAATGAATCTTCAAAAGAAAAATGAAAGTTGATGGTATTATTGACAAATACAAGGCAAGACTTGTTATGAAAGGCTTTAGAGAAAAAAAAAAAGTCTTGATTATTTTGACACATACTCTCCAGTAACAAGGATAACGTCCATTAGGATGTTGGTTGCATTAGTTGCGGTATATGATCTTGAAATACATCAAATGGATGTGAAAACTGTATTCTTATATAGAGAATTGGATGAAGAAATTTATATGGAACAACCTGAGGATTTTTTTTGTTCCTGGTAAAAAAAAAGAAAAGTGTGCAAACTTGTTAAATCACTTTATAGACTAAAGCAAGCATCCAAACAGTGACATGCAAAGTTTGACCAAACCATGTTGGCAAACACATTTAAGATAAATAAATGTGATAAATGTGTTTACAGTAAAGACACTCCAAATCACAAAGTCATTGTTTGTTTATATGTGGATGACATGTTGATCATCAGTAGAGACATTTCTGACATAAATGCTACGAAATGAATACATGAGAGCAAGTTTGATATGAAAGACCTTGGAGTTGCTGATTTGATCTTAGGAATAAAAATACATAGAACTTCACAAGGGTTGGCATTTTCACAGGCTCATTACATTGAAAATGTACTTGACAAGTTCAAGTATTTGGATTTCAATAGTGCCAAGATTCCAATAGACGTGAGTTTTGCACTTCAAAAGAATGAAGGTGAAAGTGACTCACAATTGGACTATGCAAGAGTGTTGGAAAGTTTGATGTATATCATGAATTGTACGCGACCAGATATAGCATGTGCTATTAGCAAATTGAGTCGGTAAACGAGTAATCCAAATCAAACTCATTGGATGGCAATGAAAAGAGTTTTGGGGTATCTAAAACATACTCAAGACTATGCATTGTATTATAACAAATATCCTACGGTAATTAAAGGATATAGTGATGCAAATTGGATCAATGAATCAAATGAAGTAAAATCCACGAGTGGATATGTATTTACTTTAGGTGGAGGAGCAGTCTCTTGGAAATCATCCAAACAGACATGTATTGCCCGTTCTACAATGGAATCTGAATTTATCGCATTAGATAAAGCTAGTACATAAGATGAATGGCTCCAAAATTTCTTAGAGGATATTCCTTATTGGCCCAAACCTTTAGCATCAGTATGCATACACTGTGATAGTCAAGCTGCTGCGATAGGTAGGGAAAGGAGCATGATGTATAATAGCGAATCTCGTCATATAAGACAAAAACATAATACTGTTAGAGAACTTCTCTCTAGTGAAGTTATCACGATTGACTATGTGAAGTCAAAGGATAATATGTCGAATCCACTTACAAAAGATCTAACTAGAGATGGAGTTGAGAGATCATCAAAGGAAATGGGTTTAAGGCCCAGGACAAGTCATCACGGTGGTAACTCTACCTAGCAGACTGGATCCAAGAGCTAGGTTCAAGGAGATCAAAAAAAGTTGTGACTGACGGTTCAACATTGTCAAATAACTCAACCCATTCTTATGATGAAGAAAATGTTCAGGAAACAAGGATAAGGCTTATGGTTGGAAGCTTTTTAATGGTTTCTAAGTTTGGCAGGTATGACCAAATAGTTTTTATCTATAGGATTAAACATTTAGGAATCACCTATGTGAGGGTGAAGTGGAATTGGATTCAAGGAGAATGATAGTAAAGGCCTATTCTCTATGCTTTCATGAAACCAGGTAGTGTTCATGGATGAAACGAACAAAATTGTGAGAACTATAAATGGTAAAAGGCTAGTTGTTTGACTTTTGTTGTCTAGGTATACACTTAAGTTCGACGGTTTAAAGATATCACATATACCGATTGACCGAGTGCATTCGATGCAAGTTCACTATGAAAAGTTCAAAGGAAAATGTACTTATCTAGATGCAATTAGTCTTTTCTTTTAGATCACACACTTATCCATAAATTTTTTATGAAATAACCATTGCCCATTCATATGGGGTATTTTTGGGTTCTAAGTGAAAAATGTGAATGAAAAATGAAGGAAAAACATATGGAGGGAAAAAGAGTGAATTGTGATTTCACTTTATAGAAGAATATTTCTCTCACATTAGTGAGAGAAAGGAATATTCTTATGCTTAAATTAAGAAGCATTCCTTCATGTGGATAGTGAGGCGAGAACAAGACAAGCCTCTCGCCGTCGTCGTTGGTGCTCGCTCGGCTCTGATTTAGATTTGGATTTGGATTTGTCAAATGATCGATCGAGAGACTATCTTATTGGACAAAATTCATTTGAAACTTGTGAGTTAATGATCCAAAAATTAAATCTGAAATTTCTCCATTTGCGGATGCACCCGAGCATGTTTGGACGCATGTCACAACGCACTCAAAGGGACGCCACCCTTTGAGGCACTGTTTGGTAACAGAAAGGTGACCTACACGCTCACCTGGAGACCTGCGGATGCAGGTGCCAATGTAGGTCAGGTCTGAAGTTTCTGTTTTATGCCAAAAGGTAACCTATGGGTGCAGGTAGGCCACCTGCGGGAGCAGGTGGTCCCGTCTGTCCGAAATAGAGCAATTTTTAGAACCATTACTTCCTTTCTGAAGCACCACCTTTTGGCTATGAATACCTGATTTTTTCCTCAAGTGTGAGAATTATTTTGAAGTGAAAACACTCTCTTCTTCTTGAAAAACTCATGTGTGATTTATGAATCGTTGAGTGCGTTCGTTGTTCAACAGTGTTTGAGGTACCGCCATTCTGTCGATATGATGCATTTTATCCTGGGAGGATATATTCTACAACCTCGAGTATTTGAGAATAATAATTTTCTTAAGGACACACCGTGAATTCGGTGGACTTGAATCTTCTAATCTTCATCTCTTTCTGTAAGTTTGGTTTTGCTATTTTTCAGAAAATAGTTTGAACTTTATCTTGTTGATGTTCATAAGTTGGGTTGAACTTCTTGCTAAAGTTCAAAGTTGTGAATACAGAGTTACAACTTCATTTGATTGTTCATATGTTAGTTTTAACATGTGTTTGAAGTTATTGTTGAAAAATACAGATTTTATTAAATCCGGAAAACAATAAGTTCTTCGGTCAAACAAGCTCAATAACTAGTCAAAATTGTTTCCAAAGGCCAGAATTACCAAATTTCCTTATGCAACAAGCTTTCCTCTCCATACTCTTTCTCCATGAGCCATCCATGGACAATCTAACCATGAACAATCTAACAATGAACATGTCCTCTATTCCACTAGCTAGATCAATTGGTATCTCAAGAGCACACCACAGGTCCTCAGTCAATTCTTAGGGGCCTATCGCCCCTAGAATATATTGAAAAAAGGTAAATCAAGTTGTAGACATTCTTAAGGGATGTAACAACAAGCTAATATCAAGTATAAAGACCTATAGTTCAGTGAAGATCAACTCACTAAATCTTAATCCCTATAGGATTGTCACTACAATAAAAACAACTTTTAGCAGCAATAAATATGCACTTTAACAAAGAGTGCTAGAGCTTTTACCGGTATTAGTTAATTGCCATTGGATCCAATGTCGCTATAGGCTTTAGGAGCATTTACAAAAAGTGCTAAAATGTTATTGACACTAGTAAATGCCTCTAAAAAAAATATATCTAGCGGCAATTAAGCTATTGCCGCTAAAGATTATTTTTGGTTTAGTGTGTATCCAAAGAACCTCTTAAAGTGTGCACTGGCATAAGGGAACAAAAGGGTTAGGGGATGAAAAATTTAGTGTTAGCACTCAATTTTTTTATGAGAGAACTGTTCACCAATGCCTTGATGTTGAACAGGACCTCCCAGATAGGTAAGGGAAAGGACATGATAATGGAACTCTCAAACCACTCCAACTTTTTTGTAAAATACATTAGTGAAGGATCTAGAATTTTATATAAGTGAATTCAAATCAGTAAATATGGAACAGTAGTGATAACCAATAGTGTAAGCAGCGTCGAGAACAACAAACCAATTTGCTCGCTGCTCTTTCATTTGTTCTTTTTGTATACAATGTAACATCAAAACAAGAATTACTTAAAAACTCGGCATCTTTTATATTTAACAAAGTTGAGAATTTTTTTTAAAATTTACAAAGAACATATGTACATTTATTTTAAATAAACTAAAGTAAACTAACAAACAATATACAGTTTCAACCAAATATATAGTTGCATGTTTTGGCAAAAAATTATGAAAGAGAGTATAAAACTTCAACTAATAAGAGTTAAATGTTTTTTTGAAGTAAAATGTATTTTAGATTTTTATTGAATTTGAGAAAATAAACCAAATATAAAAGGTGAAATAGAAAAAAAAAAGATAGAAATATTAAGGTGTTAATATTACTAGTTGGCATATTGAATATGATTGACCAATTCTTTTTGTTTTTTAGCCTCCCATATATATACATTATACAGTTATATTCATACTGAACCAAAATCAAAAGCAGAAAAATAATAACAACGTGCAGATGACCACTTGAGGGGGATTCTAACTCGCGCACATACTGCGAATTTGAACCCACTTGATCGTTGCTCCACAACCTCACTTGATTCATTGTGGGGCTAATTTAATACTTATACTAAATTTCACAATAATTTTTCTTATATAAATAGTAAATTTTTAGATGAAACGGGTTCAATTGAACCAACTTGACACCACATGGGTCTGCCCCTGATTGCAACATCCATAATGGTAGTTGAATTTATAGCATGCTATGACCTACATCACATGCTTTATGATTGAAGAATTTCATTGCAGGCTTTAAACTTGTTGATTCCATTGCAAGGCCATTGAGAATGTTTGTGATAATTCGTTGCGGTATTTTTTTTTAAAAAAATGAGTGGGAGTCGAAGTAAGTACATCGACATAAAGTATTGATGGTTAGAAACTATGTCAAGATGTAATATGTTAGTTTTAAATATGTTAGTACTACTATGATGATTGCAGATACTATGACTAAAGTTTTACCAGCTAATGTTTTCAAGGATCATGTAATTAACCCGTATAGGGCTGAGTAACTTATTGTAGTCTTGCTTTGTTGATCTATAACACTTTGTCTAGATATTATTGTTTCTATGTTATACATGATTGTGCATATTTTGATTTTCATGTATTATATTATGATCATTAGATCAAATAAAGTTGGACTCTGAATGACTTATATTAAGTTCATTCATAAAGTTATTGGACACTTTTTTAGAACATATTAGCTATTTTAATACATGAAAGAAAGTGTTAATTAAAATCCTGAATGGACTTTAATTCCCAAGAAATCTCCTTCGCGACTTTGCTTATTTTCACACAAATTTCATTATTAGAGAATTAAAGGTACTACTACATATCAAATTAAAGCAAGAAATCTAAAAGATGAAGAATACAAAGTCAGACATCTTGATATTTCTTCAAAGACAATTGCTTGATGAATTTCATGACGACTTCAACAGAGTTGGTAGCAGTAAGAGTGATGAAGATGGAAGCCTCATTGGACTCAAAAGTTCAACCGCCAGCCATGTCGGAAAGGGCACGAATGGCTATGTAAGGTACATTCTACTGGTAGCTATTAACAGACTGCAGAATCAATTAGTGAGTGGTTACACCTAATAGTTGGTTGTTAATCCACTAGGTCTGTTAGTTAGTTAGTTATTAATAGGCACATGAAGTGTATGTGTAGAGTGAGGATGAGAGACTTATAAAAGGCATTGTTGTGTACTGTTACATTGGATTCCATCATAATAACAAAAATATCTTTGTTTTCTCTCTATGAAAGTTTCTTCTTTAATAAGTTTCCATTGATCAACAATGGAGCTTGTACTAAGATCACTAGCTTAGGTTTATTAACATGGTATTAGAGCCCAGATCGGAGATACGTAAGCTACAAATACTCTAGTCCAAATTTTTTCAAGTTGAATTTTTATTTTGAAGATCAACAATGGCGGCTAGTACAAATGTCAATGAACTTACCGCACTTGACCTTAATCATCCACTCTATCTACAAGCCTCAGATGCTCCTGGAGTAATTTTGATTCAAACGAAGCTCACAGAGAATTATGACTTATGGAGTCGATTGATGCAGTTAGCTCTGCGGGGAAAAGGAAAACTTGGATTCATCAATGGCACTTATGTGAAAGGCCTGTACAAGGGAGAATTGGCTGTACAGTGGAAGAAATGCAATGTGATTGTTGTTTCCTAGATCGCAAGCATAGTTGCAAGTGAATTTTTGCATGGCATTATGTATGTTTCTAATGCGAAGAGAATATGGGATGATTTTAAGGAGAGGTTCTATAGATCCAACCTCACTTGAGTCAATCATTTATGGACAAAAATTGTTAACATGAGGTAGGGTACAAATTCAATAAATGTGTATTTCACAAGGTTGAAAAAGGTTTAGGGTAAGATTAATGTCATGATGCCCTTACCTGGCTGTAGTTATGAGGAATCAATTCCCTATACTGAATATTTGAAGTCTCAACGGCTGATCCAATTCCTTATGGGACTCAATGAATCATATACTCATATTAGGAGCAACATTTTAACTCCTAGACCAATGATTACTATGAATGAAACCTATACTATAGTTTGCCAAGAAGAAAGTCAGCGGTCTTTAGGTGTTGGTAGAGTTGGTAGAGAACCATTTGCACTGTATGCTAGGAAAGGGAACAACTATAATGGTGGAGGCAGAGGTTCAATGTTTAAACCTAAAAGGTTTGGTGAAGCTCCTCGAAAATATTGAGAAGTCTGTCCTCATTATGGTTTTAAGGGACATAATCCTATAGATTGCTTTAGGATTGTGGGATATCCACCACATTTTAAAAGCAAAAGAGACCAGGATCAATCTAAGTTTGGAGTAAACAAGTTTCATCCAAAAGGAGGTTACAAACCTGCAGTTCATTCAGCTGCCATAGATGAACCTATACCAGATGAAAAAGGAGGATATTATTTGATAGAACAACAATATCAACAACTAATTGGCAAACAAAATGTTGCTTCCTCTAGTTAATGCAACTCCAACATGGCAGGTATGACGTCCTTGTCTGATTGGATTGTTGATACCAGTGCCACACACCACATTACACCTTACAAAGACCTATTGAACATACTAAAAGAGCTAGATACTTATCAAAGCAGGAATGTCCAGGTCCCTACTGGTGGTAAATGTCATATTGAACAAACAGGTTCTGCAAAATTTTTAGACAATCACAGTATTACACATGTATTACATGTTTCTGATTTCAAATTCAATCTACTTTTAGTGGCTAAGCTAATCAAAGAGTTACAGTGTTCAGTCTATTTTTTCCCTGAATTTTGTATGTTTCAGTATCTTTATACTGGGATGTTGATGGGGATTGGTGACGAATAGGATGGACTCTACATACTTAAACAAGGTGTAAAGGTAGGAAGTTGCAAAGCTGAGGATCAGTCAACTCTATGTCATTTCAAACTTGGACATCCAGCAATGGAGTCATAAAGAATATACCATCAATAAGTCATCATTTCTCTCCTCTAACTGAGTGTGGTGTTTGTCATTTAGCTAAATGTTACGACCCGAAATCCCATTCGGGATGGACTGGCACCCAAAGCCGATATGGCCCAAGAAAACTAATCTTTGCTCTTATTCACTCGCAAGCATATTTTAGTATGAATCTTATTATACTTCGTACAACTAGGCGGAAGTCATGGAAAACTTAACAATATATGAAACTTGGCCGTTAGGGCCGTCAAGTCCAACAGAATACACATCTCCTACATTAACCTTCCCACATATGTCTACAAAGCCTCTAACCGATACATGAACACAACAACCTATAGTCGGGACAAGTCCCCACTTTATACAATAATTACAAAACCAAAACAATATACACATGTGACTCGAAAAGCCCCGAACCAACTGGGAGCTCACCAATGATTCGTGGATAACCTGTAGCCTATTGTGGAGGTCTACTAACACCTGTCCCTGCAGCAAACAAAGTAAGTTCCCCAAAAGGGGTTAGTACGAAGAATGTACTGAGTATGCAAGGCTATAAGAAACTTCATGAAACTTAAACTCCTCAATGAACTTGGTTTCAAGAGAATAGTCAATGTGGATCAATCATCATTTAGTATGTGTGGAAATAGGTACTTTATGTTCATTACTCCATTTGCCTTTATGCCCATTTCCGTTAACAGTTAGAACCGTCAATAATGTATAACCGTTAATATGCAACCGTCAATATGCAATGCATCCGTCAATATGCAACCGTCAATATGCATCCGTCAATATGCAACCATCAATATGCAGCCGTCAATATGCAATCGTCAATATGCAACCGTCTCAAGTTCGGCATCAAGTTAGGCTTTTGCCCCACTAAGCTTCCCCCTTGCTACCACCTGGAAAACAAGGAAGCAGATTCGGCATCAAGTTTGGCTTTTACCTCACTGAGCTTCCCCCTTGATCCAGTGAATATAATAAAGTTTGGCATCAAGCTTGGCTTCTGCCCCACTGAGCTTTCCCCCTGCTACCACCCAGAAAATAAGAAAGCAGGTTCGACATCAAGTTTGGCTTTTTCCCCTAAAGCTATCACCCGCACTCAAAGAACCATAAAGTAACCATAAATTAATGACAAAGTAATTATGAAGTAATTAGAAAGTAATTATAAAGTAACCATAAAGAAAATTATAAAGTCACCATACGGGAATTACTTCTTTCACTACTTCATTGGACTACTTCTCTCATTTACTTTTATGAGATTGATACATTGGGGGAACATAACCTTTTTGGAAACACATAAGTGCATTACTTCAGTCTTTTATGTTCATGAGATTGATACTTTTGAAGTTGTAACATTATTGGAAGCCTTGGAACATAATATTATTGGAACTTGGAATCATGTCCATAATTATGTGATACATGAGAATAATAACATATGACAACTTGAAATGAGATACCTTTTAACATTTTGGAATGGAACAAGGACAATGACAACATGAACGATATGTGCTGCAGAAGAATACGAACAGAGTAACCTTACATACCTTATCGTCTCATTATGAACACTCAATATTCTATACGTGAATACAATCGTCCCGCTCCTTCCTTATATTTCACTCTACAATACAAATATACAATGGAGTTTACATTAACCACCAACTACCTTACAAATGCATACAACGACAATGAGTTACATGTTTGGCTTTAATATGTCATTTCCCTCTTGATTATACCATGTGAGAAACTAACACACCAACAATACCATTTACAAAGCTATCATACCAAGAATCCCACAATATTCTCAACATTGACCAATATTATAAACCACTAGCATGTCACACCAAATTCATACTTTACACTTCTACATCACAATGGTTCCATCAATTCACTTCAATACACCTCATAACAACAAATCGGCCAAAATCCCATAACTTACACTTTTGGAAAAATAGCAAGTTTAGGACCATAATCACACCATACATGTTGATATTTTATCCATATCATGCTCTTTCATCAAAACCACAAGTCATATTCCAAGTTTAAATTCCATAGATGACACATCTTTTACAAAAACACAAAGTGCCATATTCAACACTTCCAAGCATAACCAACATGATCTACATAATCTCCCATGCATATAATATGTTAATGCATAAGCATAAACACTTACCTAAGCTTGAAAAATGATGATCTTGCTCCAAAGATGACTTGGGGTTTGACAGCCTAAAAGAGGTGTTCTTGAGAAGTCTAGAAAATGCAAGAAAAGCATGTGTGTTTTTGTGTATTAAAAATCAGATTTTATGCCCCTTTTATAGGCCTTTAAGTCCTTTTCTCAATTATTGCTTGGTCAAAAGAAGAATGGGTCATTTGACCCATTCTTGGCCCATGTTTTTCTTCTTCATTTTTGGGCTTTCTTGAGCCCAAATTACTTAATCCAATAAAATCAATAATTTCTCATGGTTAATTAATTTCATACGCATTATGACGATATTTTCACTCATGGAATTCATATCCGTAGCCTCAATCCCAAAAACAAGCAATTCTAGCCACGTATGGCTTATTTTGACCATAAGGGCAAAATTGTCATTTTGATGCCAAATTCGTTCTCTAGTAATTCTATCATACCAATATAATATTTCATTCATTTCATATATATACACGTGGTTGTAGAAGAAACGTGACAAAAATCGGCTCGGTACGACCCCGGTACCCTTGGGACTTAGAAAATTTCCAACTTTCGAAAAATTGGAAAATCCATCCCGGCACGCCCTTGGGCGCGCCAACTTTCTTCCTCTGGGAACAAAAATTTGGCCCAGAGCGGCCTGGAACTCCCCTGGGCGAGCCCCACCTCTTTTTTTTCAAAATTTTTGTTTCTTCGACTTTTCTTTGCGGATTTGGTTAGACACTTCAAGTTCTATTCTTTAACTTACTTCTTACCTTTAATATCCTTTGTTTAGAGGTCCTATTAGCCTCATTTTGAACCCCACAAATTCTCCACAAAAATCGCGAAACACCTCCTCCGCAAGATTAATCACATGTACAAGGCCAAATTTTAATTTTTCCATCACTAACATTACCAAATACATACTTATAGCTCTCGACACCTAAGTAAACATTATTTAATGTCGTCAAATAGGGTTGGTAAGGTACGGGGTTTTACACTAAACAACATAGACTGAAGTTTCCTACTAGTTGTAATTCTCTTAAAAATGTGTTTGATTTAGTACATATTGATGTTTGGGGACCTTACAAGATACCTACATATGATAAAAAGCACTATTTTGTAACAATTGTTGATGACTATAGTAAGTACAGATGGATTTGCTTGTTGCAATCTAAATCTAAAGTGTGTGTTGTACTTAAGGAATTTCTTGCATTGATTTGCACACAGTTTAAGATGTCTGTGAAAATCCTGAGGCCTGATAATGGATCTGAGTTTTTTTAACTCCCATTGTACAGAGTTGTTTGCTTCTAAAGGTATTATACAACAAAGTAGTTGTGCTTATACTCCACAACATAATGGTACTGGAAAGAAAGCACAGACATATTCTAGAGGTTCCAAGAGCATTGAGATTTTAGAGTTCCATGCCCACTAGATTTTGGGGTGATTGTGCTAAAAGAGCTATATACCTCATTAATAGACTACCTACTTCAGTTCTAGGAGGAAAAACACCTTATGAGTTGCTCTATAACAAGGTGCCTATTTTGGATCACCTCAGAGTTTTTGGTTCATCATGTTGTGCTAGTAAGCTGCCTAAACTAGACAAGTTTGCTGCAAGGGCTAGAAAATCTATTTTTCTTGGTTATTCAGACATCTAAAAAGGGTACAAGTTGTATGACCTGGTTGAGAGAAATGTTTTTGTTTAGTAGGGATGTCATGTTCGAAGAACATCTCTTTCCTTTTGCTGATCAACTTGTTCTGGATAATACTGATATGTTCACTCACACTCATGCCACTGAGGAGTTCTCCTCACCTACTTATGATAATGTACTTCTAGCTCCACTATCCCGTATTGGTCCAGATGCTTCAGTTGCTTTTGATTCCCCTTTGGCCATACCTAATGCAAATATTTCACCAGATAATGTAGATGCAATTCTTCTTCTTTTTGAACCAATTCCACCTGTAAATAATATGCTGAAACTTCTTCTATAGAAGCCATCCCTCTAGCTGATGGTGATCCCATAGCACCTACTACTTATTCTCAAGTGTCTTCTAGACCTACTAGAGCTGTTAAGTCTCCTGCATGGCTCAAAGATTTTATCACTTCTAAAAAACCTTCTGCTTCTTGCTTGTATCCCTTTTCCATTCATGTCTCCTACTCTCATTTGCCCATATCTTATCTAGCTTATTTAGGTGTTTTCTCAGTTGAGACTGAACCTAAGACCTTTCTTGAAGCATTACAACATCCTCATTAGATCCATTCTATGCACACTACTAGAAAATAGGCCTATAGCAATACTTCAAATACCATTGTAATAGGTAGTAAAACTGTTGCAATAGACCTATCGTGATCTATTGCAATGGTTTAGGGATCCTCTGCACTATCTCACGCTTCAATAGACCTATTGCAACAGTTTTGTGCAACGATTGTCAAACCGTTGTGATAGACCTACTATTGCAACATTTATAGAAGTGTTGTTATTGCCTTATTTATGGCAACAGTTAATTGAGTCTATCGAGAAGGTCCAAAACCGTCGCGATATAATTATTATGGAATGGTTACTGAGGCTATTGCAACACCTTTATTCTATAGAAATAATTAATGAAGGAGTTATAGAAATAGTTATATGGAGCTATAGCTACTCCTAATGAAAAAGCTATGGCAACAATTATTTAAATAGTTTATTTATAATAATTTGCTTAGAATATAATACTCTAAAATTTATATAAATTGCGAAAGGAAACTACCCATCAACCAAAACATAATCCAAAATTTCTAATTTATATTAATCATATATAAAAGAAATAATACAAGAGAATAGTGATATATAAGTTGACAATACGTTCAAAATAAAAGTTTCCAAGAACATGTGAAGGCTTGACATGACCAACCAAAACTAAGAGTATGACCTTGACTTCTTTCATCTGCGACATAGTTACTTCAGCCTCCAGAGTAGCATCACAGCCTGATTGCACAACAATCTTTCCTTTATTAAATTTTTGAATACAATCTTCATATTTTTTGTAATTTCGATCAATCTCTCCTTGTTTTTCCTTAAATAAGGTTTCCCCAGGTGTGAAGCGAAAAGAGAGAACAGAAAGTGCATAAGCTTAGAGACCTCAACTTTTCAATGTTAAGGGAGTTGAAAAGGATGTCCATAAGCTTAGAGACCTCAGCCCAAAACTCAAACTTCTCCATATTATCTTGGAGATATTTTCTTGACATGAACTTAGCTTTCCTGAATCATGTGAAGATACAATCAGCCAATTAAATTAAACCAACATTTGTAAAACAATCAGTCAATTAAATTTTAAAAAAATTAAGTTAAAAGTTTACGTTGACGATTTTCACCTAAAAAATTTGCACAATACTTGGTAGCAAGCCAACAAAGCAGGCAGCTCAGTGTAATCGACCTTCTAGTACATTAGTTTTCCCCTTTTATACTCCAAGTTCTTTGTTTCAAAGGATAGCTCTTCCTGAAACTTAAAAGGTCCAAAAATCAATTAAACTCCTTATTGGTTGCACATCTAGAGTATCATTGAGTTCATGACCATCTCATTTGAATAGCCTCCACTAGTTATACATTTATTTTTCAGCCAAGCTGAGTTTCAGAATCATTTAGTAAACTTTAAGTACCATATATTCTGGTTTTCTCACAGAAAACTTATCCATAATTTTATTATAAAAACTTATCTATTAATAAACTTTACAAATTAAGCAACATAGTGCAACTTCTATCTATTCAAACAGTCCAATGACTGTGACTGCGACCAAGACTTCTCTTGTGATTTTTTTTTTTTTTTGTCTTTTTGCAAGGTAACAACTTTAACAGTGAGTTCCTATCCAGTCCTATAACTGATGCTTGTCGAATAAAAAATTCAATCATATTAGTAGAGCATCAGCTATATAACTTATCTGTATGTACCCCACTCTATTTAAGTTGGTCTTTCTAGCACTAATGCTACAAACATCTCATAATAACTTCACTATTGCATGAATCAACTAAACAGGAGGGAAGTAAGACTTATAGATGATGAAGATATAGATCCACTACCACGGCAGAAGAGATAGAATATGAAAATCAAATGGAAGCTCCGACAGCCGATGTTAGATTTTATTTAGGATCTGAGATAGATAGATCACTAAAAGAAGTACGTGGAAAATTTAGTCCATCATGTTTTCATTTATAATTAAAAGAGAAAGCTTGTTGAAGTTTTGTAGATATTCTACTGAGTGTGCTTTTCAGAATATTAGTCCATAATTCAATGTTTCATGATAAGGACCAATTATAAATGCAAACTAACCTAATTGTTAGTATCGTATAGGCCAAAAACTTTCAACTATACCGATGAATCAATTAATACTCGTCTTCTTTGAAGGAAGGAAATGTGAGATGATCAACAAACAAATGTTACTTCATAAAAATACGAAGCAGTTGATTGTTTCTCGATTTTGTTTTATCCTTGTAACCTTTTATGTTTGATGTATAAAAATTGATGGACGATGAACAGATTAATTTTCTGTTCTTCCTAATCTCTAGAATAATGGAGAACATATCTGATACACCTTCAGTTTTTAAGGTCTGCTGTTTATGCTAGCTTCATCTAGATGGCTTCAATTATATCTAATAATCCATGATGAACTTTGGATAACTGATGAGAGGAGCGCCTAAATGGTAAGTTTGTCAAGGTTGGTCCAAATCCTATATTTTCTTCAGCTACTGGATATCGTTGGTATTTTCTTCTATTTATAACCTATTTAGATAAGTTCATAAGACCTTAGGAAAATATCTCTAAAAATTAATCCTTTCTCTTCTCGACAACAAATAACCACAGATCTCCATCTACCTAATGTCAATATACAGAAATCACTGTTGAAAAAAAATAGGAAAATAGCCATTAACCACTGTTAACTATTTTTATATTTAAAACTTTGACATCTTAGATGTTTAACTAACAACTTTTGCAAATCAGACTTATAATTCTATGATTTTATTGTGATGAACAAGCTTTCCATCAGCATGATGTACTCATGAGCACCCAAGTGGAGTGCAACCTTTTTAATGGACATCGGTAAGTGTACGCTATATATGCAAAAGAGTTCTCCAATTCTCCAGCAGTAAAGTCTCAAACTATCTACTATCCATCACTCAAATTATCAGGCATTGTAGATATTGCTTAGGATCTGTTCATAAATAATTACGCTAGTCAAATGGAATTAAATATTTGGAATTCTACAATATATATCAATTGAAAGGCAGACACTCATAGTGGCCCTTCCCCGGACCCTGTGCATAGCTGGAGCTTTAGTGCACCGGGTTGCCTTTTAACTACTTAAGTTCCTTCAAACTCATGGCGCATTAGGTTTACAGATTTAATAAATACAAAAGCAACTCATCAAAAGTGAAAGGGTATGAACTTAATAATAGTTACCAAAAAGTTCCTTCTGTACTTGCCTATAATGGCTTGTTTATCTAGTAAGAGAACTGAATAGCAACACACGCCTCCTCTCGACCTCATGAATGCTCAACAAACCATAATTTATATCAAAAGAACAAGTTTACAAAAGTGTACATTGAGACAATCTTAGAAAGTGTCTCCACTCATAGAGATAATAAGTCTAAACACTTCCACATAATAGTCAAGACTCAAGAGAGATGGTAGTAGAAGACTAATTATGTAAGTGGAGAACCATACCAATATCCTGTTGTTTGAGCTTGCAAGAAAGACAATGGGTATAGTGTGCATTAGTTCGAGCATATTGCACCATTTTTGCTGGTAGTTTACATTGCCTCAAGTGTTCTTTCTAAAATTTTAACAAAAAATATAATTGTAGTTCATATCAATATTTTGCCAGTGTGACTCTAAAAGCAGTGTACCAACATTACAGTATAAAGTGTTGGTCTTAACATGCTCAAATAATCGATGTATCGAATGAAAATCATGCTTAATGACTATAGAGGATAAAAACTAACCACTTTAGGTTCATAGACCATAGTGTCACCTAGAAGCTTTTCTCACTTGAGTGTAATGTTCCTCTAACATATAACTATTTCTTACTTAAAACTACTAATTTATGTACTTACTGGATGAGATAACAATGAATGTCAAAGTTGTTTCCATCCAATTTGTGAGACCTCAAAAGGAAATTATTGAAAGTAAAAACACCAAAGGAAAAGGGAATGGAAAGCAAAAAATAGTGAACAGTTTATATGGCCCATTCTTGTTCTTAATTTAAGCTTCAGTTTCACAAAGTTGGAAATAGGTAGAAATAGAAACGAATGGAACCTGACAATTCATAAATAAATCTATCGAAATATGTTAAAAATGTGGTAAAAATATAATTTGATGTTCAAATCCTTTAAGAAATACACACAGAGTACAATTCCTCTCTACCTAAGACAGAATCGAAGCCACAGAAGAGTGTGAAGGTGCAGAAATTTTAGAGAAGACGGCTAAACCCTATTTGAGACAAAGTCAATAATGCTTAGCGAGAAACCCTAATAGCATAGAATCTTCGACAAGCTGAGAGTTACGGATTACAGAATCTTGGTGAGAAAAATAGGGTGAATTGTTCCTTGTTCTATGGAGATGAGTTGCCAGAGGAAGCCTTTGTAATGATGACCTTGTCGGAGGTTTGGGTTTCCCGGAGTTTATTTCCATGTGTACGAGAGAAAATGGACGATCTCTTGTTTTTTGTACGATAGAATATTGACTTTTAGGAATTAAAATAAAAACATAAAATAATGGGTGGGGTGTAGCGAAAAGAAGAGGAGGGAATAGAAAGCCTGTTGCGATATCCAATTTTTTACAAGAACCATTATTATTGATGTATTTATAGTAACAGTTAAGTTATTTGTTGCAGTAGACACCTTTGCAGCGACGGTTTTTAAAGTAATATAACGGTTAATTTTCAAAGTGTTTTAATGGAGTTGAAAGTCTATTGTAATGGTTATAACTATTTCAATTGATGGTCAGTGGTAATAGTTATATAACTGGTACTAAGTTTAGTATTGCTGTAGGCCTAATGTTTAGTAGTTGCAGAATTAAATTAAGGCCTTAGAGGACAATAAAACTTGGTTACTAATTCCCTTGCCTAAAGGGAAGCAAGATATTGGCTCTAAATGGGTCTATAAGATTAAGTACAAGGATAATGGTGAAGTGGATAAGCATAAGACTAGATTGGTAGCCAAAGTTACACTCAACAAGAGGGGCTTGATTATCATGAAACTTTTTCCCCTGTTGTAAAGATGGTTAATGTTAGAACTGTCATTTCAGTTGCTGCCTCTCTTGATTGGCCTTTATACCAAGTTGATGTTAATAATGCCTTCATCCAAGGTGACTTGGTAGAGGATGTCTACATGTCACTGCCTCTGGTTTCCACAGACAGGGGGAGAACACTGTCTGCAAACTAGTGAAGTCCTTGTATGGCTTGAAACAAGCATCAAGGAAATGGAATATTAAGCTCTCCACTATGTTGCTTGCAGCAGGATATAATCAAAGTTCCTATGATCACTCTCTCTTTACTAAGCATACAGGAAAAGACTTAGTAGTTATCTTGATATATGTTGATGATTTACTCATTACTGGAAGTTCTCAAATACTCATTGATGAGGCTAAACAGGCCTTGTATAGGAGCTTTAAGATGAAAGATCTAGGTGTTCTTAGATACTTTCTTGGCATTGAAGTGATGAGATCACACAGAGGTGTGCTTCTAAATCAGAGGAAGTACTGTCTAGAATTTATTGTAGATATGGGGTAGAGTAGAGCAAAACCAACATACACACCACTGGAACAACATGCTAAGCTTGCTACAGCTGAGTATGATCAACATGCAGGGGTTGAGAATAATCATATTTTGGAAGACAAAGGACCATATCAAAAGTTAATTGGTAGACTCATTTACTTGACCATCACAAGACTAGATATTTTCTTTGCATTGTAGGTCTTGAGTCAGTTCATACAGTGTCCAAAATTGTCACATTGGAATACAGCCTTAAGGGTGGTAAGATATCTAAAACAAGCTCCAGGTTTAGGGGTTCTATTAAACAAAGCGGACATCAAGAATATGACTGTTTACTGTGACTCAAATTGGGCTTCATATCCCAACACAAGGAGATCAGTAATAGGATATGTGGTGCAGCTAGGAGGATCCTTAATCTCATGGAAATCTAAGAAACAACAAGCTGTAAGAAGGAGCTAAGCTGAAGCAGAACATAGGAGCATGATAGGAGCAGTATCAGAAGTTATTTGGTTAAAAGGTTTGTTACAGGATCTGGGAATAACAATTGATGGGCCTATTAAATTGTATTGTGATAATAAAGTAGCCATGCAGATTGCAGCCAATCCCATATTTTATGAATGTATTAAACATATAGAGATTGATTGCTATTTTATAAGGAAAAAGGTCAATTGGTTTTTAGAGCCAATTCCTTATTTTCGAGCTTTCATTGTTAAGAAAAGGGTATCGTCCCTAAACTTTAGGTAAACAGCCTCGGGTGCCAATTCTGACAGTTTTTCTAGCTCTAGAATATTAGTTTTAGGCTAGGAGGACCCTTAGTATGGGTCTCAAGGCTTCTAGACTCATTTTGGTCTATTGGGTGGATTTTGGTTAAAATAACCCTTTACATGTGGGGCCCACTTTTGATTGAAATGACCTCGGATGGAAATTTTGATGGTGCCGTTGAGTCTGAAATGCCAAATTTGATAGGGTAGCATAGTTTGCTTATGCTCACAGAATTCCAAACAAATTTCAAGAGTCCAATTGGAAACTTGGCACTTAGCTAAGTCTTGCTGGTGTTGAAGCATCTGGTGTAGGCCTAAAATGGCCTTTGCGTTCATGAGGCTTGGTCGTATTTGTGAAGGTCATGGATTCTTGGCCTCTACGTTAGTGAGCCATCCTTTGCATTCATGAAGGGTCAGCTGGCCGACTGTTTCGAGCTTCTTCTTTGCATTTGTGGTAGACCGACAACTTCGCAATAACCTATACGGGTCAAGCTTCACATTCGCAGAAAGGGTCCCATGTTCGCGAAAAAGGACCCCTGGGTATATTTAATGTTGTTTCACCCATTTTTTCTATTTATTACAAGTTCAAATATCATAAGACCCTACGGAGCTTAGGAAATCATTGGAGATTGATTATTGGGTGTTGAGGGAAAGTTGGAGAGATCATTGTAGTCATTTCCTCATCTTTATTTCCATAAGTTTCCATTTAATTTCTACTTTAATTCTTCAGTTAACTTTAAATCCCTAGAATATTGTTAGGGCTGATTTGAGGCTTATTTGTGCTCGAATTTCACCTAAATATTTAGGATAAATGATCCTTGAGCTTAGAGAGATGCGTTGATGGTTTCAATTTCATGTTTCTACAAGCCGGCCTTACATGGGATTTTTAGTTTAATTTTTGACCTGACGTGTTTATACGCAATATGGGTATCAATATCCTTGTCTTAATGTATAGATTATTATTTTGATAGTGTAGCATCATTCATAGGCTTCTCAGAAAGGAAATGCTCTGGAGTAGACGACTTGGAAAGCTTTCAACGGTATTAGTGTAGAATCCGAGCTTTATTATGGTATTAGTGTAGTATTATATAAGCTAGGGGTGGGTATTTATGACTCTATTGATGATTTGGTATTTATTGATTAAGTTAGCCAATTAGGGATCTTTTTGGGTAGAATCCGACCTAGTTTTTCTTCATATTGGTTTATGTCAATACCTTAGGACTAGTTTAGTTTACTTAGTGCCTTGGGGTGGGATTATAAAGCCTTAGTCTAAGGTTGGCTAGGTGCTTCCATTGGTATGGGATTTCAGGGTTAGTGATGTGCCACGTCGGCCATTCTTTTAGGTCTTTTGCCTAATTTAGTGCCTTGTAGGCCTAAGAGGACTCCTTTCATCTCCTTAGACTAAATCTTAAGCCTTGGGATGACTTAGTCAGCTTAATGAGCTTTGGCTAGCTTTGTTACTCAGGGTAGAAGGATATTTGACCCTTAAAACCTTACCCTTGGTTGTAGTGACTACGATATGCCTCATTTATAGTTTTGACCGCCTGGTTTGAGAATTTAGTACTAATTGGACTAACAGGAAGTTATAATTTTTGATGGTCACTACTCTTAATTTATTTACTAGTCTCAGTTCAAGTCCGGCAGTTTTGATTCATTCGCGGTATATTGGCTATTGTGACACTATGCTCTAGTACCGATTTAAGATCGACATTTGTGATCTATTTGGATACTTGTTAGGATTTGGAGTTTCGGTAATGACCAGTAAGATTTGGATTTATGTTATGGGAGTAGTTTCAGGTATGTTTTACTCATTGACTCACTTATGCTTATTATGATCAATAATTCCATCTATGTGTTAGAATACTCTTTGTTTGTATCTATCGGGCTTATGGGGGCTCGGCTGGGTTATTCCTTTCTTGTTTGTGCCTTCTGGGATTATGGGGCCCTATTTAGGTTATAGTTAGATTGTATTTACTTTTGAGTTACTAGTTCGATATATTTAACATGTTCATCCAGTTTGGAGTATTATTTTCATTTATGCCCCTTATTTCTGACTTTAGTTTACAATCTCCCATTTTAATATACTTTTATTATAATTCAACTCAGTCAGCCTATGATACTTACTGAGTGTCTATTGTTTTGGTACTCATACTACACTTTTGCATATTTTTCCTAATGCAGATTCGAGTATGAGCCACCACCATTGACGTTATCCTTAGGCTTGTTGCTACTTCGAAGATAGGCTGAGCTTTCAGAGCCAGAGCTGATCCTCTCTCTTTCAACTATTTTTGGGATAGCCTTTTGTATATTCTGAGACTAAATGTATATTGATACTATCTAGTACTCTATTTTTGATTTAGTGGCTCTTGTATCTATCTTACCAGGTCATGGGTTACTCTTTTGCACTTTTACTCATATTCCATTGATGTTCAGTACTATCATATGTATATATACTGTTGCTTAGTACTTCTATTACATGTCTATATTTTGTATTCGTTTATCTTCTGTCGTTTAGCCCATTACTTGACGTTTCGGGCTATGGTTTTCCTTACCTACTGGTGGATTGAAGTAGGTGACATCATGACTTGAGAAATTGGGTCATGACAAATTGGTATCAGAGCATAGGTTCACTGGTATTGTTAGTATATGAGAAAGTACCTAGGAGAGTCCCACAGATTGGTATGATGACGTTTGTATTCTATCTTTAGAAGGCTAAAGGATATTCTTAGGAAAATCTTACTTTCTTTGTTCATTTTCATGCGTTGAGTCCATATTGGTTTCTAAATTCTTATTATTTCACTCTATCGCAGATGGCTAGGACGCGGGGCTACGACGACCGGGGATGGAGACCCTGAGTCTGCATCTAGGGCATCCATTAGAGGCCAAGGTCGACCCAGAGGTAAAGGTTAGGCTAAAATTGCAGCACCAGCTAGGGTTTAGGACAATGAGCATTCACCAGATCTCATTATTACTCTCGAACCAGAGGTAGCACCTAAGGTTCAGCCACCCCATCCACTGGTGGTCTAGGGGGCAGCCTAGGCCCTACCGAGGTTTATATCTTTCTCAGTTCTCAGAGAAGCCTTGCTACAACTTTTGGGACTAGGAGGTGGTACACTTTTAGATGGGGCTCAGTCAGCAGCCCATAGTGGTGATGATTTAGGGGCACAACCTGCAGCTGTGGTTCCTAGGGTAGAAGTTCCCTAACATAGGTAGTTCCACAACTGGTAGTATCTCATCCAGTTATGACTGTCGAGGAGTAGAAAATATTGGGCTGATTTTCGAGATTGACTCTACCTAGTTTTGAAGGGGCCCCAGGCGAGGAAGCATTTGAGTTTCAGACTAGTTGCGAGGAGAGAATCTTAATTTGGGCCTAGTAGAGTTGTATGGTATGGACTACACCTCCTTCCAATTTGATTGGGCAGCAAGGCAGTGGTGGAGAGGTTATATGGACTTCAGGCTTGCGGGATATCCCCCTAAGACATTGACTCAGTTCTCCGAGGCTCTTTTGGAGAAGTATATGCCTCACAGCCAATGTGAACGCCTAACCGATTAGTTTACCAGCTTGGAGCAGGGCTCTATAATGGTTGCTGAGTATGAGGCAAGTGTCACGCCCCGAATTCCAACGAGGCGGACTGGCACCTGAAGCCGTTGAGGCCCGAAAGAACCAATCTTTGCTCATGTACATTCATATACATGTCTCTGTAGGAATATCATTCTACCTCATGTAACTATAAAATACCAATGGCGGAAGTCATGGAAAACATATCATATATGAAACTTGGCCGTTAGGGCCATCAAGTCAAAAAAGACATACATCTCTTTCATTCATCTTCCCACATACGTCTACAAAGCCTCTACAAATACATGTACTTAACCAACCTACAGTCGAGACAAGTCCCCACTTTATACAACTTTACAATACCAAAAAAAATGTACACATGTGACTCGAAAACCCCCGAACCAACTGGAGCTCACCAATGATCGGCAAATGATCCATAATCTACTGTGGGGGTCTATGAGCACCTGTGCCTGTAGAAAGGAAGGTAAGTCCCTTAAGGGACGTCAGTACGAAGAATGAACTGAGTATGTAAGGCTATAAGAAACTGCATCAATACATAAGAACCTCAATGGAATTAAATATAAGAGAATAGCCAATATGGATAAACCATCGGTCCGTATGTTTGGAACTATGTATATTGCTTTCATTACTTTCTTTGCTTCTTATGCTTATTCATCATCACCTGTGTCACAATGTACCCGGGCCCCAACTGATCAGTGGGTCTTAACGTAACATAACGTTATGTTGGGATCGACTCGAGCTAGGCTTATGACTCTAGAGCTACCACCCATAAATCAATACATCGGGCTCGGAATGAGCTAGGTTATTACCTCTAGAGCTTCCACTCCTAAACCAATATATTAGGTTCGGCCCGAGCTAGGTTATTACCTCTAGAGCTACCCCCTGTCAGGTTTAGCCCGAGTTAGGCTTATGCCTCTAGGAATACCCCCTGATCCAATAATCTCGGGATCGGCTCGAGCTAGGCTTATGCGTCTAGAGCTGCCACCCATACTCTTACAACCAATAACTATGCATTATTTTGTTACTTTTGAGAGATTGATAGGTTGATAGTCATAACATTATTGGAACTTTGGAATCGTGTCTACCATTATGTGACACATGAATAACAATTTCTCAATGAATAAGGAACATGTGATTAACAATAGATGACAACCTGAACTGAGATACTTAGAACATTCAGAATGGAACAAGTACAATGACAATGTGAATACTATGTGTTGCAGAAGAATACAAAAAGAGTAACCTTACATACCTTATCTTTCCAATATGAACACACATTTATATATGTGAATACAATAATCCATCTCCTTCCTTACGATTTACTCTACAACACAAGTACATAACGGAGCTCACGTTAACAACTAACTACCTTACAAGTGCACAAAAAGACAATGAGCTACATGACTGCCATATAACGTCATTTCACCCTTTACAATACAATCCACTGCATTACCATGCCAACAACACCATAACATTCCACATATTTACCAATACATCATAAACCAATAGCATTTCACACCAAGTTTACCCTTTAGGCTTCCTCATTAACACTACGTCACAATTATTTCATCAACTCACCTCAATACCTTTCGTAAACACATATTAACAACAATCCATAATTGATATAATCTAACATGCCTCCAAATGACCCCTTAAAGTCATTCAATAGGTATCATAAGTTGATAATTACATCCAAAAAGGGTATAGGGGCCTTCGGGGATCAAAGAGAGACAAAAACATACAAAACGGAATTCTGGACTGGGATATGGAGCCACCTGCGCCCACAGATGGATGAAATGCGGTCAAAGGTGCCCCTCTGTCCTTGTACAGAGCCACCTGCGTTGGCATCTGCGCCCCCAGGTGCCCCAGACGCGAGGGCGGATGCCCATTTCAGCCTCCAGGGGCCCTTTTAGGGTCCTTTTTTGTAATAAATGGTCCATGGACATAAATAAGCTTCTATTTACATGTTTTAGGTCAGTTGGATGCCAACGAACCATCATGGTTTCATCACATCCATGAACATCACCAAAACCACATTTTCCTTTCAATATACCACCAAGTCCATGCACAATTTTGCAATAACAATTCCAAACATTATATACAAAGATTAAACAAGTTAAGGACATAAACACATCTTACATGTTGATATTTAATCCATCAAACTCACTTCCTTTAATACCACAAGTCCATTTTCAAGTTTACAAGGCAAACCCTTTTTCGATTGCAAAAGTAGATAGTTTTATACATAGTGAACTGTCCCACACTTTTCCAAAATAACCAACATGATTTATGCACCATATTAAGCATATCATATACTAAACCATAAGAAGAAACACTTACCAAAGATTTGCAAGAGAGTGATCTTGTCCAAAGGAGAATAGTTGCCTTAGGGTTTGAAGATGGCAAATATCTCTAGAAAAGTCTAGACTTGGCATGTGTGATACAATGAATAAAATATGATTTTTGTGCCCTTTTATAGTCCTTTTTAGTCTCATCCTTAGCCACACTTTGGTCATAAATGCTATGTTTACTTGGTCAATGCCAAGAATGGGTCATTTTCCATTTGGGCCATGTCTTTCTTGTTAATTTTGGGCCTCTTTTGAGCCCATTAGCACAAAATAAATTCAGCCCAACAAGTTCATGCATAATTCACCAACCATCTCATGTTTAAATAATTCCATGAACGTTACGGTAATCAACTAGGTTCAGAAACATATGGGGTGTTACATTCTTTCCCCCCTTAGAAACATTCGTCCTCGAATGTTAGTGACATTATCCAGTTGCACAAATTCAAATCTAGGATCATGTTCCATGTTATCATATATATCTATTTAATTCTTATAAATACTTACTTGTTATTGTTCCAATTTCGTAGCTTGAACTTTTTCTTCCATTTGAAACAAATGAGGGTACTTTGACTTCATCATTTCTTCAGCTTCCCATGTGATCTCTTCTACTTGCTAATTTCTCCAAAGTACCTTTACGGAAGCTATGTCTTTATTCCTTAACCTCTTTACTTGTCTATCCAAAATAGCAGTAGGTATCTCCTCATAGGTAAGATCCTCCGTAAATTGTACAACTTCAATGGGAGCAATAAGAGATAGATCTCATATGCACTTTCGAAGAATCGAAACATGAAATACTGAATGAACTGTGGAGAGTTCTTGGGGTAGTGCCATTTCATACGCAACTTGCCTAAATCTGCGAACAATTTCATATGGCCCTATATATCGGGGACTCAACTTCCCTTTCTTTCCGAATCGCATTACCCCTTTCATCGGTGACACCTTCAAGAACACCCAATCAACTATGGCGAATTTGAGCCCTCTTTTTCTAACATCCGCATATGACTTGTGTCGACTTTGGGCCATTTGTAGCCACTGTTGGATCACTTTAACTTTCTCCATAGCTTGATGAACAAGATCTGGCCCAAGTAAAGCAGTTTCACCCGCTTCAAACCATCCAATTGGTGATCTACACTTCCTTCCGTATAAAGCTTCATAAGGTGCCATTTAAATACTTGAATGATAGCTATTGTTGTAAGCAAATTCAATAAGAGTAAAATGATCATCCCAACTACCTTGAAAATCTAACGTACAAGCTCGTAGCATATCTTCAAGTGTTTGGATAGTACGTTCTGCTTGTCCATCTGTCTAAGGATGAAAAGCCGTACTCAGATTCACTTGTGTACCCAAGCTCTTCTGAAAAGATCTCCAAAAATGCACGGTAAATTGTGCTCTTCTGTCTGATATAATATAAATTGGAATACCATACAATCACACTATCTCTTTAACATACAACCTCGCATAATCTTCAGCTGTATAGGTGGTCTTGACTGATAGGAAATGCGCTGATTTGTTAAGCCTGTCAACTATGACCCATATAGAATCAACTTTCTGCAGTGTACGAGGCAAACCTGTGGTGAAATCCATATTAATCATGTCCCACTTCCAAACTGGAAGATTGATACATTGCATATAACCTCCAGGTTTCTGATGCTCTACTTTGACTTGTTGATAATTTGGGCACTGAGCTACAAATTCTGCAATTTTCTTCTTCATATGTCCCCACCAATACATTTCTTTCAAATCATGGTACATTTTGGTAGCTCCCTGATAAATAGAATATCGTGAATGATGCGCCTCTGTCATAATTCATTTCCTCAGTTCGTCTACATCTGGTACACATAATCTACCTTGGCATTGAAGTACTCCTTCTTGCGTAAGATCAAATGCCTTTGTCAAACCCTGTTGTACGTTCTCTTTTAGATGCAAGAACATAGGATCCGCAAGCTGTTTCTCTTTCACTTCGGCGATTAATAAAGATTCTGCCGCATTTTGTACAATAACCCCTTCATCTGAAGATTCAATAAGACGAAACCCCAAGCTGGCTAGTTGATGTAGATCCTTGACTAATTCTTTTTTTTCCGTCAACTGCCAATAGTGCTTCTTACTACTTTGTGGCTTAATGCATCGGCCACCACATTCGCTTTCCTTGGATGATATAGAATATCGATATCATAGTCTTTCAATAGTTCAAGCCACCTCCGCTGCCTCAGATTTAAATCCTTTTGCTTAAAGATATATTGTAAACTTTTGTGATCAGTGTAGATGTCAACATGAACTCCATACAAATAATGACGCCATATCTTTAAAGCAAATACCATCGCTGCTAACTCAAGATCATGTGTGGGATAGCTTCTCTCGTGTGGCAGCAACTGTTGTGAGGCATATGCTATTACATTACCGTGCTGCATCAATACACATTCTACGCAAACTCCGAATGCATCACAATAGACTGCATACCCTTCGATGACTTCCGAAAGTACTAATACGGGTGTGGAAGTTAATTTATCTTTCAGCTCTTGGAAACTTGTCTCACATGCATCATTTCACTAAAACTTGATTGCCTTGTGTGTAAGCTTCGTTAAAGGTGCAGCAATGGAAGAAAATCCTTCAACAAACCTTCGATAATAAACTGCCAACCTAAGGAAACTATGAATTTTCGTAGGTGTCGTGGCCTTGGCCAATTTTTCACCGCTTCAATCTTTTGTGTATCAACCTGAATTCCTTCATCTGACACAATGTGACCCAAAAATGCTACAGATTTCAACCAAAATTCACATTTAGAGAACTTTGTATACAACTTACGCTCACGCAAAATTTGTAACACTTGTCGTAAGTGATTAGCATGGTCCTCTTGTAATCTTGAATAAACCAGGATGTCATCTATAAACACCGTCACGAACATGTCTAAGCCATATCATCTATAAACACCGTCGCAAACACGTCTAGAAATGACTTTAATACCCTATTTATCAAATTCATGAACACAGCTGGTGCATTTGTTAGTCCAAACGACATAACTAAAAATTCATAATGGCCATACCGTGTTCAGAAAGTTGTCTTGGGTATATATTTTTCTTTAACTCTGACTTGGTGGTAACCCGACCTCAAGTCAATCTTTGAAAAACATCTAGCACCTTGTAACTGATCAAACAAATTGTCAATCTTGGGTAGGGGATATTTGTTCTTGATCGTTACTTTATTCAATTGCCAATATTCAATGCACATTCTCAATGTGTCATCTTTCTTCCGTATAAATAATATCGGTGCACCCCACGGGGACATACTAGGCCTTATGAAGCCCTTGTCCATCAAGTCTTTCAATTGCTCCTTCAATTCACGCAATTCTACTGGAGCCATTCTATACGGGGGAATAGAGATAGGTTGAGTGACTGGAATCACATCAATTCCAAACTCTACTTCCCATTCTGGAGGCAAATCGGGAAGATCCTCAGGAAATACATCAAGAAATTCATTGACCACTGGAACCAACTGAGGAGTTAGTGGTTCCACATTAGTATATTTCACTCGTACTAAGTGGCATAGGTACCCCTTGGCTAGCATTTTCCTTGCTTTAAAGTAGGAAATAAATTTACCTCTCGGTTCCCCCACATTACCCGTCCATTCCAGCACATTCATTTGTGGAAAATAAAAATGTACTTTCTTAGCCCGACAATCCCTCGTGGCATAACAAGAAGCCAACCAATCCATACCCATTATGACATCAAAATCCACCATGTCCAGTTCAATAAGATCAGCCAGTGTATCATGACCACACACAGTTACCACACAATTACGATATACTCTTTTTGCAACAATATATTCACCAATGGGTATAGATACTTTAATTGACTTAATTAATAATTCTAGTGTTCTTTAAAATTTTACAGCAATCAACGGAGTAACATATGACAATGTAGAACCGGGTTCAATCAATGCATATACATTATACGAAAGTATGGATAATGTACCTGTGACGACATCAGGAGAAGCCTCCGAATTCTACCGATCCACTAAAGCATAAGTACGATTCTGGGTTCTACTGGGACTAGCTGCTCCTCTAGCACCTCTACCATGCCTAATAGGCTGCACTCCTCTACCTAGGGAATGAACCGATGATGATGATGCCACGGCTGATCCCGTAGGTCATGCTATACCACTCATGCTCCTCTGGGGACACTCTTTCATCATGTGCCCCTACATACCGCACCAAAAGCAAGCATTCGTCCCTAATAGGCATGTACCTGAATGAGTACGCCCGCAGTGCTGACGAGAAAATTCTACTTCCTCTGATCCATGAATTCCACTACTCTGCCCAGATTGATTGCCTCTAAACCCTCGGAATTGAGAGTGAGTGCCTGCTGTGGAATAGGAGAATGATGGTCTAGGCGATCTAGGAAACATCTGAGGCCTAGATTCTCCTTGGGATGCCATAGACTGTCCCATAGGTCTAGCTCTTTTTGACGACCCTCTTTCAGATTCGTGGACCCTCCTTCTTTTCCTCTGGTCCTTCATTTTTTGTGCAAACGCCTGTATTCTGGCTATATCCATATCTTGGTTCAAAGAAGAAATAGTGCAATCCCTTACCAAATATGGCTCCAATCTGTCCACATAGCGATGGACTATGTCTGTCATTGTGGACACTACATTCAGAGCATATCAAGCCAAAGAATTAAACTGCAGACTGTATTCTCTAACACTCAAATTCACTTGATGGAGATTTAAGAACTGATCCGCATGAGCCTCTCGAATCTCATAGGGAAGATAGTGATCAAGGAATGCCGCATTAAATTCTTCCCAATTAGGTGGAATTACACCGATACCATGAGATATTTTCCAGTCTTTATACCATAATATAGCTTCTCCTTTCAATCTATAGGCTACAAGCTCAACTGTTTCTACACCAGTCACGTGCATAACATCCAGAGCCCTTTGGATTTGATCCATGAAGTCCTGTGGATCTGCTTTCGAATCTGACCCAGTGAATATAAGAGGTTCTAATTTCAGAAAATCCTGTGTCCGCCAACTAGCTACTCTAGCCGCGCATCCTCGCTTGTCATTGGACCAGCTCATCCCTAAGTTTGTGCAGCAACTAACTGAGTCAACATATGCACTGCATTTCTTAAATCCTGATCAGTGGCATTCATAGGCGGTTCTGCCGGTACTTCTCTACCTCTCGGCTCTTCTGGAGCTGGAAAAGTAGAAGAAGACTGCGATACAATTTCAGTGTCAGCTCCACCCTGACTAGCTTGGTCAGGTGGTGATTTACTCGTGCCTTCTCTGGCAAGCACATCTACCTGCTTATCTTTGCCCCTACCTCATCTTGTCATTAGCATTTTACTATAACAAAGAAAACCAAGTACATTGGTCAGATATAATTCTCCACCTACAACTTTGGCTCTAGTACATGATCTACAAATGAAAAAAGGAAACAACTCCTAAATGTCCCGTAGCCTCCTACTTTTATTATAATTCAACTCAGTCAGCCTATGATACTTACTGAGTGTCTATTGTTTTGGTACTCATACTACACTTTTGCATATTTTCCCTAATGCAGATTAGTGTATGACCCACCACCATTGATGTTATCCTCAGGCTTGTTGCTACTTCAAAAATAGGCTGAGCTTTCATAGACAGAGCTGATCCACTCTCCTTCAACTATTTTTGGGATAGCCTTTTGTATATTCTGAGACTAAATGTATATTGATACTATCTAGTACTCTATTTTTGATTTAGTGGCTCTTGTATCTATCTTACCAGGTCATGGGTTACTCTTTTGCACTTTTACTCATATTCCATTGATGTTCAGTACTATCATATCTATATTTACTGTTGCTTAGTACTTCTATTACATGTCTATATTTTGTATTCGTTTATCTTCTGTCGTTTAGCCCATTACTTGACATTTCGGGCTATGGTTTTCCTTACCTACTGGTGGATTGAAGTAGGTGACATTATGACTTGAGAAATTGGGTCATGACAAATTGGTATCAGAGCATAGGTTCATTGGTATTGTTGGTATAAGAGCAAGTACCTAGGAGAGTCCCACAGATTGGTACGATGATGTTTGTATTCTATCTTTAGAAGGCTAAAGGATATTCTTAGGAAAATCTTACTTTCTTTGTTCATTTTCATGCGTTGAGTCCATATTGGTTTCTAAATTCTTATTGTTTCACTCTGTCGCAGATGGCTAGGACGCGGGCTACAACGACCGGGGATGGATACCCTGATTCTGCATCTAGGGCATCCATTAGAGGCCAAGGTCGACCCAGAGGTAGGGGTTAGGCTAAAATTGTAGCACCAGCTAGGGTTTAGGAACATGATTTATGCACCATCTTAAGCATATCATATACTAAACCATAAGAAAAAAACATTTACCAAAGCTTTGCAAGAGAGTGATCTTGTCCAAAGGAGAATAGTTGCCTTAGGGTTTGAAGATGAGAAATATCTCTAGAAAAGTCTAGACTTGGCATGTGTGTTACAATGAATAAAATCTGATTTTTTTGCCCTTTTATAGTCCCTTTTAGTCTCATCCTTAGCCACACTTTGGTCATAAATGCTATGTTTACTTGGTCAATGCCAAGAATGGGTCATTTTCCATTTGGGCCATGTCTTTCTTGTTAATTTTGGGCCTCTTTTGAGCCCATTAGCACAAAATAAATTCAGCCCAAAAAATTCATGCATAATTCACCAACCCTCTCATGTTTAAATAATTTCATGAACGTTACGGTAATCAACTAGGTTCAGAAATATTCGAGGCGTTATATCTAGGTTCCGTGAGTTGGTCCAATATGCTACTATGATCCTACCTACCAAGTATGAGCAGATTCGGTGTTTTCTCAGAGGGTTGGGACTTTCTCTTTGCATGGCCACTCAGAGTCTAGTTGTCGATGGAAGGTTTTTCATGGATATTTCTGATTATGCTCAGACTTCAGAGAAGATGCATCACGAGGCCCAAAGGGGGCGCCGATAAGAGGTTGCATCAATGGGTTAGTTACAATGGAATCCACAACTACTCCAGTTTAGAGGTAAAGGTTTTTAGGGTAGGTACCCTCATCATCAGTCTTATCAGCACCAGAGTTAGTCTAGTAGGCCCGTTCAGGCAGCACTTCAGATTACTGATGGGGATCAGCCCGGTTATAGTAGCTACAAAGGTCAGAGTAGTGGTCAATCCTTGAGCGGTGCACAGTCAGGGTCTTCAGGATGAGGTGGTCATTTTGGGTCAACCAGACCTTCTAGACAGAGCAGAGTGCCTGGGGCATATTAGGGTTATGGGGTCATCGGTCATTTCTCTAAGGAGTGTCCCCAGTATGGGATGATTAAGCCTGCAGCGCAGAGTATTTAGCTGATCAGATCAATATTGCCTCAATATAAGGGTGGTGCTCAGGGTTGCAGGGGTGGTTTCCAGGGTTTTAGAGGAGGTCCTCAGGCAGGTAGGATTGGTGGTCGGTTAGGTACCTACCCAGTCTGAAAGTGGATAGGGTAATTTTTATACTGTACCTAGTAGGCAGGAGATGGAGTCTTCAGATTCTGTTGCTATAGGTATGATTTTAGTATGTCGTTACCCAGCTACCGCCTTATTTGATCTAGGATCCACTTATTCTTATGTTTCTACTTATTATACACTGAGATTAGAGTTCTCTTGGGAGTCTTTATCTGTGCCTTTATGTGTAACTACTCATGTGGGTGATCATTTAGTAGTGGATTGGGTTTATAGATCATGTGTTGTGACCGTTCGAGAGTATGATACTCAAGCTGATCTTATTGTGCTAGATATGGTGAATTTTGATGTAATTCTGGGCATGGACTGTTTATCCTCCTACCATGCAGTCTTGGATTATTTTGTCAAGACTGTTACCTTAGCCATGCCTGGCATACCCCTGATTATGTGGCAGGGTTCTTCTAGTCACGCATCGATGGGGATTATTTCTTATCTTTGGGCTAGTGGATTGATAGCGAGGGGTTGTTAATCATATCTTGCCTATTTTATTGATATTAGTGTGGAGAGTCCTTTTCTTGATTCGGTTCCTATTGTTTATGAGTTTTTGAATATTTTCCCTACCAACCTACCTAGCTTTCCTTCTGAGCATGATATTGAGTTTTCTATTGACCTTGAGCAGGGCACCTGATCTATTTCCATGACACCTTACCGTATGGCTCTTGCCAAGCTTAAGGAGCTAAATTCTCATCTTTAGGATCTTCTAGGTAAGTGTTTCATTAGGCTGAGTGTATCACCTTGGGGTGTTCTTATTCTATTCATGAAGAAAAAGATTATTTTATGCATATGTGTATCGACTATAGGCAATTGAATAAGGTGACAATGAAGAATAAGTATCTTATGCCTCATATTAATGATTTATTTGACCAGTTTCAAGGCCGCGTGTATTCCCTTGGGGTTGTTATTGTCTTATTTATTAAGAAGAAATACGAGACCATGCGTATGTGTATTGATTATTGACAATTGAACAAAGTGACTATCAAGAACAAATATCCTCTTCCATGTATCGACAATCTGTTTGGTCAACTTCGGAGTGCGAAGGAGTTCTTTAAGATCGACTTGTGGTCTGGTTTCCATCAACTGAACATTGGAACTTTGGATGTTCTGAAGACAGCTTTCAAGACACGATATGGCCATAATGAGTTTTTAGTTATGTCTTTTGGCCTTATGTTGATTCCTTTGTGATTGCGTTCATTGATGATATCTTGGTGTATTCAAAGACTGCGACAGAACATGTGAGACATTTGAGGACATTACTTCAGAGATTGAGAGATGGGCGGTTGTATGCCAAGTTCTTCAAGTGTGATTTTTGGTTGGATTTTGTGTCTTTCTTGGGTCCTGTGATGACCAAAGCTGGTATGATGGTCGATCCGTTCAAGATAGCAGCAGTTTGTGATTGGGCTGGGCCTATTTCCCTTATCGAGATTTAGAATTTTCTTAGGTTAGTATATTATTATCAGTGGTTAGTGAAAGGCTTCTTTTCTATTATATCCCCTTTGACTAGATTGATTTAGAAATTCTTTACCATTTAGTGGTCAGACGAGTGTGAAGAGAGCTTTTGAAAGCTCACAACATTATAATGTTCTACTCCTATCTTAACTTTGTAGATGAGGGCATAGGTTTCACCATCTATTATAATACTTCCGGAGTTAGCTTGGTGGCGTATTGATGCAAAAGGGTAAGGTGATAACTTAGGCTTCTAGACAGTTGAAAGTCCATGAGAAGAACTACCCTACTCATGACTTGGAGTTAGCGGTGGTTATGTGTGTGTTGAAGTTGTGGCATCATTAATTGTACGAGGTTGGTTTTTACCGATCATCGTAGTCTTCAGTACTTCTTCAGTCAGCAGGATATTAATATGAGGCAACATATATGGATGGAGTTGCTTAAGGATTATGATCTTACTAGTCTTTATTATCTGGCAAGGCTAATATAGTAGTGGATGCCTTAAGTTGGAAGGCAGCGAGTATGGGGAGTTTGGCTTATGTTGTGGTGCAAGAGCAACCTTTAGCCTTAGACATTCAGTCTTTAGTCAACCGATTGATTCAATTTGATATTTTGGTACTCGGGTGTGCTTTAGCTTATGTTGATGCTAGATCCTCATTGTTGGAGTAGATTTATGCTCAGTAGTTTAATGATGAGAAGTTGAGGGTGATTTGTGATTAAGTGTTGAATGGAGAGGCGAAGGCGGCATTTATTGATTCCTAGGGTGTTTTGAGGATTAGTGGTCATGTTTGTGTGCCAAAGGTTGGTGACTTAATTAGTGGATCTTGGAGGAGGCTCACAGTTCGAGGTTTTCTATCTATCCAGGAGCAGTTAAGATGTACCATGACTTGAAGAAACACTATTGGTGGTGTCGAATGAAGAATGATATTGTGGATTTTGTGGCCAAGTGTCTTAATTGTCAGTAGGTAAAGTATGAGCATCAACAATCAAGTGGTACTATACAGTAGATGCATGTCCCAGAATGGAAATAGGAGCAGATCACTATAGACTTTTTTGTTGGTCTACCCCGACTTTGGGGAAGTTTGATTTGGTTTGGGTGATTATAGAGAGGTTGACCAAATCAACATATTTTGTACCTGTGAATATGAACTATAATGCGGAGATGTTGGACAAGATCTACATTCATGAGATAGTTTGGTTTTGCCCATCTCTATTATTTCTTTTAGAGTTTCTCAGTTTACCTCAAATATTAGGAGTTCTATGCAGCGAGAGTTGGGGACCCAGCTTGATATGAGCACGACATTTCATCCTCATATGGATGGCTCGTCAAAATGGACCGTTCAGGTGTTAGAGGACATGCTTTGAGCATGTGTTATAGATTTTGGTGGTCATTAGGACCATTTTTTTCCTTTACCGGAGCTCACTTATAACAATAGTTACTATTCTAGTATATAGATGATGCCTTTTGAGGCATTGCATGATATGAGATGTATATCCCCTATGGGATGGTGTGATTCTTTTAGGTAAGGCCTTGGGGTATTGAATTGCTAATAGACTCGATGGATAGGGTGAGATTAATTCAGTAGAGACTAGTGGGAGCCTAAAGTAGACAGAAGAGTTACACCTATCAACGGGCTCATGATGTGGAGTTCATGCTAGGTGTCACAACCCAAACAGTTATGATTGGCACCCACCCTACACTATGGTGGGAGAACAATACTTAACCGAACCCTCATGTTAACCAACTGTTAAATTCATATTCACCATATACTAACATCATCTTTAAAAAGTTCTAAAACTCCATTATTGATTAATTTAATAAAAGTTTCAAAACATCAAAGTTATAAGTCACTAATAGAGTGCGGAAACCTCTATTTATTACATCCTCGGGACCTGAAGTCACCATACAAGAACATCTAGGAATAACATCCTAGGATCACCATACACTTTTTCCCTTTTGTTCTTGTTCAATTTGTTCTTGATCTATACAACAACAAGAATATACATTCAGTTCAATAATTCATTCTCTTTTAATCGTTAGGCATCATAACCCACTAATTTTAGCCATTCACTTGCCCTATTTCATCATCTTAGGGTTTTCTTAACATTTAATTTCATGAACCCTACTTGAATTTGCAAACATGATCGTAATTTTTGTCCCATTAGTATTTTATAACACCCTAGGATCACCTCCTACTGAATTTATACGCCTTCCCATCACTTTTCATCAATTTCTACAACTAGGGTTAAACCCCCAAAATCCACCATTAATCCATTTTCTAGTGATTTTCTAAGGTTAAATGAAGTAAATTCAATTTTAAAATCTAATTACTTATCTCCAAAGATGAAAAACTCCAAACCCTCTGAAAATCACCTTCCCCAGAGCCCTATTGCATTTTTTGAAAAAGTGGGGAATGAAAATATGTTCTGATTTTTAAAACTAAAATTTTACTGTGTGTTACCACTACAGTAGATAATTAGTGTTCCAGCGGTACCACTGCAGCGGTTAAAGTTCCATTGCAGCAGTTCATGCCTTTCTTATAGAGCCCGTAGCTGCGGTTCTTGTCACCGCCACAGCGGTACCACTGCAGCAATTCAAGGTAGAAACTTGGGATGTCTCCACTATTTACCTCATTTTACAACACATACCACAATTTTGACATTGTAAACCAACCCCTCTAGGATAAATGCTATAACCGGAGTTTTATAACTTTATTTCAGGTGCCGAAAGTTGCTACGACCTCCTATACTCGTGGCTATCCAACTATTACATCAGACCCCACTATTAACAATCACATTAATACCAAATTATGTTAAATGAACACATCCTCAAGATTTAGCCAATACTAGACTAGCCATGAATTTCTCAAAATTTGGCTAAGGGGAGTCTAGGTGCAACTTCTACCTTCTATTTTAGCTTAACGATAATTTGGGTCATTAAATTAAACACCAATTACCACTCATTCGTCATCAAATGAAAAATGATCCCAAAAATACATAACAACCAAAATAGAGTGTAACTGAGTTAATAAATAGGTACAGATACCGCTTACACATATACGCTTCGGTATCCAATATAGCCTCCTCATTGGTACTGTTCCTCTACTGAACCTTTACACAAGGAATAACTTGTGTCCTCAACTTCCTCATATCTTTATCTAGGATAGCAATCAGTTCCTATTTGTAGGACAGTTCCTTATCAAACAGTTCTGGGTCCCAGCAAATACTATAGTCACTATTTCCATGGTACTTCCTTAACATTGTCACATGAAAAATGGGGTGAACCTCGGACAGACTAGGGGGTAAGGCTAGCCTATATGATATCAAACCCACTTCTTTTAACACCTCAAAGAGTCCTATGTACCTTGGGCTCAACTTTCCCTTCTTGCCAAATCGCATCACACCCTTCATGGGTGACATCTTCAATAGTACCTTCTCCCCCTTCTCAAACTTTATGTCTCTCACCTTTTTATCTGCATATTCCTTCTGTCAGTGTTGAGCCTCTATGAGCTTCTCTTGTATGAATCTCACTTTCTCCATAGAGTCCTTGAGAATATCAGTGCCCCAAGGCCTCACCTTAAATGCGTCAAACCACCCAATTAGAGACCTACATCTTCTACTATATAAGTCCTCAAAAGGAGCCATGTCAATACTAGAGTGGTAGCTATTATTGTAGGTAAATTCACACAACAGTAAGCATTGGTCCTACTAACCCCTGAAATCCATAACACAAGCAAAGAGCATATCCTCAAGCACTTGGATAGTATGCTCAGATTGACTATTAATTTGCGGGTGGAAATCTGTGCTCAGGTCCATTCTAGAACCCAACTCAGACTAAAATCTTTCCCAGAAATTAGAAGTGAACTGAGTACCCTGTCAGACACAATTGGCACCGGTATCCCATATAGCCTTAAAATCTCCTTCATATAAATCTTGGCCAACTTAGCAATATTATAATCAACTCTTACCGGAATGAAATGTGGCAACTTAGTTAATTGGTCAATAATAACCTAAATGGAGTTGTATTTCCTCAAGTTTTTCGGAAGACCAACCACAAAATTTATCATTATACATTCCTACTTCCATTCTGGAATGGGCATCCGCTAAAAAGTACCACTAACCTTCCAATGTTTGTATTTGTCTTGTTGGAAATTTTGACACTTACCACAAAATCTACAATGTCATACTTCATCCTTCACCACTAATAGTGTTGTCTTAAGTCTCTATATATCTTGTTGGCACCCAAATGTATGGAGTACATGGAATTATGAGCCTCTGCCAAAATGATTGGAATCAAGTTACCTACCCGAGGTACATACAACCGACCTTGTATTCTCAAGGCCTCCTTATTATCAAGAATGGCCTCCTTTGCCTCACCTTATAACACCTTTTCTCTGAGTTGCTCAATTTTTTTTCTTCAAACTCTCTACTTTTAATCTGATCATAGAATGTGGACCTAGCCTCCGTATGTGCCAACACTTTTCCTTCGCCTGTTTCCTGCAATCACAGAAAATCGTTAGCCAAAGATTGTACCTCTCTCGCTAATGAGCGCCTGGACACCTCCAGTAATGCTAAACTCCCATGCTCACTGGTTTCCAGCTTAGTGCATCAGCCACCACATTGGACTTACCTGGGTGATACACAATTAAGATGTCATAGTCTTTAATCAACTCAATCCATCACCTCTGTCTCAGATTCAAATCCTTCTGAGTGAACACATGTTGTAAGTTGTGGTGGTATTTGAACACCTCACACTATATAGATAATATCTCCAAATTTTTAAAGCGAACACTACGACTGCCAATTCTAAGTCATACATATGGCAATTTTTCTCATAGGGCTTTAGTTGTCTTGAAGCATAAGCAGTCGCATTTCGATCCTGTATCAACACAATACCTAAACCCAAAATATAAGGCATCACAAAATATAATAAAATCCTTACCCTCGGTAGATAGGGTTAGTAATGGAGCCTAAGTCAACAAAGTTTTGTGCTTTTGAAAGCTCTCTTCACACTTGTCATCCCATTTAAATAGAACTTCCTTCTGAGTCAGGTGGGTCATGTGCAAAGAAATGGCAAAAAACCCCTTGAAAAATAGGTAATAGTAACTGGCCAATCCCATAAAACTATGGATTTCTATCATGTCCATCGGTCTTACCTAATTTTTAACTTCCTCAACCTTTTGCGGATCCACCATAACCCCTTCTTTTAAAACTATGTGCCCCAAGAAGGATACCAAAGAAAGCCAAAATTTGCACTAAGAGTACTTGGCATACAATTGTTTCTTCTTCAACAACTTTAAACAGTACATAAATGAGCTTCATGCTCTTCCACACTATTAGAATAAACAAGTATATCATCAATAAACACAATAACGAATAAATCCAATGAGGACTTAAACACTCTATTCATCAAGCTCATGAAAGCAGTTGGGGCATTGGTCAAGCCAAAAGACATAACCAGAAACTTTTAGTGCCTATAACAAGTTCGGTAAGCAGTCTTTGGGATGTCCTCTGTCTGAATTTTAGCTGATGATAACCCGATCTCAAATCAATCTTAAAGAACACTGCAACTTTTTGTAACTGGTCAAATAGATTATCTATTCTAGGTAAGGTATATTTGTTACAAATTATCACTTTATTCAACTGGCGGTAGTCTATATACATCCTTATACTACCATCTTTATTTTTCACAAACAACACCGGTACACCACAAGGAAAGACTCTTAGCCAAATAAAGCTCTTTTCTAACAACTCTTACAATTGGGATTTCAACTCTCTCAAATCGATAGGTGCCATATGGTATAGAGAAATAGCAATGGGTCTAGTTCCCGACTCTAAGTCTATACAAAATTCAACTTCTCGATCTGGTGGCACACCCGAAAGATCATCAGGAAACACTTCTAGGAACTCACAAACCACTGGAACTGATGTTTTGGGAGGGACCACAGATTTATCTTCCCGAAGATGGGCTAGAAATTCCCTACACCCTCTCTTTACTAATTTATGAGCATAAATTGCAGACATAACCCTCACAGGATTAGGCTTAAAAGTAACTTCCCATTCTAACTTCTCCTTTTGGGGCATTAGTGAGCCTATTATCTTTGTTATGCCCGAGTGGGGTTGGTGTCTTATTTACTTCTTTAGCTATTGTGATACATGTGAGGGATTTTGTGTGAACTTCTACCATATATTGACTTGATTTTATTCTATTATTGCCCGAGTGGGGGCTTGTATCATGATTTCTAAGTATTGGAGGATTTGAGTTCACTTATACATTGTTGAACTAATTATTGTATATTGTTTTGTTTTCCATGTTGATTCATAATCACACTATATCTTGTTGTTCATTGATCTGGCACTACTATTGGACTTGGATTCTTTGCGAAAGAAAATAAACCACTTTATAAAACATCTTAGCTGAGGGAAGTGCTGACAAGGTTGATTGATGGAATTATGATAATTATACAAGTTGTGAAACCCCCATAGGTCCTCTCTAAGAAGCCTAGGCTCGAAGGGTGTATACGAATGAGTATATGAGCATTGCATTCATACCATATTATTGTGTTGCACTATATTTCATCTCTTTTATGTGGATAATATTTTGGCTTGGAATCTTTTACACGTGGTGTTCATATTCTTATTTTGTTTTTGAAATTGAACTGTTATTCTGTTAGGAGTTGTGCGGCTTGATTCGTTGGATACTTTTCTGGTTATAGGATGAATACATCTCGTAGTTTACTTTACTTGCTTAGTTTGTTAATTTTCTTGGTCTACCTATGATGTCTACTGAGTACAAGTAGACCATACTCACTCCTACTTTTTTGTATCCTTTTGGTGCAGATCCTAGTTCGAGTGTCATCATCATGATTCATGCTTCCTTGGGATCTATTTGAAGTCATGGTGAGCTCCCCGTCTGTAGTATGTTCCTGGCTTCATCTATGTTATGATGTCTTTATTTTGATTTTAGAGACATTCAATTGTGTATTCTGTATTTCTATGATAGTTTAAAGTCTCTTTTACTCATGACACTAAACTTGGGGATTCGAGTTGTATTATTTAGATATTGCTTGGTTATCTAGGTTGATTTTATCCTAAATTCTTGAGTTTTACTTTATTATTTACATTCTTCTCATTATTATTCTATTTTGGTGTCGGACTTACCTACCAAGGTTGGGTCGGAGTAGGTGCCATCATGACCTTGAAATTTAGGTCGTGACAAGCACTGAAATAGAATTAATTATCTTATTTGCCCCCAATGATTTGTATAATTACTTATCAAATTTATTTCACAGTGTTGGTGTTTTGGATTCTAGTACATGATGGAGTGGTTCATATTCATCGTCTGTGTCAACATTAGCATTATCATCCTCACCACAGGGTTGAGTTATTAAGGTCGATTTATGTATGTATTTGTGCAGAGAAAACCTATACTAAATTATATAGACTAGTTGAACTAAATATATAGTATCACTTTGTCTTATAGATTTGGGTACTTTCATATGTTGTATTGATTAATATTTTAGTTAGTGCCCATGGTTGCTAATGGATGAAGGATTCATTTATAAATTTGAAGTAAGGACAATAAAGTACTTACACGAACCAGAATATAGAATACATTTTCTTAAGCATTTGTCAAGAAGTGGAATAATTTATCAGGAAGAACTTTGGAAGAACTTAGAGGGAAGACTAACCTAGCCACTTGTACCAAGAAAATGATGATCATAAGTAATCATAGTGATATCAAAGCATTTAAAACTATACATTTGGTTATCATGTTGATCTGAGGAATTTCCTATTCATGGCTTCAAGTTAGCTTCAATGAAATCCAACTCTATCACTTCCATAGAGTCATGTTCCTCTCCTTTTCTAGTAGTAGGTAGCCTTGGAGAATTATCAAGGTCTACAGGCCATTGGAACCACGATTCATAGCTGGTATATATTTTGGCCAATGTTCCCTCCCTTTCTTCATCTTCACTTCTAGAATCTAAACTCAAAGAATAGGTTTGTTTGCAGCCTCTAGAAAATATTACAGAGGCCAACCTAGTGAATAAATCTAAAACAGCCAGGGGAATAGCCAGATCCTCATTTCTTCCTGAATCTTCACTGGCAATGGCACCATCCTCATCTTCAATATTGATGTCAGTAGCATTTATTGTTCCAATTTCCTAAAGGAGATCCTACTATTCATTACATCATACTAATACAAACAGAAGTAAACCACTTATTTTCACAAAGCAGTGGCATCCTATTAATTAGCCATTTGGCATATTAGGATAAACATTAGTTAGGTTAGTTCGAATTTCGAATATAAGTGAAGCCTATTGGAATAAATTGCGAAATACACATATGGGTTGTTGATGGACATACATTATTTTTGTAGCTATTTGGTTGCTTATTGAATAGCGGGCACTTGTGGTTGAAAAGAGAAAGACTATGCTATTGCGGGTTGAATTGTTTGAGGCTCCGGATATTATCGTAGCTAGTAAAGTGCTAAGGTATGTAAAGTTAAACCTCCCCTCGCCAATAAGGCACCACCTACGTCATGTGCTCTTTTCTATAAACGTTAATATAGTTCTCATAGAATATGAAGGAAGGCATTTCAATTGTTTTCTACATTGTTCCCTCGTCCTACCATTAAGCCTATAAGCATCCACTTTTCTCTCTTTATGGTAAATCTTTATAATATTCCATATTATCGTAAGTTCCTTTATGAAAAGTTCTTAGGACTCATGGTATATATATGTCACATGTTACGAATGGAAGTAAATATCCATAGCATAGTTGCACTTATATGTAGTAGCTAAATGACCGTTATCGTAATTCATATGTCATAGGCCTTTGAGGCATTATTTGATAAACGTTAACGACGGGAGGGTACATAGGTTTTACTTGGCATATGCGCTCGACATGATTCTGTGCACAGGATCGAGACTAGACCATTATAGTGAGCCCAAACATTGGGGCGTACCCGCCTTTGTGGCATCATTTGTATTTGGAGTCAGCTGGAACGTCATGCACTCTTTCCCCTGACTCGAGCCAACATATGGTATATGTGGCCTGCGGGCAGACCCTTATAGTGAGCCCCTGGAAGGGCGTACCTTGTATCAGACTGCGATTATAGTTATACGCATAAATCATAGTCATATGTATTTGGGGCGACGTACGCCTTATATGTGATTCAGATCGCCTTCGGTAGGCCATCCTATGAGTATTTGTACCAAAGATAGTTTAAGTACATCACCTAGGCAAATTATAGGTTCTATATGCTAATAAATGTCCTCTTAGACGTTATACGACGAGCAAATAAAGTCGGTGCATAGGTTACAGTTTCATATCATATATATGCTACTTGTATGCTCATACTTCTTTCAATTTGGTATTTGATTCATATGAGCTTCCGCACTTGTTCAGCTGTTATTTTGTCTGCTTTCATACCAGTACATGTTGTATATGTACTGACGTATCCACATTATCACATACTATGGATGCAGGCTCAGTTTCATAGGATAGCAGACGTCCACGTTAGGCTCTATTACCATCTTCCGCTGATATTTTTGGTGAGCTCTATATCTCTATGGAGCCAGTTTATGTTTTAATATTTTTGGTTATATGTACAGGTCTCTGGTTAGGTATGTCAGTCCCTTTGCCAACTAGTTTTTCGTAGGCTAGTGTGATAGGCTGACTAGAGGCTTCATGGACGTTATGCAATAGTGTATTGTACCATTTTTGTTAATATAACTCCCTCGTGTATATATACAACTCATATTAGATATCATGTTCATTATTGTACCATAATATCGTATATGTCTTAGAGTGCCTGTAAATTAAATGTATACGGTTCTTGTTCGTCCCTACCAGTTTGGGGCGTGACAAACTTGGTATCAGAGCCTAGGTTCAGTTGTCCCAGGGAGTCTATGAAGCCATGTCTGGTAGAACCTTACTTATTGATGTGTTGCGCGCCACATTTATAATTAAGGGACTGCATGGACATTTAGGAATTTGACCTTCATTTATAATCTAGATCGTGCAAAAGAGCTGAGTCATAGAAAGTTACTTCTGACTCATATTCTGCTTATTTGTGATACAGACCATGTCTGCTACAGAAAAGGATAAAGCAGCCCAACAGGCCACTACTAGCATCACTCAGAAGGCAACAACTACAGCGCAATCTCCCATATTGGTGGATTTGAATAGGACTCAAGAAAGTTTGGTGGGTTCTATGCTTCCAGGCTCTCAAGTGCCCGGGACAGAAGGACCTGCAGGGGCTTCTACACCTCCAGTGGTACCAACAGTAGTTCCTATCCCGCCACCAGGTGCCTCAGATCAGGATCTCAGAGGAGCGATACAACTTCTTACACAGTTGGTAGCCGCTCAAGCCCAGAGACAGAATGTGGATATACCTGTTACTGCTCAGGGTGGGGTAGCCGAATCTAGGATTAAAGATTTCCTCCGTATGAATCCGCCAGAATTCATAGGTTTTATTCTTACAGAGGACCCTCAGCAGTTCATTGATGAGACTCATAGAATTTGTAAAGTGATGCGGGTATCGGATACAGATGTTGTGGAATTGGCCGCTTATCGATTGAAAAGGGTTGTCGTTGATTGGTATGATATGTGGGTAGCCTCAAGGGGTCAGGATGCTCCCCCAGAGGTCTGGACGAACTTTACGAGGCACTTCATGGATCATTTCATGCCATTAGAGCTCCGACAGGCTAGGGTGGATGAATTTTTATCTCTAAGGCAGGGCAATCTTAGTGTCAAAGAGTATTGTTTGCGGTTTACACAGTTGTCCAGATTTGCTCCAAAGTTGGTTAGTACTCAAACATCACGGATTCATCGCTTTGTGAATGGACTCACCGGTCCTTTGAAAGACCTTCTTTCTGTTGCTTCTATGAATAAAGATTTAGACATAGCGAGAATCATGGCACGTGCTCAGCAGTTAAAGGAGGATCAGCGTAATCATGAAATAGATAGCGAGAGGGAGCAGAGTAAGAGAGCCAAAACGGCTAGCCAATATCAGGGGAGCAGTGGAGCTTCCACTAGTAGAGGGCCACCTAGGCATGCTCATTCAGCTGTGCGCTTCACATCTAATGCTCCAGCTCCATTCTCGAGACGCAGATATGAGCAGGGTCATACTTTTAGAGCACCATACTCACGTCTTCAGAGGGGTATCGGTCGGGGATTACCACCTCAACCTATATGCAGAAAGTGTGGTCGAGCACATGGAGGGGAGTGTCAGAGTGGTTCAAATGCATGTTATTGGTGTGGTGTAGAGGGTCACATGGTTCGAGATTGTCCTCATCTCAAAGATAGAGGTAGAGGTGATCGATCACAGCCTACAGGGTATGCATCAGCCTCTTCGTCATCAGTACCTTCTTCTTATCGTGGTCCTCAGGCACCAGCAGGTAGAGGATCTGGTAGAGGCAGAGGGTCCGGTTCGAGCGTTGTCCTGAATCGTATGTATGCACTAGCTGGCCGACAAGATTCAAAGTCATCTCCAGATGTGGTCACAGGTACCTTAGTTGTTTTTTTACACAATGTATATGCTTTGATAGACCCAGGATCTACCCTGTCATATGTTACTCCATTTGTTGCTAAAAAGTTTGGAATAGAGCCAGAGTTGTTACGTGAACCATTTGCAGTATCAACTCCAGTAGGAGAGCCTATCATAGCTAGACGAGTCTATTATGATTGCTTGATAATAGTATATGGTCGTGCTACATTGGCTAATCTGGTTGAACTTGAAATAGTCGATTTCCATGTCATTATGGGTATGGATTAGCTATCATCTTGTTATGCTACAGTTGATTGTCGATCCAAGATGACCCGATTCTATTTTCCAGGAGAGCCAGTTCTAGAATGGAAAGGTAACTCTATGATGCCCAGAGGGAGGTTTATTTCCTATCTTAAGGCATGAAAGCTTATTGCAAAAGGGTGCTTGTACCACCTAGTCCAAGTAAAAGATCTTGAAGCAGAAAAATAGGCACCGACTCTCCAATCTGTACCAGTGATGAATGAGTATCCAGATGTGTTTCCTGATGAACTTCCTGGGCTACCTCCCGTTAGAGAGATCGATTTCGGTATTGATGTAGATCCTGGTACTCAGCCGATATCAATTCCACCTTATAGAATGGCGCCTGCAGAATTGAAAGAGCTAAAAGAGCAGTTGAAAGATTTGCTAGATAAAGGCTTCATTCGACCCAGTATATCACTTTGGGGTGCGCCAGTGTTGTTTGTACGCAAGAAAAATGGCACGTTGCGAATGTGTATCAATTACAGACAGTTGAACAAAGTGACAATAAAGAATAAGTATCCTCTTCCCCGAATAGATGACTTATTCGATCAATTATAGGGAGCTAAATGTTTTTCAAAGATCGATTTAAGGTCCGGTTATCACCAGCTAAGGATTCGTGAAGTATACATTCCTAAGACAGCTTTTCGAACAAGATATGGGCATTTTGAGTTCCTTGTTATGTCATTTGGACTGACGAATGCTCCAGCAGCCTTTATGGATATGATGAATAGGGTTTTCAAACCTTTTCTTGATATGTACGTGATTGTATTTATAGATGATATTTTGATATATTCACGTAATGAAGCTGAGCATGCAGATCATTTAAGGGCAGTATTGCAGAAACTCAGAGAGCATCAGTTGTATGCTAAATTTTCTAAATGTGAGTTCTGGTTGACCTCCGTACCTTTTCTTGGTCACGTGGTATCTGGAGAAGGGATCAGAGTAGATTCTTAGAAGATAGAAGATGTGAAGAATTGGCCTCGACCAACCACTCCTACAGAGGTGCGTAGTTTCTTGGGGTTAGCTGGTTACTATAGGAGATTTGTGGAGGGATTTTCCTCTATTTCTGCCCCATTAACTAAATTGACGCAGAAAGCAGTCAAGTACCAGTGGTTAGATACTTGCGAAAGGAGTTTTCAAGAGCTGAAACGTAGATTGACTATTGCTCCAGTATTAGCCTTACCAGAGGGCAAAGAAGGGTATGTTGTGTATTGTGATGCTTCAGTTATTGGTTTGGGTTGCGTTCTTATGCAGCATGGAAAAGTTATAGCGTATGCTTCTCGGCAGTTGAAGAAACATGAACAGAATTATACCACTCATGACTTGGAACTTGCAGCAGTGGTGTTCGCGCTAAAAATATGGTGCCATTATCTGTATGGGGTGCATGTTGATATTTTTACAGATCATAAAAGTCTTCAATATCTATTCAAGCAAAAAGAGCTGAACTTGAGGCAAATAAAGTGGCTAGAGTTGTTGAAAGACTACGATGTCGATATTCTCTATCATCCAGGTAAAGGCAATATTATAGCAGATGCTCTTAGTCTAATATCCATGGGTAGTCTAGCACATTTGTCACCTATTCAGTGTGAGGTAGCCAGAGATGTTCATAGATTAGCCAACTTAGGAGTCCGTCTTATGGATTCCGAAGATGGTGGTGTTGTGGTACTCAATACACCTGAGTCATCACTCGTGGAATTAGTGAAACAGAGGCAGTATGATGATCCTTTATTGCTCCAGTAAAAAGAGGGAATTCAACAACATCGAGTCACAACATTTGAGCTAGCAAGCGATGGCACTTTAAGGTGTCGAGGTAGATTATGTGTACCAAATGTAGATGGGCTGAAACAACAGATTATGGTTGAGGCACATTGCTCCCGTTATTCAATTCATCCCGGCTCTACAAAGATGTATCATGATCTTAAAGATATCTACTGGTGGAGTGATATGAAGAAAGATATAGCAGAGTATGTGGCACGGTGCTCCAATTGTCAGTTAGTAAAAGCCGAGCATCAGAGGCCCGGTGGCCTAGCTCAAACCTTTAGTATTCCAGTGTGGAAATGGGACGCTATCAATATGGATTTTATCACAGGTTTACCTTCTTCTTATCGAAAACATGACTCTATTTGGGTAATAGTTGATCGTCTGACGAAATCAGCCCATTTTCTTCCTGTTAAGACTATTAGCACGGCTGAAGATTATGCCAAGTTATATATAAAAGAGATTGTTCGCCTACATAGGACCCCAATATCCATTATTTCAGATAGAGGTTCCCAGTTTACAGCACATTTTTGGAAATCATTCCAAAGGAATTTGGGTACCCAGGTGAATCTTAGCACGACATTTCATCCGCAGACAGATGACCAAGCCAAGTGCACAATTCAGACACTCGAAGACATGTTGAGAGCATGCGTGCTGGACTTTAAAGGTAATTGGGATGATCATTTGCCCTTAATCAAATTTGCTTATAATAATAGCTATCATTCTAGTATTGGTATGGCTCTATTCGAAGCTCTGTATGGGAGACGATGTCGATCGCCCATTGGTTGGTTCGAAGTAGGTGAGACTCAGGTGTTAGGACCATATTTAGTCCATCAAGCCATTGAGAAGGTTAAGTTGATACGAGAGCGGTTGAATACTGCTCAGAGTAGGCAAAAGTCATATGCGGATGTACAACGTAGAGATTTAGAATTTCAAATTGGCGATTTGGTATTCCTGAAGGTGTCGCCTGTGAAAGGTGTTATGCGATTAGTAAAGAAGGATAAATTGAGTCCCAGGTATATTGGTCCTTACAGAGTTATTCGCAAAATTGGCCTTGTAGCTTATGAGTTAGAATTACCTCCAGAATTAGCTGCAGTACATCCCGTCTTTCATGTGTCTATGCTACGTAAATGCTTAGGAGAGCCTTAACACGTCATTCCTACAGAGGGTATTGAACTTGCAGAATACTTGTCATTTGAGGAAGTTCCCGTGGTTATATTAGATCGACAGGTAAGAAAATTGAGAACTAGGGACATAGTTTCGGTTAAAGTGCTTTGGAGAAATCAAGACATAGAGGAAGCCACTTGGGAATCAGAAGCAGATATGAAAACTAAATACCCATACTTGTTCCAGGAACCATCAAAAGGTTCTTAAACTACTTGTTCCTTTACATGATCGTTAATTTCTACTGTATTTTATTCTGTTGACATTTGATTCTTACTTGATATGTATAGGTACATGATGTGTGCCTATGATTCTTGAGATTTACATGGATACAGCGTGCAGATATGGAATATAAGGTAAGTTGCATCATTGGTTATGACTTTATTTGAGCTTAAGGCCAAGAGGAGCCTCGTGTATTGTTTGTTGAGTTTAAGGCCAAACGGAGCCTCGTGTATTATCTGTTGAGCATTATATGTGTTGTGACGCTCTGTGAAGCATATTTGGATATATTCTGGCTTGCTGACAGGTTCTCGATAGGCCTATTTATAAAGGAAACTCTGGCGAAATTTTTGGAAATTTGGAGAGTTAGCCAAATTTTGGGGCTTTAAGATAAAGTAAAGTGAGACCGAAGTGGATTAAATGATCTTATGGGTGTCTTGGATAGTTATGGAATGGAAAGTAATCTACAAGCATCATTCGAGGACGAATGATCAGAAGTGGGGGAAATTGTAACACCTCCGAAAAATTTGAATTAAGTTGACACTTTAAGCAAGTACTACTTTGGGTCTATAAAGAGAATTGTGGTGCATTAGTACATGGTATGGAATACATGTAATTGTGGTAAATACATTAGCATGGCTACTGTTGGTAAAAAAAGAAAATTAATGTGTGTGTGTGTTTTAGTGGTGGGGCCCATTTTGCTGTAAAAGGAAAAACAACAACTCCTTAAGAAAAGAAAAGTTAAAGGATAACTTCAGGGTTTTTTTGAAATATTGCTCCCAAAACGTGAGCAGCAAAATGCTCTCTGTTTCTTCTCCTTATTTCGGCAAATCAACAAGAAAAGTTGATGGATTGTAAGGCGTAGTGGAATTCTTCCAAGGAGAGACGTTTCACGGTCCTAAGTTGCTAGCCAACTACTAGTTTTCATCCAAGAATTTCCCAAACAAATTTGTTATCAAGAACTCAAGTTGAGGTTAATCCCAAAAAGGTAATTTCTTCACTCCATACTCGAATTTAATTATAGAATATGTGTTGGAGTGTAGTATAAATTGTTGAGTATAGTTTGATTTGGATTTTCGCACTATCTCTCGAAATGGGTTCGTGAGAAAAGGGTAAAAGAGATGGAATTTTGATAAAAGAGGAATTTTTAGAAAATTACTATCAATTGGGTGGACTTGATGTTGGATTTTATAAATTAGAAACTAAAGAATTCATCTTTGGGTTCTTAGTAAGAAATTTGGTTAATTTCGAATATAAGTGAAGCCTATTGGAATAAATTGCGAAATGCACATATGGGTTGTTGATGGACGTACATTATTTTTGTAGCTAGTTGGTTGCTTATTGAATAGCGGGCACTTGTGGTTGAAAAGAGAAAGACTACGCTATTGCGAGTTGAATTGTTTGAGGCTCAGGATATTATCGTAGCTGGTAAAGCGCTAAGGTATGTTAAGCTAAACCTCCTCTCGCCAATAAGGCACCACCTACGTCATGTGCTCTTTTCTATAAACGTTAATATAGTTCTCATAGAATATGAAGGAAGGCATTTCAATTGTTTTCTACATTGTTCCCTCGTCCTACCATTAAGCCTATAAGCATCCACTTTTCTCTCTTTATGGTAAATCTTTATAATATTCCATATTATCGTAAGTTCCTTTACGCGAAGTTCTTAGGACTCATGGTATATATATGTCACATGTTACGAATGGAAGTAAATATCCATAGCATAGTTGCACTTATATGTAGTAGCTAAATGACCGTTATCGTAATTCATATGTCATAGGCCTTTGAGGCATTATTTGATAAACGTTAACGATGGGAGGGTACATAGGTTTTACTTGGCATATGCGCTCGACGTGATTCTATGCACAGGATCGAGACTAGACCATTATAGTGAGCCCAAACATTGGGGCGTACCTGCCTTTATGGCATCATTTGTATTTGGAGTCAGCTGGAACGTCATGCACTGTTTCCCCTGACTCGAGCCAACATATGGCATATGTGGCCTGCGGGCAGACCCTCATAGTGAGCCCCTGGAAGGGCGTACCTTGTATCAGACTGCGATTATAGTTATACGAATAAATCATAGTCATATGTATTTGGGGCGACGTACGCCTTATATGTGATTCAGATCGCCTTCGGTAGGCCATCCAATGAGTATTTGTACCACAGATAGTTTAAGTACATCACCTAGGCAAATTATAGGTTCTATATGGTAATAAATGTCCTCCTAGACGTTATACGACGAGCTAATAAAGTCGGTGCATAGGTTATAGTTTCATATCGTATATATGCTACTTGTATGCTCATACTTCTTTCAATTTGGTATTTGATTCAGATGAGCTTCCGCGCTTGTTCAGCTGTTATTCTGTCTGCTTTCATTCCAGTACATGTTGTATATGTACTGACGTATCCACATTATCACATACTATGGATGCAGGCTCAGTTTTACAGGATAGAAGACGTCCACGTTAGGCTCTATTACCATCTTCCGCTGATATTTTTGGTGAGCTCCATATCTCTCTGGAGCCAGTTTATGTTTAGTATTTTGTTATATGTACAGGTCTCTGGTTAGGTATGTCAGGCCCTTTGCCAACTAGTTTTTCGTAGGATAGTGTGATAGGCTGACTAGAGGCTTCATGGACGTTATGCAGCAGTGTATTGTACCTTTTTGTTAATATAACTCCCTCGTGTATATATACAACTCATATTAGATATCCTGTTCATTATTGTACCATAATCGCGTATATGTCTTAGAGTGCCTGTAAAGTAAATGTATACGGTTCTTGTCCGTCCCTACTAGTTTGGGGCGTGACATCATACTGGGACTCATTATTTCTAGGACCTTCTAGATCATCCACCTACAAATCACTATACAACTTGTAGGTTGGTACCATAAGTCATACTGAGACTCGTGTTCTCCTGAACCTAGGCTAGAGTATTTATGGAATGGGGCTCTATGAGTGGTGCCATAATTTTATGACTCGTATAGAGTGAGTTATGGTTCTTTAGGTGAGTTTGATGACTCTCCGATCCTGATCAGTACGAGTCCTTATATGACTTATACCTTCATACTGTTTTATCCCTTTCTATAGGCTCGAAGGGTTGAAAAACATTGGTTTTGACTTTCAAACTATTTCAAAACTTTAAAGAAAATTTTGAAACAATTTAAGAAAATACAGAGTCGCCACTTGATTTATTTTTTTTATAGAAAAATATCAAGAAAAACTAAAAGAATTTTAAAGACTCGAAAACATAAACAAATCTTTAAAATTAGAGAAAATGGGTAAGGATTCTGGTAACGCCTTGAGAAGGTTTTTAAGGTACTCAAGAAGCGTCCGTGAAAGCGGTTGACCAAAGACAATTTGACTGATTTATAAAAATGACCATTTTTTAAAACATGACTAACTTTGTAAAATATTGAATTTAACTGTAAATATGGCATTTGTTTCACTTACATGAAAAGTAATTCATTTAAATTAAAGAAAAAATCTCGTAAAAATAAATTCGATTCCTTTACCGAATTAAAAGGAAATCGATTATTTCATGAAGAGAGAAAGAGAATGATTTTACTACAAATATCAATTTTTGAATAATGGGAATTTTAAAAGAAAACTTCCATTTTAAAGGGTTATGAGGTTTTGACTAGTTATGAAAGATTTCGATTTCTTACAAGGAGCAACGGTTTTTATAAGGAGAATTCTCTTTAACTTAAATAAACCAATTTAACACATTAATAAAACAAATGTCATTTATATTATCTAAGGCTTGAGATTCGTTCTAAGAGAAGCATGGAGAAAACTCATTTTTTATTGATTACAAAATGATACGAGACGAACGATAATTAAAGGAAAATGCGAAGATAAAACAAAAATAATAACTCGAAGGGGATTTATCTCGATTTAACTAAATTTAAGAATTAGCTACACAAATATTCAAATATGAACTGTAAATAGATAAAGGAGAGAAATTCAAGTGTTGGGCCCCTGTTTGGCCCATTTCAAATTTGGCCAGCCTTTGGGCCTATTTTTTAAAGGGGCTTTTTCGGCCCTTTTCAGCTGTGTATATCAGCTCCTTTCCTTCACGTTTTTGCTGTATACACAGCATATACCAGTGTATGTTAGCTTCCAAAATCTGCTCACTTGCTTCCTTTCTCATCTTTTGTTGTATATCAATGGTAGACCACTGTATAATCGAGGTATACAACTACAAATCAGCCTCTTTTGGGGGACTTAAGCGTGAGGTCTTGGCTCGATGTTTTGGGAACTTAGACTCGTGGAAATGTAGGATATGAAGAGTCATTTTAAGACTCGGACAGTTCATGCAAAGAGAAGGAGACAAAGGATAAGTATTGAGATTTTGTCATCATAATGATAAATTAATCAAAGAAAAGAAGAAAATAACACACTTTAATCTAATTCAAACATCATAAAGTTTTACTGTATAGGCAAAATGTTCGCAGTGTCGACAAGGGGGACTTATAAAGGAAAGAATCACTTAATTACTACACAAAATCGCACACAACGTAACTATAGTAGGGTCATGTCAGTTCATTGTTATTAATACTCTTACGATATCAGTATATTACCAAGAAGAGGACTCAACATATTGAATTAATACTGAACACTTCAAGCAATCCTGAAAAACCTTCTAAATAAGCAGGAAAACACCTGACATGAGAGAAAGAAAGAAAAACGGAAAAAAAAAATTCAAACAACCAACAAAACGAAAACAGAACCAAGTTCGAACCCTCGACCTTCCTCGACATTATATCTAGTATTTTCATGATTCAAACCAAACACTAAAGAGAAAAACTTCACAAAAAGAATGGGAACACGGGACGAGGAGTCAATAGCCAAACTAAGATCACAACTTAGCTGCCACAAACAGAAAACCTTCAATAGTGGTGAATAAGGTAACAAACATCTTTCCAGATTATTTAAAGAACGTGTTTCTTCACCACCTACCATTTTAGGACTTTGAATAATATAAGAGGTCAAGTAAAATCCTTAAAGAGAGAAACAGATTGTCCAAATTAAAGCAACAAGATTATGAGGTGAGGTAAGCTATAATAAAACTATATCATCTCCCAAAACTCTATTTTTTCAGGAGACTTGCTAACAAACAGCCTCTAAATTTAGCATTAGGGATCTCCTTGGTATGAATAAACCAAAAGATGCTTAAGCTATTAAACTAAACAACCTTAAGCTATTATCTAAAACAATAACAAATTCTTTATCCTTACAAGGGAGGGCTAAACAGACACAACTTGGACAAACGAAATAGTACTCGAATAAGGTATACGGGCAACAAACTCAAGAGACGAGAGTTAACCTATTTGCAAAGGTTCCTTCATCTCATCATTCCATTTATTGAAGAGAAAGCTAAAGAGTAACCCTCAATAAGGAATGGCTTCAATTTTTTGACGGATCTTTTTCGATATATTGAATCAATAAGACCCTTTAAAACTCCTTAGCTTGAAGAGACATACAAAGCATAACAACCACCACTTAATCGCAATTTATTTAGCTGTAACACTGATAATCTCATAACTACTGTTTTCAAATAAAGAAACATTGTAGAGGAAAACAAAATTCTTGCATATTAAAATTAACCGAGAAAACATAATGGGTGTTTAAAGATTTCTTAACCTTGACCTAAAAGAAAACATAAATAGCCTTATTAGAACTAGTTTCAAACTCTCAAAAGTGAAACCCCACCAAATCAATTAAACAACCACATAATTTCTATCATCGACCAATCTTCCAGTAGCGGTATCCAAATTTAGCGTAACAAACAACACGAAGAAGAAGGATACAAAAGATGAGATCTCTACCTGTTTTTGGGCAGGAACTGGGACTACGAACTTTTCAGTGAACTTCCACACCGGAATTCGGATTTAACCTCGTCGAAATTTGAGTGATTTCACTAAAAGCTGATATTTGTTTTTTGGAGTGTCTTCGTCGTGAATTTTTGGTTACGTGGGATTAGAAGCATGCACCTCCCGAATCCCCAAATTTTCCCCAAAAAATCCACACTCCAACCCTTAACCCACATTATCTATTTATAGAGGAAAATTGTTTGAATCTCAAATTTTGATAAGGAATTGGATTTTTCAGCTTTTAATGGATGAACTTGGACCAAAAGAGGGTCAAATTCATGGGTGAATTTGAGGATTTTTGGGGGGGGAAAACGGAATCCTTATATGGCCAATCAGAATCACATAACACCGTACCTTCATTAGTACAAATTGAACATTGGGAGGGACACCTGAACGATTCTAGAAGCTTCGAGGTGAGTACGAGTTGACGGAATCCGATTCTTTAACGGAGTTGGAAATCGTTTGGTTGATTAAGGATATCGTTTAAAGCTGTTGTTGCTGCGATTGGTTTGGGATTTGACGGACGTTGTTGATATTGTACTGGTGTGGGATGTTGTTGCCATTTTTTTGTACTGTGAGAAAGAGAGAGATGATCGAGGAGAGAGAAAAGAGAGAGAGTGTGCGCGTGTGTATATATGTGTATGTATATCTGATGAAGGGGATTAAATTGGGGGTTTTTAGAGGTTAGGCCGGGTCGGATGGGTAATGGTGTGGGTTGGGGCGGTGATTTAAGGGATTGGGCTGGTTTAGATGATTTAGGACAGGGAAGATTTCGGTTTAGGCTATTGATTAAATAGCCTAACGTTTAGGACTTTAGTCAATTACGTTTAAAAATTAGCCTAGTTGAAAATCAATTGACTAAATTGAATCAAATTTTGAAACAAATTAACAACCAATTTAATCCCGAACTTCTTGATTTAATAAAACTAAATAAATACTTCCCAAATAAATTATTTTAGGAACAACTTACAGGTTTAAATCAACATTCAACCATTTGGATTAATTTTCAAGACGGTTCCTGATAAAAATCTAATTTTGACAAATTAATTATTTAAGCGACTAGAATTATACGATCTCGTATCCAAGAATGCGAAAATCTATAATTCATCACTTATATAAAAAATTAAACTCAAATAAAGATTTTAGAAAGTATTTATCCGGATAAAACAAATATTTCAATTTTATTTAAAATCGAAGAAACTCAAGATTAAATCTAGTAGGGGAGGGACAAAATTAGGTGTCAACAACTGCCCCCTCCCTTTGGGTAGGGTGAATGCAAGTAACCCTGGGCAAAGGGAGTTTGACGTTCCTAATTTTGGCCGACCACAAATTCGTCTCTTAAAAGCACTTTATTTTAGCACGAACTTTCAAAGAATTATGGCCAGACCCTGGTATTGGGTTTCTACATATCTCAGGTTTCATGAGAATTCAGGCGACTTGTAGTTCGTAAAGCTTGATTTTTAAGCATGATTTTCAAAGAATTCACAAGCTATCTCGATTTCAAATTTTGATAAAATCGAAAAGCTGGGGAATAAGAGGAGATTGGGGGAGGTTGGAATGCAGTCGAGTTTTCAATATAAGGCCCAGCCTACATATCCCCGAGATTCAAGGAATCAGACTGCTTATAGTTTGACTCAATAGGTAGAAAAGGTAATCGATTATTTGAAAACGACCTTTGGCTCGAGACGAGTGACAAGTAAGATGAGGTATGGAAAAGAGGCTTGTAACCTCTTAACTATGAATGTGGATCTCTTCACATCCATAGGTAAGAATTTACCAAGACATAATTTCCAAGTCTGTAGGTGTATTATCACTCGGATTTGATGGAAAAGGGAAAGTTATTTCCGGTGTGAGTTTAGAAGTACTTTGGAAGTGAAGCTGAAACCAAGAATTCTCAAATACCCACATGCCTTATAATAGGTATATGGTTTGATGGCGGTGGAAGTGTCCTTTAGCTCGCGTCCAAAAAGTTTGATATTCCTCTTCGGACTATGTCCCAGTTCGCTGCTAAGAAAAAGTTCCACGTTGTGCTGCGTCCTTTTTGGAGTCGTCCGCACCTGTGGTTTTGGTTTGAGATTTTCACCCTCTCGGATGCTCTCGATAACATCTCAAACAAAAATTATTAGCGATAAACATAATTCACTGAGGGATAGAGTCTTTTTACCATATTCCTGTGTGAATTATTTTTGATCAATAGTGCTGTCCTTTCCTGACCCTGCTTTTAGAAGACAATGTTTTCCACAACAGTATAGGTACAACAACCATCTCGGTTGTTGGATATGATGGACCTTTGGCAATTGACTCTTTGTTCAAAATGGAGTGGCTCTCTTGGCCACCGACGATATTTTGGGTAGAACGATCCCTGGAACCATTTGATCTTTTGTTTGATAACCTTCTCGGCTATCGGTATGATTTCGTATATGACCTTGGGTAAGTATTGCGCATCCTTAGTATCGATACGACTTATAGATATCCCTTGAATCGTCAATCTTTGGGTAATCTCGTGCATCATTCGATGTTGGATATCAGGCGGCTTATAGATATCCTTTGAGTTGATAGCTTTTGGGTGATTCTTCACACTATCCGACCTTGGATAAGAGATGGCTTATAGATATCCATCGAATCGCTAGCTTTTGGGCAATCCTGCACATCATCCAACCTTGGATATAATATGGCTTATAGATATCTCTCAAATTGTCGGTCTTAGGGTAATCCTGCGCATAATCGATCTTGGATATGGCGCGGCTTATAGAGAACCTTCAGACCTAACAATTTGGTAATCTCACATATTCTCTGGCAAGGATTTAGTTGTGACTTATGGATAACCTTCAAACTATCGATCTTTGGGTGATCTTACATACTATCTGGTTAGGATGTTGTTGCGACTTATGAATGACTCATGCACTATCAATTCTAAGGAAATCTCGAACACTGTCCGATCTCGAATATTGTGACTTACAGATGACCTTCAAATTGACAATTCCTGGGAAGTCTAGTTTGTCGTTCGTCTTCGAATAACGACTTAAAAACATCCCTTTGGATCATGTACTTCTTCAACTTTGATATGTTGATGCATTCAAATGCCGGTTTGTGAAGTATTGAAATATCCTCGACGCCGGCTACATCGCCTTTTGCGTGATCAACAGATATAAAATGCTGAGATATCCTCGATGCCAGATTATGTTATCTTCGTGTGGTCAACGGATATAGGTGATCCAAAGCATCTTCCAAAACCAGACTCTATTGTCTTGCATAGTTATCGATTATGGAGACTTATCTGAATGCCATGATGGCCCTCTCGGCATGGCCCTCTCGGCATGCAATGAAATGGACCTTTCGGCATGGCCCTCTCGACAATGAAATGAAATGGCCCTCTCGGCAATGGGATGGAATGGCCCTCTCGGTATGGGATGGAATATCCTGCAATGAGCTAAGATGACATATAATGAAACGCAATTAAGTGTTATGTGACACAATATAATGGGATGCAACATGATGCAATGGAATGCAATTCCATATGGTGCAATGGAATGCAATGCGATAGGGTGCAATGGGATGTAATATGATGCAATGGAATGTGATGGGATATAATATGATGCAGTATGGTGCAATGGAATGCATTGGGATGCAATAGAATGCATTGGATATAACGGGATGCATTGGGATACATCAGGATGCCATGGGATGCATCGGGATGCATCGTATTGCCATGGGACGCATCAGGATGCATTGAGATGCATTGGGATACATCGGGATTCAATGGGATTCATCAGGATGCATTGGGATACATCGGGATGCCATGGGGTGCATCGGGATGCAATGAGATGCATTGGGATGCAATGAGATGCATTGGGGCGCATAGGGATACATCGAAATGCCATGGGATGCGTCGAGATATAATGGGAAGCATCAGGGCTCATCGGGATACATCGGTATGCCATGAGATGCATCGGGATGCAATGAGATGCTTTGCGATGCATCAGAATGCTATGGAAGGCATTGGGATGTAATGGGATACATCAGGATGCCATGGGATGCATCGGGATGTAATGGGATGCAATAATATATCCTTTTTCGACAATCCCCATCATCCTCCTTTGGCATTGACAAGCGTCAGACTTTTTCAGCTCTGACATAATGAGATGGCCTCTAGGCTATTCTGTTGATGTGATGACTCTTTTGAATGTACCTGCGCTTAAGGTAAGCAATTAGTAGACACAATGTCACTTTTACTAGCGACTATAGTCAAATTCTGGGAGAGCTTTAAAAAGAGCATTCACAATATAAACGATTTTGTTTGCTTAAACAAAAATCATTTTGCAGAAAAGTAAATGGTTAAACCCATTTTTGGGGAAAACTATAAATACCACTTTCGAACGTTATAAGTTCGTTTTGACCCATGACGGATTAGAGGAGGATGTCCCTATTCTCCTTGTCAGGTGATCTCTTTGATCGTTCCGTTATGCCAACTCTTTCGAGTATACCTGCGCTCAAGGAAACCATTTAGTAGACACAAAGCCGCTTTTACTAGCAACTATTATTAGGAAAAGTCTTGAATAAAATCTTCATAACAAGGATAAGACGCTTTTGTTTGACATCCACATCTTTTGAAGCCGGATAGACAAATCAAGAGGCCCTTGATCCTGAATGAGTTATTCAACCCATCTTTGGAGCTGTCCAAGAATACCGTTCTTGAGCATTATGCGCTTTTGGTGCGGTTCTTGATTTGCTCAGGGGATTTGAAAGAGACCCTATTTATGTACGGTGATCCCTGCATCCACAAAATAATTGTTAGTTTTGGGTGAAACTACTCCGCGTTGACCTCCTTAGATCTCTGGTTTGCTCCTCGCTATCTTTAGGGTGCTCCATCATGTTTGGACTTCCGCCCTGACTCCCCGCTTAAATAGATGTAAGGCAAAACTAGTCAAGAAAATATGTATAGATTTTCAAAAATAATTAGGGTTTTGAAATCATAGATTTGAAAACTTGTGTGAAAGTTTTTTTAGAAAAATTCTGCCTGTCATGTCATGTGCTAGCTAAATGAACGTCTTCCACTTGAGGCCTGTCTATGTCTGACATCCAATGAAGGATCCCTGGAAACTCATTGTTGTTGCTGGGGAAGTTTAATAGAGTAGTTTTGCAAAGGCTTGTCATAGCTGGGGATTTAGACTATTTGCACTATATCACAGCTGGTGATTTCTGAGGTTGACTTTGAACTCTCGGTGCTGGGGGAACTTGGAATTTATTCTAAAGTATTAGTGGAAATTTTGAGGATTTCCTCAAAATTTCTGCCCCAGTTAGATACTATTTGAGATGATCTCGACTTTTGGGGAATTCGAGACTTTCTCCCATATTCTTTGTTGGTCTCCATTCTCTTTGCCAAATGAATGATCTTCTTCTTCAGAATTTTTGAGATTCGTTCTCGAAAATTCTACCCCAGTTTCCATTTCCTGGGGTGATATGACCAAGCCGTTGGGGCACCTACGTATCCCATTGAATCAGGAATCAGGTCAAACGTAGTTCAGGACTACACTAGGGAAATATAGAAAATTCTAAAGGGTTGACCGAAGCCGACATAGGCCGCCTACGTATCTCATTCTTGAGAATTCAGGTCAAACGTAGTTTGTATATAAAGGGAGAGGATAAATTTTCCTAAGGGGTTGACCAAAGCCGACATAGGCCGCCTACGTATCTCATTCTTGAGAATTCAGGTCAAACATAGTTCATACATAAAAGGATTAGGTAAATTCTAAGCGATTACGAATCATTCAATAATTACATTCATAAAAGTGCGATTACAAATAAAGGAAACATAGGGAAAATACTATCTTCAAACGTAGTATCTTTTCACCGCATCGGAGTTGATTGATTTCGGCTACTCTTGGTTGTCCGCTTCGGGAAAAATCATGATGCTTCCATCAACTTGGTGCAAATTTACTTTTGTACTTATCTCGATTGAGAGGGGATCAACCGTCCATTTCTTTGGATTGAATTCTGCGTCAATCAGTGACTTGGAGGACACAATGTCTTTGCTTGGTTTTGGTATACCATCATAAGACCATGCAAATATGTCAATGTATTCTTCGAGCAAGTTGATGAGTTCTCCCTTCTGTGCTTCTGTCAGGTGAACACTAACTCTTGTTTCCTTAACTTCATCACGTCCCCCTAGATTGACCACTTCAGTTTCTTCCAGGTTAGGCTTCTCGCGGTTTTCAAATTCTTCCAAATTCTTTGTTAACTGTTCTTCGTCATAGTTTTCCCATTCATTGTCATTTGCCTCACTTTGTCCGTTTAGCTCTTGACATGACATGATATTGGTAGGTTTTAAGTTATTAATACTGAAATACACAAGCAAACCAAGTCAGATGATAACAATATAACACAAGGATAGAAAAATAAGAAATTGTAACTCAAAATAGTTTTCTAGATAAAGGGAGGCCTTTTCATTGAAAATTTGTAAAATATTTACAAACTATGGCTCATGACCCACATGAGTGCGGGCCCACGCCTTTTGAAAGCAGTAAATGCAAAAGAGAATTTGAAAGATAAAGGGTGGATCAAGGGGCCTCCTTCGGATCATCACCGATTTTCAAAAACTAGAAATTTGCCCTTTCATATACCACAAAGGGCGAGGAGTCATGAGAGGAGTGGATGCCCAATTCTGCAAAGTTTCCATGGTGCAACCTTCCTCACTCCACTAGTCTTCGAGAAATCTTCTATTATAGCATTGCAACCTTCGAACAGAATTCCTATCTCATCCCCCAGACCATCATCCATCGACATCTCGCGTACAGGCAATGACTAATACAGAAGTGGTAATGGCTTGGACAGTCCTATCTTTGTCCTTTTCTCATCCTCGTCCTCCTTTGTTGGCTTGTATCCTAGTCCATATTTGAAAGCTCTTTGTGGAATCACGATCGGCTCAATGATACCCTCCAAGTTCTTTCCTAGGCCTCGACCAGGCTCGAACCCATTTCTTAGCATCACAGTTTCCATCATCTTATAGGTAAAAGGAATGGGAGTCTGGGATGTTGGGTCCCCTTCAGCAGCGTTCATGATTTCCACCGTATAAAAGTTACTGCCCTTTGGAACATCTTCAATCATAGGTACATAACCATTAGGGTGACTCAAATGACTCCCTTCGCCTTGAATGACCACTTCATGGCCATCCCAGATAAATTTCAATAATTGATGAAGGGGTGATGAAACAGCTTTTGCAACATGGAGCCACGGCCTCCTGAGGAGCAGATTGTAACTAGGATTAATATCCATAACATGAAATTTAGTCTTGAACTCGGTGGGTCCCATTTGGATGTACAAATCGACTTCGCCTATAGTGTCCCTCTGTCCCCCATCGAAAGCTCGCACATTAACGTGGCTTGGATAAACCTTTCCCAAATCGTAACCCATTTGAGTCAATGTGGAAAAAGGACAGATGTTCAGACCAGATCTATCATCTATCAGAACCCGATTATTCACATAGTCACGACAAATAACAGAAATGTGCAATGCTTTGTTATACATTATGCCTTCAAAAGGTAGCTCTTCTTCACTGAATGATATGTGATGACTTCCGACAACATTGCCTATCATTGCGGCCAAATTTTCAACACTCGTACCAACGGGCACATATGCTTCATCTAAGACTTTCAACAAAGCTTGTCGGTGATATTGAGAACTCATTAGCAATGCCCACACGGAGATCTGTACTGGAGTCTTTTCCAGATGCTTAACAATTGAATATTCTTTTGGTTGCATTCGCCTCCAAAACTCTTCAGCTTCTCCTTCAGTAATCGGCCTCTTTTGTGAATCCTTTTTGTAGGAGTCATTGGCTAAATTCTCGGGAATACAGCACCGTCCGGACCTAGTCATCCCATGGGCAGCAGCAGTGTCTAAAATAAACTCTTTTCTAGGCAGTGTTGGAACATATGCCTGAGTCGGGGCGGCCATTACCACAAATGGGGGTCTTTCATTGACACTTAAGACAGCCACGGCCTTCTCTATCTTATCTACCCCTTCCGTCCTCTTAGGCCTTTCTGAATTAACCTTAGTGATAGTCTTGCTAACTGCCCATTCATCTTCTATTTCAATCATGTTAACCTTAGCCCCTCCATGGTTAGGCAACGGATTACTGTTGACATTTAGAGCTGGTGTTTGAAGAGTAATGACTTTATGATCAATTAAGTCCTATATATTATGTTTCAAATTAATGCAATCTTCGGTACTGTGGCCGACTCCTCCAGAATGATAGGCACATTTTTTATCAGCGTGATAAAATTGGGAATTTGTATTAGTGGGATTTGGTTGGAAAGGTTGGAGATAACCGGCTGCTCTTAATCTTTTGAAAAGTTGAGTGCGACTTTCAGCCAACGGTGTGAAGTTTCGAGGAGGTTTCTTTTCAAGGTTTGGACGAGAAAGGTTATTTTGATTAACAGGAGGTGGTACTTGATGATAATTTGGAGCTACGTGGATGTTAGCTTGGTGATTTGGGGTGGTGGTTTGGACATTAGGCTGATAATTTAGCAATGGAGCTTGATATTGTGGTAGGACATTTGGTAGTGGAACTTGGTATTGAGGTAAGATATTTGGTTGTGGAGCTTGGTATTGGGGTTGAGCGTAGAATACGGATTGAGGACTCGGGGGTGGCGGAGAAGAAAGGGTATTCTTGGGGCTGAATCTACTTTTCAATTTACCAATAGAATCAGTGGATACTGCAGTCACGTCTTCTCTTTTCTTCCTAGGGAACCCAGAGGACCCAGTCAACGTTGGAGTCTGGATAATTTTCCCGATTCGGATGCCTTCTTCAAGTGATTCCCCAATCTTTACCAAATCTGCAAAAGTTGCCCGAACCGCAGACACCATTCTAGTATAAAACTCTCCTTCTTGAGCATGGGAAAATACCGCTACCATTTCCTCCTCAGTCATAGGAGGTTGTACCTTAGCGACTTCCTTTCTCCAGCGATAGGCATAATCTCGAAAGTATTCGTCTCTCTTTTGCTTGATCCTATTTAGTGAATACCGGTCAGGAACTATTTCAACATTGTAAGTGAATCTGTCGATAAAGTCTTTGGCCAAGGCCTTCCAACTAGACCATTTTCTCAGTTCTTGGGATGTGAACCAATCCAAAGCTTCGCCGCTTAAACTTCGACTGAATAGGCGCATTAGCAACGCTTCATTCCTTCCAATTCCAACCATTTGATCACAGTATCTTCTTAAGTGAGCCATGGGATTTCTAGTACCACCGAATGTTTCAAATTTGGGGACCTTGTACCCTTCTGGTAAGTCTACACCGGGGTGGACACATAAATCATCATAACCAAGGCCATCATTATCCCCCGGTCCATGAGACTCTTTGATCCTCATAATCTCTTCATTCATTGCAAGCAACTTCTTTTCATGGTCGATTCTCCATTCTTTCTCTTTCTCCTCATAATGGTATACCTCAGAATTAGGAAAACGGTTATAGAGATCGGGAGATGTGATGACATGGAAAGCAGTTGGGGGTATAGGTCGGATGTGAGATGGATTTGGGATAGTGGCGGGAGGTTTTTGGTATGCTAAAGTGTGATTTTGAGGATGAACGGAAGTTGGGTTGTAGGCAGGGAGGACATTTTGGGGGTTAAAGGTGTTTTGTGGAGTTTGAGAGTGGTTCTGTGGGATTTGAGGATGGATTTACGGAGTTAGGGAAGGATTTTGTGGATGGTAAGCATCTGGGTTATTGTCATGGTTGGTGTTTTGAATGGGTGGAGTGTGAGTTTGATGAATCGATGGATTATTGATGATTGGGTCTGTGGGAAGTTGAGAGGCGGAAGCGGATGAAACGTTAGTTGGATGGTTCCTGAGGTCAGGCGTGTTGAGAGGAGGGATTTGGAGTGGAGGACCGTGCCCTCCTGAAACAGGAGCATTGGTAGTGATGGCCAAATTTGCCAAGTCCCTGGTACGATTCACCTCCTCTTGAAGCATTTCCAGCTTTCTTGCGAGTTCAGCAATCATCTCGCTTTGTTCTGCTATAACATTGTCCCTGATGGCCAATGCGTTATCCTCGTCGTTTCCAGTCATATTTGAATGATGGCTAGGGGATGGGATTATGTGGGCTTTTGATCGGGTGAAGTAAGGATGTTCAGCCAGCTTATGACAACATGGAGCAGTTTCTATTATCTGTAAAATAAAAACAACTCAAAGGCCGATGTGTCAGATCCTGTTAGTAATAAATAATGCAAGATAATTAGGCAAGAAGTAAACACATAAAGTTGTTTTCATCATAAGCAAATTGATCCATGGGATATTGACTCAGAATTTTTAATGAACAGGATTTTGTTCATTGATTTGGGATAAACGAGTTTGTTGGGAAGATTAATTGTGAAACGCCTTCTTCTTCTTCATCCTTATGCCTCCTTCCATAAAGTAAAGGAAAACAAAATTTTTGAAGATAAGGATTTCCTGACTTCTCCTATGGATCTCATCGATCTCACGTTGAATTGATACTATTTTTCTCTATTTTCATATCCATCTTTTCGGTCAAGCCTTCCTTAAAGGATGAGAGTGATTCTTTAGGAAATAGTTTGAGGGGTATTACGGACTTTTCTGGGAAACTTTGGAGACTCAGGGTATTTTGGTCTGACTTTTGTTTAGTGGGTGTATATTTCTACCTAAAGGGCTCTTATGAAAAATGGGATTGGATCAATTCGCCTTTGATTCAAAAAACACACATAAACACGTAAGACAGTTATATCACACAAACATATTATAATAAGCGTGTATCCTACTTGGGTGACCCTTTTGAGCCAAGGGTTGGCCTAACGAATTTGAAGGAAGTATATGCCTTTTAAACAAATCCATTAGCCCCACAATTATATTTTCATAAACATCCAAAAGGGCATTAATGCCTAAAAAGTAGCAAAACGAGGGATACAATCTTTGGGGAGAAAGGGAACTAAAATGAGAAAAACAGTCCCACGCAGGGGATAATAATAATAAAAAACATTAGCATCTGGGTCATCCCTCGTCGGTCTTCGCCTTCTTGGCTATGTCCACCTCATGTTATATGCGATGATCGAGTGTCTTCTATATAATTGTAACCTCCATGTCGATGAGGGAATGCAAATATCCAATGAGTATTTTTTTCTTATCTTCCGCACCCATATACCTCTACCAATCCTTGAATTAACCATCCGGCGTGGTCATTATCTTGAATCTTCTAACTGGGACTGATTAAACCATAACTGCACAAAAGTAAACAAGGTAAACCTTTCCCCCTACCCCAAATGATAATGGATTAGATTAATCGGCATATACTCCTTCAACACATAAGCATGATTCATCTGCGATTGACTCGTGGTCAAAAGACGTAGGCTAGGTTTTCTAATGGGCCCAATACCCCCTCAGGTATTGGGTCGTCCTAGGCTCATGCCTAAAAAAGGGTTTTGGTTTCGCTCTATTCTAGGTATCTAGAGTGGGCTTTGACCAGGTTCCCAAGTAGACAACTTAAGTTTGAAAATACAAACAGCCATTGGACGCCTAACGTACCCATAAACTGTTGTATTTCCAACACTTTCATTTGGAATTGATCAATAGAGGCCGCGCAACCGCGAAACCCCAAACAGTTAAATATCAAATGAGAAAATATGCCATGAATGCAAGTGACATGTATAATCACAAGATATTATCCAATTAGCACAATTATTCAAATAAGGCCACATAAATCAGTCAAACAAATCAAAAATTTGGTTAGAATCTTAATAACTCCCCAGCAGAGTCGCCATTTCTGTTTTACCCCTTTCTATAGGCTCGAAGGTTTGAAAAACATTGGTTTTGACTTTTCAAACTATTTCAAAACTTTAAAAAAAATTTGAAACAATTTAAGAAAATACAGAGTCGCCACTTGATTTTTTTTTATAGAAAAATATCAAGAAAAACTAAAAGAATTTTAAAGACTCGAAAACAAAAACAAATCTTTCAAATTAGAGAAAATGGGTAAGGATTCCGGTAACGCCTTGAGAAGGTTTTTAAGGCACTCAAGAAGCGTCCGCGAAAGCGGTTGACCAAAGACAATTTGACTGATTTGTAAAAATGACCAATTTTGAAAACATGACTGACTTTGTAAAATCTTGAATTTAACTGTAAATATGGCATTTGTTTCATTTACGTGAAAAGTAATTCATTTAAATTAAAGAAAAAATCTCGTAAAAATAAATTCGATTCCTTTACCGAATTAAAAGGAAATCGATTAATTCATGAAGAGAGAAAGATAATGATTTTACTACAAATATCAATTTTTGAATAATGGAAATTTTAAAAGAAAACTTCCATTTTAAAGGGTTATGAGGTTTTGACTAGTTATGAAAGATTTTGAATTTTTACAAGGAGCAACGGTTTTTATAAGGAGAATTCTCTTTAACGTAAATAAACCAATTTAACACATTAATAAAACAAATGCCATTTTTATTATCAAAGGCTTGAGATTCGTTCTAAGAGAAGCATGGAGAAAACTCATTTTTTATTGATTACAAAATATGATACTAGACGAACGATAATTAAAGGAAAATGCGAAGATAAAACAAAAATAATAACTCGAAGGGGATTTATCTCGATTTAACCAAATTTAAGAATTAGCTACACAAATATTCAAATATAAACTGTAAATAGATAAAGGAGAGAAATTCAAGTGTTGGGCCCCTGTTTGGCCCATTTCAAATTTGGCCAGCCTTTGGGCCTATTTTTTAAGGGGGCTTTTTCAGCCCTTTTCAGCTGTGTATACCAGCTGTATATCAGCTCCTTTCCTTTAATTTTTTTGCTGTATACACAGCATATACCAGTGTATGTTAGCTTCCAAAATCTGGTCACTTGCTTCCTTTCTCATCTTTTGTTGTATATCAATGGTAGACCACTGTATGCTCGAGGTATACAGCTACAAATCATCCTCTTTTTGGGGACTTAAGCATGAGGTCTTGGATCGATGTTTTGGGAACTTAGACTCGTGGAAATGCAGGATATGAAGAGTCATTTTAATACTCGGACAGTTCATGCAAAGAGAAGGAGACAAAGGATGAGTACTGAGATTTTGTCATCATAATGATAAATTAATCAAAGAAAAGAAGAAAATAACACACTTTAATCTAATTCAAACATCATAAAGTTTTACTGTATAGGAAAAATGTTCGCAGTGTCGACAAGGGGGACTTATAAAGGAAAGAATCACTTAATTACTACACAAAATCGCACACAACGTAACTATAGTAGGGTCATGTCAGTTCATTGTTATTAATACTCTTACGATATCAGTATATTACCAAGAAGAGGACTCAACATATTGAATTAATACTGAACACTTCAAGCAATCCTACAAAACCTTATAAATAAGCAGGAAAACACCTGACATGAGAGAAAGAAAGAAAAAGGGAAAAAAAATTCAAACAACCAACAAAACGAAAATAGAACCAAGTTCGAACCCTCGACCTTCCTCGACATTATATCTATAGTCTTTTCATGATTCAAACCAAACACTAAAGAGAAAAACTTCGCAAAAAGAATGGGAACACGGGACGAGGAGTCAATAGCCAAACTAAGATCACAACTTAGCTGCCACAAACAGAAAACCTTCAATAGTGGTGAATAAGGTAACAAACATCTTTCCAGATTATTTAAAGAACGTGTTTTCTTCACCACCTACCATTTTAGGACTTTGAATAATATAAGAGGTCAAGTAAAATCCTTAAAGAGAGAAACAGATTGTCCAAATTAAAGCAACAAGATTATGAGGTGAGGTAAGCTATAATAAAACTATATCATCTCCCAAAACTCTATTTTTTTAGGAGACTTGCTAACAAACAGCCTCTAAATTTAGCATTAGGGATCTCCTTGGTATGAATAAACCAAAATATGCTTAAGCTATTAAACTAAACAACCTTAAGTTATTAGCTAAAACAACAACAAATTCTTTATCCTTACAAGGGAGGGCTAAACAGACACAACTTGGACAAACGAAATAGTACTCGAATAAGGTCTACGGGCAGCAAACTCAAGAGACGAGAGTTAACCTATTTGCAAAGGTTCCTTCATCTCATCATTCCATATATTAAAGAGAAAGCTAAAGAGTAACCCTCAATAAGGAATGGCTTTAATCTTTTGACGGATCTTTTTCGATATAATGAATCAATAAGACCCTTTAAAACTCCTTAGCTTGAAGATACATACAAAGCATAACAACCACCACTTAATCGCAATTTATTTAGTTGTAACACTGATAATCTCATAACTACTGTTTTCAAATAAAGAAACATTGTAGAGGAAAACAAAATTCTTGCATATTAAAATTAACCGAGAAAACATAATGGGTGTTTAAAGATTTCTTAACCTTGACCTAAAAGAAAACATAAATAGCCTTATTAGAACCAGTTTCAAACTCTCAAAAGTGAAACCCCACCAAATCAATTAAACAACCACATAATTTCTATCATCGACCAATCTTCCAGTAGCGGTATTCAAATTTAGCGTAACAAACAACACGAAGAAGAAGGATACAAAAGATGAGATCTTTACCTGTTTTTGGGCAGGAACTGGGACTACGAACTTTTCAGTGAACTTTCACACCGGAATTCGGATTTAGCGTCGTCGAAATTTGAGTGATTTCACCAAAAGCTGATATTTGTTTTTTGGAGTGTCTTCGTCGTGAATTTTTGGTTACGTGGGATTAGAAGCATGCGCGTCACGAATCCCCAAATTTTCCCCAAAAAATCCACACTCCAACCCTTAACCCACATTATCTATTTATAGAGGAAATTGGGGTTGTTTTAGGGGGAAGACGGAGGGGTAAAACGGGAAATACGAAATTGGAAAATTGTTTGAATCTCAAATTTTGATAAGGAATTGGATTTTTCAGCTTTTAATGGATGAACTTGGACCAAAAGAGGGTCAAATTCATGGGTGAATTTGAGGATTTTTGGGTGGAAAAAACGGAATCCTTATATGGCCAATCAGAATCACACAACACCGTACCTTCATTAGTACAAATTGAACATTGGGAGGGAGACCTGGATGATTCTAGAAGATTCGAGGTGAGTACGAGTTGACTAAATCTGATTCTTTAACGGAGTTGGAAATCATTTGGTTGATTAAGGATGTCGTTTGAAGTTGTTGTTGCTGCGATTGGTTTGGGATTTGACGGACGTTGTTGGTGTTGTACTGGTGTGGGATGTTGTTGCCATTTTTTTGTACTGTGAGAAAGAGAGAGATGATCGGGGACAGAGAAAAGAGAGAGAGTGTGCGCGTGCGTATATGTGTGTATGTATATCTGATGAAGGGGATTAAATTGGGGGGGTTTAGAGGTTGGGCCGGGTCGGATGGGTAATGGTGTAGGCTAGGGCGGTGATTTAAGGGATTAGGCTGGTGTAGATGATTTAGGATAGGAAAGATTTCGGTTTAGGCTATTGATTAAATAGCCTAACGTTTAGGACTTTAGTCAATTACGTTTAAAAATTAGCCTAGTTGAAAATCAATTGACTAAATTGAATCAAATTTTGAAACAAATTAACAACCAATTTAATCCCGAGCTTCTTGATTTAATAAAACTAAATAAATACTTCCCAAATAAATTATTTTAGGAACAACTTACAGGTTTAAATCAACATTCAACCATTTGGATTAATTTTCAAGACGGTTCCTGATAAAAATCTAATTTTGACAAATTAATTATTTAAGCGACTAGAATTATACGATCTCGTATCCAAGAATGCGGAAATCTATAATTCATCACTTAAATGAAAAATTAAACTCAAATAAAGATTTTAGAAAGTATTTATCCGGATAAAACAAATATTTCAATTTTATTTAAAATCGAAGAAACTCAAGATTAAATTTAGTAGGGGAGGGCCAAAATTAGGTGTCAACAACTGCCCCCTCCCTTTGGGTAGGGTGAATGCAAGTAACCCTGGGCAAAGGGAGTTTGACGCTCCTAATTTTGGCCGACCACAAATTTGTCTCTTAAAAGCACTTTATTTTAGCACGAACTTTCAAAGAATTATGGCCAGACCCTGGTATTGGGTTTCCTACATATCTCAGGTTTCATGAGAATTCAGGCGACTTGTAGTTCGTAAAGCTTGATTTTTAAGCATGATTTTCAAAGAATTCACAAGCTATCCCGATTTCAAATTTTGATAAAACCGAAAAGCTGGGGAATAAGAAGAGATTGGGGGAGGTTGGAATGCAGTTGAGTTTTCAATATAAGGCCCAGCCTACATATCCCAGAGATTCAAGGAATCATACTGCTTGTAGTTCGACTCAATAGGTAGAAAAGGTAATCGCTTATTTGAAAATGACCTTTGGCTCGAGACGAGTGACAAGTAAGATGAGGTATGGAAAAGAGGCTTGTAACCTCTTAAATATGAATGTGGATCTCTTCACATCCATAGGTAAGAATTTACCAAGACATAATTTCCAAGTCTGTAGGTGTATTGTCACTCGAATTTGATGGAAAAGGGAAAGTTATTTTTGGTGTGAGTTTAGAAGTACTTTGGAAGTGAAACTAAAACCAAGAATTCTCAAATACCCACATGCCTTATAATAGGGATGTGGTTTGATGGCGGTGGAAGTGTCCTTTAGCTCGCGTCCAAAAAGTTTGATATTCCTCTTCGGACTATGTCCCAGTTCGCTGCTAAGAAAAAGTTCCACGTTGTGCTGCGTCCTTTTTGGAGTCGTCCGCACCTGTGGTTTTGGTTTGAGATTTTCACCCTCTCAGATGCTCTCGATAACATCTCAAACAAAAATTATTAGCGATAAACATAATTCACTGAGGGATAGAGTCTTTTTACCATTTTCTTGTGTGAATTATTTCTGATCAATAGTGTTGTCCTTTCCTGACCCTGCTTTTAGAAGACAATGTTTTCCACAACAGTATAGGTACAACAACCATCTCGGTTGTTGGATATGATGGACCTTTGGCAATTGACTCTTTGTTCAAAATGGAGTGGCTCTCTTGGCCACCGACGATATTTTGGGTAGAACGATCCCTGGAACCGTTTGATCTTTTGTTTGATAACCTTCTCGGCTATCGGTATGATTTTGTATATGACCTTGGGTAAGTATTGCGCATCCTTAGTATCGATACGACTTATAGATATCCCTTGAATTGTCAATCTTTGGGTAATCTCGCGCATCATTCGATGTTGGATATCAGGCGGCTTATAGATATCCTTTGAGTTGATAGCTTTTGGGTGATTCTGCACACTATCCGACCTTGGATAAGAGATGGCCTATAGATATCCATCGAATCGCTAGCTTTCGGGCAATCCTGCACATCATCCAACCTTGGATATAATATGGCTTATAGATATCTCTCAAATTGTCGGTCTTAGGGTAATCCTGCGCATAATCGATCTTGGATATGGCGCGGCTTATAGAGAACCTTCAGACCTAACAATTTGGTAATCTCGCATATTCTCCGGTAAGGATTTAGTTGTGACTTATGGATAACCTTCAAACTATCGATCTTTGGGTGATCTTGCATACTATCCGATTAGGATGTTGTTGCGACTTATGAATGACTCATGGACTATCAATTCTAAGGAAATCTCGAACACTATCCGATCTCAAATATTGTGACTTACAGATGACCTTCAAATGGTCAATTCCTGGGAAGTCTAGTTTGTCGTTCGTCTTCGGATAACGACTTAAAAACATCCCTTTGGATCATGTACTTCTTCAACTTTGATATGTTGATGCATTCAAATGCCAATTCGTGAAGTATTGAAATATCCTCGATGCCGGCTACATTGCCTTTTGCGTGATCAACAGATATAAAATGCTGAGATATCCTCGACGCCAGATTATGTTATCTTCGCGTGGTCAACGGATATAGGTGATCCAAAGCATCTTCCAAAACCAGAATCTATTGTCTTGCATGGTGAGCGATTATGGAGACTTATCTGAATGGCATGATGTCCCTCTAGGCATGAAATGAAATGGCCCTTTCGGTATGGCCCTCTCGGCAATGAAATGAAATGGCCCTCTCGGCAATGGGATGGAATGGCCCTCTCGGCAATGGGATGGAATGGTCCTCTCAGCATGGGATGGAATATCCTGCAATGAGCTAAGATGACATATAATGAAACACAATTAAGTGTTATGTGACACAATATGATGGGATGCAATATGATGCAATGGAATGCAATGTCATATGGTGCAATGGAATGCAATGCGATATGGTACAATAGAATGCAATGGGATGTAATATGATGCAATATGATGCAATGGAATGTGATGGGATATAATATGATGCAGTATGGTGCAATGCAATGCATTAGGATGCAATAGAATGCATTGGATATAACGGGATGCATTGGGATACATCAGGATGCCATGGGATGCATTGGGATGCATCGAATTGCCATGGGACGCATCGGGATGCATTAAGATGCATTGGGATACATCGGGATTCAATGGGATTCATCGGGATGCATTGTGATACATCGGGATGCAATGAGATGCATTGGGATGCAATGAGATGCATTGGAGCGCATAGGGATACATCGGGATGCCATGGGATACATCGAGATGTAATGGGAAGCATCAGGGCTCATCGGGATACATCGGGATGCCATGGGATTCAACCATTTGGATTAATTTTCAAGACGGTTCCTGATGAAAATCTAATTTTGACAAATTAATTATTTAAGCGAGTAGAATTATACGATCTCGTATCCAAGAATGCGGAAATCTATAATTCATCACTTAAATGAAAAATTAAACTCAAATAAAGATTTTAGAAAGTATTTATCCGAATAAAACAAATATTTCAATTTTATTTAAAATCTAAGAAACTCAAGATTAAATTTAGTAGGGGAGTTGGAAATCGTTTGTGTCACGCCCCGAATCCCAACGAGGCGTGATTGGCACCCGAAGCCGATATGGCCCAAGAGAACCAACCTTTGCTTATGAACATTCGCATACATAACCTCATATGAATCTTATTACACCTTGTGCAACTATGCGGAAGTCATAGACATGAAAACATAAGTCATAGCTATGTATGTAAAACTTGGTCGTTTGAGCCATCAAGTCAAAACGACATGTGCCTTCACATTTATACACCCACATCCATCTACAAAAGCCTCTAACAAAATGCATTGACCAAATGAACTAAAAGTCGGGACAAGTCCCCGCTTTATACAACAAGTACAAAATCAAAACACATGTACAACAGTGACTCGGAGAAGCCCCGAACTAACTGGAGCTCACCAAAGATCTGCAACACTGACAATCTACTGTGAAGGCCTACTAGGACCTGCGCCTGCAGCAAGTAAGATAAATCCCCCGAGGGGGTCAGTACAAAGAATGTACTGAGCATGTAAGGCTCAAATGAAACTGTAAGATATGAAAATATGTCAAGAACTCAAGTTCAAATGCATAACCAATATAGATAAGTCACAATGTAGATGAGTCACTATTCAGTACTTTTGGTAACCATGTACATTACGTTCTTTCTTTCTCTTGCCTTTACTTTACTTTACTTTACTTTTACATTATTCATGAACTTTATGGGCCCACATCATGCAGGTGTTCTTTCACCCCATGGATAAGATCATATCATCCGTCATGCGGGTGTTCTTGCACCCCATGGATAACATCATATCGTCATGCGGGTGTTCTTGCACCCCATGGATAAATGGCCATCATCACGCGGGCGTTTGCGCCCCATGGATAAACTGTCATCATCATGCGGGTATTTGTACCCCATGGATAACACCCATGAACACAATCAACATGTATTACTTTATTCTTACTTCATTTCTTTACCTTTGAGATTGGTACCTTACTTGTGAGAGATTGATACTTTTGCTTATGAGAGATCGATGCAATCACTTGTGAGAGATTGATACTTTTGATAGTCATAACTTTACTTGAAGCTTTGGATCAATAATCAATGAGTGAGAGACATATGAATAACTTGGCAATATGAAATTCTTGGAAACATAGCCTTCATGGAAACATAACACTATTGGAACCATTTGGACAATAGTCAATGAACAAGAGACATATGTATAACTTCTATTGGAACTTCGGATCATGACACTAATTGAAACACACCAATATGCTTTACCTTCCTCTTATAATTCATGAGATTAACACCTTAACTAAGCACGCACTTATATGCACATCTCACTTTACTCCTTTACCTCATGAGATTTACAATTTCACTTATGAGGAATAATTATACTAATTTGCACATCACCTCTCTTAGTAATCGTATGAGATTGGTCCTCTTACTTATGAACAATTGGCACAAGGATAATCATCATACTATAGGACTTTGGAACAAGACATGATTGGAATAATGCTATTCACACTAAACAAGCTCTCTTTACCTCATTACTCTCATTGGGATAGTTCTTTTAAGAATTACAACGTCATGACATCTTTGGAACTTCAATCAATAAATAAGAGATGAGTGAATCATAATTCATCTAAGAATAGGGCACATATGAATAACAATATTCGTCACCCTGAATTGATATACTTCAAGTTGAAACAAGCCCAATGTCAATAAGAACAATATCTCATAGAAGGATACGGAAAGAGTAACCTTACATACCTTATCTTCCCAATGTAAGTACACAATCAAATATGTAAGCGCAACAATTTCGCTCCTTCTTTACGTTTCACTCTACATCACAAGTACATAATGGAACCAACATTAACCACCAACTACCTTACAAATGCATACAAGAACAATAAGTCACATGTTTGGCTTTAACATGTTATTTCTTTCTCTACAATACCATTTACGGCATGGTCATATCAATAATACCACAACATGCCCAACATTGACCAAAGTATCATAAACCACTAGTATGTCACACCAAGTTCATACTTTCCACTCTCCACCATCACAACATCATAATTATACCATCAATTACTTTACAAATGCATATAAGATCAATGAGTTACATGTTTGCTTTTAAACATGCCATTTCCCCTTGACAAAACCATTGATGAAATTATTATTTCAAAAATCCCCAAATATTTCATACATTGACCAATACATGAGAATCAATACATTTCACCACAATACTTCTCCTTTACACTTTCTTATCCATATCACATCACAAATAATCCATTAACTTACCATAATACACCTCATAGCACATATCGGCCAAAATTCCACAATTTACACTTTTAGAAAAGTAACAAGTTTAATAACAAAATCACACCATACATGTTAATATTTTATCCATACCATGCCCATTCATTAAGACATCAAGTCTCTTTTCAAGTTCAAATCACCAAGATAGCACATCTTTCACCAAAAGCAAAAATATACTATTCACCTCCTTGCCAACATAACCATCATAATATACATAATCTCCCATGCATATAATATGTTAATCCATGAGAATAAATATTTACCAAGTCTTGGAATAGGATGATCTTTACCAAAGAGTCCAAAGGAACTATTTGCTTTAGTGTTTTTGAACAAGCGAAATGTTGAGAAAATATATTCAAAGGCATGAGAATTAGAAAATGAAGAAAATCTGATTTTTGGACCTATTTATAGTCCTTGGGTCATCCTTATCCGTTCTTGGAATTTAATGCCATTTTTGACTAAGTCAATAGAAGATTGGGTCATGTGACCCATGTCTTTTGTCCCATTTTGGGCTTTTATTGAGCCCAAATCACTTAACCCAATAAAATCAATAATTTCTCATCTTATACGTATTACAATAATATTCCCACCCATTCTATTCATGTCCGTAGCCTCAATCCAAAAACCAAGTGATTCTAGCCACGTTTGGCTTATTTTGACCTTAAGGGCAAAACTGTCATTTTGACCCCAAATTCGTCTCGAGTAATTTTATCATACCAATATAATATGTAATTCATTTCATGTATATACTCGTGTTTGTGGAAGAAACGTGGCAAAAATCGGCTCGGTACGTCCCCGGATACCCTTGGGACTTAGAAATTTCCAACTTTCAAAAAAATGGAAAAACCAAGGTGGCATGCCCCTGGACGCGCCAACTTGCTGCCTCTGGGCTAAAATTTTGGCCCAGAGCGGCGTGGCACGGTCCCAAACGCGCCCCATACTTAGATTTTTTGAAAATTCCATTTTTCGACTTCTTTTCGCGGGTTTGGTTAGATACTTCAAGTACTATTCTTTAACTCACTTCTTAACCTTAATATACTTTATTTAGGGGTCCTCTTAGACTCATTTTGAACCCCACAAATGTTTCAAAAAAATCATAAAACACCTCCTATGAAGGTTTAATCACATATGCGAGGGCTAAATTCAATTATCTCATCAATAGCATTACAAAAGAAGTATGTATGGGCCTCGACACCTAAGTAATCATTGCTCAACATCGTCAAGTAGGGTTAGGAAGGTACGGGTGTTACAGTTTGGTTGATTAAGGATGTCGTTTGAAGCTATTGTTGCTGCGATTGGTTTGGGATTTGACGGACGTTGTTGGTGTTGTACTGGTGTGGGTTGTTGTTGTTATTTTTTTGTACTGTGAGAAAGAGAGAGATGATCGGGGACAGAGAAAAGAGAGAGAGTGTGCGCGTGCGTATATGTGTGTATGTATATCTGATGAAGGGGATTAAATTGGGGGGTTTTAGAGGTTGGGCCGGGTCGGATGGGTAATGGTGTGGGCTGGGGCGGTGATTTAAGGGATTGGGTTGGTGTAGATGATTTAGGACAGGGAACATTTCGGTTTAGGCTATTGATTAAATAGCCTAAAATTTAGGACTTTAGTCAATTACGTTTAAAAATTAGCCTAGTTGAAAATCAATTGACTAAATTGAATCAAATTTTGAAACAAATTAACAACCAATTTAATCCCGAGCTTCTTGATTTAATAAAACTAAATAAATACTTCCCAAATAAATTATTTTAGGAACAACTTATAGGTTTAAATCAACATTCAACCATTTGGATTAATTTTCAAGACGGTTCCTGATAAAAATCTAATTTTGACAAATTAATTATTTAAGCGACTAGAATTATACGATCTCGTATCCAAGAATGCGGAAATCTATAATTCATCACTTAAATGAAAAATTAAACTCAAATAAAGATTTTAGAAAGTATTTATCCAGATAAAACAAATATTTCAATTTTATTTAAAATCGAAGAAACTCAAGATTAAATTTAGTAGGGGAGGGCCAAAATTAGGTGTCAACACATACCACACCTCATACAAAGGAGACATGATAACTATTCACAAGGATAAGGATTGGGATACAGACCACGACTTGTTCGCATGAGTCATGGTCCATAGTATGACTCATACCAAGAGTCCTGTGGGTATGAAATTTTATTTTCTATTGGTTTCCTGATTGAAGTCTGGGTTTATGCATGCAGAACTATTGGGATGTTACACTTTGACAGAACTGGTATTCCCCAGAGGTAGCCATGCACAAACTGGGAATAGATCCCAGCTTTTTGCCTATGAAGAAAAATGGTGACCCATATCAAATAAGAAAAATAGGGTTGTTAAGGAAGAGGTATAGGTCCTTCTGAATATATAGTCTATTCGAGAGGTAAAGTACCCAAATGGTTTGTCAATGTCATAGTGGTGCTGAAAAACCTAGAGAAGTTTAGGATGTGTACAGATTTTAAAGATTTAAATAAGCATTACCTAAAAACTCTTATCACATGCCTAACATTGATCGCATGATTGATACCATGGTTGGACATGAAATAATGAGTTTTATCAATGCGTATAGGTACAACCAAATCCAAAGGGACCCAGAGAACTACGAGAAAACCTCTTACATAACTAACCACGACACATATCATATAAAGTTATGACTTTTCGCTTAAAAATATAGGTGCCACATATCAATAAATGGTGAAAAAAATAATGAAAAAACAAATAAGGAAAACCATGGAAGTATACACAGACAACATACTTGTAATGACCCTCCAGGTCATTTCCCACATTTTGTTACTTTTTCTACATTTAGAGCTTTACTATAGCTGCCCCAAGTCATTTACGACTTTTTGGGACAGACAATTTGGTTACCAAGCAGTTCATTACGTATTTAGAGCCAATTCCCTATTTTGGAGCTTTCATTGTTAAGAAAAGGGTATCGGGCCTTAACTTCAGGTAAAAGGCCTTAGATACTAATTCAGATAGCTTCGCTAACTCTGGAATATCAATTTTAGGCTAGGATGACCCTTGATATGGGTCAGAAGACTTCTAGAGTCATTTTGGGCTATTGGGTGGATTTTGATTTAAAATGTTCTTAAGGTGTGGGCCCCACTTTTGATTGAAACAACCTCGGATTGAAATTTCTATGGTGCTTTTGAGTCTGGAATGTTTTGGTAGGGTAGCATAGTTCATTTTTGTTTATGGGATTTTTAATAAATCTCGAGGGTCCGATCAAAAACTTGGCACTTAGCTAAGTTTTGCTGGTGTTGAAGCATCTAGAGCAAGACTAAAATGTCCTATGCATTCGCAAGGCTTGGCAACATTTGTGAAGGTCAAGGATTCTTGGCCTCTATGTTCGCGAGCCATCCTTCACGTTCACGAAGGGTCAGCTGGCCAATCGATTCGAGTTTCTTCTTCGCATCTGCGATAGATCGGCCACTTTGTACAGGCCTATACGGATCAAGCTTCACGTTTGCGGCAGCGATCCCGTATTCGCAATAAAGGACCCCTGGGTATATTTAATGTTGTTTCACCCATTTTTCTTTTATTTATTAAAATTCCAAATATCATAAAACCATAGAGAGCTTAGGAAATAGCGGGAGATTGATTATTAGGTGTTGAGGGCGAGTTAGAGACATGATTTTGTTCATTTCCACATCTTTTTTTCCATAAGTTTCCGTATAACTTCCAGTTAAATTCTTTGGTTAACTTTAAATCCCTAGAATAATATTGGGGCTAATTTGAGGCTGATTTGAGCTTGGATTTCACCCAAATTTTTGGGGTAAATGATCATTGATCTTAGAGGGACGCGTTGATGGTTTTGATTTTATGTTTCAGCAAGTGGGCCCCACAGGGGATTTTTAGTTCAATTTTTGACCTGACACATTTATACGTAATATGAATATCGATGTTGTTATCTTAATGTGTAGAATATTATTTTGATAGCGTGGCAGCATTTGGAGGCTTCTCAAAAAGGAAAAGCTCCGGAGTAGAGGACTTGGCAAGCTTTTGACGGCGTCCAGTTAGGCTAGGCTTACCTTTATTTTAGACTGTGCTTTATTATGGTATTAGTGAAGTATTATGCTAGCAATGGGTGGGTATTTATGACCTAATTGATGATTTAGTAGTTATTCATTAAGTTAGCCGATTAGGGGTCTTTTGGGGAAGATGCGGCCTAGTCTTTCTTCATATTGTTTTATGTCGATACCTTATGACTAGTTTGGTTTACTTAGTGCCTTAGAGTGGGAATATAAATCCTTAGTCTAGGGTTGGCTAGGTTTTTGTGTTGGTATGGGTTTTAGGGTTAGTAATCGGCCCCATCGGTCCCTTTTTTGGGTCTTTTGCTTAATTTAGTGCCTTGTAGGCCTAGGAGGACTCCTTTCATCGCCTTAGACAAAATCTTAAGCCTTAGGGTGAATTTTTTCAGTTTAATGAACTTCGGCTAGCTTTGTTACTCAGGGTAGAAGGATACTTGACCCTTAGAACCTTACCCTTGGATGTAGTGATTACGATCTACCTCGTTTATAGTTTTGACCACCCGGTTTGAGAATTTAGTACGAATTGGACTTAAGGGAAGTTATAACTTTGGATGGTCCCTAATCTTAATTTATTTACTAAGTTCAGTTCAAGTCCGACAATTTTGATTCATACACAATATATTAGGTATTGTGACAATATGTTCTAGTCCCGGTTCAAGTCTGGCATTTATGATCTATTTGGATACTTTTTGGGATTCAGAGTTTTAGTAATGATCGGTAAGATTCGGATTTATGATATGGGAGTAGTTTCAGGTATGCTTTACATGTTGACTCCTTTATGTTTATTATGATCGATAATTCTATCTTTGTGTTAGAATACTCTTTGTTTGTATCCGCCGGGCTTATGGAGGCTCTGTTGGGTTATTTCTTTCTTGTTTATGCCTTTTGGGCTTATGGGGGCCCAGTTAGGTTATAGTTAGATTGTATTTACTTTCGAGTTATTTATTCATTATATTATCATGCTCACCCGATTTTGAGTACTATTTTCGTTTATGCCCCTTATTTCTGACTCTAGTTTACATTCTCACATTTTATTATACTTTTACTGTAATTTAGCTCGGTCGGCCTATGATACTTACTGAGTGCTTGTTGTTTTGGTAATCATACTATACTTTTGCATCTTTTCCCAGATGTATATCTGAGTACAAGCCACCACTATAGACGTTATCCTCAAGCTTGCTGCTGCTTCGGAGATTGAGTGAGCTTTTAGAGTACGAGCTGATTCTCTCTCCTTCTATTATTTTTGGGATAGTCTTTTGTATATTCCAAGACTACATGTATATTGATACTATCTATTACTCTATTTTTGATTTAGTGTCTCTTGTACCGATCTTACCAGGTCATGGGATACTCTTCTACACTTTTACTCATATTCCATCGATGTTCTGTACTATTGTATTTACATATATTGTTGCTTATTACTTCTATTGCATGTCCATATTTTGTATTCATTTATTTTATGTCATTTAGCCTATAACTTGACGTTCAGGGCTATGGTTTGGCTTACTATTGGTGGATTGAAGTAGGTGACATCATGACATGAGAAATCGGGTCGTGACAAATTGGTATCAAAGCATAGATTCACTGTTATTGTTGGTATAAGAGCAAGTATCTAGGAGAGTCCCATGGATTGGTACAATGACGTTCGTATCCTATCTTTGGGAGGCTACAGAATATTCTTAGAAAAATCTCACTTACATTGTTCATTTTCGTGCGTGGAGTCCATATTGGTTTCTAAATACTCATTGTTTCACTCTTTCACAGATGGCTAGGATGCAGGCTACGACAGTCGAGGAAGAATACCCCGAGTCTGTAGCTAGGTCACCCGTTAAAGGCCGAGGTTGACCCAAAGGTAGGGTATAGGATAATGAGCCTTCACCAGATACTATTATTGCTTCCAAATTAGAGGTAGCTCCTAAGGTTCAGCCACCCCAACCACTGGTGGGTTAGGGGGTGGGCTAGACCCCACTTGGGCTTATATCTTCCTTAGTTATCAGAGATGACTTGCTATAGCTTTTGGTGTTAGTAGGTGGTATACTGTGAAATGAGGCTTAGTCAGCAGTCCAGAGTGGTAATGATTTAAGGGAACAACTCTGCAACTACAATTCTTAGGGTAGATGTTCCCTCAGCACCAATAGTTCCATAGCTGGTAGTAGCTCAGCCAGTTATGACTGCTAAGGAGCAGAAGATGTTAGGCCTATTTCTGAGATTGACTCCACCTAGGTTTGCAGGGAGCCCTTGCGAGGATGTATTTGAGTTTCTAACTAGTTGCAAGGAGAAGCTCCGTAATTTTGGCCTAGAAGGGTCGTATGATGTGGACTACACCACTTTCCAATTTGATCGGACAGCCAGGAAGTGGTGGAGAGGTTATATGGACTTTAGGCTAGCAGGATCTCCCCCTAAGACATGCACTCAGTTCTCCGAGGCATTCTTGGGGAAGTATATGCCTTGCAGTATATATGAGCGCCTGAGGAATCAGTTTACCATCTTGGAGCAAGGTTCTATGACGGTTGATGAGTATGAGTCAAGGTTTTATGAGTTGTCCCGACATGCTACTATGATCCTACCTATCGAGTATGAGTAGATTCTGTGTTTTGTCATAGGGTTGAGACTTTCCTTTTGCATGGCCACTCAGAGTCTAGTTATCGGTGGCAAGTCTTTTATGGATATTTCTAATTATGCTCAGACAATGGAAGAGATGTACCACGAGGCAAAAGGAGGCGACAATAAGAGGCAACGTCAGCAAGGTAGTTATAGTAGAAGCCATAGCAGCTTATAGTTCATAGGCAGAGGTTTTCAATAAAAGTACCCTTAGCTTTAGTCTTATTAGCATCAGGGTCAGTCTAGTAGGCCCATTAAGGTAGCACTTTAGATTAATAATGGGGGTCAGCCCGGTTATAGTGGCTATAAAGGTCAGAGCAGTGGTCAATCCTTGAGGGGTGCACAGTTAGGATTTTCAGGATGAGGTAGCCATCTTGGGTCAATCGTACCTTCCAGATAGAGTAAAGTGCCCAGGGTATGTTATGATTCTGGGATCGTTGTTCATTTCTTTAAAGAATGTCCCCAGCATGGGATGATTGAGCCTCCAACGAAGAGTGTTCAGTCGATCATATCAATACTGCCTTGATCTAGGCGTGGTGCTCAGGGTTGCAGAGGTGGTCCCTAGGGTTCTATAGGAGTTCCTCAGGCAGGTAGGACTGGTGGTCGGTCAGGTACTCAGTCCAAAAGTGAATACGGTCATTTGTTTATTGTACCTGGTAGGCCAGAGGTGGAGTCTTCAGATGTTGTTACTACATGGACGACTTTAGTATATTGTCAGCCAGCTACTGCTTTATTTGATCCAGGATCCACTTATTCATATGTTTCTACTTATTATGCACTGAGATTAGAGTTCTCTTAGGAGTCTTTCTCTGTGCCTTTTTTTATAGCTACTCCCATGGGTGATTCTTTAGTAGTAGATTGGGTTTATAGATTATGTGTTGTGACCATTAGAGAGTATGCTACTCAGACTGATCTTATCATGCTAGATATGGTGGATTTTGATGTAATTCTGAGCATGGACTATTTATCCCCCTACCATGCGGTCATGGATTGTTTTGCCATGACCGTTAACTTAGCCATGCCTGGAATATCCCCTGGTTATGTGGCAGGGTTCTTCTATCCACACACCGACAGGGGTTATTTCTTATCTTTGGGCTGGAGTATTGATAGCGAGGGGTTATGAGTCATATTTTGCCTATGTTCATGATATTAGTATAGAGAGTCTTTCTCCTTATTTTGTTCCTATTGTTTCTGAGTTTTTGGATATTTTCCATACCGACCTACCTAGCCTTCCTCCTGAGCGTGATATTGAGTTTTCTATTGACCTTGAGTCGGGCACCCGACCTATTTTCATGGCATCTTATAGTATGGCTCTTGCCGAGCTTAAGGATCTAAATTTTCAACTTTAGGATCTTTTGGGTAAGGGTTTTATTAGGCTGAGTGTATCGCCTTGGGGGTGCTCCTGTTCCTCATATTGATAAATATCCTATGCCTCGTATTGATAATTTATTTGACCAGCTTCAAGGTGCGTCATTTTTTTCTATGGTTGATTTGAAATCTGGTTACTATCAGTTTATGATTCAGGCAGAGGACATCCCTAAGACAGCCCTCAGGATTCGCTATGGCCATTATGAGTTCCAGGTGATGTCTTTTGGGTTGACCAATGCCCCAGCAACATTCATGGACTTGATGAATTGCGTTTTCAGGCCCTATTTGCACTCCTTTGTGATCGTCTTCATTGATGATATTCTTATCTATTTAGAGAGTAGGGAGGAACACGAGCATCATTTGAGGAATGTGATTCACAATTTGAGAGATCATAGGATTTTTGCCAAATTCTCAAAGTACGAGTTCTGGATAGAGTCTGTGGCATTCCTAGGACACATAGTATCTAAGGATGAGATTATGGTTGATCAGGCAAAGATTGAGGCTATTCCTGACTAGGCCAGACTTACATCTCCGACCGAGATTCACTGTTTCAATGGTTTGGAAGGCTACTACAAATGGTTCTTGAAAACTCTTCTCATAATTTTCATAACACTGAAACTAACCTTTTTCTGTGTCAACCTAGTCAACAGCGTAGCAATAGATGAAAACCCCTCAAAAATCTCCTATAATAGCCATCTAATCCTAAGAAACTCATGATATTTGACGGAGAAGTGGGTCTAGGCCAGTTCTTTACTGATTCTATCTTCTGCGAATCAACCTAAAAGCCCTCACTAGACACCACATAACCAAAGAACGCAACCAAAACTCACACTTGCTGAACTTGGTAAACAACTAATTAACCTTGAAATTCTACAACACAACCCTTAAATGATTTGCATGCTCCTCCTCACCCTGAGAGTAGACAAGGATGTCATCTATAAAGACAATGATGAACATATCCAACTACTATTTGAATACTATCTTCATCAAGTCTACAAAAGTTGCAGGTGCATTCGTTAGTCCAAAAGACATAACCATGAATTCATAGTGACCATACCGAATTTTGAAGGCTATCTTCGCAGTGTCACACTCCCTAACTTTGAGTTGATGATAACTGGACCTAAGGTCAATCTTAGAGAAACAACTGGCACCATGAAGTTTTTCAAGCAAGTCATCAATTCTGGAGATAGGATGCTTGTTCTTCATTGCATCATTGTTTGACTGGCATTAATCAATGCATATTCCGAGAGAACCATATTTCATTCACATGAAAAGGACTGTAGTATCCCACAGGGAAATATTGGGCCTAACTAAACCTTTATCTGAGATGTCTTTTAATTGTTCTTTCAATTTCTAAAACTCTACTGAAATCATTCTGTAAGGAGGAATAGATATAGGCTGCATATCTGGGAGAAGGTCTATTCCAACATCAATCTCCCGATCAGGAGGGACTTCAGGTAGATCTTCAAGAAACAGTTTAGGGAGCTCACTGACTACTGCTACTGATTGAAAAGTTAGTGCTCAAACTTTGAATCCTTAACCTGAACTAGATGATAGATATAACCCTTCAAAATCATCTTTATGGCCTTAAAGTAAAAGATGAAATGACATGTTGGACTACCTATTCACTCTAAGATAGGCTAATCTGGAAACTAGAATTTTACTACTTTGGTTCTGCAGTCGACTATGGCATAACAGGAACGTAACTAATCCATGCCAAGAATGACATCAAATTCTGTCCTGTCTAACTCAACTAGATCCACTGTGGTGACTATGCAGAACTGAAACTGGAAAATTTTTATACATCCATCTAGCTATAACTGACTCACCGACTGGAGCGGCGACAGAAAAGAGTTCTAGGAGTTGTTTGGAACTGACTTCATATTTAAAGGCAACATAAGGGGTCACAAAAGATAATGTAGACCCTAGGTCTAATAAAACATACATATCATGAGAAAAGACCTATAATATATCAGTGACTACATCTAGTGAGCTCTCCTGATCCTGACAAGATGAAAGTGCATAAAAATAGATTTGACGCTGACCACCACTACACTAGAAATAGTACCCAACTGAGTTGTGTAACCTGCTGAAGCTGATGTAGAAGTATACTGGTATAGGGGTAATCTCTCAACCTATGAATAATCTAACCACACACAAAGCATCCATCTTTTCCATAAAGGTACTTCTCTGGATGGTTCGAACCACACTTGTTGTGAGTAGGCTAGGAATTTCCCTTTACAATGCTACCTGAGATTGAAAGCCTGGTGCCCTACCTTTCTAATCATATCGAGGTCTGGGTTGGAAATTGAGTACTAGCTGATGAAGGCGTTGGTCCTGATGACCTTTGTTGAAATTAAGACTGGTTCTCACTACAAGACCACTGTTGACTGTACTTAAAGTTACCTGTTCTTACCTTATTGTTCTCTATTTCCCTTTACTTTAGCTTCTCTTCCTAAAATTACTAAGCATGGGTTATCAATTTGGAGATTTCCATATCCTTAATCAACATAGTTGTCTTACACTTTTTTTCAGCAAGTTTGAAACTCCAAAAACAAACTTGCTCATCTGAGAAACATACTTGGATAGCTGAGTAAACTTCAAACCATATTATTTTACCGACATCGATGCTTGCCTCAAGTTCATGAACTCCTCAACTTTAGCCTCCCTCAACTCTCTCAGGAGGAACCAATCAAGAAACATAGCAACAAACTCATCCCAAGCTATCGGAGCCGCATTCTTACCATAGATGTCTTTCCATTAAGTGTACCAATGTCACGACCCAAGCGGTCATGATTGGCTCCCACCCTAACCTATGGCAGGAGAACCATACTAATCTTACCCTTACATACTTAAAAGCTACTCTCTCATTCACATTGTACATTTTCCATGTATTAAATCAGTTCCAAATGATGTTCATTTAATTAAACATCTCAGTCAACAATATTATCATCCAAAAAATGAATAGAATGGGGAAACCTCTATTTATTATAATGCCCGGGACCTAAAGTCACCATACAAGAACATCTAAAAAGAACAACTAAGTCTAAAACTAATACGAATATCCAAAAATATAATAAAAGAAGAAATTATCCTAGTCTCGAATGAAAGGACATAACATCATAGAAGATCTGAAGGTTGCCCGGACATGGTGCTCACCCTCAAAATCAGGACTGAATAACTATCTAGAGCTGAGGTTGCGTGTCGACTGCTAGAACATATTCTGCACTCAACAAAAAGAAGAGAACAGGTAGCATCAGTATATCAACAAGTACTGGTAAGCATCATAGGTCAACTAACTTAACAATTTACAAGTAAGCAAGTAAAAAAAATATAAAATCGATCATAACAAGATTAATAATCAATGTTCAATCAGCAACACATCATGAATCATCATATAATTACACTCACAAGTTCATTTTAGAGGATTTCAAACTTAATTGTTTTTATCAACCATTGATTATCACATATATTCATCAAATAGCAATCAATGCACGTAAATGAGTGCATGCATGCAATATGTACACATCATCTCTTACCCTTCTCATCCTCATTATCAACATCATAATGTACCGTTGTGGTACCTGACCCATTAGCATAACATATCATATGGTACCAGCGTGGTACCCGACCTATTATCATAACATATCGCATTGTACCAGCGTGGTACCCAACCCATCATCTCATTACCTCATCACAATGCAATGTAAATGCAATGCATTCATCAAATCACAAACCATGGTAGAAGGCAATCATAGATGTTCTTATCATATACAATCACAAAGCCAAGAAAATCTAAGTGCTACACAAAACCAAAGCCTACCTCTGTTCCTTTGCTCAAAGTCACCTTTAAGCCACACTTTTCCTGTTTCATTCTTGTTCAATTCATTCTTGATCTACGCAACCACAAGAACATACATATATTTCAATAATTCATCCCTTTTTAACTACTAGGGATTAAAACCACTGATTTTATCCATAATTTTACCTTATTTCATCATCTTAGGGTTTTTTTATCATTTCAACTTCATGAATACTACTTGAATTAATGTAATAGTCAAAATTCTAGTCCCATTAGTATTTTCTAACACCCGAGTATCATTATATATCGAATTCATAAACATTCCTATCATTTTTCATCAATTCCCATAAACTAGGGTTAGACCCCCCAAACCCACCACTAATTCATTTCTAGTGATTTCTAAGCTTAAACAAAGTGAATTCAAGTCTAGAACACAATTACTTACCTCCAAGGATGAACAACTTCGAAATTTCTCAAAAAATCGCCTTTCCTAGAGCCTATTGTATTTCTTGAAAAGTGGAGAATAAAAACATTTTTTGGGTTTTAAAATTGTAATTTTACTGCACATTACCACTGCAGTGGTTCGCGCCTTTTTTACGAAGGTCGTCGTTGTGGTTCTTGTTACCGCTGCAGCGGGTTACTTTTTCTGCTGCAGTGGTCTGAGGTAGAATCATGGGACCTTTTCCATAATTTTCCTCATTTTACAACACACACCATGAATTTCGACATCACGAACCAACCCCTCCATGATAAGCACTATAACTGGAGTTTTATAACTCTGCTTTAGGTGCCGAAAGTTGCTATAACTTCCTATACTCATTGGATATCCAACTATAATATCAAATCCCACTATTACTGATCATATCAATACCAAATTTCATTCAACTGCCACACCCTCAAATTTGAGCCAAAACTAGACTAGCTATGATTTGCTTAAAATTTAGCTAAGAAGAGTCTAGGTGAAACTTTTACCTCCTAATTCAGTGTAACGACATTTTGGGTTGCTACATTAGATACCAATTTACCATTCGTTCTTCAACAAACAACCACTGGCCTGAAAAAGACATGACAACAGGGATAGAGCATACTTGAGTCAATGAACAAGAATGGATACTGCTTACACATATCCGCTTCCATCTCTCATGTAGTTTTTTCAATAGTATGATTCCTCCACTAAACCTTCACACAAGGAATAACTTGTGTCCTTAACTTTCTCACATCTTTAGCTAGAATAAAAATTGGTTCCTCTTCATATGATAGTTCCTTATCAAACATTTTTGGGTCCCAACAGATAATGTAGTCACCATCTTCATGATATTTCTTTAACATAGATACATGGAATACAGGGTGAACCCTGGACATATTAGGGGGTAAGTCCAGCTTGTATGCTACCAACCCCACATCCTTCAACAGCTCAAAAAGTCCTAGTACCTTGGACTCAAGTTTACCTTCTTGCAGAATGCATCACACCCTTCATGGGTGATACCTTCAAGAGTACATTCTCCCCTTCTCAAACTTCATATCTCTTACCTTTTTGTCTGCATATTCCTTCAGTCGGCTTTTAGCCGCTATGAGCTTCTCCTATATGAATCTCACTTTTTCTATAGAGTCCTTGCACATATCAGTGCGCCAAGACCTCACCTTAAACGTGTCAAACCACCCAATTGGGGACCTATACCTTCTACTATAAAAGGCCTCAAAAGGAGCCATGTCAATACTAGAGTGGTAGTTGTTGTTGTAGGCTAATTCATATAATGGTATATATTGGTCCCACTAACCTTTGAAGTCTATAACACAAGCCTAAAGCATGTCTTCAAGCACTTAGATAGTCCGTTCTGATTGACCATCAGTCTGGGGGTGAAGGTTGTGCTTAGTTCAAATCTAGACCCCAACTCAGACTGAAACCTTTCCCAGAAATTAGAAGTGAACTGAGTACCTTTGTCAGACACGATTGACACCGGTACCCCATACAGCCTTTCAATCTCCTTCACATAAATCTTAGCCAACTTAACCGCATTATAATCAACTCTTACTGAAATGAAATAGGTCGACTTAGTCAACCTGTCAATAATGACCCAAATAGAGTCACATTTCCTTAAAGTTTTTAGGAAACCCACCATAAAATCCATTCTCCATTACGGAATGGGCATCCGCTGAAATGTGTCATAGGCTTCCGATGTTTGGATTTGACTTGCTAGCAGTTTTGACATTTCACAAAAAATCCACAATGTCACGCTTCATCCTTCACCACCAATAGTGTTGTCTCAAGTCTCTATATATCTTGTTGGCACCCGGATGTATGAAGTACTTGGAATTATGAGCCTCTGCCAAAATACTTGGAATCAAGTTATCTACCCAAGGTACACACAATCTCCCTCAGATTCTTAAGGCCCCTTCGTCATCTAAAATGGCCTCATTTGCCTTCCCTTGTAACACCTTTTCTCTAAGGTTATTTAATTTTCTATCTTCAAACTGTCCACTCTGAATCTAATCATAGAATGTGGACCTAGCCTCCACAAGTGCCAACACCTTTCCTTCGGTCCAAAAACTATACCTCTCTCGCCAATGGGCGCCTGGACACCTCTAGAAATGCTATTCCTATGCTCACTGGTCCTAGTTAGAAAAACACAGCAATTAATTATAGATAATGCGAATATTTTAGATTTAAAAAGAATGAGAGTAAGTAATATAGTAATACTCCCTTCGTTCCTTTTTAGTTGTCATTTGGTTGTCATGTATACTAAAAATAGTTGTTCCTAATTACTTGTTAATTTTAAGAAAATCAAGAGATAATTCATTATTTTTTTCAATTTTGCCCTTAGCATTAATTATTCTAGAATTAAGATACACGTAAATAGACAAAGATTAAAGAATTATAATAAGAGATATATTAGTCAAATTACACTTCAAATTAATTTTTTTTAAGGGTTGTGTAAAATCTTATCCTAACAACTCAAAAGGAATGGAGAGAGTAATTGATTATCTCGAGTTTCTTGGCAATCGCAAAGTAAAGAGGGTCAACAGGGACCCAAAAGATATGTTGTCTTTCCTCAGGAGTGCCAAATACAGGAAATACTTCTTCAGGTTGGTACCATACACTGTTAAGAAGATTGTTATGTGAGTTGCAATTTTTCACATTCACTGTGTATTTCAAAATTTTTAAGTTTCCAATATCTCTCGTGTAATCTCCATTCACGTCAAGGGGTAGTTCATCCTTTGAGCCATATCCATATCTCTGTTTATGTATAAGCTTGACTTTTGTCAAATATATATAATAAATTGGAACAACCAATGACTTTTTAACCCAAACTATATAAATCTCGATTATTGGTGTTGTTTTTCTTTTGCACAATTTCAATATGAGGAATCTTAGATTCAATTTATGTTTCTAAAGGAATTGATCTTGGACCTAATTCAACCCCAAAACTGCTGGATACCTGAACACAATAGAACTTGGTTTATGTGAACTTTGTTTGTACGTCTTAAGATGTTTTAGCTATCCCGATATTGATTCTTAATACTCCAAAGTTACTTGTAATGACATAAGATTGCTCGACTCCAAAGTTATTTAAGTGTTCAGGTAAAAATGAAGTGTAAATATTAAGAGTCAAGAAATAAATTAAAAAGATTTAAATTTTCATTATTATGTGTAAATGTCGGTAATTAACGACATTTTGTGTCAAATGTCCTTGTGTTCATGACATTTTGTGCCAAAGGTCATTTACTTTATGACATTTATATCAAATGTCGTTATTTTTGTGACATTTTGTCATAAATGTTGAGAAATTCTTTTATTTTCCAACATTTATTTCAAATGTCATCGCAGTTCCCAGGGGCAGATCTACATGGGAGGGAAAGGGTGCCACGGCACCCGGTCCCTCGGCTAAAATTTTATATTCTTTGGCACCCACAGCATGATAGACGCTATTGGTATGTTGGCCAATGGTCAGGGTGCCAGAACCTTTGCCTGAGTTCGAATCCCGCTAATGTTCTCATTTTTCATATTTTACCTTTCTTTTTAATTTTTGCATTTCACAAGCACTGATTGTTTTCTTCTTGTTTTCCTTTTCTACTTTTCTTTACTTTTCTTCCTTTTTTTAATTTCTTTTTCTAATTCCACGATTCCTCCAATGCAATCCATCCATTAGTTTATTTATCGAAACTATCTCTTTATTTTATTTTATTTTTCAAATCTTCAAAAATTTAATTGAATGGATGATAATATTTTCTCCCTTTTATTCCTCCAATATACATTTTATCTATTAAATATTATTCTTCATTTCTTAATCTTTTAACCGGAGGAAAGAGGGGCAAGAGCCATATTGTGTTAGTTCATTGACTTATTCTTGAATTTTACTAATGTATTTTATTAAGAGTTGTTGTTTTTGTTTGCAAATTAGTTTTTTTTTTTTATTAGTGTTTGTGTAGATAATTTGTGAATTTTGTAACGAAAATAGTTCTCTTTACTTGTAAGTTGATGAAGTCTATAGAAATTGCTTTGGCTCTTGTTTTTTTTCTTTATAGAACTCGGCATAAGTTACGATTTCCGAGTTACCACAATTTAAGTACATTATGTTTGAATTGAAGGGGTGTGTTCCTATTCAAAAATTTAGTTTTCTTGCTTATGTTTTCTCAATTTTGTTTAATAGAATTTGATGAAAAATTAGATTTTGGATCGTATAAAGCTCATTTTAGTTCGATGATCCTATATTTGTGATGTACCAAAAATCTTGTAAATCGAACTAAATTAGCCCAAAATGGATCAAACTCGCTAAATTTATGCCCTAATTCTATGTCCATCACAAAGTTTGTTTTAAAGACAGTGGTAGGGCTGCGTATCGGTCGGTTCGGTTCGGTTTTGAAGTTTATCGGTTTTACACATCGATTATCGGTTTGTAATAAAGCTAAACCATTAAGAACCAATAAAATATCGGCTTATCGGTTATTGGTTTATCGGTTATTGATCGCTATCGATTTGGTTATCGGGTTAACCGTTAACATTTAAAGTATAATTTGAAGTTGAGGCGACTTGGATGATAGTGCTCTACCATCTCATTTTGGAAGCAAAAATTAAGTTTGGTGACATCTGCTAGGTAGTAAAATTGATCAAACTAATGATTCTTTTGCACGAACTTCTATAACTGATCTAGAGCAAAATAGATTGGTGCCCTGCTAACAGTCACACACGTACAAATAATTTGAACTAACAATGTGTGTTAAGCACACAAGTACAAATAATCACACTAAAATACAACGTCTTCATATTTCGTAAGCACATAAGCAAGCACAAGCAATACGAAAAATCCGAACTAACAGTCATAAATTTAAAACTGTCTAGCACAAACAAAATAGGAAAAATCCAAACTAATAGTCACATAATTTGAAAATTAAGTTCAAATTCCAAACATAGTAATAATACTAATAACTACTCAAATCTTATAGCGCGAGCACGATGCTCCATCCTCTCCAAACAATGGTTAACATGAGCCCTTAAAGAGAGAGTCCCGGTACGTTGATGGTAATTATAAACATTACCACAATGAATACACTTTACTTTGCACCTTCCATCATCATCTTCTTCAAGCTTTTCATAGTGATTCCAAACAGGTGATCGAGCTTTAGTACCACGAAGTCGAGGCATGGTGAAACCTAATTAATAGAGAAACAAAGATATTAGAAATACCCCAAACAACTTTAACTATATAACATAAATCTAAGAAATAAACTCTCTCTGCCTCCATTACTTTCCTTAGCAGCAAACTAAGTAATTTAGTATATAGCTAGTCTCCTACATATTATTCTAATCAAAACTCATAAACAAAACGTGGCAGAATTATTAATATGCATCTATAAATATGTGTATGAATGTATGAATAATATAATTGCAAACAAACATGGCATTGGATCCAATTGTTTCCTCAAATTCAAGTGCCAGGAGATGGACAGACCGCATTAGCAATGCCCTTCATAAAGAAGTTGCTATTGACTTGAATCTTCTCCCTCCTATCTGTGTCCTTCAGGTTCCCAAAACACTAACTCACCAGAAACCAGAAGCCTATACTCCTCAGCTCATTGGCATGGGACCCTATCACCATTTAAGGCCTGACATGGTTAGTTATGTAACCTGTTTGTCTGCTGATTGTGGTTAAATTTATTTGCTTCTGTTTGTATGTCCCCCACAACCAGATTGCTTAAACATTAGTAAAGAATGAACAAGTGCCTAGAACATCACAAGAGGAAAGAAATGCAGAAACATAAACATTAACAGAAAGAAGCTAGGTAGATAATAGGTTCTGCAACTTATTAACTTATTTCAATATTCAAGCAAAGAAACAAGCATTGCCGTCGTACCATGACCTTTTGTATCAGCAAAATACTCTTGTTTACAATAGTTACAAACACCCTTTTTAATTCCTTCAGAATCAACCTTAGTCGTAAAATGATCCCACGCACGAGATCTTTTTCTCCTTTCTTTCTTTACATTAGACTCAACAGTTTGACTTTGATTAACTAGATTTGAATCAGAAGCTCCACTTTCACCAATCACTTTATCAATATTTTCTGCCATCTAATTGTGAAACTGTGACAGTGATTTTAAAAGAAGAAACAATCAAACAGCAAGCCAAGAAAATACACAAAAAAATCAAAACGAACTAACAGCAAGTCGGCAAAATTCGTTTTGGAGTACTATTTTAAAATATGATCCGGTTGCTTTCTCAATCCCAACAACAAAGTCATCAGCAACAAACAGATTTCATGGAGAACAAAGTACAGGTGCAACAAATTGAAGAAACTGAAAAGCCCCAGCCCCAATCTAGTGCTACCAAAATTTACGGTCCAACTCCAATACAAAGATTACCTCCGTTACCACACAACCACCATCAACAAATACTAATGAAAAATTAAGTTTGCAACATATTTTAAAATTTAACGCAGAAATCGAAGATGGGGCAGAAATAAAATATGGAGCAGAAGATAAGAGTGAAAACTAACCTGTTGGAATTCCGTCTTCAATCTTCACACTTGAGTCTTGAAGAACTAAGGTCTGCAACAGCTTCGTGCTTTCCGCCTTCATATAACACTAACAAGTTTACATCTTTAGTTTCATCATTTTCTTTCTTTCTCTTTTCGTTCACTATCGAATTCTTTGTTGTAATTAAATAATGTCCAAATGAAACAAAAGCAAGAAAAAAAAAGTACCTTTGGAAACCGCTGCTTCTTGTTTGATGACGGAGTCGGACTGTCTGAGCCTGTGACTGTGAGAGTACTACAGTACTAGGGCTGTGAAAGGAAATACTGAGGTTGAGATAGTGATGTTACTATGTTAGATTTACCCTTAAGTCCTTAACCCTAGTGAAGTTGGGCTTGGGCCTTTGAAGTAACGGGTAATGGCTGTGAAATAAGTAGTTGGGCCCTTATAGGTAATATAATTATCGGGTTACCCGATTAAAAAAAGGGCTAAACCGAGACCCGACCCAAAAACCGAATACAACAAAAAATTAAAACCGATCCCCCACCCGAAAATTTAATAAACCAACCCATTAACCCGATAGTTGAATTATCGGTTCGGGTTAATGGTTTAACCCAAAATTTGCACAGCCCTAGACAGTGGTACCCGCAACCTTTAAATCCTGAATCCGCCTCTGGTAGTTCCCCTTTCTTGTAGTGCCTGTAACAGTTTGTAGTCGTTGTTGGCATATATTTAGTATACAGATCAGTGTATAATGTATACGTTTATATCATTCAAATTATACAATGATTAGGCATACCATATTTGGTAAAATTTGTAAAATTAAAATTATAGATTAGGTGTGTTTGGTATGGAGAAAACTTTTCAATTCTCTCATGTTTGGTTAGCCAAATTTTTGGAAAAGTAGTTACTTACCTTCCAATTCCAAAGAGCAGTATGTGCCCAATACTGTGGAATTGCAACATCTCCAATATGGAGAGATGGATTTGCATTTCCTGCAATACCATAGTGCACCACTCCTTTAACCTTGAACAATGCTAACAAAAATTGTGTTGTTATCCCTGCATTTGAAACAATTAAAGAAAAACAAAATCAAAACGTATAATACGTATGTATAAGAAGGAAAGATAAAAAATACAAACCATGGCAAGTCCAGTCATAACTAGAACAGCAGGCTGATTGTCAATGTATCCAAACCGAAATCTCCTTCCTTAGTAAGATAAACGAAGGACATATATAATCAACAAGTGATCTAAGGCGTATTTATATGCCTTATTGCCGACTTTGACCCATGTTTACCTTAGTTTTGAGAGCAATAAGTGCGTATTTTGTATTGTTTTGATGGAATATTTGATATTGTGCTAATAAATATGATTAGACCCTTGTAGGTGGAATTTCCGACTATTTGGAGTTGAAAGTGAGGCTTGAAGGACTTACGAGCAAAGGATCTTGAAGATAAGAGACAAGCCCAAGATTTGGACTTGAAGAATCCACCCGAATCCACAAAGAAAGGAAGAAAATCAAAATTTTAGGCATAGGCGTGCCAACTAGTATGTCGGGCTGCTTAGGACCAATATTTTGTTTGGATGGACACCAGAGGGGCGCTCCAAGGGGCGTACCGGGCCGCTCATGCACTACCTTTCAGAGGCAAAAGAATTCCTAAGTGTCAGGGGCGTGCCGGGCCGCTTTTTGACAATTTTTGCCTCCAAATTCCAGCCTATAAATAGGGCTTTTCGGTTATTGTATCGAGGGAGGCATAAATATTCCATATTTTGTAGACTACTTTGGGGCATTTTTCACATTGAAATTAGGGTTCATACTTCTTCTTTTCATCTTTTATTTCTTTTTATGAATTTTTATCAATTTATGATGTTAATTCAAGTTATGTGTGGCTAAAATCCTTCATTCTTGGGGTTGAGGCTACGAACATGAATCTCGTGAGTTGGATATTATTGGTTTTTGCTGAAGTTTATCAATTAGTGGTTATTCTTATATTCTTAATTTTACTATTTTAATGCTTAATTACAATTGAAATAAATCTATTGTCGTGAGAGGAGCTCGAGAGATAAATTGAGAGATAGAACGTGGAATATAAGGAGCGTGATCTTTACTCGAGGAAGGAATTCCGAGAGATTAATGTGTGGTTAGGACTGAGAGGTATCTAATTCGCCACGCTTGTTTAAATACGAGAAGATAGCTTAAAGGCATTAGAATTGGTTAAATCTATCCCCGCTCAACGATGTAGTTAGGTTTTCAATTTCTAATAGAAGGTTATATAGTTTGGAGACAAATATAATCATATTATCAACCTCGTGATCAATAACCATGATAGACAGCTTAATTTGCTTAAACCATTAATATTCATGTGCTAGAGATGACGTTCGGGATGCCTTGACCCTGGGAATACAACTTGCTATTGTTTACACCCCTAGTAATCATGTTAGCTTAGTTCATAGTTATTTTATACTTTATAACCATCATATCTCTATATTCCACCGCTTAAATAAATAACCAAGAACTAATTTGGTATAGTGAATAGTTAAATGACAAGTCCCTGTGGATTCGACATCCGGCTCTTTTAAAGGAGTCATTATATTACTTGAACGATCACGTATACTTGCGTGTATAGTTGGGTAGCAACAAGTTTTTGGCGCCGTTGTCGGGGACTTCGGTTTTAATTGTTTATCTAGATTAGACTTTTTTTTTTGTTTATTTTAGTAGTATATAATTTATTTTTATACAAAGTTTTGTTTACTTTTGTACCACTCTTTTTGATATGTCAGCCTGGGATAGATGGTCATTGAATGATGAAAATTTTTGTTGTTTTTGTGGAGGACTACACTTGGATGGTAGTTGTCATGATGTTCAAGAGAGAGGGTTGTGCGCACCTGCCCAATCTTTTGAATTAAATAAATGTCAGATGTGTGGTGGTCAGGATAGCCATGGAAGTGATTGTCCAAACTATTATTCCCCTCCCCTGAACCCCTATTATGATCAGTCTGTTGTTTGTGATGTTGGCAGGGCTAATGGAGCTAATGAGGCAGAATATGAGGCTCACTTTATGGATATGCTGAAGCGAGTAATGGAGCTGCAGACACAACAAATGGAAGACTTGCAGAGAATAAGGAAAGCCACCAAGAAAATGCAGTCCCAAGTCATAAAGTTAGAGGCTAGGGCTGAAACTTGTGTTGATCAGCAAGTTACAGTCTTATCAAAGTAACCCCGGAGTGATGATGAAAGGGTGACACTAGTAGAAGAAAGTTGTGATGAAGAAGACATAGTGAGCCAGGAATTGCTAATGGAGCAAGCACAACAATTAAAAATTCATGAGTGTCTTCGGAATGGTCTCACAACCATGGCAACCCAATTAAAAGAGAGGAGAGATGAGCTTATTTTAGAGATAGATCAATTTTTCTTAGATATTCGTGACTTGAATGTTCAGTTGATGAAAAAGATTGAGATGTCTGATGTACAATCACCAATAGTTGCAGAGACTAGCCATTCTGTGGAGAAAGAAGAAGAATATCAACAATTCACTATCTTTCTTTGATTGAGGCTGACGTTGAGAGGGAGTATAAATGTGAGCATGTTGCAGCTAGTGCAAGTGGAAAAGTGGGACGTATTGGATCTCATTCAAAGAATTTTTCTACATTATGTTTAGATGATGACATGTATTTTGAGTCATCCGAACTAGTGGAGCATTATGTAGATGAGAAACAAGAATCCTACATTCTTAAATTTGCACCAGACAAGCAACAAAACAACATGCCTCACCTCAGGGCTAAGCGATTTAACATGCACCATCCATCACTTGGTCCCTTCATATGTGCATCACCACCCTATGAGCGAAGCAAAAAGATGGATGTGATGTTGGGGGTGAAATTTATATCCTCAAGGTGGAGGAAAAAGTTGATGGGTCGTGCCGCGACGTTAAATTAGGTGCTTGTGAGAGGCATAAATATTCCATCTTTTGTAGACTACTTTGGAACGTTTTTGGCATTGAAATTAGGGTTCATGCTTCTTCTTTTCATCTTTTATTTCTTTTTATGAAATTTTATCAATTTATGATGTTAATTCAAGTTATGAGTGGCTAAAATCCTTCATTATTGGGGTTGAGGCTACGAACATGAATCTCGTGAGTTGGATATTATTGGTTTTTGCTGAAGTTTATCAATTAGTGGTTATTCTTATATTCTTGATTTTACTATTTTAATGCTTAATTACCATTGAAATAAATCTATTGTCTTGAGAGGAGCTCGAGAGAGAAATTGAGAGATAGAACGTGGACTATAAGGAGTGTGATCTTTACTCGAGGAAGGAATTCCAAGAGATTGATGTGTGGTTAGGACTGAGAGGTACCTAATTCGCCACGCTTGTTCAAATGTGAGAAGATAGCTTAAAGGCATTAGAATTGGATAAATCTATCCCTGCTCAACGATGTAGTTAGGTTTCCAATTTCTAATAGAAGGTTATAGTTTGGATACGAATATAATCATATTATCAACCTCATGAGCAATAACCACGATAGACAGCTCAATTTGCTTAAACCATTAATATTCATGTGCTAGAGATGACGTTTGGGATGCCTTGATCCTGGGAATTCAACTTGCTATTGTTTACACCCCTAGTTAATCATGTTAGCTTAGTTCATAGTTATTTTATACTTTATAACCATCATATCTCTGTATTCCACCGCTTAAATAAATAATCAAGAACTAGTTTAGTCTAGTGAATATTTAAACGACAAGTCCCTGTGGATTTGACATCCGACTTTTTTAAAGGAGTCATTATATTACTTGAACGATCACGTACACTTGCGTGTATAGCTGGGTCGCAACAAGTTTTTGGCGCCGTATAATACGTATTATAAGAAGGAAAGATAAAAAAATATAAACCATGGCAAGTCCAGGCATAACTAGAACAGCAGGTTGATTGTCAATGTATCCAAACCGAAATCTCCTTCCTTAGGAAGATAAACGAAGGACATATATAATCGACAAGCGCCAAGTGATCAAATATAGAAGGGGAAAAAACTTATATATCATGAAATTATATTTTAGTTAATTACCTGCATAATCAATGGTAAGGTTACTAGGTTTGTAACTATGGTGTTGAAGGAGAGGGTTCATCTCAAACGAATTAGGAATAACCAATCCCAAAAAAGGGCCTATTCTGTTAGCTATATCAATCAATTTTCTAGCCTTTCCACTTATGTCACCATTTACTTCTTATAGGGTAATAATTAGCCCCATGAAATCCAAAACTAACGACCAAAAAAAAAAAAAACCATGGGAACTGCCATGGTAGACACTTGAGCTAAGGAGAATAGTATTATGAAGTTGACAAGGGAAATCAAACAGAGCCCTCATAGTTACAGTAATTACGATGCATCATCTATCCAAGACAGTCAGCACCTCTACTTCTACTTATATTGAAAATTTTGTATAACAATAGTAGTTTAGTTTAATCTTTGTTAGACCTCCGATTATTCCTTTGCACTCCTCGTCTTATATTAGCCCTTTTAGTTGTTTGGATTTTAATTCTCTTTTGTTTCTTCCTTATTACTATGTGTGCTCTTGTTCTTTTCCTTGAATCATTTTCTTAATTTTTTTGCACTGCTCTTTCCTTTTAGCTTCTTCAAAACTTTGCCTTTTCGCCTCTGCTTTCTTATACTCTGTTTGAGTATATCTCCTTAATTAATATATAAAATTTCCTCTCACATAATATTTACACACAAACTCGATGTGGTACTTTATCATGAGTAAGAGATAAAATAAGATAAAATACATATCAATTAATTATAATTACATGATAAAAAAAAAATATGCAAAAACACGAATGACATGCTTATTGCCACAATTATTTCTGATCAAAACCAGTTGGAATTATGAAGTAAAGCATCTTTTCAACGAGTCAACTACTACGTTAATAACTTACCTCACATGTAAAGTGTTAAAAGTAATAAATTATTTTTACATTTAAATATCCTTTTAGATATTGAAATCTATATTCAAGGTCATCTCCAAAATTAGATTTGTTGGCCCTTATATTTTAAAATCCGTCATTCTATTCAAGTTAGAGAGAGTAGATATTCTTTCAAAAAAATAAAAGGTAAATTAGTCATGTTTACTTCAACTTTTCATGAATTATGCACTCATAACGTTTGTTGAATCAGTAGTTAAGCCATGTATTTAAGTTGTTGAATCAGTAGTTAAGTCACAAAGGATGTGTAATACACCATGTGTTTAGTATAAATGAAAATACTTCTTTAAAAATCATATTTTTTGGAAAATAGGTGGAGTTTTTTACTTGATTTTTAGTGCCAAAAAAATCCATCAAAACCCAAGGATTTCATTGATTTTGTATTATTTTGGCACCAAGCTGACAACCAGTATAATGTAGTACTTTGTAATACACTTTCAATAAGAGCAGTTTTGCCACCATAAGGTAAGAGCTTGCCTCTTCAATTCTGAAATTTGACTTTTATCTTCTTTATAAATTCATTGTTGTACTTCTTTCTTCTTTATTGTGAAAGATTAGATATTCCAAGCATTTAAAAGGGAAGCTCTTCTTCTTGTTGACAAATTGACGAGAAAATTCTTAATACTACTTTAATTATACCATCATTATTTACTTTAAAGATCCCTCCTTAGCTGAGGCAAATATGATGGTATCATCCGTATACGTAGGGTGATTCAAGTTCTAACTCCATTGTCAGCATAGTCATGATTATCAGATAAGAAACTAAGAGCTCTTGAAAACACTTTTATTGATAGGATGAATGGCTGGGATAGAGGGTTCCCTTGCTTTACTCCCCTTATTGAGTGGAAGAGCTCTTTAATCTTGCCATTAAATAAGATTGAATGCCAGTATTTTAGCTATAGGTCCCCATAGCATATCAATAAACTAATCTATAAAACCCATTTTTGTATGACTTTGATAAGATAGTGTTAAGAGACCCTATCATAAGTCTTAATCATGTCTAGCTTAATTATCATATTAGCTGATTTAACCCTCTTTCTTATATTATTCATCATCTCTTGAGTAAACAACATAGTTTTTATACTCCCCGTTTTAAAAAAAATGACACAGTTTAACTTGGCACGAATTTTAAGAAAATAAAGAAACTTTTGAATCTTGTGATCTTAAATTAAAGTAATGTCAAATCTACCAAATTCTTTAATCTTATGGTGTTAAACATACTACGTGAAAAGTTAAAATTAAAATGTTGCCAAAAAAGGAAAAGATCGCTCTTTTTGAAACAGACTAAAAAAAAAAATAGGTCATTCTTTTTTAAATGGAGGAAATAATAATGCTTTTTACCTTTACAAATTCTGATTAAAAAAGAGCAGCTCGATAAACTAAAGCTCCCGCTATGTATAGGGTCTGAGGAAGGACCCGACCACAAGAGTCTATTGTACGTAGTCTTACCTTACATTCCTGCCAGAGGCTGTTTCTAAAGTCTAAACCTATGACCTCCCGATTATAGGACAACAACTTTACCAATTACTTCAAGAGTCCACTTCTTACAGATCCTGATTGATTTAAAGAAATTAGTAGAGAAAGGACATTCTCCAATCTGCCATGTATCCACCTTGAAATGACCTTACTGATAACGCTGTTGAGACTTGTAGGTCTTAAATCTGATAACTTTGAATAAGATTGTAAAAGAATCAGATTAGTATGAATAATGATTTCTGGCAAGATCTGTCCAAGGAAGAAGCTGCAAACAAGTTTGAAGCATCTACTCACTATGTCCCAACATGATTGATAAAAGCATCATGTAAACCCATCAAGATCACTAGCACTTTCCATATTTATCTCAAAAACAACAACTTTCACCTCCTCCAATGACTGACATTTTGCATAAGAAATTGTTCTGCTCCTACTCTACCAGACATGGTACATGGATAGAATTATTGAATTTACACTCTCGTCTACTTGTGTAAACCGTTTGCTATACTAGTTTATTACTTAGCAGGCGTTTGGCTATAAATATTATTTCAATATTTTGAAATACATTTTCACTTTATTTTGAAATATTTTTATTATTTTTGGATTCACTTTTTTCACTTTTTAATTTATTTATTTTCAAAAAAATCAAATTTTTTTATTTTCATAAAATAACCCAATTTTCATAAAATTCTAAATTTTTTAAAATTTATTTTCATTTTTTATATTTTTTAACTTCAAAAATACTCCATTTCAAAAATATTGTGGTCAAACACAACTCCAACTTTATTTTCAACTTCAAAAATACCAAATATAGTGAATATATTTTTGGTTTTTATGGCCAAACGAGTTAGCCATTTGATATGCCTCTTCAAATGACATATTAAAACTCGTTCATAGTACTATTAAAACTCAACAACGTAAATTACGAAACTCTGATGCCTCTTCAAATGACATATTAAAACTCGTTTGTAGTACTATTAAAACTCAACAACGTAAGATTCCAAACTCTGAATAAGTCTCATCCGATACCTTCCGGACACAAATCAATAGTGCAAACTAGTTGTAAAATACATTTCGGACCTGATGGAATCATCAAAATATTTATTCGAAATTGTTTTAGTCGGATGTTGACCAAAGTCAACTCAAGCATAAAAAAACTCTAAAAACTCATGACCAAGCTAAGGGACCAAAATACCCCCAAAAGCCTTGGGAACTGGACCAAACCTTCAACTAGACCAAAAATCACGGGAATCGTCGAAACTCGAAAATGATCTTTCTAACCTCTAATGTTGACTTTCGTCAACTTGCTTAAGTTTTCAACTTTCAAAATATAAAAACTCTTCCAACACTCATCGTAATGCCTCGGAACCTGAACCAATAGTCCAACTCACTCAAAAATCACCTTCCGGACCGATGGCACTGACGGAATTTTGATACGAGCTCAACTTCTAAGGATGTTGACTAAAGTCAATCATATCAACTTTCAAACCTTCCAAAATGAAAAACTTACACATTTTTCAACCAATGACCTGGAAAATCATACCACCCACTCCCGCATACCACAAATACCATAAAACAACTATACAAATGAATAAAATAGTTAAAACACACAAAAATCAAAAAACAATCATGAGAGTAGTTATACCAAACTTTTCTTTTTTGTTCTAAAAGATGTATTTCAACCAAATATATAACAGACTATAAACAAGCTTTCATTTGTAAACCACTACACCTATTGTTTGGTGAAATATTACCAATCGATTGGTAAATAGTTACAGAAACAAATAGAACTTCCATGTTCAACATTTTCATCTATCTGACATGTTAGTGATAACAAGAGAAAAAAATACAAGATTTAACGTGATTCGGATTCGAATGATCCTACATTTATCAGAGAACAACTGTCTTTATATATTAACAAAAAAAAGGGGAGAGATCCCAAATACACCTAAGAGAATTGCTCTCTCAACTCTCTACTCTTACAATGGATTACTATAAATTGTTGGGATGGTTTCAACAATGAAAATTGGACATCCTTTTATAGATGGTTAAACTTGGGCTCCAAGCACAAAATAAGTAAAGGAAAATAAATAAAAAATTTGTCCTCCACAAATTTTTTGCTTGCTCTCCAAGTTTACTTCCTAGCCAAGTAAATTGGCACATGGATTAGACCCCACAAAAACCAAACCAACTCTTTCCATCTTCACCTTGGTTTGTGTTTTGAGCATGCGAATGAACAACTCCAGCCAAAAATTCTAAGCTTACTAGTCAACCCCGTTGTAAGAAATAAGAAGAATCAAACCTTTGTTGAACATACTAGCTCCATCAGTTGATGCGTACTCTCGCCAAGTCCTTGCAGTGTGCAAACTTGGCGAGTGGGACTATCTTGGTCAACATGTATGCAATGTTATCATTTGTAATAACCTTCGAGACCTTGATAGTTCCCTCTTCAATGACATCTCGAATAAAATGGAATCTGACATTAATGTGTTTGGTGCGCTCATGAAATCTTTGATTTTTAATCAAATGAATAGTACTTTGACTATCACATCTAAGAGTTGATTCTAACTGAACCAAACTCAATTCTGCCAATAAACCTTTCAATTAGATAGTTTCTTTCGATGTCTCCGTTGCTGCCATATATTCTGCCATAGTTTCTTTCATTATCTCCGTTGCTGCCATATATTCCGCCTCTGTTGTAGAGAAAGTGACAATCGTTGTAAAGTCAATTTTCAAATAACGGCACTACCAACGAGAGTAAAGATGTATCCAGTTGTGAACCTCCTTCTATCCAGATCCCCTGCATAGTCAGAATCCACATAACCGAGAACTGAAATACCTTCACATTTTTGAAAGGTTAGGCTAACATCAGAAGCTCCTTTGAGATATCTCAATACCCACTTGACAGTTTCCCAATTCCTCTTTCTTGGGTTGGCCATGTACCTGCTTACCATACTTACAGATTGAGAAATATATGGATATGTGCATACCATATCATACATAATGCTACTAACTACGCTAACATAAGGAACCTTTGACATATGCACCACCTCATCCTCAGACTGAGGCATTTGTAACTCTGAAAGTTTAAAATAAAGAGCTAACAGTGTACTTACAATCTTACTCATATGCATATTGACTCTCAAGAACCTTTTCGATGTATAACACCATCTACTCATGAAATCTCCATTCCAAGGATTTTCCTTGTAGCTCTCAAATCCTTCATGTCAAATTCCTTTCTCAACAGTCTCTTCATAGCATTTATCTCTATGATGTTGTTAGCAGCAATAAGAATATCATCAATATACAACAATAAATAAATCAGTGAGTTACCAGACATCTTCTTGTGATAAACACAGCCATCAAATGCACTCCTTGATAATCCACGCGTAGTCATGAATGCATCAAACCTCTTGTACCTGTCTAGGGGATTGTGTCAAACCATGCGAAGACTTCTTTAGTTGGCATATATGATCTTCTTTTCCCTCAGCAAGGAAACCTTCAGACTGATCCATATACATTGTTTCTTCTAGATCACCATGTAAGAAAATAGTTTGGACATAAAGCTGTTGAAGCTCCAAGTCAAATTGGATAACCAATGCTAGTAGCACGCGAATTAAGCTATGTTTCACGATTGGAGAGAAGATCTCATTGTAGTCAATTCCCTCCTTCTGATTGAAACCCTTTGCAACCAATCTCGCCTTGAACCTAGTATCTTCCACTTCTACCCTTTCAACTAAGACTCATGTCTGATTCTTGTGAAGAGACTCCATCTCTTTCGGCATGGCTAACCGCCATTGTGCATCATCCTTGCAAGAAGTTGCTTCAACATACGAGGAGGTCTCAAAATTCTTAATCTCTTCTTCTGCAGCTACGAACACATATGCAATCAGATTTGCTTGCTCTATAAGGCGTTCCGATTTCCGCATATGCCTTTTATCCCTTTCCTTTGCAATTGTGTGTGGTTCATTGACAACAAGTTCTTGAAGATTTGCATCTTTTGACTTATCAAATTGAGTCTCTTGATCCTTCTCCTTGGCAAGCTTCATCGGTAGCTCTACCTGCTCGTTGTTCTCATTTCCTAATAACTTCACAGAAATTTTACGAGGATCAAATATAGAGAATTCATCAAAAGTAACATCTCTACTAACTACAAATTTAAGTAAAGACAAACACCAAAGTTTATACCCTTTTACTCCATCCACATACCCTATGGATATGGCCTTCCTAGCCCTTGGTTCAAGCTTTTCTTCATTAACATGATAATAAGCTGAACACCCAAATACTCGCAAGTATGAATAGTTAGAGGGTTCACCTGACCATACCACATTTGGAATCTTAAAGTCAATCGCTGAATTTGGAGATCGATTGACAATATGAGAAGCAGTGTGAACTCTTCAGCCCAAAACACCTTGGACATCTGCTTGTAGGAGCATACAATGAGCCTTTTCAAGAAGAGTTATGTTCATCCTCTCGACAACTCCATTCTACTGTGGTGTGTGCCTGACTATTTTATGTCTTGAGATCCATGAACCTTACAGAAATCATTAAACTCTTCATTGCGAAACTCTAAGCCATTGTCTGTGCGAAGATACTTGATTTTCCGCCCCATTTGATTCTTAACCAATATCTTCCACTCCTTAAATGCTTCAAAAGCATCACTTTTTGCCTTCAACAAACGCATCCAAACCTTTCATGAAAAATCATCAATGAATGTGAGTAGATACCCTTCGATGGAACTTTAGAGGGACCCATAAATCTGAATGGATGTAGTCTAGCACCGTTCCCGGCTTGTGCTTGCCAGTGCTGAAGCTGACCTTTTTCTACTTCCCTAGGATGCAGTGCTTACAAAATTCAAGTGTGCTGATCTTTTCATTATTCAAAAGGTTACGGTTGCTCAGCATCTCCAGTCCTCGTGCGCTCATATGACCCAATCACATGTGCCACAATCTTTCCTTATTATCATTAGATAAATGCACGGCAGATACATTAACAGAGCTAACAATGGTGCTTCCTGCTAGTGTGTAAAGGCCATCCTCTAGCTTGGCCTTCAGCATGACTAAAGAACCTTTAGTCACTTTCATAGTTCCTCTTTCGCTCATATACTTATAGCCTTGTTTATCTAGAGTACCCACGGAGATCAAATTCTTCTTCAGATCGGGAACATGACGGACTTCTGTAATAGTCCTCACGATTCCATCATGGCAGCGATCCCGAACTGAGCCAATGCTAACTATTTTACAAGTTGCATTATTACCCATTGCTACGGTTCCTCCACTTTTCTCGTAGTTGTTGAACCAATCTCTTCGGAATGTCATATGCATAGTACAACTAGAATCTAGCATCCATTTGTTGCCATAGACTCCACTATTGCATGATGTTGTAAGTACATATTCATTATCAGAATCATGCACTTGTTCAACAATGGATTCACTCACCTTTTCTTTGGACTTTGACTTTGGGCAATCTCGTTCAAAGTGTCCCTTCTTGTGATAGCCCCAACACTCCACATTCTTCTTGTTCACATGAGACTTCAATATGTTTTCTGATTGGCTCCTTCCCTGTTGGCTAGTATGGCCTCTCACAAGGAGCCCACTAGCTTCATCATCTTTGTCTCCTTCAAAACGCCTCCACACATCACAAGAGTTAAGTGCTTGCTGCACTTGCTCAAGAGTGAAAGGCTCCTTGCTATACATCATTTAATTCTCAATATCACGATATTTTGAAGTCAATGAAAATAGCAAAGCACATGCTAGCGTCTCCTCGTTCTTTTTAATTCCGACAGTCTATAAGTCCATGACAAGTTTATTGAACACATCTAGATGGTCTTGCAACAAAGTACCTGACTCCATCTTAAATCTATGAAGACACCGTTGTAACAACATCCTTGTTGTCACCGATTGGTCTTGATAAAGCCCTTGCAGCTTGTCCCATAACTGTTTGGTCATCTCGTCGGTACCTGTACTCATTTCAAAAAACATGTTAGGTGCAAGAAACAGTTGGATAACACTCAATGCATCGCCTTCAACCCTCTCCTTATCAGAATTCGATGTACCATCGAAGTACTTTCCATCAATAGCATAGATTGAACCTTCCCTCCACAGTAACACCATCATTTAGATCTTCCAGATATTGAAGTTGTTGCGCCCACTAAATCTATCAATTTCCAACTTCATAGAACTCATCGCTACTTGTTCTTCCTCTCTAACTATGGATAGCATTTGGAGATACAGAAAACCAAAATAATTCTTTTTTTATGTGGAAGTTCAGATTTTGCTGCAACCACAAAACATGCTCAGACAGAACCTTGGCTTTCATACCAATTGTTAACGGCAATGTAAAATAAAGAACAAGAGAAAAAACACAAGATTTAAGGTGATTCGAATCCGAATGATCCTACATTCACCAGAAAACAACTGCATTTATATATTAACAAAGAAAGGGGAAAGATCTCAAATACAACTAAGAGAATTGCTCTCTCAACTCTCTACTCTTACAATGGATTACTATGAATTTTTGGGATGATTTCAACAATGAAGAATGAAGAATCGTCATCCTTTTATGGATGGTCAAACTTGGGCTTCAAGCACAAAATAAGAACAAAAAAAATACAAAATTTATCCTCCACAAATTTTCTGTTTACTCTCCAAGTTTACTTCCTAGCCAAGTAAATTGACACATAAGAGTTTTCTTCCACATGAATTAGACCCCACAAAAGCCAAACCAACTCTTTCCTGACAAATATCCATAATACTTCGTGGCAATACAATTCAAATTAACAAAATCATTTCTATATAGCAAAACTAAAAGAGCAAACCTTATCATTATATATTCAGTTGTTCTAATACATATTAAGTTCCCTGAGTACCGTATTCACATTGTTTTTCTTCAACTTCCTGGTCAGGACGATTATATCGACAAATGAGAAGAAAATACAGGAAGTTTACAAAATTGAAGAAAGCAAGCAACCAGAAGTAATAATCTAAGTGACCCTTGTTAATATTACTTGACAACCAGCTAACTCCACCTCCATATGAGGTAACACTATCCACAACATTCACTATAAGACTCCCAAAAAAGCCAGACACAGCCATCCCAAGTGTGAAAATAGCCACAACAAAACTAGACATGCTTTTGGGAAGCTCAGAATAAAGGAACTCTACCAATCCGATAGCATTGAAAGCATCAGCTAGTCCAAGAAAAACGTACTGTGGCACGAACCACATAGCTGACATGTTTACTGATGCAATATTTGGACTATCTTGTGGATCATTCTGATCAATTGCTATGCCCCGCCTTATGCTTTCTGTTATTGCTGAAAGTGCCATCGCTGCAGTAGAGAGAACTAAACCAATTCCCATACGAAGAACGGGGCTTAAGCCTCCTGGCTGTCCTGTATATCTGGATTTTATTGGCACGAGAGCACGATCATAGATGGCAATCCACATCACTAAAGTTATCACCATAAAGACAGAAAAAGATCCTGCTGGTATTTCAAAATACGAGAAGATATGTCTATCCATTGTCATTGTTTGAAGTGTGGAAAACGAAAATTGATTTAAGCTCAACTGAACCATTATGCTGCTGGACCACATGGGAACAACTCTAAGAAGAGACTTCAAAGATTCTACTTGTTCTACACTACAGAGTCTCCATGGATTTGAAGAGCGCAATCCATCAGGATTTGTATCTCTTTGAGGATCTTCAATTACGCAAGCTTTATTTAAACACCTACACGAAGATCAGTCTAATAGCTAAATGTTAACTAATGTAGCTATTGAAGTAACCAAGATTGAACAGAGACTTCCCTCCTAATGAATCATACCTGAAGCTGCTTGTCAAGGCTTGAATTTCAGAATTGGGCGATTGATGATAATAGTTTTCACCGTTAACAGAGTGAAGATCGATATTTCTTTTTCTAATAGAAGCAACAAGTACTTGAAAGAATCCAGTGAACAAACTCTCACTAGCACTAACTTTGATATACAGGGAAGAGCCCGAAAGGAAGGCTGCAACAGAGAAAAGCATAAGGATAGCAGGAATCCCAAAACCAATTTGCCAACCAAAAGCATCTTGAATATATACAATTAAGGTTGTTGCGACAAGTGTTGACATTCCAATAGTAGCATAGTACCAGTTGAAATAGCTTTCCATAATCCTTTTATTATTTGGATTTTCTTTGTTGTCCAATTGATCAGCACCAAATGCTATAGAACAAGGTCTAACGAAACCAGCTCCCACAGCAATTATCCCAAAAGAAAACAATAACACAAGGAGTTGTGCTGGTGTTGGTCTATTGCATTCATTTATCTCGAAATGATCACAACGTGAAGGCCTCAATTGCGGAACCATGGTGGTTAACCAAAGAATAGCCATTCCCTACGAATAAAATCAGAAAATTTGTCTCAGTAAAAACAGCAAAGTTGAAATTCTATATCACTCGAATGTTATCTGTCGAGAAACCTATACACTCGTGAATGAGGTTCTTGATTGTTTTCCCATGAACGAACTTCAACTAATTACTTGTTTGAGAGCTATTGCACATTTTCGTTATTCCATGAACAGGATTTATACATCTCGATCGGAAAAGAATCAAGAGAAAAAAGAAAGAATCAGAATTGATCTATAGGTTTCTCGAAAGAAACGAAAAAGAAACAAAAGATGAAACATAAACCATGGATCAACTAATCCCTCTCGGAGACTTCCTTAAAGAGGAAGCTAAATACCATGGAATAAGGTTTGATCCTATTCATGGAGATCCCATAACTATTCCAAAAATGGAAAGTTCGACACAAATGGGATTTTTGTGGAAATTGGAAGCATTTACTAATTCACGATCTGGCAAGTACAGAATGAAAACAACATTCTTGATTTTACGAGAATTTTTATGAAAGCCTTTCATTTGCTTCTCTTCAATGGAAGTTTGACTAATACTATTATTATGGAGTAATATAAATTAAATCAATCAACTTCCACTCTCAACTAAGTTCAAGATTTACTTAAATTAGACATATCAATCAATTTAGGGTAAGGTCACAGACTTCATAAGCAAATAATTAAGCTGCACTTACCTGAAATACAAATTTCTGGCAACCAAACACCAGAAAATGACTTATTTTCAAGAAAACACTTTCCTTTATACTATACCATATACACATATAAAGGAAATAATTCAGCCGAAATGACAAAAGAAAATATTAAAGAGCAAAGTTATTGGGACATACAAAAAGACTGGAGATGGATCCAATAGCAACAACAGTGAAGCGACCCAAGAAAGAATCAGAAACAAAGGCACCCAAAAGGGCCAATCCATGGGAAAGAGCAGACCACATACTCAGTAAACTTGTAGCTGTTACAGCTTCTAAATGATAAACTTTCATCAAGTATATCACCATGTTTGGCTGCAACCCATAGCTTGCAACTTTCTCTAGTGTTTCATTCACTGCAAAAATTATTAAAAGCACACACAAGAAATGATTCTTGACAAAAAGTGTAACAAAATAATTAAACATAATGAAATAAGCACCATAAAGATTTTGCATGACCTATGATGAATGGCATGGTTTTGAGACCACCCTTTGTATAAGATTTTGGCAAATGATGTATTAAGCTCTCTTCTTCCTCAGTAATTGCCATCTTTTTAATTTATTCTTTTTCTAATTTTGTTCCAATCTGCTTGCAAAAGGTGAAGAGAAAGAGATAAATGTCACTATAGAGCTTAGTGCTTTTGCGCCATTCTGGTCTGTTGAACATCTAGTAGTGTCAAATATCTTCTTATCAATGAGAGGTGGCATTTTTAGATTAAGAAGAATCACAAATAAAGTAGGCACCTTTTCATAATTCAAAGTGTGTAATGATTATGCAAGTTGTAGTGGTCGTAGTATTCAAAGTGATCTTGATTAAACTTGACTAAGATATTTTAAAACATACTAGTATTACTCAAAATTTTGGTAATTTAAAATTACTGTATTACCAATTCAGTGCTTGTTGATTCATGTGAGTTTTGATGATTAATACTCTTGTCATCCATATAATTGTTACGTTTTGCTTTATTATAAGGTGTTTGGATTAATTTTTTCTTGAGTGATTTATAAGCTAAAAATCAGACTTTTGTTTTATACTTATTAAGCCTAAAGCAAAGTGTTTTTGTCTTTGACAAACATCTTCGAAAATTAAAAAATGCTTAAAAATCAAAAATATCTAAAAACAAGTAAATTCAAACACCCTCTTAGTTAAACTATATAAATTTTGAGGAATATTTTAAAATGTATTTTTTAGTCATATCAATACGGAAAGAATTGCAACTATGCTACTTTTCTTATAGTTTTTAAATATCTAAATCTTATATTTGAAATATCGAATTAATTTAATCTAATTTAGCTTCAAAAATCAATCAAAATGACTTTTCGAAGGCGAAACACGACAACTATTTTGTGATGTAGCTAGTCAATAAAATGTATTTATTTTGTAAAATCTTTTGTTTGGACTAAAAAATGTTTTGCATAAGCCAATAACTGTTGAGTTGGGTATTTAGACTAATGTTTTGCGGAAAAATTGTGTGGATGCAAATGAAGTTAGATTTGTGAAAAAGGAATTAACGGTAAGTTGATTAAGTTGGATTAAAACTTTTTTTTCTTTTTGCGGCTAGATCCAAGAGATGAAAAATAAAAAGAATATAATCATACATAGTATATAGAGCAGATCCTTCTACAAATAGTACGGGGTATTTTTCCTCTTATACAGCCGTAGGTAGTTACATACAGTAGTTCTTATTCTATTTCAATCCCTAGATAATTTTTTTAATAGGATAAATGTAGAGTAACCTTGTAATACATAGAAGAAGAAATACATTACAAAAATATTTCCCATACGATCCTATCTAGTATTTGTCTCAATATTCTTTCATTACGTGAGATGAGGATATCAACACTAATGGCAGAAATAAAATGGTCGTAGATGATGGTGACAGGGGTTTAATGGGTTTAGTCATTTTTTTGAGACCTTCTAGTAGCTTAGAATAATTTTAATAACTTAAGTCGTAGGAAATATGGTTAGCTTAGTTCAGGACACTTATGTAGTCGTTCATTCTTGCCAACTCCTTGCAATGCGATGTAATTTCTAGGTTTGCTAAGTTTGAAATTTTAGGATATTATTCTAGAATTGGAACTTATCAGTAAATTTTTAAATTCAAGTATATAAGGGTTTGAAATTTGTCCAAATATAATTATAGGATGATACCTTAAAGTTCAAAAGTAAAATTCTAAAATACTTAGTGATCGTTTGATCATGAAAATTAAAAAAATCACTTTATTTGAAATATTTGAAGTTGAGTTGAAGTCAGAGTTGTATTTTTGTCATACTTTCTACAATGAATATTTGAAATTTAAATATATTTTCTTTAAAAAACATAAAATATGATTTAAACATGAAATATAATTTAAATACGGTTATATTATTTTTATAAAAATAAAAATTTAGGGTAAATTTGAAAAAGAAAAATTTAGAAAAGTAAAAATAATTTTTGGGTGTATTTTAAATTCCAAATATATCTTCAATTTGTATTTAAATTTTCATGACCAAACGGTCTTAACTAGTAAATACTGTTCGTAAAATTTGAAATCAGCTAAAAAGGAGAATCTCTCTTGCCTGTTGAAGTTGGAGGTACTTCAATCCAAATTTTATTTTCATATTACAAATTAACTTTCCTTAAACTATGTAAATATTGACTACTTTTAAGAAGTGGTACTTGAAAAGTGGCTTGCTCGCATAATAATTTTTTCTAGATAAGGTCTTTTTCGGACAAAATAAAACCGATACATCGACCCATATAGTATACTTTTCATTCACCATCACAAGATTTGAAGAAATGCTCTGTTTGTCCCTTTATGCCCCCATCTCAAATATCTCACATTCCAAACCTCCTTTATATTTAAAGAATTCCCGCTGGTGTCTTCCAACTTTTGCATAAATCTTATACTCCCAACTGTTGATTTATTCTGAATTGAACGGTTCTTTCTTCATGGTTGCTGTTACTGCTCAGTATCCATTTGGTATCTGCCCTCATTTCCATGGAAATTCAAGGTTACTTTCCCCAGATACAGAGTTTTGTACTGTCAATTTTCCTTCTAGAGTTGGATATTCAAGATTGAATCTTCACCCAAAGGTAATTTTTTCTTTTTATCATTTTGATATGTGGTCATGTATTTTTTTTTAGTTATTCTGAAAATTGATGAACAAAATGGACTAGGAAAATGGATTTTCTTGATTCTGTTAGCTTTTTTTCTCTGAGATTCAAGCTTAATATGTGTGTTGTTTGCGTGCGAAGAAGAGATCATAGTATACCCCTTTAGGCCAGTTTAGTTAAGAGAGTTCCTTTCTAATGTCTTTTCTTATGCCGTAGGTGACATAGGTTTTGTGGCTAAAAAAGCATGAAAAGGATAGCCTTTGTACATATTTCTAAAAAACTAAAAAGAAAAGAAGCATTAACTACAGTTTGACTGATATTAGTGATGGTGAATTTCCTTTCACAAAGTAGGGAATGTGATGTAATTCTAGTTGGTTGAGCGTTTGATGTGGAGGACTCATTATCCACGCGGTAGCAGTTGCAATCGTTTTGCAGGTGCAGTGGGGAATCCAGGATTTTCAGTAAGGGAGTTCGAAAAATAAAATGTAGTGTTTGAAATTTGAACTTGGAACCGCAAGGTGAATTTTGGACTACCTAAACTTCTAGTCTTGTGTTCAGGGGATTCAAAATCTAGATATGTACATAATAAATAAAAAAATTACCTTATGTATACATGGTAATTTTTTTGCTAAGGGGGTGTGGGATCTCTATTTTTAACATGAGTAGGAGTATCACATAAAAAATAAAAAAATTACCATATACTTATCAAAAAAAAATAAAAAATAAAAATTACCTTTTATATACAATGTAATTTTTTGCCGAGGGGGTTCTGGTGAACACCCTTCCGTCCCCCTAGATCCGCCCCTGTGCAGGTGAGATCTCTATGTTTAACATGAGGAGTATTGTTCAGTATTTGATGGAAAATGGTGGTGTAAGAAGTTGGTCTTTTCAAGTATTGTAGAAAGAGAATTATATCCTTGATGGGAAGGTCACAGTTTGGTCTTAGAGTGGGAATGCATCTACAAATCCTTGTTCTTACCTAGTCTCCTAGTTGTTGGCCCTAGCCTCCAGCTAAATCTACCTCGTCGTATGATTCAAGAGGGTTATCTACTTTGGGTAGTATACTTACATTGTTACATGTGAATATTCTCAAGTAACCATTATGAGGCTCTGTGTTTAGGAATGCGTTCGCGTCGTCGCATAATGCGATGATGCGAAGCGATGCGAGCCCCTCTCACTGCATGTTGCTGATGAGAGCCAACCTTACAGAAGCGGGCACATCACAGGGTTATGCCAGATGCAAGCCGATTCAAGCGCTTCATGTTGATTTTATTTTTAGGGTCAATTTTAATTTTAAAAAAAAATTCCTTCATGTTGATTTTATTTTTAGGGTCAATTTTAAATTAAAAAACGAGTCTACTTTTTTCTGGTTTGTTTTGCTATTTTGTTGAACTGTTTTGCTATTGTGGTCTGTGTTGTTTTGCTGGTCTATTTCGCAGCAGGTGTTTCAGGGATCAAACCTGTGATTTTGGTGTTTAATTTAAACTTTTGCATATATATTGTCTTTATTGTTGATTATATAGTTGTTGTGGTCTTTTCAGTTCTATCTTATTGTTTGGATGCTCTATTTAGTCTTTTTTCTTTTAAATTACACTTCACTTCAATGATGCGAGCACATCGCTTCACGCTTCGCGTAATGCGTGATGCGGAGCCTTGTCGCTTTTTTCTGCGTCACGTTTCCCTCAACACTGATGAGGCTACTATAGTAAAAGCAGTCAATTGTTAGGAGCTGGTACACTGCCCTTCAGTAAGAATGAGGATGAGTACTTTGCCAAGTGAAACGATGTATATCGTGTTTGGATACCAATATAGACCAAAGTGGTTGGTGACAGTTGTCAGGAATTAGAGCATAGAAGGCTGTTCTATATAGGGCTGTTCTATATAGCATGCTTTAACTATATCAATTCTGAGAACAGTTGTCAAAAAGAAAAAAGATTTAGTAGTGTATAGTGTGTTGTCCCACACTTATTCCCACTATTTCAAGATAACCCTTGGAGAGGTATTTTTATTCTACATTTCATGTATTGGGTTTTCTAGGACTCGATGAAAATTTGTCCGTGTCTCTAACACTATGTAAGCAACACAATAATAACACTAATTTGCCTATGCATATGCAATTTTTAACATTTGATGTTATTGCTTGTCTATATGCCAAAATCTTTTGAATAACTGTTGTGTGGTCTACAACTCTTCTTGTTGCAGGGTCATGTTGCTGAAGTACATTCTTTGCCACATGCCGGTGATTTCACTGGTGAAAATGAGGCAACACCAATTCTTGATGCAATTGAAAGTCCCATGAGCCTAAATAATTTATCAACTAAGGTCAAATAATTAGCACTTCTCATTTGAGCCTTGAAACCATATTGGCTGACTATGACCAACTTGGTGCAGGAACTGAAACAACTAGCTAATGAAGTTCGGTCAGAATTATCTTTTATCATGGCAAAAGCTCAAAAACCTTCAAGGTCCAGTCTGACCGTGGTGGAGCTGTCTGTTGCTATTCATCATGTATTTAATGCCCCCGTGGACAAAATATTGTGGGATGTGGCTGAACAAGTAAGATCCTCTTGGTAATATACCAGAAAATGGTAGATTTCCAATTCAATGAGTTATAGTTATACTAAATAACATGTGAGGCTAAGAAGCTATGCAACTCCCAACCCTTGATCATTTTTCAGATTCCAATTTGAGGAATTTTTGTCATGGTTAAAGTTTGTATTTTGACATTTTGGACAGACATATGCACATAAACTTCTCACTGGAAGGAGGCAAATTATGCAAACACTTGGAGAACAAAATGGCCATCCTGTGGCAGCGCCAGATTTTGAGAGCGAATTTGACCCCTTCGGAGCAGGGCATGGATGCAGCAGCATATCTGCTGGACTTGGTAGAAACCACACTTCTGCTTTTCCCTTCCTCTTCAATTATTTTTCAAAATTCCTGACTACTGAAGGTTACTATAGGAAGTGCGTACTTGCTTTATAATTTAATTCCTGTTACAAATTATTCCATAAAAAAGTTGCCTGCTAAATCCATCTAAATTTAAAATGTTTGTCCAGTCTAGATTGTATAATATTCATCAATCATGTAATGTAGATACTTAGACTGTAGTGTCACCTTCAATAGGAATGGCTGTTGCCCGAGATTTTAAGGGGAAGCGTGATCGTGTAGTGGCAGTTATCAACAATGAAACAACTATGGCCGGCCAAGTTTATGAGGCAATGAGCAATGCAGGATATTTGGACTCAAATATGATTGTCATATTAAATGATAGTCAGCATTCTTTACATCCAAAGCTTGAGGAGGCCTCTAAAACGCCTATTAATGCTTTGTCAAGTACTCTCAGCAAACTTCAGTCAAGTAAACTTTTCCGGAGATTTAGAGAACTTGCTAAGGTATGTCCGTGCTATATTTACAAAAGAATACTCCTATCCACATTGACCAGTAAAGAGTCGGTTCAAATGCAATATCCTAGTTAGATATACATGTTGCACAAGTATTATGACAGCTCTTAACATATTTCATGATCCATCTAATGAGTTTGGCAGGAAAGCCAATCCCATCCATCACTTGTTCTAGGAAAATCCACTCAACTGAATCATATGCTTTCTTCAAGTCTATCTTGATCATGCACTTAGAAGAAATATGTTTCCTAGTGTAACCTTTGATCAGTTCATGGGCTAGGATAACAAAGTCTGCAGTCTTTCTTCTGAGAAGAAATCCAGTTTGTGCATCACAAATGATTGTAGGGATAATTGATTGCAGTCTTGCAGCAAGTATTTTAGAGATAATCTTGTGTAAAACAGTACAACATGCAGTTGGTATGAACTCTCTAATTGTGACAGGACAAGCAATTTTAGGTTCCAAAGTAATAGCTGCACAATTAACTGCTCTGTACATCTTCCCAGAATAAAAGAAATCTTTGACAACCTGTATAATATCTATTTTGATAATAGGCCAAGCCTTTTTGAAAAAATAAGCATTATAATCATCTACTCTATGGACCTTATCATCACCAATAGGCCAAAGATCTCTCTGTACTTCCACATCAGTAACCTGTTGTCAGTAAGCATTTATTCTGTGCATGAGTTACTGAACTCCATTTTGCATCACCATTCTGTTCGTAGCAGGCAAAGAACATGCAGAAGAGTCCATAAGTCCTTTGTAGAACAATATAATTTCCTTTCTAATAGCCTCAGGATTAGTCAATTTGGTACCACCTAGAGCAGTGAGTTCATAAATTTGCTTTCTGTGACTTCTCTCTTTTACAACAACTGTAAAGTATTTGGTGTTTACATCACCTAACTTTATCCATTTCACCCTGGACTTTTGCTTCATCTCATTTTCTTCAATAACAGACCATTTCTCCAACTGCATAAGTGTACTTTTCTCTTGATCATGCAGTTGATTAGAGTAGTGCAGATTTAGTCCTTGTATCATTTGTAGTTCACGTCTAGCCTGCATAGTCTTTTGTCCAATTCCTCTAAATTCATCTGAGTTGAGTGCTGCGGTCTAAGAGCTTTCAATTTTGCCCAGATAGCTTTCATAGCTCTTCCTTCAAAGTTATGTTTCCACACAGTTTCCACAATAGGGAGGAAATATGGGTGGTTTGTGCCTAGTGGTTCAATGAAGTTGGGTTGAGCACCATGAAGTCTCAAGTTCTATTCCCAACAGAGACAAACACTAGGTGATTTCTTCCCATCTGTTCTAGCCTTGGTGGACAGAGTTACCTGTTACTGGTGGGAGGTGACAAGTATCCCGTGAAATTAGTCGAGGTGCGCGCAAGCTGGCCCAGACACCACGGTTATCAAAAAAAATATGGATGGTTTGTGCCCATATGTTAAAGAATTTGAAAGGTACCTTAGGAGACTATTTAGCCTGCTGGATATTTAGGGCCCGCTTGGACATGCGATATTAAATCAACTGATGCCTGAGATTCCCAGTGGAGCCCACATAAATCTTACCCTTTCTCCTCAATAATCCTAACTGAAAATGCCATAATCTAAGACCAGTGGTGTCTACTGTCAGTTGAATAATGAATTCCACAGCTATATGATCACCTTCATAACTAGTTGTAATTTCCTGTACCCATATTGGAATTGTCACACTGATGGCATTCAACTGGCTTTCCTAAGTCTGTTATATCCCTTCATATTAACTTGAAAGTGCATCAACTAATCTATTTTCTGCTCGCCTTTTATATTGAACCTCATAGTCTAACTCTAATAGCTTGGTTAGTCCTCTTTGTTGTACTATTGAGGTGACCTTCTACTCTAACAAATATTTTAAGCTATGATGATCAGCTTTTACGACAAAATGCTTGTACCGAAGGTAAATGACTCCATTTTGTCCACGACATTCAGTAAAGCCATGTACTCCTTTTCATAGATAGACTTATCTCTGTGCCCAGCTGCCAATACTGGAATAGGCTATTGGCCTTCTTTTTTGTCAAATCACTGCACCAATCCCAGAGTGGCAAGCATCAGTTTCCACCACAAATTCTTCATTGTAATCTGGTAAGGCCAACTTTGGAGTAGTGGACATGGCCTTATTCAAGGCTTGATCAGCCTCATTAGTTCAAACAAAAGCATCTTTCTTCAATAAATCTGATAATGACCTACTTATGCTTTTATAATTTGCCACATACTTCCTGTAATAACCTATCAATCCTAGGAAGCCCCTTAGAGCCTTGATAGTTCTGGGAGTAGGCTAGTCTTCCATGGCCTTCTCCTTAGCAGGTTCAATAGATACTCCTTCAGCATTGATTACATGCCCAAGGTACTCAGCCTTGGGTTGGCCAAATAAGCATTTGGTCCTCTTTGCATACAAGGAATGAGATATCAGGGTACTGAACACCAATACCAAGTGCTCAACATGCTCAGATAGTGATTTAATATAGATGAGAATATCATCAAAAAACATCAAAACAAACTTCCTAAGGTATAACGGAAAGACTTGGTTCATGAGAGCTTAGAAGGTAGCAGGAGCATTGGCGTACCTTGGGTTGGCCAAATGAGCATTTGGACCTCTTTGCATACAAGGAATGAGATATTAGGGTACTGAACACCAATACCAAGTGCTCCACATGCTCAGATAGTGATTTACTATAGATGAGAATATCATCAAAAAACATCAAAACAAACTTCCTAAGGTATAACGGAAAGACTTGGTTCATGAGAGCTTAGAAGGTAGCAGGAGCATTGGCTAGCCCAAATGGCATAACCTTGAACTCATAATGCCCATGTGTGTCCTGAAGGTTGTTTTATACACATCCTCAGCCTTCATTCTAATTCGGTGGTACCCTGCCCTTAGATCTATCTTTGAGAAAATCACTGCTCCATGTAGCTCATCCCAGTGTTCAGAAATGCGCTCGCATTGTTCTTAATGCGGTGAAGCGAGGCAATGCGAGGGCTTATCGCTGCGAGATATAGAGGAGATCCAACCCTGCTGAAGCGACCGCTTCCAGTGGTGTTGCGCTCAGCGGCGTGAAGCGCTCGCTTCATGTTGCTGTCCTTTTAAGGGTCAATTTTAAATTAAGAAAATAGAGTCCACCTGTGTTAAAAATCAGATTTTCTAGGGTTTTTTACTCCCACTGCTGCGACTTCACCACTGTTGCAACTAAACTCAGGTAATTTTTCTTTCTTCTTCTTTCTTCTTTTTTCTTTTATTCTCTCTCTTACCAGTGGACTTCAGTCTTCACCAATGCTTTGATTTTCTTTGCTTCTTTCTCTTTAAGATTTTCTTTTCCTTCTTTCTTCTTCTTCTTTTATTTTTTCCAGCAGTGCTCTGTTCTTCTTCTTCTTCTTTCTTTTATTCTTTCTCTGTTTTTGAAACATTATTAATTTAAATCTGTTTTTCTTCTTTTTTCTGGTTTGTTTTGCTATTTTGCTACACTGAATTGCTATTGTGGTATGTGTTTTGCTGGTCTGTTTCGCAGCGGTCTTTCAGTGATCAAACCTCTGGTTTTGGAGTTTAATATAAACTTTTGCTTATATATATTGTCTTATTGCTGATTATATAGTTGTTGTGGTCCTTTCAGTTCTGTCTTACTGTTTGGTTGCTCTGTTTAGTCTTTTTTCTTTTAAATTGTGATTCACTTCAATGATGCGAGCGCTTCGCTTCACGCTTCGCTTAATGCGTGAAGAGGGGCCTTGTCGCTTCTTTCCGCATAGCGCTTCCCTGAACACTGGCTCATCCAGAAGATCATCTACAATGGGAATAAGGTACTTATCCCTTACTGTAATCTCATTCAACCCCCTGTAAGCGCTTCCCTGAACACTGGCTCATCCAGAAGATCATCTACAATGGGAATAAGGTACTTATCCCTTACTGTAATCTCATTCAACCCCCTGTAATCAACTCAAAACCTCCATGTGCCATCCTTTTTCTTAACCAATAGAGTTGGAGAAGAAAATGGAGACTGGCTATGGTTAATAATTCCATTGGTGAGCATCTCAAATACTTGTTTTCCGACTCTTCCTTCTGGTATTAGTTATATTTGTAAGGCCTTGGACTTACTGGTGAAGCACCATGTTCAAGTTAATGGAGTGGTCTAGATGTCTCACTGGTGGTAAGGTTTAGGCTCGACAAACACTGCCTTATACCTGCCAATCACCTCATTTATAGTGCCATCCACCTCTTCCTATTCAGCAGCTGATTCTCCCCTAACATGAATAGATGAGCAATCAGGGTCTATCCCTTCCTAATTAACCCGCTCATTGTACTACCATTGCTCATACTCGGGCTACCTCCAGTTGAATGGCATGTAGTACTGTTTTATTACCCTTCCCACCAATTGTCACACACCTCTTTTCATGATCAAATTTGGTTAGATTATTCTTCTTCATCCGGTCATTTCCCAACACCAAGTCACATCCTCCCAAGTTGATAATTCTCAAATCTTCTCTGAAGTATTTACCCTCCATTTTCCAGCTAAATCCCAGGGCATTTAGTGTGTCACATTACATAGTTCCCATCAGCAACAGTAACCTTCATAGGAACACTATACTCAGCTACATAACCAGTATCACTCACAACTTGTTCATCTACGAAGCTGTGTGTGCTTCCAGAGTCAATCAGTACAACAAGAACCCTATTCTTGACCGATCCCTTGACCAATATAGCATTCACGCCTTGGCTATTGCTAGACAAGGCACTCAAAACACATGGCATCCAGAACTTCCTGCTGTTTCTCTCCTTCAATGATAAGGTCAGGTGGCTCAGGCACCTCTATATCATCAGGTAGTAATGCTTCCTTTTCACCTACCATACAATTCAACTGTTTAGCCTTGTAGTTGTTCCCTGGATAGTATTTCTCTCCTCATGTGAATCACAACTTGTTGTTCTTCCTATGTTCATACACCTCAGGGCTTAACCTGAAAGTGTTAGGTCGAGGGGTGTTCACAGAATCACAGCAGCAGGCCTGGGGTTAATGGATCCACTAGCAACGGTAGGAGTTTCGACAAACACTTAATTCTTCTTTTGAGCTGCTTCAATGGCTTTCTCTTGCAGTCTAGCCTGTTCAATAGCCGACCTCAGTGTGACAGGTTTAAACACCTTAACCCCAAACTTAATCTCTTCCTTCAGAGCCCCAATGAAGCTGGATAGAAAGTATGCCTCATTCAAGGCAGGGTTCCTTATGGTCATTTGTGCCTTCAAGTTTTCAAACTTGCCCAACAATTCATCCACAGTTCCAGTTTGAGAGAGCTTATTGAACTCTTCTACTGTATCTTCAACCAATATCTCCCTAAACCTCATACACAATTCCTCCTTAAATTCAGCCCAACTGACTTATTCAGATACAGGACAGCTCTTTCGACCTTCTGATTATCAGCTGTCCTATATAAGTTGAAATATTTCTCACACTTATGTAACCATATCTTAGGTTCACCTCCCTCAAAGCTTGGTAGTTCCCATTTAGGAGGTGGAATAGACCGTCCTTCTCTAGCTTCCTGTAGTGGATTTGGGAGTAGAACCTCTCTTCCTAGAGGTACAACCTCAGAAGCTCTGGGTGGTGCCCTTTCTAGAGAAGTCAATCGATCTAAAATCAGCTCCAGTGTTCCTCTAATCCCAATCTGAGTTTCATTGAGTTCTCTGCAAGTCGTAGTGAGATTCTCCAAAACTTCATCATGTCACAACAATTTATCATCTAAGAGCTTCATCCTTGTTCCTTCTGCCATTGTTTCCTCTAATCCCAATCTGAGTTTCATTGAGTTCTCTGCAAGTTCTAGTGAGATTCTCCAAAACTTCATCATTTCACAACAATTTATCATCTAGGAGTTTCATCCTTGTTCCTTCTGCCATTGTCAAGCTCACAGGTTAAGCGAAACCTGGCTCTGATCCCAATTGTCAAGACCTGACTTCGAATTATACAATTATAGAGCTGAAATTGAAGAAAACACAGCGGAAATTTTTTGGGACAGATTTTCTATTTATCGATTAATAATGGAAAACTGAAAATACAACTAGTAACAGAATTGGAAATGGAAACTACACTACAATAAACTCCAATGATGATTCCATAATCTACAGAAGAAGGGGAATCGGGTTAGAGGAGAAGAAGAGATTTAGGAGTTAGAAATGAGATTTGAGAGGAAGAAGAGGAGATTTAGGAGCGAGAAAGGAGATTTGAGAGGAGGAAGAAGGGATTTAGGAGAGAGAAAGGAGATTTGAGAGAAGAAGAAGAAGAAGAATTGGGGTGAGAAATACCGATATTCAGTTATGCCCTCTCCCCTGTGAAGTGTTGGTTAAATCAGCATGAAAGCTGATTTGGCATTGTGCTGACCTGGATCAACTCGACCTTCTCCCTTAATTAATTCTCAAGCAATCTCAGCCGTTACTTTCACCCGGTAGTTATAACTACTTATTGGACATCAAAATAGGCCCAAGGCCAAGACATTTTGTCTTAGAATCCCCAATTTCCTCAGATAGGGACTGTTCCATTGGTTGCAATGGAGTCACCATTACCCTAGCTTGCTATTTCTGTCCAGGTAGAACATGAGCTCCTACTGAGCTTCCAAAAGCAGCAAGCGGTTGTTTTGTCCTCCCTTGCCCTCGCCCTCTGGCCATGGCTCACATGGGCACACGGTAGGCTAACATACGCCGGGAGAGAGGAGAGAAGCTTACAGTAAGCTTTCTTTTTTAATTGTTATTATGCCTTTTTCAAGCACCAAAAAGAAGAATTCAGGAATTAAAGAAAACAGAAATGTTATGTTCTGCTTTTCTTCATCGAACTTAATTATCAAAAGAGAGCAAGATAAACCTACTGTGGCTTGCAGTTACGGTTTTTAAATAGGTTATACATCACTTATTAAACTCACAAAATCTACAGCTAAAGCTTTTCGATTTCCACCACTTTTCAGTTTAGTAGTTCTACACTAGCCGAGGTCAATCTTTCAGCTCTTTGTTGTTTTTTCATAAGGTAAAGTAAATTTCATGGATACTAAAGTACCAAGAAGGTAGTAAAAGCATACAAATTACAACACAGCTGCAGCTGTTACATTCTCAAAACTTCTATAAAGTACATGTACTGATTTAGATCTTCTGCCATACTTCCCTTCACCAAAAGTAAAACATTTGAAGACACCTATTCTTAACAAGCCTTACTCCTTTCCAACCAAATGGTCCAAAAGATGCAAAGAGGTACCATTTTCAAATTTGCTTTTCATTTTTTCTTTCTGATTCTGCCAACAAATCAATAGATCTTTCACCTTCTTTGGCATCACCCATTGCACACCACTCAGAGTTAGGAAAATAACATGAAAAGATGTTCTGCAGATTCCTGAGAATGTTCACCGAAAAAGTGTCTACATCAACCTTCTCTGCAACATATCTTGAGTTAAACATGCATTTCTAGCTACTATCCAGCCTAAACAAGCGACTTGAGGAGGTGGTCGTGATTTCCACGTCTTCCGTGGCCAAGTCAAATCCCAGTGGCCTAGCTCTGTGCTATTAAATCTCAGAGTTGATGGTAGTTATATTGGTCTACTGATTCTGACAGAATATTTTTTCGAATCTTTTTTCTTTTTGATGACCGAACAATCTGTCTGGAGCCAATCCTTTGGGTCAACGACAACATTTTCTTGGGAATATTGTCTTCCGTTTTTCCTTTTTTTTTTTTTTCATTGTAACTTAAAGATGGTAATTGATCTCACATACTTATCAACTTAAAGATGTTAATTCATTTGCAGTTTCTTTTTGAACATAAATTTTCTCCATAAGCACACTGTGAAAGATCTTTCAGGAAGTGTCTTGTAGAATTTTGGGCACGTGTGGTAGCTATTTATGTGCGGTATATTATTGAGATGATTTGAAACATAATTTATGTTATTTTATTGAGACTTTTCTAGGTGCTTTACAGGTTGTTGTTATAGTTCTGTTTATTGCTACGTTACATGAATTTTTCATTTGTTTTGGTATACCAATGTTGATCTGTACAGTAATATTTGTACGAAATTTTTGAAAATACAATTAAACTTAGCAAAAAATAGATGTACCTGTATGGTTACTTACACATATACCAGATAAGTACGTGTAGACAGGGGCGGACCCACATGGAGCCCAGGGGGTTCATCCGAACCCTCTCACTCGGAAAATGACACTGTGTATGTGGAGTTAAATTTGCGGGTTACGTATATATGTTACATATTGAACCCCTTCAACACAACACTAGTACGCAGTGCAGCGGTTAAGGGGGTTCAAATTTCCCCATAATGTCCAAGATCGAACCTCACTGGATGGATTTTCCTTGTCATTTTTGCTTCAGGCCCTTCTTTCTCATTTTTCTTTTTAAAATTACTCTCTTTGTCAACTTTTTCAAATAACTTTATATTATACGTTTATTCAAATTTTAAAATTTATGGGTTTCTTTAAAATATGTCATTTTCAGGGGTTGGCCTGAAAATTTGAGCCTTTAAATTTATTCAAATAACTTTAAAATTTGCCTCAGGGGTTGGCCTGGTGGCAATTGACTTGAGCCTTGGGGTTTGCTCCCTTTCAAGGTCTCAAGTTCGAAACCCACTAGGTGCAAACAATTTCTGAGGGCCATCGGACTGGGTAAAACCTGAATTAACCGTGGTGCACTTGCGGGAAACTCCTTGCCGAGGGCCTGTGCACCCCCGGGATTAGTCGGGACTCTAAGAGACTCGGACACCCGGTGCAAATCAAAAAAATAAAAAATAAAAATATGTCATTTTCATGACGGCGAAGATGCCTGAAGCTTGGAGATGGAGTACGATGATCCCATTATACAAGAACAAGGGTGACATTAAGAGTTGCAACAACTATAGGGGTATCAAGTTGTTGAGCCACACTATGAAGGTTTGGGAGAGGGTGGTAGAGTTGAGGTCGAGGGGGATCACGACTAATTCTGAGAACCAATTCGGATTCATGCCAGGTCGCTCGACTACCGAGGCCTTTCATCTCGTGAGGAGACTAGTGGAGCAGTATAGGGAGAGGAAAAGGGACTTACATATGGTGTTCATCGATTTGGAGAAGGCGTACGATAAAGTCTCCAGGGAGGTTCTTTGGAGATGCTTAGAGGCTAGAGGTGTTCCGGCGGCGTACACTAGATTGATTAAGGACATGTAGGACAGAGCGAAGACTCGTGTGAGGACAGGAGGAGGAGATTCAGAGCACTTTCTTGTGTTGACAGGGTTGCACCAGGGATAGACTCTTAGCCCGTTTTTATTTGTCTTGGTGATGGATGTTTGACGCGGCATATTCAAGGAGAGGTGCCTTGGTGTATGTTATTTGCTGGTGATATAGTTCCGATTGACGAGACCCGAAGAGGTGTTAATGATAAATTAGAGGTTTGGAGACAAAATCTGGAGTCTAAAGGGTTTAGGTTGACAAGGACCAAGACGGAGTACTTGGAGTGCAAGTTTAGTGAGATGACACATGAGGCTGACGTGGTGGTGAAGCTGGCCTCCCAGGCCATTCGGAAGAGAGATAGTTTCATGTATCTCGGGTATATGATACAGGGGAATGGGGAGATTGACGAGGATGTCACACACTATATCGGTGCCGGGTGGATGCAATGGAGACTTGCCTCTGGAGTTTTGTGTGATAGGAAGGTGCCTCCGAAACTTAAAGACAAGTTCTACAAAGTGGTAGTCTGACCGGCGATGTTGTATGGAGCAGAGTGTTGGCCAGTCAAGAACTCCCACATCCAAAAGTTGAGGGTGGTGGAGATGAGGATGTTGCGTTGGATGTGTGGTCTTACGAGGAAAGATATGGTTAGAAATGAGATTATTCGAGATAGGTGAGAGTGGCTTCAGTGGAAGACAAGATGCGAGAAGTGAGGTTGACATGATTCGGGCATGTGATGAGGAGGGGCACGGACGCCGCAGTGCGGAGATGTGAGAGGTTAGCTATGGATGGTTTCAGAAGGGGTAGATGTAGGCCGAAGAAGTATTGGAGGGAGGTGATTAGACATGACATGGAGCAACTATTGAGGACATGACCCTAGATAGGAAGGTGTAGAGGACACAAATTAGGGTAGAGGGTTAGAAAGTGAGAGTGTGTCCGGTTTGTAGGAAGGGTTGCTTTGTTTGTGGCCGTGTTAGTAGTTGTAGTACTTTGCGGGTGTCTAGTAGTTTCTTGTTCGTGGTATCATGGTGGTGTTTGTGATTTGTTTATAGTGCTACTCTGTGGGTGTCTTTGTTCTGTTATTCTCTATTTGGTTTTGTTATTCCATCTTGTTTTTCATTTTTTATTACGTCTTTTTATATTGCGTTTTGTTCTGAGTCGGGGGTCTATCGGAAACAACCTCTCTACTTCTTCCGAGGTAGTGGTATGGACTGCGTACACTTTACCCTCCCTAGACCTCATTTTGTGGGATTACACCGGGTATGGACTGCGTACACTTTACCCTCCCCAGACCCCACCTGGTGGGAATACGCTGGGTATGTTGTTGTTGTTGTAATTGATTTCAAAGTAGATATTATTATATATTTAGTAAAAATTTTAATAAAAATATTTAATTTAGATAAAAATTATTGAACTTAAGCTCTCTCATATATGGTTCAACCCGTTCATATCTAATCCGATCCGCTAATTTGCCAACACTATTGGCGTGCTTACTTTTTTTTCGAACCCCCTGGACGGAAATTCTGGGTCCGCCACTGCGTGTAGACAAGTATATTTTTTTAGAAGGAACGTGTAGGCAAATCTCTTGGACATAGGTTATTATCATTGTTGCAAATAGTGATATATTTTTGTTATCTCTGATGAAGTTACAGTGGTAAAATTCTTGTCTTATCATGTATGTCTACCATTGTCATATTCTGAATATTCGCTGCTTTTGATAGGAATTAACTAAGAAAATCGGGAAAGGCATGTATGAATGGGCAGCCAAGGTTGATGAGTATGCACGTGGTATGATTGGCCCGCCAGGATCAACCCTCTTTGAAGAGCTTGGCCTTTACTACATTGGGCCTGTTGATGGTCACAATATTGAAGATCTAGTATGTGTTCTGAATGAAGTGGCATCTTTGGATTCAATGGGTCCTGTTTTAGTTCATGTTATAACCAAGGAAGAGCTGGAAGTAGGAGACAATCAAATGAATGCAGTTGCAAATAAAATTATGGAAGGTTTAATCCTGATCTCCTATCCTTTTCTGTTCTTCAACACTTAGGTTATTAGACCTGCTGGGGAACTCCTGTAATACATGGGAGCAAAATTGATATAAACATTTGAAGTTGGCTGTTATGTGTTTTTTCTGTATATTTGATCAAAAAGGTGCTTAGCTTTTAGACTAAGTTTTGCTCCAAGAATACTCATAACAAGCTCAACTAAAATTTGGGATTGCTCTTAAAATCTCCATGTATATTGAAATTTTATTGCTTTATATGCATATACATATATCTCATTCATCAACTGTTTTATATTACACTATTTTTATACTAAATAATTTAGAAGACATAGATGAACTTAAATGAACAGCATGGTTCGTGAGGGTTCATATAGGCAATCCCGACTTGCTTGAGAATGAGGAATAGTTGTATAATTTAAAAAACATCTTTCCATCTGGCTTTTAAAAACTAATTTCAATCAATTGATTTTCCAAATAAGGGTTGAATAAAATCCTGATTATCATCATCATTTAGTCAATTTTAGAGTAAATTTCTAGTAAAGGTCAGGTAAGATCTAATTCTGATAACTGACCCTTGTTTCTATCAATAGTAATTTGAATTTCTACCTCTCCATATATTTGAAAGTGTTGTGGGTATTGTGAGGTGATGCTACAGCACTTAATGGATACTAGATGCCTTACCTTGACCTTTCAATAAGTTTTTCCTGAGTGAAGTTCATAAAAAAAAAATCAAAAACTGGGTATAAATGATTTGTTGTAAGCTGTTTCTGGCTCAGGAAGCAGGTCCTAGTGGAAGTTGATAGTTTTCAGATAGAACTTGAGAAGTGTTAAACATGTAGTAGCAAAGCTATCCTGAATCAAAAGCTAATGTAGTAGCAAAGCTATCCTGAATCAAAAGCTATGTGTTATTACTGTAAATGATACTAATGGTTCAACTTTCTGTTATGGTCAAAGCAGGTGCATCTATCTCAGACACTAAACCTTGTGGCACTCGAACATATAGTGATTGCTTTGTAGAGGCCTTGATATCAGAGGCAGAGAGACATAAAGATATTGTAGCTGTTCATGCTGGCATGGGAATGGAACCATCACTTCACCTACTGAAGAGTGTCTTTGCAGAGAAGTTCTTTGATGTTGGGATGGCCGAACAACATGCGGTGACATTTGCAGCTGGATTAGCACGTGGAGGGCTGAAACCGTTCTGCATAATTCCTTCAGCTTTCCTGCAAAGAGCTTATGATCAGGTCTCTCTCTCTCTCTCTCACACACACACACACACACACAGAGACACAGAGGATAAGACAATACACAAGGCAGCTAGTGCAAATGTCTAATAAATGACCTGGTCCTGTCCCCACCTCCCACGATATAAGAGGAAAGGTCTTATGCATCAACAACCAACTATCACTTTTATTTAGCTGTGCACCTTTTTAGCTGTAGCAAGTGAAGGATCAATGGATACAAGAAGCACACCAAGTAGTTGGTTTCAGAATTTGTTCAGTGGATTGAAAATCATTGAATTGTAGGTCTTGTTATTGAGTCATAGACTTCACAATTCTATCTTAATTGACAACAACAGCAACATACCCTGTAAAATCCCACAAGTGAGGTCTGGAGAGGGTAAAGTGTACGCAAACCTTACCACTACCTCGGGGAGGTAGAGATGATGTTTCTGAAAGACCCTTGGCTCAAGTTTAGCAAATCCATGTACAAAGAAGAGGAACACATTAAAGATAATATGGCAACACGGGATAGTGCAGAATCTACCATAAAAGCAATACTCAACCACAAAATAGTGCGATAATTGAAACACAATAAACGACAACAATGACAGATATCTACGGCTAAACCCTACGTTGCCATACTAAGACTAGTACACGACAACACTCTTACCCGACTAACCTTCTATTCTAATGCGCGTCCTCCACATCCCCCTATCTAAGGTCATGTCCTCGACAACCTGAATATGTGTTATGTCCTGTCTAATCACCTCTCCCCAATACTTCTTTGGCCTACCTCTACCCATTTTCGTACCCACTATAGTCAACCTCTCGCACCTCCTCACTGGGGCGTTTGAACCTCGCCTCATCACATGTCCAAATCATCTCAATCTCGCTTCCCTCATCTTTTCCACCACGGAGGCCACTCCCACCTTATCTCGAATGGCCTCATTCCTGATTCTATCACACCTAGTATGCCCAAACATCCATCTCAACATCCTCATTTCTGCGACATGTATCTTCTGAATATGGGAGTTTTTGACTGGCCAACACTCTGTCCCATACAACAACGTCAGTCTAACCACCACTCTATAAAACTTACCTTTAAGTTTCAGTGGTATCTTTTTATTACACAAGACACCAGAGACAAGCCTCCACTTCATCCACGTCGCACCAATACGGTGAGTGACATCACCGTCGATGTCCCAACCACTCTGGATAATAGAACCAAGATATTTGAAACTGTCACTCTTGAGTATCCAGCCGCACTTCCACGTCTTCCTCATGCAACTCCTCACTGAATTTGCATTCCAAATACTCCGTTTTGGTCCTGCTCAACTTAAACCCTTTAGCTTCAAGAGTTTGTCTCCACACCTCCAACCTATCATTCACTCCGCTACGCGTCTCATCAATCAGGACTACGTCATCTGCAAATAACATACACCAAGGCACTTCATCTTGGACGCACCACGTCAATACGTCCATCACCACAGCAAAGAGGAAATGGAGAATTAAATAAGTGCTGCTAACAAGCTAATCCATAGGAAAAAATTTCACTTGGACATTTTTCTAGAAGTTTCACATTTATCATACTGAAGGGGCTGGTTTATGCCCTCCTCTGGGAAGCGTTACTATTTCTTTACCGTAAGCAGTACGTAGGTTTCTTAGTGGTGGTTGCAGTTTACCTTATAATTCCCTTTCAATATTCATGATATCTTTCTGGTACCTTATAATTCTCTTTCAATACTCATGATATCTTTCTGGTCCCTCGTTTATCTGACTTAGAAATTCCATTGAGGTCCAGAAATGAGCAACTGAAGCAAGATCTTTGGTTGTGTCTGCAAATATTTTGTGCAAGTTTTCCAAAATCTCAAGCAAATTCAACCTAAAAGTCCTGAAAATCTAAAAATATGATTAGTTTACTGTTAGAATATGATTAGGATTCTGTATACTATTCCTTTTCCTACTCATTTTCTAACATTTACTTTTCCCTATGTATGTCAGATTGGTTGTGCTCTTTTTGTCTTGCATCTTTGACTTTCAAGCATCGTGTTCCTTGAAATCAAAATATGTCCAGAAAAGTGACTTCATTGTTGTTATATTTCTGAACAGTAGGTCACGCTGTATTTTAATCAAAGTATGTCCAGTGAGTCTGAAATCCTGTACTTGCTTGGAATTTGTTATTTTATGTTCAAATAATTGTCTCAAAGAAGCAAACAGGTCTTATCCAGAGAAAAAAGAAAAATAATAGGGAGGAAAACAAGATATCAACTTGGTTCAAACTTATGAAGCAAATTTGACCTCTGCTGAGAAAATGAAGCAAAGAAGTGGTTCAATAACTTTGAGAATGTCAATTGGGCATAAAGTATAGAACCAACTTGTTGAAGTAATTGAGATCAATGTTAAATGGTCGATGTGTTGATGAAATTTTTGGTCTATAACTTGTGTCATATTGTCATTGATGTGTATCTTAACTTCATCAAATGAATAAATTAAGATTTCAATGTCCGCGATGCGATGGATAGTCACTGCTATATGGTAAAATTGATCCTGTACGAGTGTACATGTTGATAGCTTCTAACTTCAATTTATTCCAGGCACATTAATAGATGTCTTTTATTTTGGGTTTCTAAGATATCTTGTAGCGAAGAGCGTCATCTGGTTAAGATAAAGCACTATTTTCTAAAGTTCCCTTCATGTTTTATTGGCTCCTTAGGTCATCCATGATGTAGATCGTCAGAAGGTTCCTGTGCGTTTCATTATTACAAGTGCTGGATTAGTAGGATCTGATGGTCCTATACATTGTGGGGCATTTGATATAGCATTTATGTCCTGTTTGCCAAACATGATTGTGATGGCTCCTTCTGATGAAATTGAGCTTTCTCATATGGTTGCAACTGCCGCCCTTATTGATGACAGGCCGGTTTGCTTCCGCTACCCTCGGGGCGCCCTTTCAGTGATGGAACACTCATTTGGTAGTGGAATTCCCATTGAGGTAATATTTTGGCAAATAGATCTAGAAAGGTTCTGATGCATTCATGATAATGGCAACTCAATATTTTAGAACAGGGTTGATTTGAATTATCACTTAATATTGTCAGCTCTTTGTTTTACTAAATCAATTTTGTAATTTATAATTGGCAGTCCGTGTTTATTTTATAGAAGAAAAATTATGAATTATTACCCATATATTAATTTAAGGGATGTAATATATTTAAATCATTTGTCCAACAATAACTTGTTTAGTAACGTGATTGGTCTACATAACACAATCAAATAAGCCCTTCATATTTGAATTTTATTAATTAGAGGTTTAGTCCACCTTGGTTGAACGGGTTTGGACCTAAATTGCATTTATACACTTTTTTTATTTTGTTGTTGAGGAGCAGGTTGGCAGAGGGAGAATACTTACAGAGGGTAATGATATAGTTTTACTTGGATATGGCTCCATGGTACAAAATTGTCTAAGAGCTCAATCACTTCTTTCAAAGCTTGGTGTTGAAGTGACTGTCGCTGATGCAAGATTCTGCAAGCCTCTTGACATAAAACTTCTTAGGCACTTATGCAAGAACCATTCCTTTCTAGTTACAGTCGAGGAAGGCTCTATAGGAGGATTTGCATCACATGTAGCACAGTTCCTCTCACTCGATGGGCAGCTTGACGCAGGAATTAAGGTAATTTTCAAATAGTTTCTGAATCATTTTGTTCAATGATAGCTATAGGAATTTTCTTCGATGATTGCTAACACAAGTCACATTTCCACATTAGAAGTATTAGCTGTTTTCCTTTAATTCTTCCGACTCGTGATTTAGAAAAATTTGATGTACTGCTAAGCTTAGATATCTCCTTCCACTCTCCCCCTTTCCAAGCAGTCTTTCCACATTACTGAATCTGAATGGACGTCTTCGACTTGGAATCTGTTTTCAAACTTCATGGCTTCCTCTATATCATCTTAAATATTATTTTTATATATTACTATATGGTCTGAGATTAAAGCCTAAACTTCTTTTTTGATGATCTGTTCTTAGTGGCGACCAATCACTTTGCCTGACAACTATATCGAGCAAGCATCACCAAAAGAACAGCTTGCTGTTGCAGGGTTGACTGGAAATCACATAGCTGCAACTGCACTGAGTCTGCTTGGCCGTACTCGAGAAGCTCTTCTTTTGATGTGCTAAATTTAATTCTTTGTTGTTGTAAAGTGTAAATATCTAAGGCCCTCCTACACTGTAGTGTAGAAGTGGAAAAATACAGAAGGCAGGAGAAGGGGGAAAAGAAGAAAATAAACAGGATGAAAAAGTTTGTGACAGGAAAGAAGCAGTCTATATTTCTGAGAATAGGTGCAATAATGTACCATAGACAGAAAATGTGATCCACTGGATGTGTCCCCTACCCCCACCCCCACCCCCCAACCCACCTAACCCAAACACACACACACACACACACTTCCGGCTATTATACCCCTCATTTCTTGAAGATTTTAGTGACAAATGGCTATGGGCTAGTTGCTTAAAATGGTATACTTCGATGGTGACAAATGCCCTTATTAAAGTCACCTTAGTGCTTACTTTTAGTTGACGTTTCTTCACAATAAAGTGCTCCCAAAGGGTAAAATAGGGTCGGTCCCATTAAATAGTTGTCGAATAGGGAAAGGTATTATTCCTTTTGGAACGGATTAAAAAGGAAAGGGTGTGACATAAATTGGGACAAATGGAGTAATAATAACTAGAGAACTTTAAATTAGAAAAATAACTAAAAAATTAATGTGACACTTCTTTCCAAAACTACGTAACAAAAAAAGAGAAAAGTGTAAAACTTTTTAGAGGAATTTTCAAAACTGGCAATAGTTTGGGCATAATTAGAAATCTATAGCTATAGTTTGGGCATTTACCATTCATCCACAGTTTGAGAGAGGAGTGATGCTAAATACAGGTTGTATTCGATGAATTCATGTTATATCAAGGATACAGGATACATATTCTAGCAGCAATTAGAGAGAGGAGAGAAGCAAGCGAGATTTGGGGAAGAGAGAGATGAGAGGTGAGCGAGATTTGGGAGAGAAAGGAGAGATGCTAGATACATTGTTGTATTGGATGAATATAGTTTGTATGAACGAATACAGTATGATACATACATGCATACTATATTTGATACATACAGGTTGATTTGTATTCATCTGCTCTTATATCACTGGTATTAATTCACTCTTGTATCAATTGTATTCATACACATATTTAGGCTATGTCAACAACCATTAGAGTAATATAGTTGAACAAGTATCTTCTTCAAGATTTTATGTCTCTAATATGTCTACAGAAACAAACACTAGACAATATCCAACAACGCGACTTCAAGATTGTATGTTAATACAACAATTCGAGTGATATAACTGATACCGTTGATAAAGTTGAGACAAGTATCTTCTTTTTTCTATATATTAATTCATGTATTTGGAAGAATACAATTTATACAACAATTTGTACGTCTGTGCTATGGAGTTCCACTGTTGGTTACAATCTTGAAGGGTAAAAAATAGCGTGAACAATTAGAGGATACAACCATTAAAGTGAAATTTCACTAGATAATACAAAGAGTGAGGAGGGCGAGAGAAGGAAAGAGAGGTGAGACGGTGAAAAAAGAGGTGAGAGAGGGGGAGAGGGATGAGAGATGGAGAGGATAGAGAGAGAGAGAGAGAGGAGAGATTTGCTATAAAACTCCAAGTATAATTGTGTTTGGAAATATTTTAAAACTATAGCTATGTATTGTAAAAATAGTAGCTATGTCTGCTTGATTATGTAGTTTTTCCTTTTTAAACCAAAACAAAGGACTTAGGCTCATTTGGGCGTGCTAAAGCAACCTCATATTTGGGTGTAAGTGACCCTTTTTTGAGCTTGATTTCCAGCTCCTTCGGTGCCCCAAATTTTCTTCTTTTGGGCTTGAGCTTGGATCATAAAATATGCAAGAAATTACATCTAATGTCTCCTAAAGTGATCGGTCTTGAATTTTGTTCCCAAAAGTGTGTGGTCTTGAATTTTTTTCTCTGTTAAATAAGTTCTAAGTTTGCCTATAAGCAGAACCTTTGGTCGATTGTGCAGGTTCATTGTCTTGAAATGTGATGAACGTCTGCCTTATGAGCAAGAGTTAGAATGTCTTCCTTATGAGAAACATATCTAAGTTCTAACTTTTGCCTATAAGGCAGAACTTCTGGTCAATTGTTATCCAGGTTCATGTCTTGAAATGTCATGAGAGTCTGCCTAATGAGAAAGAGTTAGAACGTCTGCCTTATAGGCAAAATTATTATTAAGCAGGGTCAAAAAATCAAGAACACCCCTTATAGAGATCTTTTTTGAAGACTTTTTTTTTTTATGGGGGATAAAATATCAAGATGATCCCATTTCAAGGTAATTTGTGAACTTAACCCTAAAATATCTGTCGCATTTACCCCACTTTTTGCCATAATTTTTATAATCGTTTTTGGGCTCATTTCACTATGAGCAACTTCTTGATCTGTCATTGAAGATCAACCTTATTTTAATTTCCTTAGCTTTCAAAGTTTCTTCCAAGTCCTTTAATGAAAGTACGCTACTATATATGAATGCCATCACATTCAGCCTTTTTGTCAAGCTGGATTGCATCCGTATTATTTTGGCGCTTGCTGGCTCTCATGATTTCCCCCTAGGTCAACTTGGAGTCTGAAAAGCCTTCCTTCATAGTGCCTTGAGTATGTGACTAAGTTGCTATAATTTCTCCTCGCCTTCGGTTTCACTGCCTTCAAGACTCATGTTTCCTTGTTTATTTGCTCGCATGACAATATTATTGCTTATCTGCTTGTACATGTCGATGATCTTGTACATACAAGGAACAACTCGTCATTTCTTGAATCATTTGTTGAATGGCTGGGCAACACCTTTTCACTTCGTGATCTCAGGCTGCTACACTATTTTCTTGAGGTGCAGGTTTGTTGCATGCCTAATAGATTCCTCCTTCTCAACACCAATATATTCCCAACATCTTACCAATCTAGGTATGCATACTTGGAAGCCACCAACTTCTCTTGTGAACACTAATGTGAAACCTTATAAAAGTGGTAGCTCGCTTTTTGATGATCTCAACTTGTATCTCCATATTGTTGGGGCGATACAGTACTTGACATTGATTTGTCAAACATCTACTTTGCCGTCAATAGTCTGTCAACACATGCACAACCCCTATTTGAACCGTTGGTTTGCAGTTAAGCATATTCTCCGCTATCTTCAGCACTCCAAATCCTTTCCTTTCTTCATCTTGATCGGGAGCTCCGTGTGTCACTTTACAAACCTTCACCAACTCTGATTGAGCTGACAACATTGATGATCACTAGTTTACTGGTGGATGTGGTTATGCTATATATCTTGGCTCATCTTTGATCCTCTTAAAAGCAGTGAACGATAGCTCAGTAATCTATTGAATCTGAATATAAAACCTTTGCTGACACAATCTTGAGCTAACATTGACACAATTGCTTTCTTTGAGCTTTGCATCTCACTTCCTCAGGTTTCTTTCTTATCATGCTTATCTGTTTATGAATTCCATGTTTCGCTCTCTCGCTAAACATGTTGAAATTGATTTTCATTTTGTTTGAAATAAAATTGTGCGACATGATCTTATGATTCAATTTTTTCTTCTTGAGTTTCTGCCAGTAGATTTAATATGTACAAAGGTGCAAACAATGTTATTTCAATTCTGTAAATTACGTACAAACCCAAAAGCCAACTAAATGAAATAAGCATATATAGATGATGACACTGCCCATATCTCCTAATTAAAATTGCGAAAGAGCATGACGCTTCTTAGATTTTACTCTCTAAAACATGGCTACGACACGGCTTAACAAATTAAACAGCTATGATTACAACTTGAAACTTACAGCTTTGGGTGTTTGTCATAAATTTTGAAGTTCTAGAACTGAAATATGAAAGTATTTTGAAGTTTAATCTTTCCACAACAAAACTTTAGGACAATATCTCAGAGTTCGAGAAGGAAAACATGATTTTGACTTGACACGATGTTTAAAGAAAAAAGGAACACTTTTGAAATTTATGGTTTAAAATACTCCTTAGATATTTGTGTGGCTATAAATCATTTCATCAATGGTAAAAAATGAGAATTTTAAAAGCTAAATTATTTCCAATTATTGTAAGGTGACGAACTAGAAAGGAAAGGGTGTCACATAAAATGAGATAGAAGGGATATCTCTTTTTTTGTTTTTCGAAAAATATTCGCCAATATCATACTCTAGAATATCATTTAATTTCGAGTAAGAAAATCTTTCCAAGAATACTAATGACTTTCGGTGTAGTGAAAACATCTGAATTCCCAAAGTTCCTTTTACCCTTACAAGGCCTTTCTTGGTTCACTCCATTTGTATATCTGACTACGTTTTATCCCTTGATAACTCGTCACGTGCATAAAAAGCAAAGAATAGGTAACAGATTATTGTAAGTATCCCACGTAATGGGATATATTTATCTTACATAATAAAGTCATAAAACTAATCTACCACATGAAGGGTTGGAAACAACAAATCACATGCAGTAACTGTACCTACTTTTTCTCATCTAATGATCAAATCATGACGTTCATGCAAGAAGAAACAAGATTTGTGTTCACCTTTTTTTTTTCTCCTTTTTCATCAACTATAGTACTTGATTAGAGGCTGATCAGAATTAAAAGTGAGTAATAAGTTATTATAAAAAATTTCAAGTTAATATAAAATAATATAGTAATTAAGTTTATAATTAAATATTTAGTAGGATTTTTAAATACATAAATATGGTCTGGACAAAAGTTATTGGGTTTCCGTACTCGTCCTAATTTATGTGAGGTTTTGATTGAGCACGAAGTACAAAAGTAAATGAAAGACTTTTGAAACTTATAATTTAAAATAAATTATAGATATTTGTGTGACTATAAATCATTTAATCAACATAAATTAAAAAAATAAAAATTGAATTATTATTAAACACAAAAAAATGTCATACATTTGGAGAATTGATAAAAAAACGATACAGTGTCATGTACATGATACGAAACGGCTGAAATGAGCTACTCTCTTAACTTGCGTGTGTAATCTTTAATACATCTTTAAAACACATTGGGTAACTTGCACTATGTTCATGTAAATTGGATTTGGAAAATGAGTAAATTAAGTTATAAAAGGGAAAAGAGAAAAATAAAGTAATAACTTTATCCAACTATTGACACTTGAATAGTATTACATTCTTGCAACACGTTATGTACACAATATATATTATACTAAAAATTGAGAATTGTCTCACCTAACACACTAATTTGAATATTAAAACATGCTTGATCAGTTTAGAACAGGTCTTGGAGAATGTTTGGTTTGTTAGAGACACAAAGATGATTCATGTGGTCCAACATTTCCTAGTCCAAACTACATTATATTCTTCATGCATTTAATTTGTTTATTTCATTTTTCCTTAGAATATTGGGAGAGAATATTGTTAAATTAATTCCGCGGATTCTTTTCCTAAACTATATATTGCTTTAATAGTAGGTTTTAGATCCATAAATTCTTATTTATATTCAATTTTTAGTAAGTTTTAGACCCAAAATACTTATTAATATTCAATATTTTTGTTGGATTAAGCAATTCAATGTTAGCGGTTAAAATTTTAATTGATACTCCTTCACTCGTTATTGTTTGATGTTTTTATCTTTTCATTTTAATAAAACATAAGTTGTATTTCACATAATTAAAAAGGTATTAATTTTAGGGAATTTTATTTTTCTAAATTTACCCTTATTTACACATTTCGAAGAAGTAATTACCAATTACAATTTTCTATGAGTACATTAAATAAATACTCATATAATTTTTTCAAAAACATGATGTGCACATAATATTTTATCATATTGTTTCCACACTAGAAATGCATGTTTCCTTAGTGTAATTATCATACATACCTCAAATCTCTATATTCTTTGTAATTATTTATTTAGAAAGATTTAAATTTAATTAAGGATAATTTAATCAAAACCCTTCTTAGTTAATGTACAAACGACCAGTCCAATATGTACTAGTTGGTGTACGTCACTATTTGGGGTGTGGTTGTTTAATTTTATTCCCCCAATACTGTCACTTGTAAAAGGACAATGTTGTACCAAAAAGTGTAAATGGACAATGTATGTTAAAGATCTCTTTGAAATGAATTTGATATTTTTTTTTTTCCTTCTGAGGAAACTAATAAGTTCATTTAGTATTTAGTAATATCATAATGAAAGAAAACCCACCCTCCATAAGTGCAACTTTTTGACTTTCATCCATAGTAGTTCATGAACATCCTATATCTTCTTATGCAAATAACATACATATCATATCCGAATGAAGATAAAATCATTTAATTCATTTCACTTTCCCAATTGATCATTATAATATTCATTCATGAACCTCCTTATGAAGGTTAGATAAAGTACCCCAAGTAGCATTAATCATGAACTTTTTTTTATAGGAACTATTTTATAGGAGTAACCCATCATTGTTACTCTTTTCGTTCTTTTTTGCTTGTCACAAATGATATGAACTTTGACCAATATTTTAGATCTATTTTTTCATCATATCAATATGAGAAAAATTGCAACTCATAGTACTTTTCTTATAGTTTTTGACTATTCAAATTTAATTTTAAAATATTAAATTAATTGAATCTAATTTAGCTTTAAAAATTAGTCAAATTAACTCTCGAGAAACGAAACGTAACAATTATTTTGGAACAGACAGAGTAAATGCAGTGAAATATAATAATAATTTTGACATATAGACATCATCTGAGTCAAAATTATTTGATTCTATCGGTGAAATATCATATATCATAGTTGAAAAGTAAAATAAACAATAAATAAATAAATATTCCAACTGAAATACGTATATCTCACTTTCTTTAAGAAAATTCAAGCCCACTACGGTAGAATCTATATTGGTCCAGTAGTATAACTTTTGACTTGTCTCCTCCAAAATACAACAAATCGATCATGTCGTGTAACTCAAACAACTCTAGATTAGTTGAAGAGTCCAAAACTCCCACTAAAAAACACCCTTTTTTCAACATAAAATTACTCTCTTTTATAATGAATAAGTTTAAGACTTAAAATATATTTTTTTTGTGCCTAACTCTTCCTTTCACTAAACTAACCTCAAAATATAAATACAATACAATGTTCTTTTTCATCTATATAACATGATGCTTCTCATCCACTTTTATCTACCCAACACATGAAAAAAGCATTCTTTACATAGGTGTAAGATTTCTTCCACAAATAAATGTCAAGAATGTGAATAGTACATAATTTAAAGTATAGTAGGATAATTAGTAGGAAATGATGAGGAGAACGTCTCATAGTAATTACATGAGTTACAAAGACTAATGACATTACTTTTTTCACTTTATGTCCACAAATATATCATGCACTTTAATATTATTTAAAAACACATAACTACCAGCATTCTCTCACTCTTTTTAATATTAAAATAAAAGTTCATCTGTTGAACGAAGACTCTTATTAATGCATCTCAAGTTACATCAAAACCATTCACAAGAAGCCAAGCTCGAAATCACCAAGAGTTGCAAAGTCTATTCATGAAGATGGATGTGATTGAGGATACTTTGACTCCATCCCAAAGGTTTAACGTCATGGCGATTGCAAAGGGGATCGAATAAAAAGACACAAGAGGCCAAACTCAGCTATGACAGACGAGGATGCCACTTACGGACAGTACAATTCAAATATGGACCATAAGTTGAAAGTGGATCAGATATTGGCCACTATTGCATTTACGAAGTCACATATGGTCTGTAAATTCCACATACATCCATATGTTTATTTACGACAACTTCATTTGACAGTTTTATGCATTATTTCATACGACATTTTGGGCATTTGCGTAATAGTTTATTTGGACTATAAATAGCTGGGAGTAGCCTATTTAGATGTAGATTTTGATAAACATTGATATTGACTCGTTGAGATCTTTTGTGTGCTTAGTTAAGCCTTTGGTGATATTTTGTTTGATAGGTGAATTGGAAGATGAGTGTCAATTTCCTTGGGGTTCATTTCATAACTTAGATACTTGTTCTTGGATTATTAATTGAATGTTTTAGCTTACTACAACTATATATAATTATCAATAAATATTTTTACTTGTGTCTATCTTTTATTTTTTCTTTATTGTTCTTAGATTAGGGTTTCTTTTTCCTATTGTGCATGCATCAATTATGCATAATGAAAGTGTGTTTTGCATTGAATCTTCTCTTAGTAAAACAATAAGCTTTACTCAAGAGTTAATAATGGTCTTAGACTTAAATTATGACTGCTTAAGAAAAATAAAGTATCATTGTCTAAACATAATAATCATGGAGTTGATATAAGTTTTAATAGTCAGTACACTAGGACCTTGTGCTATCTAGGTTTTCATGAATACTTTTAAGAATAAGCTTAATTCTCATAGGAAGCGTCTTACTTCTGCAATCACAATCTCACATAGATGAAATCTATCAAGAGTGATCCTGTAATTTCAATACCCCGCTCATACAAAATATAGATTTTCATAAAAAATTCATAGACTCAATCGTTACAAATTGTTATAGGAAAAATATAGTCACACCATAGTAAAATGTACAAAGAGACTAATATGTATTAGTTGGTATGGAAGGTGTATGCCACTATTTTGGGTGTGGTTATTTAATTTTATAACCCCTCCCCCCCCCCCCCCCCAATACTATCATTAGTAATTGGACAATGTCAAAGATCTCTTTGAAAGAAACTTGATTTTTTTTCCTTTTGAGGAAACTAATAATTTCATTTAGTAAAACCTTAACGAAAGAGAATCCACACTCCGTTAGTGTAACTTCTTGACTTCCATCCAATAGTTCATCAACATCCTACATCTTAAGTAAATAACATGAATATCATATCCGAATGAACCTAAAATCATTTATGGAGAATTGTTTAAAATGTCCTTGAACTATTAGATTTGGTATAATATTATCCTTAGTTTAGCTATTGGATTAAATATGCTCCCGACGTTAATTTTTTGGGCCAAAAGGGTCCTTGTTATTAACAATCCACACTCATAAAGTGAATTGAGGATGATATTATACCAAATCTCATTGTTCAGGGGCATTTTAGACCCTTCTCCATTAAAATAATTCAAAATAACTTACAAAAATTTCCCATATAAATAAAAAGAACCACCCTATTTTGACCCAACTTGCCTGAAAATAATATTTCAAAATTTATTATTGTGGGGCACCTTTTTATTGACCTATTTAAAATTAATTTATTAAAACCCAACCTATAATTCAGAATCCAACTAAAATACATAACGCCCCACCCCTCCCCACCCTATCCGATTGTCGTATTTAAATAAAAATTAGTATTTTCTATCAATTACCCAATTATTTTATTTATTCCTTATTTTTTTCTTTTTGAATCTCTTCCTAATTAGGATATTAGGAACTCGAACTTGGGATGAATTTACATATTTTATATTCTTTTGATTTGTATTATTATCGGGGGGGAAATGGTATAAGAGAAAAAAGATTATTTTATTATTTTATTTGATTTTGAATTTCGGGTATATATACGCTAAAACAAATGCAATTTACATAGTTTCTTAGTTAAATCATCTTCTGTTGAATTAATTAATTATTCTTATTTTTATTCTATCGTAAGTTGAAAAAATAAAAATAATGGAGAAGATCCAAGAAGAATATGAAAAAGAGAGGAAAAGTGGTTAAGTGGGCAAGATCCAAGAAGAATAAAAGAATGAAAATAATATTATTTTTTTTGCTATATTCTATCCTCTCATGATAAAAATACAATCAAAAGAATATAAACATGTAAATTAATTTCAAGTTTGAGTCCCTAAAATCTTAATTAGGAAGAGATTAAGAAAATAATGAACAAGAAAATGGTAATTAATAATAAATTTTATAATAAAAATAACAGAATCAACCCACCTATTCCCAGTCAGGACTATTTTCACAGCTAAGGATTATGTATTATGTATGGGTATATATTAGAGAGATAGTTAGGCTTCACAATGTCTAGTATCTATTATCTCTAATAGAGAGGCACAATTTATAGCTAACTTCTGGAAGTCTTTCAAGAAGGGTATGGTGCTATATGTTAATCTTATTTCAGCTTTTCATCTTCAGACAGACGGACGGCCGGGGCACATGATTCCGATTCTTGAGGATATATTAGGGCATCAGTGCTAAACTTCAAGGGAAGTTAGGATGATCACTTGCCTCTTATTGAGTTTGTGTAGAATAAAAATTATAATTTCAACATCAGAATGACGCCTTATGAAGCCTTACATGAATGGAAATGCAGATCCCCCATTGATTGGTTTGAGGTAGGTGAGTCAGGATTGATTGAACTTGAGTTAGTATATTAGGTAGTAAAGCAGGTTAAGCTTATATGGGAGTGGTTGTTAACAACCTAAAGTCGCTAGAAGTCATATTCTGATGTACAATGACTGGACTTAGAGTTTTGTGTCGATGATTGGGTGTTCCTAAAAGTCTCGCCTATGAAGGGCATTATGAGATTTGGCAAGAAAAACAAGTTTGGTCTGAGATTCATTGGGCCATGTCGGATCCTTCGGAGGGTTTAGGATGAATAACATACGAGCTAGAGTTGCCTTCGGGGCTAGAGTATGTTCATCCTGTCTTTCATGTATCGATATTGTGGAAATACATAAGAGATCCTTCTTGGGTTGTTCCACTGGAGGATGTTCAGATTTTAGAGGTTTTGTCCCACAAAGAAACTCCAATTGTAAAACTAGATCAGCCAGTCCGCAAATTGAGGACCAAAGATGTGGCTTTCGTAAAGTTCTTGTAAAGGAAAAAGTGATAAACGGAACGTATAACATAGCCGAATTAGCTTAGGATATAGAATTAGTTAGGATTAGGATATAGAATCCTAACCTTAATATATTTATAATAGACTAGTTTGATATAGTTTATAATTAGGATGTAGAATCCTAGTTCTATATTACAATAGATAGTTGTAGGTCTATCTAAGAACCACCTATGTGCATGAATTAGTGGAGAAGAGAAACATAAAGAGTTGTATTTTTACACATAATATTGTTCTATAAACTTCTTCATGGTATTAGAGCTTTGGTTCTAACCTAAGTTATTCTATACCCTGAACCCTGTTTCTTTAATGGTTGATTCATCTCCCTCCACTTTCTCCCTTTTACAAAGATCTCTCCATTAATTCATTATATGTCCCATAAAACTAAAATTCTCAAACTATCTTATTTAGAGGACCCAGATAAATTAATTGATGCAAACCCTGAAGATTGGTGACATTAGCATGAATGAACCACCATCTAAGATTAATGTGGTAAATAAAAAAGGTGAATAAGGCATCAACCCTAAATTCATAGAATAGGAAGAAAAAGACGTCTTGGTGAGAAGTTGGCTAACTTGAACCATGAATGAAGAATCAATGTTCCTTATTATTGATCGCACTTTGACCAAACAAATTTATCATAAGGATAATTACCTACAAGCTACCAATGATAAGAAATTTCAATAGAAGCAACAAATTCAGAGTATCAAGATGAGATTAAACTTTCTAGATGAAGACATAGAAGAATTCAAAGGAATTTGTCACAGTCTCACTGCTATACACAAACTATTAGATGAAGATAGCAAGGTTATAAATTTTTCTAAAGGTATTGGAAACAAATACAAAGTCTTGAAGATTATTAAGCTAAGCACGACTCCATATATATATACAACCTTCATTAAGTTTGTTAATACACTGAAAGGGTACGATATGAGAGAAGAGGATCGCAAGAAGGATCATACTGATCAAGTCATGATTTTTTTCAAGCCCCAAAAACAAAAAGTTTGTTTACATGGACTCTGAAGCAAGCTTGGAGTTGTATCATTGATAAACGCAAAGTTTGTTTACATGGACTCTAATATTGATATATTTACAATAGATTAGTTTGATATAGTTTATAATTAGGATGTAGAATCCTAGTTCTATATTACAATAGATAGTTGTAGGTCTATATAAGAACCACCTATGTGCATGAATTAGTGGAGAAGAGAAACATAAAGAGTTTTATTTTTACACTCAATATTGTTCTATAAACTTATTCAATAAAAACATCAAGGAAATAACATGGGAAGCCAAAGGTAATATGAGATCTAGATACATCTAAGACTCTACCTATTTTGAGCACTAAAGTAATGGCACTAGAGCCCGAGGTGAGTTACCCCCCTTCAGTTACAATTTTTAGTTCAGTTATAATTTAATTCAAATATTTATTTGTCGAGCTGCATCTTATTAGTATGTTGTATCACCCTATGATGCATTTAGAATGGACTTTTATGGATTTTAGGTTTATGGGTAGTCCCATCTACAGAGGATACTGTGCCAAATTTCGGACAACTCCTGAGGACTTAGCCAAGTGTGTCTGATTTTCCCTCCAAGATGAATGTTCCTAAGGTTGGAGGATATAATACCCCTCCCGTTTCAATTTTTAAATTAGTCTATACTTTTAGGATAAGACTTATAGTGATTAATACGCTAGGAAGGATGTTTTATAAGGTATTCTAATCACACAATGATTGTATGTTAAGTTTAGAAGTCAAGCAAGTTGTGACATAAAATTCGGCCAAAGTTATCATAAATTATATTAATAAATTCTCTGAATTTGGGTCAAATATCTTGAATATTTTCTCCCAATATATAAAGAATTAGAGGTCACATGGCCTACCAAATAAAAGGTCTACGAATCTAGTTCTTAATGCATTAAATTTTTTGTCCATACAACTTCAGTATAGAGAGATATTCATATTTTTGCATGACTGTGCAACCAAAAATATCAGTTGGAATCTCTAGGTCGGTGGTTCTTTAGAAAACGCCATCTCCTTCATTTTAATTCCCTAATTTCAATTGAAACCCAGAAAAAATCAGAGTTAAACCCCATAAATCCTCCATAGTTGTTAATGTAGCTCAAAACTTATCGGAAATCGCTCTACGTTGCGAGTCCATCATTGTGGCATAGTTTTTTCGTCAATTTTAGCTCTGTTTGTTGTTAATTCGAAGAGGCATCTCATGGCTTTTCTGTTTCTCTATTGTTAGCATCCATTTATCGCTAGGTAAGAGTTCTAAATCTTTGACCGATTCTTAATTTGAGCTTTAGAATTAATTTTGAGGAAGGACATATTATTATGACATGTTTGTCATATTTTCTTGATGTACATTAATTAGAGCTCATGGTGGGTGTTAGGGATTATGATGTGGCAGTATCTACAGGAGGTTAAGATCTAGGTTTTGATTGACACTAAGGAATCAATGTAAGGTATGTTAAGACAATCTTTTCTTCTCAGCATATTTCCCTAGAGCCTAAGTACCATAGGGCTAGTATGTTATTATTGAGGTACTTATAGTCGTAGTTGTTGTGTTGGCTGCTTGAGTAGCTATATTTATTACTCATTGGGACTCTTATTCTTTGATAGCAACCTCATGTTAGATACAATTTATAATTACTTGTATAGGTCGTTTACAACTTTCTTGCTTACTTTTGGGCTACTTGCTTGTTGTTTCTTTTGAGACTGTTGTGGCTACTTCAGATAAAGATACATGAGCCTTGTGTACTCAGATACACACATAACAAGCCTTGTATGCTCAACTTATTCTATTTAGAGTATTCGGGCTAGCTAGCTAATCAGAGCCTTTAAGCTAATCAGTTACTTAGAGCCTTCGAGCTAAGCTATCACTCAGAGCCTATAGTCGCTGCATTCATTAGATATTTTTGTTAGTTGATTATTTATGTTATTGTAGAGAAGGTAAGTATGTTAGATTTATGTTCATGCTCCTACCTTATTACCTTTTGCTCATATATTTCAAATTCAACTTTAAAGTTTGCCTTACATATTTGGTACTTCATTTTGTACTGATGCTCCGAGCCTATGGGCGCCGCATTCATACCTGTAGGTCCCAACAGACGACTAGATATGCCTTCCTAGTAGCACGATCGAGCTCCAATAGGTCAGCTAGCTCATTTTTTTCAGAGTTTCCAGAGTTTTTGAGCTTTGTTACCTTTTTCTATAAATATCTTTTGGGTAGGTCAAGGCCTTGTCCTAGCCAAGTTTATTACTCTTAGAAGCTTGCAGACTTTGGATTGTATAGATGTGTGTTGTCGGTTATGTTGGCCTTGTTGATTTATTCTTTTAACACAGCTGCCTATCGGCTTTAACCATATATGTATATATGTGTTCAGTTTATATCTTTCTAGATATCATGGTGTCCTCGACAGGATGAACAAGATTTAGTTTCTATTTTATATGAATTGTTGGGATTAGCTGAGTTTAAAACAAGTTATGTTGATAGGGGCCTTACCAGTCGGGCTTATTTTTAAGCCGAGATATTCTTGTTTGTTTTCTTGATTTTATGGTTGGTATTATGCTAGTAGCTTAGTTGCCCAACAAAGGTCACCTCAAGTCTAAGTTGGCATTAGGTTCCAGTTGCATCTTTAAATTGAAGCATGACAAGTAGTTCAATTTCAATATCATTTCAAGTTGTCTATCAATCTCTTAATTTATGTAAGAATCTCATATCGATCCAAGCACAACTAGGACAACAATTATCATAAGATATCACCATAACCTGACTCCAATTCAAAAGGAGAGTAAAATTCATCAACTAAAACGTAAATGGATTGAATAAATCACAAAAGTCATATAAACCATGCTCACAAGGCAGGGAATCAGTCCAAATAAGTAAAATAGTCACAATAACCCTTAATATAGTATTGACACCCATATAAATGTTTGTCATCTCATTTATATGGGACCCCCATAACCAGTTACTCTTAAACTCAGTCAAATAATACACTAACACTTTATAAAGAGTCAACAAAAGCCTTAATTTGCCTTAAATAAAGACTGAAAAGTCAAATACTAGCCTTGCCCTTTCTTAAAGCCTCTAAATGATTCTAATCTGAGCAAATAGGTAATATACATAAGTAAATGAGTTTGTAAATACTCATATTGCTATACTTTTACTCTAGGTCCAAAAAGTCAGTCCCGAGCCTACAACGACAAACAATAATTTTCTTTTAAAATTTGATTACCCATAAAGTAAGGAACTCAAATCTAAAATTTCATCAAAAATGGAATTCAAATAGACCTTTCGAATTATCAATAATTGCTTTCATAACTTTAGCCTCAAAATCTTCATTTTTCCCAATTTAAAATATTGATTCAAAGGTGACATCATCAATAAGTATTGATAAATATGTAAATAAAGATTTAGAATCTATCCAATAAAGAAATCTTGAAAATTTCCTTTTGAATAGCCCAAAAATGTGATTTCAAACTCCCAAAATTCAGGTATGAAGTTTATTTTCGAAAAAATCAATTTATATCTACTTCGGTGACAGATGTTCTTTGCAAACATGAAAGAGCTGAAGGAGCTTTGAGAATGGGAAGTTGGCCCGACTCAGAACTTTCTAAACGTGACGAACTAGTTGCAAACACGAAGTACATACCTCAATCTGGCCCGATCCACCCCCTTCACAAATGTGGTCCCTCCCATGAAAACATGAAGACCACCAAAACGCATCCTTCGCAATTGTGGCATGACCTCGTCAACATGAAGGAGGCACTATCTGATAGCTGAAACCAACAACAACTAAAAATTTAGAATTTCTTGAATAAACCCTCGGGATTTTTTCAAAATCCCATGAAGACAAACAAATAGTCTACTAGACTGAAAAGATATTTTAGACCGGTTAGAACCATCAAAATGCTGATCCGATATCGTCTTGACCAAGTGTTGGCCAAGGTCAACTTCTAAATTTTTGAATTTCCAACTAATTACACAAATTACATCTGAATTCTTCGGGATCGAACCACTTGTCCAACTAATCTAAAATTCACCTTCCAAACCTAATAAAACTGTCGGAATTTCATTTCAAGTTCATCTTCCTCAAATGTTGACTTTGCTCAAACTTTCCAACTTCTAAGCCTTCAAAATTGGAAAACTCCCTCAACACCCATTAGATCATCCCAATAATTGGTCTATACATCTCCATACATCATAAATACCATGCTAAAGTTATGGAAAAGGGTAAAACAAGGAAAATATGCAGAAATCACAAAATGACCACGAGGGTTGTTACATCATCCACCACTACAACACATATTCATCCTTAAATATATGGAGAAAGAAGATTCCTGAACTATCAAAAAGCTGAGAGTATCTCCTTCACATGTTAACCTCAACCTCTCAAGTAGCCTCCTCTACCATGTGATGCCTCCACCAAACTTTCACCAAAGCTAACTCCATACACCTCAACTTTTGAGTTTGTCTATCTAAATTATCCAAGGGCTCCTCCTGTAACGACCCAAGTAACGGATCGTGCTGGCACCTAACCAACTCTAACCTAGATAGGAGAATGCTTACCACTCAACCATTCAATTAAGTGAGGAAAATATATAAAGCAACTTTTGAAAATGAACAATCTTTTAAATGAAATAAATATCTTGTTCAAATACATTTATTACATAATTGCATTGCAGAAATAATATAACAATTCCCCAGAACCTAATCTAAAATGGTACAAGAGCACTAAGTAAGGGAAAAGATGACCCGAGACACAACTTCCATATTAGAGTAAGATGATAGGAGCTACTAAAGAGTAACCACCGTTGTACCTATTAAAACTCCAACTAACCTGCAACATGATGGAGATATAGTAAGTATAGTATCAGTACAACCACACGTACTAGTAGGTATCATCGACCGACCAGAGTTAGAAGCAAATAACAACAATAGAAAGTAGGAAGGAAATCATAGCAGTAGGTGTTATTTCCGAACAACCAAACCTTCCCAAGCCCTTTTTGCTAAGTACCCTAACTCTCGCCCTACTCCTTCTTTAATAGAACCTACAACCCTGCATCTAACAAATTTATGACCCACTATTCTACATCTGAGGCCATTAGCAAGGCTACTAGTCTTATCCTCTAGAGGACCACAAGGACTAGATCAGATTACTCCACACCCCACAAGTTTATATATATATATATATATATATATACACATATATAAATCTTGCATACTGAAGTTATGATCTATGCTCAAACCAAGTCAACCCTGACACTCACATACTCTGGTCCACCTCTCATACTCAACAAGTCATTTACGCAATAGTGACCATAATTATATATATATATATATGTGTGTGTGTGTGTGTGTGTGTGTGTGTGTGTGTGTGTGTATACAATAATGTAATGATATTAATGCATGCATGCAAGGTGTACACATACACTAGAGTTGGCAAGGACTCTCAGTTATGACCTGTATAAGACGAGCTCAATCCATGTACTAGTACTGGCGTGGTACTTGATCCATATAACAGTGTCAACATGACAACTAATCTATATAACAGTGTTGGTGTGACACCCAATCTATACGACATTACCTCAATATACATAATATCAGTCCAATGCTCAATGTATAATGATAATTCAATAATCTCAAGTAGTGACCGAAGGCTAGTCACACCATTCAATTTATATATATATATATATATATATATATATATATATATATATATATATATAAGCACAGTGTCACTTAATTTAATATCACACTAGGATGACTCATACTTACCCAACACAACAGTCATACCCATATGTTACCTACCATACTTATATCGACTAACAACTCTAATCAATGATACTATACTCTATCTCTCACTCCCCTTCTTCACTACCACATCTATACCTATTCTATCATGAATAACTATTCCCAACACAGTTCACTACCCCCACAACCTTTTTTGACTACTCTCAAACTACCGAGGACATCTAAATACTTACCAATTACTCCCTCCCACCATAATTCAGACTATACCAGTTCTACTTAACCAACCAAAATGCACACTCTAGACCCTAACTTCACACTCATCATCTTGTAGTAGACCTAACCTTTTATCTATCCCGTAAAACACTCCCATTTATCAACCCACCTCTAATTCATGCAAGTCTCATACCTTTCGATAATTAAAGGGGCAAATATAGTTCAATAACTTATCAAGCAATGTCATCAATTCATTATCTTAGTTTTGGTTATCATTCAATCTATCCAAACTCTATGCCCGTAGTCCTAAAGCATGAAATCTCCTGACATAACTACCATTATTACATGTATCTAGCCCAAGTCTACTATAATTAACCATAACCTACCTCGTAGACAAGTTCCATTGCTACGGAGAGAAAAAAGTTATTCCTTGCGAGCCCTGCCATTGACCAATGCATGGAAATCCCATCAGTAACGCTTCAAAAGTCACACTCTTGGAGCTTGGCCTCTAATACTCGTCGTTCTAGATATAGGGTACACTTGGGTGTGTTAGGGGGAAGGAAACTACATAAGAAGCCTTCAGCTTATTGTCCGACTTTTGCTACAGCGACAGAAGTGTCGCTACAGTAGCAGATCTGTCACTGTAATGACGGGTCAATAGGCTTGGCCCAATTTTTGAATTTTCATCCCAAAATGATATAGGCCACGACTTTTCCCTATGAAATAATTTCTACAAGGCTCGAAATAAAGATTTCTTGGTCGAAACATTTTTTGGGATGGTTTTTAGCATAAAGATGATTTGAGTCATTATATTAGATACCAATTTATCCACCATTCGTCTGCGAATGGTTATGGAAGGAGGAAAGGAGATTTTCAGCATGATTCTCAGAATCCAACACACACAACGGTTAGAACTTGTGATCCCCTACCCCTATTAATTTCTTAATGACACCTTCCCAAATCACGATCAACTAAAATTAATTACCACCATTACCCGACAAGTCTTTGCACCATAGGTCACTAAGCTTTTAGCACAACGTTCATTCACTATAACCCAAAGAATATGATTAACAATAAAATTTTATGTCACGCGTCACTTACAAATATCGAGATATCACGACCCAATTTCTCAGGTCATAATGACACCTACCATAACCCACCAGTAGGTAAGCCAGCCTATAGTCTGGAACAGCTAGTAGTGGACTAATAAGGAAAACGAAAGCAATACTAAATGAAAATGAGGAAAAAGTCAAGAAGGAAGTAAACATATCCCCAAGACCTGGTGGACTCAATACAAAAGCTACTAACAATACGAGAGTACAAAGTAAGCATAGTGTAAATATATATACAAAACTGTCTCTGAAAGACAAAATAATGATCAGTCCAGCAAAAAAGAGAGAGAGCAGAAACAACTCCAAACGCCAGAAGTTCACCCCAAATCTTTGATCCATGACAGCTTAGTATGATGCACACATCAGCAGCAAGAACTCGTACTATGATCTGCAGGGTGCAGAAGTGTAGTATGGTACCAAATATAAGGTACTCAATAGACATCGACCATCTGAGCTCCAAAGATAATACAAGTATAAACAACATGTAAAACAGGAATATAAATTACAGGCAACTATTTAAGAAAAAAAACATGATAGTGTCAATGAAGAGGTAAGGATAACTATAAGATAATACTACAAGTAATAAGGGACACAAGCACGATGGTCCCAAGCACGATACCATCAATAACTAGTCAATATACAATAGCAGAGTGAAAAAAGAGATATACAGTATACAAAAATAGTAGAAAGAAAGGAAATGATCTACCAAGAGTAGCTAGAGAAGAATGGATAAACAATCGCTCTATACAGATAACCAAACATAAAGATACTACCCTGAGGGAGCCAGTCTAACATCATAAGGTTCATAAACAATAGGGGAGCTAAATCTAGCCTAATTAGGGTCTCTAACCAAAAAGTGAATAATCATAAGATAGTCGAACAATAATAAATCTTACCATAATAATAAATCTTACCATAATAAGGTAGTCTACTATTAATAAAGCTCAACATAATGAAGAAAAAAGGAACTCGGAAGCGTACCTACAACCTCGGGTACCAATCCATAACCATCCTGCCATGAATCATGTGAAAATATCCAAGCAATAACATAACCGGCTAGCCCCGACAAATAATAACCTAATCGGGCCCCCATAAGCCCAGAAGGTACAAGAAATCACTCAGTAAACAACAACCAAAACCTATACCTATCCACCCCCCATAATACCAATAGATATAGGTGCCAAATAATTATATTGGTGATAGGTAATGCATATGAATGAAAGAATGCAATGTAAACCAATACTACCATATCGACTGAGAGCTAAATTGTACCAAGTATATACACCTTTTTTGGCTCACCGGCTCGCAAGGCAGGTCCTATGAATATCACCTCTTGCGGTGGTCCCTAGACGGGGAATCCATAGGGGACTCGACATATCCGTATATACTGCTTGGTCCCAAACCAGGACTTTCAATAACCATCATAGCAAATCTACTCTGTCCAGTATCGGAGAGTAATAAGAGTATCATAAGTGCTCAAAATCAAACCAAGAATAAACAAGTATAAATCTATAAGTCCATTACCCAAGATCGAATACGGGACTAAAACGGTATAATAATGTAGAAAGGGTCAAAATTCCCTTGATTGAAGTGAGTTAGTAGTGAGGAAAAGAGTGGATTAATAATGGACTGGAATCAGCCTCGGTCTAATTTTTAAAGTAGTATGTTTAGTTTAAAATGTCATATTCTAGTAATAAGAGTGGTACAACTTCCATTTTAAAAGAATCAATTTTAAAAGTGAAAAGGTGGAAATAAATCCCTTTTTATAAAACAGTAGTAAAACCAAGGTTTCACCCGAAATCGTACCACTAAATAAGCGTAAATACGTCTAAATGTATGCATGCCATCACCAGTATCCAAACAATACAATGTAAGCATCCAAGCATCTAAGAACTAAAACATGTCCTTTAAAAGAATAGAATACTAACTTGGTGTCCAACTGGTATCGCAACCATGACCTCGGTCCCAATAATATGAAAATTAACATAATATCAGCACCATGTGGGAAACTAAGGTAAACAAGGGCATAAAGCTATTAGAAGGATCTAATTGGGGGATATCGCCCAATTTACTAAATAATATGGTAAATCTTATAGTAAAGGATCCTTTTTGTCAACCTATGGTTAAATAAGTCTATAATCAGGTGCAATAGAATCCTACAACCATAACGGGTATTCTAGGCTAGGGCTTGAGTTACATTTCTAATCTAAATCCCCTAAACAGGTCAAGTCATGATACAACTAGGTCAAAACCTATCATATAATCCCTACCTAGCATGCGACCTATACAATATATAATCTCAAGAGAAGAGTAGACCGTAGCCTATCTTGAAGCCGAACCGTACTCTTAAATCTTCTATGAACTGCTCGTCTCCACTCCACTATCTCCGAATGTTGTTGCACTATTAAAAACATAATCTACATATTAATACAAGTAAAATAAGACCAATATTATAATATAAAAGCTCAGGCCAAAATCGGGGTAAAAAATGGACGCATGGGGCCCGTAAATAAAATTCCAAAATGGAAACCATCACAAGGTCCCTTGAAGGACAAGGAATGCATGTTCAAAATTTGAGCACGAACTGAGTACAAATCAGGGTCTAAATTAGCCCACAAAATTAAGGAAATCAAAACTAATTTCTAGGAATTTACAAGGAAAATAGCAGAATTTGATAGGGAAAAACAAAGAGAAATGATTAAGAGGTGTTGAATTAGCTTAGCTTAGCCTCAATGGATGATTTTCCATAATTTCCCATACTCCAAGCTCTAATAACGGTGGAAAAAAGGGTTAGAAAATGATGGATTTTTTGGGGAAGACAATAATATATAGGGTCAGGGGTTACTCATCGCGATCACGAGGACCCTTGGCCGTGATCGCAAAGTACAAAGAAATTGTTCATCGTGAATGTGAGGAACTACATGCGAATGCAATGAACAACTGGATAATGCCATCATGAACATGATGAACAACTGGAGAAGGCCATCACGAACGTGATGAATCCTTCGCGAATGCAAAGAAGAGACTGGACCGGGTCAGGTCGATCCTTCATCGCAAACTTGAGAGAGAGCTCTCGAACCCAAAGTTCAAAGACTTGACCCTTCGTGAACGTGGCCTACTCCTTATAAATACGAAGATGAAAATGGGCCTGCACCAGATGCTGCAAAATCTGTAAAATGCCTAAGTCCCAACAAACTCTGACTGGGTGCTTAGGATTCATTTGAAACCCCATGCGCGCAAATGAACTATGCTACCATACCGAATTCAATATTCCAAACATAATGAAATCGTAAAAAATTTCATCTGAGGTCATTTTGATAAAATATGGGCCCTACACCTGCTATTCCATTTTTACCAATTTCCAACCAATAGCCCAAAATACGACAATAAGCCTCGAAACTCGGACCAAGGGTCCCCCAAGCGAAAATTTTATAAAAAGGCAATGTTTAGGTTTAATAGAGTGGTGCAAGCTTGGATTGAGGTAGGTGATGGTTTTAATATACTTGAAACCTAATTTGTGTTATGTGTGCATGATAACTATTCCTTAGTATTGCTTGTACAGTGCATGATCAAGGAAAGTGAATGACTATTTGATATCTTAAGTGCTAATCGCATGAACTTATATAAAAGCTTGTTGGTTTTTACAAGTGTTGTTTATGTTATCATTATAGTTGTGATTGTTGTGATATCTGTTATTATTGTGGAATATACCGGTATTTGAACATCTCCACGAGATTAATTGATATAAGGTTGGCAAGCACTTGATATCTGGGAATTGGTATATCGACAAGACCTCGTCCTCTGTAGGTCATGACTAGTGGGAAACCATAAGACCCTTAGCATGTATATACAAGGTACAGGTGAGTGTGATGGTTCCTTGAGTGAATCGGGGATTATGTGTTTTCTTGATTGTGTTGGTTCCTTGAGTGAACCGAGTTATATGCTTGATTGCTATAGATGGTTTCTTTATGTAAACTAAGATGCATGATAAATGCTATTGTTGTTGCTCTTATAGATCCTTGAATGGTCTGGGTTAATTTCAAGTTATGATATAACTCTATCTTGTCTATTACTTATGTAATTGGGACTTGATTTATATGGTAGTTGTGTTATGGTTGTTGACTTAGAGTCTTATTGGTGGTCATAGTTTGAATTTACTTGTTATCCTTGTTGACTCATATTGACTAAACTTCATGTTATACTTATTTACAAGGTTAAGTGTTATGAACTTGAAATAGAGTTGCATGATAGGGTTCATGGTTGCCTTGTTGTACTACATTTTGGTTATGTGTCCATATTTCTCATTTTGGGTTGGCCGATGACCCTATTGGTATACTGTTGTTTCTTGTGTGTTGATACTATACGTGCTTTTCTTTTTGTTGAGTGAAGAGCATTTTCTAGCGATTGTTTCAATACCTCAGCTGTGATTCAGACCATGTTTGAACTCAACAGTATATTACTTAGTTCTTTGCACTCAGTATTGTATTCAGTATAGTATATTGGAATTTTTATCATGCTCAGTTTATTTTATAACTTGTATATCTCACATGCTCAGCACATTCAAAGTACTGATCACATACTTTCTTTGTGTTGTATCATTTTATGCTATAGGTTTGAGCGCTTTATCTCAACATCACATTTAGTACGTTCCAGTGCCACATCAGTAATAACCAGTGGTGAGTCCTCATCATCCAAGGATGAGTGATCATTATGTTTTCTTTAGTACTGTCAGCTTCAGTATTTAGAGTTAGCTGGGGACTTGTCCCAGCAACTTGTCAGTAAAAGAGGCTTTTTAGACGTAGAGTCAAACTTTTCAGCTTTTCAGTTACGTTTTAGTCTTTAGTATTTCTTTTCAGATTTGATTTATTTCAGAGATTAAAAGACTTGTCAGATATTTAAAAAATTTAAATTAGTTTAGCTTTCGCTCAGTCTTATTAATATTCCGATTTCTTAGTATAAACCCTACCATAGGTTAGCTTGGGGTCGTTTGTGACTCTAAGCACCATGTTACATCTAGGGTGTAGGTTCGGGTCATGACAACTACTCAAATCTCCAACGATCTAATGTCATGAGTAAGAGAAACTTTACAACTGTCATAACGTATAAATATACAACTGTCTGTCTTTGAAATAACATAAAGACAATAAAAAAATAGATGAAGCCGAGAACATGCTCTGAATGAGGAGCTCACGACTACTTGATAGATCCCAAGGCTACACGAATCACGAACTACAGATGACACTTGAACTAGGATCTGCACTGATATAATCCAAATCGGCGGCAACCTTTCTTGGCTTGTATTTCAAGGGCAACAACAAGGTATCCAAGCCACAATGAGTTTAAATCCACAAGTACGTGGATGGAGGGTCCATTATGCACTTCAAGTAGAGAAATATTGCGTATGGAAGATACCTTGGGGTCAAAAAGAGACATTGGAGAGGTCGTGGGCAACAAAGAAAAGCTAAACGTCGCCCTGAGAACACCTGCTAACTCACCTGCTCCCTCAGGTCCCTCCTCTGCGCTAGCAGGTTACCAAAACCGCCCATTCAGAGACATCTGCACCCTGACCTATATGGGCAGATGGTCCACCTGCATGGACAGGTCAGCCCAGACTGCCAACTTGTACTATTTTGTGAATTGGGTCACTTTTGTGCCCATAAATGTAATAATAGGCCTAAGGGATATAAATACTAGTTCTTCACTTTCATTTCCTTAGATTTTTATAACTATTGAATTTGTGAAACACTTTGAGAGTGTGAGAGCTTGGAAAGCTTGCATTGATTATTACTTAGAAACAGGGTTGCGAGGGCTTTACGATTCCCTCAAGGTCTTCGTAAGAAAATGTTTCTTCTTGTAGGGTTAATCAATAGAAGTTTTAGGGTTTAATATACCCTTTGGTTTCATTGATTCCTCTTTTTGTGTCTTATTATCTATCTCTATCTCTATCTCTATCTTTTATTTTCCGCATTCCATCGTTTCTTTGAGTTTTCATGGTTATTTTTGACTTTCGTATTTTGGGGGTTATCATTTGGTATCAAAGTAGAGCTTAGATTAGTCCTTTTGGTTTTAGTCTTGGGTTTTGATTTTACAAAGAGAAAAAAATGGTTTTTGAAAATTTCCAAAAGAATAAAATAAAACTGAGTTTTGAATTTTGTGTCTTATTGAGCTTCTTATGCCAGATTAGTGTTCTCTAGAATAAATAGAGTCTAGATCTGAGACTTGAGCTCGTTTGGGTTTGATTGGAAGGATCCACCATTGTTGGAGGTGAAGAACTTGAAAATTCTTCAAGTGGGTTTGTAGATCTAGGTGAAATTGGAGACTCTTGAGTATTCGGGTTTGTTCTCCTTCACATTTGGAGTTCAAATCTGAAAGTTGAGCTAAAAAGACGAAGGAATCCATTAGGGTTTTGATTTGGGTGTTCTTCAAGTTCATAGAGTTTTCATGACATGAAGAAAATTGCAAATGGGTTCTAAAATCTGAAGAAATTGGTTGGGATTTGAGGCTTAAAATCATTTGGGTTATGTTTAGAAGGTCTAAAGGAGCTTGGGTTTAAAATTTCGTCGAATTTCGAGTTCGTTTGAATGAGGTTCAAATTTTGGTGTTCTTGAAGTTCTTGGATATCTTCATATCTTCAAGTGAAGAAGATGTCAAAAAGGTTTTGTTTTATCCTAGAAAGGAAGAGAAAGAAAAGAAAAGGTGTTAGTACAAAGGAATATCCAAAAAGAAAAGAGAATATTCTAGGAGAGAGAACCCAAGAGGGCCCATAAAAGCTAAAAATTTGGAGTGTCCAGCTAGTCTGCCAGGGAACCTGCACCCTCCATCTGCGTTTGCAGATGGAACCTACAGTTGCAGGTGGGCCAATACAAATGACGCTGCTTTGGTCTGTCCTTCCACCTGCGAGGTCATGTCCCCATCTGCGTGGGCGGGTCGTCTGAACGCACCTCAACCATTCCAAAAAAATTTTGCTCATCTTTTAACTTCTTAGTTTCATTTCTTCATTCCTTATTTCATTTCTTGATTGTTAAGCTAATTATCAATGGGTAATTATCCTTACTTACTTGGTTGATTAGTTCTTGAGTCCGTTCTTTATTAGTCCCTTTTTTTTGTGCTTTTCTAGTTTAGCTTCATAGTTAACTTCTTGTTTCAACTCCTTTAGTTTAAATCTAGTCCTCCGTCTTTCTTTAAACAAGAATCCATTCCTTCCAAGAGTATAAATCGATACCTTGTGTACTACCAATGTATAAGCAATCTTCAATACTAGTCGATCCAATTATGAGGCATATAAAGGTGAGAATCTTACAAGTGTTGGTGAGGAGATTTACTACTAACCTTCTTTGCTCGTTTTGTAGGTACAATAAGGAAGTATGTCGTAAGTAGCCTTGGATACATGTGACTACAACATAGAAGACTATGATTGTAGTAATGAAGACTATGGCTATGATGGAGCTGGTGATTATGGGGATTATGGAGGTTACGAATATAACCATGATTAAGAGCCGTGTGGGAATGAGAGCTAATATTTTGGAGGAGAATATGAGGCGAATGGTGAGTCTAGCTCTTATGGTAATATGGAGAGAAAGAAGAGCCTTGCGATGGTTCTTATGATGATGATGGGGAATGTGAGGAGTCTTCCACTTCTGTTTTCGGGCATGAAAATGTACATGAGGATTGCAAAGATTCGTACTTCTCATCTTATGGTACTTCTTGTCTTATTACGAGTGGTTATACTACCTCAAGTAGAAGAACTCCAACATGGGAAGAGTTGAATGGGCTTATGAGGCGTAAGTATGTGCTGGATGGATACACAAAGCTTTATATTGTGGACCTCAAAAGACTTGGTCTAAAAATAAAGGTTGATATTTGTGGAACTTTGAGGCTTGATCTTGCCTTAGAAGATTGGTGTTATAAGAACTACATTACCTTATCTACAGTGGACTACTTGAGGATACCTCGAGTAGCAAAGTAATATCCATGTACTATGGATAGATGTGAAGTCAGGGAGATGGTAAAGGTATCTTTCACACGTCATGGGTACTATGAAGAGGTTTGGTGTGATGTATACCCATGGACTTTTGTCATCTATGTTTGGGGGCCAATTGGTTTCAAAGGCATGGCGTTCCAAATGAGCAAATATGGCCCAAACATATTGTGAACCAATAGGGAAATCATCTCTTTCCAACTACTTTCCCTACTTCTTACCAAGAAAATTTGGGTACTTATTCCAAGTCCCATGAGATTGAGAGACAAAAGATTAAGAGAAGTAAGGGAGCGCGAAGTGACAATCTAAGAGTGGAAAAAGGAAAGGTTGTGTGGAGTGATGTGAGTGGGTTGTCACAATGTTATCCTAACTCATGTAACTTTTCTTCTTTATCTAGTTGTCTTGACACTTGTGTAGGTATTGTTGGAAGCAAACCTAGTAGAGATCCCCCAAAGTGTGAAGAAACAAGAGGTGCTTAAAGGGAGCTCGAATGAGGAGTTGATTCAAGGGAGTAAAATTGACAAACTCCCAAGTGATGAGAACTCCCTAAAGAAGAAAATATGCTCCCATGTTGAACACCAATGTGAAGACCATACTTTGCATGAGCCACAAGGTAACAAAGCTAACCCTTGCACTTCCCTAAATTTGAAATGTCATGATGTGGCTAGTGGCCAAGTGAGGGTGATTGGTGGCTTGTCTAATGTAAAGTCTCATGAGTCTTCCCTTTGTGATACTCTTAATAGCAAAATGTTGCATGATGATCAAGTTCTTGTTGTGAGTTTGCAAATACTAGTTGATCCTTTCGATGACCGAATTGACTCTTTTAGCAAGATCAATTTGTGTCCACCTGGTGCTAGCACTTTTAACTTGAATGAGGTCCCATTTCTATCTGATAAGAGTATTAGCACACTAGTTGATCCTTATGAAAATCAAGGTGAGTCTATGTTGGCATGTGAATTTCCTATAACTAGTGAAGGTGTGTGCATTGATCAACTTGCTTGTGAATCTAATCCACTACTTGAGCATATTTGTTGTGTGCTTGATGAGCCTTAATATAGTGATGCAGTTGATAGAGCTGATCATGTGAATGAGAATGTTGTAAGAGATGACATGTATCTTTTTGAGTGTGAACTTGCATGCTTTAATTCCTTACCTTTGGTTGTTGATCCTCTCTCAAAGAAAGATGTCTTGTTTGAAAATAGTGAGATCACTCCTTGCATGACACCTAGTGATGTGCAATGTGATGTGCTTAAAAAAAGGGATGGTATGCTCAAGATTCACTTGTTATCTTATTTCTTGAAATCTATTAAGAATATAGGATTGAGTGAAGATTGTGCTAACTATCCAATTTTTGATAGTGATCTCTCACTTGTGAAAAAGAATGATCAATTGGGTGAAGATAATCTTGATTTGCTTGAATATTTGAGGAACCCAACTAGTGATTATTCTTGTGAAAATGATTTTGGTTGTGATCCTTTGTATGACACCCCACCATTGTTTGATAAATATGAGGACGACTTGTGTGATTCTTGTAAGGACTTGAGTCATGACCTCCTTTATGTTGTTGATGGTTTGTGTCTACTTGAAGATCCTTCCCTTGAAAAAGAAGGTGTTATTTGTTTAGAAATTGCTTCTACTTCTTCTTTGTGTGCTTCCTTTATTGAGGATACTAATGGTGATGATCTTGAATCTAATAGTGAGTATATGCTTAAGAACACCTTAGTTGAAGTTAACTTGCGTGACACCTTTCTCTACCCTCTCTATGCTTATGACATTGTCAATGATAGTGAGGGTATGTATAGTTGTGAGGTTGACATCTTTGGGGAAAATGGGTATTACCTTGACCCATGTTCTTGGATACTTCTCCCATTTGACCCCGATGTTCTCTTGGAATGTGGTGGTTGTTATACACCGAACTTGGTGCTTGATCAAGATGACAAGCCAAATTTGATTGAGGTTGTTGGTATTCTTCCCTACGATGGAAAGTCTTTCTTGAGGATTTACAATCTACTTGATAGGCTCAAGTTGTGCATGGGAAACACTTCAAACAAAGATGAGTGTCCTTTAAAGAAGGGGAGTAATGAAATAGTCCAAGAGAATTCACCAATGTATGTTTCCAATCTTGACCAAATTTTTATGACTTATAGGTCAAAGAGTGAGTTTTATCCTGAAAGAACTTTGGTTGAATCCCATTTATGTGATACCTTACATTGTTGCTCGATTGAAATTGACGACCTCTTTCTCAAAGGTGGTATCATTCTTGTTAACCCTGGGCAAATGTGCTATTGCCTCTTTTAGGTGTTACTCCTAAACTTGCATCCTCATTTGACACTCTTGTGCTTAAGTTGTATAGACCACAACTTGTGGATGCTAAGTTGAGTACTTACTTGTGGAAGAGTCCATGGTTGTTAAGAACTTTTTTTCACCCTCATAGGGTTGGGCAATTTGAAGTGTTAAGTGGGAATCTTGGAAGTTGTTTGAAGAAGAGAGGTTATAAGTGTTTGAAATATCTTTTTATCTCTTTATGTGTTCCTACTCATGAGCACACCTTATATGAGATTAGGGTCTTTAGCACCTTTCTTTACTACCTTTTTGCATATGTTGTTATTCATAACCATGTTGAATCAACATCTTATGTAGGCTTGAATTATATAGAAAGGAAAAGTGTTGTGTGCCTCAATGATTTGAGTCCATCCTTGAGTGTATTAGTTGCTAAATCTCTTGAGCCATGTGGCATTCTTGTAGTAGTAATACCCCAGATGAGATTTCTATGCTTGATTCCTTTCTATATTATCTCTTTGCTTATGATGATGTCCATGTTAGTTGTGGAATTGTTTTATTTGGAGGAAGTATGTCCTTTGGCTATTCCACTTGTTTGAGTAATGATGCCATGAGGGTCTCTCATATCTTTGACCCCGAAAAACTCTTGTGGAGTTGTGAACCGTTGGTGGCACCACCTTTGGTGTGGTTTCTTGGAGAGTTATTAAAACAATTGTGTCTTATGACTCCTAAAATGAGTGTGATCTTACCTCCTTGGTTTTTTTATGCCATTATGACCTTTGTGGTTTCCTTATCTCTTGGTATTTTTCATAGTCGGTTCCTTTGTACTCTTTTCAATAAGCTTCTTGTGTTAAACACAAAAGATCGTTGGTTATATCTTAAGTGCGAACAACCTTGGCATGGTGCTATGATTGATTTTGCTAACACTAACCCTCATACCTTGAGGATATTGTTGTTGCCTGTTTTCCTAATGGATTTGCAAAGTTTGGATTCAAAGTTGAATCCTTTTCAAGAAGGGGAGGATGATACAAGCCAAATCGGCGTCAACCTTTCTTGGCTTGTATTTCAAGGGCAACAACAAGGGATCCAAGCCACAAGGAGCTTAAAGCCACAAGTACGTGGATGGAGGGTCCATTATGCACTTTAAGTAGAGCAATATCTTGTATGGAAGATAGCTTAGGGTAAAAAGAGACATTGCAGAGGTCGTGGGCAATAAAAAAGAGCTAAACATCGCCCTGCTACTCCCGCAGGTCCCTCACCTGCGCCACCAGGTGACCAAAACAGCCCAATTAGAGGCATCTGCGCCCTAACCTACGTGGGTAAGTCAGCACAGATGGCCAACTTGTCCTATTTTGTGAATTGGGTCACATTTGGGCCCATAAATGTAATAATAAGCCCAAGGGCTATAAATACTAGTTCTTCACTTTCATTTCCTTAGATTTTTATGACTATTGAATTTGTGAAACACTTTGAGAGTGTGATACCTTGGAAATCTTGTATTGATTATTGCTTAGAAATAGGGTTGCGAAGGCGTTACGATTTCCTCAAAGTCTTCGTAGGAATAGGGTGCTTCTTGTAGGTTTAATCAGTAGAAGTTTTAGGGTTTAATATACCCTTTGGTTTCATTGATTTCCTCTTTTTGTGTCTTATTATCTATCTCTATCTCTATCCTTTATTTTTTGCATTTTCAATTCCATCGTTTCTTTGAGTTTTCGTGGTTATGTTCGACTTTCGTATTTTGGGGTTATCATGCACCAAAAGGGTATAGAAAAGTAAAAGAGAGTACAGTCTATTTATACTCAGTAGGCATCATATGGCGACCAAGCTAAGTATAAAACTAGACAAGTAAAATTATATTACGAGTGAGGTAACCACCCTGCATATAGAAAAAGTTCCAGCAGATCAAGCTGGACTGCTCCAACAATATTATGGTACAATCTCAAGAATAATATAAGTATAACAATATCACATATAAATATATCCAAAACATAATATCACCCACGTATAAGAGATGCGATGTAGTGCAACATGATGCTATAGTATGAATGCAATGTTTCAATGATCATTTCTATACACCCTCAGAGCCTAAGCTTTCAGAAAAGGACCCATCAGAGTTTCGCAACCCATATGCTAATTATAATCTCATCAGTCAACTTTGCTGGCACATCCCTCGACTAAGGTATTTTATAAAATATTTCATTTTCTTTCCCAAAGAAATATAAGTTTCATAGTAGTACCAGTTCCATAAAAATATGTGATGAATGCGTATACATGATCATAGCAAAGAAGTTAAAAGAAAGATAGAAACCAAGAAAGTGGCTTATGCTAAGTTGGTTGAGAGCAAAGATGAAGAGGAGAAGTGGACGAATAGGGAGAAGTATAAGTTAACTAGGAAAGAGGTTGGGTTAGTAGTTACAGTAGCTAAAATAGCAGCTTTAGATAGCTTGTATGTGTCTTTAAAGAAGAAAGACGGGGATAAGAAGTTGTACAAACTTGCCAAGGTTAGGGAGCAGAGGGTTTGTGACCTTGACAAAGTGAAGTGCATCAAGGAGGAGGATGGCAAGGTATTGGTGGAGGACGCCCTCATTAGGGGGAGGTGGCAGTCTTATTTTCATAGACTTTTGAACGACGAGAGGGACAAAGGAATTATGTTGGGGGACTTGGAGCACTCAGGGAGGTGTCGCAATTACAATTATTATAGGCGTATTAGGGTTGAGAAGTTCAAGGGTTCTATTAGTAAGATACGTAGGGGTAGGGCGACTTGGCCAACTGAGATTCTAGTGGATTTTTGGAAGAGCTCTAGAGGGGCAGGTACGGAGTAGCTGACAAAGTTGTTTAACATCATTTTTAGGACGCCGAGGATGCTCAAAGTTTGGATATGGAGTACGATGATTCCATTATATAAAAACAAGGGGGACATTGAAAATTGTAATAACTATAGGGGTATTAAGTTGGTGAGTTATACTATGAATGTTTGGGAAAGAGAGGTAGAGTTGAGGCTGGGGAGGATCGTGACTATTTCTAAGAATTAGTTTGATTTCATGCCAGGTCACTCGACTTCCGAGGCCATTCACCTAGTGAAGAGATTAGTGGAGCAGTATAGCAAGAGGAAAAAGGACTTACACATGGTGTTCATCGATCTTGAAAAGGTGTACAACAAAGTCACTAGGAAGGTTTTATGGAGGTGCTAGGAAGCTAGAGGTATGTCTGTGGCATACACTAGGTCAATTCATGACATGTACGATAGTCCCAAGACTCATGTGAGACTGGTGAGAGGATATTTGAAGCACTTTTTTATTTTGACAGGGTTGCATCAGGGATCGACTCTTAGTCCATTTTTATTCGCCTTAGTGATGGATGTATTGATGTGGCATATTCAAGGAGAGGTGCCTTGGTGTATGTTATTTACTGATGATGTAGTTCTAATTGACGAGACTCAAGGAGGAGTTAACGATAATTCGAAGGTTTGGATACATACCCTAGAATCTAAAGGGTTTAGGTTGAGCAGGACCAAGATAGAGTACTTGGAGTGCAAATTTAATGATTTGATGCATGTGGCTGACGTGGTAGTGAAGCTAGATGCCCAGTCCATTCAAAAGAGAGATAGTATCAAGTATTTTGGGTCTATAATTTAGGGGAATAGAGAGATTGGTGAGGATTTCATGCATCATAGTGGTGCAGGGTGGTTGAAATAAAGGCTTGCTTAGGTGTTTTATATGATAAGAAGGTGCCTCCTAAGCTTAAAGGAAAGTTTTACATAGTGGCAGTCTGACTGGCTATGTTGTATGGAGCTAGATTTTACCTAGTCAAGAACTCCCACATATGAAAGTTGAAGGTGGTGGAGTTGAGGATGTTGATATAGATGTGTGGACTTACTTTGAGAGATAGGGTTAGAAATAAGATTATTCGAGAGAGGGTGGGAGTGGCTTCGGTGGAAGGAAAGATGTGAGAAGTGAGGTTGAGATGGTTTAGGCATGTGATGAGAAGGTGTACGGATGCCCTAGTTTAGAGGTATGAAAGGTTGGCTATGGATTATTTTATATAGGGTAGAGGTAGGCAAAAGAAATATTTGAGGGAGGTGATTAGACATGACATGGAGCGGTTACAACTTACGAAGGACATGACCTTTGATAAAAAGGCATGGAGGATGTGGATTAGGGTAGAAAGTTAGTGGGTAGGAGTGCGTTCTTACAAGTAGGAAGGAGGGCTTTTGTGTAACTGTGCCTATAGTCGTAGTGTTATGCGTATGTCTTGTAGTTTCTTGTTCGTAGTGTTTTGGCTATGTTTGTTATTTTGGATAGATAGTTTATAGTATTACTCTGTGGGTGTATTATTTCTTTTATTATCTAGTGATATGTTATCCCATTCTACTGTTTGTTTTTATGTTTTTATGTTTGTTATACTGTTATTTGTCTTGAGCCAGGGGTCTATCGAAAATACCTTCTCTTGCTTTATATGAGGTAGTGGTATGAACTGCGTACACTTTACCCTCCCCACCCTACCTTATAGGAATACACTAGGTATGTTGTTAAAGTCAACACAAGCCCCTACTCAAGTATCACAGTGATAATAAGCTCTCCAATCATGATAAAGTCAACACAAGACCCACTCGGGCATCACAATGATAATAAGCTCTCCAATCAATAATAAATCAATACAAGCCCCCACTTGGACATCATAATAATAATAATCAACCCCAAAGAATGTATAGAACAAGGTTACACCCAACCCATAACATGCTTTACATAATTAGTTATCTACCCAGCTAAGTCTGAAGAAAGCTAAGTCATAACCAACCTCGAAAACCAAAGACACGAGTCTGAAGCCCTCAACACAAAGTATTTCCCTTCTGAGAGGCTTCAGAATGCTCCCAATCTATCAAAATGGTTTTAATACATAAATAGGAGTCTATTTATACCCATATTGACATACTTTTATTTTGGGTCCAAAATCACATCCAAAATTGACCCAAAAAATAAAAGAATAAAACTGAAATTTGAATAAAAAATCACTTCACCTATAGTTAAAGGGTTCCAAATTTTAAATCACATCAAAAATTGAGTTCAAATCAGGTTAGAAGTTATCGAAATACTCATTTTTTAGTTTACTGGATAAAATCCAAAATTTCAAGTTTAAAATCCTTGTTTTGAAGATGATTTTGCAATAGAATCAATGGGTCATGACTAAAAATAGGTTTAGAAGCTTACCAAAATAAAGATGATGAAAACCCTCTTAGATTATCCTAACATCGTGTTCCCCAAGCTTGAAAATAGTGAAAATGAGGTTCGAAGATGAAGTTGGGCTATTTATACTGTTCAATGAATAGTAGCCCACATTCGCAATGCTCCATCGCATTCACAAAAACCACCAGTCCAAAACTACCGTATCCGTGGTGGACTGGTCGCGTTTGTGAAATGTTAGCTTCAACCCAGACCTGATTCACTCCTTTGCATTCACGGTCCCTCCATCGTACTTGTGAAGGATAATAAATTCCTTCTATATGAATGCGATAATAGGGTCGCGAATGCAAAAAAGGCCTGAGGCCTACAATATTAGTTATGGTTAAGGCTTAAAATCTCTCTGAATAGACCTTCGAGATTTATTTAGGACCCCACAGAAAAAAAACAATAATGCTACTAGACTATGTTCAACGTTCTGGACTTAATAAAACCATCAAATTTACCAAAAAAGTCATTATAAATAAGTTTCACCCAAAAACCACTCCAGGTCAATAAAAACTATTTTCTCTCTCAAACACTCAAAAATTATAATAGGGCCTTGAAACCCAAACCAACCACACTACTAATCCATAATTGATATTTTAAAACTGATGGAACTGACAGAATTATCATCTGACGCTCAGATCTCAAAATGCTGACCAAAGTAACCTATATCACCTTAAAGGCTACTCAAAACCACAAAATCATATAAGTCACTCCTGAATGCTTTAAGTATTATACAAACTATCCATAAAACTTATAAATGATATAAGGGAACAATGGGAAAGGGCAAAATAGTCAAAACATAAAAAATTCTAAATTTCACCAGCAGGGTTATTACACCGCCAGAGCAGAGCTCAGGCAGCCGTGAAAACAGTTAGGGAGAGGTTAGAATCCTCTCTCCTACTAGAGTATATTCCTGAGGTGGCTGTAGGGGAAACAGTGGTGCTAGTTCAAGAAGGTGCAGTGTCGTCTCAAATTTTGTCAGATATGATTCAGTAGGTCTTAAGTTTTTTGAGTGGGTTGGCAGAGACCGGGGCTTCACCAGTAGTTCCCACTGTACAACATCCAAGAGTATATCATGCTACTAATGTGGCTTCCAAGATAGATGAGGCTTCAAAGATGAGGATCTTTCTAAGGCAGGTAGCAGGTCTGATGATGACCGGAGATGAGCACGATTTATTCTGTAAGTTCATCAAGATAAAGCCCACAATCTTTCATAGTTCTAAGTCTAAGGATTCATACAGGTTCATTATTGACTATCACGAGAGACTTCATAAGATGGGAGTAGCTGAGCAGTATGGAGTTAAGTTTGCCACTTTTCAGCTACAGGGTGATGCTAAGTTGTGGTAAAGGGGCCTATAAAGAGTGTAGGGATGGTAGGTCACCTCCATTGATATGGAATTAGTTCTATTCTATCTTCTTAGAGAAGTATGTCCCCCGTACCTTGAGAGATAGAATAAAGAATGAGTTTACCAATATTGAGTAGGGGAATTCTTCAATTGCGGCCTATGAGCCTCTAAATTTTAGCTCTTCAGATGGTATCTTTCAATAGGTCTTTTCAAGAGGTGATTGAGTTTTTCAAGAGTGCAGAAAGTGTAAAATAGGATGGGTACGTAAAGATGGCAGTGAAAAAGGCTAGGAAGAAGGCAACTATAATGGTTCATTCTCTAGGGTACAGAGGTCTCAGGGGTACTCTACACGCCCTATTCAGTCAGTTATGTAGGTTTTGGTTGGGGGTTTATCAAGGGTCAGTCAACCTTTTTCAAATTTTGGTGGGTATCTTACTTTTTCTACTCCAACTCAGTGACCCACCTTAGACCAAACTTGTTATGAGTGCGAGGAGGTTGGTCATATTCTAAATAATTATCCTAAATACAAACAAGCTTGTCAGTCAAGCCAGCAACATTCTCTCTAAGCTATAGCTCAAGTAGGTAGGGGAGAAAGTGGAAATGGTAAAGTCCATCCTCAAGGTGGGCTTAGTGGTAACATGGTAGGTAGAGGTGGCAACCAGCCTAATAGAGGCAGTAGGCATGCTGATCAGAATGGTACAAAGCCCGGCAGGAAAGGTACATAGATGGGTGATTGGGCCCATTTCTAGGCAGGCCCTAGGAAAAGGTATCGGATATAATAATCAAAGATATTATTCCTGTTTGTGATCGGATGGTTATGATCTTATTTGATGTTGGTTCTATTTTCTCTTATTTGTCTGCCTATTTTGAAATGGGGTTGAACATAGTGTATGATTTACTTGATGCTCTTATATATGTGTCCACTCCTTTTGGTGATTTTGTGGTTGTTAATAGGGTTTATCATTCTTTTTATGTTACTTTATAGGGTATAGAACGTGGAAAGACTTAGTGATTTTGGACATGGTTGATTTTGATATTATTTAGGGGATGAGTTGGTCGTTTTCTTATCATGCTATTCTACACTTTCATGCTAAGACAGTGACTATGGCTATGCCGGGATAGATAGGCTAGAGTAGGATAGTGATTATACAACTGCTCCTATGAAACTGATATCTTTCATTTATGCTAAGAGATTGATAGAAAAGAGGTGTTCAACATTTTTATCACATCTTCGAGACACAGTGCAGAGGTCCCACCTATTGGGTTAGTACCTATAGTATGTGAGTTCTAAGAGGTGTTCCCAATGGATTTTCCTAGCATGCCACCAGACGATGATAATGATTTTTGCATTGATCTAGAGCCAGATACTCATCCTATGTCCATTCCTCTCTATGGAAAAGCTCCAACTTAGTTGAGGGAATTGAAGGCTTAGTTATAAGAATTGCTTGCTAAAGGGTTTTATCTATATGAGTGCCTTCCCATAGGGTGCTCTCATGTTATTTATAAAGAAAAGGATGGTAGTTTATGTATATGTATAGACTACCATTAATTGAATAAAGTTATGATCCGTAACAAAAAAAAAATTCCCTGCATTGATGATTTATTTGACTAGTTGTAGGGTGCATCAGTCATTTCTAAGATTAATTTGAGATTTGAATATCATCAATTGAAAATTCGGGCTAAAGATATTCCTAAGTCCGCATTTTGGACCAGGTATAGGCACTATGATTTCTTAGTGATGTCTTTTGGGATTACTAATGTCCCAACAACTTTTATGGATTTGATAAATGGGATATTTAAGCCCTATTTAGATCTGTTTGTGATTGTTTTATTAATGACATCTTAGTTTATTCTAAGAGTAGAGAAGATTATGTAAATCACCTAAGGATTATGTTGGGTTTGCTAAAGGAAAAGCAGTTGTATGCAAAATTATCCAAGTTTGAATTTTGGATGGCTTTTGTGTCCTTCTTGGGACAGTGATTTCGAAGGAATAGGTTATGTGAAATGACCCAAATTGTTGATACACTGAAATAGGAGGTAGAAGTTGCACCTAGATTCCCCTTAGCAAAATTTTGAGGAATTCAGGGATAGTCTAGTACTGGCTTATTCTTGAGGATGTAGTAGTTGAATAAAATCTAGTATTAATATGATTGGTAATAGCGGGATTTGATGTGATAGTTGGTTATCCAGTGAGTATCGGAGGCCGTAGTAACTTCTAGCACCTGAAACGGAGTTATAGAACTCCAGTTATAGCATTTATCGTGGAGGGGTTGGTTCGCGATGTCGAAATTCATGGTGTATGTTGTAAAATAAGGAAAAACTGAAGAGAGGTCCCGAGTTTCTGCCTCGGACCACTACAGCAGTACCGCTACGATGGTGCTAAGAACCGCAGCAGCGGCGTTGGTAAAAAAGGCACGGACCACTGCAATAGAACTTTAACGTGCAGTAAAATTTCAATTTTTGAAACTAGAAAATATTTTCATTCTCCACTTTTTTATAAAACACAATAAGGGTTTGAGGAAGGCGATTTTCAGAAGGTTTGTGGAGTTTTTCATCATTGGAGGTAAATAATTATTACATTCTAGACTTGAATTTACTTCATTTAACCTTAGAAAATCACTAGAAAAATGAATTAATGGTAGATTTGGGGGGTTTAACCCTAGTTTATGGGAATTCATGAAAAGTAATGGTAATGTGTATAAATTCACTAGGAGATGATTCTAGGGTGTTAGAAAATACTAATGGGACTAGAATTACAATTATTTATGCTAATTGAAGTAGGGTTCCTGAAGTTTAAATGATAAGAAAATCCTAAGATGATGAAATAGGGTAAGTGAATGGCTAAAATTAATGTGTTGTCATCCCTAACGATTAAAAGAGAATGAATTATTGAAATGGGTGTATATTCTTGTTGTTGTACAGATCAATAATGAAATGAACGAGAAAGAAAGGGCAAACGTGTTGCTTAAAAGTGACTTTGAACAAGGAATTGAGGTAGGCTATGGTTTTGTTATAGCACTTAGACCTTCTTGGTTTGGTGCTTGTTGGGATTCAGACATCTATGATTTCCTTCTAGCATAATTTGCAATTTAATGACTATATTGCATTTTTATTTGTATTGTAATGATATGTTGAGATGATGGGTCGGGTACCACGCCGGTGCGAATATGATATGTTGAGATAATAGGTCGGGTACCACGCCGGTATGAGTATGATATGTTGTGATAATGGGTTGGGTACCACGCCGGTATGATATAATGTTGATAATGAGGTTGAGAAGGGTAAGAGATCATGCGTGCATCTTGCATACATATACTCATACATATGCATTGGGTGTCTTATGATGATTATACATGATGATGAGTTATTGATGAAAATGACTAAGTGTGAAAGCCTGTGAAAGTAAACTTGTGAGTTGTAATTTTGTGATGATATATGATGTGTTAGGTTGAATGATATCATTGGTTATGAGTTCTCTTGCTTTTATACTTGCTTGGCTTGCTTACTTGTACATTGTTGAGTTAGTCGATCTATGATGTTTACAAGTACTTGTTGATGTACTAATGCTACCTATACTCTTCTTTTGTTGAGTGCAGAACATCTTCATGCGGTTGGCACGCGACCTCGGGTCTGGTTAGCAATTTAAACCCAATTCTGAAGATGAGCATCATGACCGAGCAACCTTCAAATCTTCTTATGATGTTGACGTCCCTTGCTTCGGGACTAAGACGATTTCCTTTTGTTATGTTTTTGGGATACTCTATTTATTTCTAGACTTAGCTGTTTTTAGATATTCTTGTATTGGTGACTTTAGGTCTTGGGAATGTAATTAATAAAGGTTTTCGCACTCTATTAGTGACTTAATAATTTCAATGGTTTGACACTTTATTAAATTAATCAATAATGGAGTTTTAGAACTTGGTAAAGATGAAGTTAGTATAATATTAATGTAAGAGTAACCCTTAGGTGACTAAGGGTAAGTGTAGTATGGTTCTCCCGTCATAGGTTAGGGCGGGTGCCAATCATAATTATTTGGGTCGTGACAGTTATGGTACCAGAACAATTCTAGTAGAGTCCTGCGAAATGGTACAGAGAAGTATGTACTTTTCTTTGGGTGGCTATAAGGCTTTAGGTAAAGAATTTCCTCTCTTTCTTCATGTCGTGCTATTACTTGATTCCAATTGGTATTTGGTGATCTAAATTGGTATCTGATTCACTGAATCTTGTTCGCAGATGCTGAATACTCGTTCTGCCAGAGTAGCAGCTGCGGCAGCATCTATAACAACACCCGTACCGACTGTTGGGGCCGCAGTTCGGGGCAAGCATCGAGTTAAGGGCAGAGCAAGAAGGGAAGGACGAAAAGCAATGCCCGTTAGAGATGGAGCACACGCAGCCGAGGGACTAGCAAGATAAACATCGCCGACCCCTCCCCCACATTAGGATGCTCCAGGCCATGCTTAGGATAAAGAGGACGTAGTTGAGGAAGAAGAAATGATAGCTCCAGAGAATGTGGTGCCAGCACCAAATGGTGCAGTTCAGGTGCCTTTATCTGCAGAGGTGATTTAATAAGTGTTGGAGTTTTTGGGTAGCTTGGCTGGCACTGGCTACACTCCAGTGGTTCCGGCTGCTCCGTCCACAGCCTTGCAACATACCACTGTTGTAGCACCCAGGATAGATGCAGACTCAAAAACATGGGTGTATCCCCAATAGATACTTGGACCGGTGATGACTGATGATGAGCCCATATTTTGTAAGTTCATGAAGAAGAAGCCCCTGGTATTCCAAGGAACATAATTTAAGGATGCTTTTGAGTTCTTAATAGATTGTCATGAACGACTGCACAAGATGGGTATTATTGAAAAGTATGGTGTGGAGTTTGTTTTCCTTCAGCTGCAGAACGAAGCCAAGCAATGATGGAGGTCATTTGTGGAGTGCAGGGTTGGCTTACCTCCACTTACTTATGCTCAATTTCATAATGTATTCCTTGAGAAGTATGTTGCCCTCACTTATCATGACCAGAAGAAAGATGCATTTCTGAGGTTGGAGCAGAGTAACATGTCTATAGTGGCTTATGAGGCCAAGTTTCATGCCATGTATCGCTATGCACTATAATTGATTACCTCAGAAGAGGAACGGATCAAGTACTTTGTGAAGGGTTTGAATTCGGGGATTCAGTTAGCTACTTTATAGGTGGCTATGTCTGGTTAGTCCTTTCAGGATGTTGTTGAATTCACCAAGAAGGCTGAAGCTCTTGAGAAATAGGGAGAGGTAGAGGCAGAGAAGAAGAAGGCTCAGACCTCGATCTAATTTATTGGTGCCTTCTCAAAGGGGCATGGTTCTTCTAAGCCCTACTATTCAGCTATGCTAGTATCTGCAGGGGGCCCATTTGGGGTCAGCTATCAGCCTTTTGAGCCTGCAGTTACACGCATTCTTCTTCTTCAGTTCATAGGACTACTTTAGGACCCAAATGCTTTGAGTGTGGGGGTTTGGGACATGTCAGAAGGTATTGTCCTAATTTTTTGTCTACAGGTCAGCTATCATAGCAACCGACTTCTACTACTTAGTTCTGGTAGGTCGTGGTAGAGGAGGAAACAATAGGGGTCGTCCACAAGGTGGGCGTAGTGGACAAGCTAGGGGTGACTACCAGGCCAACCGAGGAGGAGGACAATTTGGTAGAATTGGAGCTCAGGGTGCTAGAAGTAGAGGCCAGGGTAGTGACAGAGCACATCTTTATGTAGTTTCGGCTCGTCCTGAGGAGGAAGCTTCCTATGTGGTAATCACAAGTACTATTCTTGTCTGTGGTCGTATGGCTTCTATATTGTTTGATACCGGTACCACCTTCTCTTATGTGTTTGTGAAATTTACTATGGGTTGGGACTTAGACTGCGAATAGCTTGATGCTCCTATGTATGTGTCTACACCGATAAGGGTGTATGTATGTGTTGATCAATTTTATCGTGCGTGTTCTGTGATGTTCATGGGGTTTAAGACCCTGTCAGACTTAATCATTCTAAACATGAAGAAATTAGATATTATTTTGAGGATGAATTAGTTATCCCCTCATCATGCTACTCTTGATTGTTATGCCAAAATAGTCATTGTAGTGATGGCCGGGAAAGAGAAGTTAGAATGGGAGGGTACTTTTAAGCCTAATCCTGTAAGGGTTGTGTCCGTAATTCGTACTCAGATATTAGTAAAGACAGGATGTAGGGTGTTTCTAGCCATTTTCAGGAAGATAAATCTATACTCTCTACTATAGCATCAGTTCCAGTGGTTTGTGAATTTCTAGAAGTGTTTTCAGATGATCTTCTGGGTATTCCTCTAGATCAGAAAGTTGATTTTGTATAGACCTAGATCTGGGGACTAGACCCATTTCTATTCCTCCATACTATATGACACCTACAGAGTTGAGAGAGTTGAAATCCCAATTGCAAGAGTTGTTAGAAAAGGGTTTTATTTGGCCAAGTATCTCTCCTAGGGGTATACCGGTGTTGTTTGTGAAAAATAATGATGGTAGTATGAGGGTGTGCATAGACTACCGCTAATTGAATAAGGTGACCATTCTTAACAAATATCCCTTGCCTAGAATAGATGATATGTTTGACCAGTTCTAATGAGTTGTAGTTTTCTCTAAGATTGATTTGAGGTCGGGTTATCATCAGCTAAAGATCAGGACAGAGGACATCCCAAAGACTGCTTTTCAAACTCGTTACGGGGACTATGAGTTTCTGGTTATGTCTTTTGGCTTGACCAATGCCCCAGCTGCTTTCATGAACTTGATGAATGAAGTGTTTAAGTCCTTTTTGGATTTGTTCATTATTGTGTTTATTAATGATATACTTGTTTATTCTAAGAGTGAGAAAGAGCATGACGCTCATTTGTGTGTTTTGTTAAAGACGTTGAAGGAGAAGTAATTATATGCTAAGTACTCTAAGTGTGAATTCTGGCTTTGTTTGGTGTCCTTCTTGGGGCACATGGTTTCTAAAGAAGGGGTTGTGGTGGACCCGTAAAAGGTTGAGGTGGTCAAAAAATGGGCCAAGCCGACGATAGTGATAGAAATATATAGTTTTATGAGGTTGTGTAGTTACTACTGTTGGTTTGTTAAGGGGTTTGCTGTCATTGCTTCGCACATGACCCGCCTGACTCAGAAAGAAGTTCTGTTTGAATGGGATGACAAGTGTGAGGAGAGCTTTCAAAAACTCAAAACTTTATTGACTTCGAATCTAATACGAAGGGTAAGGATTTTATTGTATTTTGTGATGCCTCACATTTGGGTTTAGGTGTTGTGTTGATACAGGATCAGAATGTGATTGCTTATGCTTCTAGTCAACTAAAGGCCTATGAGAAAAATTACCCCATGTATGACTTGGAATTGGCAGGCGTGATGTTCGCTTTAAAAATTTGGAGACACTATCTCTATGGGGGTAAAATGTGAGGTGTTCACACACCACCGCAACTTGCAACACGTGTTCACCCAGAAGGATTTGAATCTGAGACAGAGGAGATGGATGGAGTTGATTAAAGACTATGACATCTCAATTCTGTATCACCCAGGTAAGGCCAATGTAGTGGCAGATGCACTAAGCTAGAAACCAGTGAGCATGGAGAGTTTAGCATTGCTGGAGGTTTCCAGGTACCCATTGGCGAGAGAGGTACAGTCTTTGGCTAATGAGTTTTTGAGATTGCAGGAAATTAGCGAAGGAATTATGTTGGCACATGTGGAGTCTAGGTCCATATTCTATGATCAGATTAAGAGTAGACAGTTTGAAGATAAGAAATTGAACAACCTCAGAGAAAAGGTGTTACAAGGGGAGGCGAAGGAAGTCATTCTTGATGACGAGGGGCGGCCTTGAGAATTTGAGGTGTGTTGTGTGTACCTCGGGTAGGTAACTTGATTCCTACCATTCTGGCAGAGGCTTATAATTCCAAGTACTCCATACATCCGGGTGCCAACAAGATGTATAGAAACTTGAGATGGTGGCGAAGGATGAAGCATGGCATTGTAGATTTTGTGGTTAACTGTCAAAATTACTAGCAAGTCAAATACAAACATCGGAGGCCTAGTGGTACTTTTCAGCGGGTGCCCATTTTAGAATAGGAGTGGGAATGGATAATGATGGATTTTGTGTTTGGTCTTCCAAAAACCTAGAGGAAATGCGACTCCATTTGGGTTATTTTTGACTGATTGCTATTCTAGATGAAGATGTGAAGAAGTTGAGGACATGAGTTATTCCTTGTGTGATGGTTCAGTGGAGGAACCGTACCATTAAGGAAGCTGCATGGGAGACAAAAATGGACATGTGTAAACGGTATCCGCACTTGTTCATTGACTCAGGTACACTCTATTCCAGTTGTTATATCTTTTTTAGACCAGTTGTCATTCGGAGACGAACGAGTGGTAAATTGGTATCTAATATAACAACCCAAATTATCGTTACACTGAAAAAAGAGGTAGAAGTTGCATCTAGACTCTCCTTAGCAAAATTTTGAGAAATTCAGAGCTAGTCTAGTATTGGCTTATTCTTAAGAATGTGGTAGTTGAATAAAATTTGGTATTAATTTGATTGGTAATATGGGTTTTGATGTGATAGTTGGATAGCCAATGAGTATAGGAGGTCGTAGCAACTTTCGACACCTGAAATAGAGTTATAGAACTTCGATTATAGCATTTGTCGTGGAGGCGTTGGTTTGCGATGTCAAAATTCATGGTGTGTGTTGTAAAATGAGAAAAAACTAAAGAGAGGTCCTGAGTTTCTACCTCGGAATGCTGCAGTGGAAAAAGTAACCGCCGCAGCGGCAACGGTGACAAGAATAGCAACGGCAGCCTTCGTAAAAAAGGCGCAAACCACTACAGCGGTTACTTTTTCGCTGCAGCCGTAACGCGCAGTAAAATTTTAATTTTTAAAATCAAAAATTATTTTCATTCCCCACTTTTTTTTAAAATGCAATAAGGCTTTGAGGAAGGTAATTTTCAGAGGGTTTGTAGAGTTTTTCATCTTTGGAGGTAAGTAATTACATTCTAGACTTGAATTTACTTCATTTAATCTTAGAAAATCACTAGAAAAATAGATTAATGGTGGATTTGAGGGGTTTAACCCTAGTTTGTGGGAATTGATGAAAATTGATAGAAATGTGTATAAATACAGTAGGAGGTGATCCTAGGGTATTACAAAACACTAATGGGACTAGAATTACGATTATTTATGCTAATTAAAGTAAGGTTCATGAAGTTTAAATGATAAGAAAATCGTAAGATGATGAAATAGGATAAGTGAATGGAAAAAATTAATGGGTTGTGATCCCTAACGATTAAAAGAGAATGAATTATTGAAATGGGTGTATGTTCTTATTGTTGTATAGATCAAAAATGAATTGAACGAGAAAGAAAGGGCAAAAGTGTGGCTTAAAGGTGACTTTGAGCAAGGAATTGAGGTAGGCTATGGTTTTGTTGTATCACTTAGACTTTCTTGGCTTTGTGCTTGTTGTGATTCAGACATCTATGATTACCTTCTAGCATGACTTGTGATTTAATGACTGCATTGCATTTTTATTTGCATTGTGATGATGTTGAGATGATGGGTCGGATACCACACCGGTACAAATATGATATGTTGAGATAATAGGTCAGTACCATGCTAGTATGAGTATGATATGTTGTAATAATGGGTCGGGTACGAAACCGGTATGATATGATGTTGATAATGAGTTTAAGAAAGGTAAGAAATGATGAACACATCTTGCATACATGCACTCATACATATGCATTGGGTGCCTTATGATGATTATACATGATGATGAGTTGTCGATTAAAATGACTAAGTGTGAAAGCTTGTGAAAGTAAACTTGTGAGTTGTAATTTTGTGATGATATATGATGTGTTGATTTGAATGATATCATTGGTTATGAGTTCTGTTATGATTGCTTTTATACTTCTTTGGCTTGCTTACTTGTACATTGTTGAGTTAGTCGACCTATGATGTTTACCAGTACTTGTTGATGTACTAATGCTACCTGTACTCTTCTTTTTAAAGAGTACAGAACATCTTTTAGTGGTTGACACGCGACCTCGGGTCTAGTTAGCAATTCAAACCAAATTCTGAGGTGAGCACCATGACTGAGCAACTTTCAGATCTTCTTATGATCTTCAAATCTCAAGGCATTATTGACTCCCGCCCCATTCTTGCTTTGCTCTTGGAGGGTCAGGATTTTATTGGTTTATATGTTATTTTGACGTAGGAAAAGAACGTCATTGCCTATGCTTCCAGGAAGTTGAAGATATATGAAAGGAATTATCCTACTCATGATTTATAATTTGTTGTTGTGGTATTTGATCTTAAAATATAGAGGCATTACCTGATAGGGTTTGATGTGAGGTGCTCACTGACCACCATAGTTTACAGCATATATTCACGCAGAGAGATTTGTATTTGAGGCATCGTAGATGGATGGAACTACTCAAGAATTATGATGTCACTATTTTATACCATTTAGGTAAGGCTAACATAGTGGCCGATACTTTGATTAGAAAGACTGAGAGTATGGGTAGCTTGGCTTATTTGAATGATACCAGACGTCTGTTGGATAAAGACTATCCGAGAAAGGTGGATTGTTAGACTGTGTATAAGCAAGGTCTTTATTTCTCAATTAGATTAAGGCTAGGAAATTCGACGATTCTAAGTTGAGAAGAATTCATGATAAGGTCTTGCAGGGTGAGGACATGATTGATGGTGAAGGTGTCTTGAGAATTAAGGGGCGAGTTCGTGTGCCTGTGTTGATGACTTGATTCCTACTATTCTTGTAGAGGCTCATAGTTCAAACTATTTTATACATCCTGGTGCGACTAAGATATATCGTGACCTGAGACAACACTATTAGTAGGGCAGGATGAACAGTGACATAGTTGATTTTGCCGCCTGATGCTAGAATTGCTAGTAGGTAAAGTATGAGCACCAGAAGACTGGTAGAACACTTCAGAGGATGCTCATTCTTGAATAGAAGTAGGAAAGGATAGCAATGGATTTTGTGGTTGATCTTTCCAAGACTTCGAGAAAATTTGACCCAATATAGGTTATCGTTGATAAGATGACTAAGTCTGCATATTTCATTCCAATTCAGATAACTGATAATGCAACAAATTTAACCAAAATTTATCTTTGAGAAATTTTTTAGTTGCATGGGGTTTCGGTTCTATTATCTCTGATAGAGGTACTCAGTTCGCCTCTTATATTTGGGAAATTTTTTAGGAGGAGTTGGGTACTAGGTTAGACCTCAGTACAATATTTCACCCTCAGACTAATGGGCAGTCTGAGTGAATAATTCAAGTATTGGAGGATATGGTCTATGCATGCATAATGGACTTTGGAAGTCATTGGGACCAGTTTTTTCCATTGGCAAAGTTCACGTATAATAATAGCTACCACTCGAGCATTCATATGGCTCTATTTGAGGCATTGTATGAGAGGAGATGTAGATCTCCCATTGGGAGGTTTGATGCTTTTGAGGCAAAATCATGGAGTACTAACCTTTTGAGGAATTCATTGGAGAAGGTAAAGTTTACCAAGAGAAGCTTCTAGTGCCTCAGAGTAGGCAAAAGGAATATGCAGATCGAAAGGTGAGAGATATACACTGTATGAAAGGTGAGCAAGTGTTGCTAAAGGTTTCACCCATGAAGGGTGTTATGAGATTTGGTAAGTGAGGTAAGCTCAGTCCAAGGTATATTGGATCGTTCGCGATTCTAAAGTATGTGGGGTCAGTGGCCTATAGGTTGGCTTTACCTTTGATTTTATCAGGAGTCTATCTCTTATTTCATATGTCTATGCTAAAAAAGTACCATGGTGATGGTAACTATATCATTCGCTGGGATTCGGTCCTATTGGATGAAAACCTCTCTTATAAAAAGAAACTTATGGCTATCACAGATAGAGATATCCATAAGTTGAGAACAAAGAAGATTGCGTCCATGAAGGTCCAGTACAAGAACTATCCTATTGAAGAGGTCACATGGGAGACCAAGGCAGACATGCGTAGCCAATATCCCCATCTTTTCATCGAGTCAAGTAACTTGTGGTTTTCCTTTGTTCTTTTCTTGTTTGTTTGGAGATGAATGATTGTTTGATTAGTATCTGATGTAATGATCCATTTCGTTATTATAGCATTATTTAGGGAGTAAGTACCCTGCTAGAATTTTTCCTAAAAAGAGAGTTGATAAAATCTCAAAGTAGGGTGGGTTCTGACAAAAATCTGATGTTGTGTGCTTTAGTAGATATTTGTGAGTTATGGCATAGTATTTGGTGGTGGTGTATTCGTTATAGGTTGGTCAAGGGCTATAGTTTCCCCTAGGAAGTTCTGAGACAATAAATGAATTCGAAGAACTCCGGCTATAGGGATTGCCGCATTGAGATAACTTTATGATGTCCTAAATTAAGGTTTGTATTGTGAAATGGGGTAGCTTCAGGTTTTCCCTGAGTTACTATTTAAGGAGTGTTGCAGCGGTCAGATCGCCGCTGCAGTAAGACCACTGTAGTTGTTGTTGTACCATTATAGCAGTAGTGGTAAGGTAGCAAAGGGCTACCATAGTAGGCCATTAGTCTCCATAGCGGGACCACTGTAGCAGTATCGAGGTCGCTATAGTGGTTATCATATAATTTATTTCCCTTAAGTCAATTTTATCCGAGTTTTATTTCATAAACTTAAAGAGTTTGTTCTAAGACTATTGTCAGGTGATTTTCTACTAAACTAGGGTGATTTTCTTCATTAGGGTAAGTTAATTCCTTCCTCTTATCACCTAATAGTCCATTCCTATTGTAAAATCATTATAATGGGAATTAATGGTGAAATTCTTGAGTTAGAGTCCTAAATTCATGAAAAGTAGGGGAAAAGCCAATGGATAGACGTAAATACGTTTAGAATTGATTCTAGGTTGTTAATTAATACTTCCTAGCATAGAATTATTGCTCTTGAATGTAAATTATGGGAATTAAGGTCAAATTGATGGTTGAAAAATCCTTGGCTAAGGTTTTAGGCTTTGAATAAGGATAAAACTAGTGTAGTTGAATCTCTAAGGCTTAGATTTGAAGAGTAAAAGATTAATTACTCTTGCATTTATTTAGTTTAGACTGCAAATAATCTGAGGCATTGAGAAAGGGGAAGGCTCTTGCGAATTAGCTTAGATTTGAGTTCTTTGATTGAGGTAGGTTATGGTTTAATGGAGTTTATACTTAATTTAGTTGCTTGTATACTTCTAAATTAAATGGCATAGTAATTGGTCTTCGGACATACTTGTGGTAGATGATTGTTGATTTGTTAATGCTTGAATGAATAAGGTATTGATTGATGAATTGTTGAAGTTGAGATTTGATTGTGAAGTGTACTTGTAAAATTGGGCGCACTTAAGACATATCCTAAGAGATAAAAAAAGTAAAAATATAATTGATCTAGTTATTATGGATCGGGTACCACGCCGATATGGTATTAGTTGATAGATCGGATACCATGCTGGTATGATATTATTATTACTATTATGAATCGGGTACCACGCTGGTACGGTACATGGATCTTGGTGCATCCCCTATAGGTCATGGCTAGTTGGGTAGAAATAAGTTCTTTAGCATGAGTATACAAATTATACTTGAGTTGAGAGTTTGTATGATATATGAGATGATAATGAAAGTAAAAGAAATACAAATATGAGATTGAGATGGACATAGATCCATGTTGTGATGTGGTTACTGAGATTGTGACTTCCTAATTGTTAGTATATAATTGTTGGCGGTTTATATGACTTGTTTGTTGACATTGCTTGATTGATTGAAATGATTATTGATAGAGGAAACTACTTGCTATATGTTGATAGTCTATCTACTTGTATTTGATTTTAGGCTAAAAATATCGACAACCTCCTAAACTTGGCACAAACTTTCATTTTGGCACCTCAACTAGTCATTGTTCATTTTAAACACCTAAACTAGTATTCTAAAAAAAAAAAAGAAAAAAAAAGGGCAGCCCGGTGCACTAAATCTACCGCTATGAGCGGTGTCCGGGGAAGGGCCCGGCCTAAACTAGTATTCTACTATGTTATTTTAACACCTTTTGCTGACTTGACACATTATGTGTGCTGCACATACCTTAAGCGCGTGACTAGCTATTTTTTTGTAAAATTTTTTTTTTTTTACTTCATCTTCTTCTCCTATTTCTCCTTCCACCTTCATTTACCGAATTCACAACTTGAAATAAATACTTGAAGACTTAGAAAATAATTTTCAAGGTAAAATATTAAAAATTTAAAATTGTGTGCAGTGAATTAAATAAATTTCAATAAGGTGACGGCAGTGGAATGTTTTCCAATGGAAGAGGGTTTATTTTGATATTAATGAGGGGGAAGATGGTGGCTTGAAGATGGTTTCTCTGTTAAAAATAAAAATAGAGAAGAGGAGAGAGTGCAATAGAAAATTGAGAGAATGGAGGAAAAATTGATGAAAGGTCTGTTGGTTGTCAATGGTGAAATTTAATTATGAGAGATGTTGTCGAGTGGAAATTGAAGAAGATGAAGGAATGAATGGTGTTAGTGAATTGGGTGTGTTTAGGCGTGTGTGTGTTATGGAGGAGCTATAGCTTCTCCCATCTTCTTTCTCACTCACACTCACCATGAACATCCACTAACAAACCTCACACCATTGAGATCCTGAACTCTCTCCACCTCCATAGACCCATCTGAAAAACACCCTTCTCATTCACTCTTTTTCTCCTCCATTATCACCATCGAACACTTCTCCATTAACAACACCGCCTTCCTATACTCCACAGTCCAACAACACCACCTCAACCTCCATTGACAACTGCCGGTCAAGCTCCTCCACCGATAGCCCATCACTAAAACAGACCTGACCTTCAACTCCATTAACACACCCAGTAACTGACCACTGCAATTTCACCGGCAAAACACCCTTCACAAGTCGATCGAGCTACTCATTTTCCTTTTTATTTAAAATAATTAACCAAATAGCTTTAAAAATATGTTTTTCTCACAATATATTTTTTAATAATTATTTTATACATATGTCATATGTCTTCATTTAATTCGCTACTTTGACACGTCATCGATGAGTGCATTATACACACCTTATATATTTGGTTGATTATCAAAAAGTATTAACATGACACAGCAGGGCCTTACATGAGGTGTCTAAAATGAACAATGGCTAGTTGAGGTGTCAAAATGAAAGTTTGTGCTAAGTTTAGGGGACCGCCGGTGTGTTTGACCTTGTTTTTATGATTTATATTTGTTGCTAAATTGAGTCGGTCGATGATACCTATCAGTACATAGTTTGTACTGATACTACTCTGTGCTCTTCTTTTATTGAGTACAGATTGTGTTCGAGAGACTCAGACGCGATCTCATCTCTAGCGGTATCAGTTGATTCGATCTGAGGCTTGTATTTCAAGCTGCCATGGATCTTCACAGTTGTTCTTGTCCTAATGATACTATTTATTTTATTGGTTTTGGATTATTCTTAGACATTTATTTTGGATTTAGCGTCCTTGTATGGTGACTTTTGTGTCTAGGGGATGTAATAGATAGTGTTTTCCGCATTTATAATTTAGTTTTGAGATGTTTATTAATTAAGTGGAGTTTTTATTGATATTTCGCCTTAATTGATTAACTGAATGAGTTTAAAGCTATGGGTTAGATGGTTCTCCCACCGGAGGGTTAGTGTGGGTGGCACTCACGGTCATTTGGATCGTGATAAATATTTTCCTATCATACCAAACACACCCTTAGGATTCGTTTAGGACTCGTTTGATACGAGAGATAAAGAATACCTAATGCCAAGATTAATTCTAGAATGAGTTTATCACATGTTTGGTTGAGATAAAATCACGGGATAACTTATTCATAAATTAATTATTTCGAGATTGTAACGTTATTTTTATCCCACATTGAGAATGAAATAACAAACCTGAAATAACTAATCGTGTGATAACTTGTTCCCTAATCAAACGTGCCCTTTTAAGTATAAATACGTCAAATCTTTTTTCCCAAAAGAGAATAAGGTAAAACAAATGAAACAAAAATGAACAATCCAAGTAGGATTGAAATCCCAAACGTGCCCTTTTATTAAGTATAAATACATTAAACCTCCTTTCCCAAAAGAGAATACGGCGAAACAAAAAGAGAAAGAGATTCAATAAAAATCAAATAAATCCAAGTAGGAGTGAAACCAAAAGATGTCCCACACGAACCGCGCGCGGCCATGAGCATATAACAGAGTATTCAAAACAGTTCAAAACAGAACACATACATACATATAATAAGAAAAAGGGCCAAAAATAAAACCTGTCTTCCTCTTCTTAGTCCGGCATAAGCGGGAAATCTAGAAAATAGGAAGAGAGGGGAGGGGTATAGAGAGAGAGAGAAAGGAGAACCAAAGAGTTTTTTAGTTGCTTTATTTTTCCTCTTATATCATTTATTATTATTCTCTTTCCATCTTCTTCTCCAGGCGGCAGGTTTTGCCGCCGGATTGGAAAAATATTCATATTACCATTCTTGGTTCGTCAGAGACACCACCATACCCCTCCCCTTTTTTTATCACCCCTCCTTGGTGCCCCCTTTTTTTGTCCTCTCCTGCATTATCTTTGATTTGGTACTACTACTTATTCTTCTTCTTCTTGTCAACATTAATCATTTTTCTGTTTGTTTTGGTCCGGCCCTTCCTCGAACCTCGTGCATACCGTAATGCACCTTGCTGCGCTTTTTTTTTTTTTTTTGGTACGGAGTTCGGTGTAATGTGAACATGCGATTTCGTCTTTTCGCCGTTTTGCAAAAGAAGAAATGGGGAAATGGTGCTTGGCTGGCTAATTGTGTATTTTTGTTAAGAGATTTTTCATTTTAAAAAAAATAAATCAAAAACCTCCTAAAAATACTTAATTGAAAACACAGGTTTTGAGAATTGTTTGTATAAAAATTCTAGATTTTTTTTTTTTTGCAACTATTCTCAATGGGTCCATGGACGAACGACGGCATATGAAAAACTGACAGGGGCGGAGCCACGTAGGGTTGAGGGGTTCCCCTTCATATACTGTTTATATATGGTTAAAACTAATTTTTATGTATATATATGGTAGATGCTGAACCCTACGCCTTCTTATGTGTTGGCTTCTTGTATTTTGAACCCCCTTAGTGAAGTACTGACTCCGCCACTGGAGAAACACCATATATGATTTGTTCTGAGTGCGTGGGGAGTGTCGAGATTTTGCATGTGTTGTTCTTTAGGTATTTAGTGGTTTTCTGCAACCACTCAGCAGTCAGCTGTAGCCTGTAGGCATTGCATGATTTCCTTTTTGCAGCAAAGTTTAACTTTAATCGACATTCTGATGAAGAATGAAGTTATGGTTATAATCACTTCTCTATGTTTAACCTGTTAAGTTTCTTACATTGCAGTTTCAGCCTATGGAAAAACCGAAAACTCCCTTCAAGGGAGTCATTGATGATGCTAAAGGAAGGATAACATGTTATAAACGCGATTGGCTCAACTCATGTGGTACAGGAGTGAGGTACTTTATCTTATGTTTGAGCGAAATGACATTAATCTATATCACTACATATTGATGAAAATGTTGGGTTTCTTGTGTAAATGATTTTTAGGATACTGGCTCCAACAGCATACATTTTCTTTGCTTCTGCTCTTCCTGTTATTGCATTTGGGGAGCAATTGAGTAGAGAAACAGGTCTGTTCTAATTGTTTTTACCATATATGCAATAATCATGTAGGGTGTGTTCGGTATGAAGGAAATGTTTTCTAGAAAATAAGTGGGTTTTCTACTTATTTTCTTGTGTTCGGTATGTAAGCAAAACTATTATCCTAAAAGCATATTTATATAATTTAGATAAATACTATGAGAGGGGGGGGGGGGGGGGGTAAGGTGTGTGGGATGGTGAGGATGAGGGCTATGGGGGATTGGGTTGAAGATGAGGCATGTTGGAAAGTTGGGAGGACACAGTCAATGTAGAATGTCACCAGTAAAACCTTTTTTCCCTACTTCCATTAGAGAGTTCATTTTACTCATTTTTAAGGAGCTTGTTTTCATAGAGAAAATGTTTTCCAAAATATTTGACCAACCAAACATGGAAAAATTGGAAAATGTTTTCCTTCATACCGAACACACTCGTTATGTAAGTTGGAGTAATTTGTTTTGATATATTAAATTGACAGATGGGGCTTTAAGCACAGTTGAAACTCTTGCTTCTACTGCTATCTGTGGAATTATCCATTCAATTTTTGGTGGACAGCCTCTGTTGATCTTAGGAGTTGCAGAGCCAACCATCATCATGTACACCTACTTGTACACTTTTGTGAAGGGTAGACCAGACATGGGGCCAAAGCTGTTTGTCGCCTGGGCAGGATGGTGTGGAATCTACTTTTTCCTTTGTTTTCTCCAAAAGGGTGTTGCAAGAACTTCCTGGGGTTACCAGATGCATAAATGTTACTAACCATATGCTTGACAGGGTTTGTGTCTGGACTGCGTTGATGCTGTTTCTTCTTGCTATATTCAACGTGTGCAATATCATCCCTAGGTTTACGAGGCTTGCAGGAGAACTCTTTGGCATGTTAATCACAGTTCTTTTCCTCCAAGAGGCTATTAAGGTATTTGTTGTTTTCGCTCCTTTGGGAGAGTCCTCTTAAAGAGGCTATTAAACAGAAAGGACTAAAAAGAATGTTCATTTAAAACTAGAGAAGAAATCCCATGCTCATACCTTTTGTTCTTCGAGTCACAGGGATTAGTGAGTGAATTTACAATTCCAAAAGGTGAAAATCCGGAACGAGAGGAGTTCCAGTTTCAATGGCTCTATGCGAATGGGTTACTGGCAGTTATTTTCTCGTTTGGTGTTCTTTTAGCTTCTATTAAAAGTAGAGGAGCTAGATCATGGCGTTATGGTACAGGTATGTGACGATATCTACTTTATTGAAGGGTGAATTTTGATATATTATTGTGTGTTAAAGGTCAAAATCTCTCACACATCGACTATTATGAACAGGTTGGATGCGAAGTTTTATAGCCGATTATGGGGTTCCCCTTATGGTTGTGCTGTGGACAGCAATGTCTTTCGCTGTGCCTGCAAAAATTCCCTCTGAAGTTCCTCGAAGGCTCTTTTGTCCTCTCCCTTGGGAAGCTAAATCATTATACCACTGGACTGTGATCAAGGTACTTTAAATTTCACGATGACACCCTTATTCATCTAGGCTTCTTGAGTTCTCCAGCTGGAGTGGCCAAGAAGACCTGGACTGCTTCTAAATTCTGCTCAGAGCATATCTTGCTTCTGTAGTTGAAGTTTCATAAAACGGGATGTCTTAAATAAACAGAAACATTGGAATTTATTATCAACATCCTTTTATTTTAATATATGTTCTTACATAGGATTGCAAACATGATATTCTTCAACAAAAAGCTTTTGAATGTGGGACATACAAATAGCTTTTGTCACATGAACTTTCTCCTATAGTAATTTGAAAGTCAGTATCATATAGGTCAAGATATTGTTAGGCACCTCTTTGTGTATTTTCTGAAAAAAGAATTTTGAACCAAATTTATGGAAAAACTTTATGTACGTCAACTAAGTCAGAAACATTCCTATCCTGTATAATTTAGTTTATGCACTTGATTGCAGGATATGGTAAGGGTCCCAGTGTTCTATATCTTTGCCGCCGTCATTCCAGCTCTGATGATAGCTGGTCTATACTTTTTCGATCACAGTGTTGCTTCACAGATGGCACAACAGAAGGAGTTCAATCTTAAAAACCCATCTGCTTACCATTATGATTTGTTTTTGCTTGGAGTCATGGTATAGATCTTCAGAACTTTTTCTATGTAGAGAGACTAATTCAGTTCAGGTCTTTTACTCTGGCTCATTCTTCATCCTGAGTTTATGGTTTCAGACTTTGATATGCGGATTACTTGGAATTCCCCCTTCGAATGGGGTACTTCCACAATCACCAATGCATACAAGGAGCCTTGCTGTTCTCAAGAGACAGGTAGATATTGCAATAATATGTTCTCTGTTTATTCTCGTCTGCATAATTAATTGTCCTATTAACACTACTTGATCCCTCATGAGCAGTTAATTCGGAAGAAAATGGTGAAGACTGCGAAGGAAGGTATTAAGCAGAATGCGACAAAATCAGAGATATATGGAAAGATGCACGCCGTCTTCGTTGAGATGGATGCTACATCAAAGGTAAGTGCTGGAACCAAGTATAACTGTTGCCAATCAGGGATGCATAGGTCAATGTCCATATGACTTATTCATTTTGCAAAAAAAAATGTGTCCATTTATTTTCAATACCTCTAACTAGTTTGGGTTGTAGCGTAGTTGTTGGATTATAAGAAATTTGTTTATATTATGCAGCGTACAGCAGATAAGGAATTGGAGAACTTGAAGGCAGCTGTATTGAAATATGATGATGGAGTAAATGGGACAGACGAAAAATTTGACCCTGAGAAGCACATTGATGCCCACTTGCCTGTTCGAGTAAATGAGCAAAGAGTTAGCAATTTTTTGCAATCTCTACTTGTGGGATGTACTGTGTTTGCTATACCTGTGATCCGGAGAATACCCACCTCAGTTCTTTGGGGATATTTTGCCTACATGGCCATTGACAGTCTCCCTGGTAATCAATTCTGGGAGAGGGTGCTGCTGCTTTTTATTCCTTCTGGTAGAAGATTCAAGTAAGTACGGATAATTATTCTTCAAAACTAAGTCTTGAATAGTCCCTCAAAACTTTTGGTCATGTTCACATTAACACCTGGCTGACTTAAATTGTAGGAGTTTTGTGTTGTTACCTAATTACGCTTAGCCTAGTTCTAAAGATTCAGAAAAGTGACATGTGTTTTGGCATTGGAATCCATGTTATTGGTCTCAAACTACTTTTGTGTTTTACTTTTATGGATGACCATATCATAGTTATATACATTAGATTATTCAAGTGGTAGTAATTGATTGGTTAACAGTAGCATCTTTTAAATATCATTTTGTGATGTTTCATTTGACAGGGTCTTTGAAGGGCTCCATGCCTCCTATGTTGCGTTGGTCCCATTCAAATACATTGTCAAGTTTACAGTGCTCCAGTTCCTGTATTTCTTAATTTGCTTTGGAGTAACATGGATACCTATCGCTGGAATACTATTCCCTTTGCTTTTCTTCCTTCTCATAGCTATTAGAGAGCATGTTCTTCCCAAGTTTTTCCCACCTGAGTATCTTAAGGAATTAGATGCAGCTGAGTATGAAGAAATTGCTGGTGTTCCAAAGGTAAATTATTTTTCCTATCTTCCCTGCATCCTCCTGTGTAAGTGTAATTGATATCATGCAGGTGGGATTTTATGTGCTTTTGTGCACATTTTAGTTTATTGTTTTTGCTCTAATAACATTCTTCTTGATACTGGATGCTCCTTGTTATTTATATTCTGCGTGATTAGCATGAGTGCAGTGGACACAAACAGTCAACATTCTTTGAGTTCTCATGTGACCATCTTTGTTGCACTCAGCCGCAACATAACTTGTTCCCTGGGAATATGATGTAGTTTTGTACCTCATTGTAGTTTCGTTTTGGAGGTTACTGAAAGAAAGGATCCTTCACAGATTTTCTAGAACTCAGATAGCGGAACTGGAAGGAATTAGACCAAGCAAATACAAGCTTGTTAATTAACATCCAAAATAATAAGTTGGCAACAGGGAGGGAACTAGACCAAACAATTAAACTTGTAAATGACCACCCAAGAGATCAGATGGCCAATTAAAATTCAAAAGCCCATACAAGTTTTACAGAAATATTCCCTTTCAACTGCCCGGTCAGCTAAAAGTGAACTACCATTCCCTTTACAGGGTTAATTTTTCTTGTTTTCACTTAGTAAGTTAAAAGCCTTACCAGAGGAGAAATACTTATGAAAGAATATGCCAATAAGCTCAAATAAATAAATAAATACAACAAACACAAATATATCTCATTTTTAAGGATAAGTGTAACTATATGTCTCTTTTCCAGTATGTTGATTCTGGAAAATGATAGCCAATATTAGCAACAAGGCACCTGTTTTGTTCCTTTTTCATTGTTCCAGTTCCATCTATTTTGTTCTACGCATCCAATATTCAAAACACGGGGTAGGTAAAGCACTTCCTACCAAGAAGTTATCCATTACCCGAGACCTTTGGTTGGCAAAGGGTGTAGGGATCCCAACCATCTCCTTTCATCCTGCCAAGTAAATTACGAATGTCTTCCTCCCATTTCTAGTCATCCTTGACGGTCAATTCCACTTTCTCTATACTCTCATGCCTGAAAACAAGATTAGAACAAACCTTTCCACCACTCACAATTTAAATTTCCAACGAACCCAAGCTTAATTATCTTACAGAATTGTAACGGTCTAATTGGATTTAGATCAGCCTTTTACTAAAAAGATGATACCCCCTGGATCATTCAGCTGCTACATTTTTCTGTTGCATCATTTTCTTACCATTCTTTTATGTAATACAAACAACTGGAGTGTCTTCTAGATGAGAACTTTGAGAATCTCTTAGGATACTGGTTCTCACAAGGGTTAATGTGTCTATCTGCAGGAGAGAGAGATAGCTGATGAAGAAAATGATGATGATTTCTCTGACGCTGAGATATTAGATGAGATGACAACACGCAGAGGTGAACTAAAACACAGATCTGTCAGCTTCACCGAAAGGCAGCATCAGGTAAATTGGCTTTGCCAAATCGTCTCAACATTTGCAGCTTCCATTTTATTACGTTGGAAGAAATTGATAATGACCCCATTTTTTTTGTCAGGTATATCCGCATGAGGCTTCTTGACAGTAATGGCACCTAATTCATCGATGTAAATGATATAGCTCATTGTGATTCTCAACCAAAGTACTTTCGGGGAGGTCATTAATTTTCACAAATCCTCTCGGTTGAGGAAAATGTGCAATAGAAAGAATACATGAAAAGAAAGAAAGAGTAGAAAAGAGCGGGAGATGGAGATTACAAAAGAAAAAAAGAAAAAAAAAGCATGAGATATTCTGTACACACTTTAATTTTCTTTCATAGTACAGAAGCTACAGTAATATAGAAGTTTGATGCTGATTGAAAAATGTGTATATTCTTGATGCTCTATTATTTCATTTTTGGCAAAGATTGAAGATGTAGATGCTGTTTGTGTTATACAAATGGGTCATTCGGGATTCTGATATCTTTGCTTGTAAAACTAGTTGATAGTCTTGAGACATTTGAAAATACGTTGATAGTAAAAGGCTATTTAGTTTAAATGGCTTGATAATGGAGCACAGTCCTATATATGATTTCTCAAACTTATCAGAATTTCCTTGAGCTGAGGGTCTATCGGAAACAGCTTATCTACCTTTGAGGCAGGAGTAAGGTTTGTGTACGCTCTACCCTTCCCAGAGTCTACTTTGTGGTACTATATTGGGATATTATTGTTGTGGTGGAAAACTTATCAGAATTGGCATGTTACTAAACTTTGACTTGTAAGCATTTCAAAGATATATAATCCCAATCTCCTTACTATGTACTACTGCATTCTTACTAATTTCCATTGCTCAACTCTTTCAATTTATACAATGGGGCTGTCCAACTAGTGTATGCTATTCTCGAAAATAATATGATATGTTAGTTTATATTGAGGAGTAACAAGGCCCCCACTTAAATCAAGCCTAAAATCACTGCTACGGCCTACGGGCATAACAAACTAGTACGTTCAACGACGTCAAATGCACTCATACAAATCAAAGCAAACTATTGTGGGCTAAGCCAAACTGGGAAGGCAGAGCTATTCCTTCAATCCTGCACTACTACTGTGCTACACCAGGATTTTAGTTGATTAGTACCAAAATGGGTTCCAACTCTTGAGTCCGACCATTCACACAAATCACAAATAATTAAGGGTGTCAAATGAGCGGGTTGGACTGAATTTGGAGGTAAAAATGGTTGACTTAATAAATGGACAAATTATCGATCGGTCCAGAAGTTGCTTGTGCTAAAATGGGCTAAAAAGTGAATCATAACCCAACCTCCCCCCCCACCCCCACCCACCCCACAATTCAACTAAGTATTAATTGTTTTGTTTGTTCTTTTATAATTTTCCTAGTACCTAATAATTATTTTTTTCTTTATTATGGTTATACATGACATATCAAATTTTAAAAAAGAATGTCTTTTTGAAAATGTTTTTCAAGATTTTTCATAAGTCAATGTGGGCTACATATCAACCCAATTTTTTATTAGCTGAGCCAATAAATGGCAGATCAATAACTTGCTGAAATTTAGGTAGCCAATAAATGGCAGATCAATAACTTGCTGAAATTTAGGTAGGTTATGTTTTCATGTGCTAATTTTATCACCTCTCCAAAGGATCATTTGCACAAATGTCCCAATTGTGAGTTGTTTAATTTTTGCCCTTCAAATTTGTGATCTTTAATTTTTTTTCCTTCCACACTTTAAGTAACAAATAAGTGGCCAAAAATACTCCTAACACCAAAATAATAAACAACTTTTTGTGCAGCATAAGTTTATAAATTTCAAAAAAATGTCAAAAAATATCTTTTTGAAAATATTTTGAGAAGTTAATTTGGGCAACGAATCAGCCCAATTTTTTATTGGCTGAGCCAATAAATGGGCGATGAATAACTAGCTCAAACTTAGGTAGGTTATGTTTTCATGGGCTAATTTTATCACCTCTCCGAAGAGTTGTTCGCACAAATGTCCCTATTCTGGGTTGTTTAATTTTTTCCCCCAAATTTAGGGTCTTTAATTTTTCTCTTCAATACTTTAAGTAACAAATAATGACCGAAAATACTCTTGACATCGAAATAACAAACAGCTTTTTTGTGGAGCATAAGTTTATATTTTCATATCATAATATCATGTGGTAAGACAGAACAAATTATGTTTGTATGCTGCTGGGAGCGCATGATGTATTTTTTTTTTTAAAAAACACACATAGACCTACACATATTCTCTACCATCCTACATTAGCTATATTCTTTCTCCAAAAAGAATAAAAGAACATATGCCCCAAAAGACATAACTTCAATTTATAGCCTCTCTACTTCTTCTGAGGTAGTGGTATGGACTGCGTACATTTTACCCTCTTCAGATCTCACGTTGTGGGAATACACTGGATATGTTATTGTACAATAAATTCTGAAAGATACTACATAACTTATGTCGCATAACTTGATTCCTATTGAGCTTATGTCGAACAAATTATGTCTGTATAGTTGGGTACCTTTGGCTAATAATTTCGATTAAATGAGCAACAGAGATAAAACTAAAGAGCATCAAATTTGAGGACAAAAATTTAAAATCAACACAAAATAGAGATAATTCGTGCAAACACTTTCTCTGCAAATAATATATCAATTTGGTGGTCGGGAAGGACGAATCCACCTCAAGGCTAGGGGTAGCATGCTACAGGATTAAAAACTTTGATTCAGTAATTTTGATTTAAAAAAAAATTCTATATCATTATCATATCAAATTAATTCCGTATGGTTCGGTATTTTAAAATTCGACGTCGATATTTGCGGTACGACAAATCGGTAACTACAGTTTGTTCAACTCCAACTTACATATACTCATATAATAGAGGATTATGACTTTGATTTTTCAAGAAATATCTCAATTATATTATACTAGCGTCTTACACATGCAGAAATATTTAAAAGAAAGTAGAAGCATGCAATTTCCATCGCTACTTAATCATACAAAATGGACATTTCAATCAAGATAAAAAAGTCAAAATTTCAACGTCTAAATTATTAGTTGTCTTAATATTATTTTATATATATAATAGTATTATAATAATACATATAAATAGTATATGTAACTATATTCTTCAGCATGATACTTGATATTTTGATATATAATTCAAATTACTATTACTTATTACTACTTCCTCCATCCTATTTTAGTTGGTTATTTTATTAAAAATAAATGTCCCATATTAATTGATTACTAAATTAAGATATAATTAATTTTTTTTTTCATTTTACCCCTATATTTAATTACTTACAATTTCAATGTCCATTCCTATGTTCAATGAATATCATTAATATGAATAAAGTGTAAAATAATAAAAATTATCATTCCATTTATGATTTTTTAATTATCATATAAAATGAAATATGCCAAATTAAAATGGGACGGAGGGAGTACTAATTACAAATAAGCTTTTTCAATCATTTGTTGCCACCTTGCCGTCCATTATAAATCACATAGTTCCAACTTTATGGATCTAATATAAAGCGCATAGTGTGAGAGGAATGGATATATTGCACCAGACACACTGAACGAAGTTGTGAATTGATGAGCAAGGGCTGCAACTGGTCGAAAGTGAAACCCTTTTGACTACATCTTAAATGAAGAATACATCGGATATCACCATCTTGGACTTGGAGTTGCTTAACAACTTGTTGCCAAGCTTCACGGGTAATCAACACAAATACCCTTTTGGATTTTGAAATTTGCTAATGCTTTAAATACACATACATACACCCTTTTCGATTTTCTTTTAGCTTTTATTCGGTGTTTGATATTCGTATTGAAGCTCAATTAATACGAATTCGTGCCACATAGAGCCTATTTGGGAGAAGAGATTCCTGCCAAGGATTTTTCCAAACCAATGATCGACACCTCTAGTCAAGGACACCCTTTTCGATTCTGGTTTTGAAAAGCTCAGAAAATTCAGTTAAAAACAAACTCTTACAGATAATGACAGTGTCATAAATAGTTTTTCAGATATTTCATAAATTGGTATGATAGAGATTTCACACCATTATGTTCCTGCGCTAACTTTATCTATTTTTTGTCATGTTCTTACACTTTTTATTCTTTTTTTTTTTTTTTTAAATATTAAATAAAAATTAGTGTAAATATTAGTTGAGGGCGGGAAGAACTAATGGATGTGGAGATCGATGATGATCTGGATGATGATTTTATTTTAAAGATTATCTTGGTTATTATCATTTTTGCGTCGCTACCTTTCCCAAATAATAATTATAACAAATTTTCTATAATATTGGTGATTTATTTGTAAAATTATTGAAAATTTTATTTTTGCTTATTTTCTTAGTAATAAAATTATAAATTGAAGATACATGAGACTTACGCCTTGGAGATTGATGGAGCTTATGTCCCGTATTTCTGGGTTTACTCCTTGCCCCATACTGCGTAAAATGTCATGCCTCGCCTCACGCTCCCACCTCTTAAAACATTACTTTACCTTCTTAAAACATTACTTTGTAGGTAAAATGATAATAATTGAATGACTGTATGTTACAAAACAAATAAAATGATAATTATTATTAGTTGAGTGATTTTTCTATAACAAAACTAAGAAAAGTGACGTGCTAAAATTATATAACTATTAGTTAAATTACCACAAAAATCAACTCGAAGAATATGGAAGACATTTAAAACCACAACTAATTCCTCAAAATTTCTCTTTTACTTTGCCCATCATATTTCTAAATTAGTTATTTGGAGAGAAAAATATTACTTGAGGTACGTAAATATTTAGGGAAGTAAATACCTGTATTTTTCTATATTATTTTCTAACACTGAAATATGTAGAGAGTATTATACTTGAGCAAAGTTGGGTGCTATAAAATAAAGTTAATGCGATCATCTATGAAATCAACTCACAAAAGGATTATAGCCATATATGTAAATACTTGAGCAAAGTTGAGTGCTACAAAATAAAGTTAAAGCGATCATCTAGGAAATCAACTCAAGTTATAGGCTAATATAAGAATTTCAAATAATTGAGGAGAAAATTTTATTATCTATTAAAATTTGATACATTCCAACCCCCCAACCCCCACCCCACCCCACACACATATCCTCTGGTCCTTTTTCTTCTAACTTTTCAATGACTTAAATTCCTGTGCAGTAATTACATTGCCTTGTTTAGTGATCCATCATCTACTATCCAAAATGATGAGCACAAAATTTACAGGTCGATCAGATTCATTTCTGAAATATGTACCATTGAGCTATGTTTAATTTTCTGGAGTAGCTAGAACTAGATGATCTCCATCTCTTATGGCTTCAATGTCCTCAATAAGTGCACCATCTTCATTCAGTACTTTAGCGAGAGAGATGCCAAATTTCTCAGCACCGATATCTAGTAGCTCTTGCATGGTATCCGGCAAAAGCACAACTCTTCTCCCTATATGAGCTTTCTCTAGACAACCGATGGTTATTCTGCTTGGAATTCTTGAATTGGCAACTTTAGTTGAAGAATAATCCGGGCCACTTCCTCCTGCCAAGTTTCCGTAATGCACAGTTAGTTCCAGAAATTTTTTATAAGATTCACAATAACTTTTAACCAAAAATCTTCCAAAACTTTATCAAGCCAAGACCTACTAGGAGGTAAAAGTGCCTTTTTATAACTAAAAGACTATTTTGTAACATAGATGTATATTGTAGAGTTGACCATCTTTATGACTTTGGAGGTGATAAAGTAGTTAGTTGTTAACCTAGTTGATATTTAGATGACTCCATGCTGCATCCTTTAGTTTTTACCAGTATAGATAAAGAAAATTGCCCAAATATAAGAAGATGTACTTGAGAACTAGAGAGGCTTCAAAATTTAAAGCTGTACTCACCTTCATGGTGTCTCTGGCGTGCAGACATAAATCCTATCAGTGAATTCTGAAAGAAGCTAGTCCTTCTCCTCAATTTGCCATTGGACGAGCCAGTTTCTCTAGCTAGTGATGCTGTTTCTTCAGGAGTGAAGAGATGGATCGTGGGATCACTTTGATACTTCGTAAGGTAGGGCGCACTAGGTGATTCAGGAGGACAGACATTGGTTTCTTTACTAGTTGGTTGCATCACGTTGAAAAGCTCCTTTATCTCTTCGTGGCCCTGATATTCAGCCAATGCTCTTGGTGTCCAACCGTGAACGTCTGGTTTATCAATGTCAGTTTCTTGTTCCATTAGGAATTTAACTATTTCCACATTCTCCTCAGAAATAGCAGTGTGCATTGCGGTCGTGCCTAGGCTGTTAAGAAGGGTGACATCACCTCCATGCTTGATGATCTCCTTAAGCAAGTCTAGGCTACCTTGCTCCACTGCGAAGCAAGCAAACTGACCTACGTCTCCTGAAGATATCGTTGCACCATTGTCCACAAGCAATTTTATCGCAGCTTCATGCTTCCCCACCACTGCATCCCACAATGGAACATTTCCTTCAGAATCTGCATTCATAACAAAAAGTAGCTGGTTATTAGAGAGAGAAGTACAAAATCTTTAGTTGAATTTAGGATATACTTGCAAGTTTGGGAGTGATGCTCTAGTCACAGCTGACGCTAGTACTTAATATTTTCTCAATAGATAACTATAAAGGCCATAGATGGGTATATAGATTGGAGAAGGGCAGACACAACTAAGTTATTCTTGTTAAAAGGTTCAAACAGAAATTGAAGGAACTAAGGATAAAACTGCCTCTTAGATACTTAGTCTAGGTCATTGGAATAATTGAAGGCACATGCAAATTATGGCTTGTATTAAGTATACAACTTTGTAAACTAATGTACATCCATAATTTTCCAAACATAAAGTATGATTTGCTGAAAGAAACAGTGTATGATTTTCTTTGTGGTATGGTGATGGAAATAGTACCTTTTCTATTTGGATCTGCTCCAAAGTCAAGAAGTAGAAGAATACACTCAACACTTCCTTTTGAAGCTGCTATATGCTGTATCATAATATGAATAATGATTTTCAACTTCCAAACATAAATGTTATTTTGGTCAAGTGTTTAATGCAAAGTATGGAGGAGTCATACCAACACTGTACGCCCATCGGTATCAGATTCATTAGGATCCATACCCTTTTTTAGCAACTGGCTCAACAAAAGATCATCTCCTCTGTTTGCTGCAAAACATAAGCTAAGAGGTATGTCCATTCTTCCCTGGGCCAGCATATGTTCTATATCTGCTAATATTGCTGTCATCATTGGGTCCCTTCGCTCTTTCAAATGCTGCATCCGAAGAGATCACACTTTAGAGCTAGAATAGTATCCGCACATCAAATATTACTGAGGATCGTTTATTCTAGTTGAGAGTAAAGCTCATATGGGTGAAAAATCTTCACCAATCCACTTTCTGAAGGAAAATTTTGCACTTGGGATTCCCTCCAAAAAAAAAATATATCAAGCAGAGAGTGAAGAATGATGAAAATCATCGAATTTTACCCATAACTGAGTATTATGACAGAATTTGACATCATGACAGCGTAAATGTATCAAAGGACTGTTCAATGGAAGTTAAATATTTTCTATAGCCATAAGAAAGACCTGATTTCTACATCAGAAAATATGGGATTTATTTCGATGGTGTCCTAAATAATATCAATTCACCTGAAGGAGATTGTTCATGATTATTGTCCCGTCTCCTATATTTGCTTTAACAATGTTGAAAAATGAAGTACGATCCAACCGTAGCAGTTGGGATGTTCTTTTGGTTCGAACAGTAAAAAGTTGAGGCCTACAGCAAAGGACACCAACTTCTCCACAAACACCCCCTGTCTTCAACTCGCCAACTATCTACACAAAATGATCCACTAAATAAGCATTTAAGCTCAGGACAGCAATAATGTTCAAGTCCTACACTAAGAGCAACTTACCTGTTCCATTCCATTCCTGTGTGATATAAGTTCCTGCATGTCCGGAAGATGTAATTATTAAGAGATTCAATTGCGTTTGCAGCAATACAATCAACAACAACAACAACACATACCCAGTGTATTCCCACCAGGTGGGGTCTGGGGAGCAATACAATCAACGAAGAAAAAAAATAAATAAATAGAAGATAATGTGTATTTAACAGAAAGAATGTAGAAGAGTAAAAGTGCATTGACCAGAATAAATCTTTTGTGAGTAGTATATGTTAAAAAAATCGTTTTTTTCATGGAAAATGAACATTATTATGAATGCAGAAGATATCATGGTTCCTTGACTTGAGTTTGGCTATTGTGATAAATCAACAATGGTACAAAAAATGAGAGAATCATTAGTTCTTTTCGTTTGCTTTCTGTTCCTTTCCCAGACAAAATAGAGTGGGAAAGCGAAAAAGAGCTTCTTACCACTGCTCCAGTTACCAGAATGTACAGATCCGTAGGTGCTTCATTTTGCAAAATGACATCCTCTCTTATAGGGAAATACTCTGCCTTCATCTCAGAAACCTGCAGAATGTAAAAACAACGAGAAAAAATCAAATCAGCTATTTGTATTATTACGGAAATTAGTGAAACAACTGAACAACATTTTGTTATGGATAAAAGACTATGCACCAATAGGGTGAAATTTAATGAAACAGTAAGACCAATCAACAAAATTAAGCACAGCTGGGAATTACCAGTTGAAAAAGTAAGTCATTTGATACCCCATGGAATAAGTATGCCTTATCCACCAGTGAATAGAATAGATAATGTGAAATGCCAGATCGAATAGCTTTGGGTAGTGTTTCAAGAGTTTCTTGCTGCTGCAGACCTTCTGAATCTGTTCTGAACCTCAAACACAAGTGAGCTAGCATCTGTTCTTCAAGGCGAACCGGCAGCTTATTCCTTTGTGCAAAGCTTGTGGCAGCTTGAATAGTATCCCTCTGTGGAGCAAAACAATCGTCAGAGATAATTCCTTGAAAAAAACATCAGAAATTGTTAAAACTTAAGCAGCAAGACAAGACAGTGTCACTGATATTCTAGAAATGATTTTCCAATTCATGTGGGGTACTTGTCTAGGCCAAAAAAAATAAAATTAGTAGAAAGATGACTGAGAACAATTTTATTATCTAATCCTGCTGGATGCAACACCTGTGAAAATGATTGAAGACTTAAAATTAGTGAATGGCAAAATGAGACTTGGGCACAGTGGTGAAATGATATCACTGTTAATGTAGGTTTAATCCAAATGATAAAATACTGTTCAAGTTGCATCTAAATGTCCTGAAAGGAAAAGACATAGTAATTTCAACTAAATTAAATCAAGATTTAAAGAGAGAATCTACTCACAAATTTCCTAGTCTTACTGGTCCCATGGACAACCAAGTTGGTCATGTTTCCAATAAGATATGCAGTCAACCCGAGGTCGAATAGCATGTAAATCATGGTGAATATCATTTCCTCTGTAGCCACAGCATGCAAATCCCCATAGCCAGTTGTTGTAAGTGTTGTAATGGACCAATACATACACATTACATAGAGATCCCAGATACTCCTGTCATGAGAATGTATGATGGCAAGTGAAAGCCATGTTTTACTTGTGTCTTTTTTCCGAGCAGCAAGAAAGTAGTAGAAGCAGCCAGCACAATGAACAGCAAAAAGAGTCACCTGAAAAAAAATACCCCAAAATGTTTTATGGTAAATTGACATTGAGGTACTTTACTAGCAAATACCACTTATTGCTTGAAAGACTTACACATATAAGCTTCAGTACTCGAACCCAAAAGTAGCTGAACTTCCTATTTTTCTCCATTCTACAGCAAAAGAACAGCACATTGTCAGCTATTTATTTCAAAACCTAGTCTCTGTATTTATTGCTAAAGTAAGAAATTTTGTAAAGCATAGGTAATGATAGTGTAATGCCAGTAGACTTGAAACAGAATGATTCACAATTTGTTTGATCAAGAAATCCCAGTGTTTAAAAGATATATGCAAGTTATTCCTTCTTTTTATTAAGATTGGACCACCAACAAAGAGCTTCAGGAATTGATCCAATACACAGAAAATCATTTACCAACAAATCAAACATGGAAATTTAAAACTAATAAAGAGGGAATGGCTTTAAGCATGTTACCTGGCAAACATGGAACTGACTCTTCTGAGACGCCAGAGACGAAGCATGCTGAAGTATCCATATGATTGAAGAGAGTGGGGTAAAACTCTCCGAATAAGTTCGGAAGGGATGGTGGATATCAAATCAAATATAAACCCGGATCTTATATACCTCAAAGCAATCCGTTTTCGGTCATCAATCAGAGTGTATTTTGATTTATCAAGATAGGCAACAAAGAATGTCAGGACAATGTCAATGGTAAAAAATCCATTGGCTATGTTATCTAAGATAGCAATAGCTCCTCGAGGTTGGTCTAGAAATCCAAACTGAAAAGGTGACGCCCATGCTGTGTAGAAAACAAGAAGCACCAGGAATGCATCCCAAGCCCTGCATCAATATTTTGGTTAAGCCACATACATATATAAGGAGTGTTTGGTATGGAGGAAAACATTTTCCGGAAAATGTTTTCTTATATTTCTCTGTTTGGTTGGACAAAGTTTTTGGAAAATATTTTCTCTAGGAAAACAAGCTCCTTAAACATGACGAAAAAGACTTCCCTTATGAAAGTAAGCGAAAACAAGTTCTATGTTTTCCTTCCACCCCCGACACCCCACCCCTACCCCTTGACCGTTCCACCCCCAAGGCCCCACACCCTACACTCTCCCACCCACAGTTTATTGCTAGTTACATATAAATGCTGTAGAGATAAAAAAAAAAAAATTGCTTGGTTACCAAACACTAGAAAATAAGTAACCAACTTGTTTTTCAAGAAAATATTTTCTTCGTACCAAACACACTCATAGGCTAAAATCATCACAGTTCCAGAACATATAATATTCAGAATCTGAGAAAACGATATTCAGAACACAAATTTATATTAGGTATATTAGGTTCAACTCAGTATATATACAAGAAAAACAATATAAGAAAATCTGGAGAATAAAAATTGGAATTTCATGCAAGATTGAAATTGAGAAAAAACCCATCCGAAATTATAAAAGCACATGCAAGAATTGAAATTGAATTGTACGAGGCACATGCAAAAGAAAGTAGTGAAACCTGTAACGGGGATTGGAGGGGGAGATGATATAGCGACGGAGTTTGATTTTGCGATTACTATGAGCACCAAGAGAAGGAAGAATTGCACTAGTAATACTATACTGAGAACTTTTATCATCCATTGAATATGCTCTTTCCATTGAATTATTATTCTTTCTTCTTATACAACAACATTATTATTCTCTATTCTCTAATATTCTTCCTTTGATTTGCCCGACCACCAATGGCCGCCGGGCCTTTGCCACCCTCTTCTTCTCCTTCTTATAGATGGTTATTGCCGTCATCTTTTTTCTTTTTCCATTCCTATTCATACAATACCATACACATATATTTTCCGTGTTTGGGTAGAAGTAGTATTCTCACTATTACTCTCTTCTCCCTTCCTTTTTCTTTTTCTTTTTCTTTTTGGCGTGGCGCGGTGCGGTTGTCGCGTAAATTCATTGAGGCTTTAATTTATTTCATCTTGCTTTGCATTGTATTAGCGTATTATATTGTGCCGTGCGGTTCATGGATGAAATCGCGTAAAATTTATAAAGACTTCAATTTGTCTTGTTTTGTCTCGCTTCGCATAGTACTTGTGTGTTGTGCCGTGCGATTAAGAATCGAATTTGTGTAAATTCATGAAGACTTCAATTTTATCTCGTCCCGCTTATTATAGTATTAGTGTGCCGTGTCAAGCGGTTGTAGGGTAAATTTACATAAATTCACGAAGACTTTGACTTGTTTCGTCCCTTTTGGCATAGTATTAGGGGAGTTCACGATTCGATTTAGATTGATTTTTGGTTAAAATTAAACTGACTTAACTGATTTTTAAATTATTAAAATTAATCAAATCAAATATAATAGACATTTATCGATTTGATTGTTATCGATTTTGGTTAGATTATTCAGTATCATACATAAAAATATGCTCTTTCTCTTTCTTTATACTACTATTTCTTGATATTGGATATATGATAATTTTGTGTAAGAACTAAAATTGTTAATTAAAATTATATATCTTGCCTCATTAAATTATTTAGTTATGATAATTTGATCTAAATATCCAAAAAAATTTATTTAGAATATTAATTCTGAACACGTGTTGCACGTGCATCCCACGACGTCATCTTTTTTCTTTATTCATTTGTATACTATATATATCTCATTAAATTATTTAGCTATGATAATTTAATCTAAACATCCAAAAACATTTATTTAGAATATTAGTTTTGTACACGTACATCTCACAATGTCATCTTTTTCCTTTATTCATTGTATACTATATATATTTTTTCGTATCCTTATAGAGCTTGCATTCTCATATTTTCGCTATTACTCTCTCTCTCTCTCTCTCTCTCTCTCTCTCTCTCTCTGGCGTGGCACGGTGCGGTTATGGGACAAACTCACATAAATTTTTTGAGACTTATAATTTATCTTGTCCTACATCTCATAGTATTAGCATGTCGTGTCGTGAGGTAGATAGATAAATTCACGTAAAATTTACAAAGATTTCAATTTATCTCATCTCGCTTCGCATAGTATTAGTGTGTCGTACCATGTCGTACGATTGACAGATAAATTCGCGTAAAATTCACAAAGACTTCAATTTGTCTTGTCTCACTTTGTATAGTATTTGTGTGTCGTGCGGTTGACGGATGAATTTGCATAAAATTCACAAAGACTTTAATTTATCTCATCCCTCTGTGCATAGTATTAGTGTGTCGCCGTGCAATTAAGAGATGAATTTACGTAAATTCTTGAAGACTTTGATTTTATCTCGTCTAGCTTATCATAGTATTAGTGTGACGTGTCGTGCGATTGTGGAGTAAATCTACATAAATTCACGAAGACTTCAACCAATTTCGTCCCTCTTGACATAGTATTAAGGAAGTTTACTATTCGCTTTAGATTGATTTTTGGTTAAGATTACAATAAAACTAATTTTGATTACTTTTTGGTTAAAATTAAACTAATTTAGTCGGTTTTAAAATCATTAAAATTAATCAAATCAAATATAATAGACGTTTATCGATTTAATTGTTATCGATTTTGATTCGATTGTTTAGTTTTTGACCATACATAAAAATATACTCTTTCTTTTTCTTTGTACTACTATTTCTTGATATTTAACTATACACTTTCTTAGAACCTGTTTGGTCATGAAAATAAAAAACGTATTCACTTTATTTGGTATTTTTGAAGTTGAAAATAGAGTTTGAGTTGTGTTTGGCCATGGTATTTTAAAAAATATTTTAGAATTTAGATGTGCTTTTTTATAAAGTGATAGGAAAAATTGAGTGCGAAAAAAGTGAAAACAACTCAAGAGATGTTTTTCAAAAAACCAAAAATTATGAAAACGTATTCCAGAATACGTTTTTTATTTTCATGGCCAAACAAGTATTCCGAAATAAAGTGAAAACATATTTCAAAATATTGTGAATAATATTTATGGCAAAACGCCTACTTAATTAGAATTGGAGGCTTCCAATATAACATTGATATATGATAATTTTGCGTAAGAATTAAAATTGTTAGTTAAAATTGTATATTTTGCCTCAAAAAATTATTTAGCTATGATAATTTGATCTAAACATTCAAAAACATTTATTTAGACTATTAGTTCTCGACACATGCGTCTCACGTGATCATTTTTTTTCTTTATTCATTTGTATACTATATATATCTCATTAAATTATTTAGCTATGGTAAATTGATTAATTTGATCTAAACATCTAAAAACATTAATTTAGAATACTAGTTTTGGACACGGGCATCTCACGTTGTCATCTTTTTCCTTTATTCATTTGTATACCATATATATATTTTGTATCCACACAGAACTTGTATTCTCATATACTCACTATTACTCTCTCTACCTCTCTTTGGTGTAACACTGTGCGGTTAAGGAATAAATTTACATAAATTTTGTCTCATCCCGCATCTCATAGTATTAAAGTGTCATGCCGTTGACAGATAAATTTACGTAAAATTCACAAAGATTTTAATTTTTCTAGTCTCGCTTCGCATAGTATGAGCGAGTCATGCCATACCATGCGGCTGATAGATAAATTTACGTAAATTTCACAATGACTTCAATTTGTCTTGTCTCGCTTAATATAGTATTTACGTGCCATGTCGTGCGATTAAGGGATAAATTTACGTGAATTCATAAAGATTTCAATTTTGTCTCGTCCCGTTTCTCATAATATTAGTGTGTCGTGTCGTACGATTGTGGAATAAATCTACATAAATTCACAAAGACTTCAACTTATTTCGTCCCACTTGGAATAGTATTAGGGGAGTTCACAATTTGATTTAGATTGACTTTTGATTAAAATTACAATTAAACTAATCTAGATTGATTTTTGGATAAAATTATACTAATTTAATCGATTTTTAAATTATTAAAGTTAATCAAATCAAATACAATAGACATTATTGATTTGATTGTTATCGATTTTGGTTCGATTCTTCAGTTTTTAATCATACATAAAAATATTTATTTTTTTATATTACTATTTTTTTTAGTTATCCATGCACTGTCTTAACTAGAATTGGAGGCTTTCAATGTGTAGACATTGAATGTATCATAATTTTGTTCAAGAATTTTGTATAAGTTATAATATTGCAAAGTTAAGGATTTTTTACATTTTAACTTCCTTATGCCACACGAAAAATTGGTTAATTAATCCTTATAGAAGAACAAAATGCAATTAAATTTTGTGAATTTCATGTTATTCATTCTACTTTAAAAGCTACAGATACATTAAACCTCAAAATAAATTTGCAAATGAAATTTGTACATGTTTAAGAAAATTAGAATAATCACATACACAAAATAAGTCAAATTTATTTAAATACAAACAAGATATACTTCACTTCAGCTGATAGCACAATTACAAAATCAAATGAAATACTATCGATTTAAAAAAAATTAAAATCAAATTAAATCAAATTCAAAAGGCATCAATTTATTTAATCGATTTTTGATTTGAATCGATTTTTAACCAAATCATTATTATTATTATTGGCTTTTCTCTTCTTTCTTTGATTCGCTCAACCACCAATTGCCTCCGGGCCTTTTTCACCCTCTTCTTCTCTTTCTTATAGATTATTTTTGCCGTTATTTTTTTTTCTTTTCCCATTTCTACTTATACTAGCTTCGCGCTAGTGCATTGCACGTGCATACCAAATTATATAATTCTCATTTTGTAAAATAATAATAATATTACTAAAATAAGCTTTAACTAAATAATTTTCTAAATAAATACCAAATTTTGCGTACATGTTAGAATTTAAGCCTAACAAATAATAGTTTCATTGTGGAGCAAATCTTCACCATATATTTTGGTTAAAAAGATGTATACAATCATATAAAAAGCATGACCAAACACTCCAACTCTTAGGTAAGTGCCTATATCTATTTACATTAAAACCTAATTAATAATTCTTATAGTAAGCGAAAAGCTTATAGTACAGAAGTATATTCTATCAAAAATTGGGGTGATTGCACTCCATTTTAATTGGATACAAGTATAATATATTAATGATTTCGGACTTAATTGGAGTCACCACCTAATAGTTTCTTTTAGGTACTTTAGCCTAAAACTAAAGGGAAGATCAAATACCCCATAAAATTCACATATATAGTGGTTCCTTCATGTCTCAAGCTATTAAGATATTATTAGGCGCAAAGCCATTGTTATTCAAATTTTACTCCTATGGTTCCTCCTTGTTAAGTACTTAAGCTAGATATTGCAGCGACATGTATTTAGATTTATATTCACATTTATGATTAGTGTTGGAGTTAGTATCTCATATGGTCACTCAAATAACAATTTTTATTTCAAAAAGTCACTCAACTTTGTTTTGTAACACAAAAATCACTCAGCTATTTGTAATTATCTCACTAAATCATTCAACTTTGTTTTGTAACACAAAAATTACTCAACTATTTGTAATTATCTCAGAAAGTCACTCAAGTTTATTTTGTAACAGAAAATTCACTTAATCATTGTCATTTGACCAACAAAGTCACTCAACTATTATTATTTCACCTACAAAGTCACTCAACCAATTTAGCTATATATTTTGATTAGGATGGTTCTATCTAGATTCGTTCTGGTAAAATACAAAGAGAGTCAATCTAAAGGCAAATTAAAATAAATAATTTTTTATTTTTTAAAGATTTGTCTTGAAAAATCATGTCAATAATATCTACTGAAAATATAGCTTGAATTGGTTGGTGACTTTGTAGATGAAATAAAAATAGTTGAGTGATTCTTCTTTAAAAATAAAGTTGAGTGAATTTATGAGATAATAATCATTATCGAGTGGCTTCCTGAGATAAATATTGTTAGTTGAGTGATCATTTGAGAAATTAACCCAATAACCTTGCTAAAGGTAATAGTTATGGCTCAAATAAGAGAATAGGATAAATAAAAATTTAGAGGGTTAAAAGAGAATAATACGACCAAATAAAAAATATAACTAAATTTCGTGAATTTAATTAAGCTAGAATACTATTAAGTTAAGGATTTTTGAAATTTTGTCCTCCTTATGGTACAAGAAAAATTTGTTAATTAATCCTGAAATAAGAAAAAATGTAATTAAACTTCGTGAATTTCATGATAATTTATTTTACTTTAAAAGCTACAGATACATTAGAACTCAAAATAAATTTGCAAAGAAATTTGTACATATTCAAGAAAATTAGAATAATCACCCATACAAAATAAGCAAATCTATTTAAACACAAATCAAATATGCTTCACTCCTACTAATAGAACAATTACAAAATCAAATAAAATATTATCGATTTTAAAAAATTTAAAACCAGACCAAATCAAATTCAAAAAGTATCCATTTATTTAATTAATTTCTGATTTGGATCAATTTTTAACCAAATCATGTACAACTTTACATAGCATAATTTATTATTTTAAATCCGCCTCACCCCTCCTCGCGTAATGATGACTCTTAACATTCTTTTATTAATTTGTACATGAATATTTATGTGTTCTGCTGAATTTTTTTGTATATGAACTATATTTTTATGCTTTTATCCTCCCTTCACACCCTTTCCCCCGGATCCCAAAAAATTATAGACGCAAAGTTTCATCTGCATCAAATTATACGTGTTATATATAATACGTGTTATCGAATTAAAATACATAATACGTATTATATATATATATTGAAATAAATGTCAATTAATATCATATATTTTGCCTCATTAAATTATTTTAGCTATGATAATTTGATCTAAACATCCGAAGATATTTATTTAGATATTAATTTTGGATAGGTGCATTGCACGTGCCTCCCACGTTGTCATCTTTTTTTATTCATATGTATACTATATATACCTCATTAAATTATTAAGCTATGATAATTTAATTAATTTGATCTAAGCATTCAAAAATATATATTTAGAATATTAAATCTAGACTCGTGCGTTGTACGTGCGTCTCACGCCGTCATCTTCTTTCTTTAATTTTCCCGACAACCAACGACCTCCGAGCCTTTGCCACCCTCTTTTTATCCTTCTTATATATTTCTATTATCGTCATCTTTTTCCTTACTAGTTCATACTATATATATTTTTCGTGTTTTTATATAACTTACATTCTCCTATTCTCAATATTACTCTCTCTTTCTCTCTTTGTTTGGCTTGGTGCGGTGCAGTTATAGGACAAATTCGCGTAAATTCATTGAGACTTTAATTTATTTCGTCTTGCATCTCATAGTATTAGCGTGTTGTGTCGTGCCGTGCAGTTGACGGATAAATTTACAAAGACTTCAATTTGTCTCGTCTAACTTCGCGTAGAATTTGCGTGTCGTGTCGTGCTATTAAGGGACAAATTTGCCTAAATTCATGAAGACTTAAATTTTGTCCCGTCTCGCTTCTCGCAAAATTAACGTGTCGTGCCGTGCGGTTATGGGGGTAAATCTACATATATATTTACATACACACACACACACACATATATATATATATATATATATAAATAATTGTTAATTAATATCATATATTTTGCCTCATTAAATTATTTATCTATGATAATTTGATCTAAATATTATTATTATTCTCTATTCTCTATTCTTCCTTTGATTTGCCCGACAACCAATGGCTACCGGGCCTTTGCCACCCTCTTCTTCTCCTTCTTATAGATTGTTATTGCCGTCATTTTTTTTCTTTTTTCATTCCTACTCATATAATACTATAGAGATATATATTCCGTGTTTGTATAGAAGAAGTATTCTCCTATTCTCATTATTACTCTCTTCTCCTTTTCTTTTTCTTTTTGGGGTGGTTGGTGGCGCGGTGCGGTTGTGAGACAAATTTGCGTAAATTCTTGAAATTTTAATTTGTCTCGTCCTGCTTTGCATAGTATTAACGTGTTTTATCGTGTCGTGCGATTGACGGATGAATTAGCATAAAATTCACAAAGATTTCAATTTTGTCTCGTCGCGCTTCGTATAGTAATTGTGTATCGTGCCGTATAATTAGGGGATGAATTCGCGTAAATTCATGAAAACTTCAATTTTGTCTCTTCTCGCTTCACATAGTATTAGTTGTCGTGTCGTGCGATTGACGGATAAATTCATGTACAATTCACAAAAACTTTAATTTGTCTCATTTCGCTTCACATAATATTTGTGTATCGTGTTGTGCGATTAAGGGACGAATTTGCATAAATTGATGAAGATTTCAATTTTGTCTCATCCCGCTTCTCATAGTATTAGCGTGTTGTGCCGTACAGTTGTGGGGTACATAAATTCATGAAGAATTCAACCTATTTCGTCCCTCTTGGCTTAGTAATTCATTTATTCATTCGTATACTATGCATACCTCATTAAATTATTTAGCTATGATAATTTAATTAATTTAATCTAAATATCCGTATTTATTTAAAATACTAGTTCTGAACACGTGCGTTGCACGTATATACCACACTGTCATCTTTTTCCTTTATTCATTCATATATAATATATATATTTTTCGTATTTGTGTAGAAGTTTTATTCTCCTATTCTCACTATTATTCTCTTCTCCCTCTCTTTTTGGTGTGGTGCGGTGTGGTTGTGGGACAAACTCACATAAATTCATTGAGACTTTAATTCGTTTCATCCCGTTTCGCATAGTATTAGTGTGTCATGCTGTGCCGTGCAGTTGACGAATAAATTCACCTAAAATTCACAAAGATTTTAATTTATCTCATTTCGCTTCACATAGTATTTGTGTATCATGCCGTGTAATTAAGGGATGAATTTACATAAATTCATGAAGAATTCAATTTTGTCTCTTCCCGCTTCACATAGTATTAGTGTGTCATGTCGTGTAATTGACGGGATACATTCACGTACAATTCACAAAGACTTCAATTTGTGTCGTTTCACTTCACATAGTATTTGTGTATTGTGTTGTACGATTAAGGGACGAATTTGTGTAAATTCATGAAGACTTCAATTTTGTCTTGTCCTACTTCTCATAGTATTAGCGTGTTGTGCCGTACAGTTGTGGGGTAAATCTACATAAATTCACGAAGACTTCAACCTATTTCGTCCCTCTTGGCATAGTAATTCATTTATTCATTCGTATACTATACATACCTCATTAAATTATTTAGGTATGATAATTTGTTTAATTTAATCTAAATATTCAAATATATTTATTTAAAATACTAGTTCTGAACACGTGCACTTCATGTGTATCCCAGGCTGTCATCTTTTTCCTTTATTCATTCATATATAATATATATATTTTCCGTATTTGCCTAGAAGTTGCATTCTCCTATTCTCACTATTATTCTCTTCTCCCTCTCTTTTTGGCGTGACGTGGTGTGGTTGTGGAAAAAATTCGCATAAATTCATTGAGATTTTAATTTGTCTCGTCTCGCTTCGCATAGTATTAATATGTCGTTCCATGTCGTGCAGTTGACGGATAAATTTGCCTAAAATTCACAAAGACTTTAATTTGTTTCGTTTCTCTTCACATAGTATTTGTGTGTCATGTTGTGCGATTAAGGTATGAATTTGCATAAATTCATGAAGACTTCAATTATGTCTCATCCTGCTTCTCATAGTATTAGCGTGTCGTGCCGTGCGGTTGATAGGTTAATTCACGTACAATTAACAAAGACTTTAATTTGTCTCGTTTTGCTTCACATAATATTTGTGTATCGTGTTGTGCAATTAAGGGACGAATTTATGTAAATTTATGAAGACTTCATTTTTGTCTCGTTCCGCTTCTCATAGTATTAGCGTGCCGTATTGTGGCGTGCAGTTGTAGGGTATATCTACATAAATTCACGAAGACTTCAACCCGTTTTGTCCCTCTTGACATAGTAATTCATTTATTCATTCGTAAACTATATATACCTCATTAAATTATTTAGCTATGATAATTTGATTAATTTGATCTAAATATCCAAAAATATTTACCTAAAATACTAGTTCTGGACACGTACGTTGCACGTGTATTTAAAATATAGTTCCAAATATCTATCTATCTATCTATCTATCGATCGATCTATCTATCTATCGATATATATATATATATATATTCGTGTTTGTTTAGAAGTTGTATTCTCCTATTCTCACTATTACTTCTCCCTCTCTGTTTGGGGTGACACAGTGTGGTTATGGGACAAACTCGCATAAATTCATTGAGATTTTAATTTGTCTCGTTCCACTTTACATAGTATTAACGTGTCGTGCCGTGTCGTACCGTTGACGGATAAATTCACCTAAAATTCACAAAGACTTTAATTTGTCTCTTTTCGCTTCACATGGTATTTGTGTGTCATGCCGTGCGATTAAGGGACGAATTTGCATAAATTCATGAAGACTTCAATTATGTCTCGTCTTGCTTCTCATAGTATTATCGTGTTGTGCCTTGCCGTTGTGGGGTAAATCTACATAAATTCACAAAGACTTCAACTTGTTTCATCCGTCTTGGAATAGTCTTAGGGGAGTTCACAATTCGATTTAGAGTGATTTGTGGTTAAAATTAAAAATTAAACTGATTTAGTCGGTTTTTAAATTATTAAAATTAATTAAATCAAATATAACAAACATTTATCAATTTGATTGTTCAGTTTTTAATCATATATAAAAATATTGTAACGACCCAAACTGTTGTTACATGTAAAAACACTCCGAGAATAATTTACGACGAATAATGGGCTCAAAATGGACCGGAAAAAAATTAAATCGGGGAAGAAAATTGAGGTCTAAGGGAATTGGGCCAGGAGGCACAATAAAGGACTAGGTCGGCCTACCGGTAACCACTGCATCTAGGTTAGGTTAGGTTTTACATATATATATTCGTGTATTTTTTTATATATATTAGGTTAGGTTTGGTTTTAAAATTGAGGTCTAAGGGTGGTTTGGTTAGATTTGGTTTTAAAATTTAAAAACCGACAATATTTGGTTTGGTTTTACTAAAAAATAACCAAATAAATAATCAAACTGAACCGATAAATTATATACATAAATTTTGTAATTATTTAAATAAATGATATTAGTTTTTCATAAATAATTATAAATATTTATATCTTTTAATCATTAATTTAATTTTAGTCTACTTTTTTTATATGCGCTACAACACTTTTAAGTTCCATTTCTTAAAAAATATGCCCAAACCCAACACTCTAAATCTAATTGTTTATATGTGGTGTGGTATATTATCGATTTTTAATTTTCTTTGCTAAGACATCTATATACTCTTCAATGTCCTACTCTGATTTTTGTAAGGTTAACCATTCTATTTAAAGTTGTATCTTAGTTTTGGGGATGTTAGATTTGTGATGTGGAGTAACCTCTATAGTTATGAAACATAAACATGCTAAAACATCAGAATAGTATTGAAAAATACTAAAAGATTCATATACATTCATTCTTGTGGTAGTAATGAGAAATTCATTGATTCCTAATGTTCATTTGAAATAGTTGTTCCATGTCTCCGTTATTTTACCATTATCATTATCATTAACTAGTTAACAAACCAAACAAAACCGATGGTTTTTATTTTATTTGGTTTGGTTTTGGAAATTTAAAAACCGATTAAATTGGTTTGATTTTAGTTTTAATAAAAACCAATCCAAACCGAACCATGAACACCCCTAGCTGCAGGGGTCGATTAATCGCTGCAACGGTAACATGCAATAGCCCAGCCGTGGGATTTTTAAAAATCCTCTTTTTTATTAATTCCCCAGGTCGCCCCCTTCCTCCAAAACCACTCTGAAAAACCCTACTCCCCCAACCATGAGATTTCAAAAGCCAAGGTTCCTGAGAGCGATTACGAGGCACACCCGGTGGGAACCCGACATGGGAATACGTCTAGCACACATGGGACAGCTCACTCCTCTCCGTAGCAGTATGTTTTACCTAAGAGGTAAGCTAAGGTTTATTTTGTAGCAACTAGACTTGGGCTAGATGCATTTAATGTTAATAATGATGTCAGAAGTATTATGCATTAGGCCTTCGGGCATGGAGTTGGATGGTTGGATGGGTTTAATAATCCGAATAGGATTGATTTTAATGAATTGCTTAATGTTATGTTAATACTCGATTGGGCTAAGCGATGGATAGGAAGATGGGGCGAATGTGCGTAGTTTATTATCTTTCAAGGTTTGAGTACAATGGAAATTTGAATGAAATAGTGTGAAGTGTTAAGCGGGAAATTAAGGTAACTCGACTAATTTATAAATGCTTAAAATGCCTGAATTGCATTGGGGAGACTCGTGCAATTCAAATGCCTTGATAGTCTTAATTGATGTTTTCCATAATTTAGAAGACGAGATAGTGAGTAAAAAGGTATTGAGACAAGATAGTAAGTTAAAAGGTATTGAGATGAGATAGTGAGTAAAAAGGTATTGAGGCTAGCCAGTTTGCAGAGTTGGCATTGCTTGTCATATTATCGTGATCAATGCTTCCCAGAGTTAGAAGGTAATGTGAAAATTTTGAGGTTGGGATACGATTAGAGGAAAAATGCGTAATAATGAGAACTTGGGTGACGACAACCCTACATGGGTGTTTTGTAAATTATGCATGTGTTATATATGTGAAGAATGAGGTCACCAAATTGATGAATTAGACTGTTGATGTAACTATAGACTGGATTGCCTATGCTGGGTTGTGACCTGACATTGTTATCATCTTTTGCATGAATTATGATTTGTTGATTTCATACACTCATTCATATGTATTGGGATGATAAGTTGTGATATGGGTCGGGTACCACACCAGTACAGATATTGGTATGATGTGATATGGGTCGGGTACCACGTCGGTACATTATGATGTTGTTGGTGATGAGATGGGGAGGGTTAAGGAGAAATGATGTGCATATCTTGCATACATGCATTCTTGCATCTGTTTGAAGGTTTGGTTAATTTATTTTGCTTTTATACATGTTATTATTGTCGTAAGAGGTGAAAGATAGTACAAAGGTATATTAGGTCCCTATGTGGGACGAGTTGAGAGTGAGATTTTACGTTCCCCCTGAGAGGACCTGGTGCAATAGTATATGATTGGAAGGATCTGGATTTTGAATGGATATGGACTAAGGGGTTGTAGATATTATAAGAATAAGTCGGTATTGGAGGTAGAAGTATCGGCTGGAATAGGTGGTCAAAGGACAAAGATATACGAAAATATTAAATGACAGGTAGGTCACAAAGATGCTAAATATAGATCACAAAGATGCCAAGTGCAGGTCACAAAGATGCTAAGTGCAGGTCACAGAGATGCTAAGAGCAGATCATAGAGATACTAAGTGTAGGTCACAGAGATGCTAAGTGTACGTCACAGAGATGCTATGTGTGGGGTAATAGGAGTGGTTTAATTAGGGATTTAAAATCGAAACTTTACTTGATGTTGTGATTTCTCCCTATTTGTTATTGATGTTATTTGTTTCTAACCCTGGTTGGCCGATGATGCTTACCAGTAAGTATTTGGAATGACTTTTCTTGATTTTAGCATGTTTTTGGCATTTCGAGCCTTTCCATAGCGGCTAAGGTCATTTATGACTTGTAGTAACTGTCGGTTTGGTTTTCAGACAGTTCGTTTGGGTTTTAGGCTCATTTCCCTGTTTTAGAGCTTTCATAGTTAAGAAATTAATCTCGGACCAAAACTCCTAGTAAACGGACTCGGATAAGAATTCTAACAGTACTGTTAGCTCCAGAACATTAATTTTAGGTTAGGGGGACCCTTGGTCCGGGTCTCGAGGCTTCCAAACTCGTTTTGGACTATCGGGTAGATTTGGTAAAAATGGAACTGTGGGTGTGGGACCCACATTGTGTCGAAACGACCTCCGTTGGAAATATTACCATTGAGTCTGAAATGTCGAATTTGGTATGGTAGCATAGTTCGTTTGCAGGCACGGGGTTCCAAACGAATCCCAAGTTCGTTGGGACTTAAGGTTTTACTGGTTTTCCAGGATCTGGTGCAACCAACTTGTGTTCTTCATATTCGCGAGGTTCAGGTCGTGTTCGCGAAGCATCACGTTCTTGACCTTCATGATTACGAGCCTTCCATTGCCTTCGCGATGAAGGGTCGACCCGACCCAACCCTTTTCTTCTCTTCGCATTAGCAACCCATAGTCTCGCGTTCGCGACAGCGCATCCCGTTTGCCTTCGCATTTGCGGCCCCTTGCTCACGTTCGCGAAGGGTAATTTTGGTAATCATCGCATTCGCGACTCTTGGCCCTCGCGATCGCGAAGGCCAATGGCCTGGCAGTATATACTTGTCCTCCCCCGATTTCTTCTTTATTTTCAAGCCCCATTTCACCATTTTAGGGCTTGGAGTGTGGGAAGTCGGCCTTTGAGGCTAAGGTAAGCTAAAATAACACCTATTGATCATTTCCCATTGTTTTTCCCCTTCAAATTCTGATCTTTTCTTTGATTAATTCCTAGAAATTAGTTTCGAATACCTTAACTTTGAGGGCTGATTTGAGCCCCAATTTGTACTCCATTTGTACTCAACTTTTAAGCACACATTCTTTATCCTTCGAGGGACCTCATGATGAATTCAATTTTTGAATTTTGTCTGTCTCGATCCATTTTCTTCTTCACGATTGTGGCTAGTTGCCTGTGTTCATAATGGTCTATCATGCTAAGCCTTCGCGTTCGCGAACCTTTGCCCGATTTTGCGAAGGGCATTTTTATTGTATATCTCTATTGCGACTAGGAGGCCTCACATTCGCGATGAGTAACCCCCTGGCAGTATATAACTTCCTCTTCCCTAATTTTTCAATCTTTTTTAACCCTTTTCCCGCCATTAGAGGCCCTTGGAGCTTGGAAATTATTGGAATTTCATCCCATTGAGCTTATGTACATTAACCTATCGACCCTTGGTCATTTTCCCTTTTTGCTCTCATGTTATTCCGTCCAAATTTGGTTTAATTCTTGGTTTTAGGTTTGTTTCTTTGAGCTTTGTGGGTGTTCCGTTTGTTCTCAAATTTTGAGTACAACTTCTTGTCCTTTGAGGGACCTCGTGACGGATTCAATTTGGAATTTTGTTGACGGATCCCATGGCCTATTTTTGACCCTATTTTGGGCTCAAAGTTTTATATTATAATATGGATATCATTTTGCTCGTACTAACGAATAGATTATGATTTTGATAGCGTGCCGACATTTTGGGATCGTGGAGTGAAAATAAGAGATTTGTGGACGATTTGAGGTTGTGTTTCGGCTTTGAGGTAGGCTTCGGTCTACTTTTCTCTATGAGATTGTGTATTGCATAGATTGCATGCTAGATAGGGATTATAGGATAGATTTATACCTAGTAATACCATGAATTGACCTATTTAGGGAAATTAGAATAGAAATATGACTCGAACCTTAGCCTAGAATACCTGTTAAGGCTGTAGGATTCTATTACACCTGATTGTAGACTTGATTAACCATAGATTTGCATAAGGGATCCTTTAATAAAAGACTTATCATATTACTTACTATTTTGGGCGATATTTCCCGATTAGACCCTTCTAGTAGCTTTATGCCCTTGTTTACCCTAGATTTTTGGTTTATGGTATTTATATACTATTAATTTATATGTTGTAGGGCCCGATGCCTGTGGTTACGATACCGATTAGACACCAGGTTAGTACTTTATCCTTTGAAAGGACGTGGTTCTAGATTACAGATGCTTAGACACTTATGGTTGTATTGTTTGGATACTAGTGATGGAATGCATACATTTAGGCGCATTTACGATTAGTTGGTGGTATGATTCTGGTTAAAAACCTTAATTTTACTACTGTTTTCTAAAAAGGGATTTATTCCCACTTTTTCACTTTCAAAATTGATTCTTTAAAAATGGAAGTCGTACCTATTATTGGATTATGATATTTAAACTAAACATTTTATTTTGGAAATTAGACCGAGGTTGATTCCGATCCATTATTGATCCACTCTTTTTTATCGCTACTATTTCACTTTAGTCGAGGGAGATTTTGACCCTTTCTACATTATTATGCCGATTTAGTCCCGAACTCAATCTCGGGCAATGGATTTACAGGTTTACACTCCTTTAATGGCGGTTCTATTCCCAACATTTATCATGCATTTGTTTAGTTTTGGTTAAAGTCTGGTATTTCTTATTATACTTATATATCTCTTCGGTATTGGACGGAGTAGATCTGTTATGATGGTTATTAGAAGTCTTGGTTCGGGACCAGGCAGTATATACGATCTTCTTGAGACCCCAATGGATTCCCCTGTCTGGAGACCATGTACTGGGAGAGGTGATATATATAGGTCCTGCTTTGCGAGCTGACGAGCTGAAGGAGGTGTATATGCTTGGTATGGTTTGGCACTTAGTGGTTAAGGTATTACTTGTTATGTTGCATTCATTCATTCATATGCATTGCCTATCACCAGTATGATTGTTAAGCGCTTATATCTATCGGTCTTATGCGGGGCTGTATAGGTATAAGCTATGGTTACTGTTTGTTGAGTACTTGCTTGGACCTTCCAGGCTTATGGGGGCCCGATTAGGTTATTATTTGTCTGGACTAACCAGTGACTTTATTGTTGGTTATTATGGTTAGTTCGTGGCAGGATGGTTATGAACTGGTACCCGAGATTGTCGGTACGTTTCTGATTCCATTTTTCCTATTGTAGTAAGATACTTTATTGTTAGATTATCTCATGATTAGTCTCATTTCTGTTAGAGACCTCGATTATGCTAGTATTATCTTTTCTTCTTGGTTATGACCCTCGAGATTTTAGGGTAGCTCCCTCAGGATATTACCTTTGAGCTTAGTCCTATACATACATACATATATATATATATATATATATATATATATACATACATACATATATATATATATATACATACATATATATATATATATACATACATACATATATATATATATATACATACATACATATATATATATATATATATATATATATATATATGGTATTACCGTATATCCTTCTCTTTTCTTATCTATTCATATTGTATATGAACCCTTTGGCCTTGTATTACTACTATATATCCTTCTTTCACTCTTCAGTTGTATATTGGCTAGTGATATACGGTATGTCACTTTAGTAACGAATACTATTAGAACAGGATATTTATCCTTATTGCTCCATTAGTACTATTATGTTTATTTTCTTTGATAGCTACCTGTGGTTATATTCCTACTTTACATGTTAATTATGCTTGCATTATCTTGGAGCTCAGTTGGCTGATACTTACTGAGTACCATATGTTTGGTACTCATTCTACACTTCTGCAACATGCAGATCATAGTATGAGTTTTCACCATTGATGTGTGCATCGTGTGGACTAGTCATAGATAAGAGATTTGGGGTGAGCTCCTGACGTTTAGAGTATTCTTGCTCTCCCTCATATTGTTAGTTTGATCTCTATTTTGTATTTCAGAGATGGCTTTGTATATATATTGACTATGTATACCACTTTGTACTCATGTTGTATTAGAAGCTCTTGTACTGACTTCACCAGATCTTGGTATTGTAATCTATATTAGTCTCTTTATTAAATTACTTTCCACTATTTTCTTTATTTTTATTGGTAGTCCATTACTAGTTGTTTCATACTATAGGTTGGCTTACCTACTTGTGGGTTATAGTAGGTGCTATCATGACCTGAGAAATCAGGTCGTGACAAATTGGTATCAGTGCGTAGGTTCATCGGTATTATTAGTACAAATGCTAAGTGCCTAGTAGAGCCCTGTAGATCGGTACAGAGACGTCTGTATCCTATCTTCGAGAAGCTATAGGGTATTCCTAGGAAATTCTATTCTGGACTCCTTGTCGTGTGTCCGTACTTCTATGAACCTCTAAGTACTTCTTTTGACTCCACTCTCCCAGATGAATCGTTCAAAGTTTTTGATAGATGCAGCCGAGACTTCTACGCGCGTTGCTAGAGTTTTGGGTCAGCGTTGGACTAAGAAATTAGAGATTGAAATTGAGGATCGCTAATATTAGCCAGTGATGATACCCATTACATTGAGTGATTCTCAGGCTAAAGTTGGGTTTATTGGCATTCGACAAGGATCTTTATCAATATCAGAGTATTAGATTGGGTTTCATGAGATGGTGTTGAGATTTATCAGAGGATTAACTTTACCACTCCATTTGGCATCAAAGCATTTTATAGCAGCTGGGTCTTCTTTCTCTCAGTTCATTGATCATGTGAGGGCTACAGAGAAGGCTTGTATTGGTATATATAGATGTGGCGGTAAGATGACATGTCAGCAGTACAATGTTAGTGGTATTCTATCTGGAGGTTCAAATCCTTCCAGCAAAGGTCAACATCATTTGTAACCTATCAGGTCCGTACATGTAGCACCTCAGAGTATAGGTGATTCTCAGATAGATTGTGGTGGGCACAGTGGACCGAGTTTTGGTTAGGCATTGTAGGGTATTTGGTCTAGGTTTTCAGGTCGTGGAGGCCATTCTGGGTTAGTAGGTACAGTGTATTCGAGAGTTCTAGGGGCATGTTTTGATTATGGTGAGATTGTTCATTGATTTAGAGAGTGCCCCAGGCATGAGTTGGTCAGCCAGTTGGGGACAACTCGTGTTTTTTGCCAGGTTAGAGCTTTAGGGGTTTGTTACGACTGTAGAGAGAAAGGTCATTAGTCCAGAGAGTGTCCCTGGTGAGGGATTATTAGTTATTCAGCTCATCCAAATTATTCTTATAGAGTTGTGGCTCCTTCGGTTAGAGGTAGTGCACTTAGTAGCTTAGTTGATCGTTCAAACACTCAGTTCGGGATTGGACTCATTCAGATTCATACTTCTTCAGGCATGTCAGGGACTATGACTTCGGATTTCATCGTATAGGAGTGATATTTATTTACTATCTTTTAGTTTCTATTTGAATTGGGCTGGGGTTTTCATACCCTCGGTGTTTGTATGCCTTGATGTTGTTATATTGACTGTTGTAAGCCTTTGTGTGGATTTTATGCATGTTTGACTACCCCCATAGATATTTTTTTTTAGTAGTGGATTGAGTGAATCAGTGTTGTGATTTCCTTGGGGTATAACACTTGGGTTAAAGTCCCTTCTCTTTGGCATATTGACATTGTTGTGGTCCTAGAGTGGTACTGGTTATTGCTTTTCATTTTGTGCCACCTGCACATTATACTAGTGTTGCTTATTTTGCCATTATTACTTGTTGGTAATTGATTCTTACTTGATAGACGTCTAGACTAGAGTTATCTAGTTAGTAGTTTTTTCTTGTTGTTCCTGTTTGTTGGCTTAGAACCTTGGTTGGTTGATTTCCCCTCTCTGTTGGTAAGGTTAGATCGGTTGTTGAAAGGATTGTGGGAAGAAAGGTTTGGCCTTCCATGGTTTCATCGTGATTCTAGCTTGGATAATTCTTTTCTATAGCCTACTCCTATCGTTGATAAGTCTAAGGTTTGCATTCTGGTTTGTTGGGTTCGTCTCCTAGTAAGAGTCTTGATCTTGGTATTGCAGTTGAGTTGGGTACCCCATTCTGTCTGCAATGTGATTCATGGTTTAGTTGAGTTAAGGTTGGTTTAAATAGGTGAATTCAAAAATTTCTCATTTCGGTATTTATTTGGAATGAAGTGACTTCGTGGAATACTCTTGCTTGGTGATATGTGCTTATGGGTAATCATTGTCGCAAATTGAGTATTGGTTTGACCGAATTTGGGCTAAGATCAGAATTTTTTGAGTTGCTCGAGTTTTGGCTATCGTTAGTACCCTTTGCAGCCTTGGTGAGTTCTGGGTTATGCCTTGATGTGTCATGTCCTCAGCGGATGTGGATTTGATTGCTCATATCTTCAGCTTGTGGTTTTCCTCAGTTATGGTTATGTTGTTCGGCAATATTTCAGTTTCATCCATGGCGAGAATCATTGGGTACATGCCTGATTTTTGGTATTGAGATTGGTTTGGGTATTTGTCCTCAGTGAAGACTTGTTGGCTCCAGTTATGGTTTTTGACTCTTTCAAATGACGACTTAGAAGTTGTAATAGATTTTAGAGTATGGTTGCTTACTAATCAATAGGATCGATTTGGATAGTTAAGATCGAGTAGTTCAGCTTCAATATTGAAATTAGAGCTATGGATTGTGTAACTTTGTTGCAACCTCTATTTTGAAATTTGACTTCGTTGAGACTTCGTCGACATGTTGACTAGGCCTACTCATTGCCTACCGATTCAGTTTTCTTTAGTTTGGAAGGATTGTACTTGATAGATGCTCGAAGGGTGGTCCGTTGGCATATAGTGTTGGTTTCTACTACTTTTGACCTTGATTCTTAGTTTTCATTAGAAATTTGGGATGTCTACACGGTGGGAGGAAGTGTATTCTGGTTAGGCTTAGTATGGTTTCACCCACAGTCGGTGGGACATTCTAGAGTAAATCATTCAATTTCGAGAGCTTGTGCTTTGGATTCATGACTATTGGTTTCGAGGGTCATTCGGACCAGTTTGTAGCTTTGGCAGAGATCGCAGACATTGATCACTACCATTTGAGTATTTAGGTAGAACTTTATAGGCTCTGTCCTTATGCTAGTCTATGTGGATTTCTATAGGTCAGCTTCAGTCTGTCTAGGTTAATGTGATGTGATTGTGCGGGCAGGACTCGAAAGATACTGGAGAGATTCTGTACAGTTTAGAGTTAACTTCAGGTTTGGAAAGACAAGAGAATATTAGATTTAGAATTTGGAGTCGGCTGTATGATTCATGCCTTGGTTTGACCTTGCCTGGTTGAGTTGCCGCTTGGTTGTGCTTGTTTCAGTGTGATGTCACTGTGTTGTGGTTTGGGTTGGTGTGCTTTAGTCGTGCTCGGTTTAATTGGAGGTCAGTTGGTTGTTGAGGATGAGTTTTGGTTGTTTGGGAAGTGAAGTAAGAATGTGAAGGAAAAAGGGATACCTGTAGCGAAATCCCTTGGAAGCATTGTTTTGCCTTAGAGGTTATCTAGGGAATCTTGCTTGGGGCATGTGGGTTTGTACCTCATCCTTTTAAGCTTTCGAGCTCTTTCTATCCATTGACTTTTGCGAACAAAAGTCCTTTTAGTAGTGGATATTGTACTGACCCTGGTGCATACTTTTATTGAGGCTCTCGACCTCAATACTAAAATTCTACTTGATTCAGCTACGGGTGGACAAGCTTTAAAGAAGACTTACGATGAATTATATGCTTTGTTGAAACATATTTCACAGGGAAATCCAGATTGGCATGGTGATAATTCTAGAATTTTTACAAAAAAGGTTGCCAGGAAACTAGATGTGGATGCATTCACGGCATTATCTGCCCAAATTTCAGCCATGCAAAACATGATGAACAATCACTTTGGCAGTTTAAATTTGGGGCAGCAACAAGCTCCCATAAATGCAGTACAGCAACATGTTTCTGTATGGTGTGATGTATGCGGGAATGGGGACCATACCAGCGAGTTGTGCGGTGAAAATCTGGATTCCGTGAACTTTATGGGTAATGTCCAAAGAGCGTGGATGGGAACCTTTAAATCATCCACTCGGACCTCCACCCAAGCCATCAATTGAGGAGGCCCCGAAGTTTGAATTGAAAGAACTTCCATATCATCTTCAATATGCTTTCTTAGGTGATAATGAGACCCTTCCCATTATTCTTGCAGCAAATTTATCAAGGGAACAAGTCAATGCAGCATTGGTGATACTCAAACGAAGGAAGAAGGCTATTGGATGGCAAATGTCTGACATCCATGGTATTAATCCAGGTTTATGTATGCATAAAATTTATATGGAGGAAGGGCATAAGCCGAGTGTGCAACACCAATGCCGCTTGAATCCAGTAATGAAAGAAGTGGTAAGGAAAGAGGTAATTAAGTGGTTAGATTCGGGCATTGTTTACCCTATCTCAGATAGTACATGGGTTAGTCCAGTACAGTGTGTCCCAAAAAAGGGTGGTATGACGGAAATCACGAATGACAATAATGAGTTGATTCCTACAAGAACTATGACTGGGTGGCGTATTTACATGGATTATCGAAAACTAAATGATTCCACAAGGAAAGATCATTATCCGATCCTTTTTATTGATCAGATGTTGGATCGATTAGCCGGGTAGGAATATTATTGCTTTCTTGATGGATATTTCGGGTATAATCAAATTGCTATAGATCCTCAAGATAAAGAGAAGACTACATTTACATGTCCTTATGGCACTTATGCTTTCAAGCCTATGCCCTTTGGATTGTGCAACGCACCGGCTACTTTTCAGCGTTGCATGAAGGAAATTTTCTATGACATGGTGGAGGAGTTCGTGGAGATTTTTATGGATAATTTTTTGATCTTCGGTAACTCCTTAGAGGTATGTTTACAAAACCTAGATAGAGTCCTTGCTCGGTGTGAAGAAACTAACCTTGTTCTCAATTGGAAAAAATGTCATTTTCTTGTGACGGAAGGTATAGTTCTTAGACATAAAGTGTCAAAGCAAGGGCTCGAAGTTGATAGAACAAAGATTAAAGTTATCGATAAATTGCCTCCACTTGTGTCGGTGAAACGGGTGCGTAGTTTCTTGGGATATGTTGGTTTTTACAGACGGTTCATTAAGGATTTTTCCAAGATTGCATGCCCCATGTGCACGCTCTTAGAGAAAGATGTTAAGTTTGTATTTTGTGAGTTGTGTGTGAAGGCATTCAAAATCTTGAAGAAGAAGTTGGTTGAAGCACCTATCCTTATTGCTCCGGATTGGGATCTACCATTTAAGCTTATGTGTGACGCGAGTGATATTGCAGTAGGTGCGGTTCTTGGGCAGCAGAAGAACAAGGTATTTCACTCTATTTATTATGCAAGCAAAACTCTTGATGCAGCCCAAGTGAATTACACGGTGACTGAAAAGGAGATGCTAGCTTTGGTGTATGCTTTTGATAAATTTAGATCATATTTGGTGGGCACTAGCGTCATTGTATACACAGATCATGCTGCCATACGTTATTTGTTCAATAAAAAAGATGCTAAGCCGCGATTGATTCGATGGATTTTATTATTATAAGAGTTTGATTTGGAGATTAAAGATAGGAAGGGGTCAGAAAATTAGATTGCCGACCACCTTTCTAGACTTGAGAGCTCGACACATGTAGCTAATGATGGGCGTATCTGTGAGGAATTTCCAGATGATCAATTCCTACTATTAGAGGTTGAAGAGTTGCCATGGTATGCGTACATTGTGAATCTATTGGTAAGTGGGCTATTTCCTCCTGATTTGAGTCCTAATCAAAAGAAGAAGCTATCGTATGAGGTACGTTCTTATATTTGGGAAGAGCCTTATTTATTCAAGTAGGGCCCAATCAAGTAGTTAGAATATGTATTCCGTATGCTGAGGTGAAACATCTGTTGGAGAGTTGCCATGCATCACCTTATGGTGGTCATCATGGTGGTGAACGTACAATCTGCAAAATTCTTCAATCAGGTTTCATTTGGCCTTCTCTATTTAAAGATACACATGAGTTTGTGAAAAGTTGTGACCAGTGCCAACGTATGGGGACACTTTCAAGAATACATAAGATGCCTTTAACTAACATTCTTGAAGTTGAAATTTTTGATGTGGGGGGGATAGATTATATAGGCCCTTTTCCAAAGTCAAATGGGAATCAATACATACTTCTAGCAGTAGATTACGTGTCTATATGGGTAGAGGCTGCTGCTCTTCCTACAAATGATTCTAAGGTTGTGGTGAAATTCCTTCAAAAACACATCTTCACAAGGTTTGGAACTCCAAGAGCTATTATTAGCAATGGAGGTTCACACTTTATAAACTATTGGGTGAAGAGTGTGTTGGCTAAATATGGTGTTAGACACAAGGTTTGAATAGCGTATCATCCCCAAACAAGTGGCCAAGTTGAAGTGTCTAATCACGAGATAAAACAAATCTTGCAAAAGACTGTGAATACTCAGAGAAAAGATTGGTCGCTTAAGCTAGATGATGCTCTTTGGGCTAATAGAACTGCATATGAAACACCTATTTAGACTTATCCATATCATCTTCTCTTTGGGAAAGCATGTCACCTCCCGGTTGAGCTTGAACACCGAGCATACTGGGTGGTGAAGAAATTGAACCTAGATCTAGAGTTGACTGGTCAAAGGAGATTGTTGCAACTACATGAGTTGGAAGAGTTTCATTTCCACGTGCATGAAAATGCAAAGATTTATAAGGAGAAAATGAAGCGATGGCACGACAAGCACATTCTCCAACGTACTTTCGAACCAGGCCAATTGGTACTACTGTTTAATTCTAGACTTAAGTTGTTTTCGGGAAAGCTAAGATCTAAGTGGAGTGGTCCTTGCGAGGTAAGTTGCACAACTCCTCATGGTGCGGTGAAAATAATGAATAAAGGTGATGGTACTAAATTTCTTGTGAATTGCCAAAGGTTGAAGCACTATTTTGGGGAAGATGCGAAGCGTAAGGTGGAAGTGCTTCACCTTGATGATAATTGAGCCAAGCTTGGTAGAGCCGCGAAATTAAACTAGGCGCTTGATGGGAGGCAACCCATTAATGTATTGTAATAGTTAGGAATTATAAAATAAAAATACAAAAAGAAGAGTGGTGCCACGACCAAAACTAAGGCACTTGATGGGAGGCAACCCATTTCTTTTAAAAAATTTCTTTTCTAACTTAGTTATAGGATTTATTGTTTATGCAGAGGTACACAGAGTGTTTTTCCAAGGCAATCCAAGAGAAAAAGGTAAATTGAAGGATTGATGATCTTTTGAAGGTGCCGGGAAGGTAAGAAATGCATTGAGACGAAGGTTTTGAGTATTGGGACTTGAAAAAGCTTCGAGATATGTCAAAAAATGCAAAACACCACTCAGGTATGAATTAAAGTATAAGGCACGACAACTAGCGTGCCAGGCCCAATATGAAAAAAATTTGTGTGACAAAGGCAGCAGGCAAGCGCGCCAGGCAGCGTGCTAGGCTGCCTTCGCCCAGAATTTTTGGGGCATGGGCAGTGAGCAGGTACGCCAGGCAGCGTACCAGGCCGCTCCTGCCTAATTTTTCCCTTAGCCAGGCAGTGGGGTAGCGCAGCTCCTAGCGTGTTGGGCCGCTACCTCTTGAATTTTTTGGGGTCGAATTTTTAATGAGAGGGAACCCTACCCACCCACCCCCATCTATTAAAATCCCCAATTCTTTTTTAATTCATCACACCTCCTATACCCATACCCGATTTTCTCCCCACAAATTCAATTTTTTCTCTTAATTTTCTCTTCTCCTTCTATCACCACGCCTCTCCCCTTCTCATCCTTAGATTATGATTGCAAGACTCCATTAGAGCTACCAAGATATGTTTTCTTTAATCTTTCTCTCTCTAGATTGCTATGTGAATGTTGAAAAATTAGGGGATTATGCACTTCGAATTTTTGGTGCCCTTTATTTTCTTTGTAGTTTGACTTGATTATTATGCTAGAGTTGGAATTTATGGGGTGTCATGACTAAGAACTTGAAGTGCAAGTGAAAGTGTTCTAATTAATCATGTTTTTATTTGAACAACTAGCAAGTGGGTTTAGCTTAAATGGTGGTAGTTGAGAAAATTGCTTGTTGAAGTCACTTGATATAACCCACATATTGTTGAATTTGCATGGAACTTGTTTGAATTCTTGAGTAAAACAAGTGATCCATTATAATGATATTTATGGGAATGTGGAACTTGTGTTGGAGATGATGAACTTAACTATGGGTTGCAATTCTTGATTGGGCATTAAGTGAAAAGGGGAAGTCTAAGTACCCTTACACCCATAGATTTTGAATTAATGTTAATCAACTAAGTGTGGGGTGGCCCTGAAAGCCAACACACATTGAGTTGTTTAGCTATCTTTAGATGGGAAATTGACATACTTGTTGGAACTTTGTCACAGGTACCATGTCGGCATCTAACGTGGCAGCTTCAAGTTCAAACGAGCGAAGACGACTGAAAATAAGATTCCAGTGGCTCCCCCAGTTCCTAAAGGCCAGAAAAGAAAATATGGGTTAAATACTGTCTCTAGTGCCAAAAAAATTGGAACAGGAGTCACACTGAGGCGAAATACTTTACGGACGAGTGTATTGATCGGGAAAGTCTAGCCCAAACTTACCCAAAAATATTGGATCGCATTATGAAATTGGGTATGGGTTTCATCTTTGCAAAACCATCTGATTGCAACCTTCATCTTGTGAGGGAATTTTATGCGAATTAGAACCCAGATGCACCTACCAGCTCGGTAGTAGTGCAAGGGTCAGATGTCATACTAGATTCTCTGGGCCTAAATGGGTTTTTGGGCTCACATACTCGCGCTAGTCCCCACAACCTGCATAAGCTGAATATTCGGCCTCCTTATGCGCAGATTCGCCACACACTTTGTGGCTAATGTTTGACGGTAATGTGGCTTCGACACCATAAAAGAGGGTACCACATGAGTTTACCCTATGCTCATTTGAATAAAGAAGCACGCATTTGGTTGAAGATTGTTTGTTATTTCTTGATTTCGGGTAGCCACATGACGAAGGTCACTAGGGACCGAGTTTGTTTGGTTTATGCTTTAATGACTGATGTCAAAATTGATGTGGGTTCTGTGGTGCTGTCAGCTATGCGCCGAGCGCGTCTACAGGGAGGCCTTCGATTTGCTTTTGGAGGTGTGCTGACCAAATTAATGAGAGCATTCAACGTGTCTAAAGAAGCATTTGATTATCATCCTCCTTTAGTGACGACACCTGTTGATGTCACCCAAACTAAAGCACCTGATACGCTAGGTCCCACTCTCACGTTAGCAGAGCATCACGCTCATGATGACGGGATCTTAGCCCGTATGTATGGTTTGGAGATTCTATGCCATAAGACTGGGGGTAGGCCCTCTACGGCAGATGAGCTAAGCCAGGTTGAGAGGGATTGTCCTCTAAATGGGCATGCCATGACATTGTTATGGATTGGGCTAGATTTTGTTGAGCCCGTGGATGATGATGTCTCCACAGATGAGAATGACCGCCACCCCGAATTCGATGAGGACGAGGTGGAAGCGAGTGATACACCTTTAGCAGTATGTGGCCCGGAGGATGACAACTTCCTCGATTGACCAGGGAGCTCCTTACACCCTACTCTTGACTTGTTTCATTTATGTAGCATTGGGGACAATGCTAATCTTTTAAGTGTGGGGTGGGGTGTTATGGGATTCCTTTTATATGTTTATATGTGTATATATGTGTTTTTAGTTATTTTATTTTGGGTTCCTTAGCCTTTGTTTTCAGTTCTTTTACTAAGGATAGTCCCTTTGAACCGTAGAAAAACACAAAAAGATTTTTTTTTTTTAGATTGAGTCTTTTAGTTATAGTATTAGGAGCTTTGCTCTATGATGAATGAATGACGACCATCTTAAAAGTAAATTAGTCATGTTATTATTGGGTGTTCTTGCTTGCTATGTAATTATGCATACACATTCGGTATAATTGTGGAACATGCTAAGTTATACAATAGCAAGTGTTGAGACATCTAATGCTCACTTAGTTGACTTGATAAGTTGCTTAATTTTGAACTCGTACATTACTTCGTATAAACTTTATGGTGAGCCTGCTTGAGTTAAAACATGTGCCATGTGTGAGTGAGATTTTTGTGATATTCCATGTGCATATTGATGTCTAGAACTTGCCCGGTGTGTTTGCAAAGCGAAATAAAGAGTGTTGAGTTTAGAAGATGATATAGACATTTCTTTGATAGCGATGTTTTATACCTACTTTATCTACCTTTTTTGCATGATCTTAGTTAGCCCGTTGAGCCTTTAGCCTATTCTTTGGTAGCCTTATATGTAGCTTAATCCTTTTCTTTCAAATTAACTGTAATTTGATCCAAAACTCCTAAGCGCTTTTATTGAGAAATTAAGATGTTAATGAGTTTAAAAACTGAAGAAGGAAAAAGTGAAGTTGAAGCCCCAAGTAAACAGCTTTTGGTGTGTGAAAAAGTTTATGTGTTGTTGGTAGGGAGTAATGTAATGAAAAGAAAAATTGACCAAAAGAAGTGAATCATGTGTTGATAGCAAATACTCCCTGCCTAATACGTGTAAGCTAGCTTAAATTGATGGGGCAAAACAAAAGAGAATTGGGAAGACAAAAGTGGTGTAAAGTAGGTTGGTTGGAGGTGATCTTAAAGTGAATTGTAGTGTATTATAGCGCTTATGGAAGATAGTCACTATTCTTAACCAAATAGTTCCTACCCGTCCTTTAGCCTATATTACAACCCTTAAAGTCCTACTTGATCTTGAGCTTTGACATTCTAATATTAGTGGAGTACTACACTAAGGGCAAGCTTATTCATCTTGTGTTGAATGTGAATTCTTTTCGAGACTGAGAGGACTTTTATCCATGCACCCATTCAATCATTACTTTGAATGAATTGAGTGAGATGTTGGGTGATTCTCTTGTGGTGAGGGTACATGCTTAGCAAAGTGTGGTGATCCATTGATAACGTGTCATGCATGAATTCGCAAATAGTAGAGTTGTTATCTGAGGATAGGTCGTTTCAATTTGCTATTCACTTGTGATGAAAGATCCAATGCCGAATGTCACCAACAATCCACTTTCGGATCATCAAGTAAACATGCTCGATGTCGATGAATTGGTATACCTTGAAAACTCTATCTGGTTCATCGAGAAGGCGAATGGTACACCCATCAGTACGCCAAAACGGGCACCATTTGAGGTTGAGATAGCAATACCTAAGACTCCTTTCACAGTCGTCATAGCTTCCCTAACTACTTATAATACTCATGTAGTCCCTTATAACTATGAGAAGAAAACTCCTGCAAGAGTAAGGGTGGCAGAAGCAGACGTCGCTCAGGGTGTCACTAGATCTGGGAGAATCCATACACCAAAAAATCTGATCCAGGGAAGTGCTAGTGAAAGTAAATAACCCATGATAGAAATGAAGGAGAATGATATTTGGAAGAAGATACAAGCTAAAGAGTACTTTGTGGTAGATCAGTTGAACAAGCCCCCGACTCAGATATCCATCCTGACACTGTTACAGACTTCTAAACACCATAAAAATGCTTTGATGAAGGTGTTAAGTTAAGCCTATGTACCATCTACTATAACAGGGGGAGATTCGGGCAGGTATTCAAGGCATACAAGATATCCTTTCACGAGGATAAGTTGCCACCTGAAGGAAGGTCGCACAATAAAGCCTTGCATGTTACAATACAACATGGAGAAAGAGTTGTATCTCGAGTGCTGATTGATCCAGGTTTGGGATTAAACATATGTCCCTTGGGTACACTGACAAGGTTGGAGGTCGATTTAGATAAAATGCAAAGTTGGAAGATGAACATGAAAGTGTTTGATGGCTCCCAGCGAGATACCATTGGAGAGATCACATTGGACATGGTAATGGGCCCCGTCACTTTCCCCATAACATTTCAGGTAATGTACATCCCCACTTCCTACAACCTCTTTCTTGGTAGGCCATGGATTCACATGGCTAGTGCAGTCCCCTCCACGCTACACCAATGTCTCAAATTCGAGTACGATCATCAATAGGTGGTAAGACATGGTGAAAGAGGATATCCCGTATATACTATCGAGGGAAAAAAAGTTCTTGATGGAGAAATGTTCCACACATTAGAGCTGGTTGGAAACATTGAAGAAGAGCTGAGTTGGAAGATTAAAGGTGAGAAAATGCTCAAATCTGGATATGAACCAGGTAAGGATCTTGGGTCCAGATTACAAGGAATAGTTGAACCCCTACAACCTTTTATGAATAATGACACTTTCGAGTTAGCTACATGGACGAGGGTCATGCACTTTATCCTTCGCTGTCATTGTATCAAATTTTCCACTCTACCTGGTTTCTTGATAATGGTGAAGATGAAATACTGGAGAGTCTAAAGAATTTGTTTTTGACTGAATCTGAAAGAGAAGATTGTAACGTCATCATCAGTGAGGAGAGGGGAGCCCCTAGTCAGAACATTGAACAAAAGGATACACTCAGCAACTGGACTGCCATTCCTTCCAGGCCTCGTCGAGCAGTTGGCTAGATTTGAAAGATTTTGATTTTATCTTATTGTTTGAAATAAATAGACTCGATTTCGAGCTAATTCACATCTTTTCAGTTATTTTGTTATGTTTGAAGACATTTAACGTTATTTGAATTAATAAAAGCTCTCTTTTCACTTTATTGATATTATTTATTTCTGTTTCTTTCAGCAAAATCACTTTTAAAAATATTGAGTCTGAGATTGTGACACATAATGAGACTGTGCAATATAACATAAGTGAATTAGAAGAAATGGAAGAAGAGGAGGTGCCCAAAGAATTTGTTAGTAAGGTTGAAAATTTTGAAGATAAACCCAAGGCAAACTTAGTAGAGTAGAAAATAGTGAACATAGGAAATTCTGAGACAATAAAAGAAACCCGTGTTACTATTTATATGCCAGAAGACGAGAAAGAGGAATACGTCCAGTTTCTGAAGAAACACCCAGATGTCTTTGCTTGGTCGTATGCCGATATGACGAGACTAAGCACGTCAATAGTAGCCCACAGGTTGCCCACTGATCTATCTTGTCCTCCTATTAAGCAAAAGCTGATAAAATACAAACCCGATATGAGTTTGAAAATTAAAGAGGAGATTTCAAAGCAAATTGAGGCCGGTATTCTCCAAGTAACTGAGTATCCAACCTGGTTGGCCAATGTTGTGCCTATTCCTAAAAAAGATGAAAAGGTCAGAGTTTGTGTAGATTATAGGGATCTCAACAAAGCAAGCCTGAAGGATGATTTTCAGCTCCTGAATATACATTTGTTAATCAATAATTGCGCCAGGCATGAAATACAGTCATTTGTGGATTGCTTCGCCGGTTACTATCAGATAAAGATGCATGAGGATGACGCTGAGAAAACCACTTTTATTACTCCTTGGGGAGCTATTGCTACAAGTTTATGCCCTTCGGGCTAAAAAATGTCGGAGCTACATACATGAGGGCCATGAAAACTCTGTTCCATGGCATGATCCATAAGGAAATTGAAGTTTACGTGGATGACGTCGTCATTAAATCCAAAAAGGGATCAAGTCATCTGGCTGACCTGGAAAAGTACTTTAACAAACTAAGAAGGTACAATTTGAAGTTGAATCCTGCAAAATGTGTCTTTGGGGTCCCTGTCAAAAAATTGTTGGGCTTCATTGTCAGTCGACGAGGTATAGAATTGGATCCAGTCAAGATAAAAGCTATTCAGGATCTTCCACCTCCAAAAAGCAAGAAAGAAGTAATGAGCTTCTTAGGACACCTTAACTATATCAGTCGCTTCATAGCTCAGTCTACTATTATTTGTGAGCCTATTTTCAAGCTACTGAAGAAGGGTGCGGCTATAGAATGGACGACAGAGTGTCAGCAGGAATTCGACAAAATCAAGGATTATTTATCAAATCCTCCCGTTCTGGTTCCTCCCAAACCTGGTAGGTCGTTATTACTATATTAATCTGTGATGGATAACGGTTTTGGTTGTATTCTGGGGCAACATGATGAAACAGGAAGAAAGGAGTAAGTAATTTATTACATGAGAAAGAAATTTACATCGTACGAGGCTCGGTATTCCTTACTGGAATGCACGTGTTGTACTTTGACCTGGATAGCTCAGAAATTGAGACACTATCTCTCGGCATAAACTACCTATTTAATCTCCAGAATGAATCCTCTGAAGTATATATTTCAGAAACCAATGCCAACAGGGAAGCTAGCTAAATGGCAAATACTATTGAGCGAGTTTGACATAGTCTATGTCACACAGAAAACTGTAAAAACACAAGCATTGGCAGATCATTTGGCTAAGAATCCCGTGGATGAAGAGTATAAGTCGTTGAAAACTTACTTTCCTGATGAAGAAGTGGCATTCGTAGGGGAGGATATCTCTGAAGAATATGATGGATGGAGATTATTCTTTGATGGAGCTGTAAATTTCAAAGGAGTAGGTATTGGCGCCATTTTGGTCTCGGAGACTGGTCAACATTATCCTATGTCAGTCAAGCTCAGATTCCCCTGCACCAATAACATGGCTGAATATGAAGCTTGCATTTTAGGGGTTCGTTTGGTAATTGATTTGAATGTCCAGGAAATATTGGTGATTGGAGATTCGAATTTATTGATTCATCAAGTGCGAGGGGAGTGGGCTATACAAAATATAAAGCTCCTATCATACTCGGATCGCATACAAGAGTTGCGTAAGAGGTTTCGTAAGATAGAGTTCAAGCACATCCCGAGAATCCAGAATGAGTTCGCAGACGCTTTGGCCACTTTGTCTTCCATGATCCAGCATCCAGACAAGAATTATGTTGACCCCATCCCCGTTCACATACAAAAGCAACCTTCATATTGTTTTCATATAGAGGAAGAGGTGGATGGAAAACCATGGTCTACTGATATACAGGGATATCTGAAGAAAGAAGATTATCTAGAGAATGCAACGAGTATTCAGAAATGCACTATTCGGAGGTTAGCCAATCAGTTCTTTTTAAACGAAGAAATCCTATATAAGAGGACTCCCAATTTGGGTTTTCTAAGATGTATTGAAGCAAGGGAAGCATCCAGGTTGATTGAGGAGATACCTGCTGGAACATGCGGTCCTCACATGAACGAATTTATATTGGCAAAGAAGATATTGAGATCAGGTTACTTTTGGTTGACTATGGAGACTGACTGCATTCGTTATGTACAAAAATGTCATCAATGCCAAACTCATGTCGACATGATTCAAGTTCCTCCCAATGAAATCCACGTCACTAGCTCCCCTTGGCCCTTCACAACTTGGGGCATGGATGTCCTTGGTCCTATTGAACCAACCGCGTCCAATGGACACAGGTTTATTCTTGTTGCAATTGACTACTTCACTAAGTGGGTTGAAGCCACTTCTCATAAGTCAATCACAAAGAAGATCGTAGATGATTTTGTTCGAAAGCACATTATTTACCGATTTGGAGTACCTAAGTCTATCATTATAGATAATGGTGCCAACCTTAATAGTGATTTGATGAGAGCAACATGTGAGATGTTCAAGATCAAGCATTAAAACTCCACAGCATATAGACCACAAATGAATAGAGCGGTGAAAGCTGCCAATAAGAATATCAAGAGGATACTTCGAAAGATGATTGATAATTACAAGCATTGGCATGAAAAGTTGCCTTTTGCCCTGCTAGGATATCGCACTACAATCAGAACTTCTACAGGAGCCACACCTTATCTTCTGGTTTATGGTAATGAAGCAGTGATACCTGCTGAGATAGAAATACCCTCTCTCAGAATCATTCAGGAAGCAGAATTGAGTGACGCCGAATGGGTACAAGGTAGATTCGAGCAACTGGCACTCATAGATGGAAGGAGGATAAATGCAGTCTATCACAGTCAACTCTATTAGAATAGAATGGCCAAAGCTTTCAACAAGAAAGTTAAACCGAGATACTTCTCGCTCGGACAGTTGATTCTGAAGAGGATTTTTCAGCATCAAGATGAAGCAAAAGGCAAATTCTCACCTAATTGGCAAGGCCCTTATGTGGCTCATCGAGTTTTGACAGGAGGAGCACTCATACTTGCAGAAATGGATGGCAAAGTTTGGTCTCCAAGCATATAAATTCAGACGCTGTTAAGAGATATTATGTTTAAGCTATATTTTTCATGCTTTTTTTCCTTGCAATTAGAACTACGTTTGACCTGATTCCCGCTTAAGAGGGATACGTCGGCGCTTCTTTGGAGTTCGGTCCTATCATAATAAAATTCTCCTATTTTCTCTTATAAGCATGTAACTAGGGCAGAATTTTTGAGAGGATCTTAAAATTTCATGGGATAGCATTTGCGCAACTATGATACTGGGGTAGAATTTTTGAGGAAATCTCAAAAATTCACAGCAAGCAACCTTCACCTGCCAAAGCAATCAAATCTACACTGGGGCAGAAATTTTTGAAGATAAAAAATTTCTAGACAAAAAGATACTCTCTTATAAGAAGTTGTGTTGTCTTGAAACGTGTCACAATCATTGATTCAATAATATTTTAATAATATTTTTCCATTTCTCATTTTTCAAGAGCAAACATTTTAAAATCACGATTCGTAGACTTGTTTTATTTTTACCTACGTGAAAACCCGGACGGATCCTATTATCGGTCCACAATATCAAGCAAGGAGGAACCACTCCAGTCATAGCAGAGGCATAAATCAACCTTTCCCTTTTACAAAATTATAATTTTCTTTGAGTGCAGGATAACAGGTACAGTTGCATGAACTACTCTATTTTCAACATGGGAAAACAGCTAAGCTACCCTATCTACATTGCATGGCTCCTGCAAGGGTCAATATTGCATGGCTCCCGCAAGAGTCCACACCGCAATGCATCCACAAAAATCTACATCGCATGGCTCCTGCAAGGATCAACATTGCATGGCTCCTGCAAGAGTCTATACCACAGTGCATCCGCAGAAATCTACATTGTATGGCTCCTGCAAGGCTCAACATTGCATGGATCCCACAAGAGTCCACACCGTGGTGCATCCACAAAAATCTACATTGCATGGCTCCTGTAAGGGTCAACATTGCATGACTCCCACAAGAGTCCACACCACAGTGTATCCACAAAAATCTACATCGCATGGCTCCTACAAGGGTTAACCTTGCATGGCTTCCGTAAGAGTCTACACCACAGTGCATCCGCAGAAATCTACATCGCATGGTTCCTGTAAGGGTCAACATTGCATGGCTCCCCCAAGAATCCACACCACGATGCATCCACAAAAATCTATATTGCATGGCTTCTGCAAGGGTCAACATTGCATGGCTCCCGCAAGAGTCCACACCATAGTGCATCCGTAGAAATCTACATTGCATGGCTCCTGCAAGGGTCAACCTTACATGGCTCCCATAAGAGTCTACACCGCAGTGCATCTACAAAAATCTACATTGCATGGCTCCTGCAAGGGTCAACATTGCATGGCTCCCACAAGAGTCTACACCACACTGCATCCATAAAAATCTACATTGCATGGCTCCTGCAAGGGTCAACATTGCATGGCTCCTGTAAGAGTCCACACCGCATTGCATCCGCAGAAATCTACATCGCATGGCTCCTGCAAAGATCAACATTACATGGCTCCCGCAAGAGTCTATATTGCATGGCTCCCGCAAGAGTCCACATCGCAGTGCATCTGTAGAAATTAACATCGTATGGCAGCCGAAATTTTCATACAAGGCCATTTGCTAGAAGTTTTGTCCAAAGTCAAATTTCTCAACTTCAAAAGCTCCAAAAAAGAAAATTGTCTTAAAACTCAAACGAACTATCTGAGAATAGAACCATCAGTCCCACCATGTCATAAATGACCTGTGGAAACTGTATGAAAACTGAAAATGCATATAAATTAAGAAAATGACCTAATAGGTCATTACAACATACATTACTAAAAAGACTCTCATCCTTGGAAGTTAAGAGTCAAAAAGTACCTGAAGGCTCGAATAAGCGAGGATACTGGGCCTGCATGTCCTACTCGATCTCCCAAGTAGCCTCCTTGATGGGATGATGTCTTCACTGAACCTTAACCACCAAATCTCTCTAGACCTCAGTAGTCTAACATCTCTAGTTAGAATAGTAATCGAATCTCCTCAAAAGTCAAACGATCATCTAACTGACCAAATCCCACTGGAGCATGTGAGACTCATGTAGAATATAACATTGAAGCTTCGATACATGAAAGACATGATGAATACCCAAAAATGCTATAGGTAAAGCCAACTCATATGCTACCTATCCAACTCGCTACACAATCTCGAATGGACCAATAATGTACCTAGGGCAAGCTTGCCCCTTTTTCAGTACCTCATCACGCCCTTCATGGGCAACACTTGAAGGAACACTCATTCACCAACTTCAAACTCTAATACTCGAAGCATGTGGTCAGCATAACTCTTCTACCTACTCTGAGTTGCCCGTAGCCTATCCTGAATCACCCGAATTCTATCCAACAGATTAGTACCCCGCGGCCTATCCTCAAAGGCATCAAACCACCCGACTGGAGATCTACATCTACCATACTATTTTATCCATTTTCTGTTTGAGGGTGGAAAAATTTAGTTTTTGATTTTTTAACCTATTTCAAAACTTTAAAGAAAAATTTCAAAATAATTTAAGAAAAGACACAGAGTCACCACTTGATTTTTTACAGAAAATATCAAGAAAACTTTAAAATAATTTTAAAGATTTGAAAACAGAAACAAACCCTTAAAATTAGAGAAAATGGGTAAGGATTATGATAAAGTCTTGAGAAGGTTTTTAAGGCACTCAAGAACGTCCGCTAAAATGGTTGACCAAAAGACAATTTTGACCGACTTTGTAAGAAATAACTCTCTTTGAAAAACATGGCTAACGTTGTGAAAATCTTAAAGTTATTCATAAAAAGGGCATTCACTCCTATTCAAATGAGAAATAGTTTGTCTAAATTAAAGGAAGATCTACTTAAACTAAATTTTGAATTTTATAGAATCTAGAGAAAATAGTCAAAGAGAGTGAATTATTGTATGGAGGGAAAACATACAATTGTATAGTCAAAGTTTTAAAGGTTAGGGGGGCTCTTGGCTATTTTCTCTAGAATCTAAGAGGAAAGCATATTGTTGTATGGAGGGAAAAGAATAATTTTAGGAAAAATCATTTTTTATCAAAAATAGAAACAACATTTTTTGAAAGATAGGAATTTTTAAGAACATACCAAATTGAAACGAGTATTCCATTAATTACAAACACTTGAATTTTTCAAGAAAAAAATAGTTTTAAAATTGGAAAAGATTCCCTTAGCCTAACAAACCATTTTTCACATGAATGAAAAGTAAATGCCATTTTATAAACTTAAAAGGCTTGATCTAAACAAAATAGTCGACAAGGCCCATTTTAATTCTTCTTTAACAAGAGAACTAAACTAAACGATTAAATGAACCAATGAAAAATATGTGTATAAAAAAATAGCAACTTTAAGGGAATTTATTTAGATTAACCGGATTGAAGAGTTAACAAAAAACAAATAACTAGTCATGCATTTACAAATAAGTAGGGGGAGAAAAATTGAGATTTGGGCCCTTGCTTTGGCCCATTAGAGTTTTCCGGATTTGGACTCTACAATTGTGGACTTTTAGCCCATTTTTCATTCTTGTATAATAACTGTATATCACATCCTTTCCTCATTGCATCTTCTGTATATTTAGTGTATACACAACTTTATATCAGACTCATATAAGCATATTTTGGCCTTCCACTTGTATAATAGCTTCCATTTCCTCCTCCTTTCTTTTGAACCTGTATATTCGCATATATCGGTTGTATACTAGCCCCTGTTTCCTAAAAAATTAGTCCACTTTGGGACTTTAGCATGAGGTTTTGACTTGAAGAATTGGGACTTGGTCCCATAGATGCAAAGGGGAGAATGGAGTCCAATGGACTCGTCAATACATGTCACATGCACCAAATAAGGATTAGCATCACATCAAACAAATAAATTCAAATAAATTAAGGAATATTTCACGCATAACACGGTAACAAAACAGGAACATAATTCATAGGCACAAGGTTTTGAAAACAACAAACAAGGTCCTTTTAAAATGGAAGTGGTTATTACAGTGACATAGATTCAAAGAGTGGACATAAGAATTAGTATATATTATTCAACTCATTGCAACACAAAAGTAAGATATATCCAAATACACAAATCAAATAATGTTTAAGGCTACTAACAGGCAAATTTTGCAAATAGCAAACATCCAACTTATTAAATAAGTGATGCTTGGTTTTCATGGTCAAATGTTTATTTAAATCCAAAGAATTGTACTTTGTTATTTCATCAAAAGAACAATCAACTTAGACCCTTAGTATTATATAGATGAAACCATAACGAGGCAAAGATGATCGGCTAATGTTATTAGGAAAACAGGAAGCATAAATTTTCACACGATGGGCATCATGATAAGCAACAAGGGCGAAATCCCATTTTTTTAAAAAAAGAAAACCAAGATGATTAATCCATCACATTGAACAAAAACAGAGGGTAGTAATCTAATGATTTAACCCCGTTAAGAATATTCAAAACTTCAACTAAATTATTAACCTTTAAATCACTTTCATCTCCTTAAGCTTAACTAGTCTCAAGCATTGACCCCTCTTTCTTTAATCAGCCAAAGGCATCAAAGCAAATTTACAACAAATTCGTATGAAAAGAAAAAAAATATGTTTACCAAGTTAATGGAATCCACAGGGAACCAAACGAGAGGGATGAAATCTTAAGTATAACGAGAGTCGCAACTCTAGACGAAATCATAAGAAAAAAGAAACATGCTAACCAAAATCTCAAGTCATGATAGCACCTACTATATCCCACCAGTAGGTAAGCCAAACTCATAGTCCCGAATGATACTAATGGGCCATTAAGAGGAAGAGAGATACACGAGGTATAAAGACAGAATATAAAGACTAAACACAAGAAATAAGACCCATACATACATATATAGGGAGAAAAAGAACAAAATATACAAAATGATCTCCATGACCTGGTATTAGTCGGTGCAAGAACCAATACATATATAAGGAATACTGAATAGATATAATATAAATTGAACTATCTCCAAATATACAAAATAATACTTGTCCAAAAAGTAGAGCGAGATGGATCAACTCCAACTGTCAGAAGCTCACCCTAAGTCTCCGAGTCCAAAAGCTCCACACGAGGAAGCCGTCAGCGGCAATAACTCTACTAGGATCTGTATCAGGGGAAAAGATGTAGAAGTATAGTATGAGTACCAAAACACGCGGTACTCAGTAGACATTATAGGCCAACTGAGCTCAAATAAGATATAACTACAATAAAATGCGAATATAACTAAAATTAGGTAAAAAAGGGCTAGAAAAAAAAGGTGCCTTTTTGAATGGACTGATAAATTTTTTCAAGGGGTTTGCTTCTATTGCTTCATACTTAACTCGATTGACTCAAAAGGAGGTGCCTTTTGAATGGACTTATAAATATGAGGAGAGCTTTCAAAAGCTCAAGACTTTGCGGACTTCGGCTTCTATTTTTGCCTTGTCCATTGAAGGTAAAGACTCTATTGTGTTTTGTGATGCTTCACATTCTGTTTGGGTGATGTGTTGATGAAAGAAAAGAATGTGATTACCTATGCTTCAAGGCAACTAAAGGTTTATGAGAAGAACTATCCCACTCATGATTTGGAGTTGACAATGGTGGTGTTTTCTCTCAAAATATGGTGCCATTATATTTATGGGGTAAAGTGTGAGGTATTCACTAATCATCAAAGCTTTCAGCACGTATTCACTCAAAGGGACTTGAATCTGAGACAGCGAAGGTGGATAGAGCTACTCAAGGATTATGATATTTTGATTCTCTATCATCCAAGCAAGGCCAATATGGTAGCAGATGCATTGAGTCATAACATAGAGTATGGGTAGTTTGGCACGTTTAGAGGTTTCTAGACATCTGTTGGCTAGGAAGGTACAGACCTTAGCTAATAGTTTTATGAGATTGTAGGTGACCGAAAGGGGAGGACCTGTTAGCTAATATTGAGGCATGGTCTATTTTTCTTGATCAAATCAAATCTAGACAATTTGATGGTGAGAAGTTGGGAAAGATTCGTGACAAGGTGTTGCAAAGTGAGGCCAAGGAGGCCATTCATGATGAAGGTGTATTATGAATTTGAGGTCGAGTTTGTGTACCTCATACGGGTGATTTAATTTCTACCATTCTTGTGGAGGCTTATAGTTTGAGGTAATACATAATCTGGATGCAACCAAGATGTACCATAACCTGAGACAATACTATTGGTGGTGTCATATGAAGTGGGATATAGTAGATTTTATGGCTACGTGCCAGATTTTACAACAGGTGAAGTATGAACATCAAAGACCTGGTGGTACTCTTCAGAGGATGTCCATACCTGAATGGAAGTGGTAGCGAATAGCCATGGATTTTATTATTGGTCTTCCCAAGACTTTAGAAAAATATGATTCTATTTGGGTGACTGTGGACAGATTAACTAAGTCTGCACACTTTATTCTAGTACAGGTGACTTATAATGCTACCAAGTTGGCCAAGATTTATGTTAAGGAGATTGTTCGACTGCATGGAGTGGCCATCTCCATAATTTTGAATAGAGGTACATAGTTTACCTCTAACTTTTGGGAGAAGTTGCTAGAAGAATTGGATACTAGATTGGTTTGAGTACAACCTTTCATCCTTAAGTTGACGGACTGTCTGAGCGGATGATCTAAGTGTTGGAAGACATGCTCCGGGTGTGTGTCATAAATTTTGGTGGTTATTGGGAGCAGTTCTTACCCTTGTGTGAGTTTGCTTACAACAATAGCTATCACTCGAGTATAGACATGACTCATTTCAAAGCTTTGTATGAGAGAAGGTATAGATCACCCATTGGGTGGTTTGATGCCTTTGAAGTGAGGCCTTGGGGCACTGATTTATTAAAGGATTCGATGAAGAAGGTGAGATTTATACAAGAGAAGTTGGTGGCAGTCCAAAGCAGACAGAAGGAGTATGCAGATAGAAAGGTGGGAGATGTGCATTTCAAGAAGGGTGAGCATGTGTTGCTCAAAGTTTCACCTATGAATGGTATGATTCAATTTTGGAAGAAGGGTAAGCTTAGTCCAAGGTACATTAGACCATTTGAGGTTTTAGAGGATGTGGGGCCCATGGCATATAGATTGGCTCTACCTCCTAGTTTGTTGGGAGTCCATCCTATATTTCACATTTCGATGCTAAAAATATATCATGGAGGTGGTGACTATATCATCCGATGGGATTCAGTATTGCTAGATGAGGACCTCTCCTATGAAGATGAACCCATTGCTATCCTCGATAGGGATGTACGAAAGTTGAGAACCAAAGTGATTTCATCTTTAAAAGTCCAATAAAAGAATTGTCCTGTTGAGGAGGCCACTCGAGAGACTGAAGTGGATATGCGCAAGCGTTATCCCTAATTATTCATCGATTCAGGTAATTTTTGCTTGTTTTCTCTCTTGATTTTTAGTTTTGTTTAGAGATGAATGATTGTTTGATTAATACCTGATGTAACGACTCATTTTATCATTATAGCATTGTCATGGTGTAAGTGTTCGGGTAAATTTGGCCTTAGGATGACAATTATGAAAATCTCAGGCTAGGATGGTTTCGGACAAAATTTGAGTGTCGTATGGTGTAGAGGCCCCTCGTATTTTGTGGTGATTGGTATTTTAATTTTATAGGTTTGAGGTGATAGATAAGGAGTTTAGTGATAAAAATCTTTGGAATGAAATTTTGGTGTATAGAACTCCGGTTATAGTATTTCCCCGAGTTACTATTTTGGCTCCATTGTAGCGGCCCTAGGCTCGCTATAATGGGACCACTGTAGTGGTGGGGGGACCATTATAGCGGTCCACAACTTTAAGCGAGGGATCATTATTGCGGGCTTCTTGGTCTCTATAGCAGACATCAGGCAGTTTAACTGCCTGGATTTTGAGTTTTTATGTTATTTTCTTCTAAAATTCATCATAGGGCTGTGAGAGACAGTTTTTTTATTTTTTAAACTTTTTTATTTTTTATTAATTTATTAATGTGAGAGGTGATTTTCTCCATTCTTGGGTTCCATCATAGAGGTAAGATTATTCTACCATTCTTTCATAAATTAATTTCTTTAATCTCTAAAATCATTAGAATCATGGTGTTAGGAAGAATTTATGGGTTAAGCCCTACAAATGATGAACTGAAGAAAATTGCTTTTGGGTAGGCTTAAATCAGCTGTAAATAGTTCTAGGTTGATAGACTTGACTTCCTAACGTAGATTCTTTCTATTTAACGTAAGTTATGGGGAAATTGGGTGGATTAATAGGTGAAACCCCCCAAATTGAGGGTTTAGGCTCTGAACTAGATTAAAACCTATAGGTTTTAGTTCCTAATGCTTTTAATTAGAGAATAGATTATTAATTTTTCCTCATTTACTGTTTTAGACCAAGAACAGTTAGAAAAGGCAAGAAAAGAAAAGGCTTTAGCAAATTAGAGCATTATAGGCTTGCATTTGAGGTAGGTTATGGTTTAAATATAGTTATAGATTTAATTTGATTTTTGTGCCTATCCATGAGTTGAATAACTGTGATTTGGCCTTCAGACATGCTTGTGATTGGTGAATTGATTGAATAATTGATTTCAATTATATAAGTGATGAACCCTAAATTTGACTAAGTGTGCAGATAAATTGTGTTATGAAATATTTGGTGCACTTCATCATATTATTTATTGATATTGGTTGAGATGGTCACACTTGGTGATATTCGGAGGGTCGGGTACTACGTTGGTACGTATTGCTTACAGTTTGATATTTGAAAGGTCGGGTACCACGCCAGTACCGTACATAGACTTAGCTCGTCCCCTGCAGATCATGACTATTTAGCATATAACACCCTTTGATATGTGTGTACATTTTTATGGTTGGGTTGATGATCATAATGCATTATTTCATATCATTCATTCATTGATCTTATGGTTGATTGATCCATGTGTTGTGTTGAATAGAAGTAGCTTAAAACTGCTTGCGAAATAAACAGATGAGCGTAAATTGGTCTGTTACACTTGAGATAAATTAGAGGGTCTTAGGCTCTCCCATATTTATGATTTAACTTGGTTGAGATGATAGCATGATGATAGAAATAGGCTATTAATAGTATTATTATATTGGGCCGACCATTATATTGTTTAGGTTACATTGAGTGGTTGGTTTGGATGGTAGTGAATTATGGTGTAATAGCTAGTATGCCTTGATTTCTAGTTGTTTTTGTTCGATTTATGTTTATGTATGGGTTTTAGGTTAAGTCGGTTAATGATGCCTACCAGTATATAGTGTTTGTACTGATATTACCAACACATTTCCTTTTGTTGAGTGTAGACAGTGTTCCAGAGACTGAGACAAGACCTTGAATCTAGTTCATGGCCAGCAGCTTATCGATCCAAATGTGAGCATCTATTGTCGGGCAACTATTGGATTTTCTCATTGATCACGTCCACTCATTCAGACGATCACATTCCCTTATTTAGTTGTTTTTGAGATGTTTATTCAGACTTCCGTTTTACGGTTTTAGATGTTCTTGTAGGGTGACTTTTGGATCTTGGATTATAATAGTTAGTTATTGAATTTCCACACTTATTCATTGATTAGTTTTTGGAATATATTTTTAATAAGTTGGTGTTATTATTTACTGTTTAAAAATGGCTAAATGATTAGGTTAGTAATTGGGTTATACAGTTCTCCACCGGAGGGTTAGTGTGGATGACACTTCTGGCTATTTGGGTCATGACACTTGGGGTTGTCGACACCATTACTAAGCTGTTGAAAATTTATTTTTATAATGTTGCAACAGTATTCTTCTCCAAGAACGATAAGTACTTCAAAGGTGCCAAACATATGGAATTCAAGTACTTTACCATCATAGAAGAAGTTTTGAAACAAAGAGTGTCACTTGAGAATATTAGAACTGATCTTATGATTGCAGATCCATTTACGAAAGGCTCACAACCAATGATATTTAAAGAACAAGTTCAAAGAATGAGTCTTGATCATACTTATGATTGATGCGATTATGATGTTTTGACACTCTGAGCTCGATTATGTGTTTTTGATATACATTAATGAATTTTCTGTTTCTCATCATGGTGTACACATTATTGTTTCTGAGATATTACTGGATAAGTCTCAATGAGACATTATTGTGGACCATAATGTTATATGTTTTATAACATATGAACCTAGTATGATAAGTTTCTAATGTAGTAGTATATGAAAGGGAGTATGTAGCACAAAAATTATGTATAACCGCCATAACTCGCATTAGTAGTTTGCATACTATGGTATGTATGATGGACATTATAGAACAGAATTATTTTATGCGCAACTAATATTTATGTCATCAAATATTAATGTTATGTGGTGATTGGGCCAAGTGGGAGAATGTAAGAATAATTATATATCTTACTTGTGGCCTGAGTTTACTTAATGATACAAGACGAATCAGCCCCAATCTCTCGAGATCTATGCTTCATCCAAGACTTGATCCTCTTAGAGAAGCAAGGACGTGTTTGGATGATAGTTTAGAACACGAGAGAAGCTATATCAGATGATACAATCCAAGGAATCATTGAACAACATCGCATTTGGATGATAGCTTGGGACACGAGATATGTGTTGGTTAAGGAGGACCTTCATTCGAAGTCAACGGGAGAGCATATGCGCCAACATGTGGCCATTTGGAATTTAGGGTCACTTTTGGGTCCATTTGGCATTTAGGATCACTTTTGAGTCCATTTGGCATTTAGGGTCACTTTTGGGCCCATTTTGTAATAAATGACCAATGACTATAGATAGCCAGGATTTCTCTTCTTTTAGGGTTTAGATGATTTAGGATGAAAAACTTACACTTGAGAGTGTTTTCAAGCTTGTTGGGAGCTTTGTTGACTTGTTTAGAAAGGTTGATTAAGAGTGGATTAATTTTTTCTCTCGGTCTTCGTTGGAGTTAGGTGCTTGTTGGTAGTCTAAAAGGAAAGTCTTCGGATTTAATATATTCGTTGGTTGTCCTTTTGTTATCAACTTGTGTCTATCTATCTATTTATCATTTTCCTTGTTATCTTTCGTTTTTCATACTTTATTTTTATTTTCGTATTTTTGATCTTTATCATTTTGGTATCAGAGTCATGCTATAGATCCATTCCTATAAATCTAGTCTTGGTTTTATTATCACACACACAAAAAAAAAGTTTTTGAAAATTCTCAAAATTTTGAGTTTTGTTTTTTGTGTTTTATTGGGTTTCTAGTGCTAGATTCGTGTTCTCTAGTACTATTTGAGTTTAGATCTGAAAGTTGATGTTGATTGGAGCTGATTTGAGGAAAACACCATTGTTGGACTCTTGAAGCTTGAAGAAGAAGAAGTGGGTTCTTAGATCCGGGCTAAATTGGGCATTGATTTGTATTGGAGTTTGTTCTACTAATCATTTGGAGCTTGGATTTGAAATTTGATAAAAAACGGTGAAGAAATTCATTGGGTTTAATTTGGTGTTCTTCATGACTTGAAGAAAATTACAAATGGGTTTCAAAATCTAAAATTATTGGCTGGAAATTGAGGCTTCAAAGTTATTGGAGGTTGTTCTCCATAGCAAGGGGAGCTTGGGTTTCGAATTTCGTGGAATTTGGAGCTAAAATAAAGAAGTTATGAATTTTTGAAGTTTATCCATGTTCTTGTTGTTCTTCATGAAATTCATGTCTTGTTGAAGAAGAATATTTGAAAAGGGGTGTTTGATCTCAAAAGAAAGGAAAGAGAAAGTGTACTAGTGTTAGTACCAAAAGAGAATATTCCAAAAGGGAAAAAGACAAGGAAAGGAGTACAAAAAGGGCCCATAAAAGCTTAAAATTCGAAGGCTACAACTGGCTGTCTAAGGGCATCTGCGCCCCCATCTGCTCAAGCAGATGGCGATCTTCGTAAGCAGGTGGCCATCTGCGTGAGCAGGTGATCAAAGCAGGTCACTTTCCAGCCTTTTGTTTTGACATGCATTCCCCATCTGTGTGGGCAGATGCCCAGGTGCGTCCGTACCTCAACCAATGCAGGTCAACAACTCCAAATCAAATTTTTCTCAGGTTCTAACCTTCTAGTTTCATTTTCCTGATTCCTAATCACTTTCTTTGATTCTTAAAACTAATTTTCATCTAGTAATCACCCTACTTAGTTGTGATTAGTTCTTGAGTCTGTTTTTCTTTCTTGTCCTTTTTCTTTGTGTGTTTTTATCTTTTGTTTCTTAGTTAATTTCTTGTTTCAAGTCCTTTTAGTTTTAATCGAGTCGTTCGTATTCGCTTCGTCCCCTTTCTCACGTATACTAAGGACCATGGGTGGAGTAACCTTTGATACTTTAGTGGGGGTCATCATGGGGTTGCGACAAGATGTGAATGGATTGATTAGGGATTGGTCACACATGAAAGGGAGGATGGCAAATTTGAGGTGTCTTACTCTCCAAAACACCTCAAGTGGACAAAACACTTCCACTATCACTACTCCGGGGATCATCCACCAAAATTGTGCTCTAAGACCTCAAGAAAATGTTCCATTGCATGTTCCTTCACCCCAAACCAATACAATCCGAGCTCCACAAAACGTTGTTCGACCACCCCAAATCCAATTATGCAAAGACCTTTTCCACCTTAGGTCCACTAACCGCGATACTAGTATTTTACCTAGTATCAATTCTTCTCTTGTACAGGTTCATGAACAAATACTTCTAAAGGAGGATGCAAGGAGAGTGCCTTATGAAAATATGCTTGAAGGCCTAACGTAGTTCTTACCAAAGAATTCCAAACTTGGAAAGTGTGATGGCAAGTTGATAAAAGTTTTGGATTCGAGGTCGAATTCTTTTCAAGAATGGGAGTTATATCACTTCTTCTCTTAGGGAGGTAAGGACGTGTTTGGATGATAGCTTAGAACACAAAGGAGCTATATCAGATGATAGAATCCAAGGAATCATTGAACAATATCGCATTTGGATGATAGCTTGGCACATAGGAGATGCGTTG